>CM061547.1:148147264-150647264 GCA_030864215.1 Capsicum pubescens
TCGATGAGAGGTAAATGATCATCTCAACAATCTTTTAGAATATCTTAAAGTGTTTGAATGGTATGTTCTGCTTGTCAATCAATTTGAGGGTGAAAAGTTGTACATAGATTCACTTGTATCCCCAAATTTCTCTGAAAAGACTTCCAAAAAATTAAAGTAAATTGAGCTACTCGATCTGATATAATAGAGATTGGTACTCTGTGTAGTCGAACTGTCTCTTTGATATAAATTTAGCATACTCTTCAACTGTATAAGTGTTCCTAACCGGTAGAAAGTATGCTGATTTGGTAAGACTATCAACTATCACCTATATGGAATCAAATTTTTGAGATGTACAAGTCAAAATAGTGACTCTGACTCTCACTTCTTTGCCTAAACTAATTGGCTCATACTCCCTTTCTCTTGATATCCCGCTATCCGTGAACACTGAATCTCACTTTTTTAACTAAACTGATTGCTTATGGACCCTTGAAACTTTGGTAGAGCACTAGTTGCAGGCTAAGAAAATAATGGCCTATGTGGTCTATTAGAAAACCAAGGCCTAAACTCTCCTTAGGACGCCATAAATAGCCCCGTAGATCTGTCCCTCTGGGAATACTTTGTTTTCAATTCTCGTGTTCTTCTTATTTGCCTCCGATCCTCTATTTTTTGTGCAAAAGCTTGTATCCTTGATATATCCTTGTCTTTGTTCAAAGAATTAATAGTATAGTCTCTAACCATATAGGGATCTAACCTATACACATATCGATGAACTCTATCATCTATAGTAGCTACAACATTAGGAGCATACCTAGCCTAGGTATTAAATCAGAGGTTGTACTCCCTCACGCTCATATTCCCTTAGCGAAGATTCAGTAAATGATTCACACGGGCTTCTCGAATCTTAAATGGAAGGTAATGATCAATAAAATCCTCTTTGAACTCTTTCCATCTAGGTGAAGGTGAATCGATACCCCTAGATCATTTCCCGTCTTCATACAAAAATATAGCCTTCCTTTTGAATCTATATGCTGCTAGATCAACTGTCTCTTTACCTGATACATGCATGACATCTATATCCCTATGGATTCAATCAATAAAGTCTGGTGGATCCTCATTAATATCTGATCTGGTGAATATGGGAGGATCCAACTTAAGAAAATCTTGCGTCCGTAGGCTAGTTGTCCTATCTGCACCACTAGAACATGAGGTTGGAATGGCTTGTCCTTGAGCTAGCCCAGAAACTATATAAGCCAATAAATTCACCGTATTCCTTAGATCTTGGTTAGTAGCATTAATAGGTGGTTCTGAGGATACGGTTCTTCTCCTCTTTAGTTCTTCTGGAGATGGAGGAGTAGAAGAAGTTTGCGATACAAACACAGCTTGAGCCTCACTTTGATTAGCTTTTCTATGTGGTGAATAGCTTGTCCCTTTTCCAGTAGCCATGTCTACTAGCTTACCTATATTCTTACTCCTTCTTGTAACTGGTATCTTTACTATGATGAGAAAAAAAATAAGTTTAGTCGTTAAATATGACTTCACATATGACTTGGGCTCTATTGCACGATCTAAGATGTGAAAAAAAAAGAAACAAACCCTAAATGTCCCTAGCATCTTGTTGGTGCATAACACGCCCATAAGCAAGACTCTACGTAGACACGACTTTGTAGACTCCCTAGGACAACCTGCTCTGATACGACTTTTGTCAAGCCTCAAATCCTATTAGGTCGGACAGGCACCATAGCCTTAAAGGTTCGAGAGGACTAATATACTACATTGTCCTTCTCATGCATGTAAATATGACAACCAAAGGTTCTGAAAAACATGATATCATATATCGATGAGAATATCTACATTGGCAAGCACAAAATTATATATACAATACTTGGCCGTTGGAGCCACTTCATCAAAAAGATAAGACACTAACATGTTTAACTTTACATTAGTCTACAAAGCCTTTAAAAGATACATAGAATTTAGTTAGGGTCGGGACAAACCCCCGTCCTACTCTTGACTACTACATAATCCAAAATATATGGAATAGACTCGAAAAGCACCAAATAAATCTGCAGCTCACCAATAGTCACTAAATAGCCTATGCTCCTACTAGCGAGGTGTATTAGCTGAAGCACTTGTGCCTATAGGATGAAATACAGGTCCCCTGTGAGAGACGTCAGTACAAAAATATGTACTGAATATGTAAGTCTAAAGGTAACAACAGATGATATGAGAGCTCAATAGAAATCAGATACAAGTGTATAAGTAGCATTAGTAGACCACCTTTACATATACTTGTGGAACTACGTAAATTACATTCTTTTCTCCAATTTTACCTTTCTTACTTCATAATCTTTGTAAGCCATATAATGCAAATGACCAACTGATCAGTGGTAAGTACATAAATTGGGATCGCCCCATGATAGGCTTACGCCCCTGAGCTGCCACCCACATATGAACATTGGGATCGACCTATGATAGGATATTTCCCCTGAACATCCACCCACACATAAAGTATCGATATCGGCCCATGCTTGGCTTATGCCCTTGATCTACCACTCGTTTTACAGATATGTGTTACTTAGTTTATTTAGCCTTTGAGATTGTTACTTTGGTGGTCATAAATTGTGGCACCTTGAACCAATAATCTAGTATAAGAGACATGTAAATGGACACTTAACGAAACAAAAATGAGGTAGGGAGATGTTGGCATACAAATAAAGGGTTTAGGAGCTGAAAATAACACATGGGTCTTATTTGAATTAACGGAGAACTTCTGAAATTTTCTAGTGAAGATAGGTGTTCGGATTTAATAATAAGCATGTATTGAGGTGTTTTAACATGTTAGAGATTGTGAACAAGGTCATCGACTTCAAAGAATATAATACACTGTTATTATGTGTCACTTGTTACAGGATAACCTTGGAAACTTACTTGATGGAACAAATGTTTGATTTCATGCCAAAGAGTACAAAATGGAGTATGCCTTACATACATTGTTATCTAACTCAAAAACTAACCCGTCTTGAGTTCCGACCTTTTAGATTACTTATCTACAATAGAATACTTGGTAAACTTGTATTAGCAACCAACCAACACATTTAGGTTACTTAACTTCACCCAAAATAGTATCCGGGCAGTAAGCCATTAATCTATCAATAAGGGGTGTTATTTTAACACATTTCTCCTCCAATTACACCAACATACCATAATGTTCCTTATAAGGTTCACCGAAACTACCTCAGCTTTATTACATATTTCAAACAATATGCAAAATAGATTGGGAAGTAAAAAATGCAATCATTAGTTCAGTAGTGTACCGCCACACCTTTCTTCTATATTTCATTACAAACAAATCACACCTTTCTCTAACATTACCCTGGCAGCCCATAACATATATATACAAAATAGTTCATAAAACAGTTTCAAATCTATTTTATTGTAGCAATCACTTATTGAACTCATCTTCTCTTGAGTTCTAAATAACAATACATTCATAATTCTCTCTCAAATTCATATATAAGGAAAACAAAATAGAGTAGTCATCTTACATTAATTCTGCAACTTATACTTAAATTTGAACTCCTTAAGAACTTCAACTTTCACTTTCCTTCACACTTTAAACCAAAGAAGAAAAGAAATCTCTTAATAACAAAGAAAAAATGAGCAAGTACCTGATCTATATTCTACCGTGTATTAATAATTACACACCTATAGAATGAATTCCCAGTCTACCATGAGATAATTCAGCTAAGTCTTGAATGTTTTCACTTACCTTAGCTTGCAAAGATGAAGTTTCTTTAAAAATCCTAGAAGAAATTTTAGGGCTGATGATATAATCATTATTAAGAAAGGGAGAAAGATTAAATTTTAACGGGAATATTGTGGTAAAATGAGCAAAATGGCCAGATATATTGATCTTATATTGATCCCTTATTATTGACCTCATTTCTAGCCACAAATTGGTCCAAGTAGGTGATGAACCTAATTAAGGGTTCAAGATGCTCAAACTTTCAAAGTAGGTGGCGCACCTACTATCTTAAATTCTTATTTTGGGCTCAATTAACTTGGACCATTGGCAGATTTAAGTATAGGTCCATTTCTCTATAATCTTCCTCTTTTGTTCAATTTGGCCCATATGAGTACATTAGTATAGGCTTGGTCCAATGCCATGGGTCCATTAATTTGGTCCAAATAGCTTAAGTAGGTGACTCACCTACTAGCTTAATTAAGTCAAGCAAAAACCTCAATATGTTATTCATTTTCCAGCTCCTAACCACTTTAATCTAACCTTCAACTTATACACACTTGGTTACCTTAAACTTTAGATTCAAATACTAGCTCCGATCCCAAGTTTAAATAGATGTATTGATGTTAACTTGATCATGTCACATAAAAATGTACGGGCAACATCTATAATTTCATCTACACCATTAATATTTGCATAACAAATCTCATCCGTTACCTATACCGCAAGGTTATAACAAGTTACATATAAATAAGAAAAGTACATACAATGTACGGGGTGTCAGATGCATGGCATTAGAATTATTTGAATTATTCCAAAAACATATAAATTAAAATATGAAAATGATGGTTTGCCTCCCATCAAGCACTTGATTTATCGTCGCGACAAGACACCCTGTTTATCTTTATTTCTGTCTCCACTAAGTGTACTTAAATTTCCTGTACAATTTTTGATCATTTCATCTTTGAGGTGTGTTGGGAAAATGTGAGGACACAATATGATATTCTCTATCTCGCCACTTTGAAGATTTAAAACTTTTACCAAAGTTCACATCAAAATTTCTAATAGGCTCATTTGGTATTTTTGAGATCTTAAAAAATTCACTTGTTACAGACCGAAATTTGCATTTATTGGCCTTAAAGTGAGGGGCTTCATTTTTCCCTTTTGGGATGACATACATCTAAATATAGGGATTCTTCTCCTAATCTCGAAAATTCAGTATTTGCTTGGGTGGTTCGACTTTCATCACATTCACAAAGCATAAAATTGAAAACTAGTTTGAGTGAGGTCTCCTTCTTAATATTGGGGCCGCATCCTGCTCGACATTCTCCACTCAAAATAGACTAGAGCATTCAAAAAGGATTTTCTTGTCTTGTTCTGTCGACTCTAGTACCATTTCCTAAATCTTTGCATTATTTATTACGATCGGTTTGGTTGGTAGGGAAATCACCAAAGATTCATCAACTTTGAGATCTTTTGGAAAAATAGGCATACCTATGGTATTTGACAAAATAGCCTCCATATCCACTTACGCTATCCTTTTGATTTTCTCTTTACATACCCCCATGTCTTAATGCATGAGTTGCATGTTCCAACTACAAAAATCATAGTAGTCCTGAGATGCCTTAGTGAGAAGAAAGAAAAAATAAAAATCTATCTAACAAATGGAACAAAATAAATTTTAAAAAAAATATTTATATGTTTGACACAAATCAGTAAGTTGAAATTTCAAACGTACTTTATACATCACATTATTCCCCGACAATGGCGTAATTTTTGATAATGCTCAAATTACACGTAAATTTAAGAGCAAGGCGGCCGTTGTCAATAAGTTTATCATACTAGGAGTCGGGGCCGAATCTAAGAGGAACAATGTGAGTGCAAATTAAGTAAGTCCGAAATAATAATTTCTTGCTAGGGTCAAATCTGTGGTACAAAATTGTTTAGGGTTTTTTAAATCTTGTTGAATTTAAAGGCAACTTTTGGGCTTCTAAGGGACTAATTCGAGACTAATAATAATTAGAGTAAGACACTTAAAATGGATCTTAGGACTACGCTTTCAAAGGGGAAATCTATGCATTGGAAAATGATAATTCGATTCAGATTCTAATCGTTGATGATATGGTAGACTAGGTTTAAGGTTTTTGAGGCTAGTTTTTCAAAAAAAACTCAAAGTTGTCACTGATTGACCCATTTGAGTACCACAAAAGTTGTCAAATAATTCCACCCAATACCTCAATTGGGTATCCCTATTTCTAGGATGATACTAATGATACCCATAGTATAGTCAACCTCCTAATCACCTTTATGTCTAAGATAGTGAAAAATTGGCAAGACATACCTATAAATTGTCTACTATTGCTTTGGTTCCCATATCTCTCTTTGAAGGATGAGGTGGGTTCCTAAAGTGCATCTAAAACCCTTTTTCAAGGATGGTGTTATGATAACGCTCAAACTACAGCTCTCGTAAGAGTGTAAGCAGTCGTTGTCAAATATAGAACCCAACTGGGTTGGGTATCGATCCCACAGAGAATACTTGGTCACTAAGTAAGTAAAGATTATTAGACTTTTGGTGCAAGTCTCGAAAAAGGGGGGATTTTGTAGCGTGCAATACTGTAAACAAAATAATCTAGTAAAAATAGAAAAATAGCAAAGTAAAAAGAAAGAATGTTTAGTAAGATGTTTAACCAATGAGAATTGAGAGTTGGGGTTATGTCCACCTTATGAGTTATACGTCTCTATTGGCTATGAGTTATGCGGAATTTAGACATGCATGTGCTTATAGAGAGTTGTATTCTATGGTAAATCCAGGCGTCTTTCGACCATCAAGGATTATTTCACTTTAACTCTTTCGAGCTTAAAGCGTGTCTAACGGTACGAACTCTCCAAGAGGTTAATCCAGTTACGACACCAACTTTTTAACAAGGGGTTGGTTCCCTATTACCTTGACATTATCTCTTTTCCAGACATATAACTTTTCTTTCGAACAAGTTAATGCTATACTGGCGTATTCTATGTGTTTGCAACCACAAGAATTTAGATTAAGATGAAGAGAGTAATGATATAAGCAGCATACGTGTCAAGAATTCACAAAATCATAGCAATAGATAGTATCTCATAAGGCTTCCATAACCCCAACAGAGAAGTTTAGCTACGCATGAGTGCAACGGATAACACAATAGACATTATCATCATTAAAATCTCACGTGAATTCCTTGCAAATAGCTTTTCTCTTGTTGTAAAAATTAAAAGTCGAATATATGAAAAATAATGTCAACAATGAATTAATGAAGAAAAAGGGGAAGGATAGAATAGGGATGAGGGTGGTGGAGAATTGTTTTGATGGATGGATGGATAGTGGATGGATGGGGATAATAAAAATCTCTAGCAAAATACGGTATTAATAACACCCATATCCTATTCCTACTAAGCTACTGCATTACTTATCCTAGTCCTACTAGGTTACTGCATCATTATCCTAATCCTACTAAGTTACTGTTGATCCCTAAAGTCTTTAGAAATGCTGTTTTTGCCCGAGACAAGTTATCCATCCATCACTTTCAGTCCATAGGTGTTCAAACGCTGCTTTCCTTCTTTCGTGAAGCATCCTTGGGCGTCAAGTTTTCCATAAAGTGCTGTAATCTTCATCGTTTATACCTGAAAACTTGCTAATCACGTTTGTTATCTCACTTACAGGAAAAAGGACTAAAAGTGCATGAATTATATATTTTGTTCTCAAAACTTAGCTAAAATATGGGTAAATTAAGGTGCTTTAGGCGTGTAAATACGCCTATCATCATGTTAGCTTTTAAGAGTTTTGGATTTTTATCCATCAAACCCATTTGGGTATTTGTGGCTTTCACCCACAAATACCAATCAATTTATTCAAGCAATAGTAAAACTCAGACCACAAACTTGTAAATGCACAAACAAATCAAACCCCACAAATATTTACACTGTAATCTAGCTTAATCCAAGGAGGTAGATCTAGCATATCATAAGGATAATGAAAAAAAATCTACAATGATGTCCATCAAAGTTATTCATAAGAAAATAAAGAGAGGAGAAACCACATTTCTACTTAAATGAATATTCAATAGACAAAGCCAAATCTACACTTCAAGATCCTCTAATTTCTCCCTAGTTCAAAATTAGTAAAAATTAGGCACCAAGCTCCAAGAAATTTCAAAAATCCTAAAACAAAGGATGGGAGGGTTATGGAATGATGGATCCCTCAAGGCTGCCATATTTCTAAACTTGGTTTTGCCCTTATTTTTTTGCTTCCAATCTGCCTAAAGCACCTGCAATGCATGAAAATTATGTAACTTATTCCAAAAACATATAAATAAAAATATGAAAATAATGAGTTGCCTCCCGTCCAACGTTTGATTTTTCATTGCAACACGACACCTTTTTTAATATGCATTTGTCCCTCCACTTAGAGGATTTAAATTTCCATCATAATTTTCGATCATTACATCTTTAAGGAACGTTAGGAAAATGTGAGGACACAATGAAATATTTTATATCTATCCAATTTGAAGATTTAAACCTTTTAGCGAACTTTGCAAAAAAAAATTTGTAATAGGCTCATTAGGTATTGGTGAGAGCATAAAAAATTCACTTATTGTACACCAAATTTTGCATTTATTGGCCTTCATTTTTCCCTTGTGGGATGACAAACTCCAAAATTGAGGGATTTTCTTCCTCATCTCCAAAATTAATTATTTGTTATGTGGTTCGACTTTCATCACTTCCACCAAGCATAATGTTGAAAAGTGGTTTGAGTGTGGTCTTCTTCCTAATTTCAGAGTCACATCCTTCTCGACATTCTCAACTCAAAATTGACTAGATCATTCACAAAGAATTTCCTTGGCTTGTTCTTTCGACTTTAGTTCTATTTCCTCAATATTGGCATAATCTCTCATGATCAGTTTGGTTGGTTGGGAAATAACAAAGGATTCATCATCTTTTAGATCATTTGGAAGATTGGGCATACCCATGGTATTTGAAAATTTAGCCTCCATACCGAATTTCTCTATTCTTTCGATGTCCTCTTTACATTCCCCCATGTCTTGATGCATGATTTTTTGTTATTCTCCGTTGTTTCTACCCGATCCAAGATAAGTTGAAGCATTACTTCAATCCCATTTTCCTTCTTGTGTTGTTCTTTTTTTTCCTCATCATAAGACCTATCACTATCATAAGAAGAACTAGAAATTGGGTTATTATAAAGGGGGTAAGGTGCATTTGGACAATCTCTCCAATGTCCATAACGACCACCACATAAAGATCATTCATACTCCCAATAGGATCGAGATGGTGCACACCTCTCTTTCTGGGAAGCATATCTAAAGTCTTATGGAAAGTGAGGTCCATCACAATTTGTACATGGATCATCAAGATATGATTTCCAACTACCAAAATTATAGTAGTCCTGAGATGCCATAGTGACAAGAAAGAAAAAATAAAAACCTATCTAACAAATGGAACAAAATAAATTTACAAACAAATA
Organism: Capsicum pubescens; assembly: GCA_030864215.1. Taxonomy (NCBI): domain Eukaryota; kingdom Viridiplantae; phylum Streptophyta; class Magnoliopsida; order Solanales; family Solanaceae; genus Capsicum; species Capsicum pubescens. The sequence goes on from CM061547.1 coordinate 148,156,504, forward strand.
TTTATAAGTTTGACTCAAAGAAAGTAAGCTAAAATTTCAATCATACTAAATACGTGAAATTATTCCTTGGAAACGATGCCATTTTTGATAATGCTTAACCTAGACATCAATTTAAGTACAAGGCTATCGTTGTCAGTAAATTTATCCAACTAGGAGTCGGGGACGAATCCATTAGGAACAATGTTTGTGACGATTGAGTAAGTCTGAAATAATAGTTGGTTGATAGGTTCAAACCTATTGTACAAAATGATTTAGGGGGTTTTAAATCTTGTTGAACGTAAAGGCAACTCCTAGGCTTCTAAGGGACTAATTCGAAATTAAGAATAATTAGAGTATGATAAATTAAAATGGATCTTGGGAATATGCTTTCCTAGGGGAAAGCTATGCATGGGAGCATGATAATTCGATGGATATTCTAATCATTGATGATGTGGTAGTAAAGGTTTAAGGTCTTTGAGGCTATTTTTCAACGAAACCTCAAGTATGTCACTCATTGACCATTTTGAGTACCTGACAAGTCTGTCAAATAATGCCTCCCAGTACCTCATTTGGTTATCCCTAATTCTAGGATGATACCCATGGTATAGTCAACCTCCTAATTACCCTTATGTCTAAGATATTGAAAAATTGGAAAGACATACCTATAAATTGTCTACTATTGCTTTGGTTCCCACATCCCTTTTTCAAGGTTGAGGTGGGTTCCTAAAGTTTATCCAAACCCCCCTTTTAAGGATGGTGTGAGATTTCAAAAGTTTGGGATTTTTATTCTTCAAACCCATTTGTGTATTTGGGGCTTTCACCCACAAATCCCAACCAATTTATTCAAGAAATAGTAGGGCCCATATCACAATTTAGTAAATGCACAAACAAATCAAATCCTAGAGATATATACACCCTAATCAAGCATAATCGTAAGAGGTAGATCTAGCATATCATAAGGCTAGTGAAAACAAATATACCAAGATGTCCATATAAGTTATTCATAAGAAAATAAAGAGAGGACAGACTACACTTTGAATCAAATGAATATTCAATAGAAAAAGCAAAATCTACACTTTTAGCTCATCTAATTTCTCCTTATTTCAAAATTAGTGCAAATTAGACTCTAAGCTCCAAGTAATTAGAAAATCCTAAATCTAAGTATGGCTGGTAGGGCTATGGAATTATGGATCCATAAAAAATGAGGTTTTTGGCCTTTTAAAATGGAATTTGGGGTCAGCTATGTGCTTTTACAACTTTTCCCTTGGCTGAAAACACCACTATCCCGCATTCGCATTTGAATCTGTCGTGATCGCGACTATGCGATCACTGAATTCTTCAAGCCACCACAGCCTGCTGACTTCTTGACTTACCACGATCATGGTACCTGATGCCCAGTCTGCACAGTTTTTTCAGCTTTTGCACTTCTCTTCCCACTTTGATCCTTTTTCAGCTCATTTTGTCTCTTTATATCTCAACATTTGTATACCTACAAAATATGGGAACTAGTGCATTTAACCACATAAATTTCTCACTTAGACATTGAAATCAGAGTAATGTGTTTGAATGTTGAATGCAAATGAGTGGTAAATTCACCACTAATCACTCATCAAAACAAGAACAATGGGTGAATTCTAAAATCAAACTTTCAAAATAAACACAACATCCGTCTATGCTCAAGGAACATTTACCCTAAAAATTGGTGAATTTTGAGCTCATATGGTGTTATAACTAAACACAAAGCTTTTAGGGATTTTAGAAAAAATGATGAATTAAATAAAAAATTTAATGGAAGCTTAACAATTTGAATAAAAAACACATAAATTAACCTTATCAAAACTCCAAAATTATCACCAAATGATTATCCCAAGTTTTCCCACTTTTTAGGGATCAATATTCTTGAGAATACAAAAAAAATGGGAAAATCAGGCTAACAGGTATTCGGGTACCACTTTAGAGAACCTTGGGAGTGACCTAATGTCTCTTAAGTGACATCTAGTATCTTTAAGGGTACAGCTTAATCATTTACTTGCTACTTTAGCAGCTACCGCTTAATCTATAGGGGTTATGATTAAGAGAGCCTTTGTTATGCTGACCATGTAGCATAAGCAATAGGTAGACCACTTTAGTGTCCCCTTCGCTTAAGTTGCCCAAAAGGGCGCTTAAGCGGTGCACTAGCAACAATTGAGACTTGGAATTTTTCAAAGTCTATGCCAACTGCTTGGGATTTATCTAAAATCTTGTATACATAAATGAACTTGGCTAGCATATAAGATACAACACTTTGAACTCAATGGCGGAGTTTAAATTTCAATCCACGTTCTTTTTGATGAAAATTTTTGTCCCGCACCTATGTGCCATTTTTCTTAACTTTTGGCCAGTAGCCCAAAATGAGTTCAAAAGCCTCGAGGCCACCTAACCTAGAGTCAACATTTAGAGTTGTTGGAACTGGAAGAAATGGCAAATGAGTTTGTTTGTCTGAAACTTTTACCCGATAGCCAATTTGAACCAATAAAGACTTCAAAACCTGGAATTGAATCCAAAAACAAAATGGATAGACCGGTAATTTATTTGTTAGTACCAGTAACTGATAAATTACTTGCGGTAGCTATGGGAAAATGCTAAATAACAAAAATGAGGGGAAATACAGAAAATGAATTGGAGGGTCATTACAATATCCACAACTAAAATAACTTCCACCCTCAAAAGTAAGGGATTAGGATGTACCTGAAATCTCAAATAGGCAAGGATACTGGCTCTGGATCTTGATCTTGATCTCCTAAATAGTCTCCTCCACTGGGTGGTGAATCCATAAAACTTAAACTACTGAAATCTTTCTAGTACGCAACTGCCTGACATTATGAGCCAATATGAGCATAGGCTCCTCCACTAACGTCAATTGCTAATCCAACTAAACGGAGTCTCATCTATGCACATGACATGGTTCAGGAATGTATCGCTAAATCATAAAACATAAAAAACCAAATGGGCATCAACAAAATCTAGGGGTAAGACTAACTCATAATCCGCTCCATAAACTGGTTGAGCTTGTCTTTCTTGGAGCCTCATCACAAAATTCATGGAAGATACACAAAACAATGCCTGGTCACCAACTACAAATCTAAAGGCTTGAAATCTATGATCCGCATAAGCCTTCTACCTATGTGGAGCTTCCCTCGACCTATATTGAATCACCCTTACTCTATTGAACAACTCTTGAATCTAGTTAGTACCATAAGGGATAACCACAAAGTCTCAAACTATCCAATTAGAGAACAAAACCTCCAACCATACAAAACCTCAAAAGGTGCCATTTCCATACTTAAAAAAAGCTTTATTTTACCCGAACTATTCCAAAGCTAAGTGATGACCCCACTAACCTAAAAAATCCATAACACAGTCTCAAAGCATATTCTCGAGAACCTAAATGCTCCACTCTTACTGCCTATTAGTCTGAGGATGGACACTATAATAAGATCCACTAGAGTCCCTTGAACCTTATGAAAGGGACTCTGAAATCTAGAAGTGAACAAAGTACCCCAATCTGAAATAATAGATATATGCATACCATGCAAACAAACTATCTTACTAACATAGACAGGAGCTAACCTCTAGGTGTTAAAGTATACCTGAATAGGAATAAAATATGCCGACGTGGTTAGTCAATCTATATTGACTCAAATACCATTAGAGCCACAGGAAGATAAGGCAAACAACTAACAAAGACCAAGGAAATTTTCTCCCATTTCAACTCAAGTATGGGAAAAATCTGAATCAAGCCACAAAGTCAGTGATGTTTTGCCTTCACCTACTAGAAACATTGGCAACGAGCTGCATAGTCCACCATATCTCTGTTTATACCACTCCATCAATAATGCTTCCTCAAATCTATATACAACTTAGTTAAACACTGGTGAATGAAAAATATAGAGCTTTGAACCTCACACAAAATTGACTGAATCAAGTCATCAACCCTCAAAACAAAAATGTGGCTTTCAAACATCAAAACACCCTCAACATCTATGGTTGTTCAATTGGACTCAACACTCAACACCTGATCATGAATGATACAAAGTCTTTTATACTTAAACTGATGACCTCAAACCTACTCAACTAGTGTAAACCTTATTTCGACACTAGCAAGAATCCTCCTAGAGTTGGAAATATAAAATTGCACCATTAAGTTGGATAACGATTGAATGTTTCACGCCAACGACCTTATAGAAACAAAATACAAGGCAAGCTATCCATACTCAAAACCTTTCGGATCAAGGTGTCTACTACCATATTCGTCCTGCCCAGATGATAGAAGATAGAGGTATCATAATCCATAAGAAACTTTATCCATCTATGTTGAATAGAATTAAGGTCTCTCTAGGTTACAAAATACTGAAGAATACGATGATCCATGAAGATCTCACAATGCAAACCATTAAAAAAATACCTCTAAATCATACTCATTTAATATTACTGCCACCAACTCCAAATTATAAGTGTGGTAGTTATGTTTATTTTTCTTCAACTATCTTGACGTATAAGCAATAACTAAGTCCTATTGTATCAACATATTACCCAAACCAATACCAAAAGAATCATAACATAGTTTATCCCCCACCCTCAACAAGAAGAGCAATGATAGCAGATGAAGTGAAAGATCCCTTAATCTTTCTAAAGTTGGACCCACACTCATTAGACAATTAGAAAGGAACCTCTTTCTGAGTCTTTCTCATCATTGGTGTAGTAATAGTAATAAAACTCTCAATGAACCATCTATAGTAAGCGGCCAAATAAAATAGACATAAATCACTAACAGAGATACAAACCTTGCCCAAAAATGAATTAATTTAATCTTTGCTAGGTCTACCATTATCCTATCTTTATACACCACATACCTAAGGAATGTCACCAACTCATGACAAAACTAACACTTAGAGAATTTGGCATAAAATATATGATATCTTAATGTCTGGACAACTATCCTGAAATGTTGTATATACTCCTCCCTACTACTTGAATACACATGAATGTCGTTGATGAACACAATCACAAATGAATAAAAATAAGGCCTGAACATATGGTTCATCAGATCCATAAACACGGTTGGGGCATTAGTAAACCTAAAAAATATCACAAGGAACTCATAATGACCAAAAAGGATCAGAAAGGTTGTCTTTGGGATATCCTTACCCCGAATCCTCTAGTAACCTAACCTCAAATAAATCTTAGAGAACAATGGATGCTCTCTGAAGTTAGTTAAATAAATAATTAATATGAGGCATAGGATATCAAATCTCCATTATTACCTTATTGAGATGCCTATTATCAATAGATATCTTCATGGAACAATCCTCCCTCTTCACAAATAGCAAAGGAGTTCCCTAAGGAGACACACTCAGTTTAATGAAACTCTTACAAAGAAGGGATTAAAGTTAAGAATTTAACTCTTTAAGATAAATAGGAGCTATATATTAAGGTTCCATAGAAATAGGTCGGGCACCTCACTCATGATCAATAATAAACTCAACATCATGCTTAGGAGAAAGACTAAGGAAATCGGTAGGGAAAACATCAGGAAAATCACTAACTATAGGAATAGAGTCAAGCAATGGACTCTCCACACAAACATTATGAATAAGAAAGATAATACTTGGAACCCATCACAATAAGTCTCATAGACCATATATAAGAAATAATTCACATGAGCTCACGACTAATAATTCTCTAGGACACGATTGGGGGTCCGCCGGGCATGGTGAAGGTAATGGTCTTGGCAAAATAAACTAGTACTGCATGATAGTGGTATAACCAATCCATGATTAAAATCACATTAAAATCCACAATGTCTAATGTAGTAAGATCTGCCTGATTATCAAGCCCTTGAATAGTCAAAACAGATGATATTTTAACCCAATCTAATACTACTGAATATCCCATGGGAGTAGATATACTTAATTGCATAAATAATGAATACCAAGATAACTACAACTTTAAGGCATAATAAACACACACATGAGAATAAGTGAATCTAGAATCAAATAAAGAAAAATCCAAGCAACAACACACTAAGATTGTACTTGTAATAATAGAATCTAAAGACTCATCCTCGAGTCTATAAGGTATGGCATATAACTGACCACACCTGATACTTGATAGGGCTCCTGACCAATCTCTTATCCTATCTGATTGTGAACCTACACAAGTACCCTGGGTACTACCTCTAATACCATGCATTCCACCTCTAGTTGGGGGATGCACAGCTCTAGTTAGAGAAATGCTTTGAGTTAAAGCAGGAACTATTTCACGGCTGGGGTACTCTCTTAAGAAATAACCAAACTCTCCATAACCAGAACATACCCCAAGTGTTTCACTTAAGAGAGAAGATATGACTAAAAAAATAACCACCACAACTAGAATAACAAGAAGATGAACATCTCAAAGACAGACCACTACCCTGGCCAGGAAGATTTCTAAAACTAGACTAGCCTTCATCAGTAATTTAAAGTGTATCTTGAACGGACCTGCTAAACTAATACTAATAGTAATACAGGTAATATAGAGGGTACCTACCCATATAACCACTACCTTTGAACCGTGATCCACTATGACTCTAACTGAAACTTACCTGATATCATAATCTCTTATTGCATCCCCATTAGGTATGGTGATACATATCCTTCATAACCTTAGTATGCTTAGAAACCTCAAAAAATAACCTATCCACATCAACCAAACTCTATGTAGACATACAAAGAAAAAGTCCCAATCCTGGAATAAAGTAACCAATTCTCTCTTAAGTAGAAGTCAAAATTGATGTAGCGTGCCTATCCAAATCATTAAATTAAGACTCATACTCCAAAATAGTCATAGATCCCTTCTCCAACCTCAATAACTAATCTATCTAACTATCTCTAAGGCTACAAGGCTTATACTTCTCCAAAAAGACCCCAGAGAACTAAGTCCATATAAATAGGAGAGATCTAGCTATCATGGAATAGAGATGACCTCTCTACCAATGTCAAGTTTCCAAGTTTGACTAAAAGATAGTTTAATACACACCAAAAGTCTCAACTAGGCCTATATTATAGAGCCTATCCACATAAGCAATCATAAACTAATACACATCCTCGCTTGGTGCACTTAAAAACATAGGCAGAGCCCATCTCAACAACCTACCTGATATCTTCTGCTCCTCAATAGATGTAAGAGTCTTGGAAACTACTGGTCGAGTAACTTCCAACTAGGCAACTATCGGTGCAGGAGGGACCTCAACTCTATGAGCCGCAACTACAAGCGGCTCCATTGGCTCAATACCAGTCTGATTCATAGACTATGCACCATAAAAAGGTGAACCACCAAACAATCAAAAATGTTGAACTAAAGAATCCCTGAGCACTAAATATGAAATAATCTCAATGGATCCTAGGCTAGTCCTTAGGCCACAGTTGGCTGGGGTAGAAGAATCTCTTGCTCGAGAGTAGGAATATGGTTTGGTAAAGACCGCCTATCCTGGCCCTTAGTTGGGTACATAAAACTAGGATATGCACAACTTATTATTCATTAATAAATAGAAATAATATCCACAAGTTGGCTTCGGGACCTGTATTTCTTATAGTGATAACAAATTTCCTAGACATCGGCAAAAAAGTATAAACAATGGAATAATTTAGAAACCAACTCATACTATTAGCACAAAATAAGTAAAAGATGTGAAGAACTTCTTATAATTTACTATAGCCTCTCAAAGATAAGAAATAAATGAGAATTTCCAATTTCCTCTCAAAGATATGAAATAGATGTCATTACTACGATATGTGGTACTTTACCAAACCCTTGCTTTTGTACCAACAATACTGGAGTACCTAGGCTCTAATACCAATTATCATTTCATGACCCAATTTATGAGTCATAATGGCACCAACTTTATACTACTAGTAGGTAAGCCAAACCATAGCTTAAAGGTATAAACAATGGGCTAACTTGGTGAAAATGGGCCTAAAAGCCAGAAATTAACATTTGAAGATCAAAAATATTTATAAAACTATCATAATTGTCTAATATATATATTAAAGATCAATAATCATCCAACAACCTAGTAATATCGGTACAAGAATTACTACAAATAAAATATAAGAACTAAAATAGTCAAATACAATTTGTCTTTAAAAATAAAAGATTAGATATGGATAATAGAAGGAAAAAGGGTAACTCCGACTCTAATAGATCACCTAATCTCTTAAATCAATGCATAACGAGTTTCATATCAGCGGCGGCAACTATATAATGACCTAATTTTTTGATCTATGTAAAATATTCATTCTTGTTTGATTTGATCATTTTAACCCTCCAGTTGGTTACTTTATGGTATTTATAGTGCGCAGGGATAATTTACATGACTCTCAATTAATTTCAATGTGATTTATATAGTATTATGGTTTCTGGCATCTTGAGAATACCTATGTTGATTTTGGTCAACATTTGTTGATATGTAGATTGGATGGAAAAATGGACTGTGCTAGTAGATTCAAAATGTAAAATTTAGGGTGGTAACATGTTTTGTTATGTTTTATAGCTTTTATAACATATTTTGAACTTAGGTTAAAATTTGTGAAATTGGGTTTCAAGGGTCAACTTTGTGAAAATAATATTTTTTTGAATATATAATATTTCTAGTAATTTCAGAGCATTGAATTTGATAGGGTAGCATAGTGTGTTTGTGTTCTAGAGATTCTAGATGAAACTCGAGTAGTCCACGGAGACTTGGATAATTTCAAGTCTCCACGACTGGTTCACCTCAGCTAGTGCAGTTGCTGAAGAACCACTATGACTGTTTTAGCAGCTAGCACAAAAGTAACATGCGATCACTTTAGTTTCCATCTTCCCTAGAAGCAAGGGTTCTTTTACGACCCTTTTTCAATTTAGCGTTGGGCGCTAAAGCCACCTTTTTCTACTTTAGCAAATGGAGATAAAAGGGGCCCTTGTCCGCTATTGCAGACTAGAACTCTTTGTGAATACTACTAAAAAGGTAATAGAATTCTAAATTTGTGACCACTAAAGAAGCCACTTGACCGCTGTAGCGGAACTTGTGGCCCTGGATATAAATAATCCTTTTGTCATTTCTTCAATAATTTTTAGACTTAGAGCTTGGGATTTTGTATTTGAGTAATATCTTAATTTTCTAATCTTGGGCAAGCTCCTAAACACCTATCAGTTAGTTTCCTTCAATTTCATCATTTAAATCATGTTTAAATCTAAATTTTAATGTAAAAATTAGGGATTATAGCCCAAAAGACCTAAAAATTTTATGTCTCCAATTTAAACCTCAATTTAAACCTATTTTAACTTTGGTGACTTTATAATCTCATAATTATCACTTTTCTCTAAATTTAATCTTCAAATAACTCCAATTCTCGATTTGTAAAGTGAATTTTGGAGGTTTTACTAATAAAGCTTAAAATAAAATTTTTATTCTACCCTTCGTTTTGGAAAAGACCTTTTGGGGGTTCATTTTGATCCCAACTCAAAATTAGCAATATGGTTATTATTGACTCTCTTTTGATGTATAGATTCTATATTTCTATGTCTTAGTTTATTATGATTCTGTTCATGGGAGTAAGGCTTATAATTAAAGGCCTTTTGACTAGTTTTCAGTACTTGAGATAAGTTAAGGCTTAGCTTTCTTTAGACTGGGTTGGGAAGTTAATATTGGGTGGGACAAAATCATATTAAGTATATGTGAACTAATCATGAAAATGTCTATATTATTATGTCATGCCTATGTGGGGACCTATATATTAATGTTATTTGGAGGTTTTGGAATATTAATTGCATTGAGTAACCATGTAAGGTCCTACATGACATTATTGACATTGTGTATTTGGAAATTAGTTGTAGTCTTATTTTATAAAAAATACTAATGTGGTGACATTGGTGACTTTTAATGTACTTCATTCTATTAGAATATGTATTATATTAAATTCACGAATGGTTGGATTAATGAGTGGATTTTGGCTCACTTGGTTGGCATATTGGTTGAATACGGAAATTTCTCATTCTGGTCAGTTGAGAGCACTATATACTGATATCATATTCTTTCATGAAACATTATTACCACTATACAAATATAAGAAATATTGGCTTATTCATATAGAAAATATAACATATTTAAAAATCTCTACTAATGAATATGATGGAGATGAGTTATGGATATTGGTTGTAAATGGGTTGAAAAATAGTTCATGGATCCTATTTTGGAAGCTTTAGCTTTGTAGGTATATACAAATATTGTATGATAACTTTTATCATCATCATCATAATCATTATCAACATCATTATCATCATCATATCCATTACATTTATATTTACCTTGTATTTTTCTACAATGTATTATCTTTTCTTAATGTGATACCTATCTATGTGTACTTCTTCCTTTATATTCGTATATATGATATCCATTTACTTTTCTCTCTCTCTCGTATTTCTATGGTGAGTGTGAATAACTTAGAACTATTAGTAGAGTTATTATGGGCTATCATTTAGGATATATTCTTAGTTGCAGGTGATGTGCCCTTTGTGTATATTTTGTATGCTTTATTTTTTACTTTGCTCAGTCAGCCTATGATACCTACTTAGTGTAAGTGGACCATACTCACCACTAAAACACGCTTTTTGTATTGATCCAGGACTGAGTGTGCCTCACAATGGTTGATTCAGGTGGTATTTGGATATTTTTAAGGTAGAGGTTGATTTATGCTTCTAGAGTTGACTACTCCCTTTTTCTTTTTTTAGATTATGTCTTTATTTATATTCAGAGATAGAGTTGTTCCTTTTTTGATACCTTATGTATTTTGATCTCAAGTTGTATAAGTTATGTTCTTAAACTATGACACCAGGTTTTGGGATTTGGTTAATCATTATTGACATTGTATTTCTACTTCACTATATATGTGTATGGTCTAGCTTCATTCTAGGAGCATTTCCTTAGGCATTAATGTTATTTTTCCTTTTTATTAATTTGGATGATAGACTTACTTTTGAAAGATTATCGTGACAGACGCCAACATTTATTTTTAGGTTATGATAAATTTCTATCAAAACAACTAAGTTTATACCTTTCAATCTTGTAAGAATAAAATGAATAATAATATCATGTGGATTGTTATGTAGAAGTCCATATCTATCTTTGATAGGCTATAATGATATTTTTAGCAAACATCCCTCATCTAGTTCCTTATTATAAAGATTTCCTTTATACCTTGGGTTCTATGTCTTACTTAACTCTTTTCTACATAGATGGTGCTAACTATATCTCATTAGGTTAGACAAAAGGATCCTTCATAAGAGGATTGAGAAATGTACAAAGGGTGAGTTGCAAGTCATGAATGAGCTCGAGGTAGTGGACGAGCACGAGGATCTGCCGTGTCTAATAGTAGCTCTTGGGTACTCTCTACTTATCCTTGGTCTTATGTTATTTGGGATATGGGCCCTATTTTTGTCCCATCAAGTTCTTCTATCCATGTCTTGGAAGGGTTATTAGTTCTCTTGTTGAGCCATTTATAAGGTACTTCCTTGGGTGCTCTTGGTATTAATCCTATTTTGAGTATTGTAACTCCGTCTATGCCAGATTTTTCTTATGATATTCCTCTAGTTGTGATTAGGGACCCCCTATTAGTACCTAATTATTCTTTTAGTACTCTACAAATATTGAGTGTTGTACCTCCTTTAACACTTGCAATTGAGTATGGTCTTATGAGGTTGGGAATTTAGCCATTATTTATGCTGCCTCATTAGGTAGTATGTAAACTTTCCATATTGACCATGCCTCCTCTTATTGCGAATATAGTTATGTCTTTTGAGGATCAGAAGAGGTTACAGAGGTTTACTCATTTGGTTCCCCTTATGTTCAGTAGTGTTGTAGGCAAGGATGCCTACGAGTTCTTTATTGACTATCATGAGAAGTTGAATAAACTCGGTTTACTTGACACTCCTGGCATTACATATACTACTTATAAGTTAAGGGATACCGCTAGAGATTGGTGGAGGTCACTTGTTGGTTGTAGACCTCTCGATTCTCTTGAGATGACTTAGGACTAGTTTGTTGAGAACTCTATGGAGAGGTTTGTTCCTTACAGTTTGAGGGATAGGATGAGAGATATGTTTGATCACTTGGAGTAGGGATCCTTGACCATTGTAGAGTTTGAGGTACACTTTCATTCCCTGTCTAGATAATCTTAGATATTTCTATACCAGTATTGCTAATGAATTTAAAAAAAATTAGAAGTTCGTGAAGGGATTAGATATTTCTCTTTAGATTTCTATGGCTAATATGGATGTGTATGGATATTAATTTTAGATTATAGAAGATCATATTAAGTTTAATGAAAGCATTCTTTGATCATCTCAGGGAGGTTCCAAGAAGATGTGTCATATGGGAAAGTTCAGAGGTTGCACTTCTCAATGAAGGGATTTTAAAGGTTTCCTTGGATATCATGGAAGGACTGTGCAGAAAACCTTGTATATTTTAGGTAGTAGGTATTTTGATTTATTTGTTTTTAGTGGTCATTTTAATCCAGTAGTACCTACTCTTATTGAGTTGGGTTATAAGGGGTTCTATGTATGTGATGAGATTGGTCATCTGGACAAGGACTGTCCTTAATTTGTGTTTAAGGGAACTTTTATTTTAGCTGTGAGAGGTACAGGTTCTACCAGGGGTGTACGAGGCATAGGTAGTAGAGCCCGTGGTGTTGGTTGAGGGTTATTCAGCCATTCGATGGTCATGGATAGTCCTATGCTATACTACCAGACTAAAGAAAGAGGATTTCGATGCTGTCATCGCAGGTATCATCCCTATTAGTTTTACACCTGCATCTGTAATATTTGATCTAGGATTGTCTTTTTCCTATGTGTCTGCATATTTTTCTTTGGGTTTTTATTATACTAGTGAGCCTTTTACCATGCCTATTCATGTATCTACACCTGTATGAGATTTTTTAGTAGTTGATTGAGTGTATTAATCTTGGATTGTGAGTTTTACTGGGTGTTATACTTGGGTAGATTTTCTTTTTATAAAGGTGATTGAATTTCTATATGGGAATACACTGAGTATGTTCTTGTTATTGTTATTATAGATGTGATTGAATTTGATGTTATTTTAGATATGGATTTGTTGGATCCTTACCATGTTATCCTATATTGTTATGCTAAGACCATGACTTTAGCTCCGTCGTGTGTGCCAATGATAGCTTGGAAGGGTGTGCTTTATTTTGTCCCCAAGACAGTTATATCTTATATTCAGGCTCGTTATTTGGGTAAGAGGGTATGTTTCTTTGAATTGGCTCATATTTGTTATACAAGTGTTGCTCCATCTCTTTTTTTGGATTCTGTTCACATTGTCCATAAGTTTATGGATGTATTCCCTATGGATTTTCCTAGTATTCCTATGAATCATGATATTGACTTTGCCAGTGATATTGACCTGGGCACCAAGGCCATTTCTATTCCACCATATTAGATGGCCCCAAACAATTTGAAGAAATTTAAGGATAGTTTGCAGGAGTTTTTAGAAAAATTATTTATCCAGCTTAGTGTATCACAATGTAGTGTGCCTGTCTTATTTGTACAGAAAAGGGATGTGCTTATGAATATATGTATTGATTATGATAGTTGAACAAGGTGATGATTAAGAATAACTATCCTCTTTCTCGTATTTATGATTTATTTGATTAGCTTCAGGGTGCTTTGCTATTTTCTAAGATTGATTTGAGGTTCGGGTATCACCAGTCAATGATTAGAAATTTAGATAATCCAATGATAAGTTTTCGTACGCGATACAATCATAATGAATCTTGGATCATGTCCTTTGGGTTTACCAATACTGCAGTTCCATTTATGGTGTTGATAAACCATGTATTCCGACTATATCTCAGCTCTTTTGTTATTGTATTTATAGATGATAACTTGGCTTATTCCTAGAGTAAGGCCGATCATGAGGAGAATTTGCAAATTTTTCTCCAAAGATTAAATGAATGATAAGTTGTATACTAAGTTCTCTATGTGTGAGTTTTGGTGAGGGTTTGTCATGTTGGTGGGTTATGTGGGGCCCAAGAATGTTATTATGGTCTAGCCGCTAAGATTGCAAAAGTTCGTAAATAGCATAAGACCTATTTCTCCCATTGAGGTTCGTAGTTTATTTGTTTAGCAAGTTACTATCAGTGTGATGTTAAGGGTTTTTCATTAATAGAAACTCCATTGACCAAGTTGACTCAGAAGAAGGCTTCCTTTCAATTGTCCAATGCTTGTAAGGAGAACTTTAAAATGCTCAAAGAATTGTTCACAACAACTCTTATCTTAACCTTGCACAATGAGGGTATAGGTTTTACTGTCATTTGTAATGCCTCATGGTTTGGGTTAGGCATGGTTTTGATGCGGGAGAGTAAGGTATTTTCATATGTTTCTTCAGTTGAAGCCTCATGAGAGAAATTACCTAACCCATGTTTTGGGGTTGTGTGCAGTTGCTTTTTCTTTGAAGTTATAGAGGCACTACTTGAATGGATTCCATTTTTATATTTGCTCGGATCATCATAGCCTTCAGTATCTCTTCACCCAACAAGATCTATATATGAGGCAGTGCCGCATACTTTAGTTGCTTTAAGATTATGACTTTGCTATTCTCTTTCATCCGGGAAAGGCTATTATGGTTGTAGATACCTTAAGACAAAAGTCGACTAAAATGGGTAGCTTCATGCATCTATTGATCAAAGAGAGGCATTTGTCCTTAGAGGATTAGTCTTTAGCTAACAAGATCTTTAGGTTTGATATTTAAACACTTAGGTATGTTTTTGCTTATGTGGAGGCTAGGTCTTTTTTGATGGAGCGAATTGGAGATCATTAGTTTAATGATATTTGTTTGAAATTGATTTGGGATAAGGCGTCAAGTGTTAGTGCTAAGGAATCCTCACCTGATTCAAATGGTAATTTTTCAATTAGAGGCCAAGTTTGTGTACCGATCAGTGGGTGATTAGATTAGATTGATTTTGGAGGAGGCTCATTGTTCCAAGTATTCTATATATCCCTGAGTGACTAAGATGTATCGTGATTTGGTAAAACATTTGTGGTGGAGCGGTGTGTGGAAGGACATAGTAGATTTTATAGGTAGTTTCTTATATTACCTACAGGTGAACAGTGAGTATTTGAGACTGGGTGGTGTGCTTCTGAGGTTACCCATTCCCGAATAAAAAGTTAATGGATCACTATGGATTTTTTTACTGGATTGCTTCATACTTCTCGCGGTTCTGATATTGTTTGGGTCACCATGGATTGATTGACCAAATCTGCTTACTATATTAATATTCAGGGTTTTTTCAGTGTTGCTAGGTTTGCTCGTATTTATATTCGCGAGATTATGTCTCTTTATAGTATGCCTAATTCTTTTATCTAAGATCGAGGTTCAGTGTTTATATTTCACGTTTGGAAGACCTTTCAGGATAAGTTGGGTACTCTAGATCATCATAGTACAATATTTCACCCCAAGATTAATGGCCAGCCAGAGTGAACTATTCAAGTTTCAGAGGATATGCTGCACGTTTTGTCATGTACTTTGGTGGTAAGTGGGAGCAATATCTAGCATTGGCAGAGTTTGAGCATAATAATAGCTACAATTTCAATTTTGATATTGGTCCTTTTAAGGCCTTGTATGGTAGGTCTTACCACTCTCAAGTTGGTTGGTTTGAGGTGTTTAAGATTAGACTACAAGGTATGAACCTTCTTCATGAGTTTTTTGGATAGGGTACGGTTCATTCCGTATAGACATCGAGTGTCTTAGGGTAGGCAGAAGTGCTATGAAAATTGTAGACTTCGTGCCTTGATATTTGGTGTTGGTGATCGTATTTTCCTTTGAGTTTCACCTAAGAAGGGTGTGATGAGGTTTTTTAAAAGTGGAAACTTTAGCCTTAGGTATACTAGGCTATTTGAGATTTTTTGAACTATTAGTGATGTGGCTATTGTGTTAGCCTTGCACCTAGACATATCAGTTGTTCATCCAATTTTACATTTTTTCATGCTCGCTATTACATTCCAATTGAGTCATATGTCATTTGTTGGGATTTGTTTAAGTTAGATTAGAGGTTGTCTTTTGTGGAGGAGTCAGTTTCCATCTTGACTAATGATAGTAGACTGTTGAGGTCTAGAGATATTCCAGTGGAGACATCTTCCTATAGATGAGGTTACTTATGAGGTCGAGTCTGATATGCATAGTTCTTATCCCCGTCTTTTTCCTGACTTAGTCATTTTCTTTTCCTTTAGTTTTAGGACAAACTAAATTATTAGTGGTGGATAATATAATGACCTGATTTTTGGTGATTTATGTGAAAAATTCAGTTCTGCGTGATTTGACAATTTTAACCTCACATATGTCTCCCAAACTATACCATTAAAGAAGATAAAATATGTCCACTATCAAATTATAGTAACCCAACAAGGTTAGGGTCGATCCCACAGGAAATAGGTCAAACAAGTCTATTGAACTTGCTGAAGTAGGCGGAAGTGCAGAAAAGTATATGAGCGGTGGGTTTTGTAGTAAAGAGTGAAAAGTAACAGTTATTGAATGCCTTTGGTTGTAATCAATCTAAGATGAACACTAGGACTGTGTTCCCCTAGCTTCCTAACTCCACAGGTTTCACATACTTAATACAACTATATCACTGTTACACATGAAGAATCTTACATGATATGTATTACAACTGTCATATGAACGCTTTGATCAATATCACCATTCACCTTGTGAGTCTCAGGGTGTCGCCATACAAACCCTTGTCTTTGATCAAATTTTAAATATCACCTATTGGGTATTAAAGTTATTAGATGGCAGTTGATAGCCTCGAATCACTGTTCAAATCCCTTTTTTTCCTAACTTAATCTCTCTTATGAAGGCCACTCTCGAATATAGGAAAGTTCTTAGTGTTGTACACCACTAAAAAAATAATTAAACTAATGAAGATCACAATGCAAGCTTAAACAATGGTAGAGAAGAACCTCACACTCCCCCTACTTTGTTATTCTGTTAGAGTTCCCACACCCATAGATAAGGGATTTGCCCACTTATAGCTGAAAGAAATGCCATCAAATTCAATTAATAAAGCAAAGAAGTAATCTACAAACAATGAAGAAAAAACCCAAAGTCTCAAATCTATTAGTTAGCCAAAAACCAAGAACAAAGGGATTCCAAGATCAAAATAAAATATATGTTAGTGAATAATATGAGTGAGTAAATTGGCAAAAAATGTCAAAATATTATTAATAGAGTACATAAAAACCCTATAAATATATTCCAAAACGTAAAGGGAAAACTAATTCAGTGTCAACTTACGACAAAAATTACTAGTTGTAAGTGGCAGCTATGCTACATAGGTGGCCATTGTAGGTAGATGATGACTTCAAAATCCCATCGTGCTGCTAAACTTCTCTTGTGATGGTACCTACGAGGTGTAGGTAGTACTTATTCCTTAAAGTCTATAGCCTCGTATGTACCAGAAAATCATTGGTTTTGCTGCTTCTCTGAGCCTCAAATATCTGCACCTTGCACTAGTACCTATGGGTCGTAAATTACCCTCATAGGTAATAGGTTCAGCTTTTCACTGTCAAATCCTTTGATGTTTCATCTTTTGATACCTAAGAAGCTACTTACGATGGAGTAAGTAGCACTTACGCCACATAGGTGACCTCATAGGTGATTGTTTCTATAACTTTCAACTCCCTTTATTCTATTTACCTTCCAAAACCAAGATCCCTATAAATAGAAACAAAAACACATCATATATACCAAAATGAGCCTAAGTACTTACATATTTTCTATTTTTAAGAGTTGAAATTTCCACGAAACCATGGTAAGTCAATGCGCTCAACTTAAAATGTTTGTATATACTAAGCCAACAAAAACACAACAAACCACAATGATGCTTAACAAAGATAAACCTACGATACCTAGGCAATCAATGTCAAATTCAGCTAAAAAACATCACCCCTTCTTACTTTTAACTTTTAAAAACCAACCATGTGAATCAATGGAACAGAACAATATGACACCGGGAAATCAAGCTATGACATTACATTAGCAAAAAATAATAAAGAATATGTACAAATTACACTGCCCAAAGGAATAAGAAGCTTGCAACACAACCCATGTACCCTCACAACAAAGAAGTCCCACACACTCAGTAAAAGAAAGAATGTTAAAGTAGGGACACTCATAAGACATTCACAGTCTCAAAAGATGTTCCACAATGTGCAGAAAATACCATAGGATTGCCCTTATTTTCTTTACCCTAGTTTTTGGACAGTTTGACTAGGATCACTATAGGACATTACTCGATTTGTAACATAGGCTTGGAGTCTGTTATGGTACATTTAGGAATTTAGTGATTGTGCTTCCTTGTAACTACAATTACATTAGGGGTTCACTTAACAACCAAGTTTTTTATTTATTAAACCCTTATTTCTCCCTCTTTTTCTTGTTATTTACTTATTTAGTTTGGGTGCAGTTTATTTTTGTTCTTTCTTTTTCTTTTTCAGGGTTTCTCCTTTTTCAAAAATTTTCATTTATTTTTTATCACACCAAACCAATCTTTCTATTTTTTTGATTTTTTCCCTTCTTCAAACAACCTCTAGCCGTGCACCCCTGTAATAGTCACCCTCAACTTAGGCGATTTGTTTGAGTTTAGGTGCACATTGTCCAAGGAGCACCACAATGGAAATAGTTTCATTTTTACTAAAATGGAAAAGTGAAAGGTTAAAAATAGAAAAATACTCTATATAGGCTCAAAATAGGGCTCAAGGGATGCCTATTAACATTAGAAAGTTTATTTAGTCTAAAAGTAGACTAATTCATGAATGACCTATTATCATTTCCTACCCAACAATCCTACAACCTAAGCAAGACTGATCAGACAAGTTCAAGATTAAGAATCTCACACACACACATGGCACAAGGTTGTACAAAAAACTACTACCAATTTGATTCAGGAAAATTCTAGCTATGATTATTATGTCCCTAATCTTAGTGCAACAATACAATTCAGAGTTGTCACATAAACATATATATATATATATGACACATTTCAAAAAAAATTCAGAGGGGTATAATTTTTCGAACACACTTAAGCATAATTAATACAAAAATACATCAACTGCCCTTAGGTACTTATTTTCCTCCTAGCTAAACAAAAACAACACAAAACCAAAAAAATACAATACAACACAATATCTCTAAGACATGCCTGTTATACTATGATAACGTTACTAAAGAAAAAAGAAGCACGAAAAAAAACAAATGGCAGTTGTGGTATACTGCCTGCCCCACCAAAAATATGATACACTATCCCTAGTGTGTGACTACAATACAAATCAAGGGAATGAACGCATACCTGGGATATAGTAGGAATCTATCAAATGCCCATCCCCATCTGGGGGTATCTCAACTAATGGAGATGGTGGTGGTGGAGGGGCACTACTAGAATATGCACCTATTTCTATCTCAACTCATTGTGACGCATTTTCTACTCTGGACATTAGTGACTCATGTGCAGCCTTTTTCAATGCCTGATCATAGGGAATAATGCAGTCATGTAGATCTACTGGTCTAACTCTCTCAGTCCTAACCACTCGGATCATCTCCTCCTCCACAAATAAATTAAAGCATCTCAGGCCACATGGGGGTATGAGATAAGGGATTGAAGGAACAATAGGAGGGATGACCAAACCTAGCCCTTAGTAAAAAAACATACCTCTATATGTAGCGTGTCCACTTCCTCCCTAACCGTAGACACATCTGGAGCTTGTACATCTATAAACTTCATACTAACTCGACCCTCAAAAGCGTCAATCTAGGCATGCAAATCACTTGCGAACTCAAATATCTCAGTCTAAAGCTCAACCCATATCTAAGTTTTACGACTTTACAATGTCGTCTGTACCCAAGGCTAAATCTGTAAATAAAATGAAGCTATCTCAGACTCTACATTAGTGAGAAAGGTGGTAGGCATAGCTTGTCTCTCTACTAGGCTTTGTAAGAACTCATGGGGTGCTATAATGAACCTATTATCTATATCTATGGTAGTGGTAGTAGGTAGAGAAGGCACAATAGATGCTCCAACTGGCTTAGAAGTAGAGGGCGGGGCTAAAATAGAAATAGCTTGGTCCTCCTCCCACTCTGTTAAAACCTTGGCCACATCTCTATTCTTGCTCATATCAACATCAAAACTGACATCATCAACATCCATGTATGTCTAATAAGGAGGCTCTTCCAGAGCTAGCGGCCCCTCATAATGGGCAAAAATCACAGTCAGAGTTGCCTAAACTCTTTGGGTAAAGATTGAGTTTCCCAGATCCTTGATCATGCTCATTTGTGAAACGCTCATCACCTCTTGTCTCTTATCCACATTCAAAATTTGAAGCACACTTTCCTCATCACATTACCTTTGGATCAAGCAAGGCAATCAAAGTATAGTCATGTTCCCAAATGCCCACTCATACATCTCATATCAGATCAGCGCCACAAAGCCAACTCATATCCTACTAAAAAACTTGCAAATAATGCAACTCTCTCCCATTTCAAATAGTTGTCTGATACTGTTGAACACAATCAAATATATACCACTGTTCAGCAAAACATAGAGAAAAAATGCATCACTGCCTTTTTAATCTCACACTTACCCTCAATCCAGGGGCGTTATAACAGAAGTATATAATTTTGTTGGAGATCCATCTTACCAAACCCAACCTCTGTTATCTAGAATTAGAATCTCTCATTCCATGTTCATCTCACCATAATCTCAATAGAAAGTCAAACTCTACTCTAGACGCTAGAGCTACATAGTCAAGCACAAAGAGAACTCGATGAATGACCGTCGCTGAAATATCAACCTGAAAACCCCTCACCAATGAGTTCTATAAATAGTGCTGAACTACGCCATTACCACTAATAGGTATGGTCAAAAAAATTATTGTATTGTAGGATCCCTGGGGTCAAGTCATCCACTCCAATTGGTATCGCTTAAAAAAGGCTCGCATTTCAGGTGAACTGCAAGCCCAGATGAATCAATTCTCCTTTTAGACTAAATAGTCCTCTTAGGCCTACCCACCCAGTAATAAAGTTATCCCTCTCATAAATCTACTATAGCCTCTCTACATACTACCTTAGTTTTATCTCAGCTATAGGTACCATTGAGTTATTTGTAGAGATGAATGCGGTGATAACAAATGGTGGAACAGGACGCTGAGGATCCTGTGCATGGAGATCTATGATAGGTGATAAAGTTGATGATACCTAATATGGTGATTGAGTTGACGATCCTCCAACTGGGGTACTATTGATACTTACTAACTGCCAAAAGCTAACTCATTCTCTAACCGCACCTCAAACTGTGGGGTCCTTTGTTTCTTCATTCTTAGATGAATAAGAGATTGATTAAGACTTAACCTCTTGTTTGATGTCTTAATACTCCCCCTTATAACCATACTTATAAGCATGTTTTCCCTCTTCAGACTAGGAAGAGTGAAATGGTAAAGCCCTAGCTGACTTTTTCCTTGGCCTAGGAACTGGTTTGAATATGGTCGTTTGGGCCCCAACCTATTTAGATGTGGGCTAAGTGCCCTGATTATTTTGTATGGGGGTAGGATGGGTCCCCTAGATGCATAAAGTGGTTGCAACAATGGCTGCAGCTGCAACTTGTCTTTGTCTTCTAGTCCGTGGAGCCTCTGGCTTGTCTAGGGCTACAGGGTACTCCTCTGTTGAGCCACTGTGCTCAGGGGACTTATCCAAATGCCTTGACTACACTCCTTTAATTGAGGTATACTTGGGTGACATAGTACATGAGAATCAATTTTTAGTGCCTAAAAGTTAAAAAAGGTATGCAATATTTAAAACAAGCAGATAACTTTTACGGTGGGGAACTTATGAAGGACACATACGGGTCGTCGAGGCCACATACAGCCTGTAAGGGGTCTTCTTAATTGGTAGACAAAGCCCTAAAGTTTTAGGGACTTAGAATCTCACACGAATAAAAACACTTACGGACCATACCTGCTACTTACGTGGATTGTATGTATCATCGTTGGTACCCTTCTGAGGGTACATTAATTTTTCTGAAATTTACATCCCATATGGTGTATTTAGCCCAATCAAATCCCATTTTTCACACAAGAATATTGATCAAGTTTACAAAAATAGGTAAGGCACACACAATATTGGGTTTTTATCAGTCTTTTAAACTTCTACTTCCATTAAGGGAATGATCACATATCATTTATTCAAGAACAATACATCGATATAAACTTTTAGATTATTCTAGGCTCCTACAAATAAGATTATTGAGTTTCACATAATTGTCAAGCATATTCAAGTACCAACTATCTGATCGTTGTTAAAGCATAATAAAATATTATTAGGAGCCAAAAAAGTAACCTTGATTGCGAGAGATGGAAGCAAAAAATTTTAGAAGTGAAGAAAAGCGTACCCTTTAAATGTTCTTTAGCATGCAAGAGATGGGATAATGAAGAAGTTTGGCCTTTAATAGAGTTAAGAAGGGAGTTGAAAAGTTTGAATTTTGGAGGTAGTTACAATTCTTCCAATAAGGGTCATAGAAACTAAATTTAGGTGTTTAAAAGCGCTGGTAGACCGGTCTGGGTCGGATCCACTTGCGTCCATCACAAATTTTTGATATTTTGACCAAGAAATTTCTATCTCTTACGGTGCCACTTACAGGACATATGTTCCACTTACGACCCATAAGTTCTAGGTCATAAGTGGCGAAAAAAATTATGTCCCACTTAGTTTTTTGTTCTCACACTTCTGATATCACTTATGAGGTCGTTAGTGGTACTTATTACCCCCGTAAATGGGTTGGTATGTAAAATTTTAGAGACCCCAAAAATCTCAAAATTTTCACTCTGGCAGTTATTGCATAATTTACCTGGCTCAAGTGGGACCTGCGATCTCCATAACTTTGTTAATAAGTCCTCTTATCTACAGTTTTCTGAATGTTTCAATGGGTCACCATGTCCTAGGTAGTTCCTCATGTTTTACACCTACATAAAAAAGACAATGTAAACACTAAAATAGTGGGTTGACTTCCACCCAATGCTTGATCTAACATTGCGGCGTGATGTGGCTATGTTGGTTACTAAAACTTCACCATCAAACCTAAGGGTTGTCTCTCATGAACATCCTAATTTAATATCGCGGCACAAATCGGTAGCCTTGGCTACTCAGACTTCACTAAGGCTTACATCAATAACCACTTTCACCTTATTAGCATAACCAAAATAGTGTTTGACACACTGCCAATTCACCTAGAATGGTGTTTCACCATCTTGTTTTAGCTTAATAGCACCATGTGGAAACACCCTAACCAGAGTAAATTTTCCATACCACCTTGATTTAAACTTTCCATTAAACAAGCGAAGTCTTGAATTATATAACAAGTCCATATCACCAGTTTCAATCACTCTCTTCTCAATTTTCTTGTGATGATATATATTCATTTTTTATTAGTATTGAGTAGTACTTTCATAAGAATGGAGCCAGAATTCATCCAACTCATTCACCTTACTCATTCTCAACTTAGCTTCATCATGGCGTAACAAATAGAGCTTTTTAAATGCCCATAGTGCCTTGTTCTCAAGTTTAACAAACAAGTTGAATGTTTTTCCATAAAAAATGATATGGAGAGGCCGCTATGGCGGTCTAAAGGATATGTTGTAGGCCCACTAAGTATCATTTAACTTCTTTGACTAGCTAGTCCTATTGGTATTTTTAATCTTTGCAAATATAGACTTGATCTCTCAATTGGAGATCTGAAACTGCCCAGTCATTTACAGATGGTAGGGTGTTTACACCTTATGCTTCAAACCATATATTTCGAGTAAGGCCTTAAAAATACAATTGCAGAAGTGAGAGCCAAAATCACTAATAATCACATAGGTAGTTCCAAACAAAGAAAAGATATTCTTTTTCAAGAATGCAGTGACTCTTTGACACTTATTTTTTAGAAGCGCAACTGCATCCACCTATTTCAAAATAAACTCGACTTCTGCTACAATGTACTTCATCCAATAGAAGTTCAGATATTGCATTGTCACTAACACTGGTCATATGCTAGAGAAATTTCATGAGCAACCTTGTAGATAGTTGGCCCATAATACCCAAACTATAAAATTTTGTGGGCATTGTGGGTACCACAATGATGACACACAATTGGCGACGAATGAAAAGCTTCCAGGATGCTCATTATCCCCAACTCAGGAATACATTTATGAATAACACTATCCACACAAATACTAAAGAAATAAGGCTCATCCAAAAAAAAATTCCTTATCTTATGCATAAACTATTTTTTTGCTGGAATGACAAATCTTCCATAACAAAATCACTTTCCAAAAAGTTTTCAAAATCAGTGAACTGGGGTATTAAGTGTTGAGGTGCTGCCAAGACTTAATTATCTTTAAAAGTATCATTAATGTCAATCCCATTCCCTAACTTTCGTGTTGCCTCTTCATCAAGGCATGATAAGTGATAATGAACCTGGCTCTCTATACCCTTCTAATCTTTCACCTCAAAGTCAAATTCTTCCAACAAGAGGAACCAATGTATCAACCTTGGTTTAGAATCCTTCTTCAATATTAGGTACCTCAAAGATGTGTGATACATGTTAACTATGACTTTTGTCCCAATCCAATAGGACTAGAATTTCTCAAATCCAAAAACCACAAAAAGTAACTCCTTCTCAGTGACTTTATAGTTCTTTTGCATTGGGTTTAATGACTTTTTGGCATAATAGATTAGGTGAAGGATTCTCTCAGGTCTTTGGCCTATAACAAAATCAAAGGCCACTATTCTAGCATCGCCATAACCTCAATTAATAAAGACCATTTAGGGTACATAATCATGGTAGTTGAGATTAACTGCTTCTTTAGGGTACTCATAGGCCTTGAAACATGCATAATCAAATACAAATTTCACCACCTTCTATAAAATATTGCATAGAGGATTAGAAATTTTAGCAAAGTCTTTGTTGAACATCCTTTTAAAGCCAGCGTGGCCCAAAAACCTTCAGATATTAGAGGAGGAAATTTTCCAATAACCTCAGTCTTTCCTCTATCTACCTAAATACCCTAATTTGAGTTTTTTTGAGTAAGAACAATACCTTCCTTTACCATAAAATGACATTTTCCTAATTTAGCACCAAATAACAGTTCTCACATCTTCAGAGTGTGTTATCCAAATAGTCCAAACAATCATCAAAGGAGTCCCCAACTATTGAAATTTCATCCATTAAAACCTCTATAGTGTCCTCCACCATATAAAAAAATATAAACATAATCCACCTTTGAAATTTGGCAGGATCATTGCATAGTACAAATGGCATCCTCTTGGAAAGTTCCATTAGGGTAAGTGAAAGTCTTCTTTTTCTGATCCTCAAGAGCAATAGAATTATTATTGTATCTTTAGTACCCATTAATAAAATAGTACCAACCCCTGTCGGGTAGTCTGTCAAGCATCTAATCCATGAATGGCATAGGGAAAATATCATTTTGCATACAAGTATTCAACTTCTTGTAATACATGCTTACTCTCCGTCCAGTAACTAGTCTCATAGGCAACAATTTATTCTTATTATTTGGAACCATGTTGATACCACCCTTGTTCGATACACATTGAATTGGGTTGACCTACTCTCTCTCCACAATGGGGTACACCACTCCAGTATCCAACAACTTAATGATCTCTTTCTTCACTACCTCTTGCATAGGAAGATTCAACTGATGCTGATGCTGGATGTTGGGTATATATTCTGGTTCAAGTTGTATCTTATAAGTTTAAATACCAGGTGGAATTCCCACAATGTTTACAGTAGTCCATGTGATAACCCACTTTAACCTCTTCAACACTAAAATCTTTGTACAAAATGTTTATCCAATAAATCAGATACAATAATGACCTACAAGATATTGATGTCCCCTAAAAATGTATAAGGTAAGTGAGATGGGAGGTCTTTTAATTCCAAGATTGTAGCTCCTCAATAGATTGTCACAACAAAAGGAGTGGTTATGTTATTCAAATAAATATCCATCTTCTTTGGATCATAATAATAAGAACCTCTACCATACAATGTTCTCACCATCTGATCATACTCATGAATGCAATCACTGTCAAAGATCATGCTAACCGCTACTAATGCCTTAACCCAAAATCTCTCTATAATAGGCGAAGTCACTACATCATCATCAATGGTATCAATAATGGACACCACTCTCATATCATTCAGCTATCACATAAATTCATCCACATTAAAATTAACTTTCTCATCATTGAGTCTGAACTTTACCTACCCCATCTCCATGTCAACCAAGGCCATACTCGTAGATAGGGAAGGCCTTCAAAATATAGTAAGGACTTTGAAGTCCACCTAATAGACAAGGATCATGAAATCAATAGGAAATATAAAGGATGTATCCTTCACCAAAATATCACACAAAATACCGATTAGTTTCTTCATAGTTTGGTCAGTCGTCAATAATCTCATGGATGTGGGTTTGGGTGCCACAAACACAAATTACTTATACACTACCAATGACATTAGATTGTTACTAGATCCCAAATCACATAAAGCTGTAGAGATATTGAATGACCCAATGTAACATACATTAGTAAATGATCTAGGGTCATCCTTCGTCTCAGCCAATGATCGGGAATCACTAACACTGCAAGATGCAGATTATCATTAGGATCAAAATTCAACATCTTTTTTCTAGTAATCAAATCCTTCATTAACTTAGCATAGCCAAGAATTTTCTCAAATGCTTTTCCAAGAGGAATATTAACAGACAGTTCTTTCTACATCAATAAGAACTTCTAATACTTCCCTTCCACTTGATTTTTCTTTAACCTTGGAGGAAAATGTGGGGGAGGTAGTGGAACAGTCTTCAGTTCAGGCTCAACTTCCTTCTCTTTGCTTTATCCTTCTTAAAACTTTTATCAGCACCCATCAATTTTTTTGATGACTCACCATTAGTCACCAACTTTTTAGATTCTACTTCAGGTGCCTCATATATATAAACCACATGATTCCCATATTTATCAAATACACGCATAGGAGGATCAATTGTGGTATTACCACTTCGAGTGGTAATGGACAAATTGTGAATGTCTTTTTTTAATTATGTATAATATTACTTGGAAAAGTACCAGATTGATGTTGATTCATTGTCAATGATATCTGATCAAATTTTTGTTCATGTTGCTTGATCGCAGTAGCATGCGGTTCCTCTTTCTGGGTCAAATCTGAAAAATCTTCCTTAACATCTTTATGGAAATTTTCATGACTTTTCTTAACACGATCCAAAACCGAGCCATGTCGTATGGGCACCTTAAGCCCACATGAACCAGAGGTCACCCCGATAACCTAACCTAATCATCAATATAAATCACAAAGATCATATGAATCTCAATAATAAGATAAGATAGCGGAAACATACTATAAGTCAAAACATAAACATGTCTAACACTCTATTAGATTAATCCAATAGCCATGACACCCAAATCCACAATCATCCATAATACCTCAAGAAGAACCGATGTTTAGAAATTTATATGTCGGGACAAGCTCCCGACAATAGCTAAACCAAGTCAGAATAAGACTACGTCTAAAGATAAGAGACTAAGAATGAATGTCTTCCGTAGAAAGGAACCTCACAACTCAAAATTAAATGCACGAAACACTTCAATCACCTAATCACTATGCAGGAAGAGAAGATAATGCTCTAGCCCCTATGTTCCGAAGGGACATAGCGTTCTGACAAAGTTAGCGGTTGAAATGCTTGCATGTAACTCAAGAATAAAGATAAAATAACATCATCAATCAACAAGAAGTCAATATGTCATATCCAACCATATTCATGACCTTATCCATACATATAGGTATATCACATGCCAAACAGTTAAACAAGTCAAAAATTCGCTAAGCACTCAATCATGAGACATAAAGTGGACTCTAACATTCCACACTTAGATTCAAACAATTCTTCTTATGTTTGGGATTTCAACCAAATTCAAATATTACTTAGACGAAGGATATTAACCATGTATACACTTATTAAGCAAGGGACTCTAACTATACACGCACATTCATTTAGGCAAGAGACTCTAACTACATGTCCACACATTAGGCAAGGGACTTTAACCTCATGCCGTATTAGATAGCAGAATCTAATCCAAGCTATTTCATTTGGCGAGGAACTTCAACCTTAAGATATCTCATTATGCAAGGGACTTTAACCATAAAGGATTTCATAAGGAAAATAACTTTAACCTCAGGACCTTTCATTAGGCCATGGACTTTAACCTCAAGCCATTACGACTATCACTAGTCGACATTGGGACTCCAACCATTTTTCCATACATCATCATCTATTAAATTTGCACTCAAGGACTTTAACCCATTTAGACAAGTCAACACTAAACATGACCACAGAGTCCCCATGGGAGCTTTGTTTCACAGCCATTTAAATAGACAATAACTTAATTCAATTCATCAAGATTCAATTTATGGTCATCAAGACCCTCACAAACTATACAAATTGCAATAGAAATCTTATACCACATTCTCACAACACTTTAGTTCAACACATAATTGAGTTCATTTTTATCTCTAGTGACTTTAACCCCTCATTATCCATCAACCAACAAGATCATAAACTTTACAATACACGGATCATAATACCCTTACAATATTATTAATCAAATATTCATACTTATTGGGCTATTGACCTAGTTCAAAACATAATCAACATGTGACTAGACAATTCACTAAGACATTTTCACAAACACCTTGTGTGCATGCCTTTATCAAGGCCAATTTCAAAGTAGAAAGCATTATCATTAGGGTTACTCAAGATCCCCATATTTAACCATAAACAACAAGAACCTACATGTGCAAAAAATTACCAATATCAAGCATCAACACAAGTATAAACAAGGGTAAACATTATTCATCACAAGGCATTAAAACCCTTATCATTTAATTTCAAAATCTCCATGTACACTTACTAATCCAAGTGTAAAATACATGGTTTTTGAGTTATTATGGTAGGGAAAGAGTAGCATGCCTTAGAAAACTTAATTCACCAAGAATCTAGACTTTAGTTTGCCTCTAGAAGGTCACCTTTGAAACCCTAGCCTCCAACTCTTCACAAATGAGTTTGACAAAGAATTTTGGATGTTTGATCCACTAAAAATGTGTTTTAGTAGGCCATATACACTTATATAGTGAGGAGACTTAGGGTTTTGGGTGTAGGAAATGACCATTAGGTCCTCAATAAAAAGATGAGAATTGGCCACAATGTTGGGTACGAATCACTTGAGACAATCGTACCCTAGGGTATTAGTGGTACCCTTACTCGTACCCTAGGATTATCCTAGGTCAACAACACTGGTTTGGGTATGACTATACACCAATGAGTTATATCAAAAGGGTATGACTCATGCCCTAAACCGTATCCATCAATCGTACCAACAACAGTCCACTCCTAGCTAAGACTTCACTTAATACAATTGGTGTTGTTACGAATCATACTTTATGGTACGATTGGTTCGAGGCTCACACGTACCTAGGATAGTGAGTGACCCTCACCATACTATCTAGGGTATAAGAGGGGAGGGAGAGTATGATACGACTCAAATCCAAGATATACAACTCATGCCCTTAGTAGTACCTGGCTTAGAGACTTTAAATGAGGGAATTTTTTTCAATGGTTCAAAGTCTAGGAGTTTAAATTCTCCCCTACTTTGATCATTGTCCGCGAATGATAGCTAAGGAAAGCAAAAACACAAGTTAACAAATTAATACACATCAAACCAACCTTTAAATAACTTAGAACAAACCATACAACAAGTATACAACACATATCATGATTATCATCGATCGACCATTAATTTTATTGGCTCTGGGAGTCAACCCCTTTATTTATCAGACACTTGATCATTTCAAAACTTATGGAATTAAACCCCTTACTCATTTCACAACTTAGGGACTTTAACCGATTGACTTATCAAATATACTTACTCAATAAAAGGATTAGGACTAGAATTCATTATCTATTAAAGGCATGAATGAACTCAGAGTACTAGGGACTTAAACCCATTACAACAAAGACACATATAATTTCAAGGCATTAGGGACTTCAACCCATGGACTAACATGAACTAGGTTGATTAAAATCTTGGGGACTTTAACCCATTGTCTAAATAAGGCATAACCCAATTCAAAATATTTGGGACTTCAACCCATGGAGTATCAAGACATAAATCAAGGTAAGAAAATTAACACATACCTTCATCACAAGTTTCCAAAATGGGAAACAATTGGATATACTTGGACTTCATGTCCTCTTTAACTTCACAAGTAGCTTCCTCAGATATTTTGTTCCTCCATAGAAACTTCACCGGAGCCACTTCTTTCATCCGCAACCAGCAAACTTTCAAATCCAAGATCCTCACTGGGATCTCCTCTTCGGACAAAGAGTCTGAGATATCAACATCCCTCAAGGGAACAACCTACAAAGGATCATCCACACATTTTTGCAACATAGAGATATGGAAATCTAGCTGAATGGAGTTCATGATAAAAATCCACTCCAACTCATAGGCAACATTGCCAACCCTCCTCACAATCGAGTAGGGACCAATATACCAGGGACTAAGCTTTATTTTATTTACAAAACTGCATCACTCTGTTCATGGGAGAAACATTCAAGAATACCCAATTACCAATACTAAACTCTAAGTCCCTACGTCTCACATCCATATAGGAATTTTTGAGACATTGAGCGTTTTTCTATCCATCACGAATTACCTTCGCCTTCCCTAAGGCTTGGTGAACTAAATTAGGGACAAACAACTTACCCTCGCCACCTTTTTACTACATAATGGGAGATCAACATCTCCTACGATACAATGCTTCAAAAGGGGCCATTCCAATGTGAGAGTGGTAACTGTTATTATAGGTGAACTTGATCAAAGGCAAGTGGTAATACCAACTACCACAATAATTAATCACACAAGCCCGCAATATTTCCTTCAATGTTTGGATGGTTCTCTCCGCTTGCCCATCTATTTGTGGGTGGAAAGCGTAGTAAGGCACACTCTAGTACCCAATCCATTTTGGAATGACTTCCAGTAGCGAGATAAAAATGGAAGACCACGATCCAAGATGATCGAAATTGGAGAACCATGCAATTTCATGATCTCTGGAAGATACAACTTAGCATAATCTTCCACCAAGTAATGATTTCTCACAGGCAAAAAGTGAGCGAACTTGGTCATTCTATTAATAATGACCCAAATAGAATCACATTGATTATGAGATCGAGGAAAACCAGAAATGAAATCCATTTTAATTTCCACCCACTTATATTTGGGAAACATAGTTTCTTGGTACAAACCATTGGGCCTCATATGATCACTCTTCACTTATTGGCACACTATACACTTGGCCACATAACTTTAAACATCCAATTTCATATTACTCCACCAATATAACTCTCTAAGGTCATGATACATCTTTTTGGAACTGGGGTTAATAACATATTAGAATTTATGAGCCTCAACTATGACCTTTTCCCTCAATCCATACATATCGGGAACATATATCCTGCCTTGGTATATCAAGATGCCATCACCACCAATCATAAAGTTCATAATTTTTTGTTGACCCACATTACTCTTGATCTTCAACAAGTCGGGGTCCAATGCTTGTTTTTCCTTTATCCATCAACAAGAAACGACTGAGATAACGGATGCTCATTACACCACCATTCTCTCAGTCCACTAGTCTTGGCCAAACGGTGAATGTCCTTTACTAATTCCTTCTTGTCCTCGTCCACATACGCCAAACATTCTATGGATAATCTACTAATAGCATTAACGACTATATTAGACTTACCAAGATGGTAATGAAGACTCATATCATAGTCTTTCAACAACATAATCCATCTCCTTTTCCCGAGGTTCAACATCCTTTGAGTAAACACATACTAAACACTCTTATTATCAGAAAAGATATCAACATAAACCTATAAAGATAATATTTCTAAATATTTAATGCAAAAATCACAACTAACAACACTAAGTCATGAGTATGAAAGTTCTTCTCATGAACTTTCAATTGGCTCGAAACATAGGCCACCATACTACCATGTTGTATTGACACAAAACCAAGACAAATTACAAAAGCATCACAATATAGCTCAAAACCATCATTACCTTTAGCCAAGGTAAAAATCGGAGTCGAAGCCAAATTATATTTCAACTTTTCAAAACTACCATCACACGCATCTGACCGCAAGAACTAAACCTTCTTCTGAGTCAACTTGGTCAATGGGGAAGCTATGGTAAAAAAATCTCCACAAACCTTTTATAGTAATCGGCTAGACCTAAGAAGCTCTGAATATTGGTTGGAGTCATAGGTTTACGCCAATTTTTAACTGCCGCAACATTTTTGGAATTTACCATGATCCCTTCACTAGAGATAACATGACCGAGAAAATCTATGGCTTTTAACCAAAACTCACAGTTGTAGAAATGAGAATACAAACAATGATCCTTCAAAGTCTGCATCATGGAACAGAGGTGATAAACGTGATTAACCTTAGTCTTAGAATAGATTTAGGTGTCATCAATGAAGACAATGACAAATATGTCCAAGAATTGATGGAACACCCTATTCATCAAGTCGATGAATTCCACCGGGGCAAAGGTCAGCCCAAAAGATATGACAAGAAACTCATAGTGACCATATCGGGTTCTAAAGGCAGTCTTAGGGATATTCACATCCCTAATTTTAAGATGATGATAACCCAATCTAAGGTCAATCTTAGAGAAAAACTTCGCACCCTAATGTTGATAAAACAAATCATCTATCATAGGAAGAGGATATTTATTCATTATGGTCACTTTGTTCAACTGATGATAATTAATACAGATACGAAGGGAACCATCCTTCTTGCGCACAAATAATATAGGAGCACCCTAACGAGATACACTAGGATGAATAAAACCTTTATCTAAGAGGTCGTTTAATCGCTCTTTTAGCTCTGTCGAAGCCATTCTATAAGGAGGGGTAGAAACCTGATAAGTGTTTGGAACAAGATCAATCCCGAAATCACATTCTCTATTAGGACAAACACCGTCAAGATCATTGGGAAACACCTCAGAAAACTCATTAACCATGGGAATGGATTCTAGAGAATGTCTTTATGAGTTAGAATCTTTAACTCAGACCAAAAGATACAAACACCTTTTTGAAATCAACTTTTGGGCTCTTAGATAAGAAATGAACCTTCCCTTGGGCACAAAGAAACCACATATCCATACAATGACTGGCTCATTTAGGAATTTGAACAGGACCTTACTGGTCCAAAAATTGTAGGAAGCATAACACGAATTTATCTAATCCATCCCCAAAATGACATCAAAATTGACAATGTCCAGCTCTATCAAGTTTATAAGAGTATCTCCACCACCAATAGATACCACACACCCCGTAAAAAGCAGTCTAGCAATCACAGAGTCTTCTATCAGGGTATAAATAGGAAAGAGAATCAATAGACTCTTGGGACCATAATCAAGATGCACAACCACATACGGGGTAACATAAGAAAGTATAGGCCCTAGATCAAGAAAATAATATACATCAGCTGAGAAAAGTATAAACATACCCAAGACAACATCGGGAGACGCCTTAGAATCCTAGGGAGTAGCAAGTGTATACAAACTATTTCGACCAGTGTCTGTGCCAGAAATTGAAGAAGAACCAAACATGGCACCCTTTGGTGCGAGAGTAGGTGGGAGTAGTAATAGGGGCCTTGTTCACCCTAAAAGCTGCTAGAGAGGGGTACTCATACTGCCTGTGCCCGATCTAACTACAATTCAAACATCTATTTCTCCCCTTCTCACACAGACCATGATGACCCTTACCATAGAATCTGCAAGGAGGGTGGGACAGAGCTGACTTTTCACCACTAGCTTGAAATTAGGCACCTTCTGTCTGTAATCCACCACTGAATTGTGATCGCCGATCACCCAACAAATTTAGGTAAGGATAGTGTATGCCATCCGAGGAGATAGAACACTTACACCCCCACATCTGTCATGGCCACTTCCCACCATCTTTACCATTTGGCTCAAAAGGCCTAAATTTTTTCCCTTGCCTTTCACAAAACCCAACTTTGATGCAATACAAATTTGGTACGCATCAAACACAAGAAAAAAATAGTCCACAAACAAAGGGTAACCCGAGAGCTCAATAAACACCAAATCTCGGTTCCAACAACATCAAGAAACAAGGTGTAAATGACACCAAAATCACTAACAACAACAAGTGATAACCAACAATAACGAGAGGAACAACATTACAATAACAACAATCCAACACTTACAAGATTACAAGAATAACAAGAACCAAACGGTTCATAAGACCACAAAACTAGTACATGATATGTAAAGATAGGAAGTGAGACATACACTATTACACGATTATGAACCCAAAGATGTGTTAAATCTAAGGACCCCTAAGACTTACAATATCACCACCACACTCTTACGTGACACAAGAGGGATTCCACTACTCAAGCACCAATGTTTCCAAGAAATACACAATCACAAGTGAATCCACACTTGTTCATATCCTAGTTTAGGCCTAGAGACCCTCTCTCTCAAGAGATGTGTTCTTTCAACAATATCAAACAAAAACTAATAAACTAAAACCCAATATTGTTATACTTATAGTACTTTACAAATAAAAACATAAAATGACAAAAAGCCCCTTTAATGACAAAGTAGGCAAATAGGCACCCATGGAGTGTTTTTAGGGGCGGTTTGGAGCCCTTTTTAACACTTCAACTCGTACACCTCTGAGGTTACATCCAAAATACTCAAAAATGTTCATCTTTATGATTGTGCTTGTATCATCCTCTCATTCTTGAGAGGACTTTGACCTCAAATTCATGACGCTAGCCAAATGAAAATGGCTCCAAAACAGTCCACAAACTAAGAAGAAACCGAGAACGCAACAATTTCAAGTCTCGGCCAATGTCTTTATTTTGCACCTTAGCTTCCTCTCTATCTTGAGATTTTCCTTCAATATCATCTGGCGCAATTGAGTTTAGCCAAGAAGTTTCACTACAAAACAACAAATGGGTTAGTTGTAATACAAAGGTCCTCACACTCTCTCTGTATTTCTTTGTTCTCTGATTCCTCACACTTAATATCACAAGTGTTGTACGCTTGGTTGTACTCCGTGAGGTGTTGAGAGGTGAATTCCAATGTTTACAATGACACCAAAATAGAAAAAAAATACACAAGGACGTAAACACAAAGACCGGTTTCAAACCAACTCACAATCTAGTAAGTAGTTACTAGATTGTAAGTTAGTATTGGAATCAACAAAAGAAACTAGAAGATCAAATTTGAGCTAAAAATTTGTCGTGTGAACAGTAAGTGGTGATATGTCACCCCCTAATTGGTCACGGGGCCACACATGTTTTAATTACCATTCTTGGAATTTTTAGTCCTTAAACATTTGGAATGGAAAACAATTAGTATATTGAGGGAAAAACACATATATTGCAACTCTTTTCAAATTCAACTCAAAAAGGTGAGATTAGACTTGTACTAGTTTCCACAAAACAACGCTCCTAGAAACAAGGAAAGTGGTTGAAAAAGTTGGTGTCAAGTCAAGAGTGATGTGACCTAGTCCTTTCACCAACAAGTTTTCCAACTTTGTCTTCACTTTTTCTAGATCTATTTACTACTTTAAGTTGGTCAAGAAAAGAGAAGTGAT
This sequence comes from Capsicum pubescens, assembly GCA_030864215.1. Classification (NCBI taxonomy): domain Eukaryota; kingdom Viridiplantae; phylum Streptophyta; class Magnoliopsida; order Solanales; family Solanaceae; genus Capsicum; species Capsicum pubescens. The sequence continues at coordinate 148,192,365 of CM061547.1, forward strand.
GAAGAACAACAAGAACACAACAACTTTTCAAGAACAACAATAACATCACCTTCAACGCGCACTCTAACCTCTACAATAAGTCCACAAAATATAGATCTAGATACCTTTAGTGTTAGTGAATCAAGAAACAACAATAACAACAAAGAAATCCTAGACCTAGACTCCACAAATTTGGTCAAGAACACTACAAGTTTCTCGACCATGAACAAGAACAAAAACAAGAACAAAAACAAGAACAAGAACAAAAACAAGAACAAAAACAAGAACACTTCTTTCTATTTTTATTTTTTGATTTTCTAGCAAGACCAAGATTTATTTTGTTCGAAAAAACTCAACTACAAGATATGATAACAAATGATACGATACAAATTTTGTACGTATCAAAAAAAGACAAAAATAGTCCACAAACAAAGGTTAACCCGAGAGCTCAACAAACACCAAATCTCGATTCCAATAACATCAAGAAACAAGGTGTAAATGACACCAAAATCACTAACAACAACAAGTGATAAAAAATAATAACGAGAGGAACAACACTACAATAACAAAAATCCAATGCTTACAAGATTACAAGAACAACAAGAACCAAATGGTTCACTAGACCACACAAGTATTACATGATATATAAAGATTGGAAGTGAGACATACACTATTTCAAGGTTAAGAACCCAAAGATGTATTAAATCTAAGGACCCCTAAGACTTACAATAGCAACACCACAATCTTACGTGATACAAGAGGGATTCCACCGCTCAAGCACCAATGTTTCCAACCAATACACCATCACAAGTGAATCCACACTTGTTTATGTCCTAGTTTAGGCCTAGAGACCCTCTCTCTCAAGAGATGTGTTCTTTCAACAATATCCAACAAAAACTAACGAACTAAAACCCTATATTTTTCTATTTATAGTACTTTACAAATAAAAAGATAAAATGACAAAAAGGCCCTTTAATGACCTAGTTGGCAAATAGGCACCCATGGAGTGTTTTTAGGGGCAGTTTGGAGCCCTTTTTAACACTTCAACTAGTACACCTCTGAGGTTACATCCAAAATACTCAAAAATGTTCATCTTTATGTTCGTGCTTGTGTCAAACTTGCTTCCTTTTTTCTTCTTCCACTTGTTGCTTATACATAATAAACCTAGAAATATCTATATTTTTAATAAACAAAGTTGTATTTCTCTCAATGACTAACTCACAGAACAATCCCAAGACAAACTTACGTATCCTAGACCTCATGTTAGAAACTATCTCGGGAGTATACCTTTATAATTGATGGAATTTCAAGGCATACTCTTTAATAAACATCCTTGTTTGCTTCAAGTTCACAAACTCTTCCTCTTATGCATCCCTCAACCCTTTAGGAAAGAAGTAGTCTAAGAAAGCATAAGACAAATCCTCAAACATGGCGGGACTAGCATCAATAACTCTAGACAACTCCCACCTTTCATAACATTAGTACGCTACATCTTTCAATTAGTAGGAAGAAAACTCAATGGCATCAACCTCCGAAGCATGCATGATTAGGAATATCTTCTCCATTAATTCAACGAAGCCTTGAGGATTTTCCTCAACCTTCTTACTTGTAAACATAATAGGGTTAAACCTCATAAATTGGCCAATTCTTGTGGCCTAAAAAAATAGTAGCCAGAGTGAGAAGCTACCAATTGAGTCAAGAGGTTGATAAAGTGATAAAACTCAGCATTAGAAGAATCCCCTTAAGGTGAAGGAATATGAGGGTCAGTTTCATAGTCGGGTTCGGTGGAGACATGTGGAACCCCACAAAGAGAGTCAAATGATGCAGCCCTAGCCTGGGTCTAAACTGTAGAAGTTGGACGAGCTTCGTCAATAGGGACCTCAATCGAGGAAGAAGTATCTGCCTGAACCTCAAACTCCTTAGAGGCATGATTTGAAAGATAGCAAACAAAAGTCAAAGGGATCCAAGACCTTACACTCTATAGCTTGAGATTAAAACACCAGAAAGGAAAACATTTCCTTAAATATCGTGGAACCTCTCTTTTATAAGTATGGCACTCTTCACACCCATAAAAGAGACTTTACTTGACGCGGTATTGTGGAAACCCAACTGAACATGAACCTAGGCTCTGATACCAACTTGACACGATCCAAAATTGGGCCATGTCATATGGATACCTCAAAACCACATGAATTGGAGGTTTCCTCGATAACCTAAACTAATCATCAATAAAAATCACAAGGGTGGGGTACATCCCAACCATAAAATAAGATAGGAGAAGCATACTATAAGTCATAACATAAATATATCTAACACTTTATTAGATAAATCAAACTTGACGTTACACCAAAGTCCACAGTCATCCACAATACCTCTATACAAAACAATGTTTAGAAATGTATATTTAGGGACAAGCCTCTAACAACAGCCAAACAAAGTAATAATAAGACTTCGTCTAAAGATAGGAGACCAAGAATGAATACATCATCAAGTAAGAAAGCTCACCACTCAAAAGTCAATGCTTGAAATGCTTCGACCACCTAATCAATGCACAGGAAATAAAGATAATTCTATGGACACTATGTCTTATGGGAAAATAGCTTTCAGACAAGGATATCGGTTAAAGTGCTAGCATGTAACTCAAGGATAACGATAAAATAGCATGATCAATCAATAACAAGTCAATATATCATATCTAATTATATTCATGACTTTATGCTTACATAAAGGTATATCACATGCAAAATAAGTAAACAAGTCTTAACAACATTCTCAAAACACTCAATCATGAGACAAAGTGGAGCACTTCGACCTTCCATACTTAGATTTAAACAATTCATAATAGGAATGGGACTTCAACAACATTCACATATTACTTACATGAAGGACTTTAACAATGTATACCCTTATTACCAAGGGACTCTAACCACACATAAACATTTATTTAGGCAAGGAATTGTAACCACATGTCCACATATTAGGAAATGGACTCTAACCTCATGTCATATTAGATAAGGAACTCTAAACCAAGCCATTTCATTTAGATAGAAACTTAAACCTCAAGAGATCTTATTGTGTAATGGACTTAAACCTCAAGAGATCTTATTGTGTAATGGACTTTAACCATAAGCGATTTCATTAGGCAAGGGACTTTAACCTCAGGCTATTTCATTAGGCAAGGTACTTTAACTTCAAGCTATTATGACTATCACTAGTCGTCATTGGAACTCCAAACCTTTGTCCATACATCATCATCTATTCAATTCACACTTAAGGACCTTAAACCATTTAGACAATTCAATACTACACATGAACACATGGTACCCACGGGAGCCTTTCTTGATCAACCATTTCAATAGGCCAATGCCTAAATTCAATTTATTATAAAATTAAATTTATTGACATTAAGACCCTCACAAACTATACACATTGCACTAGAAATCATATAACACATTCTCATGATACTTTAGTTTAACACACAATTTAAGTTCATTTTCATATCTAGGTACTTTAAACCCTTATTATTCGTACAACCAACAGGATCATCAACTAATATGACCCACCCTATGGCCATGTCATAATGGTCGTCCCAAGTCTGACCAAGATTGGTGAACAACCCAGTTACCCAACCCAACCTCTAGCCTCCTACCATAAGTTTGTTGTGTTCCGAGCATGTTACAAAATAGTGTGACATCTCACATAGAGACTCAGGAAATAGATCACAATTATGGACAACCTAATCAAGTCCACCCATCTCATACCAATGATTAGACCATACAAACCTATACCAAACAAAGGCCATAAACCAATCCTAAACAAAGACATTCCAAAACATAATAAATTTAATCCTAAAATTTAATATGATGGAATAGTGAGAAATTATGTCTGATATTGCCAGCCTTCTATCCTATTCAAATACATAGACTGACACCTATAATAATTTTGCCAATTCCTACCCATAGAAGTACCACAAAGCCTCTAAACAAAAGAGTAATAAAATGTGGTTGGGACATTCCCCCTACTATAGCCAAAACAATATCCAAAATATCTAAAATTATCAATAACATGAAATGAAGCCTTCCGATCAGATGGAATCTACCATATAAGTCCAAATGCTTTCCCTGAGTCAATCACTAAGTAGAAGGAGTAGAATGGCTGGTTCGTGCATAGCGTGGGTATACAATCGCGAGTAGAAAGAGTTCTTTCTATTTTTCCATCCATCTGTAAATGAAAAATAGTACTCAAACTCACCTTGGTCCCCAACCCTCTCTGAAAATATTGCCTGGAGTGAGACATAAACTGTGTTCCATAATCATAAATAATTAAATTAGGTACCCCTACAGCTTTATAATCTCTTAAAGATACATCTTCGTATAATACTCTGATGAGAAGGCAGTCCTCACTTAGAAGAAGTGAACAGACTTAGTAATCCTATCCACGATGACCCAAATCAAATAATATTAACTCCAAGACCGAGGAAGACGAGTAACGAAGTCCATATTGATTACTTCCTACTTCCATTCGGGTAAGTCAATTTTATAATACAACCCTCCTGGCCTTATGTGCTCAACATTAACCAGTTGATATGCCATGTACTTAGCCACAAAATTACCCACATCCCTCTTCATACCATTCAACTAATAGATTTCATTTTGTTCGTGATGCATATAAGTCGAGCTGGTATGAACCACATTACACGACTCATGCCCCTATGCCAAAATCCCTTTTCTTAAACCATCAACATCAGGAGCACACAACCTCCATTGGTACCATAAAGTACCATTGCCACTGTTCTCAAACACCACTACCTTTTACCCACCAACGTCACTGTTGATTTTTATCAAGATAGGATCTAGCCCTTTCTTCTCCTTACTCTCCCCACCAAGAGATAATCAAACCACTTATTCAACCACCACACCTCCATTCTTAGAGTCCAAGAGGCGAACTACAAGATTAGCCAAATGGTGACTATCCTTCACTAATTTCCATTTTCCTTTCTCTACATGAGCCAAACTCACTATGGATAACCTATTAAGAGCATTATCAACCATATTAGCCTTACCTGGGTGATAGTAAGGAGTCATATCATAATCCTTGAGAAGCTTAAGCCATCTCCTCTATTTGAGATTATGCTCTTTTTGAGTGAACACACGCTGTAAACTCTTATGATCTGAAAAGATATCCACGTGAACACCATGTAAATAATGTCGCCATATTTTCAAAGCAAGCACAATTACCAAAATCTTTAAATTATGAGTAATATAATTTCATTATGTACCTTCAACTTTTTGGAGGCGTAGGCAATCACCTTCCCATGCTGTATCACTACAAAACTAAGCCCTACCCGAGATACATCACAGTAAATTATGAACCTATAATTCCCTTTTGTTAAAGTAAAACTTGAAGCCGAAGTTAACTTATAATTCAACTTCTTGAAACTCCCTTCACAAGAACCTGACTAAGAAAACTTAACCCTCTTTTAAGTTAACATAGTCAAAGTAACAGATATTGATGAAAAACTTTCAACAAAATGCCTATAATCCCTGACTAAACTCATGAAACTCTGAATATCGGATGAGGTCATAGGTTTAGGACACCCCTTCACCACAAAAGCCTTCTGCGGATCCATTATGATCCCTTCACTAGAAATAATATGAACCAAAAAAGTAACAGTGTTCAACCAAAACTCACACTTAGAGAACTTGGCAAAAAACTGTTGTTCCTTTAAGGTTCACAACACCGCATAAATGTGATTAGCATGATCCACCTCACTCTTCAAAAAAATTAAAATGTCATCAATGAACTCATTGATGAGAGGAACCAAATACTAACAAAGAAATCTATTAATATAACACCCCAAATCTGGTACCCAGAATGCTACACGGTGCTCATGACCCCAAAGGACCACAAGCTAACCTATGCCTGATATATGTATCTGTATACTGCATAATATACTGAATAACGCAGAAACATAAGTTGAAAAGCCATAAGGTTCACATAACTGAAGTAAAACATAACATCTAAATAAGGTATAAAATACCCAAAAGAACTGAAATAACTGTCTAAACATAATAATCTAGAAAGCCTCTAACTGACTAAACTATCTAAGTAAGGAGTTGATGGGACATGTCCTATATTAACTCCAACTAATAAAATAATTAATGAAATAATAGAGAAATAATCATGTCATTGAAGGATGAGGACTCACTACTAATTTTGACTGATGATATCTAGAATTTACTGATGCTTTGGAGCTAGTGTCTCCAAACCTATGGTATAAGACACCATAGAGAAAATGCGTCAGTACTTTGAATATACTGGTATGCATGTGAGGTAGGCTGAATGCATATGGTTCATATGCATGAACAATACTGGCAAACTAACTAATATGAATGTGAGAATACATGCATGCATACATAGTAACTATATATTAGATCGTGATAACATGAGTATGCTGATGACTAACATCACTAATGACTGAATTATGATAATTGATAACATGAGTGACTATATGTGACAGTCCAAAATCTGATGCAACTAGCTGAGTTCTGTAGTGTATCTGAGTTGACTGTATCTGACAGTCCTAAATTCTAAAGAAACTATATGAGTTCTTTTACTGAGACTGATACTGAGACTATGGGAGGTAGCCATCTAACCGACATGCCCCAAATGATGCATTATAGCTGAATTGGGGTCAAATCTGTACCCTGATTGGAAGGGTGTCAATACCACACCACGGGTAAGGACAATATATAAGTGACCTTAATATAATAGGTAACTCTAGTGAAAATGGTTGGAACCCTCATATAGCATGTTAAGCCACCTCATATACCCTCATATAGATGGCTATTATGTCTCAACCTATGCTGGATACATAGTTCTGATATGCAAGGATTGCTTCTAAGAATCACACCCTCATCTAATAGTATATGTTCCTATTTTTATGTTCACTCGGTGCTAATTTCTACTACCATCTGAATAGACTCTGAACGTGATTTTCTATAACTCAACATGGTCTGAGTTACTGACTTACGATGAATAATGGAATACTACTAATATCTAACAATTGACTAAGTTCATAAGATCATGGACATTTCCTGAGTCATAAGACTGTCTAAAGTAAAAGGATCATAGCTTGACTAAGAGTCTCGTGGAAATATGACATGTCTCTAGGCATATAACTAATATTTAAGGTACAAGTACCCCCAGGACTCAATCAAGGGAAATCGACAAAGCAGGACCTACTTGAATACATCACTAACATCATAATCCATAATATATTTATTGAAGCATTTCATCAAACATGTTATCTGCATAAACTTGGACATACATGGGGATTTTATGATATCATGCTAGTTGGTCATTTTCCTTCATCTAGACATTTATTCAAATACATGGTAGGCATAGTATGTGGAAACAACATTATACAACAATTAAACATCATGATTCAATTCTAATTTCATTATTCAAGGGTTTGATCATATATTTACATGAATATAAATATATACTAATCAAATCCACATAAAATCTATCCCCCAACATGGAATAGAATTCAATTTCTTATTATCAACATGAATAAGAGCAGCCCAATCACGAAATTCATCTATAAACTTAAACTTTGAAAAAAGATTCTTTGGCTTCATGGACGAAAGAAGTCTATGAATGAACACTATGCAAGCCTGAGTTGAGTTTCTTAAAGTTCCTGAACTTAAAGAATTTGAATCTCTTTATTCTTGAAGAAGATATGGATTTTGTTCTTGGAGATTAACGTTAGAGAGAAAACCATAATTTTTTTGTTGTACAAGAATAATGAATTTCTGAGCTTTGGTCGGATATAATTGGGTATATAAATGGGTGGTAAAAGACAAAAATTCCCTTTTAAATTGGTTTTAATTTTCTGAATTGGGGCCTGCGATGGCTCGTGCGATAGTCCGTCGCTAGGGTAATGGTCCGTCACTTTGACCGTCGTACGTGGACCAAGAAAAGTGCTTACTTCCAAACTAGTGATGGCCTGGGAGAGATTCTATCACAAGTTTAACGCTCCGTCAACCTGTCCGTCGTACCTTATCCAAAAGGTTGCCTCACTATCTTGGCTGCGAATGTCGAGGCAACGGTCCGTCGCTACGTCGACTTTCCGTCAACCTGGCCGTCGCACTTAGGTTATTTTGATAGATCTGAGTAAAATGTCCATAACTTCTTAGAAATACCATATGTACAAATGTGGATTCATCTTTCAAATAAAGCTTCTAACATTTTTGAGACAAATTTCAAGCTAGGAAAAAGTATAGGATATTACAATATCTCCCCCTTGAGAACATTCGTCGTCGAATAAGACTGACTTAGGAGAAAGAATAACCAATGTACTTACTGAACATGAATACCAAAACATGATCTCATGACTTACATGACTAATAACTAAACATATCATACAAAACATGCATATATGATGCATTTGTAACTGATTCAGGAATGCATAACTAGGTGTTTTGATGAAATTAGTTTCTCATAATGAGAATGCATGTATGATGCATAATTATATAATTGAGCTGATACTTGAATGAATGACTTAATATGCAATGGTATTTAATACCAAGTTTTTGATGAGCACTGAACATGAAACTGAGTATGCTTAAGAAGAACTGTTACCTTGAGCTTGATCTGAGTTAGCAAGGAAAAGGTGAGGATACTTGGTATGCATGTATGATTATTATTCCCAAGTAGCTCTCTCGATAGATTGATTTTTCCAAAGAACTTTAACTAGAGGGACTTCTTTATTCCTTAGTCTATGAGTCTGATAGTCTAGGATTTCAACTGGAATCTCTTCATAAGAGAGGTTGTTCTGAACATTGATGCTCTAAATAGAGACTACAACTATTGGGTCACCTATACATTTCTTGATAAAAGAGACATGGAAGACTGGGTGTATTGAGGATAGATCTGAAGGCAAATTGTGCTAATAAGCTACCTTACTAAAGCGACTGAGAATCTTGAAAGGACCGATATATCGGGGGCTGAGCTTTTCCTTCTTGCCAAACTGCTTAACTCCCTTCATGGGAGATATATTTAGATAGACATAGTCACCAATCTCAAACTTAAGATCTTTTATAAGAACATCTGCATAAGACTTTTGTCGCCTCTGAGCATCCTGGAGTTTTTCTCTGATCAACTGGACTTTCTCTAATGCACTGAATAACAAGTCAGATCCTATAACTGAGGCCTTAATAACTTTGAACTAACCAATTGGAGATCTACATCTCCTACCATAGATAGCTTCGAATGGAGCCATCTTAATACTGGAATGATAGATATTGTTGTATGTAAACTCAATCTAAGGCAAGTGGTCATACCAACTACCCTTTAAATCAATTGAACACACCCTTAGAATATCTTTTAGAGTCTGAATGGTCCTTTTTTCTTGACCATCTATCTGAGGATAAAAGGCTATACTGAGATGAACTTGGGTATCAAGACCCTTTTTGAATGCTTTCCAGAAATGATAGGTAAATTGGGTACCTCTGTTTGAGATAATAGATCACAGAACACCGTGCAATATGACCAACTCCCTGATGTAGAGTTTGGTGTAATCCTTGGCTGAGTAAGAGGTATGGACTGGAAGGAAATGTTCTGATTTGTTCATCCTTTCTTCAATGACCCAAACGGAATCATGTTGATGATGAGTTTGAGGCAAACCCATCATGAAGTCAATGTTCACTTTTTCCCACTTCCAAGTAGTAATACTGAACTCCTTTATGGACCCACTAGGCTTTTGATGCTCTATCGTAACCTGCTGACATATAGAGCACATAGCCATAAACTCTGCAATGTCTCTCTTTATCCCACTCCACTAATAGATTTCTCATAAATTGTGGTACATTTTTATGTCCCCTAGATGAATAGAGTAGCGCATACCATGCGCTTCTGCAAGAATTCACTGCCTTAAGTCATCTATAGATAGAACATACAGATGACCCTCACAATGCAGAACACCTTCTTGTCCTTGGGATAAAACCTTTACTTTCTGATTCTTAACTGACTATTTTAACTTGACAAAGCTAGGATCCATATCTTACTTTTCTTTGACCTCAGAAACTAGAGATGATTTTGAACTACTCTGAACCCATATATCACCCTCATCTGTATAGACTAACCGAATGCCTAGTCTGGAAAGATGATAGAATTCATGGTCTAACTTCTTTTTACTATCCTCAATATGAGCAACACTACCCATAGACAGTCTACTGAGAGCGTCGGCCACTACGTTGGCCTTGCCTGTATGATAAAGAACAATTATGTCGTAATCTTTCAAGAGTTATAACCATCTCCTCTGATGAAGATTGGGATCTTTCTGAGAAAAGACATACTAAAGTCTCTTATGATCCGTGAACAAATCTACATGAACACCGTATAGATAATGCCTCCAAATCTTCAAGGAAAATACTACGGCGGCTAACTCAAGATCATAAGTAGGATAATTCTTCTCATGGGGTTTAAGCTCTCTAGAGGCGTAGTCTATGACCTTACCAAGATGCATGAGGACACAACCCAAACCTACTCTGGATGCATCACAATACACTATCAACCAATCTAAACTATCTAGAAGAACTAGAACTGGAGATGAGGTGAGTCGAGTCTTCAACTACTGAAAACTCTTCTCGCAAGGGTCTGACCACTATAAATTGACTTTCTTCTAAGTCAATCTGGACATAGGGTATCCAAAAGAAGATAATTTCTCAAAAAACCGTCTATAATTTCTAGCCAAACCCTGGAAACTCCTGATATCTAATGGAGAGATAGGGCAAGGACAATTTCTTACTTCTTTGATCTTTTGAGGCTCTACTCTAATGCCATAACTGGAAATGATATGGAAAAGGAATGCTACTAACCTTAGCCAAAATTCGCACTTACTAAATTTGGAAAATAGTTGATGATCTATGTGAGTCAGAAGTACTGTTCTGAGATGGTCTGCATGATCTCACTCACTACGGGAATAGACCAGACTATGATCTATGAAAACTATGACAAACATGTCCAAGTTCAGCTTGAACACACGGTTCATCAATTCCATGAAAACTTCTGGGGAATTGGGGAGACCAAAGGACATGAATAGAAATTCAAAGTGACCATACGGAGTATGGAAAGCTTTTTTTGAAATGTCACATTCTCTGACTCTGAGCTGCTAATAGATGAATCAGAGGTATATCTTAGAGAAATAGCTATCCCCCTGAAGTTGGTCAAGAAAGTCATCGGTTCTGGGAAGAGGATACTTGTTCTTGATCGTGGCTTAATTAAGTTAACGGTAGTCTATACATATTTTGATAGAACCATTTTTCTTGTGCACGAATAATACTGGAGAGCCCCAAGGGGACACGATGGGACTGATGAATCCTTTATCTAAGAGATCCTTTAACTGTTCTTTCAGTTGTCTGAGTTCTGCTGGTGCCATTCTATATTGAGGAATGGATATAGGCTGAGTGTCTGGAAGAAGATCAATGCCAAAGTCTATTTCCCTTTCGGGAGGAATTTCTAGAAGATCTTTGTGAAAGACATCTGAATATTCATTCACGACTGGGATTGATTCAAGATTAGGAGTTTTGGAACTAGTGTCCTTAACTCAAACAAGGTGATAAACACATCCTTTAGATAGCATTTTTCGTGCCTGAAGGTATAAAATAAGATGACCTCTGAAAGTGGATACACTACCCTTCCACTCTAGGATGGTTACATTTAGAAACTAAAATTGAACTATTCTGTTTCTACAGTCGACTGTGGCATAGAAGGAATGAAGCCAATCCATGCCGAGAATGACATCAAAATCATTCATCTCTAATTCAACTAAGTCTGCTGAAGTAACTTTCTGAGAGATCATAACCACACAATTCCTGTATATCCATCGGGATATGATGGTTTTACCTACTGGGGTAGAGACTCAAAAGGGCTCTGCTAGAATTTTGGGACTGACTCCAAAATTGATTTCTATATAAGGAGTTACGAAAGACAAAGAAGCTCTAGGATCTAGCAAAGCATAAAAATGCACATGAAAGATATGTAATATACCGGTAACCACATCAGGATAATTTTCCTAATTTTGTCATGACTGAAGAGCATAGAGACGATTCAGACGTTACCCACTAGAAGCACTGGAGGTGGCACCCTGCTAATTTGGGTGACTGGACTTAGCTAATGAGAGATTCTGTTGACCCTGAGTACCTGGCTAAGGACAGTCATTGACTATGTAGCCTGGCTTGCCACATCCAAAACAAATACCACTGCTAGCAATGCTAATACCTTAATAGTGCTTACTATAAGTCTGGCAAAGAGGATAGGTGTGGGCACTGCTAATACTGCCCTGGAACTTAGAGCCAGGCACTCTATCTTTGTTACCTTTTCTGAACTTAGGAACTGGAGCACTGGCTGAAGAAGGAGCTGGAACGAATGACTTAGGACGAAGCTAAGAACAGTTTCCTCCATGTGACTTAGGCTGAGCAAAGTTGAAACTACCTATCTTTGCTCTCTTATTATGCTTCTTTCTCATCTTAATCTTCTCCTTCTCTATCTGCTGAGCATGAGTCATGAGCTTGGCTAAAGTCATATTGTTATTCAGCATGGCAGATCTACACTCATTACCACGCTATCATTCACCCCTGAAACAAACTTTCTCATCCTTGCCTTGCTATCAGCAACTACATGAGGGACATATCTAGCTAATTGAGAACACTTCAGAGAATACTCTTTCATTGTCATATTTTCCTGCCTGAGGTTGATGAATTCAATCACCTTAGCTTCTCTAAGATCTAGGGGAAAGAATCTACAAAGAAAAATAGAAGCAAACTCCTCCCACTCAACTGGACCTGCATCATCTTCCCTCTCTGACTTCCACTGCTGGAACCAAGTATGAGCAACATCCTACAACTAATATATAGCTAGATTAGAACTCTCACTAGGAGTAACCCCCATTATGTCTGTAACCTTCTACACCTGATTTAGGAATTCCTGAGGGTCCTCGTCTGTCTTAGACCCAAGAAAGAATGGAGGATTCATTCAAGTGAAGTCTTGAATCTTTGATACAGTTTAATTGGATACTGGATTGGCCAGAACGATAGTTGGTCATTCATTCTGAGCAGCAACTGACTGAGAAAGAGTAGTGAATGCGGCCCTAAACTCCTCATGAGAAACATGTTCATCCAAGGGATCTTCTTAGACAGGCTGGGTTCTTCTCTTTGGGCATGTTCTATAATAAAGAGAAGAAACAAATTAGACTGAGAGATTAGATTAAGATTATGCTCACCAGAACGACATGAATACTCAAAGAAGGGAAACTGTTCCTAAAAAATATTACAGCCTCCCGCACATAAATGTGGTGCGCAACACACTCATGTACAAAACTCTACTAGATACGTCTTTCAGACTTCCTAGGACTATATTGAACCTTAAGCTCTGATACCAAGTTTGTAACTCCCCGAATCTGGTACCTGGAGTGCTACATGGTCCTCATGACTCCAAAGGACCACATATCCCCAACTAAATCAAACTAATATACTAATTAATAATATAATAGAGAAATAATCATGTCCTCAAAGAATGAGGACTCACTACTAACAATGACTGTTGATATCTAGAATCTACTGATGCTCTGAAGCTCGTATCTCTGAACATATGGTATAAGAAATCATGACTCAAATGTGTCAGTACTTTGAAAGTACTGGTATGCATGTGAGGTAGGCTGAATGTATTAGGTTCACATGCATGAACATACTGGCTAATTGACTAATATGAAAGTGAGAATATATGCACGCATACATAGTAACTATATCTGAAATCATGATAACATGAGTTTGTTGATGACTAACATGACTAATAATAGAATTTTGGTAACTGATAACATGTGTGACTATATCTGACAGTCCAGAATCTGATGGAACTAGCTGAGTTCCGTATTGTAAATGAGTTGACTGTATCTGACAGTCCTGAATTCTGAAGAAACTATCTAAGTTCTTTTACTTAGTTTGATACTGAGACTGTGGGAGGTAGTCATCTAACCGACATGCCCCAAATGATACATTATAGAAGAATTGGGGTCCAATCTGTGCCCTGATTTAAAGGGTGTCAATACCACGCCACCGGTAAGGACAACATGTGAGTGACCCGAATATAACAGGTAACTCTAGTGAGAATGGTTGTAATCCTTATATAGCAGGTTAAGCCACCTCATCTAACCTCACATAGATGGCTATGATGTCTCAACCTATGCTAGCTATATATCTCTCAAACACAAGGATTGCTTCTAAGAATCACACCCTCATATGACAGTGTATGTTCCCATCTTTGGGTTCAATGGGTGCTAATTCCTACTCCTATCTTAGTAGATTCTGAACATGATTTTCTGAAACTTAACATGGACTGAGTTACTGACTTCCGTTGACTGACGGAATACTACTGATATCTAACAACTGACTGAGTTTATGAGATCCTAGAGATTTCTTGAGACATAAGATTGTCTGAAGTATAAGGATCATAGCTTGACTGAAAGTATCATGGAAATATGACATGGCTCTAGGCACACAATTAATATCCCAGGTACAAGTACCCCCAGGACTCGATAGAAGGAAACCGACAAAGCATGACCTACTTAAACACATCTCTAACATCATAATCCATAATAGATTTATTGAAGCATTACATCAAACGTGATCTAAATAAACTTGGGCATACATGGGGATTTCATGATATCATGGTACCTGGGCATTTTCCTTCATATAGACATTTAATCAAATACATGGTAGGCATAGTATGTGTAAAAAATATTATACAACAATTTAACATCATGATTCAATTCTAATTTCATCATTCAAGGGTTTGATCATAGATTTACATGAATCTACATCTATACTGATCAAATCCATATAAAATTTAGCCCCAACATGGAATAGAATTCAATTAGTCATTATCAACATGAGCAAGAGCAACCCAATCATGAAATTCATCCATAAACTTAAACTTTGAGAAGAGATTCCTGGGCTTCATGTACTAAAGTATTCCATGAATGAACGCTATGCATACTTAGGTTGAGTTTCTTTAAGTTCCTGAACTTGAAGAATTTGAATCTCTTAGTTCTTGAAGAATATTTAGATTTTGTTCTTGGAGATTAACGTTAGAGAGAAAACCCTTATTTTGTGATTGTAGAAGAATAATGAATTTCTGACCTTTGGTAGGATATAATTCGGTATATAAACGGGTTGTAAAAGACCAAAAATCCACTTTTAAAACGGATTTAATTTGCTGAATGAGGACTTTCGATGGCTCATGCGACGGTCCATTTTTTCGACCATCGTACGTGGACCAAGAAAAGGGCCAACTGTATAAGTAGTGACTGCCTAGGCGATGGTCCATCGCAAGTTCGACGGTCCGTCAACCTATTCATCGCACCTTATCCCAAAGGTTGCCTCACTGCCTTGGTTACTATGGTCAAGGCGACAGTCCATCTCTTGGTCGACGGTCCATTAACCTGGTCGTTGCACTTGGGCGATTCTGATAGCTCTGAGTAAAACGACCATAACTTTTTACTCCGCTACCAGATTTAGACAAAATTGGTATCGTTGGAAAGCTAATTCAATTTCTCACATAAATAAAAGTGCAAATCTTAAAAATACCACATGTACAAAGGTGTATTCATCTTTCAAAGAAAAATTCTAATATTCTTGGGAAAAATTTCAAGTTAGGAAAATGTATGGGGTATTACAGTTAATCAGATCCATAAATGTCGCCGAAGCATTAGTCAACCCAAATGACATCACCAAAAACTCAATGTTCCCATACCGAGTATGAAAAGTATTCTTAGGGATATCCACCACCCTAATCTTTTGCTGATGGTACCCAGACCAAAGATCTATCTTAGAAAAGAACCTGTCACTTTGCAACTAGTCAAAAAGATCATCTATCCATGGAAGAGGATACTTGTTCTTGATCGTTACATTGTTTAACTACATATAGTCAATGGACATATGAAGGGAACCATCATTCTTGTGCATTATCAACATCGGTGTACCCCAAGGAGATATACTAGGATGAATAAACTCCTTATCCAAAAGATCCTTAAGTTTCTCCTTGAGTTCCTTCAACTCAGCCGGAGCAATTCTATTTGGAGGAATAGAAATTGGAGGAGTGTCCTGTATTAGATCAATACCAAACTCTATTTTCGTATCCAGAGAAACACTAGGAATATCTTTCGGAAAGACCTCTGGAAACTCATTAACCACTGGAGCTGACTAAAAAGAAGGACCTTCCGAGTAAGAATCTTCAACTCAAACTATGTAAAGATAACCTTTAGAGTTTAACCTCTGAGCACTAGGATAAGAAATAAACCCTCCCCTAAGAGATAAAGAAATGCCCTTCCATTCTATAATCAGATCACTAGGGAACCTAAAGATAACCTTATGGGTTCAACAATCCAAAGACGCATAACAAGAGTGTAACTAGTCCATCTTTAGAATAACATCAAAATCCACCATATCTAACTCAAATAGATCCACCAAGTTTTTCTAGCCACCAACAAATACCACACCCCCCCTATAGACTATCTTATCAATAACAGAGTCACCTATTAGGGTATAAGCACAAAAAAAATCTAAAATAACTTTTGAATCAAACCAAAAAGATATAGACAAATAAAAAGTCGCATAAGAGAGAGTGGAACCCAAATCAAGAAAACAATATATGTCACAAGAGAAAATCTATAACACACTAGTTACGACATCAGGTGATGCCTCAGATTCCTTTTGAGATACAAGCATACAACCTGTTCTGACCAATACTAGAAGTCGGAGCAGTAACAAATATAAATTCAACACCACCAGGTGTAACAATAGAAGATGAATCCACAAGAATTTTATTCGCCCCCATGGAAGCCTTATTAACCAGACAATCCCTAAGTCAATGGCCTGCCTGGCCACACTTGAATCTTTTGTCTTTTTCTTCATCGCAATAACTCTAATAAGAACGACTATAGAACCAGTAACAAGGGCATGAAAAAAACTGATCGACCTTTTCTTTCCTGAGATTAGGAATCCTGTACCCAAAAATTTTCACCACTATGATGATTCCTGTCGCCCGACTGATAAGGAGCCCTAGCAGAAGAGTAGGAACCAGAACTCCCCCACATTTTCTTATACCATTTTCCTCCATCTCTACCACCCTAAGACTAAGAACCTCCCTGATTAGAAAACCTATTCCTCTTACCCTGCATATCCCCAAACTCTTCCTTCTTCCTTTTTTATCCTCTACCTTCTGCGTATGAATAGTAAACCTAGAGATGTCTATATCCTTTATGAATAAGGCAGTCTTCCTCTCCAAAATTAAATCTTGATTTAACCAAGAAGTGAAGTTCCTCATTCTAGCCCGCATATCAGTCACTAAATCTGGAGAATACTTTAACAATTGGTGAAACTTCAAGGCATATTCCTGGACAAACATTCTCCCCTGCTTCATTTTCACAAACTTCTCCATCTTTGCTTCCCTCAACTTTTGGGGAAAGAAACGATCTAGAAAAGCACCAGAAAAAGCTTCCCTCAAGGATTACTCCTCCACATCTCCTCTATCCCTATCCCACTCTTCATATCACTGATATGTAACCTCTTTGAGCTGATAAGCTACAAAGTTTCCCCCTACATAGTTTTAGCCTAAATCACCTAAAATATCTTCTCTATCTCATCCAAGAATCTCTGTGGATCCTCATCCACCTTTCCTCAACAAAAAGAAGGAGGTCACATCATCATAAATTGGCCAACCCTTGTGGCCTCTGCAAAAAAAACACCAAACATATCTCGCTAAGCCTGAGCAGCAACCAGTTTTGCAATAGTATGAATAGACTGTCAGAATTCCTCATTAGTCACTTCACCTTAAGGAGGACTAGTAGTAACCTGTGGAATTCCTAAACTATCAGTGATATGATCGTAAGATCAAAGATGAACCCTAGAAGTAGGATGCACCCCTTCTTCATTACCATAAGATGGGATAGAAGATTTTTCTTGTGTTCCAAATTTACAAGGCATGATCTAAAAGACGATCAAACAAGGATTAAAGAAAATTCTAGGACTATGACTCCAAATTTGAAAATAAAATACTAAGAAAATGAAACATTCTAAATGACTTATAGCCTCTCCCTTATGAGTGTGGCATGCCATACACCCATAAAAGAGACACTATTCGACTCGACCTTGTGGATACCGAATTGACCATGAACCATGACTATGATACCAACTTTATATACCCGCCCTGGGGCCTTGTCATAATAGGTTTCCCAAGTCCGACCAGGACCAGACACCACCCCCGTTACCCAACCAAACCTCTAGCCTCCTTCTCTAATTTGGCTAAATTTAGAGCATGTAACAAAGACTCTAGGAATAGATCATATTCATGACCAACTGAACCGAGTCCACCCATCACATACTAATGATCGAACCATACCAACCCATACCAAACAAAGGCCATAAACCAGTCCATAACTAAAGATGTTCCAAAACATAATATATTTAATACCAATAAGTAATATAATGGAAAGTGAGAAATTATGTCTTATGATGCCATCCTCCCATCCTATTCAAATTGCAAGGAAGACACCCTTATTGATCCCACCCATTCTAACCAATAAAAGTACCATAAAGCCTCTAACCAAAAGAGTAATTAAATTTAGCTGGGATATTTCCCCAACCATAGCCAAAATCAATATCCAATATAAAACCAAAATGTCTAGAAATATCTATAAGATGAAATAGACCATTCGCAAATGATAGAAGCTTATCACTTTAGTCCAAATGTTGGCCTTAAGGAAATCACTAAGTAGAAGGATTGGAATGATCGATTTCTACATAGCATGCGTATACAACCACCAGTAGATAGGGTTAGTGAGTGACGGCTAGCATGATCTCAGTGTAAGGATAAAATAATGCCATCTATAAAACCAAGTAAAATTATACATATGCACACAACCATACAGATATATATATATCTCTATGCCGAGAAAAGGGAACAGGTTTAGCATACATTTAAAACCTTTACCTCGATTGTGTAGCTTTGCCATCCTAAACTACCCACAGGTTATATGGGTTCAGCTCTCACGCTAAAAGGTTCCTAGTATGTATAGCACATGACTAGGAAAGTATCACATGGGATGACCAGTACATCCCTAAAATAATGTTTGACATCATGCACACGTTCACCGAGACCAACCTCAAATTAAAAAATTTGAGTTTCTAGTTATTGGTCCCCTCGGGACCTCCACCTTCCATATTTTTGCTACACATACCCAATTAAAACCAATATCCAAATAACCAAACCATTATCCATTTATTTATAAAGGCCACTGATATTGGTATTGTCAAACCAACCCTTACATGCAAGTATCATCCATAGCCAACCATTTAAAGGTCTGACTTTCATTACTTTCCATTTACCATAATAAACCACTTGGGAAACTTCCATTTTCCACACAAGCATAACCAATTATCCTTTAGCCTTTCCAACCATTTAAACCATGCATAATTCCTTTACCAACTATAAAATATGCAAGAGTTCCATTAAAATAGTCAATGCAATAAACATATATTTATAAGCATTTTGTCAAACATATTAGGGGCACAATATGATCAAAACCAATTCCAATTACCAATAAATCATTCCCATTCAATCAGTTATCCAATGTAACCATTAATGCGTATAAATCATAATTAAAACCATGGGAAACAATAACCAACCATTTAACATAAAAAACCCCAGATCATATTTGAATACTAACCATGTAATAGTAAAACCATTAAAACATTCATATAACTCATGTGTTTAAGTAAAATTAACAATGAGGGAAGAGAACATGCCTTAAACCAAGATGATGATGGAAAGAAATCACCAAGATAAGCCCTAAATTGACCCCTTAGTTAAAACCCTAGCTCTCCTTTCCCCAAAGCTCTTAATAGAACTATAAAGTGTTTAGGAAGAGTATCTAAGTTTTAATGAATAGAATAATAGGATAACTAACATTCCAGGTAGTTTAGAAGTCGTGGGAAACTATTAGGATAACTGGAGAATTGTCTAAAATATACCCACTTAAGTTACATCAAAACCCTATCATAGGGACACGACTGGCCCACATGAGTTGTACCTTTTGATATGATTGGTATCCTCTAATAAAATCCTAGCCTCAAACCTTGGATCAAACACCGTCAAGTATACAACTCTTTCAACCAAGTAGTAACCACAACATACAATTCGTATCAAAGAACCGTATCCCTTGTAAAATAAGATACTAGGACGATTTGACATTACCTACCAGACGTCCCTGTTACAATATGTACTATTAATTATGGATCATGGTGAGCCACTGGTACTCATCTCCCACCTAAATAAGCAAGTCTATGATTATGTTAAGGAACTAAATAATCTGTAACCACCAATACAACTTGTACCCCTAAGTCGTATACATTCCAGTAAATAATATCCATCCCACCAACCAACATGGGTACGTATAGAAACAGAACATACCTTTCATACCCCAACATATGGCTCGTACCCATGAGTCATATTGGGTTCAAGATAAGGACTTTCCTAGGTTAGTTACACTAGTTAGGGTATGACTACACACCTTTGAGTTGTATTAAAAGGGTATGACTCATTCCCTTAAATATATCCATAAACCGTACAAAAAATAGTCCATACCAAGATAAGACTTCACTCTATAAAATTGGATTTAGTACAACTTATACCTTAAGGTATGCTTGGTTTGAGGCTAACTAGTACTTACAATAGTAAGTGGCCCTCACCATACTACCTAGGGTATGAGAGGGGAGAGATTGGAGGATACGACTTATATCCATGATGTACGACTCATGACCTTAGTCATACCTAGCTCAGAGACACCAAATGAGGGAACTTTTTTCAATAGTTCAAAGTGTAGGTGTTTTATTTCAAAACCTTAACAAACTTAGTGATTAACGCCTCCATCCTTATCTGATTGTTGTGTTTCTGCATTTGAACATAGGCATCACTCTTCTCTTTATAATTATCTTTATATCTCCAGTCACCCTCTCTCTTTCTCTCTACTCCTATCATTATATCTATCCTTATAGTATTTTTTAACATTATTCCCTTGCCTTAAGTATCAATTGTCTTCAGAAAATGTTTGCACTTGGATCAAAAATCTGCTAAATCTCTATCTATATACTTTTCCTCTTCATCAATATCAAAATCATATGACCTAGAAGCCTTACCTTATTCGCCCACAACATTAATCTTCTCAAAATTAATAGTAGAACGCTATTTCATATGTAACCCAATCTTCATCCTCAGTTTGGTAACCTTTTGAGATACCAAATAATCAATAACTCTATGCTCTCTGGAAGCACCAATGGCATAATTACTGACACCTCTCTCCACCTATTATGTAATTCATACTCAATTAGTAAGAAAGTTCTAATATAAGATATCTGATGTTTTTTTCTTATGCATATTCATAAGTTCTTTGCCAGTAATAGTATTCGTCATAGCTTTGTAACTAGTTTTCAAGGCACGATAGAAAATCTCCAACGGATTTCTCCTCAAAATTTTGTGATTATACATCATCACCAACCTCTTATTAAATAAAAATCACAACCCATACATTGGTTAAAAATTCATCTAACTGAAGTTATAGATCTCGTCCTTCAATTGTAGCATTCATACAAAAAGGAAAGAAATAGTATAAAAATCGCTTCTAAAACTCATTCCAAATAGTAATGGACGTACGAGGTAGTTTCCATAACCATAATGTACCATCTGCGATTCCCGATCAACACCAGGTGTATTATAACAAGTGCAAATTTTAAAAAAATTAATGAGGTGCTTGTTTACATTACCAATTTGTAGGCAAACAAACAAACCTTTCAGAATTAGAAAGTTGATCATAGCACTAGTAATGTTGAACTTTACCCTAAGGAAACTCAGGAGGAGTGATTGAATTTGTCACAATATGTTCTACATACCACATATCTTCATTTGAATATTCATAAGTTGGTAAATACTGAGAAAATTTTGGGTAAAAGAGCTATATCTCTTCTACCTATGTTGAGTTCTACTCGATTATTATCTTCTTCACTCTATCTCCCTAATCCTGCAGAAGTTTCTATGACTGTCTCCAGAGAAAGTGGGGGAGGATAGTCATATGGATTATCTTGAGGCAACTCATGATGAGCTTTACAATCGTGTTGTTACACACTATGATTCTATTGTAGGATTCTTTCTTGATCTTGATTAAATAAGATCAAAGGATTGCCTTTACTCCTTGTACTTAGCATACACTAGCATACGCCCTATGAAGACCAAAAAAGTAAAATTCAAAAACCTTAATAGCTTCAATCAATAAATCTACAATTGTATTATTCGACAAAGATGCCAAAATTTTATGTCACCTAAAATATACCCTTTAATAAGATACAATGTGATTGTTTTCAAATTATAGTAACCCAACTAGTTTGGGTTCGATCCCACAGGTAATAGGTCAAATCTGTCTCTCAAACCTGTTGAAGTTGCTAGAAGTGCAAAAAAATAAATGGGGGGATTTTACAGTAAACAATTAGAATTAACAAGTATTGAATGTATTTGGTTGTAATCAATATGAGATGAACACTACGATCATGTTTTCTTGGCTTCCTAACTCCGTAGGTTACTCGTGCTCAATTCAACAATCTCACTGCCACACATGCAGAATCTAACAAGCTAGGTATTGCCAACTATCTTGTGAATGCTTTGATAAATCCGACCCTTGACCCTGTGAGACTTAGGGTGTTTCCTTACAAACCCTTGTCTTTGATAAAAGTTTAACAATCACCTTTTGGGAATCAAGTTATAAGACAAAGATTGATAGCCTTGTATCATTGTTGTAATTCTCTTTTCGTAATCTTAATATCTTTGAGAAGATGATCTCGAATATAGGCAAGTTCTTAGAATTTTCCACCCCTAAGGAAAAAATTTAACCAAAAAGGATCACAATGTAATCATAAATAATAATCTAGTAGAAACTCACACATTTCTTATTTCGTTATTCATCCAAGGTTCCCATAACCCTAGCTAAGGAATTTAGCCATTAATAGTTGTAACAAATTCCGTAGAATTCAATAAATAAAGCATATAAGTAATCTCACAACAATAAAGAATAAAACCTAATGTCTCAAATCAAGAAATCAACTAAAAAACAAGAACAAAGGGATTCCAAGATCAAAAGTCAATCATAAAATCAAATATATGTTTCTGAATAATATGAGTTTATAAACTTAATAATAAATGTCAAAAGAGTATATATAGACTAAATTAAACCCCTCAAAATCTAAAACCAAACTTATAGAGAAAACTATGTCGGTGGCAACTTATCTATTTGCGGGTCATAAGTGGCACCTAGACCATAGACGTGGCCATCGTAGGCATCTAAATACTTAAGAACCCTATTATTTTGTTTGAATTTACTTTTGGAGACATTTATCAGGCTTAGGTATTACTTATTCCTCATAGGTGATAGCCTCGTATTATTAAAGATTATTAGTCTTGCAGCTTCTCTGAATCTCAAATCTTTGCAATTTATGTTGGTACCTATGGGTCGTAGGTTACCCCTCGTAGGTAAAAGCTTCAAATTCTCACTATCAAATCCTCTAATGTTTTATATTATTAGACATAAATGGCTACTTAAGATGGAGTAAGTAGCACTGAAACCTTGTAGGTGACCTCATAGGTGATGATTTCTGTAGCTTTCAACTCCTTCTATTTTGTTTAGCTCCCAAAACCAAGTTCCCTATAAAATAGATACGAAAACACATCGTATCTATAAAAACAAGCCTATGTATCAGAATATTTTCTAGTTTTAAGCATCAAAAGTGCCATAAAACTATGATATCACTCTCATGGTTGCTTTATGGTATTCCAGGGGTGTGGGGATGATTGGAATGGTTCCCAATGCATTTTGTGTGATTTATATCATATTTTAGTCCTTGGTGGCTTGAGAAACCTTATAGTTGACTTTTGTTAATATTTATTGATATGTGCATCGATGGAAAAATGGGTTGCTATAATAGATCTAAAATATTGATTTTAGGGTGGTAACATGGTTGGTGTGGTTTTATGGATTTTATCTTATTTTGACCCTCGGTTTAGAAAGTTATGAAATTTGTTTTCGGAGTTCAACTTTGTGAAAATGATGTTTTATCAAAAATCTAAAATCACTATAGAATTTTTTAAGGTAGCAGAGTTTATTTGCATTCTCGAGATTTTAGATGAATCCTAAGGGGTCTATAGAGACTTGGAGAATTCCAAATCTCTACAGTTGGTGCAACTCAACTTGTTTTGCCGATAAATCGCTATATGGTCGCTTTAACAGACAGTTACCCTTGGTGCAAGGGTACTTTAAAGGCCCTAGTAACTTTAGCAGATGGGCCCTCTTGGAAAAAATTACTAAAGGACAAATAGAACTCTAAAGTGGTGACCGCTAAAACGGCCACTTGATCGCTTTAGCGACACCTGTCGACCTCGGTATAAATAATTCATTTCTTATTTTATTGACAATTTTTTAGACTTGGAGCTTGGGATTTTGTATTTTGAGAAATTCCTTTCATTTCTAAGCTTTTGTAAGCTCCAAAAAACCTATTTCAACTACTATCCTTCTATTCTATAATTTAAATCTTTTTTAAATGTAGATTTAAAAGTGGAAATTGAGAATTTTGGTTCGAAAAGACAAAAAAATGTATTTCTCTGATTCAAACCCCTATTTCAACCCATTTTCACAGTAGTCAATTTCTAATCTCATAATTATCACTTTTATCTCAATTTCAACTTCAAACAAACTCCAATTCTTGATTTTTAAAATGAATTTTAGAGGTTTTTCTCTTAAACCTTAAAAATAGTTTTTATTGATTTGCATCTCATTTTTAACTTATTTTTTCCTGGGTTTACAGCTGTAGGTAGACTCCCAAGAGTATGGAGAATATTTTTTTTAAAATTCAATCTTACTTTTCATTTTTGAAAACTCATTACAGGGGTCTATTTTGATCCCGACTAAAAGTTAGGCAATATGAGCATCATTGGCTTTATTTTGACGCATAGATTCCATATTTCTATGTCTTAGTTGATTCCGCATCTATTCATGGGAGTAATACTTTGGATTTAAGCCCTTTTGACTGATTTTTTGCATTTAAGGTAGGTTATGTCTTAACTTTCTTCAGACTGGGTTGAGAAGTTAATATTGGTACAAAATTATTTTAAGGATGTAGGAACTAATCATGAAAATTGTTATATTATTGTTTTGTACCTATATGGGGGCCTACATATTAATGTTACTTAGCAATTTTGGAACATTAATTGCTATGTGTAACTGTGGGGGACCTATATGCCATTATTGGCCTTGTGTATGTGGAAATTAGTTGTAATTTTATATGATGAAAAATCCTAATTGGATATCAATGGTTACTTTAAATGTATTTCATTGTATTGGCATATGGATTCTGCTGGATTCATTGATGGTTGGATTAATTAGTAGATTTTTTCTCACTAGGTTGGTATATTGGTTCAATAAGGAAATTTCTCATTTTTGTTGGTTCTGAACATTCTATCCTCTTGTCACATTCGTTCATGAAACATTGGTACAACCGTGGAAATACTAGAAACTCTTATTTTTAGGACAAAAAATATGACATCTTTAAAACCCTTTGTCGATGTATATGTCAGTGAGGAATTTTCGATATTGATGTGGATATTAGTTGTATACGGGTTGATGAACCCCCAATGGGTCCTATTTTAGGAAGGCTTAACTCCATAGGTTTATATGAAGGTTCTTCGACAAATTCGAGCATCATCATCATTTCATCATCATCATTATCATCATCATCATCTCTATTGCATTTGTATTTACCTTGTATTTGTCAATGATGTATTATCTTTTTCTGATGTAATACCTGTCTAAGTCTAAATCTTCCACCGTATTCATATGGGTGATATACATATGCTTGTTTTTCTCTCTCATATTGCTATGGTGTATATGAATATTAGAGAACTATTAGTGAAGACGGTATGGGCTTCTATTTGGGATAATTTTTTGTTACAGGTGATGTGCCCTTAGTATGTATTTTGTATGGTTTATTTTGTACTTTTATCAGTCATCCTATGATACCTACTTAGTACAAGTGGACCGTACTCACCCTACTATGCCTTTTCATTTCCGATCCTGGCGTAAGTTTGCCTTACTGTAGTTTATTCAGGCGACATTTAGAGCATTTTGAGGTAGCAGTTAATTTTATGCTGCCGGAGTTCACCACTGCATTTCCTTATTTAAAATATGTCTTTATTTCTCTAAAGAGATGGAGTTTTTCCCTTTGTGACACCTTATATATTTTGATCTCGAGTTTTACTAGTAATTTTCTTACACAGTGACACCAAGTTTTGGGATTTGATTTGATATTATTGACTATGTTTTATGGATTTCACTACATTTGTGAGTGGTTCAGCTTCATTCTAGGAGTCTTGCCTATGGCATTGGTGTTTGTTTCCCTTTTTTTATCAGTTTTGATGATAGGTTTACTTGTCAAGGCTTGTTGCAACAAGTGACATCTTGACTATTGATTTTTGTGTCACGACATACTAGTACTCGGATCCACTCCAATAAATTATAGAAGTGTAGTATGAGTACCAAAAGATTGGATACTCATTAGGCATTATCGGCCGATTGATATAAATATGATAAGATACAAGATAAATGAACTAAGTCAACGTAACAGGGCAAACTTGGATATAAGAGCCAACACTATTTTGCATAAGTAAATAAGATTAATCCAAATAAAATAACAAACAAAACAAAAATATAACTACAAAATTATCCCTCATAAGATGATAAGTGCAGAAAAGTAAATAACCCAACGTCGGCCTTTATAGGGTTTGAGGGTAAAATCAAAGGGAAATGAATAACTGATGATCTATAACTCTACAAAATATCATCTATAACCATTAAACCATCCTTAATGTGTATATTATTCCTAATTCCCAATGTTGGACTCAAACCGCAACTCATATCATTATTATCATACCACCCTCATTAGTATCAACATCATAACTTAATTTGTCTTACTTGAACCATAACATCATAGAATTAATGTCATCATCAATTGCTGGACATGAGTCAAAAGTCATATTATCAATATCATTATTAATATTCATACATGAACTAGAACTCATATAAATTGACCATAACAACAAACCATAACAACAAACCATATCCATAAGCCATATCGATAAACTACATAAGTAAACTATACCAATAAATCACCTAATTTTACCCGACATTAGCAATAACTACCAATACCAAACTATTATACTCCTTAAGAATTCAATCTCCTCAATGTCCCAAAATAATTATTAAAAAGGGTTCAACATGTTTAAACAAGTCTACAAAAGCTAATGTAACTCTTTGCCTAAGGTGGGCCGAAGGGGACAACTTTTAATCCCAAAAATTAATTTTAGGAAAATTATACCCCAGACTAGTGTAAGGTATGTAAATTAATTTCTAGATGTCAAGTAAGCCATAATTAGTCGTATGATTGTAAATTACCAAATCACCCTAAGCTAATAAAATAATTCATCGATACAAAAAAGAGGATATATATTTGTAATACCTCGTGTCTAGAAGACTCTGAGAATTATACGACTCTTTTCTTAGAGTTTTACAAAACACATACAAGTGGTATGTTTAAATCATATCCAAGATAGTGTGGCATGGTTTACATTCTATTGTAGGTATGACTTGACCCCTAGAAGTCATCAAGTAAGGTACGAGTCGTATTGATGCAAGTCGTAAGTTTTCCTAAGTGCAGACACCATGGGATTTGGTCTATGAAATGTAGGGGTTGTCTATGAGTCATATGAAGATGATACAAGTCGTATGTTACCACTCGTATGATGATAAGTCTAAACTATCCTTCATTCATCCAAGATTATAAGTAGATAAGCCTAGTCGTACCCTTCCATACGAGTTGTATAGTAGGGTCGTGAACACTGATGACCAATTTCTATAAAGTTTGGCTAAGGCCTTTTTGGTCTTTTCCCCTCTTATAACATCCATGCATCACCTATAACCCTCAAAGAGGCATTATTTTCCTCCTCTTTCCAATAAAATAACTACACTTTCCTCCTCACATCTTTAAGAATATCATGATTAGGATTCCTCACACAAATTCATCCTACAAGTGTCAAGGTTCAAACTCTTTTCCATGTCAAGAAAATACTGGTATGTGGGGTTTATTAACAAGGTTATTCATTCATCCTTGTTCCCAAAGTGCATGGTTTTAAGGTTAAATTTATTTATTTTGAATTCGGGTTCATACCTAAATAGCCCTACTCTTAAATTATGATATTACCATGAGATTGAAAGCTTTATGTGCAGCAAAAATTGTATATATTCATGTTTTACACATAAGATTCATATTGTGATTTTAATTTCATTATCTTTACTGGAGTGGTAGAAATATTTTAAGGTGATTATTGAGTATGATGTTTTATCATGAATTTTTATTAATTGAAGCTTGAATTCTAAGTCCTAAGTAAAAGCATTGAGTTAATAGGAAGAAGATACCCTTAAGTTCTATTGATAAGTTTTAAGACATAATTTAAAGAAAATCTTGATCCTTCAATCCTAAGATATGATATGAAATCCACATTTGTTCATCTTGAGCATGATTTAAAGTAAAGAGAATTATAATTGTTTTTCATTCTATAAACCCTTATGCTATTTTCAAGTGGATTTCTTAAAGTACGAGTATGAAAGTATTCTGGGAGTAATATTTAACACCGAGAAGGGAATGAGGATGAGCATATCCTATATTCCTAGAAATTATGAACCACAGTAGGTTAAGCTTTTTCCCAATATGGATAAAGTTTATTAATCACTTAAGTTATGGTTCTATTCTGATCGAAAGGATAGAACAGCTCTCCCCCATATGGGTAATACATTGGACTCCATCGTAGCTCACATGGTTTAGGTCAGTTAGAATAATCTACAATAAAAAACAATAAAAACAAAGCTTTTAGAACCTAAGTCTCATGGCTCACAAAGTTTATCCTAATGTTTCATTATTCATTTTTATAATCTTGTAGTCTTTTGTTTATTTCAAGTTCAAGATGAGTCATTTACACTTGATAAGCACAATTTAAAAGTATACATGTACATTAAGCTATTGATTTACTTATGCATTCACCCCCACATACTCAGTACATTCCAAAAATACTGACCACCATATATTTGTATATGATACATCGTCATATAATGTAGGTTCTAATGCTCATTTTCAACAACATAATTGACTACGGAAATCATCACCTACATCTTAACTTTTAGTGATTCATCATATTCTGAGGACCCAGTTCTCTAATATTGTTTTGATGTTCAAAGTGTTTTAGTTATGTGATTTCTAGTTATGTTCGTGTAAGCTAGGGCCTGTCCTAGTGGCTTTCGAGTCATTAGTAGAGGCTTGTTAGAATATTTTTTCTATTTTAAGATCTAAGAGTTGTTTAAAGATTTTTAAGTTAAATACTTTTATTAAGATAGGGAACAATTTACCTTTAAGTTTATATATATGTTTTCTCACTTCTCATATGAGTTCTAAGCTAAATAGCTATCATGGGTTAGATTAGGGATATTCTTAGTCTTAAGCATTGTGTGACATCCAGGGGTACATATGGGGCATTAAAAACTTTGTATAAAAGCCTAAATGACCAACCACCACCACCCACTGACCCTCTAAATGAGAAGGTGTCTCACGCTGAACTTCGGCTTTCCTATCCATTATTAGCCATAGCGGTGAATGCAAATGTTCAAGGTAACCAACAAGAAGTATTTCCACTTCAGCGGAATGGTTATTTTATCTACAACTAAGATTTGAAACTTCACGAGGATGTAACCACCTGAGTTTCATGGATCAAAGGTTGATGAGGATCCTTGACTCTTTGTTGATGATGTGAGAATGATTACTCAGATTATTTATGTCATTAAAGAGGAGAGTGCAGAGTTGGCATCCTATAGGTTGAAGGATGCTTCTTATGATTAGGTTGTTGTATAAAAGGAAGGTAAGAGTAAGAATATTTCTCTTATGTATTGGCCGGTGTTTCAAAGTGCTTTTCTGGAAAAGTTTTTTCTCATAAGATAAGAGAGAATGAGGTGGAGGATTTAATTAACCTGAGGTGGAGGATTTGACTCAGACGTCTTAAGTATGCTCCCAAGTTGTTATCATACTCTATTGCTTATTTGAGTAAGTTTTGTATGAAAGTATTTGATTTTGTGGTTAAGGAGTGTAGGACTACCATGCTTATTGGGGATCTGGATATTGATCTGTTGATGACTCGTGCTCAACATATTGAGGCAGAAAAATTTATGGGAATAAAGAAGAGAAACAAAAGGTCTAGTACAAGACAACATGAATATAGCCAGCCAAGATCCAGATGGGAAATCTATTTACAATTTCAGGGTCATTCATCGATTCCCGCACTATCTTTATAATGTTCCACTATACCTACGACCCAATAGGATTAGTGGGGAAGGACTTCAAATTCCAAGTCTCAAAATAGTGTAGTTGAAAGGACTAGTTACCCGACATGTTCAATGTATGGAATGACCTATCCTTTGGAATGATTGATGGGCAAAGGGTGTTGCTATGGGTGTGTCAAGTTGTGCCACATAATCAAAGAGTTTTTGTAAGCTAAGAAAGGAAGTAGGGATATTCATCCTAAAATGAGGTTACTAATGCACCAGCTTAACCAAGTCGCCCAGTCCCTCTATAGGGCACATAATCCAGTACTGATAGATGTCAACGCCAGATTATGTTTTATGGTTTTCCATCCCGTTCGGTGCAATAAATTTCACCAGATATTGAAATTGGTATGCTTTTTGACATTCACCTTGACGTATATGTGCTGTTAGACTCATATCAAATCTCTCTTATGTAACTCCATTAGTTGCTGTAAATTTTGGGGTAGGTCCTAAAAATCTCTCTAAGCC
Organism: Capsicum pubescens; assembly: GCA_030864215.1. Taxonomy (NCBI): domain Eukaryota; kingdom Viridiplantae; phylum Streptophyta; class Magnoliopsida; order Solanales; family Solanaceae; genus Capsicum; species Capsicum pubescens. The sequence goes on from CM061547.1 coordinate 148,223,383, forward strand.
TAAAATTTCCTGGAATTTGGTCCTTGGAAGTTTCCTAGGTTTTGGAATTTTCGAACATCATATGACTCACTAAACTGGTCGTATACAAAGGGTAAGAGTGAGGTGACCAAGATGTATATTTTCCAGTATTGGGTGATTTGGGTGGATAGTTTCTTGAGTGGGTACGACTTGGGTTGGCACAAGCTATATTATTGGTGATGGGTCTTATGGTTTGGTTTTCCTTCACTTTATCTGATACTTAATAACTTATTATGGATTAAAGTACGAGTGGCTCACCATGAGTCATGAGATAGAATTTGAGTAGCATATTCCAAATCATATCATAGAAGTGTCAACCCATCTTATTTGCCTAGGGCACGATTTAAAGGTAACAATCATATAATTAGGTATGAGTGGGACTTATGAGTCATAGGTTTGTCATTGTAGGGGTTGAGATTCTGCATGAGGTACGATTGGTGGGTACCACTCATACCCTATGGTAGGGATAGGTGGAGGTGGTCGTACACACTTGTGAGAAATTAATACAGTTAAAGTAGGGGGTATTCTGGACATTTTCCCTTATAACTACTTGGGACATCATGACTGAAAACACCTTTTTAGGTCTTCATTAACCTATTTGCAATCAATCAAACACTCTAAACTCTTTAAAAATATCTTAAGGATCGTGGGTTAAGCAAAAGCTAGAGTTTCCTTCAAGGTGGTCAATTAAGGCTCATAGGGGTGATTTCTTCTCATTTTCTTCAAAATCTAAGGCAAGATACTTCTCCCACATTGTTAGATCCAAATAAAGTCATATTTATTAATTATTTTCATGGCATGAATGTTATATGGTTTTGGGTTTTAAATTATAGGTTGGAGGTTTTGGTTACAATGGTTGGTTATGGTTTTCCCATATCTTTTACGTATGATTTTCTTATTATTAGGGTGTTTTGAATATTTGGTTGCATGGGAATAGCTAATTGGTACTTGGTTTTGTCTTTGGAAATAGTATGCCCCTGACATGTTTGATAAAAAATGCCTATGAGAATTCTTTGACTTTTAAAGGAACTATTGCATAGTTTAACTTTGAAATGGAACCCTAAATGGTTTAAATAGTTTGGAATGGTTAAATGGAAAGTCTTGGTGGTTATGGTTGGTCAAATATAAAATCTTGTAGGGTACATGGGATTCTCCCAAATAAACATAATAATGTAATCTATGGTTACATGAGAATCCCTTTACTTAATAAGGATGGATAAGGATATTGCTTGCAATCTATAGAGGGTATGATGATATCACTACTTATATCCTTGATTAATATTAAATTGAATAGTGGTTTAGTTATGTTGTAATGATTTTAATTGGGCAATAGTGGTTGGGTGTGATAGCTAACCGTAAAGGTGTGAGCCCAATGGACGAACGACATGAGGATTGGTCATTAGGACCATATATGATACTTATGGGTTACGCACAAAACTCCTAAGTACACTTGTTTATATGTTTCATGGAGAGCAAAGGGTACTTGTAATCCTTACTCCTATGGTATCTCTAGTTCATGCGGGTACACGCATTGAGGCCCATTCAAAGGATTATACTAGACCCAAATAGCTAATGGGTGGTTCTAGGATTGTTAAGCTACACATACAAAGGTTAATGATTTTAAATTAATGCTAAACCCAGTTCCCTTTCCCAACATGGTTATATACATATGCATATATGTTTGTGAATTCCTATGGTTGGTTTACTTGATTTTAAAGGTAAGAATTATTTTATCCTTTTCCTAAGTACTTACTAGCTTTAACCCGCTAACCCAACTTTAGGAAATTGTATCCCCACATAATGCAGGGATCGGCCATTTTACTCCTCCTACTTAGTGATCAGCTTCGGGATCAACTTGGTTGGATAGAAGTGGTTAGCTTCCATATTTTGGAAGGATTCATTTCATACCATAGATGTGTTTACATACTTTGGTTATTTCATAGACATTGGTTTTGGTTATGGTTGGGGGAATATCCCAACAGAATATACTTTTACTTTTGGTTAGCGACTTTATGGAACTACTATTGGTGGTATAGGCAGTGTCGACAGAAGTGTCCGCCTTAGTATTGGTAATGGTATTAGGATTGATACCATTTTTCAGTATTTATGATTTTTCCATATTTTTATGTCTTTGGATTATATATATATATATATATATATATATATTTATATATTTGGACTCATTTAGTATAGGAAATATGGATTGATTTACTGATTTTTGTTATGGGTTGTATAATGGATTATTGGAATTATTTGGCTTGGTCTTGGTCATGGGTCTATCCTAAAGTTTGGAATTATAATAAACACTATCTTGTTATATGTTCAGAATTGTTACAACTCAAGGTATTCATATTTGATGGTTCGGTCAGGTAACTGGGGTGGTCCTCGGTCCTCGTTGGCCTTGGGATGCCAATTATGATAAGGCCCTTGTTTGGTTCGTGTCATGTTGGTATCAAATATTTAGATTCATGGACAATTGAGAGTCCACAAATCCCTTTTGAGTAGAGTCATTTTTGGTGCGTAGTTCACCACACTCATAAGTGAAAAGCTACAAGGCATTTAAGAAATGTTTCTCCTTTTTGAGTTGTATATTCAAGCTTAGAGAATAAGTCCTAGAATCTCTTTTAATTCCATTTTTTCACATAATAAATCAGGCCTTGATGATCTGAAGTTCACAAAAACTCTTCTTTCTAAACTGAAGACAATGATGATGTCACACGCTCTACTTATGGAATCCATACTCAGCCAAGGGGTCCATTCCCTGATATTTTCGCAGTTCCACCGGTTCCTTCTAGTCCTTCTCAGGCTCTTCAGGCTAATTTGATGAATATTGTATTTTATCAGTCAATTCATAAGATTGCTTATCTGGTATCTTCTCAGGCTGAGCATAGTACATCTTGTATTTCAACTTCTGTGGCAACAAAGGTTGACTAGTTCATAAGGTTGAATCAACTAACCTTTACTAGTGTTAAGGTAGAGGAGGATCCTTAGGGTTTTCTTGATGTGATTGGAAATATATTCAGGGTGATACAGGCCGCAAAATTAGAAGGGTTGAATTTAGTTGCGTATTAGCTAAAGCATGTGGCGTACCAGTGGAACGAGGAATGGGATCAGGCAAAGGGTGATGTATAAAGGTCCTCTTTGTTGGAGACCATCTCAAATAATTTTTTGGACTGCTTCTTTCCTAAGTAGTAGAGGGAAGCAAAGGTGGAGGAATTTGTTAATCAGAAATAGGGAGGATCTCGGTCAAGTAATATGGCTCTAAATTTCACCAGTTGTCTCAATATGCTCCAGAATTGGTGGTGGATATAAGGGCTAGGATGAGAAAGTTCTCCTCAGGACTTTTTCGATATTTGATCCTTGAAAGTAATACTACATTGTCGATCAAAGACATGGATATTTCTAGGTTTATTGTTCATGTACAACAGGTGGAGGAGGAAAAGAGTAACTAGGTTGAGATAAGGGAAAAACAGGGTAAGAATTTTAGATTCTCTAAGTATGGTGGTAAACAACAAAGTGGTCGAGAAGGTTGTAAGTGGCAAAAAAAAAGTTGGGAAGTTATGGCTCTTTCTCCATAGCTAGTGTTCATTACCTAAAGTAGTTGAGTTATAGAAGTAAGTAGGGTTGCGATAACTTGAGGACATAGGGTGCCCAATCTCAGGCTAGTTGGGCTCAATCGGCCTTGTAATGTCCTCCTTGCAGGTGTTGTTTTTAATTACATTGGGGTTTTTGTTATGTGGGGAGGGACAAGTATTTCAAATATGTTAGCCATGCCATATGCTTAGAAACTATCCAATTGGTAAGGTTACATCGAGAGCGAATAAGGTTCTATTTATCTTTGCATCTGCTCTTGGGCCAAAGGGGGTTACTTCTGTATTTTTTTCTACTTCAGGTACTAACACAGGCAGAAATCGATTATATGCCCTCGCTATCCGACAATAGTCTGAGGCGTTGCCTAATGTCGTGACTAGTAGGTTACAATTCTTTTTTCAAGATGTTTATTATTTACTTTATCCAGGATTTTCTCTCTCTTATGTGACCTTATTTATGGCCGTGTATTTTTCTTTTGATCCCGAGGTTACTTTGATCCTTTTTCTATTTCCATTCTGAGGTAACTCTATGGTTGTTAGAAGATTCTATATAGGGTGTGTGGTATTTTTTAGTAGTATGGAGTCATTGGTGGATTTCTTTGAATTAGATATTCTGGATTTTGATGTCATTCTGCGAATGGATCGGTTACAATCGTGCTATGCGCCATTATATTATTGGACCCTTAAGGTTGTGTTTAAGTTCACTAGTGTACAGATTATTAAGTGGGAGACCTAGCTCTTATGGGGATGTTTATATCTTATCTTAGAGCTCGAAGATTTATCTCAAAGGGTGTCTCTATAATTTACTTAGGGTTAAAGACTCTTACTCGGAAGGTCCTTCTTTTCATAAAATTTTTATGGTGAATGAGTTTCCTGAGATCATTCCAAATGATTTTCCTAGTGTTCCTCTTGATAGGGAGATTGAGTTTGGGATTGATTTGGTTCTGGACACTTCTCCAATATCTATTCCACCTTATAGAATGGCTCCAACTGAGTTGAGGGAACTGTAGGAGAAACTTAAGGCTCTTTTAGATAAAGGTGTCATCCATTCTAGTGTATCCTCGTGGGGTGAACTGATGTTATTCATGCATAAGAAGGATTGATCCATTCAAATGTGTATTAACTATCGGTATTGGAATAAGGTGGCGGTTAAGAACAAGTATCCTCTCCCGAGGATTGATGACTTGTTTGATGAGTTGCAAGGTGCCAAATTCATATCTAAAATATATCTTTGATCCAGTTATCATCAGCTTAAGATTAGGGAGGATTATATCCCTAAGACATCTTTCGTCACTCTTTATGGGCACTTTGAATTCTTGGTTATATCATTCAATTTGACTAATTCCCCGGCGGCATTCATAGAGTTGATTAATAGGGTATTCTGTCGGTTTCTAGATATTTTTGTCATTGTGTTTTTTGATGACATTCTGGTGTACTCTAAGAGTGAGGTAGATCATGACAACCTCTTTCGTGTTGTGTTACAAACATTGAAAGAGCAACAATTCTATGGCAAATTCGCTAAATGTTAATTTTAGATGAATGCTATCACTTTTTTAGGTCATATTATTTCTAGTGAGGTGTAATACCCAGTACTTTTCCTAGATTGGAAAGTTTCCCAAGAATCTTGGAAGCTTTATTTGAAACATGAATCCACTTTTGTACACGTAGTATTATCAAGATTTTCAATTTTTACCATGTGGTGAATCAAATGAGCTTTCCATCGATAACAAATTCGCCCAAATCTGACACCTAGGTGAAGAGTTAGAGCATTTTTAGTGAGATAGTGTATCACTTGAGCCTTTAGTGCGTCGTGGAGATAGTTCAAATGGAAATTGTCAATTTCCAGTGTTGCTCCATGATAGTGGTGCGTCGAGCCAAACTTCCAGGTCGTAGACAAGGTGAAAACTCAATTGCTCCATGTTGCACCACCGTGCAATTTTCCATTTGTCACTTTCCAGTGACATGTCACAATAGTGGCGCGTCGCGCTAAGGATGAAAATCGGGAAATTTTTGTAGAAATTAAAGTAGCATCCAAGGGTTAAAACGGTCAATTTCCTACCCCTATTTAAACCCAATAACAGGTGATTTAGCCATGCTTCACCCAAAATAGACTAGTTTCTCTCAAGTTTCTCTCAAGAACAAGCTAGGGTTTCTATTGGGGATTAAAATTCAAGAAGGTTTCACCGTCAATCTTCAAAAAATCACGAACTATGGTATGCATAGTGTTTATTCATTAACTCCTTTCGTCCATGAAGCCTGAGAATTTCTTTTCTAAGTTTAAGTTTATGGATTTCTTTATGAATTTCATGTTGGGTTTGTTTTTTTTATGTTAAGAATGATCAATAGAATTCAAATCCATGTTGGGTGATCAATTTTATATGAAATTGATTTGTATAGATTTATATTCATGTGAACCTATAAATAAACCCTAGTATGATGAAATTAGAGATAAATCATAATGATTAATTGTTGTATAATGTTGTCTACATGTTCTATGCCTACCATTTGTATGATTAAATTCTTAGATGAAGAAACAATGCCCAATTAGTATGATATCATGAAATCCCCATGTATGTACAAACTTATGCATATCATGTGTTTGATCAAGTGCTTCAATATATGAATTATGAACTGTGTTGTTGGTCATGTGTCCAAGTAAGCCATGCAATGTCAGTTTCTTCTCATCGAGTCCTGGGGGTACTTGTACTCGAACATTTAGCTGTGTGCCTAGATCCATGTAAGGTTTTCATGATCTCCTTAGTCAAGATCTAATCCATAGAACTCAGTCAGTCATGTGACTCAGGAAATCTCAGTAATCTCAGTAACCTCCGTATTCCCAGTCGATCTCAGTAACTTCAGTATTCTCAGTCAGTCCTCCGAACTCAGTACATTCAGTCAGTCAATGGAACTCAGTAAATTTATTTTAGCTCCGCTATACAATACCACTAGTATAAGTTCAATTCAGTTAATCAGCTCAGTTTAGTTAATCAGTTCAGTGTCTTTCAGATAGGAATAGGATTCAGCACCGAGCGAGCCTAGGGATAGGGACTTACCCGCTAAATAGGACTGAGATCCCTATGTTCCAGAACTACGTAGCCAACATAGGTACGAGATGTCACCCTTTAGATAGGGCTGGCATACTCAGGGATCACCCGTTAGCACATTTAAATGTATAGGACTAAGCCCAAGGGTCACCCCCTAGATTAGGACTGACTTCACAATAGTTGTCTTTACCAGTAGTGTGGTACTGACACCCTTCCAGCTGGGATTACAGGTTGGACCCCAGTTAGCCTAGTATAGGGCATGTAGGTTAAATGAATACATCCCAAAGTTTTTGTTACAGAATCAGAACTGTCAGATACAGTCAATTCAGCTCTGTAGTATAAATTTAGGACTGTCAGATATAGTCACTCCTTATCCTTATAAATAGACTCCAAGATCACCCACTAGATAGTACTGACTCAACTGTGGTCAATCAATAACAGTATCATCAGATTTAGAGATCAACCGCTAAATAGGACTGATCTTAGATTTAGTTACTCAGATACAATATGGAACTTATATATTTCTATTTGATTCAAGAATGTCAGATACAGTCACTCATGTTATTAGTTATATTAGTTATCAGAACTTATGTTATAAGCATTTAGCTTACGGACTGTCAAATACAGTCAACCAGAATAGTTCTTCATAATCAAAATTGTCAGACACTATTATCCATGTATTATTAACATAGTATCAGTCCCTTAGTATTCATTAATAAAGTATAAGTTTCTCACTCATCAGTGACTCAGATGTCACTGTCAGTAGACTCAGTCGTTAGTACTCAGTATCCAGTCCTATCATGATCTCAGTTACAGTTATATATGCATGCATGTATTCTCACGTTCATGTTAGTCAGTCAGTTAGTATTGCTCTTGCATATGAACCTATTGCATTCAGCCTACCTCACTTACATACCAGTATATTCAAAGTACTAATACATTTGAGCTATGGTGTCTTATAACATAGGTTTAGAAGGAAGATCTCCAGAGAAATAGTAACATCCTAGTTCAGCGATCAGAATTATCAGTGAGTACTCATCCTTCGAGGACATGATGATCACATTACTATTTAAGTTTTCAGTTTAGTTTCGTAGTTGGAGTTACTTGGGGACATGTCCCATCAACTCCTTATTCAAATTGTTTAGAGACTTTTAGACTACAGTATGTTCAGCCAATAATCTCAATTGTTTTGGTATTGTTATACCATATTTTTTAGTTATGTACTAGTATTGAACGTTATGACCTTTCAATTCATGTTTCCGCATTTACGATATTATTACTAATAGTGTATAGATATCAGTCATGGGATAGATTGTGCTCTTTCGGGGTCATGGGCACCATGTAGCATTTCGGTTACCAAATTTGAGGCATTACATAAGGGGATCAAGGTAGATCTACAAAAGGTGGCGGTATTTATAAGGTGGCCTAGACCCACGACTCCAATTAATATTCGAAGATTCTTTAGTTTAGCTAGATATTACATAAGGTTTGTGAAAATTTTATCGATGATAGTTGTCCCATTAAATAAGTTGACTCAGAAGTAGGTAAAGTTCTTTTAGTCGGATGCTTGTGATGGTAGTTTCAAGAAGCTGGAGGATAAGCTAACTTCATCTCACATTTTTACTTTGCATGAAGGCAATGATGGATTTATGGATTATTATAATGCATCCCGGGTGGGACTTGGTTGTGTTTTGATACAACATCGAAAGATTATGGCCTATCTTCTAAGTAGTTGAAGGTACATGAGTGAAACTATCCAACTCATGATTTGGAGCTTTTAAACATGGTGTTTGTAATAAAATCTAGCAAAACTATTTGTTTGGAGTGCATGTGGATATTTTTTCTGATCACAAGAGTCTGTAGTACATCTTCACTCCGAAAGAGCTTAATCTCAGGTAGAGGAAATGTCTTGAGCTTCTCAACGAGTATGACATAAATCTTCACTATCATCCAGGTAAGTCAAATATTAGACTCCGAGAATAGTGGTGTTTTAGTATAGGAAGTTGTTCAGTCATCTCTTGGTATAGATATCAAGGTAAAGAAAATAATAGATCCTATGTTGATGAAAATCAAGGGTGATGTAGGTAGGCAAAATGTAATGGTATTCAAGATCAATGGTGATGGTACTTTTCAATACCATGAGAGGTTATGTGTTCCTGATGTCGGTTTAAGAGAAAGGGTATTGGTTGAGGCACATGAATCACGATATATTGTTCATCCTGGTTCAACAAAAATATTTCATAATTTCAAGGAGATGTATTGGTGGAATGGTATAAATAAGGATATGGTTGATTTTATGGCCAAATATTTAATGTGTAAACAAGTAAAAGTTGAGAACATAAGGCCTGGGGGTTTATATCAAGAAATTGAATTGCCTGAATAGAAGTAGGAGGAGATCAATATGGATTTTGTTACCAGCCTTCCTCGGTCTTGAAATTAATTTGATTTAGTTTGGGTTATCATAGATAGGATAAAAAAGTTAGCTCACTTCTTGCTAATAAGGACTAATATTTCGACTGAGGATTATATAAGGTTGTATGTTCACGAGATCGTAAAGCTTCATGGACTACTTGTTTTAATTATCTCTGATTGTGGTATGTAGTTTTAATCTCACTTTTGGTGGTAGTTCAGAAGAGGTTGGGAACTAAGGTTAGTCTTAGTACTGCTTTTCACCCGCAGATGGATCGCCAAGTAGAAAGGACTATTTAGATATTGGAAGATATGCTTCTTTCATGTGTTATTGATTATGGTGGGAATCGAGTTAAGCATTTACTTAGAGTTTTCTTACAACAATAGCTACCATTCTAACATTGGATGGCCAGTTTTGAGGCATCATCTGGTTGGAGGTATAGATCTCCTATTGGGTTGTTTAAGGTTTGTGAGGTGGTTATAGTTGTCTTGGATTTAGTTTATCAAGATACAAAAAAGGTAAAGGTGGTATAGGATAGGCTTAAGGATGCCCAAAGTCACCAAAAGTCCTATGTGGATGTAAGGCATAGAGACTTTGAGTTTGAGGTTAGTGATATAGTGTTCCTAAAGGTGTCTCTCGAGAAGGGAGTGATGCAGTTTGGGAAAAAGGGAAAGGTCATTCCCCATTATATTGGTCCTTATATGGTGTTGGGGAGGGTTGGTAATGTTGCATGTGAATAGGAGTTGCCTTCTAGTTTGAGCTTCGTTCATCTGGTATTCCATGACTCTATGCGGAGTAAGTGTATAGGTGATACTTCATTGGTTTTTCCTTTTGAATAATTGGGTATCTCAGATTCTCTTTCTTTTAAAGAGACCCGGTTGAGATCTTAGATTGGCAGGTTCATCAGTTGAGGATCAAGGATATAGCTTTGGTTAAAGGTTATATGGCGGAACCACAAGGTGGAAGAAGTGACTTGTGAAGTGGAAGAGGAGATGAAGTCCAAGTACCCACATTTGTTTTCTTCTCTAGCTATTCATGCGAAAGGTATGTTTTCTTGGTCAGATCTTTATTTTCTAACTTAGTTAAAGGTTAGAATGGTTATGATTGGTTGTGATTCATGCTTGTACTACCTTGTCTGTTATTCAGGGATGAATGATCCTAGTGGGGGAAACTAAAACTCCCTGGGTTTTGGTCCTTTGAAATTTCCTGGGTTTTGGAATTTCAAGACATCATATGACTCATCATACTGGTTGTATGGTGTTGGGTAGTGATGGGTGGTTGAGTTTCTTTCTTGGGTGCGACTTATTTGGGAACGAGTTGTATGGTGGGTGATGAGTCATATGGTTTGGTTTTCCTTCACTTCATCCTAAACTTGGTCATTTAACTTAGATATGAGTATGAGTAGCTCACCATGAATCGAGAGATGGGGTAAGAGAGGTATAGTCCTACTCATATGTTGGACAGTGTCAACTCATCTTGATTTTGCCAAAGGTATGATTTATGTGTACCAGTTGTATGATCTGTTACAAGTGGGAATTAGGAGTCATAAGTTGGTCAGTGTAGGCTTTGCGATTTTGGTTGGGGTACGAGTGTTGTGTACCACTCGTACCCTAGGGTATAGATTGGTGGGGGTGGTCGTACCCACCAGTGGGAAATTAATAATGTTAAAGTTGGGGGTATTCTGGACATTTCCCATTATAGCTCCTTTGGACCCCATGACCAAAAACACATTTTTAGGGCTACATTAACCTATTTGCAATCAATAATTCAAACACTCTAAACTCTCTCAAAATCTCTCAAGGATCTTGGGTTAAGCAAAAGCTAAGGTTTCCTTAAAGATGGTCAACTGAGGCTCATATGGGTGATTTCTTCACATCTTCTTCAAAATCTAAGGGAAGATACTTATCCCACATTGTTAGTTCAAGTAAATGTCATATTTTATAAATTGTTTACATGGCATAAATGTTATATGGTTTTGGGTTTTCAATTAAATGTTTGGGTTTTTTGTTACATTGGTTGGTTATGGTTTTCCACGGTCTTTTACTTTTTATTTTAATATTATTAGGGTTGTTTGAATATTTGGTATCATGGAAATTGTTAATTGGTACTTGGTTTTGCTTTGGAAATACTATACCCCCAACATGTTTGATAAAATGCCTATGACAATGCTTTTACTATATTTTTGGACTTTTAATGGAACTATTGCATAGTTTAACTTAGTAATAGAACCCTAAAGGGTTTGAAATCGTTAAATTGTAAGGTCTTGGTGGTTATAGTTGGTCAAATTAAAAATTTTATGGGATACATGTGATTCCCCCAAGTCAACTTCATAATGTAATAATCTATGGCTACATAGGAATTTCGTTACGTAAAAAGAATGGCTAAGGACATTGTTTGTAAGCTATAGTTGGTATGGCAATACCACAATTTATAGACTTGGTTAGTAATAAATGGAATGGTTGTTTAGTTGTGTGGTAATTATTTTAATTAGGCAATAATGGCAGGGTGTGATAGATAATTGTGAAGTTATGACTTCGATGGATGGAAACTAGAAACTCATGTTTGCCGACACGAGGATTGGTCATCACGACTATATATGATACTTACGGGGTACACATGAATCCCCTAAGTAAACTTGTACATATATATCATGGAGAGAGAAGGGTACTTGGGAATCCCCTACTCTTATAGCATCTTCAGTTCGTATGGTTACATATATCGAGGCCCGTCCAGGGGTTGCACTGGACCCATATAGTTCATGGGTTATTCTAGGATAGTTAGCTATGCATACCAAGGTTAATGGTTTTAAATGCATACTAAACCTAGTTCCGTTTCCCAAGATAGTTTTATATATGTATGTATAGTTGTGAATGTATATGGTCTGTTTACTTATTTCAAAACATTGGTATTATTATATCCTTATACTAAGTACTATCTAGAATTCATTTGCTAACCTATTTCCGGGCATTTGTATTCCCACGCGATACAGGGATCAACCATTCTACTCGTCCTACTTAGTGATCGAATTTATGATCAGCTTATTTTGATTGAAGTGGTAATCTTTAATTTTCCCAAAGGCTCCATTTCATATCATGGATGACTTTACATACTTTGGTTATTTCATAGACATTGGTTTTGGCTATGGTTGAGGGCATGTCCCAACAGGATGTTGTTTTACTTTTTGTTAGAGGTTTTGTGCAACTACTTTGAGTGGTATGGGCAGTGTCAGCAGTAGCAGTATCCTTAGCATTGAAATTAGTATTGGGACTTGTACCATTTGACTTTATTTATGATTATTCCATCCTTTTATGTATAGAATTTTATATATATATATATATTGGGGCTCATTTGGTATGGGATGTATGGATTGTTTTATGATTTTGGTTTTTGTTATTTGTTGGATACTAGATCGTTGGACTTGGTTTGGTTGGTCTCAGTCATAGACCTATCACATAGTCAGGAATTATAATGAATGTTATCTTGTTATACGTTCAGAATGTATCCAACTCAGGGTATGCATATTTGAAGGTCGGGTTGGGTAAGGGGTGGTCCCCGATCCTGGTTGGACTTGGAATGCCCAGTATGACAAGGCCCTGGTTCGGGTATTTTCATAGCCCTATTCAGTTTCAACCCCAGTGGGTGAGTCCATGTTTGCTAGATGAGTTTATAAGAAGTGTCCTATCATAGTTCTCCATAAAGTCACACTAGCGTACCTAATAGAGTTAAAGATGGTAGATTTCAATGTAATTTGGGGCATGGATTGGATCCATGTATGATATATCAATAGATTGTTGCATCCGTATGGTAAAGTTTCAGTTCCCTGATGAGGCAGTTTTTAAGTAGGAGGGTAGTTTAGTGTCTCCCAATAATCATTTTATCTCCTATCTTAAGGCTGGAAAGTTAATATACAAAAGTTGTATCTATCATTTTGTTTGAGTCAAAGATACAAAGTATAAATCCGTAACAGTTTAATCATTCCATCTAGGTAATGAGTTTCCTAAGGTTTTCCCCGAAGATCTGCCAGGGGTACCTCCAATAGAAAAGTAGAATTCGGTATTGATCTTCTTCCTGACACTCAGACTATATCTATCCCTCCAAATCGAATGGCCCTACCCAAACTTAATGATTTAAAGGATCATCTTAAGGGCCTTTTAGATAAAGGTTTCAAAAGACCCAACATTTTTTTGTGGGGTGCCCAGTCCTCTTCGTATGCAAGAAAGATGGCACTCTCAGAAGATGTATAGATTATAGACAGCTAAACAAGGTTACCATCATGAACAAGTATCCTATTCCTAGAATCGACTATTTTTGGTTAAACTTAAAGGTTCTTTGTGGTTCTCCTAGATTAACCTTAGGTCAAGATATCATCAGTTAAAAGTTAGGAGGAAGACAGTCCAAAAATAGTTTTCCAAATTAGGTATGGTCATTTTAAGTTTGTGGTTATGTTGTTTGGACTGAAAAATGATCCTGCAGCTTTCATGGACTTGATGAGCAGGGTCTTCAAGCAGTACTTGGACATGTTTGTCATTTCCTTCATACATGTCATACTGGTGTATTCCATAAGTAAGTAAGAACATGTAGGAAATTTGATAATAATGTTTTAGACCTTTAAGGACTGTTAATTATTTGCAAAGTTTGGTAAATGTTAATTTTTGTTTGAATCTGTTACCTTCTTGGTCCATGTCTATAATGCCCCGAATCTGGTACCCTAATGCTAAACAGTGCTCATGACCCCAAAGAACGACAAGTTAACCCATGACTGATATCTGTAACTAAGCATTGAATAATATACTGTAAATATGCAGAATATAAGCTGTAAAGCCATAAGGTTCAAAAGTGAACTAATACTGAATATAAAAAATGTCTGTAATGGTGTATAACAATACCCTCAACTGAAATAAACTATATGAAACATGTTGTAGTCTGAGATCCTCTAAACTATTTAAAATCTATGGAGTTGATAGGATATGTCCCCAACTAACTCTGAACTACTGAAATAATAAAGTAATAAGATAATCATGATATCCTCGAATGATGAGGACTCACTACTAGTCTGGCCGCTGAATGTCTGATCTACTAAGGATGCTGGGGAGCTTGTGTTTTTAAACTTATGGTATAAAACACCATAGCGCAATTACATCAGTACGATTGAATGTACTGATAAGAAAGTGTGGTAAGCAGAATGCAAGGGTTAATATGCATTAACAATAATAACTGACTGATGACATGAACATGAACGTGTGAGAAATACATGCATGAATATATAAACTGGGACTGGGTCGTGACAATACTAAATACTATTGTATTGACATATGAGTTTACTAGTACTGGGATACTGAATAACTGAGTCTATTGATGATATGAATTACAGAGTTTACAGGTAACCGATAATTCAGGTTACTAGTACTATATTACTTATAACTGAGTATACTAATACTGAAAAACTATTTGAGTTCTTTACTGAATTGGATGACTGTATCTGACAATCCTAATTCTGATGGAACTGAGTTCTGTACTGAGATGAGTGACTGTATCAGACAGTCATGATATCTGTGGAACTTAGCTGAGTTCTATTATTGAGACTGAATGTGAAACAGAGACTGTGGGAGGTAATCATCTAGCCGACATGCCCCGAATCTGAACTGGTGTGGTCCAACCTATAACACCAGAAGGAAGGACGTCAGTACTTTTACATAGGTAAAGACAAGCTGTAAGTAAACCCTCTCTGACAGGGAGCTCTTCCGTCAACCCTTCGTAATAGGAAAACTAAAATGAGGTGTTTAGTCCCTGAACTCTCGGGAGTACATTTCTACCTATCCTGGCTACGTAGTTCTAGAATGGAAGGATTTATTCTATGGATCACACCCTCTACTGACTGACAGGTGAGCCCTCATCCTTGGGTTCACTCGGTGTTGAGTCCTACTTCATACTAAAAAGAAACTAAACAGATTTAACTGAACTGAACTGTTACTGATCGTATTGTATTACTGATTTAAACTTGGTTCACTAAATTCCTTTGACTGATGGAATACTACTAATATTTGATAACTGATCGGGTTTGGTGATATTATGAAGATTACAGAAATTACTGATATTACTGAGATCACTCACTGAGGTTACTAAGATTACTGAGGTTATTGAGTAGGACTAGACTGATACTGAATTCCCTGAATTTTCCTGAGTCATGAGACTGAATAAATTCTAATCATCATGGATTGACTGAGAGAATCGTGAAAACTAACACTGGCTCTAGACACACAACTAAATTGTTGGGTACAAGTACCCCCAGGACTTAATAGCATGAAACTAACAAAACATTATACTTCTTGAACATATGAATCAACAATTCATTATACAATAAGTTGGGGATTTCATAAAGCACATGGTTATCATAATGTTGTACATGGATAGGGATGCTTATAATCATGTCATAACTTCATACTCTAACATCATGATCATTCCAACTAATATCTACAATGCACATCAATATCATGGGAGTCATTTGAACATAAGGGTAAAACATGTATTTATCATTTGGGTCACAATTAAGATATAATGCATAATTTATATTCTCTTAGAGATTTTATCAAACACCATACAGTCACCACTTAGGGCATTGGCATAATCATCAATTAACACACCATAACCAACTAAGTTCATAGTTTTCAACTTACATGCTAACATAGTTTCATAAAACAAATAGAAATATCCAACTTGGGAATCGTACAACAACAACCACATGAACACAATTAATCCTTAACAAGAATATAAGAATTCATAGTTTAAAACTTGATTCTTGGGGTTTATGGATGAAAAGATTCAATGAATAAAAACTATGCATACCTTAGTTCTTGATTACACGAAGATTGATAGAGAGATTCTTGAATTTGAGTATTGAATTTGAATCCTTAATTGAAAACCCTAACATATTCCTGATAGAAACTTGAGAGAGACACTCTATTTTAGTTGAATTAGGGCTAAATCCCGTGTTTTATACTTATATAGGGGTGGGAAATTGACCCTTTTGCCCTTGAAAATGCGAACATTTAATGACTGAAACTGGGCATCGATGCTATTATCGATGCAGCGCATCGATGGCATCGATGGGATAGTCTACGTGTTGCACCATCATCGCGTCAAGTCCTAGTACTTTGAACATGGAAACCTTCAACAATATCAACCAATGCGATTAGCAATGCGGCGCGCCGAGATCGCATTGATCCACTATTTTGGGCTTCCGAACGTGGTCTAAATAAGCTCTAAAAAATCCAAAACTTATCCCTGAACACATATTAGCCTTCCTGGTATTGAATTAGCAATAATACGGACCATTAAAGGAAATTAAATTCAAGAAATGAGACTGTGAACTTTTGAAGGCTAAAATAAACTAAGTTTGGAAACTTAGCTAGAACTTTCTAAGTATGGGGACCCCCCTTAACTAGCATAAATGGATTGAATTAAGCTTAGAATTTTGTGAGGTCTCAAAATATCTCCCCCTTTGGAAAGTTCTTCCTCGAATGAGTCTGACTGAAATAGGAAAAATGATAAGCTGAAGTGCATGCTGAACATGAACAACTGAAACATGATTACATTACTGACATTACTGATTTGCTGAGATTTATTCTGAGCATGCATATCTGATGCATGATTTCATGATGGCATGACTGATAAGCTAAATATATTATATTGAACATGCATATCTGATGCATGAATACATGACTGATCTGCCACATGAATGCATGAATAAATATGCAATGGTAATTTATACCAAGTTTATAATGGAAATATGAGCATGAAACATGATATGTTCAAGGAAGACTATTTCCTTAAACTTAAAATGCTAATGAGCCTGCTATTAATTTCTAGATATGGATGAATAGAAACAAGTGAATGTGGCTTATGACTGAGGTCGGAGTTTAAGGGTCAACTCATGAGTACCTCTTACCCCAAACTAGATTCATTACAAAGAGAGAGAGAGCGGAACATTTATGTCATAAAGGTATAGGGAATTATAGTGTATCTCCTGCTTAGGGCATTATGTCCCTTAAAAATATATAGGGCCAACTTTGCTGAGCAATAAGGAAAGATGAGGTAATGCACGATACACCTAAGAATTGAATCGTGACTGAATACCTAGAATTTGAAACTAAGGCATGATATATGAACCAAGTTGAACATGCCACTACCTAGTTGGTCCATCTTAGAATGATCACATTCATGAGGTTTCAAGTATTGCGATTAGATGGAACTGACTCACTGTCTTTATGGACTAACTCATACTGAAAACTTATACTCGACTGAATCATTGCTATGACATTCTTTCTATAGAGTTCTAGTGATGGTAGGGAGAAAACGAATCTCGGTCTGGCCGGAGTAGGACATCTAAATAGTTGATCGCTACATGGCTAGGATTTTTGTATTAAGAGGCAAGGCCTAAGAAACATCGTCTAAGATAAAGTGACTAAGACTTATGTACTGCACTGAGACTACTAAAAATATTCACGTTGGTGGTAAGCATAAATGCACAAATATACTGCACTGATAGCTGAATACTGGACATGTAAAACTGAATGAAGGATAGCTGAATGACTGATAGCTAAATAGTAGACTTGTAAAACTGAACTACACTTGGTTTGAATAGCTGGGCTAGAAATATAAAGTATTATGCATAAAAGGTAATGACTGAATGTGCAACGTGAGGTAACTGAGCGTGAATGAGTAAAAAACTATATTACCCTTAAAATGCAAGAACAAGTGTCCAACATGATTCAGAAACATTTTGTAAACTGAGGTACTGGCATACCAATGACTGAATAACTGATGTCCATATTCTATGGTTGGGTAATACTGAAAATGAATAGAGTTTATGAACTGACTGGACTAGGACTGGGACTGAGATTGTAGTTAAGATGGTAATTGAGAATATAACCATAACTAAGACTCTAACTAAAAATGAATGGTGGTTTTCTATATCTGAGGTTTAGACTAGTACGGGAGTATTGAATCCTGATGTCAAAGTAAGTGATAGCTGAAAGACATGGTTTTGTGGGACTATCTGAGTCCTTTAGTAGATATCAATTTCTGTACTGACACTGTAACTGAGGCCTGCGGGATGGAACATTAACACTATGTATTCACTGAGGGATCTAAACTGAGGGTATACGTGGAATAATCTGAGTTTGATTGAACACTAGGACTGAAGTAATGATCGTGTGGGATAAGCATACTATAAAGCATGACGTGAGTGCATGAGTTATGAGCAACACTAACTGGGTTTGGAATTTCTAATTTCATGGAACATAATCGATAATATAAGATGAACTTGAACCGCTTATACGAGGAACTTGAAACACACGTTATTCTATGAAAAAAGTATGGATATAAGCTGGGTGCATAGAATTTTTACGTGAAGTATGCGTAAGTATCATGATGGATAAAGTACAAAACTTTTCACTGAGATAGGAATGGGTCAGTAATCATCTTTCCTTACTGATTTCCTACCCATACTGTTATTACTACTATAACCTGAAGTCCTTGCTTCCTGAGATACCATAATCGGATAGTTTGTGTATACCTATCGAGCTATGATAGACTGACCCGCTGGGTGGAGACTGAAAAAGGTCCTGTTAACATCTGGTCTAACCTTAAAGTTAAATAGTATATAAAGAGTAATAAAATAAAATAAAAACTCCTGAATCTAAATATGTGTAAACATGTAAATAAGGAATATGTGACATACCAGTTTCTACATCAGGAGGACTTTTCTAATATTATCAGGACTGAAGTGCATAGGGTCTGTTTGGACGTTGCCCACTAATAGCGCTGGAATTGTCACCATACTGATTCGGGTGATTGGACTTAGCTGAAGGACAATCGTGCTGACTTTGTGGATCGGGTTTAGGACAGTCTCATACCTTGTGACCTGACTTTCCACAGGGAAAAGACATATTACTTCCCACTCTACACATACCCTTATGATAATTACCACTCTCTTCACAAAGTGAATGAGTGCAAATAAATCTTTCATTACCCTGGATTTTGGAACCTGGCATCCCATCCCTACGGTTATTTCTAAACTTTTATACTGGTGCACTAGCTGATGAGGGAACTGGAACTAAAAGCTTCTGACTATACTGAGAATGATTACCGCCCTGCGACCCTGGCTGGGAATAACTATAACTACCAGTTTTGGCCCTCTTATTTTCCTTCTCCTTCTTCTTAAGTTTTTGCTCCTCAATCTGTTGAGCATGGAGTATAATCCAAGATATCTCCATATCTTTAATCAATATCATAGTTTTTCACTCCTTAACCACTCTACCTGATATCCTAGAAATAAACTTACCTATTCTAGATCTACGGTCTTCTACTACATAGGGAACATAATTGAATAACTGAGTAATCTTGAGGGAGTATTCTTTTACCCTCATTCTACCTTGTCTGAGATTGATGAACTCTAACACTTTGTCTTTTTTTTGCTATAGGGGAAAGAATCTATCTAGGAAGGTCGGAGTAACCTCTTCCCATTCTATAGGACCTACATCTATACCCCTATCTATCTTCCACTATTTAAACTATGTATGGGCTACATCTTATAGTTGATAGGAGGCTAACTCAACACTCTCAATGGAAGTCACTCCCATTATACATGTAACTTTCTGAACCTGGTCGAGGAACTCCTGTGGATCCTCTTCGGACTTATAACTATCCTAAATCTTGGTTTTAGAAGAGTTGGCCACCTAGTTGGCTAGAACAACAGTTAGGTGGTTATTCTGAGCTATGACTGAATTGGTTAGAGTAGTGAATACAGTCCTGAATTCTGCTTGAGAAATATGTTCGTCCAGGGGATCTGCCTGAATGAGCTGAGGTGCTGATTAATTATCAGTTCTCCTTTTGGTAACCCTTTTGGGAGGCATGTTCTGTAAATGGGAGGATGAGCGGATTAGACTTGGAGTTAAATTTTAGCTAATTCTCACTGGCATGACATGAATACTGAAAGAAGGAAACTATTCCTAAAAAATCTCATAGCCTCTTGTCCATAAGTATGGTGCACAACACACCCATGCATAAGACTCTATTCGATGCGGCTTTATAGAGTTCCTAGGACACTGTTGAACCTTAGTCTTTGATACAATATTTTTTAACACCCCAAATCTAGTACCCAAAATGCTACACGGTGCTCTTGATCGCAAAAGACCACAAGCTAACCCATAAGTGATATCTGTAACTGCGCACTAAAAAATATACTATAAATATGTTGAATATAAGTGGTAAGGCCATATGGTTCAAAACTGAACTAATACTGAATATAAAACAATGTATGTAATGGGGTATAACAATACCCAAAAGTAAAATAAACTGTCTGAATTATGTTGTAGTCTTAGAGCCTCTAAACTATCTGAAATATGTAGAGTTAATGGGACATGTCCCCAACTAACTCTTAATTATTGAAATAATAAAGTAATAAGATAATTATGCTATCCTCGAATAATGAGGACTCACTACTAGTCTAGCTTCTAAATTTTTGAGCTACTAAGGATTCTCAGGAGCTTGCATTTCTAAACCGATGGTATAAAAAACCATAGCACAAATACGTCAGTACGATTGAATGTACTGGTATACAAGCTAGGTAAGGTAAATTCAAGGCTTCACATGTATGAACAATAATAATTGACCAATGATATGAACATTAACATGTGAGAAATACATGCATGAATACATGAACTGGGACTTGGGTCGTGACAATAATAAATACTGTTGTACAGATATCTGGGTTTACTAATACTGGGCTACTGAATAACTGAGTCTATTGTTGATATGAATTATGGATTTTACAGATAACTAATATCTGAGGTTACTGATACTATATTACTGATAACTGATAACTGAGCATACTTATACTGAAAAACTGTCTGAGTTCTTTACTGAACTGGATGACTATATCTGAAAGTCTTGATTCTGATGGAACTAGTAGAGTTCCATAATAACCTGAGCGATGTATCTGATAGTCCTGATATCTGTAGAATTGAACTGAGTTTTGTTACTGGGACTAAATCTAAAACTGAGACTATGGGAGGTAATCATCTAACCGACATGCCTTGAATATGAAATCTTCGGGTCCAACTTGTAACCCCAACTGGATAAGGTTCACGGTTCAAGGTATTCCATTCATCTAGGTGCTACTAAGATATACCATGAAATATGAGAAATTTAGTAGTGGAATGGTATTAAGAGAGACATAGATGAGTTTTTGAAAAAGTGTCCTAATTATCAGCAAGTTAAGGTTTAACACCAAACACTAGGTGGTATATTTCCATAGATTATTAGTGTGAAGTAGTTAATAAGGACTTTATCATAGGTTTGCCTTATACAATATGTCAACATAATTAAATTTGGTTCATAGTAGATCGAATGACTAAGTCAACTCACTTCCTGCCTGTTAAGACTTCAGATGCCACAGAGGATTATGCCAAAATATATGTTCGTAATTTAGTAAAACATTATGGGATACCCTTATACATTATTTCAAATAGAGACACGCAGTTCACTTAACAGTTTTGGCGGTCTTTCTAGAAGGTCCTTGGTACAAAGGGTAAGCTTAGTACTGATTTCCATCATCAGACTGATGGTAGTGCTGAATGCATAATTCAGTCATTAGAAGACATGATAACGACATGTGTTTTATACTTTAAAGAAGGTTGGAATAACCATCTACCTTTAATTGAGTTTTTTTAAAATAAAAGTTATTATGCTAGCACTCATATGGATCCATTTGAAGCTTTACATAGACGTAGGTGTAGGTCACCTAAAGATTGGATTAAGGTTTCTTAAGCGAATTTGATTTGTCCAGATTCTATTCTTGAATCTAATGAAAAGGTTCATTTCATTCCCGTGAAACTGAAAACTACTTAGAGATGTCAAAAATTATATATTGATGAAATAAGGAGAGAGCTAAAGTTTGAAAAGGGCGATTAGGTATTCTTAAAGGTGTAGCCTATGAAGGGAATTATGATATTCAGAAAAAGGGAAAGCTGATTCCCTAATTTGTTGGTCCCTATAAGATAGTGAAGTGTGTAGAAGAGGTTGCTTAAAAACCAAACCTTCTGTTAGAGTTAGCTGCACTTCACCATGTGTTCCATATTTCAATAATTAAGAAGTGTCTTGTAAATTCATCCTCAGTAGTTCCCCTAGAGATCATTAGGGTAAAGATAACTTGTCATATAACGAGATTCCTATAGGGATACTCAATAGGCTGGTCTGAACGTTAATGAATAAGGAAGTAGCATCGATAAAAGTTCTTTGGCGAAACCAATTAGTTTAAGGGGCTACTTGAAAAGCTAAACCAAACATGATGACCATGTAACCTCATCTCTTTTTCTCTTATTCAGTTCCTACCTAAGGTATAGTGTTATTTCTAGCAAATTCTTTCTCTTTAAGTCCGTTTAAGTGATCCTATATTCTATTTTATGTTGTGAGAAATTAAACCCTTGTAGTAGTGGTAAACATTGTTTTAAATTTAGTGTGGAAGTTTTGATTCTTTTCAAATACCAATCCTAGATGAATCACATTCAAGGATGAATATTTACAAAGGGTGGATATTGTAATTCGAAGAAACACCCTGGGTTTTGGTACAAGCAAATTTCTTAAGTCTTGAGTTTTTTGTTCATCATATGACTAACCATACGAGTCGTATGATGAGGGTATGGGTCATGTTAACCTATCTCATATATTATCCAATCTGTAGTAGGAGAGTTTCTGTTATGGGTACGAGTTGGTGGTGATGATTCATACATTAAGGGTATGAGTGGTATATACCAATTTGTATGTTACCCAGTGTCCAACCTCCTATGATTCTATCTTTGAAAGGATTTGGGGGTACTAGTGTTATGGTATGGATACGATTTTGGTAATGGGAGTCATTTGATGGATAGTGGTGATTTCCAACCTTCTGATCAAGGTATGAGTTGAGGGTAACACTCGTATGATGTGGGTACGAGTGAAGGGTTCAAACCATACCTTCCAGAAGTGACTTTTAAAGCTTATGTTGGGCATATTTTAGGCAATTCTCCTCTTAACTTCATTTGACCCCACGACTTAAAACACTTTAGGGACTTCATTTACCCTAGTATTCTCATTCAAATACACTTTAAACACTCTCAAATTTGTCTCAAGGCCCTTGGTTAAAGAATGTCTAGGGTTTCTTCAATACAAACAATTTGAGGCTTACAAGGGTGGTCTCTCTACATTTTCTTTGGTATATAAGGCATGTTACTCCTCCCTCACTGTTAGTTTAACTAAAGTATGTTTTAAATAATGGTTTTCATGGCATTATTTAGGGTTATGTTGGTTTTGAAATATAGGTTAGCGGTTTTGGTTTTTAATGGTTGGGTATGTTTTCCCATGTTTTATTTATGGTTTTAGTTTTATAGTGTTGGTTTTAACATGTGGTTGAATGGAATGGTAAATTCATTCATGGTTTTGGTTTTAGAAACTATATGTCCTCAACATGTTTGATAAAATAACTATGAGAATGGTTTTGTCACCTAGTTTGACTTTTACTTAAAATAATGCATTTCATAGTATGGTTATTGAACATAAATTGGTTTGGTTTGTTTTAAATGATTTTGCAAAGGACTTGGTGGCTATGGTTTTAGTTTAATTGGATATCTTGTGGGGTACATAGGAATCCCCTAAGTGTTGGCTAATGACATTGCTTTAAAGTTATAGTCGGTATAACAATACCAATTCATAATGCTTTGTTAATTAACTCTTGGAATTGGTGGTTTTATTATGTGCTAAAGTTTTTAATTAGAAAGTAATGGTGGGGTGTGATAGCTGACTGTGAAGGTGTAAGTCTGATGGACGAACACTGGAAACTCACGTTTATCGACATGAGGGTTGGTCATGGTGACCATGTACTGGTGGGGTACATAAACATCCCCTATGTTATGCTTATACTTATTTATCATTGTGGGAGCAGGGTACACAGGAATCTCTGGCTCCTATGATATCTTCGGTTCATGTGGCTACACGGACTGGTGGCCATTCAGGGGGTAACACTTGACCCATGTAGCCCGTGTGTGATTTTAGGACGGTTAATCTACATAGCCTAGGTTAAGATTTTAAATGCATGCTGAACCCAGTGCACTTTCCTGGCATGAAATATATATATGTATGAATGTGATTGCACTTGGTTGCTTACTTGGTTTGAAATATTGGCGTTATTTTATCCTTATTCCTGAGTATATTTTAGAGTTAACCCGTTAACCCCTCTTCGAGTGTTGTATCCCTGTGTGATGATAGAACCGACCATACTACTCATCCTGCTCAATGACTTAGATTCGGGGACAACTTTGTGTCGAATTGAAGAGGTGAGATTCCATACTCTGGAAGACTCCATTTCATGTTATGTACTTCTCTACATGTGTGATTTCCTTGACTTTGGTTTTTGACAATGGCCGGGGGAATATCTCGACCGGATATTGTTTTAATTTCAGTTAGATGCTTTGTGAGACTACTTTGGTTTCGCATCGATTGTGACTGTATTGGTGTCAACCTTGGCATTAGTATTGGTATTGGGGTTTATACGGTTTGAATGTATTTGATTTATGATTGTTCCTTTTTGTTATATGTACGGAATTCTACTGGCTTAGGGTACCGAGCGGTTAAAGTTAGGAATTGGGGATGGTCTCTAGTCTCGATTGGGCTTGAGGCACCCGATATGAATAGGACCTATTTCGAGTCATGTCAGATTTGTATCAGAGCTCTATGTTCATGATTACTTAGGAGTCCACAAATTTGTGTTGGGTAGAATTTTTTTAAGGGTGTGTAGTGCGCAACACTCATAAGAGAGAGGCTATAAGACATTTAGGAATGTTTCTCTTTCTTGTATTTTGTTTTCAAGCTAATAAGTCTAAGTCCTGAATAATTCTCTAATTCCCATGTGTTTTCTTTTTAGATCCTGCCTAGACGATCTGAAGCTCACAGAAATTCCTCTGTCCCAACAATGGACAATATGGGACACGCTCTACTTATGGGATCAATACCCAGGCTAGGGGTCCAGTTCCTGATTTTCCTCCTACAGTTCCACTGGTTCCCTCTAGTCTATCATAAATACCTCATACTGAAGTAACGAATATTAAGCTTTTCTAGTACATTCATATATTATAACAGTTAGTAGCTACTCAATCTGAGTGTGGTGTTCCTATTACTCTATCTTGTGAGGCCACAAGGGTTTGATAATTCATGAGGTTGAACCCTCCGGACTTTACGGGTTATAAGAAACAGGTGTATCCTTATTGTTTTCTAAATAAATGGAAAAGATTTTCCATGTTATGATGCCACAAATGTGAAAGCCATGGAGTTTCCCACCTACCAGCTGAAGTATGTGTCATACCAATGGCACGATGGTGCTGAGTCATCCCTATGGGATGATTTTTTGAATGCTGTCGTAGACCTCTTCTTTACATAGGAGTTGAGGAAAGCAAAATCGAAAGAGTTTGTTAATCTGAAGTAGGGTAAGAAGTAAGTCAAGGATTATGCCTTGAAGTTTCACTAGTTATTGCAGTATGCTTTGGAGTTGCTTTCTTATATAAGGGAAAGTATTAGGATGTTCGCTTTAGGATTGTATAGTGAGTTGATACTTTAAAGTAAAGTATCCTTGTTGATCAAGGACTTTAATATCTCCAGGTTTGTGGTATACATGGAGCAGATAAAGGAAAAAAATATTAAGCAGGCTGAGACATTAGAGAGGCAGGGAAAGGATTTTTGGTTCTCTAAGTAGGGTGTTAGCACATAGCATATTGTCAATGATGGTGGAAAGTGGCCCAAGAAGATGTGGGGCAATTCAGGGTCTTATTTGACAGCTAGTGCTCCCTACTAAAAGTCATCGGGTGATAAGCATTTCCATGGTGGTGAAAAATTCAATGCACCGGGTGCCAAACATCAGTCTAGTGAGGATTAATCAGCTTTATTATATCCTCTTTGTTGATTCTGTGGTTGCTTAAATTAAAGTTTATGTGATGAGAGAAGGGACAGGTGCTTCAATTGTGGTTAGCCAGGGCACATGATTAGAAACTGTCCTATTAGTATGGTTTCATTGGGTGCAAACAAGATTCTTGTTGCTTCCTCTTTATCTCAGGCACCAAAGGGTGCACCATCTAGCCCCTACATATTTTAGAACTGTCTTTATTCTCTCTTTACTTTCCTGGAGACTTAGGCATCTCCTGATGTCATGAATAGTATGTTGAAACTCTTTTCTTGTGATGTGTACTATTTTCTTAACCTAGGTTTCACTCTATCTTATGTGACTCTATTTGTGGCTATGTATTTTTTTTTGTTCCAGAGTGTGTTTCAGACCCTTTTTCTATTTCTACCTCAGAAAGTGACTTTGTATTTGTTAAAAGAGTCTATAGAAGGTGTGTGGTATTTGTTGGTAGTAAAGAAACTATGGTAGATCTATTTGAATTAGATATGGTGGATGTTGATGTAATATTGGGGATGGATTGGTTGCACTCGTGCTTTGTATCTCTAGACTATTGGACATATAAAGTTTTCTTTTCTTTCCCTAATGAGCTAGTTATTGAGTGGGAGGGTGGTTACTTAGATCCTAAGGGGAAGTTGATTACATATCTTAAATCTTGGAGATTAATCTCCAAGGAGTGTGATGAGTGGTTAATTTACCACTCAATCCTACTCCACATTCGTGCACATTACCACATTTTAAATTGATACGAGAGATATAATTGTGATTGAATGCACTAACATCCACATTTTGCAGACAAAAAGGTGACCAGATGAAAAAATGTGGATTGGAGCTAAAATGAGAATCAAAGAGAGAAAAGAAGTGCAGCTAAAAACCTGTAGTAGAACATGGCCTCGGTTACTGCAATAATGGTCTATGAGCCGCGTTCACGGTCAGTTAAGATTGGTCATCTAACATTATCACATGATTTCTATAGTTGTCGCGTAGCCGCGATCGCAGAAAAGCTGGTGAGATCGCGGCAACACAGAATTTTGACTAAGGACAAACACATAATTTCAGCGATCTAATCTCAAATTTTCCCTAAAGACAACTGAAATCCTATCATCATATCATACATTGAACAATTCCCAATTACTGAACATTATTCTAGTTCTTAGAATTCACACTTGGAGAAGAAAATATTGTATTAATTTTTGCTGAAGAATACATTGGAGAGCTTCTATGTGGATAATTAGCAAACTCCTATTGATGTTTTCTTTGAGTCAAAAGTTTGAAGTAACATTATTTTTTCCTCTTATAAATCAAATCAATGGTGATTTTGGGTATATCTTTACATATTTATCTTATAAGTAGCTAGTTTTTCCTCTTGCGTTTATATATGAATAAGGTTAAATTGTGTGTGGATTGTTATTCTTAGATTCAATTAGTAATTAATGTTTATGGGTTTTTCAAATGCTTGATGACAATATGGAATTTGTTAATGAAATCCTCAAATTTCCTAACCCTACATCATCTTTGACAAAGGGATGTGGGTAACCTAGATTCTTTAACCACCCTTGAAAGAGCGGTTGAGGATGACATGAGCATTTGTGAACAATTACTTAGATTGTTGTTGTTCCCTTTTTGTTATCATAGAAATAAGGATAAATTGCAGAATGGCTATGACTTAGGAACCTTATAGAAATAGGAATGCCTAAATTGTAGTATTGTTACCAATTGTTGAACGCACCCATTTGCTATTCGAAAGAATCAATGGGTGATAGTTTGGTTCTTTGTTAAAACGCTAGCACAAAAACCTCTAACCAAACCTTCCAATATTTAATCTACTAAAAGTGAAGTTGATTGTTTACACCCTAATATTAGGATCCCTTAGTATGACATAACCAAAGATCCTTGCCTAATTGATTATACTCTAGTTATTTGTAGCCCCAAATTAGTACTTGAAAAATCTAAAAATAAGTATTTGTCGTGATACTTTCAAAACCCCTCATTTTTATATTCTTGTACTCTATGTTTGAGTTTTGCAAGAATCCATTATTTCAAGATAATTTTATAGCGACTCACATTGTTCGTCGTGGATTCAACCCCAACTCAAAAGTTTGGCAAATATATTGATAACGACCACGTTTCACTTAAATTGACGTGTAAGTTGAGCATTATCAAAAATGGTGCCTTTGCCAGGGACCAATTTTGATATTAAGTTAGTTTGGAATTCTAAGTTATTCGCTTGAATTCAAACTTCTAAATAAGTGTTAGTAATTTTCTTTTGTTTCATGTGCTAGGTAGATTTTTCTTTTTATTAACTTTTGTCTATGGCATCTCAGGACTACTATGATTTTTGTAGTTGGAAGTCCTATCTTGATGATCTATATCCATATTATTATTAACCCCACTTTCTGAGTTATTGTAGATATGCTCCCTTGAGGGAGATGAAATCACCATCTCGATCCAATTGGGAGTATGGTTGTTCTTTATGTGGTGGTCGTGATGGATATTGGAGTGATTATCCAAATACTCCCTCCCCCCATTATGCTAACCAAATTGCTAGTTCTTCTTATAAGTTTGATAGATAGAATCATCAAATGAAGAAAGAACAACAAGCCATGTCTAATACTTTTGAAGCAATGCTTCAAACTATTTTGGATCAGGTAACTATAATGGGGGAGAATGTGCAAGACAACATCAATCCATTGGAGCATGTAAATAAGAAATCTCCAAGATAGAGGAATGGGAAAGGAAATAAATCTTATAAATACCATCACTATGCCCACATCCCAAGAGGAGGTGAATCAAGAAAAGAAACCAAGCTACTGGTCAATAATGTGCTTGGTAGTGAAGAATCCTCGGTTATTTTCAAACAAATCAAACCAAATATTATTGAAGATTAAAAAATAGAGTAATTCATCCTAGAGTGAAAATAGAAAGCCAAGCAAATCACTTATGATGACATTAGGTAATTTTGTGGTAAAGATGCTAATAAGGATACAATTCTGGAATTAAGGGATAAACCTCATTCAAACCATTCTCAACATTGTTCTTAGAGGATGTGATGAGAATCCATCTACCAAGGAAAATTAAGGATTGTGGGGAAAAGGAGTACCATCCCAACATTTTTGACTTTGACATTACAAAAGAGCACATGAAAACCCCACCATCAAAGGCCAAGGAACTCAATTTCCAATGTACTACTATTTTCCTATTGACGTTCCCATGTTTACCCAACGAGCTAAATCAGAAATTTAATGTAAAATTGGGTAAAAGGTTCAAGTCTACAAAGTAGCGAGATAGAAACTCCATCATCATGTCTCAACCTCTATCTAGCTTTACCTTGGAAGATTTGATTCTTATATTCCTATGTCGCTCAATCATATAGAGCGAAAGTTGGGACGGAGATTCAAATATTTTAAGTGGAAACACAAATGGTAGTAGGAGGTGTACCTGACCACAAATGATGCAAATCAATCTATCATGCCACAAAAGTGGCATGTACCCTTTTATTGGTGTGCATGGAGTGTTGATTGAACTTGAAAAAATGGAATGTGTGGAATTTTCATGTTTGGATTGATCAGGAGAATGTAGAGGACCTAAAATTTAGTTTCAGTTACCACAATCAAGGCCCGTGCGACTCAATTACGGTAGATGCATGTCCGCGATTGTGGACATCAAACCGCGATCGCGGTTAATGTAGTTTACAATGACCATTCATCTTCCCTTCTTCCCTCACACTCTTTCTTCAAATTCTCTCAAATTCCACTTGAATTTAACTTTATGTGATTAACCAAGTAGTGAATTTCAACTCATTTACTTCATCTAACTTGTTATGTTGTCTCAACTCCCTCGTTTTTAATAATTTTTTAGGCTTGGAACTTGCTTTTAGAAATAGATCTAAAATAGTATTGATGAATGCTAAATCCATGCATATTTATGCTTATTATTGTGGTTAGCTGTTGTAGTAGGTGAATACTTCAACGGGGAAGTCTTGACTACCCGAATTTAGGCCTAAAAATGATAGATTTCATGTATACACCATATGTTTTATTAAATGCCCCAATGAATTCCATGTTAGATCCTTTGAGTTTTGAGGGCATAATTTAGTATTCAAGGTTTAAGTTTCTTAAAAATAATGATTTACTGATGTGCAAAAACTGCTGAGCATGGTCTTATTTTACAGAGATCACAGTCATCAGGACCGCGATAGTGGAACTGTGAATGTGGTCAATGGTCCGCTATCACCAAACTGTCGTCACGATGAATGGTCCATGATTGCCTTAAAAGAAATAAGTTTTTAGCTGATTCCAAAATTTAAGAATGTCCATATCTCACCCCCAACACCCATTATAACATTTCCACATAAGTTTAACTAATTAATCAGCATGGTTTAAGTGTGATATTATTGATGATGGTCTGGATTATATTGCCTATAGGTACTTAAAATGGGAGACTACGACCATGTTCGAGGATCCCTAATCATGTAGACCATCATCTGTTGGGAACTTGGAAGACATTGGTATTGATATTTAGGCAATCAAAGAGCTATTATTAGGTTGCCTCAGGGTCCAGGAAAGTCTTCCACCAGGAATCACTCTTACGTATCCCAATCAGACTTCAAAAAATATTAAGAGGAGAATAAGAAGCAGGAAGCTACAATTGCTAGGCATGAGAGGGCATATCTAGCATTGTCAAAGTCTCACAGGAAGCTTTATACCACCCATAAAAAGATGAAGAAAAGGGAGATGAAGGGAGACAAGTTCTTCAGTAAAATATGGAAAGGGGTCAAAGGACTGTAGAAGGTCCTGAAAGATTGTGACAAGCTCCCTTCTCCAAGAGTCAAGAGTGATGATGAGGTACCTACTGTGTGGTCTTATGATTATGCTAGTAATGATGCGGAGTCCGCAGGAGATAGCAACATATGATGTAGACACAGGGAGCACATCTTTTCCCCCCTTCTATTGAATGCATAATTATGTAGTGAAGTTACTTCAAGCTATGGGTTGAGGGTTGTTTTCCTTGTGTTTTATTTGGTACTATTGGTTTTGATACATTCTTGGATATTTTATGTTTTTATTTGTGGATGTTTTATGTTGACTTGGTGCTGGATTGGAATTTTTGGTCACTCTGTTGGTGCCCACATTTCATAGATTAGTCATTTTGTTTATGTTTTTAGATTCTCTATTTTATTTTAGTTTATTTTTATCATGGTGATTCTTGATGAACTTTTCCCTAAGATAGATTAATGTAACGACCCGAAATCACCTCCTGGGATGTCACACGGTGCTTAAGGCTACCAGTTACCCCAAGGTAACCCATTGAGCCTATTACTACATATAAGAACTCAATTCGAGATGAAATAAACAAAACATTGGTACTGTCATATCAAATGATAGGAAATACGAAGAAAATACTCGGTCCAAATGGCCACAAAACTGGAAATCTCAACATACTAACAATCTTATAACTAGTCTTACATAGCCTCTACTACTTTATGAACTTGAGAGGCATTGGGACAGGGCCCCTACTGATTCAAACTGAACTAAAATTAATAATATATCTACTAAAATACTGAAATGTCTGAAGATAGGTCCTCGAACCATGAGGACTCACAAATGTGGAGATATAGTCAAAGGTACTTGAAAATCACTGACGAGGTGGGACTGAGCACCTGAACCTATATTATAAGACAATGTAGAACATAGATGTATATGTGGATCAGCACTTGGGAATGTACTGAGTATATGGGGGTGTATGCATTTAAATAAACATTATTATTACTCTTTATAAAATCATGCATTCATATTTGAATAACTCGCATGCCTTGAATAAATCTAAAATATAATTCTCATGAATTGTGGGTTGGCTAGTTTATGAAGATGAATCCTCCTACTTTTACTGGTGTAAAGGTGAAGGAGGATCATAAGAATTTTTTGGATAAAATGGAGACAATATTCAGGGTAATGTAGTCCATGAATATGAAAGAGGTGAATTTTGATACTTATCAACTTAAAGATGTGATGTACCAATGGTACTAGGTGTGGGATAGGGCGAGAGGTGATGTTGAGGAGTCAACTTTTTACGAGACTTTCTCTAATACTTTTTTGGATCGTTTCTTTCTTCAGGTGCTAGGGAAGTGTAAGAGGAGAAATTTGTCAATCTGAGATAAGGGAAAATGTCCATAAAGGAATATGCCTTGAAATCTCAATAGCTATAAAGCTTTTCCCTAAAATTGGTATTGGATATGAGGGAAAGAATGGGAAAGTTCACTTATGGACTGTCTCAAGATTTGATTCTTGAAAGCATGACTGCATTGCTGATTAAGGATATGGATATTTCTAGGTTGGTGGTATATATGCAATAGGTGGAGGAAGAAAAAAGGAAGCAGGCTGAGTTTGGGGAAAGGCAGGGTAAGAAATTTAGATCTTCTAAAAAAGGTGGTGCTCAACAACAAGGTGGTGCTCAATAATAATGTGTTCAGGATGGAGGTAAGTGGACAAAATTTAGTGCTCCTTACCTGATGAAATCAAGTGATAGGCGTCAATAGGGTGGAAATAATTTCCATGCACAGGGTGCATAATCTTCGGAAAATGAGGCTCGGCCGGCCTCATTATGCCCTACTTGCCGGTTCTGTGGTAGGTTTCATAGGGCTTTTAAGATAAGGGGAGAGATAGATGTTTCAAATATGGTCAGCCAGGATACATGCTTAGAAATTGTTTGGCTGGTAGGGTGCTTCGGGAGTGACTAAGGCTCAGGTTTCTTCATCTTCTGCTCCTACACCAAAGGGTGTTGCTTTTGCATCAGTTTCTGCTTCTGGTATCTACATAAGTCAAAATAGTTTACATGCTCTTACTACTTAGAAGGAATCTGAGGCATCACCTAATGTTGTTATTGGTATATTACAACTCTTTTTGCATGATGTGTAATATTTGCTTGATCCGGGGTCCACTCTCTCTTATGTGACCCTATTTTTGGCTGTGTATTTTTTTTTTTCATGAGGTTATTTTGGATCCTTTTTCAATTTCTATCCTGGTAGGTGACTCTATGATTGCTAAAGGAGTCTCTAGGGGGTTTGTGGTATCTTATGGTAGTAGTCATACTTTGGTAGATATGTTTGAACTTGATATAGTAGATTTTGATGTTATTTTAGGGATGGATTGGTTACACTCTTCTTACACATCCTTAAATTGTCAGACCCATAAAGTTGTCTTTAGGTTCCCTGGTGAATCAATTATTAATAGGGAGGGTGGTTCCCTAGCTCCTAGGGTTAGCTTTATTACTTATCTTAAATCTTAGAGATTCATCTCCAAAGCGTGTCTCTATGATTCGGTCCGATTTAAAGATTCTAACTTAGAAGGTACTTCCTTGAACTAAGTTACCTGAGGTCTTCCTAATGATCTTCCTGATGTTCCTCCGGAAAGGGAGATTGAGTTTGGTATTGATTTGGTTTCAGACTCGTCTAATATCTATCCCTCCTTATCGAATGGCTCTAGCTGAGTTGAGGGAACTCAAGGAAAAACTTAAGGATATTTTGGATAAGTTTTTCATCTATCCTAGTGTTTCCCCATGGGGTGAATCGGTTTTATTCATGTGTAAGAAGGATGGTTCCTTTCAAATGTGCATTGATTATCTGAAGTTGAATAAGCTGATGGTTAAGAACAAGTGTCCTCCTCCAAAGATATATGACTTGTTTTATCAGCTGCAAGGTGCCAAATTTTTTTCTAAGATAGATATTCGGTTTAGGTATCATCACCTTAAGATTAAGAAGGTGGATATCC
The DNA here is from genome assembly GCA_030864215.1 of Capsicum pubescens. NCBI lineage: Eukaryota > Viridiplantae > Streptophyta > Magnoliopsida > Solanales > Solanaceae > Capsicum > Capsicum pubescens. Next base: position 148,257,192 of record CM061547.1, read on the forward strand.
CTACGAAAATTTTTTGTACTCAATATGGACACTTTAAGTTCGTGCTTATGTCATTCAGTTTGACTAATGCCCCAACGACATTTATGGATTTAATGAATAGGGTTTTCGGGCAATGTTTTGATCTTCTTGTCATTGTGTTTATTGATGAAATTCTAGTTTATTCTATGAGTGAGGTGGATCATGCCAACCACCACCGTGTCATATTGCAGACCTTGAAAAAACAACAGTTGTATGCAAAGTTCTCCAAGTGTGAGTTTCAGTTAAACGTGGTAACTTTTCTCGGTCATATTCTTTCTAGTGAGGGGATCATGGTGGATTTCTAAAAGATGGGGGTTGTTAAAAGTGTCCTACACCCATAACACTAATTGAGTTTTCTTGGTTGGATGCTTGTGAGGGGAGTTCTGAGAAGCTGAAGGATAAGTTAACTTCAGCTATGATTTTGACTTTCCCTTAAGGCAATAAGCGATTTTTGATTCACTGCTATACATCCCGGGTGGGACTTCATTGCGTCTTGATGCAGTATAGGAAGGTGATTGCCTATGATCCTAAGAAGGTGAAAGTGCATGAGAGGAAATAGCTTACTCATGATTTGGATCTTTTAGCAGTGGCTTTTTCTTTGAAAATTTTGCGGCATTATTTATATAGAGTGCACGTGAATATCTTTTAAGATCATAAGATTCTACAGGATGTGTTCAGTCGGAAGGAGATAAATCTAATATAGAGGGGATGGTTGGAGCTTCTCAATAACTATGATATGAGTCTTCACTACCATCCAGGTAAAGCTAATGTGGTTACTAATGCTCTTAGCATGTTGTCCATGGAGATTTTAGCTTATGTAGATAAGGAGAAGCATGAATTGGTGAAGGATATTCACTACTTCTCTAATCTTGGAGTTTATCTCTTGGACTCCAATGAGGGTAGTTGACATCTCCCAAGCGCACATGCAAGTGTACGTGGTCTATAAAGTAGTAAAGTGGCCTAATGAAAGCCAAGTATCAATCCCACAGGGACTTGGTTAAACAATGATTTAATTCTAGTTCACAATTTAGATTAATTTAGTGCAAGAGTAACCAAAAAGTGATTTTGGAAATTGTAACTGAAAGTAAAGTAACAAACGCATATAGTAATGTCTTGAAACAATTAATGGATTAAATCCCAGGGTTAAAGAACTTTGAACAATCATAGTACGTTTTAGAACTTCATTCGTTAAGTCGCTTATCTTGGTTGTTGATTCGTAGGGTTAATTGCATAATCATGGTCTACCGGCCTCTAATCTTTTATCTAGTATGGACATTACAACTACATCATTGAGAGAGAGTGCAATAATCTACTTAAGTGTTTTAAAGCTATCATCCTACGTATGATCAGGTAAGGCATCTAGGTACATCCCTGTCCTAGATGCTAATTCAAATTCCTTATTTTATAAAGAAATAAGAATCCTACTTTGTTTATTCCCATGTTCTATCTCCATATTCTTTCTCCCGGGATCAAAAGGTAGACAATAAAGGAATTTTCTGGTTTATCAATCCATCAAATAATTAAATCAAGAATAAGCAAACAACCAAATATAATAAGCAAATTAAACGAAATTAATCCAAAATAATAATACTCATGTTCTTGGCTTTAACCCCAAAAGGGATTTTTTTAGCTAATAATATTCATAATCACGATCCAAATAATTTATTTCAAGTTATGATATAATTAAAATCTAATTAAATAATGAAAGAAAAAACCTAAAACGTAGCAGCAGATCCTCAAAAATACTCCACGATGATCCCCAGGTGTCCAAGATTCCCAAACAATGTGTGCAAAGTATGTATATATAATAGTTTAATCTTAATCCTATTGGGATTAAAAATATGTAAAGATTACAAGATTCCTACATAGGAAATATATTATATTATAAGTATGATTAATCTCTATCCATGTATAAGTGGGAAATGATGTGCAATTTGAACATTTGAATAGATAGGGCGACGCGGTCCTGGATGCTACAAAATGAAGCCCGCATTACGAGCTTTCCACATGATTCCACTGGAATTAATCCTCTCAATATTTCTAAGGTACAATAGAAATAAATGCACCATGAGACGCGGTCTAATCGCACGCACACACTGGAAGTTGCATCTAAAATTTTGGTTATATCTTTATCATCCCATCTTTCATCCCTTGTATCGTGGTGTATTTCAAATGGATTTCAAGCCTTTATATCATCAATATATCACCATATTTATATCAAAAATCTTCATAAATAATTACACCACACGTATTAGAGATTATAACAACACAATATCCATGTCGATGAACCACAAACACAAGCTAAGACTAGGCTATTTCGCATTGATCTCTAACTTTATGTTTCGACTCTTAACTTAATCAAATTGAACCTTGCACATTAAAAACAAGTTATTACATATATAATAACACAAACAGACCATTTGGCATCCTTTTTACACAATAGAATCCAACGAAACCAACTAGAGACACACCTAGCTCAAGATAGTAAAACTAGTCTCCTAGATTGAACTCTAAATGACTCTATTAAGTACAAACCTATTCAAAAAACACATTGAACATTGCAGTCACGTCCTTTAACACTTAAATGCTTATTTATATCAATACTAACACATTAAGCACACTAACTTCTCTAATAACAAGGCTAAATAAGCTAGAATCGTAACGCTAAAGTCTATAAATACACCAAATATCACCACCCCACACTTAAAGTCTTGTCCATAATCGAACAACCCTTTATTATAAGCATCATAAGATGACAAGACTCTATAATTCTACCACTATAAAGATACTCAAACGAGTACTACAATGACTACACAGAATGGAAGTTTCTACACTAAGCATGTTACACACAATTGGAAGCTCAAGAATACTACTTCAAAACATCCTAGCCTCCAGAATCGACTCATAACGTGGAAAACTCATGCATATTTCTCGATCAAGGACATCATACAAATCAACCACATTCATCTAATATGTGCCCCTCAAAACATGAGAGTTACCAATAATCACTCACAATAATGCAATTTATCACAATGGGTATAAGAATCAAATTACGCTCACTCTCACAAGGAATTCACAAGTTACACATAATGAACCATAGGCTTACCCTTATTATAGTACTCCATTAATATCAGAATGTTATGTATAGGATAAAATAGGTCTTTCCGGGTTGTCATGAAGGCTAAGGAACGGGTAGGAACTATTTAGTAATTGTGACTATCTTCCCTAAGCACTTTAATGGAACGCATGATCAATTAAAACCAATCTTCAACACCCAAATTATACCACTTTTGTATACCCCATTCTTTTGTTTTCACTATATTTTATTAAGTTCATTCACAAAATTATAGTGGGAGGATTTTTTTCTATTTATTCATGATTCAAGTTTTAGCACAAATTTTTTTTCTTTTTCACTCCCAACCATGCCATATCAATTTTAAACACAAATAATTGTTTCTTTAGGGCTTCAATTTCACCTTTTACTACCCAAATTTCACACTCTTTACTCGATTAATTTACACTAAAGCGCTTAGGAGCTTTTCGATCAAATTACGGTCTATCAAAGAAGGGATAAGGCTACATACGAGGCTAATAAAGAAAAAGCTAAAGGCTCAACGGGGCTGACTAAGATAAAGAACAAAGGGTAGGTCAAAAAGAAGGAATAAAACAGAGCTAGAAATGAAATTCCTAAATCATCTCCTAAACTCACATTCTTTATTTCACTTCACACACATACCGGCCAGGTTCTAGATATCACATATAACAGGTAATATACGAAAATCTCATATGCAAATGGTACATGCTTGACTCACAAAGGATCGTCATAGATTCTTAACCAACAATAGCATCAATTCAAAATTAATCCAAAAAGTACAAGAGTCAGAAACATGAGCCTCGGAGTCTCAACAGTACCAATCCACTCAATCAGTATGCTCTTTGCAATTAAAACAATTGCATCACGTAATAAAAAATAGCACCAAGAAGAGTATCTTACATAAAAAAAAAATAAATTAAGCCAAAAATTAGAAATTTCCCCGCCCCAGACATAAAAATCTACTTTGTCCCCAAAGTATAGATTTAAAAGTAGACATAGAAATACTCCCCGAGGCCTCTAGGCCTATCTTGTAGCATCTTTAAATATCAATAGGGTCGGGGACACCACACTCAGTCTTTGTCATGCTCCCCATCTCAGTTGTTCGGTACTCAGACTTCCCATTAACCTGTGACTGAACAAAAACAAAAACTACGAGATGTAAAAACTAAAACTTAAAAAAAATAAAACATACCTAGTTAACTTGGGTTGCCTCCCAAGAAGCACCTAATTTAGTATCGCGGCAAGACCCATATCTATTTTTTCCTCCACCTTAAGGATATGAATTTCACCCTTAACTTTTCATCCATCTTTTTGCCTCACTCATAAGGAGGTAGTACAAAGAATAAGGAATCAAGTAATACAATGTTCATGGTAAACCACTAGGCCTTATAGTCAGGTGTGTTTTCTATTGCTTTTATTGTACAAAATTAAGAATAAAGGATTCTTGTTTCTCATCTTCACACTCTCCTACTATTTAAGATGACTCCACAGATAAGACATCATCTAAACATAATATAGTAAAGTTCTTTGAATGAGGCCCAACCAATCGCACTTCAAAATTTACACTATCCACAACACCCTCACTCATATTAACCATCTCAATTGTAGTATCAAAAGACAAATGACAGTTGAGTGACCATGATTCTTGTGTTTCCTCAATAAATTAGGTAGTATCATCTTCATATTTTTCTTTTCTTAGCATATGTGGATATGGTGGTGGTGGTATCTCCTCAAACTGTTCATCAACTTCAGTTTTTGAGTACTCAAACTTCCTCGAATTATCAACATCTTTATTTTCCACCGATTGGGGAGTCAACTCTGTATCTACCGTCTTAGTTGTCTATTAAGAATTGCCCACAAACATGACTGAATCAGGATTAAGAGCACACATATCTACAGAGTGTACATATTGCCATAAACCACACACCAACTTGTGGTCTGCTGCACAGGTCGACAATAAGCAGGTCCCCTCTAAACATTTGCATCAAAATCTAGACAAAAAGCCTCATGATTGGGTCCTCCACAAAAATGACAAAAATTATCATCCCTCGAAAACCATCTATCCAAGACTGATAGATCAAGAAGTGTGATAAAAAGAGACTAAAAAGAAGAAAAAATCTGTACTATTTTCAACTCAATTTAGCTAAACTAAAAATAAGATTGTTGTCAATTTACAAGTCTCTGGAAACAGTGCCAAAAATTTGACAGCGCCTAAGCACACACGTAAGTGTACGTGTTCTATCAAGTAGTAAAGTGGACTAATAAAATCCAAGTATCAATCCCATAGAGACTTTGTTAGACAATGATTTAATTCTTGTTCAATGTTTAGATTAATTTAGTGCAATAGTAACCAAAAGAGAGTTTGGAAATTGTAACTGAAAGTAAAGTAACAAACGCATAAAGTAAAGTCTTGAAACAATTAATAGAGTAAAGCTCAAGGATAAAGAACTTTGAACAAACATACTATGTTATCGAACTTCATTCGTTAATTCGCTTATCTTGGTTGTTAATTTGTTGGGTTAATTGTATGACCATGCTCTCCCGACCTCTAATCTTTTACCTAGTTTGGACAATACAACTACATTATTGAGCGGGGATACAATAATCCAATGAATTTTTTTAAAGCTATCATCCTACTTTTGAATCAAGTAAGGCTCCTATGTACATCCCTGTCCTAGATGCTAATTTAAATTCCTTATTTTATTAAGAAATAAGAACCCTACTTTATTTATTCTCATGTCCTATCTCCTTATTCTCTCTCCTAAGATCAAAAGATAGACAATTGATGTATTTTTTGGGTTATAAATCCATTAAATAATTAAATCAAGAATAATAAAACAACCAAATATGATAAGCGCATTGAACAAAATTAATCAAAATAATAATTCTCATGTTCTTGGCTTTAACCCCGAAAAGGAAGTTTTTAGCAAATAATATTTAGAATTACGATCTAAATGATTGAATACATGTTATGATATAATTAAAATATAATTAAATAATGGAAAATATAACCTAAAACATAGCAGTAGCATCTCAAAACATGTCCAAGATTCCTCAACAACATGTGCAAAGTTGGTATATATAATACTTTAATCCTAATCCTAGTGGGACTAAAAAAATGTAAATATTCCAATATTACCACATGGGAAATATATTATATTATTATTATGATTAATCTCTATCCGTTTATAAGTGGGATATGATGTGCAATTTGAACGTGGGATTAGAGGGAGTGACACAGGCATGGATGCACTAAAATGAAGCCCGCGTCATAGGCTATCCGCGTTATGCCATTGGAATTAATTCTCTCAATATTTTATAAGTAACAATATTATGCTATGGACCATTAAAAGTGGTGTATTCACACGCATACACTGAAAGTTGCGTCCAAAATTTTGGTTAAGTCTTTATCATCCCATCTTTCATCCCTTTTATCGTGGTGTATTTCCAATGGATTTCTAGCATTTATATCATTAATATATGACAATATTAAGCTTTAAAATCTTACTACATAATTACACCACACGAAATTATGATCATAATAACACAATATCCATGACGATGAATCACAAACACAAGATAAGACTAGGCTAATTAGCGTTGATCTTCAACTATATGTTCCGACTCTTAACTTAATTAAATTGAACCTTGCACATTACCAATAATTTATTGCACAAATAATAACACAGACAAACTATTTGGAACCCTTTTAACACAATAGAATCCAAAGAAACCAACAAGACACACACCTAGCTCAAGCTAGTAAAACTAGTTTCCTCGATTGAACTCTAAATGATTTAATTAAGTACAAACATGTTTGGAACACATTGAGCATTGTAATAACATCATTTGACACTTAAATTTTTATTTATATCAATATTAACTCATTAATCTCATGAACAACTCTTAAAATAAGGCTAAATAAGCTAGAATCGCAATGCTAAAGTGCACAAATACGCCCAACATCAGTGGCATGATTGTAGAAGAAGTGGTTTGGTTGTCTCATTGTGCTGAGATAAATGAAAAACAAATTCTATATCTCATATTAATGAAAATAAAGAGTGATATAGATAGGCCAAGGGTGATGGTATTTTAGATCTATGGTGATGGCATCTTGAGGTACCAAGGGAGATTATGTGTTCTTGACATTGATGGTTTGCGATAAAGGATTTTTTGGTAAGGCAGATAAATCCCTCTATGTTTTCTCCATGTTGTTCATCTCATTTTGACAAAAATGTATCATGATCTCAAGGAGATATAATAGTGGATGGTATGAAAAAGGATGTGGCTTATTTTGTAGCTAAGTGTATGGTGTGCAAACTTGTTAAAGGTTAGAACATGTGTCCTGGAGGGTTGCTTCAGGAAATTGAGTTGCCTAAACAAAAAATGGGAGGTAGTCTATATGGATTTCTTTATCGGTCTTCCTCGGTCTTAGAATCAATTTGGTTTGATTTAGGTCATTGTGGATAGGACGACCAAGTTTGCTCACTTCTTGCTAGTGAAGACTAACTTTTTGGATGAGGATTATACAAGGATGTATCTTCATAATATTGTGAAGATACATGGGGTACCTATTTTAATTATCTCTGACAGTGGTACACAGTTTTCATCTCATTTCTGGGTCTTTTCAGAAAGAGTTATGGACTAAGGTTAGTGTAAGTACTGCTTTCTACCTAAAAATAGATAGGAAAATAGAGAGGACTATTCAGACATTAGAGGACATTCTTTGTGCGTGTGTAATTTATTATAATGGAAATTGTCTTGAGCATCTACCTTTGGTAGAGTTTGCTTATAAAAATAGCTATCATTCTAGCACTAGGATGGCCCCTTTGAGGCATTGTATGGTAGGATATGTAGATCTCCTATTGGGTAGTTTGAGCTTGGTAAGGTGGATATGTTTGGTCCAAATTTGATTTATCAGGCTATGTAAAAGGTAAAAGGAATTCGGGATAGGCTTATGAATTCCTAAAGTCCCTAAAAGTCCTATACGAATATAAGGCATAGAGACTTAGAGATTGTGGTTGGGGATAATGTATTTCTAAGGGCGTCTCCTATGAAGGGAGTTATGCGGTTTGAGAAAAAGGGGAAGCTCAGTCCATGTTATGTTGGTCCTTATGCAATTTTATGGAGGTTTGGTAATGTAGCTTATGAATTAGAGTTTCCTTCTAGTACGAGTTCCATTCATCCTGTATTTCATTTCTCTATGTTGAAAAAGTTTCTTGGTGATCCTTCTTCGATAGTTCCTTTGGAAGGATTGGGTATCTCAGATTCTCTATCTTATAAAGAGGTCCTGGTTAAGATCTTAGATTGGCAGTTTGGTCGGTTCCGGACCATGGATGTGACCTCGGTTAAGGTTCTATGGTAGAAACAAAAAGTGGAAGAGACTACATGGAAAGCAGAAGAGGACATGAAGTCCAAGTATCTGTATTTTTTTTCTTTAGGTATTTATGCGGAAGGTATGTCTTCATAACCACATCTTTGTTTTCTAACTTAGTTAAAGGTTAGAATAGATCCTTGCATCTTTGTTTCCTAACTTTGTTAAAGGTTGGATTAATGTTTTATAATGTATACAACTCTACTTGTGTTTCACCTACCTTGTCCATTATTCGGGAATGAATAATCCTAGTGATGGAGACTAAAACACCTTGAGTTTTGGAACCATGGAAAATTTCTTAGATTTTTAGTTTCTGGACATCAGACGACTTATGGGTACCAGTGGTATAATAGGGTACTGTTGGTATGGGCTAGTCGTATGCTAACCAGTATTTGTTTATGGGTTAGATTGGTTTTTGAAATAAGTATGACTTGGTGGGTAAGAGTCATATGGTAGGTAATGAGTCGTATGGTTTGGTTTTTTCTTCACTTAATCTGAGAATTAGTAACTTAACTTTGATTTTAGATTGAGTGGCTCACCATGAGTAGTAAGGTAGGATACTCGTCATACCATTGACTCGTATGGTAACCAGTGTTCAAACTTATTTTGATTTTCTTCTTCCAAGATTATGATTTAAGGGTACTAATCATATGGTTGGGTATGTCTTGTTTTAGGTAACTCGTATACTGTACATTACTGGGTTCAAGGAGGAGGCATAGGGTACGAGTGAAGGGTAACACTCATATTGGAGGGTACGACTGGTATAGGGTAGTCATACCATATGACAATAATTTTAATTAGTTTAAGTAGGGGTAATCTAGATATTTCCCCACTAAAGCTATTAAGGCCCTATGACTTATATCACTTTTTCGACATCATTTACCCTATAATTTTAATCTTAAACATTTAGAATCTCTCTCTAATTCTCTCTAAGGCTCCTGGGTAAAGGAATGCTAGGGTTGTATCTCGAGTATCAATTTGAGGATCGTACAGGTAATTTCTCTCCATCATATTCATAGTTTATGGCACGTAATCCCCCTCATTGTTAGTTCCAACAAGAAGCATGTTTTATACTGTATTCATGGCATGATTATTGTATGATTTTGGGGTTTTGAAATATATGTTGGGTTTTTGGTATTTGATGCTAGGTTATGGTTTTTCCCATGTTTTAATTATGTATTTACATTCTTTAATAGTGATTTGGACAATTGGTTGCATGGTAATTTGAATTGGTTTTTAAAATATTATACCCCCAACATGTTTGATAAAATGCCTATGAGAATGCTTTTACTATATTAAAGGACTTTCAATGGAATTATTTCATGGTATGGTTTGTTAATGGTACCCTAAATGGTATAAATGGTGTAAATGGTTTGAAATAGTCAAATGGAATGCTTTAGTGGTCATGGATATGGTTAATTGAACTTCCTTGTGGGGTACAAGGTAATCCCCCAAGTATATATGTTAATGAATAACTTGTGAGGTACATGAGATTCCCCCAAGAAAATATAATAATGGAATAGTTGTGGGGTACATGGGATCCCCCCAAGTTAACTAGATAATATAATCTATGGGTACATGGGAATTCCTTCACATTAAAAGACTGGCTAAGGACATTGCTTGCAAGCTATAGTCGGTACGATTATACCACTACTTATAACCTTGGTTAATAATAATGGAATAATGGTTTGGTTGGTTTGAATTAGTTTTAATTGGGAAATAATGGCGGGGTGTTATATCTTACTGTGAAGGTGCGAGTCCAGTGGACAGACACTGAAAACACATATTTGCCAACATGAGGGTTGGTTAGATTAACCTTATATAATATTATGAGGCACATAAGAATCCTCTATATACACTAAACATATGTATCATGGAGAGAGAATGGTACTGAGGAATCCCTTACTCTTATGGTATCTTCGATTTATGTGGCTACACGCATTGGGGCCCATTCAGGGGGTTACATTGGACCCATATAGCCCATAGGTGGTTCTGGTATTGTTAAGCTACACATACCCAGGTTAATTGTATTAAAGACATGCTAAACCTGACTCCCTTCCCCAACATGGTTATATATGTATAGTTTGTATGCGTATGGTTATTTTAATTTGTTTTACTGGATGGCATTATTTTATGCTTATCCTGAGGTCATGATAGTGTTCACCCATTAACCCATCTTTTGGCGGTTGTATCCTCATGCGATGTAGAAACTAGTTGTTCTACTTCTCCAGCTTAGTGATCAAATTCTAGATCAACTATTGGATTAAAGTGGTGAATTTCCATATTTCGGAAGGCTCCATTTCATGTCATGGATGAATTTACATACTTTGGTTATTTTATGTGTATTGGTTTTGGCTATGGTTAGTGGTTTGTTTTTCTTTTGGTTAGAGGTTTTGTGTGACTACTATGGGTTGAAATGGGTGGTGCCAGTATTGGTTTTAGCCTTAGTATTGGCATTTGTATTGGGGAGGATACCATTTGGATGAACTTATGATTGTTCCATCCTTTTATGTTATGTTATAGACACGAACTTGGTTTTTATATTGGTTTGGTTATGGCTATTAGTTGGTAATGGATTGTTGGACTTGTTTGGGTCGGTCATAGTTATAGGCCTATCCCATAGTCTAGAATTGAAATAAATGCTATTTTTTTATACATTTAGAATTTATCTAACTCATGGTATGCTTCATTAGAGGTTAGGTTGGATAATGAGGGTGGTCCCCGATCCTAGATGGACTTGGGAGGCCAATCACGACCAGACCCTGGTTTGGGTTGTGTCTTATATTTATGTATTGCATTAGTATATGCATGGATTGATTTGTTTAAAATTGTTGGCACTATTTTATCCTTGTTCTTTAGTTACATGATAGTGCTCCAACCGGTAACCATCTTCGACGTTGTATCCCCATGAGATATAGGTGTTGGTCATACTACACCTCCTACTCAGTGATTGGACTTGGGATCAACTTGTATTGACTTGAAGTTGTGAGCTTCCATATTCTGAAAGGCTCCATTTCTAGTTTTAGTTTTGTATGTATTTATTGGATAGTCTTGGACATTAGTTTTCGCTATAGCTAGGGGCATATTCCAATAGAATATTGTTTTCATTTTGGATAGAGGCTTTATGGAACTAATGAGGGTTTGTATGGGCGGTATCGGCAGTGATGTCAGCCTTGGAATTTGTATTAGTGTTGGGGATGATACCATATAACTTTATTTGATTTGTGATTTTTCTATTTTTTATGTTATCGATATGGATTTGGTTATTATTTCAATTTTCGTTATCGTTTTTGGTTGGCATTAGATGGTTAGACTTGTCTGGGTTGGCCATGGTCATAGACCTATCCTAAAGTCTTTGAGTTCATAGTTACTCTATCTTGTTATACCTTCAAAATTCATACAATTCAAGGTATAAGAATGGAGGTTGGATTGGGTATCAGGGGTGGTCTTCGATCCTTGTTAGACTTGTGATGCCTATTATGACAAGGCCCTGGTTCGGCACATGCACAATATGTATCATAGATTTAAGTGCATCGTCAATTAGGAGTCCACAAATACGTGTCGAGTAAAGTTTCTTTTAAGGGTGTGTAACACACCACACTCATAAGGGAGAGGCTACAAGGTATTTAGGAATGTTTCACTTTCTTGTTATCTTATTTCAAGCTATAGAGTTTACAGTGTTGGATTCTTTTGATTTCTATTTTCTTATCTTTCAGATCATGCCTCAACGATTTAAAGATCATAGAAACTTCTTTGTCCCAACTAAGGACAATATTTATGGAACACACTCTACTCATGGGATCAAAACTCTGTCTAGGGGTTCAATTACATATTGTTATGTAGATCTAAAAGTTCCCTATAGTCCTTCTCAGGATATGTGATAAATGCTGAGTTTTGTTAGTCAATTCATTTGATTGCTTAGTTGGTATCTTCTCAGGCTGAACGTAGTGTATCTGTTACTCCATCTTCTTATGCCACATGGGTTATCCAGTTCATGAGGTTGAATCCTCTAAATTTTATGGGTCTTAAGGTAGAGGAGGATCCTCAAGGTTCTTTGGATGAGATGGAAAAGATTTTCAGGGTGATGCATGCCATGAATCTGGAAAGGGTAGAATTTGTTTCCTACCAACTAAAGGATGTGGTGTACCAATGATATGACGAATGGTATCAAGCGATGGGTGATGTTTATTAATCATCCCTTTAAGAGGATCTGTTTAATGCATTTTTGGACTACTTCTTTCCCCAGCAGTTGAGGGAAGCAAAAACAGAGGAATTTGTTAATCTGAAATAAGAGAGGATGTCGATCAAGAAGTATGCCTTGAAGTTTCACCAGTTGTCTCGGTATGCTCTGGAGATGATGTCTAATATGAGGGCACAGATGAGGAAGTTTCCTTCAGGACTATATCGTGAGTTGATAACTGAAAGTAAGGCCACCTTGTTGATCTAGGAAATGGATATCTCTACGTTAGTTGTTTATATGCAACAAGTAGAGGAAGAGAAAAGGTAGTAGTCTGAGTTTAGTGAGAGGTAGGGAAAAAGTTTAGGCCTTTTGAGCAGAGTGGTAGAGATAGTGGTAAGTGTCCAAAGAAGAAGTGAGGGTGTTCTGGTTATTTCTCCACAACTAGTGCTCCTTACTTAAAGTCGTAGGATGATCATTGGTCTCAGTATAATGGTAGGTCTAGGGCACAGGGTTCCCAATCTAACGCTATTGGAGCTCAGTCAGCTCTATCCCACCCTCCTTTTAGATTTTGAGGGCGGTTGCATCATGGGTGTTGTTATGAAGGGAAGAACATGTGCTTTTATTTTTTTCAAATTTGTTACATGCAACGTGACTATCATGCTAGAATAACTTCTAGGTCTAGTAAGGTTCTTGTAGCCTCTTCATCTGCTCCTACACCAAAGGGTTCTTTTTTTTCATCTATATCTGCTTTTAGTACCGATACTGGATGAAATTGGTTCTATGCTCTTGCATCTCACCAGTATTCTGAGGTATCTCCCAATATTTTCACGGGTATGTTGAGACTTTTCTCCCATGATGTGTATTATTTACTTAATCCAGGGTCCACCCTTTCTTAAGTGACCCCATTTGAGGCTGTACATTTTGATTTTGGTCCTGAACATTTTTAGATCCTTTTTTTGTATAAACCCCAGTTGATGACTCTGTGATTTCTAAAACAAGCTATAGGGGGTGTGTGGTATCTGTTAGTTGTAGAGAACTCTCGTGGATTTGATATAGTAAGACATGGTTGACTTTGATGCCATATTTGGGATGGATTGGTTGCATTCATGTTATGTTTTTGTAGATTGTCGGACCCGTAAGGTCATGTTTAAATTCCCTAATGAGTTGGTCATTGTATGGGAAGGGGGTTCTTTTGTGCCTAAGGGGAGGTTCAACTCATATCATAGAGCCCAAAAGTTGATCTCCAAAGGTGTTTGTATCATTTAGTCCGGGTTAAAGATTCTAACTCAAAGGTCCTTCTCTAGAATCTGTTTCTATGGTTAATGAGTTTCCCGAGGTTTTCTCTGAAAATCTTCCTGGTGTACCTCTCGATAGGGAAATTGATTTTGGGATTGATCTTGTTACGGACACTTATCCAATTTCTATCCTTCCTTATAGAAACGCTTTGATAAGTTTAAAGAGCTTAAAGAGAAATTGAAGGATCTCTTAGATAAGGGTTTTATCTGTCCTAGTATGTCTCCTTGGGGTGCTCCAATGATATTTATGCATAAGAAGGATGATTCCCTTCGAATGTGCATTGACTATAGTCTGTTGAATAAGGTGAGCATATGGAATAAGTATCATTTTCCTAGGATCGATAATTTGTTTGATCAACTTGAAGGTGCAAAGTGATTCTTTAAGATTAATCTTAGGTAGGGTTATCATCAACTTAAGATTTGGGAATTAGATATTACTAAGACTTCTTTCAGGATCCGTTATGGTCACTATGTGTTGCTAGTCATGTATTTTGGCTTGACCAATTCTCCGACAATATTTATGGATTTGATAAATAGGGTCTTCTAACAGTTTCTGGATTTGTTTTTCATTGTCTTAATTGATGACATCTTGGTCTATTCAAAGAGTGAGGCAGATCATGTCGATCACCTCTGTGTTGTGTTGTAGACCTTGAAAGATCAACATTTGTATGCCAAGTTCTCCATGTGTGAGTTTTTGTTGAAGGCTGTGACTTTTTTAGAACATGTTATCTCTAGTAAGCGGATCATGATGGACCCATAAAAGGTTGTGGTAGTTAAGAAGCGGCCTATACCTATGACTCCAACAAATAATCAAAGATTCTTTTGTTTAGCTGGTTATTATAGGAAATTTGTGGAATATTGTTTGACTATGGTTGCCCCATTGACTAAGTTAACCCAGAAGAAGGTCAAGTTCTTGTGGACAGATTTGTATGAGGGTAGGTTTGAGAAGTTGAAGGATAAGTTAACTTCAGCTCCAGTTTTGACCCTTCCTGAGGGTAATGATTGTTTTGTAGTATTTTGTGATATTTCTCGTACTGGGATGGGTTATGTGTTAATGCAGCATGGTAGGGTGGTGGCTTATGTTTCTAGTTAGTTTAAAGTTCATGAGAGGAACTTCCCTACTCATGACTTAGAGTTATTAGCAGTGGCATTTTCGCTAATGATTTTGTGTCACTACCTCTATAGGGTTCATGTTGACATCTTTTTTTATATGAGCCTGTAATGTGTTTACTCAGAAAGAGCTAAATCTCGGCCAAAGAAGCTAGCTTGAGTTGCTGAAAGACTATGATATGAGTCTTCACTACGATCCAGGTAAGGCTAACATTGTTGTTGATGCTCATAACAGGTTATCCATGGGGAGTCTGGCTCATGTAGATGAGGATAAGCATGATTTGGTGAAGGACATTCATCGTTTGGCTAGCCTTGGAGTTCATCTAACAAACTCTAAAGTTGGTGGGATGTTTGTGCATCTGGTATCATAGTCTTCTTTTGTTATTGAGATAAAGGAAACTCAGATGTTGGATCCTGATATGATGAATATTAAGGGTAATGTGGGTCAGCCAAAGGTTGTTAAATTTTTTATTTGTGGTGACGATATCTTGAGGTATAAAAGTAGGTTATGTGTTCCCAACTTTGATGGGATAAGAGAAAGGATTCAAGACGAAGCTCATGAATCTTGTTATGGTATTCATCCTGGTTTTACAAAGATGAATCATTATCTTAGGGAGTTCTATTAGTGGAACAATAAGAAATGAGATATGGTTGTTTATATGTCTAAGTGTATGGTGTGTCAACAAGTGAATGTTAAGCACATGAGACCCAATGGTTTATACCAAGAGATTAAGTTTCTCAAATAGAAGTTGGAAGTGATTGACATGGATTCCGTTACAAATCATCCTCGGTCTCAGAATCAATGTGATTCAATTTGGATCATTATGCATAGGATGACGAAGTTCGGTCACTTTTTACCGGTGAAAACTATTTATTCAATTGAGAAATATGCTAAGTTACATCTTGCGGAGATTGTGAAGTTGTATGGGGCTCTAATTTCCATCATTTTTTATCATAGTACTTCGTTCTCATCTAATTTTTGGAGTCATTTCAAAAAGGGTTTGGGAACTCATGTATACCTTAGTACTGTTTCACACCCGAAGTCAGATGGGCAAGCGGATAGAACTATTCAGACATTAGAAGATATGTTTCGTGCTTGCGTAATCGACTATAGCGGTTATTGGTTCGACCATTTATCTTTAATTGAATATGATTATACTAATAGTTATCACTCTAGCATTGGTATGACTCCTTTTGTGGCATTCTATGGTAGGAGATGTCGTTTTCCTATTGGGTGGTATGAAGTTGGTGAGGGTAATTTATATGGACCTGATTTGGTTCACCAAGCCTTGAAAAAGGTGAAGTCAATTCGTGATAGGTTGAGATCCACTCAAAGTTTCCAAAATTCTTAAGCGGATTTGAGGCGTAGGTACTTGGAATTCAATTTTAGCGATTGGGAATTGTTGAAGATATCTCCCATTAAGAGAGTGATGTTGTTTGATATGAAGGGGAAGTTAAGTCCTTAGTATGTTGGTTCCTACTTGATTTTGAAGAGGGTTGGCAATGTTGCCTATGAATTAGAGTTGCCTTGTATTTGAGCTCCATTCATCAAGTTTTACATGTCTCTGTGTTGATAAAGTGTGTGGGTGATCCTTCATCGATTGTTCCATTGGAAGTGTTGGGTATTTTGGACTCCTTATCTTATTAGGTAGTCAAGATTAAGATCTTGGATCATCAAGTTCATCGCTTGTGGACGAATGATGTGGCTTCAATAAAGGTCCTTTAGAGGAACCATAAGGTTGAAGAAGCTACTAGGGAAGTGGAAGAGGACATGAGGTCTAAGTATCTATTTCTGTGTTTTTCTCCCATAATTCGTGTGAAAGGTACGTGTTCTTCATAATACTTTTGTTTTCAAACATTTTTAAAGGAAAGGTTGATTTCTTTGCATATTTGTTTTCTAACATAGTTAAAGGTTAGAGTCAAGGAGTTGATGTGTCAACTCTTTCTTAAGCTTAACTTACCCGTCATTCGAGGACGAATGATCCAAATAGGGGGGGGGATGAAACACCCTGGTTTTTGACCCTTAGAAAATTCTTGAACATTGAAGCTTCTGGACATCATACAACTTGAGGTACTAGTCATATGATGTTTTACGATGTAGGGTCTCTTCTCTCGTATGTAAATCAGTGTGGTTGGGTTGGTTTCTGTCCATGGTTCGACTATACACCTTTCTAGTTGTTAGTTAAGGTACGAATGGTATTTTGCTAAGTCGTAAGGTGACTTAAGTATTGTCCATAGTAATCTATCTAGGGTACGGGTTATAGGGTAATTATTGTAATTAGGATACGAGTTAGTCGTATGTGATCATATGTTTGTTAGTTTGGGGGTTCAAGATGATGCTAGGGTATGAGACAAGTGTACCACTCGTACCCAATGGTACAGTTTAGGGGGATGGATCGTACCCTTCTACGTGTATGTTCTTAGCTTTTAAGCTAAGGGTATTTCGAATATATCCCACCCCAAAACCCTTTAGTCCCCACATCTTAAAACATGTTTTCGCCTCTCATAACCAACTATTGAAAGATCAAACACTCCAAAAACACTCTCCCAACTCTCCCATGAAGATTGGGGCTAGGGTTCTTCAATGTTGTCCATCTTGAGGCTTAAGAGTCAAGTTTCTTTAGTGAATCTTCTCGAATAAGGCATGTGACTCTTACCTCATTGTTAGTTCTAAAATATCATGTGTTTTAAAGTATGATATGTTTATTAAATGGTGTTTTTAAAAACCAAAATTATAGGTTTTGTTGCATATGGTTGACTATTGTCTACTCTTGGTTTAACTTGTACTTATACATGTTTTTTATAATGGTTTGGATCTGTGGGTGCTTGGTAATTGTGGTTTAACAAATTGGTCATGGGTCACCTTAAACTTGATGGGTTTTACCTTGATATTGTTCTATATAATAGTATGCTCACAAAGTGCTGGTGAAATTTCCCAAAATAATAATCTAGTCACATGTTAATGATGTTTTGAACTAAAGCATTGACCTAATGAATATGAATGGTTGTTAAATAGTTTCGTAAAGGCCTTGTTAGCCATGTAATGATTTAAATGGTAACCTTTGTTGTTTAATTGATTACATGGGTTTGAGTCACTAACATTAAATTGATTTATCTTTTAACTTGATAATGGCTTCGAGTCCCTAAACATTAAATAGAACAAGTGTCTTTGTTAGATGATGGGTTTGAGTTCCAAATTCAATTGAATGAATGGTTGAATGATTATAGTAATGGCATGTGGTATACTTAAAAGTAGTGTTGGTATAACGATACCAACAAAGTTCCTTTTTGTATGTAATTGACTAAATGGTTGCGTTTGTGTAATGTTGGTTTTAAATTGGGCTTTAAAATAAGATGTGTAGTTTCACCGTGAAATTGGTGTCCGAAAGACTAAGACTAGAAACCGCGCTATCTGGTGCAGGTTTCTTATGTCTGGATGATTTAAGTCCCCGAATAAATATATGAATGGGAGGTTCGAGTCCCCCATAAAACATGTAATGGTGCTTAAGTAACCTTGATTATGCCGGGAGGTTCGAGTCCCCCATAAAAGCATATATGGATATAAATACTATCTTGATTGTGCAGCTACATGCACTGGGTCCCTTCTATCTAGGGGAGAGCTAGGCTCATATAGCCCGTGTGTGCTTTGTTCTATGACGGTCATGTAATACAACCTAGGTAAATGATTTCAAAGCTCATGTTAATATTGTTCCCTATACCATTATGGTATAAATATATATGTATATGTATGTATTGCATTGGTATATGCATTGGTAGATTTGTTTAAAACTGCGGGCACTATATTATCCTTATCCTTGAGTTACATGCAAGCTCACCAACCGCTAATTCTCCTTGATGTTGTATCACCATACGATGCAGGATTGGTCATACTACAACTCCTAGTCAGTGATTGGAGTCGGGATAAGTTTGTGTTTACTTGAAGTGGTGAGCTTCCATACTCCGTAATGCTCCATTTCTAGTTTTAGTTACTTATGTTTTAGTTGGTTATTCTTAGACATTGGTTTTGGTTATAGTCTGAGGCATTTCCCAACTGGATGTTGTTTGATTTCAAATAGAGATTTTGTGGAACTACTGTGGGTTGGTATGAGCGGTGTCGGCATGTAACGCCCCGAGATCCCATCCTGACACGTCACACAGTGCTTATGGGACCAAAGGACCACAAGCTAACCCTTTTCTGATATCTGTACCTGTACACTGCATAATATCTGAAATAAATGTGGAAACTTTCCATAAGGTTCAACACATCTATACATACTCAAAACTGAAAACTGAATACTAATATATCCATCTGAAAAGCCTCTAAACTATCTGAACTGTGGAGTTGATGGGACAGGTCCCCAACTAACTTTGTCAATTAAAAATAAAAAAATCTAAAACAGTAATAGTAAACTGAGATTCGTTCTTGAAAGAAGAGGACTCACTGCTACTGCTATTGACGGGGACTGAACTGCTGAGGATAATCTGGATCCTGTGCCTCTGAACCTATGGTGTCAAATAAAGTACCATAGAGCAAATGCATCAGTATAGGAATGTACCGAGTATGTAGACGAGGTAGGCTAATGCAAGGGCTCATGCATGCACAATATCTAAACTGAATAATCATGAAAGATGCCGCATGAGAAAACATACATGAATGCACAGAACATGAACACAATCATCGCAACTCTAGATACTGAAACTCGTATACCACTTTACTACAGGCTGAACTCACTACTGACACTGAGATATTGAATCACTAACTCCTCTGATACCGATAACTGAGGATCTGGATATGCTTACATCAAGGACTGTACTCTGAGCTTGCTACTTTCAACTGACAGAATTAGAGATCAACTTTGCTAACAGATTATTTTGAAACAATTATCAATGATAAGAAGTATGTTTATATCTGAATCTGACGACAAGAATATTCAATAAAAACTGATACTGTGATCAAGCCTGTATGGTGGCATATCTCTGAATATGATATCAATCAACTGTATATATGACCAAGCCTATCTGTTGGGATGGTCCATGAATCAGCGGAACTATCTGAGTTCCTCATAAAGATAAATGATTGTATCTGACAGTCCAGATTTCTGAAGATTGATTCTGAAACTGAGACTGAATCTAAAACAAAAACTGTGGGAAGTAGTCACTTAGATGACATGCCCCGACCTACCACAGGTGGGGTCCAACCTCTGTCCCAGTTGGAAGGGTGTTATTACCGTGCCACTGGTAAAGACAACTCTATGTTAATTATCTTTATGTGACCCTCATCTATCAGGTGGTCAAACGAGAATGGTGGAGCCCTCATCTAACAGGTCAATCCACCTCATCTACCCTCATCTAATAGGTATGATGTCTCTCATCTACCCTAAAATAATAGGTATGATGTATCAATCTATGCTGGCTACGTAGTTCTGGAGCACAAAGATTGCATCTAAGAATCACACCCTCTACTGTTAGGTGAGTTCCCATCCTTGAGCTTGCTCGGTGCTAGTTTCTACTCCCAACTGAAAGACTCTGAATGGATTCTTAACTGAGCACAACTGAAATGAATCTTATACTGATCATGTTTAACAAAAGATCTAACTAAGTTACGCTGAGATTACTTAGTTCCGTATCTGACGGAAAAGACATCAAATCATAGTATCTGACTGACGATACAGAGCTTGAATAGATTACTAAAATCACTTATGAGATTAGAATTGAATCACTTGAACATTATTAGATCTGATCTGATTACAGGACTAACGCTAGATTACTAGCGATAAACATATTACAGAGATTCCTGAGATTACTGAGCTTTCTTAAGTTCCGCACTTGTCTGAGGATATAGAGTTCTGTAGTTCACTGAGTTCTGAGAATCATGGGTCAACTGGAATTATCAAGAAACTGACATGGGCTCTAGACAACAATTCTATTTTTGGTTATAAATACCCCCAGGACTCGATAGCATAAAAGTAAGCATCATCATTCATTCATCATCACAAGGATTCATGCATCATCACAATCATTCAAGCATCTTGACAAGTAATTCAGGAATCATGCCATATGTTCATTTCCACAGTCATTAAACACCACCTCAAGCATTTAAGGATCTCAAATGTCTATTCATTATCACAGTCGCCAAGGAGTTACTTTAATCATCTCGGAATCATAATCATATAATAACGTAGGAGAAACATGCTACTAGATTGTACTCCCTTCAACAAGGTTTTACCTCAGCTATTTCATACCTATATCGATCTTGACATGTTTTTGGATATCCCATGGCTTAGGGAGACTTCATACTATCATTTCATAACTTACTTGCTAACCACTTGTCATGTATTAAAAACTTAACATATATCACGAGCACATAATTGGGGGAATTTACAACCATCATATCTCAACTTGTTCACTAGGGTCTTTCAACAACCACTAGACATGACCGATTTTACACCTACTTGGGAATTTTATGCTATCTTGGCACATTTCACTCACTAAGGCATTTTATCAAACACTAGGCATGCATGGACTAGCTCACAATTTGGAGTTTCCTAGTCAACATACTATAGCGGCCCTTATGCTTCACCTAATCTCTTTATCAAACCTATGGGGAACGTTCTCCAATTATTAAACCATTTCTACACCCAAAAGTCATGAACACATCACATGGAAAAACAACATCAAGAGGGTCTATCACAAACATCACATGAATTCTACATACTAGGGTCAAAGCTCATAAATTTTATAGGCAAACATAAATCCAAACCCAAGAATCAACATCTACATACCTTAACCATTGAAATTGGATGAACTTTAGTGATTGAAACTTTATCCACACTTGAAATAAATAAATTCTTGATGCCCACACTATGAGAAACTTGATTCTTGAAGAAACCTTGAAAATTTATGGATGATTAGGGTTCTTGATAGAAACCCTAGTTATACCCTCTGGAGAGAGTTGAAAAAGAAAATGATTGAACTAGGGTTTGAATAACGGTTCCTCATATTTATAGAGGCTCAAAAAAGATAGGAAATGACCAAAATACCCTTGCAAAAACTCCCTTGAATTGCTGGAAAAATATACTTGACGCCATCCGTGACAGGTCGTCAAGTTCGTGATAGGCCATCATGAATGGTCATCACAAAAAGGGTCCAAATTCTTGATTTTCTTTCCAGAGCTGACGACATTGTCAGAAATGTCATCAGAATGTGACGACGTCGTCAAAAAGGGCGTCAGAAACGTGATAGCCCATCAGAAACGTCATCACCATTTTTCATCTTGACATGTTGGAGTAAAATGGGCATAACTCTTTACTCTGATATCAGATTTAGGAAAAATTTATATCATTGGAAAGCTAATTAAAATATATTTTATTCTATATATATAAAGATACCAATTTATTTATAGACAATGAGTTATGGTCAATTAAAGTTGATCAAAATTTTGACGGTCACTAAAACTTGAACGATAGAAAAGTTTTCAACTCGTTCATGAGTTAGGGGAAATCTATGATCTTAATTCATTCTGAAATAAATTCCCATATGATTTAAAAAAATTCATACTTGGGAGGATATTTCTGAAACATTTTGACTCGTATTTTTGCTTTACCAAATACGTTCTAACGCTCAGACTGGAAGAGGATTTTGTGGGACATTACACGGCAGTGGTGTCAGCCTTGGCGTTGGTATTGGTATTGGGGATGATACCATATGACTTTATTTTAATTAGTGATAGTTCCATTTTACTACGGTAGGGATATGAATTTGGTTATTTTTTTGGTTTTGGTTATTGTTGTTGGTTGGCATTGGATTGTTAGAATTGTTTTGGTTGGCCATAGTCATAGTCCTATCCCAAAGTTTCTGAGTTGTTAGTTACTCTATCTTGTTTTACGTTCGGAATTTACCTAACTTAGGGTATATAATTGGAGGTTAGATTAGGGATCGGGGGTGTTCTCTGTCCTTGTTGGACTTGGGATGCCTATTACGATAAGGCCCTGATTTGGGTCATGTCAATTTCATATATTATTAACCAAGGCTATAAGATGTGGTATCGTTATATCGACTATAGCTTACAAGCAATGTTATTAGCCAACACTTAGGCGATTCCCATGTACCTCGTAGGTTCCATTATTAGATTCACTTGAGGGATTCTCGTGTACCCCACAAGATTATTAAATGAAAGCCATGGCCACCAAGTCCTTACCATTTAGCCATTAAAACCATTTAACCAATTTAGGTTCCATTACCATATTATACCATGCAATATTTTCAATAAAAGTGTAACTATGTAATAAAAACATTCTCATAGGCATTTACCAAACATTTAGAGGGAATAAGTTTCAAAAACCAAAACCAAGTACCAAATGGCCAATCCAATACAACCCCAAGTTCAAACAATCATTATAATACGAATACCATAAGTAAAAACATGGGAAAACATAAATCAATCATTAATAACCAAAACCCCTAACATATAATTAAGAATCCAAAACCATATATCAATTATGCTATGAAAACCAGTCATAAAACATGTCTTTAGTTGAACTAACAATGAGGAAGGAGTAACATGCCTTTTATTACTAACAAGGTGGAGAGAAACCATCCTTTAGATCCTTAATTGACAACATTGAAGAAAAACCTAGTTTTTTCTTATCCCAAGAGTTTGGAAGAGTTTTGAGTGTTTAAGATTAGAATAATAGGGTAAATGAAGTCCAAATAGTGTTTTAGGTTGTGGGGTCAAAAGGGGTAAAGAGGAATAATGTCCAGAATACCCCTAACTTAAACATTAAAAATTCCCGCATGAGAATATGACTCCACCACCCAAATCGTACCCTATCATACGAGTGGTACCTACTACTCGTATCCTAGGCATAATGTTAGACCCCAAACCTATCCAACATACGAACACAAAATTCCACTCGTATCTAAGCATATGAAAAGTACCCAGATACCATACCCTAGGCTACCCACTAAGAGCAGGACACACTAATTATCATACCAGATAGCTTCACTCACTCGTAATATCTCCATACGAGTCGTATGGTGTCCATTTGTACCTTGGACAATAACCAACCAAAGCCACACTAATTAACATACTATGAAGACCCCCTAAATCGTATCCACATCATACAAATAGTACCCATAAGTCGTATGATGTCCAGAAGCTCAAAACTCAGGATATTCTAAGGATAAAACCCAAAGGTGTTTTATGGAAAAAAAAGAATTGTATTCTACATGGAGGTTCAATGACAGAACATAAGGTGATCTATGAGATTAATCAAAATTTGTACTTGTTGGCAAAGGTAAGATTTCCAGCAATCTCAAATATTTCTAATAATTAAACACACTTGATTGAAAGACTAGAGAGGTACAATTATTTGGGAAGAAGAGAATATAGACTAGTGAAGTGGGACTTTCTACCTACAGGAACATTTAAATGAAGCACAAATGCTTTTTCCAATGGAAACAATAGTTCTTTGGCCTTTTGTACTAGAAGTAGTGAAGGGAATTTTGTTTATTCTTAAGCCTAAATCATCCCGTAGAATTAATTTCTTAAAGGCAAAGGCATTGGATATTCAAGAAATGGTAGAGTATTGTGTAAGTCATGATTTGTTCAAACTTATTTTAGAAATGGATTCATTAATTATGCAAAAGATGTTGAATAGTGATTATGACTACCCATGGGTTCTAATAAGAGGGGTAGGTTTGATAAATGAAGAGAGAAAGAAAGGGAAGATGTAGATCAAACACAATTATAGAGAAAAAACCATCTTGAAGATTGTTTAGCTAACAATGTTGTTCATGTTGCAATTACAAATTATGGGCACGATCAAATATAACAACTTCCATGAAAAAACACCAAAAAATTCTGAGGTCTGATCAACTATAGGTCCCTTATGTGAGGATCAAAGATGAAGTTTCTCAATTCTTATGAAAAAAATTAGTTTTAAGTCGCATAAGGTCATTAAAAGTAATATTTGAGACCAACACAACAATAATAGATCAATCACATCAGGCATGGTATCCAAAAATAATAATGGAGAATAATTTAGGTAGACATACAACAATATTAACATAGTATTTTACACAGTGTTAACTCATACATCTATTGAAGATTAATAGGCTGGTGGAATTAACTTCATATGATGTTTATCCCACTAAGGATAAATCAACATTTTGAACCAACATTGGAATGAAACAACAAGGTTACACCATAGTTTCCTAAATATAGAAGGTACTAGTTAGAATACCTAAATAAAATGCGGATCTTATTTTGAAGTTATCAATCTTTAAGAAGATTTAATTTTGGGACATAATTCATCACATTGATATGAGATTGTGAGGTTACATGAGTGATTTTTACCAAAAGATTGACAAACTTAGTTAGAAATTAGAGAGTTGGCTAAAATAAGAATTCGAGCTAGTAATTGAAGAAGATAGAATTTGATGACTACACCGGTGGCCTCAGATAAAGTTCTATATCGACAATAGCTCAAGCAGCGTAGCAAGGGTTCAGCTTATCATTAGACTCCTCAGTTTCCTAATTGTTATTGTTTGATTTTCTTTGTTGGATATTTGTTTTCTACTTTAGGTTTAAGATAAGATAGGGTTTTGGGACCAGGTTGTTGGGCTCGATTCGTTTGAGTAAATATGTTTTTGGGAAACGGACATTCTGTAATACTTTTTTAAAAAATAGCCCAATTTTGAGATTTTGTCAAAATGTGGCCAGTCAGGTATACTATTTTTTTACTTTATAGCTATTTCCTTTGGGTCATTTTGGCCCATGTAGTTCAGATACAGTCCATATACATTACAAATACAGTTTTCAACTTGGGTCATTCGACCCTTTTAAAAATATTTCAGTTTTTTTTTGCTCTAAATTTTTTAACTAAAAAAATATTTTATTTATTTTATTATTTAGAAATAATAATTAAATATAATTATATAAAAGTTGTATAATTGACTAATAGAATATGTATCTATATAATATATATGTATGGAAATAGTATAGTTCTATCAAATATTTATATGTATAAAATATATATAAAAAATATATAGAAAGTATATAAAAATTATATAATTGTTGAATAAAATGTGTAAAAAAAAATATAATTATTGTATAAATTGTGTATCAAAACAATATAATTTTCGTATAGAATATTTATATGTATAAGATATGTATAGAAACTGTATAGAAGGTGTGTAGAAGTGCTATATAACAAGTCGACAAATTGAAATGTCTAGAAAATAAAATTTAAATTCCATGGTCATTTTTGTGGAAATAGTTTATTTGAAGAGTCGTTTCTATCCTTTGCTCAATGTATTCAAGTATTTAATAAAAGGTCCAAAACCATCTTTTGATTTAAAAAAAGAATGGGGAGGGGATATATAATGGTTATTAATAGCTAAAAGGTGAAATTTACAAAAAAATAGTTTTAATTTTTAATATTCGTTGAAAATTTTTTTTAGTAAAGTCTCTACTAAAGAAAAATTGCACCAGCGCAAACTTATATTTTGTACATTATAATATTACCTTCCCTGTAAGTTCAATATTCTGCTAACATATAAATATATGTGTAAAACTTTTTTTTTGGATATCTTAAAATCATAATAGATCGCTTATAGAGAATTTCAAATAATGACAAATCAAACTAACTAGTATATTTTCTTTTTTTTTATTTCGTTATTGAATATAACATGCATTGACATATTTAAGTGAGAAGATCTAGTTATCAAGTTATTTTTATATATATTATCTAAAGAATCATAAGAACAATGGTAAAATCATGAAAAAATATCCGATTAATAAACATTTTGTTATAAATGTATTTACATATAGATCTAGTAGATATCTATCAAGTTTGGAGTATCTATTTTTTAGTGAGAAACTACAAGTAAATTTTCTCTATAAATAAAGGGGTTTTATTCATTGTAAATAATCCTTAAGAATTTTATGATCTCATCCCCTCAAGAGAAATAACGTCTCTCCTCTTCTCTCTCTATTTATTCTTGTTCTTGCTTTATATTTTCTTGTTCTTTTCTTTATACTTCACAACACATTATCAGCATGAAACTCTACCAAATAAGATGAGATTATAAATGTATAGGTAATTGCATGGTTAGTAATTCTTTGTGTTATCTTTCTTTTGCTACTAATAATATAATTATTATTGGATTTGAGAAAAAATAATTGGTTTGGAACCATTTATATTTTAAATTTATTCCTCAAGAACAATATTATCAAAAGGGATGATAATATGTTGGGTTCAAGTTCCATTGTTTTATATGCCTAAGACGTCTTTATATGGATAAGACATTGAGTATGAATCTTAATGTACCATATTGATGATATAATGATGTCTAAGACAAAATATTCTGTATTTTATGAAAAGTCATGAAACATGTCCTATTGATTATGCTTCATTCTCTTAAGTGAATGTGGTAGCATTGCATAATATGACTGAAAAAAGATAAGTGATTGAATGCATGAATATACGCGTGGAGGAACAATATGATAATTATCATCAAAAATGATTAATTTCACATGCTTATTATGATCATATGATATGTTAGAGAAAAACTCTCTACACAATATTTATGTCTCGATTTACTCCTGAAGTAGCAATATTTTGAAAGAGGTTCTAAGCTATCAAAATTTGATAGACTTAACACACGATTATATTCTATTCTTGGGGAATGAGGATTTCCATTGTTTCAATACAAATGTGCACTTGAATGTGATGGTATCACAACTCACCTCTAAAAGAGGCAGAGTAACTGAGAAGACTTATTTTGAAATCTAGTTCTAAAGTAGTAAATCTAAAATTTATTCATGTAATAGTAAATCTGAAATTTACTAAAGTAAAAGGTATATGTCATAGTAAACTTGGAGTTTTCTAGAATGAAAGTTCATAAATTGACATGGAC
Organism: Capsicum pubescens; assembly: GCA_030864215.1. Classification (NCBI taxonomy): domain Eukaryota; kingdom Viridiplantae; phylum Streptophyta; class Magnoliopsida; order Solanales; family Solanaceae; genus Capsicum; species Capsicum pubescens. The sequence goes on from CM061547.1 coordinate 148,285,184, forward strand.
GATTATGACAATCCTATGATGTGCATGTTAAGTATTAAATAAATATTGAAGAATTAAAAAATTCTTTGTGAACATTAAATGTTCCTTGTTCTCATGATAAGTTGGTTGGACCAACTAATTTTAGAATTGAATACCTTAAAATCTAAAAAGTATAAAAGGTGAATATGGACCCATTCACCAGTCATGTGATCTACTAAGATGCATTGATATAATATAATCACATGTACATTTATTGTCAATCTGATGTTTGACATTCATAAAGTAGCTTGCTCAATAAAATTGAGTTAAATGCATAATTTTTAGATTGTGTAATTAAGACAATTCATCTTGATAATGATGATTTGTCATTGAATGCATTCAATAAATAGTTGAACTATTGTAAATGAGAACAAAGCTTCATGCTTTGTTTTGAAATATGATACAGTATATACAAAAGTACTTGTATGCATCAAACCAATAAATTATTATTAATTTCCCCGCGAAGTTGGTTCTGAGTCAGGAATCACAAATTGTTCATCTAAAAGTTTTAATGTGTGGTACGATTAATGAATATACCATGATGCACAAAGATAGATTCCTCAAAGAAGATAGAGGATGTCAGTTAGTTAACCTAACATAACGGGGATATTATAAGCAGCTATGAAGTATGTTAGGAATTATTATCAGATCCTCATAGTTCAAGTCAAATACCGAAAGGACCTCATAGTTAAGTTGCAAGTGCTCCTATTTTGTGTCTCTGAAGGACATAGTCTATGCATGTGTGAAGCATGATAGACCAATCGGTTACTTATAAAATAATTCTTAAAATGTATATGGAGCAAATAATCATAATAAGAAGGCAATGTGTTCTTGAAGAGCCTATGACTTAATACATAATGAAACCTTATGAAAGGTTTAAGTACTTGAAAATAATAAAGTGATGAGATTTCAAAATGTTATGTCGCATTGTGAGTCGATACGAAATGATATCATCAATAATATATTTGATACAATATTGGCGCAATATTGTAAAGATTATGAGGATCTGAATCAAGCATGCTGACATAGAAATATTTATCAAGTGACATGAAAGGAAGCATCTTGGTAAGCGTACAATTTAATTTGCAGTCCAGACACTTGAGGATGTCACACATGAAATGTTGAATATTGTCACTTGATAAAATTTATATGAAAACTTCTTTAAGGATTCAAAATATAAAAGTTCCTAGGAAACTTATTAATAATCCTTATATTGTATAAGCATATAGCTTGAAAATTATTGAAACTCTTGGAGAGTTTTTAAGGCAATAGATTATTTGCTGAAATAAGAAATATATCGAATTAGATTGGTGATGATGTACCATATCTTAGTGGAAGTGGTGTACTCATATATCTTGAAATACTACAAGGCCCGATATAGCCTTTTTCATTCAATTTGTTAGCAAGGTATATTTCTGCTCTTAATAGGAGACATCAAAATAGGATAAAACACATGAGCTTATTTTATTCTAAAGATTGCAGTCCCGATCTTATTGGTCATGCTGATGTTGGGTACTTATATGACCCGCATAAAGCTCATTCTCAAATATTTTATGTATTCATATATGGTGGTACTGTCATATATTAGAGATAGAGAAAACAGTCTATCATAGCCACTTCATCAAATCAGCTGAGATAATAGTTATTCACGAAGCAAGCCGATAATATGTATGGTTGAGGTCCATCATACATCTCATTTGAGAAAAATGTGTTTTGAAATATGACAATCTACCTACAATTTTATACAGAGATAATGCAATATGTGTAGCACATATTAATGGAAGAATAATAAAAGGGAGATAGAACGAAGCACACTTCAATAAAGTTTCTATACACGTGATCTACAAAAGAATGGTGATATTAATGTGCAACAGATTCGTTCAAGCAACAATGTGACTAATTTATTCACCAAGTTTCCTCCAATTGCAACTTTCAAGAAGATGGTGCAAAATATCAGCATGCAAAAGTTCATTGATGTTCTCATCAGGGGGAGAAAATACGCGTTGTGCTCTTTTTTCCTTACAAGGTTTTGTTCCACTGGGTTTTCCTTGTAAGGTTTTTAACGAGGTAACCTATATGCGTATTGTTAGAGATATGTACTCTTTTTCCTTTACTAAATTTTTTTTTCCATTGGGTTTTTTCTAGTAAGGGTTTTAACGAGGCACATTATCTATCAATTAGACATTCAAGGGGGAGTGTTATAAATGTATTTACATTAAAGTGAATGTCTATCAAGATATAGTCGATATCTATCATTATTTGGAGTATCTGTCTTTTAGTGAGAAACTAAAAGTAAATTTTTCCTATAAATAAATTGGTTTTATTCATTGTAAATAATCCTTAAGAATTTTATGATCTCATCCCCTCAAGAGAAAGAAAGTATCTCCTCTTCTCTCTCTATTTATTCTTGTTCTTACTTTATATTTTCTTGTTATTGCCTTTATATTTCACTACATATTTTTATATTTTTCTTTATAAAATTATTTCATTTATCTGTTCATATTTTTTTTCCCACACCCTAACTATGGACAACTACACTAGCTATTTTATAAATATAGTTTGGTAAATACCTGAATGGTCATTTATCCATACTTGAAAATATGGGTTTGGTGGAATGATAGAATATATAAAAAAAGTTATGATAGTAAAATTAAATTTCACTGTTTGATGTACATGCAAAGAGCATTGGACCCACTTGAATTATGAATAGCAAATTAAAAGACCATATAAAGAAAAGTATGAGAGTTGTTATAAAATAAAAATAGATTGCTAAACTAAAATAACAAGGAAAACCATTCAATCCTAACATAAGATTGAACAAAAAAAACATTAGGGAGGGAAAGGCCCCCTCTCTCTTACCATCCTTTCTTCCCTGGCACCAACTTCAGCCATGGATTCATGCTTCACTCTAGCTCAATTACCAAACCCCCCAATACAACTTTTCTGTAATGAAATACTCATGGTGGAAGCCATATTTTCACCCATCCCCTCATATAAAGATGTAACAATAGGAGAAATCACCTAATCGGATTCAAATTCAGAAGTTGGGCATCCTGTCAAAGTAGACACCCAAACTATCGTTGACTAAGTGATCCAATTATCAGAGGAGGATAAATGGAGGTTATAAAATCCATGGATCCACTCAGTCATCATCAAACCGCTAAAATCCAACTTTAACCACTAATATCTAAAATAGAAATGGGAAGATATATGGAAACTGCAGGAACCCCTATTCTTAATCTATCTAGGTTTAGGGTTTTATACAGTGAAAATCTCAAAAGCCGAAATCCAATCATTAATCCTATATCGTGGGCCTTGGTTCATCGCCAGAAGCTTTATCTTAGTGAAAAAATGGGAACCCGATTTTGTCCCTAACAAATCTAAAGTGGACTCAACTGCGATTTGGATCAGACTACCCCATCTACCAACATAACTCTATGATGCCATCATTCTTCAATGGATAGGAAACAACATTGGTCAATTATTAAAGGTTGATTTCTATACATCAGTGGCACTAAGGGGTAGCTAAGCAAGAATTTGTGTATAACTAACCCTGGATACTTTGGTAGTAGCCTCAATAACCATTAACCACCACACTCAGCCTCTTCTCTACGAGGGAAAGGGTTTTCTTTGTAAGAATTATGGACGATTAGACCACACAACTTCCATATGCTCGTACACCCTCAACACTAAATTTCAAGTCTTCTGATGGAGGGAAATCAAGGAAATCCACCGCAAATGCTTTAGCACAGACTAGATAGGCAGAAGCCACTTGCCAAGAGTGGTAGACCGTCCACTTCACAAAGAAAAGAAGATCAGACCAAAGAACTCCCATCCCTACACCAAAGAAGCACCCATTATCAAGGTAAAGTCCATCAATACGGTGACAGTTAAGTTTCTAAACTCTATTCCTCTAGAGGCGGCACCATTGAAGCCTCATCTGTCTCTTTCTGAGATGGATCGTGATAGATCGGCCCAAAAAGGGCCTTTACAGACCACTACAAAATGGCCTAATGCTAAATTAAGTTATAGTCCTTTAAAAGAGAAAGCCCATCCTAAAGTTACTACAAGGGTCCTTCAGAAAGGTACCTCTCAAAACAAGCGCAATTCCCTTATTTCTTATGGACCCACTTGGGTCCTAATGAACCCGACCCATCTAATCTAGCCCATTTCCCTCCTAAAAATAAATTTTCTCCTTTAAGCACGGATGTTAAGTTAAAAAAAGCTCCTCCTTATGGGTCCTACCAGAGCCACGTAGGCTCGACTAATCATGAGACTTCAAAAACATCTGTGGAAAACCTCTCCACTTCCTACAGTGATGTGATTGAGAATATCTTAACTCTAGACAGGGTATTTAATGCTGGTGGAGTTCCCCATGAGGAAAATCCTCAGTTCCCCCCCTCCCTACTCTTCTCAGTCTTTATATTCTAAAGAAGAAATAATTGAATTTTCAGAAGAAATCTCCCATGGAGTCCCAAACCTCCAACTAGATTACCATCACCATAATTCTATTATCCCCCGATCACCAACAAACAACTTGGCTGGAGGTATGCCTATCTAACCAAGCTATCCAGGTATGCCTGTCTAACCAAGCTATCCCCCGTCACCTAGAATAGGAGGGGAGACACGTGACCATCCTAACTCAGAAGCCTAAATACCTGGCTCAACTTGTAATGGTGGGCCTAAAAAAGGGTCTCTAAACCTTTGGGTTCAACGTATGGATGGCCACCTATACCACATGATCAACTCACCATTCCAGGAATAACTGAGCACAGAGTCTCTAGCCAACACCATGAACCAGCTCAGTTTGGGACTCCCATTCTTCCTACCCCCAACCCTGCAATGATGCTCTTGGGACTAGCTTTTGCGCCTCCCACTGGGGACCTACTCAACTAAGTTTCTTAACCAATGATAGCCTCAGACTCCTCACCTAAATCTGGAGAGAATAGATAGATTGAATGCTCTAGGAGCCCTAAAGGCAAGAAACAAATACATAGTGGACTTTCTTTCTCAACTCAGGGTACCAAGAACAGAAATCCTTAATCTAGCAGAACCTCTAAATCTAGAGTTTACAGAGCCAGTTTAGGATATTATTATCATCTTGATACCTCTAGGGTTAGAAGGTCTAGGATTAAGAATAAGTCTAACAATCCCTATGAGAGAAGAGACCCCCAAGGTCATACTTTTCTTACTTAGCAGGAAAAGGAAGACACCTTTCATGAAAAATACCTCTAACCTCAAGGGGAAGGACAAGGTGACTGTAGTAGAACCTCACCACCCCCTTCACTCAAAGATAAAGAACTGCATTGCGTGGAATGCTAGAGGGGCCAAGAATGCTGAGTTTAGGAAATATTGCAAGGCTATGGTAAATATTTATCTGCCATCCATACTTGCATTATTGGAAACTAAGATTAAAGATCACCAAGACCTGTGTGAAGAGTTAGGTTACCATAACCACATCAAGTCTGATGCCAATAGAAATTCAGGAGGGATTGTTATCATATGGAAGGAGGACTCTATCTCCATTACCTCTGTTTACATCTCCCTATATGTTATTAATGCCTAGGTCAAGGTTAGTTCCATTCTCTCTACTTGGTATTTTAGTGTCATTTATGCTAGTACTAATTTCCAGGCTAGAGTTGACCTCTGGGGTCAACTCTTCTTTCTCTCTGATACTTATATCTCCTCAGATAGCCAAAGCTGGCTAATTGGTGGAGACTTTATTGAAGTTCTGAGGGCCTCTAACAAATTTGGAGGTTCCAAGATTAACCTTAGTAGCTCAAATCTTTTTAGGAACTGTTTAAATTACTGCAAACTTATAAAAGTAGGTTTTAGGGGTAGTAATTTCACCTGGTCCAATATGAGATAAAGAAATAGACAGGGTCTCATTCTTGAAAGGCTTGACAGATGCCTTACAAATGCTGATTGGGTAAACTTGTGTCCTGAAGCCTCTATCACCCACCTCCTTAGAACCCACTATGACCATTCTCCTCTCCTTCTTAATCTTGGCACTACTCTTATAAACCAGTTCAAGCCCTTTAGAGTTGAATCTATGTACCTCAGTCATCAAGACTTTCCTATCCTTATAAACAAGTCTTTCCTGAACTTCCCTTGCATCACTACTGCAACCTCTGAATTTGTAAGTAAGGCCAGAAACTAGAAGAAACTTGTCTTTGGGAACATTTTCATTAAGAAAAAGTACTTGCTTGCAAGGTTATCTAGTATTTAGAAGTCACCCAATAACCCTACCATACCTTTTCTTCATGGATTGGAGGCAAACCTCTTTCAGGTGTTCAATCACATCCTAACCCTGGAAACTATATTCTGGAAGCTTAAATCTAGAATCTCTTGACTTCTAGAAAGGGACTCCAACACTAAGTTTTTTCATATCTCTACCCTCAATAGAAGGAGAATAAATAAAATCAACTTCCTACTTGATGATGGCTGCTATTGGAATTATGACCCTAAGGTCATTACTAAAATGGTGTCTTCCTACTATGCCAACCTTTACTCTACTAAGCACACCTTGGGGGTACTATACCACTCAACTTAATCCCTCAATAGAAGAAGGTATCAACTCCCCTAACCATGACTTCCTTGAAGCCATCCCTTCACTTGAAAAAGTCAAAAGAGCTATCTTTTCTTTTAATCCTAATCAGGCCCCTGGGCTTGATGGTTTGCACCCTTTTATATACCAGAAATTTTGGGAAACTATGGGCCCCCCTCTGTTTAAATTTTGTCAAGAAACCTTCACCTCCTATTCAATGAATAATAGAGTTAACTCAACTTACTTATGCCTCATTCCAAAATGCAGAAATGCTACCACTCTTAAGAAATTTAAACCCATTGGCCTTTGTAATATCCAATATAAAGTCATTACCAAGATTATAGCAACCAGGCTAAAGCCTTTTCTATCCAAAATAATTGGCCTCGGCGAAGCTACATTTATGGACAATAGGATAGCCTCTGACAATGGCATTATTGTCCAGGAATATGTTAGCCACTTCTCTAAGATGAAGGGTAAGAAGGACAACATGATTCTAAAAATTAACCTAGAGAAATCTTTTGATAGACTTGAGTGGTCCTTCATAAAACAAGCCTTTGTCTTCTTTAACTTCCCTCAAAACCTCATCAAGCTTATCCTCTCTTGTATCTCCACTTTCTCCGTCTCGATTTTGGTTAATGGGGGGAAAACTCCTAGCTTCAACCCAACCAGGGGTATTAGGCAAGGGGACCCCATGTCCACCTAACTCTTTTTCTTTTGTATAGAGATGTTGTCCAGAAGAATCAACTATGAGGTTGATATACTCCACTAGTCATCCATCTCTATCTCTAATAGGGACCATCCTATTTCCCACCTTTTTTAAGCCTAAGATCTTACCCTATTTGCCAAGGATGACCCTAAAAATTGTCACAATATTAACATAATCCTCCATAGTTTCAGCTCTCATTCTGTTCAAAGGGTTAACTTTTCTAAGTCTAGGGGTTTTTTCAATCAGAATTGTAAGCCTGAAGATCAAGACAATCTCTCCTCTATTCTGAGTATGCACACTTTCCATAACTTTTGAAAATACTTGGGCTACCCCATCATTCATAAGAAGCCTATGAAAGATGACTTTCAATTCCTCATGGACAACCTCAACAACAAACTTACTGGTTGGAAAACAAAATTCCTCAACATGACGTGTAGGGTAACCCTGGCCAAATCCTTCTTGGCCAATATTCCTAATCACGTTATGCAGTACATCCATCTCTCCAAAAGCATTCATAAGCTTATTGATAGAACCCAAAGAAACTTCATTTGGGGCACTACTAATTCCAAAAAGAAAATGCACCTCCTGGGTTGGGACCCCATCACCCTTCCTAGAGGATAAGGGGGGCTGACATGCAGAGGGCTAACATAAAAAATAAAGCCCTCATATGCAGCCTAGGTTAGAGAATGTACTTCAAACCTATCTCCCTCTTGGCTAAGAATTTTATATCTTAGTATGGGTCAGGGAGAAATACCATCAAGAGCTCTAGAACATGGTAAAATATCTCCAAATATCGGGGACTCTACAGGGATACCCTTTTTTGGGCCATTAAGAATGGCACTAACGTGAATGCTTGGGAAGTTAGATGGATCCAAAGGATTACCCCCTCTCCTCTATCATCCATGGGCCCATCCAAAATCTCTAAAGCTATGTCAAGGTCAAGGATATTTGGAGGGAAGGGAGATGGGGCTTCACTCCTATTCCTTTTTAGGATCCCTCCCTATATCACTCACAATATCCAAAATGTTTTTCTTTAGATCTCCCATCTAAAGCAAGACACTCCTCTTTGGAGACTCACAGGGGATGGTACCTTTTCTTGCAAAACTCCCTACCATTACACCAATAGCCTTGATAGATACCCCATCAAAACCAACAAGGCCTACAGCTGGATCTAGAAGCTGAACGTCCCTAACAAGATCAAAACCTTCATATGGCTCATGCACCACAACAGTCTCCCTACCAAATTCACTTTGTACAAATGGGGCCTGTGCATCAACACGTGCTGTCAGTGTTGCAGTATTGATCAGGAATACCAGCAACACATCTTCTTTAGGTGCCGGATGCCAAGACCCTTTGGCAATAAGTTATTCATATATATAAAGGGACATTGTATCTCAACATCTGCATGTTTGACACCAACAACTAGCCTACCACCTGGAAAACTCTTAGTAAGAATGAATTTTACCCTCACACTCCCTGGGGATCTCTTCTCCCATTCTTCCTATGGCATCTCTGGATGACCAGGAATGCTAATAATTTCTCGTATTCCAGATCCCATCCTTGCTTCAAAACTCCTCATGTAGAAGCTATAAAATATCATCACCTAAGGAACAATATCAATAACCACCACAAAACCAGTATTACCATCAAATGGCTCTCCCCTACATCTAACCCCATCAAACTTAATATTGATGAATCCTATTTTGGAAACCCAGGCAGGGAAGGTATAGGGGGTGTCATTAGGAATTCTCGGGGAGACTGGTTGGTTGGTTTTACCAAAAGCTTTATCCATGTAACCAATAATCTTATTGAAATTTTGGCCTTAAAAGAAGGACTCAATCTGGCCTTACATCAGAATTTGAAACCCTATGCAGACTCTATTGAAGTAATTAACATGATGTACCATGGTAACCGACTCTATAACTCTATTGTCTTTGAATGCAGGTATTTACTAGAGAAATTGAGAAATCCTCCAGTCTACCCCACCTACAGGGAGTAGAATAGAGTAGCAGACTAGATGGCAAAGCAAGGGTCCAAGATCGATATGTTTGATAGGCTACATGTTTTTGAAACTCCTCCATCTAGTGTAGGATAAGTTTTTTGGAAAACTTCAAGGGAAATCTTTCTCCCGTCTTGTATCCAGTACTGGGAATGCTGACCCAAACTATTACATTTTTGTACCAGACTAAGTCTGGCTCTTTAAAAAAATAAACTAGCTTCTTTATTCAATGAACATATTCTTAACCAAAAAAAACAAGGAAAGAGAAAAAAAGAGAGGGAGAAAATAGATAAACAAAATTAATAGGAGTATGTAACGTTTCTGAAATATTCATCTACTTTTCATTATACGTACAAACTTTATTTATAGCTGTATATTATTTGTAATAGTCATATTGGTACAGTAGTATAATAGGGTTCATCAGATAACATCCATCAATGAAATATTCACAACACTTCCCTTTGATGTAAAAGATAAATTCAATGAAAAAACTTGTATAAAAAATTATTCATAATACTTTTTTAGTTTCAGAAAGCTCATTCTTGAACGTCCATGTCTTTATAGATAATGTGTATCATTAAAGCGTTACTAACAAAAATTCAATGAGAAAATGCTAGTGAAGAAAAAAGAGTACACATGTCTTTAATACACATTTATAACTGCCTCATTAAAAACATCGTCAGGAAAACTTAATGAAACAAAATTCAATCAAGCAAAAAAGAGTATAGCTTATATTATACTCCCCCTAATTGAAAAATCACTTATTTCTTGTAATAATTTTTTATTACCTTATACACCAACTTTTCTAAAGTTTTTATTTACAAATTTCATATGACCAAGTCATATTTACGAAGATGTTGCATTCTTCAACTCATCTTAATAAATCATTTTCTTGTTTCTTGGATAAATGGAGACTTTGAGTGTAACAATATACATTCTTAACGACCTTTTATTTGTGATCTCGGTGTCTGTAATGACCCTTTAGGTCATTTTTTATATTTTTGATTATTTTTACTGTTTGAGCTTTTCTATAGCTGTCCCAAGTGAGTTATGACTTACTGGGACTAATAGTTTGGATACCAGATAGTTCATTTGGTTTTAGATCCATTTCACTAGTTTGAAGTCTACTGGTTCTAAATAGTGAATGGGCAAAACTTTTAGTCCAACAACATCAAATGCAAATTTAACTATTCTAGTAACTCCTAAATATCAAATTTAGGTTAGGTGTACTCTTGGTTCGGGTCCATAGGCACACGAGGCTCATTTTGACCTATTAGTCAAAAAGTTAAGATAATGAAATTATGTATGGACCCATATTTTTTCGAAATAACGTCGGATGGATATTTTGATTGTGCAATTGAGTCTGGAATATCAAATTTGGTATGGTTAAATATATCATTTGCATATACAAAATTTTGAATGAATCTCAAGGGCTTGGTGGAGACTTGAAAATTTTCAAATCTACTGCTGTTATCTAGTGCATCACAATTGTAAGCCAAGGGTCGCGATTGCAATACCCCTTGAAGACCTCAAGTTTCATGATCATGGTGTCTTTTCATGATTGTAATTTACTAGGGAAATCCCAATATACAGTGATCGCAAAGGCTGGATCATGATCGCGAGACCCGATTACTTGGGACAGGTATAAATAGGCCATTTTAGCCCAATGTTGCTTATTCTTTACCCAATATCTTGATACTAAAACACTAAATAGAGATATATATTAAAATTAAAGCTTGTGGGTGATTTGGAAAGTTTGATTAGCACTTTTTTCTTGATTCTTCGTTGGATTTGAGGTAAGATTCCTCTAGATTCATGGTTGATTTTTTCATTTCTTCACCAAAAATTCCAAAGCCTTGGGGAATTGATTTTAACCCTAAATTAGCTCAGTACCATCCATTTTTAGGAGAATTATTCCTTGAGCATATGAAAATGTTGTAATGCTTTTGAAAATGTGATTTTTCGTAAATGAGGCCCATATGGGATTTTGGTAGGATTTTTAGGCCCAAAAAATAATGGTACAATATGGATATTATTATTCTCGTATTAATTAGTAGAATGTTATTTATATAGATTTTCATCACACGGAATATTTTTGAAAGAGAAAGTGGTAATTTAGTGGATCTTTGAGTTTTCTTCGACATCGAGATAGGCTAGGTCTTACCCCTTGTTAGATTGCATTAATTCATAGTATGTTTATAATATTTTGTAAGATTTGGGATAGGTTTTAGGTGTTAGTATGATGAAATTGAAATTCTTGGATTAGTTGGACCGTTTATGTTATTTAAAAATATAATTTAGGCATAATTGACCTTGTTTCATATATTTTAGGTTAATTTCCTATTTTATGGATAATTTAGACCTATTTAACATCTAAAAGTATATTTAGATACCTTAAACCTAGTTCGGGTTGAATATGGCTAAAATGTAACTTCAGGGATTAGAAGTGTGCCCTTGATCCACCTTAGGTTAAGACACATGTTAGCTTATGTAGACCGTTATACATTTGTTAGACTTTTGAAATGCTTATTGAGGTGATATTAAGAAAACATTACACTTGATGATTAATTTAGTTTTTATGAGGGCTGATGCCTATTGATTATGCTATTATTTATGCCATTGATGAAACTATTAATTACATTCATATATTTATATTTAATGGTTCAAGTCTGGATATTGATGATATTTTACTTATTCAAGTCTGGGTATTGATGATATAATTACCATTTAAAGCAAGGCTATTGATGACATAATTATTTTAAGTCCGTCTATTGATTATATAATCATCAATTCAAGTCCAGCTATTGAAGATATATTTACTAGTTCAAGTATGGCTATTGTTGATATAATTATCAATTTAAGTTTTTCTATTGATTATATTTAGTAATTTGAGTCCAGATATGCACATTATGCTACGATGATATACTTATCATGATATGATAATATCAGGGTGTGACATTAAAAATAATAACTTGGCTAAGTCTAAAAATAAGTAAATGAATATAATGTTGTAGGATATAAATGAATTCTAGTGAAATAATGATTAGTTGATAAGTGTTGATTAGTTGGAAAATAATGAATATGGATAACCAATGGTCATAGTCTGGCATGACTTGGATGAATTTCAATAGTATGATGAGAATTGATATATAACGATGGTATGTTATTCTATCTTGTTTGTACCCTTAAGTCTCATGAGGGATTATAATTTTTTGCACCAATTGTCTTGTAGAAGCCGATTTTATAGTTATGTTTGCGTGTTTTGCTGATTTATGTTATGTTATGCTATTATTTTACTTTATCTACCTATGTATGCACAACGATGTTAGAGTTGATATAGGTTCATTTTATACCTTGACTTAGTTATATTATCATGCATTCCATCATACTTATATCATGATTTAGCTCAGTCGACTGATGATGCATATTGTGTACCAATGGCTTTGGAACTCATAATACATTTCTATACTTTTTGGTGCATATCCTAGTACTAGTTTCCATCATTGATTGATGTTTCAGAGATATTCGGAGATAGGGTGAGATCTTGGAGCAGAATTCTCCTATTTTCTTCTATCTTTCTATGTTCAGTTTTTTGTTCTTGACAGATATATTAACTATTCTTGAAAATTGGATTGTATGTTTATTTCTTGATGCTTTTGCATCTTCTCTACAAGGTCGTGGTATGGTATTTATGTAGTGGCTACCTTTAAACTATTTGTATTGCCTTACTTATTTATTATGTTGGATTACCTATTAAGCCTTTTTGGGGAAGTCCACCAAGTTAACCCATTGTTTTTAACTCTCAGTCATGGTTTGTCTTCCCTAATAGAGAGATAGGGTAGATGCTATTATGACTTATAAATTGGGTTGTGATAAATTGGCATCAGATCCAGGTTATATCAGTATTATTGATACAAGAGCAAGTGTCTAGTAAAGTCTTGTGGATCAGAATGATGACCTATGTTTCCTATCTTCGAGAGGCTATGGGAGATTTTTATAAGTTATTCACTTCTTTCACTCATATCGTTCTAAGAGTTTAAGTTTATTTATAGATCATTACTTTGATTCACTTTTTCATAGATGTCTAGGACACGTGCTATAGATATACATAACGGGGGTCTCGAGATCGAGCCTAGGGATCCTACTCCTATTTATGGATGACCCAAATGTTACAGACAACCAAGAGATGTGTCCCCAACTAGGGTCTAGGATAAAAGGCCTATATAAGACCCTATTCCTACTCCTAAGCTAGAGATTCTTATGCCCCAACTAGCGGTGAGCTAAGGCTATCCTAGGCTCCATATGAGTTTATTTCTTCTTCAATGTTTAGAGATGCTTTGGTTAAACTTTTGGGGACAGTTGATAGTTCACTATCAGATGGTGTGTAGTCTACAGATCAAGGTGGTATGAAGATGGGGGCACATCCTGTAGTTGTGGCTCACATAGTTAAGGTCTCTCCTATTCTAGAGATTGCTCAAATTGTAATTTCTTAGTAAGTGGTTAACCAGCCTGCTGTATTTGTTGAAGAGAGAAAGATGTTGGGTAGATCCTTATGGTTATCTCCAGGTAGGTTTTCTGGTGCTTCGGGCGAGGAAGCATATAAGTTTTTGGTTGCTTATGAGAATAGGCACTGTAATTTTTACCTTGTTGAGACTCGTGGTATGGATTACACCATATTTCAGTTGGATTTTGTTCCTCGATATTGGTAGAGAGTTTATATGGATTCTAGATAAGCTGGATCTTTTTTTTTGTCATGGACTTAGTTCTCTAAGATATACTTGGAGAGGTATATACCTCACAGCCTTAGGGATCGCCTGAGGGATTAGTTCTCTAGATTGGAGTAGGGCTCTATGATAATTACAGAGTATGAGAATCATTTTTATGAGTTTGGTAGGACTTCTATTCTAGACACTGTGTATGAGAGAGTTTGTTTCTTTATTATAGGATTGAGACTTACTCTTTGCATGCCCACTTAGAGTTTGGTTGTTGCGGGTAGGTCTCTTCTTAAGTTTTCAGATCATGCTTAGGTGATAGAAGAGATGCATCGTGAGGCCCAAGGGGGCAATGATAAGAGTACTAGATATTTAGGGAGTTTCAGTGAGAGTCATAGTAGTTCACAATTAAGAGGTAGTATTTCTTGTGGTGGGTATTCTCGACATCTATCCTCTTAGCCTCAGAGTTAGTCTAGTTGACTGATTTGAATAGCTCTTCAAATTACTGATGGGGGTCAGTCTTGTGTCAGTGATCGCCCTAGTTAGTTTTGTTGTTTGTCTTCAAAGTTTTTATTTTTTGACTATTCTAGTCGTGGTGGTTACTCTGGGTCGACCAGATCTATTGGTTTTTGTTTAGCTCAGGAAGCATGTTATCATTGTAGATTATTTGGTCATTATTCTCGTGTGTTCCTTAGTAGTGGGGTGATTATTGCTTAATCTCAGAGTATTCCCCCTATTAGAGAAGTTCATTCCTTAGCAAAAGGTGGTTCTAAGGGTTATAGGGAAGTGTCCAGAATACTTGAGGAGATTCTTAGAAAAGTAGGAGAAAGGGTCTATTAGGATCCTAGCCAGGTAGCAGGTGTGGTCATTTATATTGATTACCAGCTAGACCTGAGGTTGAGTCTTTGGATGTTGTTATTATAGGTACAATATTGTTGTGCCACATGTCCTCCCATACTTTATTTGATCTGAGATCAACTTATTCTTATATATCTGCTTATTACGCTCCAAAATTAGTGTTATCTTGGGATTTATTTGTGACCATTAATGTATCTACTCCCGTAGGTGATTCATTACTAGTGGATTGGATTTTCAGATTATGTGTTGTGACTATTAGCAATGTTGATACTCAAGTTGATCTAATTATTCTGGATATGGAAGATTTGATGTGATTCTAGGCAAGGACTAGTTATCCCACTATCATACAGTCATGGATTGTTTTTCGAAGACCATTACATTAGCAATGCTTAATATACGCCCAGATGTGTGGCAGGGAATGGTTATCCCTGAGCTGACGGGTATTATTTCTTAAGTTTATTCTAGGAGGCTTATTTTGAGGGGTTACGAGTCTTATCTTGCTTATATTTGTAATACTAGTGTCGAAAGTTAGTTGCTTGACTCTATTCCTGTAGTTTGTAAGTTTCCTAATGTGTTCCTTCCAGGCCTGCTTGGTATTACCCTTGTCTGTGAGATTAAGTTTTCTATTAATCTCCATCCTAACACCTCACCTATTTCTATAGCATTTTACCATATGGAATCTGTCGAGCTTAAGGAGCTGAATTCTTAGATTTAAGATCTTCTTGGTAAGGGTTTTATTAGATCGAGTGTGTCTCTTAGGGAAATTTTTGTGATTTTGTGAAGAATAAAGGATCTATGCATGTGTATTGATTATACATAGCCTAATAAGGTAACATTGAAGAACCTTATCCTATGCCTTACATTGATGATTTGTTTGACCAGTTTCAGGGAGTGACAATGTTCTCTAAGATTTATTTGAGATCTCGTTACCATTAGTTGAGGATTCAAGCTGAGTATATACTAAAGATAACTTTTAGAACCCATTATGGCCATTATGACTTCCTCGTGCTTTCATTTTCCTGGACTAATGCTCCAATTGCATTTTATGGATTTAATGAACTGAGTGTTCAGGCCTTATTTGGATTTCTCTGTGACTGTGTTCATTAATGACATCCTTGTATATTAAAGGAGTAGAGAAGAGAATGTGCAACAATTGAGGATTATGCTCCAGACTTTGAGATATCATGTGCATTTTGCTAAGTTCTCTAAGTATGAGTTTTACCTTGAGTCGGTGACATTCCTTGGACATATGGTGTCTAGAGATGGTATTATGGTAGACTCAACTAAAGGAGAGGAAATTCTTGATTAGCCCAGACCTATATCTCTGATTGAGGATCATAACTTTATTGGGTTGGCCAGTTATTATAGATGATTCATCGAGGGTTTTGCTACTATTTTAGCGCTTTTGATTAGATTGACTCAGACTGAGATTCCTTTATGATGGTTTAAGGAGTGTAAGTCAAGCTTTGAAAAGCTCAAGGATTTTCACACTTTAGCTCCGGTTCTAGCTCTTCCATCTGAGGGTGAGGGATTTACCTTGTTTTGTAATGCTTCTGGAGTTGGTTTAGGGTGCATACTAATGCAGCAGGGTTGTGTTATTACTTATGCTTTGCGATAGCTTTAGGTTAAAGGGCGTAATTACTCCTCTTATGATTTGGAGTTGGCGGCAATAGTTTTCGCACTAAAGATTTGGAGTTATTATCTCTAGGGTGTGTATTGTGAGATTTTCACCGATCATTGTAGTCTATAGCATCTTATGACCAAACAAGAGCTTAAAGTTAGGCAGCATAGATGGATCGAGTTAGCTAAGGATTATAATATTTCCATCATGTATCATTCGGGCAAGGTGAATATGGTAGCAGATGCCTTGAGCTGGAAAACAGTGAGTATGGGTAGATTGGCTTGTATTTTAGTTTCTCATAGGTCATTGGCATGGAAAATTTGGTGCTTAGCCAACTTGTGTTAAGTGCTTACAGATATGCTCCTAGCTTGTGTTATAGATTTTAGAGGTCAGTGGGAGGAGCACTTAGCCTGAGTAGTATTTGCTTATAACAACCATTATCATTTGAGTTTTGAGATGGTGCTAAGGCTTTGTATGGTAGGATATGTCTTTCACCAATTGGTTGGTTTGAGTCTTCTGAGATTCGAATCTATGATACTGAATTGCTTTACGATTTGTTCAATAGAGTCAAGGTGATTCAATATAGATTGAGAGTATCTTAGAGTAGGTAAAAATTCTATACAAACAATATACTCTGTTCCTTGAGATTTGGAGTTGGTGATCGAGTATTCCTCTGAGTATCAACAAATAAGGGTGTGATGAGATTTGGGAGAAAAGGCAAGCACAGCCCCAAATATACTGGTCCTTTTTAGATTTTTGAATAATTAGTGATGTGGATTATGAGTTAGCTTTACCTTGAGATGTTGCTACTGTCCATCAATTTTTACATTTTTCTATGTTGCAGTGATATATTCTTAATCCATCTCATGTGCTTCGATAGAACATAGTTCAGTTAGATGAGTGTTTGACCTTCAAGTAGGAGCTAGTGCTCATTTTGGCTAGTGATGTTAGGCTGTTGCAAACTAGGGAGATTTATGTAGTTAATGTTCTTTTGAGACACCATCCATTGGAGGAGGTCACTTGGAAGATCGAGAGCGTGATGTATACCTAGTATCCTCACATGTTCAAGACTTTAGGTACATCCTAATCCTTAACTTTGATGTACTAAAGTTCCTTTAGTAGTAGATATTGTAATGAACCTTTAGGTTATTTTCTATATTTCCACTTATTTTTTCCATTTGAGCTTTTGTATAGCTCCATAAGTCATTTATGACTTACTGGAATTGATAGTTTGGTTACTGGGCTGTTTATTTGGTTTTTAGAGCCAATTTCCTATTTTGAAGTCTTTGTTGGTTCCAACTGGGCATTGGGAGAAAACTTCTATCAAAATACCTTGATTGTAAATTTTGACTATTCCAGTAGTTCAGGAATATCAATTTTAGGCTATTAGGAGTCTTGCTTTGTTTCCCAAGGCACCCGAGATCATTTTAATCTATTGGTCGAAAATTTAAGAAAATGGAAATTGAGGGTGGGACCCATATTTTTTTAAAATGACTTCGGATTAAAATTTTAACTATATTATTGAGTCTAGAACGTCGAATTTTGTGCGGCTACATATTTTGTTTATGTATACAGTATTTTAGATGAATCCCGTAGGCTTGGCGAAGAGTTTAAAAGTTCCATGTCTACTAATGTTATCTAGTGCATTGCAATCACAAACCAAGGTTCGCGATCACGATACCCCTGGCAGGCCTCATGTGCCACAATCGCAGTGGCTTGTCGTGATCACGATTTATTGGTCCAGTCCCAATATACCGCGATTGCAAAGTTTGGGTCGTGATCGCGAGACCCAAGTACCTAGGATAGGTAAAATTAGGCCGTTTTAGCCCAATTTTGCTCATTATTCACCAAATCTCTTGACACTAAAACCCTAATTAGGTCGATATATTGAAATTGAAGTTTTTGGGTGATTTGAGAAACTTGATTAGAAATTATTTCTTGATTCTCCTTCGGATTTAAGGTAAGATTCCTCTAGATTCATGGTTGATTTTTCTATTTCTTTACCAAAAATCCCAAAACCCTGGGGGCAAGATTTTAACCCCACATTAGCTCGAATTCAACCCATTTTTTGAGAATAAGGATTCCCTGATCATGTGAAATCATTGAGTTGATTTTGAAAATGTGATTTTTAGTGAATAGGATCCCACATGAGGTTTTGGTATGATTTTTGGACTAGAAGCACAAGGGTTCAGTATGGGTATCATTATTCTCATATTTATGAGTAGAATGTGGTTTTGATAGCTTTGCATTTTGCGGAAGCTTTTTTGAATGAAAAAGTGTGATTTAGTAGATCTTTGATCTTTCTTTAGTGTCAAAATAGACTAGGTTTTCTACCTTGTTAGATTGAGCTAATTTGTAGTATGTTTATGATATTATAAGAAGGTTAAGATGAGTTTTAGTTGTTGGTATGATGATATTTAAATGATTGGATTTGCTAGATAATTTAGGTTATTCAAAAACTATAATTTACATATAATTGACCTAGTTGCTTATAGTTTAGGTAAATTTCCTATCTTAGGCATAACTGAGGCTTGTTTAACATCTAAAAATATATTTAGATATCTTAAGCCTAGTTTGGCTAGAATTTGCCTAAAATATAACTTTGGGAACTAAAAGTGGGCCCTTGACCCACCTTAGGCTAAGACGTATGCTAGCTTGTGTTTACCTTTATATGCTTTTTAGACTCTTGGAAATTCTTATTGAGGTAATATTGTGGAACCTTGACATGTCATTGTTATGTTGGTTGATGAGAAGGATGACTCTTATTAATTCTGCTATTGTTTATGCCATTGATGATACTATTGATTACATTGATTTATTTATATTTACCAATTTAAGTCTGACTATTGATGATATAATTACCGGTTTAAGTTTGTCTATGATGATATAATTGCTATTTAAAGTCTTGCTATTGATGATATAATTACCGGTTCAAGTCCATCTATTGATGATATAAATATCGGTTTAAGTCCGTCTATTGATTATATTTACCGGTTCAAGTATGGAAATGCACATGATGCTATGATGATATACTTATTCTGATATGATGATATCAAGATGTGAGATATAAAATAGCAACCTAGATAAGTCTAAAAATAAGGAAATAGTTATAATATGTTAGGGTATAAATAGATTCTAGTGAAATAATGATTAGTTAATAAGTGTATATTAATTTGCAAATGGTGAATATAGAAAAGTAATGGCTATAGTATGTCATAACTTGGATGAATTTCAATCTTATTATATGAGTTGATAAATGACGGTGGTGGGTTATTCTATCATGTTTGTACCTTCCAGGATTACAGGGGGTTTGCGATGGGTTATTTACTTTTCCGCACTAATTGGAGTTTGGGAGACAATTTTTTAGTTATGTTAGTGTATGTTGATGCTTTATGTTATGTTATGATATTATTTCGGTTTATCTACCTATGTATACATAGTGATGTTGGAGTTGGTTCAGGTTTGTTCCTTACATTAACTTAGTTTTGTTATGTTGCATCCTATCATACTTATATCATGATTTAGTTGAGTCGGTCGATGATGCTTATTGAGTAACCGTGATTTTAGTACTCATACTACACTACTTTAGCTTTTGGTGCAGATTCAAGTACTAGCTTCCACCGTTGATAGGTATTCGTGTTGTATTGATATCTGGAGATAGGGTGAGCTCTTGTAGTTAGAGTGACCTATTTCCTTCAGTCTTTCTGAGTTCAGTCTTTTGTTTCTATATATATGTATTGACAATTCTAGATACTTGTATTATATTTTCATTTCTAAATGCTCTTGTTCTGGCTTTACCAGGTCGTGGGATGGTATTTATATAGTGACTACCTTTAAACTATTTCTATTGCCATCCATATTTAGTGTTGGATTTCCTGTTAGGCCCTTTTAGGCATTTCCACCAAGTTAACCCATTCTATTTAAATCGGGGTTATGGTTCAGTTTTCCTAATTACGGGATAGAGTAGGGGCCATCTTGACTCGTAAATTGGGTCGTTATAGTGTCGGTGGTAAATTGCACATTCCACTTGTTCATAGCAACAATCAATTGGCGGTTACATTCAATTGCATGATAGTAGAATTGATGTCTTGTAGAATAACATGATATGGTAATATTTTCATAAGAGAACCTTCTCAATGCCTATATCTCCATATAAATGTGATATCATATTTTTCTGCACATAAGAAAAATTATCTCATGAATCATAATCGCAAGATATATAAGTGAATTAATTATGTTAAGCCATAATATTTTCGTAGCATTTTCAAGAGATCAAAATTAATCCTTCTTTATGTTAAGTGATCTCAAAATCATTGGGGCGCTCAATGGAATCCCTTTAATCATGTAAAAATTTGTTAAACCTTATCTAACAAATTCAAAAAATCTTTTATATGCTTCAAGTAATTTAAATCTTTCAAGGATTTATATATAAACTTCACTTTCTAGCTAACCATAATTACTATTCATTATACTTATTCAAACTTTTCTGCATTTCTAGACTGAAACAAACATCATTTTATCCACCACAAGATAAGATATCACTATTTCTACAGTAATGCCAAAAAAATTGCAAAAAATTCTTTAAACCCCAAAGGCACAAGTCTATAATATCCTGCAAGATCCTAAACTAGTTTTAAGCTATTTTCACATGTCTAGAAGTTCCAAAGTCATTATTTCACACAAAGTACAAGTGACATGGACATTTTGACACACCAAGATTTTGAGAATTTTATTTTTGTCCTTCTCGAGTACCAAACGTTGATTTATGAGTTGACATAAATTTAGGAATGTTTAAAAGGTCTTCCAGTAGAGTTTCAGAATTTACGGAAGTGGTTCAGGGTGTTTTGGTACCACAGAGGCAGTAAACCTCCCCAATTTTGACGTACCATAGAGAATGGCCCTCCGTGATATGCAGTGTGTCATAGAGGTTAGTCTTAGTGATATACAACATGTCACAGAGGCTTGCCTCCGCAATAACCACCGTGCCACGCTGCAGTGTAAATCCTACAACTTTCATTAAAGGGGTGAGGGGCATTTTTGCATTTTCCCTCTTCTTTAAAAGCACAATTCAAGACCAAGAGACCCAAATAAACTAATTAACCTCTTTCTCAGTCATATAACATCATTTATCCCTCTCCTACACTCAAGAATAAAAACAAGGGTTCCTTTCAAAGAATTTAACCATCGAAGGTCTCAATTCCAAGTTTTCTCCAAGAATTCAAGCAAAAGAAGTTATGATGGGTATTTATTAATGGGTTTCTTTTACCTGTTGAGTCCCAAAAATCCCTAGTTTTCACGAATAAAACCCGTTTCCCTCTTCTTATAAAATTTCAATATGAAGTATAAAATTATTCAATTGTTTCTTAACAGTTTTTAATACAAGTCATGATAATGTGTTTCCCATGTGAATTATGTTCATACATGTTTTATAATTTCTGTCACCCACATCATTTTCAGTTGAAACCATGTTAATCTATCAATATATGAATTGAACCATGTGAGCATGTTGTTCCCATAATTTTAACATTTTCCCATACTCATAATCATGGATGTCATAAACTTAGTGAGATATTCTATGTTTTTTGTCTCTGAATCATGAATTTCCTTATAGTATTTTAAATGATGTTGTAGTTTTTAAAGTAATATCCAGTGCTAGAGGATTATGAACACTAGATACCTATATGCTTATGCATGTTTCCAATTTCCAGAAATAACTCAGTCAGATCATGATTTTATGACACGATCTGAACCAGACCTAGTCGTGACGAGTATCTCATGTCTTACAAGGACTAGAGACAACCCCTAATACCTAAATCGTAAACCACCTTACACCCATGTTGGATAAATTCTGAATATATAACAAGATATGAGAACTAAAAATTGAAGATATTATGATATATGTATAATCAATCCACCAAAAACCAAACCATCCCATGTCCATAGTAGTATGACAAAGACTCTACCATATCGAATATCAATAAATTGTCGGGAGATGTCCTCGACTATAGTAAAAAAATAATATCCAATAGTCTATAGACAAAAAGCAAACATAATCCTAAAATAGAGCCTTTCAAAGCATTGAATCTTAAGACTTCAAGTCAACGCTCGATCAATCCACAATCACTGAGTGAGAGGAGTAGAAGTATGGACAAATCTTGCTTCTCATAGGGATACAACGTCCGAAGACATTTAGCGGGGTGAAAACTACCATGTCACTCAGGGATAAATATAAAATAATGCCCTTAATTTAAACCAAGTCAACCAATGAACATAACCATATGTCAATACATATAAATATATATTTCATGTCAGGATAGGAAACAAGGTTTAGCATGCACTTTAAAACCTTAACCTTGATTGTGTAGCTCAATCATCATATAATAGTATGATCTTGGGCGATTTATATGTCCAATCACCAATATTATCCCATATTTAAACTTTTTTTAAGAGCTAAAGCATCCTATTTGTATTATATTTGAGTCCTAATTATGTTCAGTATCTAACCAATGTGATTAGCGATGTAGGGTGAATTTCTAACAAAATTTCACAAAATTGAACTACATAATATGAAGCAAGTGAGTATTGATGCTCAAAATTAACGATATGAGTTTGAGAAGAAAATTTCACAGGATTTGTAGAGCATTCATGGACAACTAAAGAAAATACGAGGAGCAACTATCTAGTGATGATTTTTTCTTAGCTGAAATTTTTGTAAACATTTCCAGTGGCCTCTCATGATAAGCTCATACTGAGAGGCCCACAAACGCAAATAATTCTCACATCATGAGGCCCAGTAAGGAGTAAGACTTATCTGAAATTATTGATGACATTTACAGGGGTTTATTGCCCAGTCTTCTCGTCACGATCTCCAGAAATGGGTATAATTCCCGATTCGCCAGGATAATTAGGGAGAAGGACTTAGCAACAAAATTTGAAGGAAATTCTAGTGAGATCTCTCTATAAGCTCGCGTTGCGAGCTTAAAAAAAGAGGAGTACGTATTGCGTTGTGATATTAATAAATGAGGAATATCCCTCACGGTGCAACACTCATTCCCACTTAGGTAAAATTATCCCAACTCAATTAGGAGCATATGAACATAAATTAAAGAACTTTTGCAAGCATAGTAGCAGTGGAAAAGCATATAATTCATTTTTTTAGGGTTCTTAGACATTCTTTTGAACTTCTTTACTTCAAGATTAATTTTGGTATGATTAATTGCTTATTTTGGATGTTAAATTCAAACCTTAGTGGCTAAACACCCTTGTTCTGGGGTCAAGGCCAAGAACATGATTACTCTTTGATATTCTTTATCGTATTTTCTTTTTGGATTATGAGCTGGTTGGTCCTTAATTTCTTGAGCTTACTATTTTGATGAATGGCCACCTTTAGAATAAATCTATATTTCTATGTGAATCTAGGAGGAGAATCATAAGATAGAATAAAGAAATTAAGGAGCAAGGTTCTTATCATTTTATGAAATAAAGGGTTGAATTAACATCTAGGATAGAGATATACCTAGAAGACTAGCTTAGTTCAATTGCAAGAAGATAACTTTATGAATCTAGAAGATTATTTTATCTCTCCTAGAGATGTAGTGCAATATTCAATAGATAGAAGATTTGAGATCGGGAGACCAAGATCGGACTATAAACCTTGCAAATCAATAACCCGATAACAAATTAGAAAGTGATAAGAAGATAGAATTATATGATTATTCGATGTGCCTAGAATTATATGATTGTTCGATGTGCCTCAACCCTGGAATTCTAATCATTACTATTTCCAACCGTTGCTTTCTTTTCGATTGTCAGAAATTGTTATTTCTTATTAATTAATTTATATTCTTATTCTAAATTTCACAAACATCTTGATACTATACAACACTTAATACAACTTTGTATAAAACTAAAAGTTTGTAAAATTTCTAGTTGCTTAGTCCTCGTGGGAGCAATATCTGACTATATAAGTCACTATATTAGTTGTACGATCACATGCACATGCGTGTGCATTGGGACGTAATAAGTTTTTGGCACATTGTTGGGGACTAGTATAATTAGAAAATTACTAAATTTTTGGTTTTTGATAATTAGTTTTAGTGTTAACGACTTGATCTTAGCTGCTGAATTTTTGAAGGATTAGCTGACTACAGGACTGGAGAGAGATAAAGAGTTGGTAGATCCTTTTGTAGAACCAGAAAAAATATTTCAACAAAGATGAAGAGCTTAATATCCCATTCAACAGGTGTAAATGACTTATTTAGTTGATCCAAATGATCTTGTCGATCCAAATGCAAGAAATATTCCAACTTTAGTTATCCCAGCTGTTCATGCTTAACTAGTTCCTAGACCTATTCGTAATGTGTCAATCCCACTCATAAACCATGCTACAAATAATATTTGCAAGCCCAAGCCAGGTGGTTAATTTGAATTGAAGAAGAATATGGTGCAATTGCTCAATTCGGTGTGGCAATTTTCTGGCCTTTCACATGAAGACCCGCAAGAACATATACAAACCTTCCTAGAAATAAGTGATACTTACGTTCCTACAAGGGTGAATACTGATTATTTTAAATTGACACACTTCCCTTTTTCCTTAATTGGGGAAGAAAAGTTGTGGTTACATGCTGAACCACTACTCTCCATCACTTTTTTGAAAGATTTAGCTCGAAAGTTCCTTATTCAATTCTTTCCATCAGGGAAGAATACACATTTGAGAAGTGAGATTCTAAGTTTCAAACAAAAAGAAGGAGAGAATCTATACCAAGCTTGGTAGAGATTTAAGTTTATGTTTAGAAATAGCCCTTACCATCATAAATCTAATGATGTTCTTGTTCATATTATCATTGAGGGGTTAGAGCCAAATACTAAGATTCTCTTCGATTCAGTAGTAGGTGGAAAAGCTCTTGAGAAGACTTATGATGAATTGTACACATTGCTGAATAGGATATCTCAAGGGAATCCTGATTGGCATGCTGATTCGAGGATTGTTCCTAAGAAGGTTGTAGGGGAATTATAGGTAGACCAGTTCACCACATTATCATCTCAGATTGCAGCAATGCAAAATCACATGCTTACTCATCTTAATAGCATAAAGTTGGGAGTTCCACAAGAAACAACTATAACTAATGCAGTCCAACAGGAAAATTCTTATTGTGAGTTTTGTGTAAGTTATGAGCATGCAACATATGTTTGTAAGGATAATCCAGATTTTGTTCACTATGCGGGGAACGCGAATAGTCAGGGATAATAAAATTTTGGTGACACATATAATCCAAACTGGAGGAACCATCCAATTAGCTCATTCTGTGGAAATCAGGTATAAAACACTGATCAGTATAAGGTCCAGTGCAACAAAATCAATAGACGATTAAGAATAATTAGGCTACTTCTCAAGTAAGTAATATGGAGGTGATAATGAAGCAAATTTTAGCTCAAGAAACGCAGTTTGCAATAGAAGTGAAGATTCAACAAGCGCAGTTTGCAGTAGAGTTGAAGAGATAATAGATGGTTCCTAGAAATTTGGACTCGGATAGATTTTAGGATCAGAAAATACAAGACCACAAGGAGGCTTACCAAGCGATACAGAATAAAATCCAAAATAGGTAAATGTAATTACAACAAGAAGTGGGTTGCAGTTAAAGGAGGTGGTACCTGAGTAGGTTAGTCCCACAACCAATGACGATGATCTTAAGGCCAAAAAGAAGAAAGGGGTCAAGAAAAAAGTTGCTAGTGATGAAATTCATGTGGACAAAAAGACTTTACCTCTACCATTCCCGCAAAGAAAAAGAAAGCATTAAGAAGAGGCTAGTTACCAAAAATTTTAGGATCTTCTAAAGCAGGTTCTAGTAAATCTTTCTCTTCTTGATATTATATAGAGTGTTCTAAAATATACAAAATATCTTAAGGATATAGTGGTAAACCAGAAACAATTGACAGAGTATGCTATAGTTGCACTAACTGAGGAGTGCACATCCAAGATACAAAATAAACTAACCACGAAGCTGAAGGATCCATGTAGTTTTACTTTATAGATCACTATTGGGCGGACCATCAGTGCTTGTGGATTGTATGACTTGGCATCTATCCTAAATCTAATGCCCATATTTTGTTACAAAAGAATAGGTCTTGGGAGTCCCAAACCCACTACTATTATCTTATAATTGGCTGATAGGTCCTTTTATAGGACAGATGGAATTATTGAAGATGCCTTGGTGAAAGTGAGATCACTAATCTTTCTGGTGGACTTTGTGGTTCATGACTTTGATGCTGATTCGGTCATCTCATTTATTTTGGAATGGCCCTTCCTAGTAATAGGACAATTATTAATTTATGTAGCAGCGAAGATGAAACTGAGAGGGCATGACAAAGTAGAGATTTTTGAGGTATACAAGGGGCTGAAATTTCCATCTATATATGAGGAGTTATCTGCTATATCTATTTTAGATCTTGACTCTGATTATAGGATGTTACTTTTAGATGATCCATTAGAAAGAGCTTTGGTTGGTCATGATCTTTATGGAGTTGTGGAGGCATTGACTTTGATTCAAGTTATGCATTTAGCGGTTATTGAAATGAGATAGTTGCCTTTTGAGCCATTGAATAGGCCAATTGGACCATCTCCCAAAGCTTTAATTGATGAAGCTCCAAAATTAGAGCTTAAGGTTCTTCCTCCTCACTTGAAATATGTTTACCTTGGTAAAAATGATACTTTGCCTATTATTTTGTCTACAGATTTATCTGATGTACAAGTATGAGAAGTTATGGCAATCTTGAAAAGAAGTAAGAAGGTGATTAGTTGGCAATTGTTTGACATTACAGGGATAAATCCAGCTTTTTACATGCATAATATATACATAGAAGAGGGTTCCAAACCAAGAGTGCAGCAACAGTGAAGATTAAATCTGGTGATGAAGGACGTGGTGTGGAAAAAAGTAATCAAGTGGATCGATAATGGGATTATTTATCCAATTTCAGATAGCAAGTGGGTAAGCCCAATACGTTGCGTTACAAAAAAGTTGGGTTGACTGTAGTTACCAATGAAGCTAATAATATGATTCTCACTCGCATGGTGACTAGATGGAGGATCTGTATTGACTATTGCATGTCGAATGAAGCCACAAGAAAGGACCACTATTCTTTACTATTAATTGATCAGATGTTGGATAGGTTTGCAAGGTAGGAGTACTATTGTTTTCTTAATGGTCACTTGGGTTATAATCAGATAACCACTATGACCGAGGATCAAGATAAGACTATGTTTACTTTAATGTATGGAACATATGCATTCGGAAGCATACCTTTTGTCTTCTGCAATGCACCTGCAGCATTTCAGAGATTCATGATGGCAATATTCTATGACATGATTAAAGAATTTATTGAGTTATTCATGGACAATTTCTCTATTTATGAAAATTGTTTTGATAAATGCCTGCAGAATGTAGATTGAGTCCTAGCTCGATGTGAAGAGATAAATTTGGTGCTGAACTGGGAAAAGTTTCACTTTTTGGTGAAGAAAGGAATAGTCCTTGGGCATAAAGTGTAATGTAAAGGACTGGAAATAGATAGAGCTAGAATTAAAGTGATCAAAAAATTGCCACATCCAGTAACAGTCAAGGGAGTGCAAAGTTTCTTGGGGCATATAGTGTTCTACTGGCATTTTATTCAGGACTTTTTAAAGATTGGAAGCCTGATGTGTAAATTGTTAGAAAAAGATGCCAACTTTATGTTTGGGGCAGATTGTCAAGAAGCCTTTGAGAAGCTAAAAAAGAAGTTGATAGAAGCTTCTGTTTTTATTTCTTCAGATTGGGAGTTTTTATTTGAATTGATGTGTGATGTCAGTGAAGTGGTTGTTGGAGCAGTTTTGGGCAAAAAAAGACAAGGTATTTTGCTCTATTTATTATTCTTGTAAAGTCTTTAATGATTCCCAAATGAATTATACAGTCATTGAAAAGGAGATGTTAGCAGTGGTTTTTGCATTTGATAAATTTAGAGAATATTTAGTTGGCACCAAATTTAATGTTCATACGTATCATGCTACCGTTAAATATCTCTTCAACAAAAAAGATGCAAAGCCATGATTAATTAGGTGAATTCTGTTACTGCAAGAGTTTGACCTGGAGGTTCGTGATTGAAAAAGAGTAGAAAATATAGTTACAGACCATTTGTCAAGGTTCAAGACTCATGATCATATGGTTGATGACTTTCTCTGTATTAAGGAAAAGTTCCCAAATAGAAACTTATTGTCTATAGAGGTGTGTGAAGTTTCTTGGTATGCGGATATTGTGAATTTGTTGGTGAGTGACTTTTACACTCCCGAAGCTACTATTCAACAAAGAAATAAATCTCTACATGATTCTCGTACATACATATGTTATGATCCATATTTGCTTAAGTAGGGTCCTGATGGAATTATACACAGATGTGTTCTAGAATCTAGATTCACACAAATGCTACAAAAGGGTCATTCATCTCCTTATGGTGGCCATCATGGTGGTGAAAAAACAGCCAGGAAAGTTTTGTAATCTAGTTTTTTATAGACTACCTTGTTTTAAGATGCAGTAGCTTTCGTTAAAAGTTGTGGTCAATGCTAGAGGTTAGGTACAATTTCAAGGCGTCATGAAATTCCCCTAAATAATATTCTTGAAGTTGAAGTATTTGATGTGTGGGGGATTAATTTTATGGGAGCATTCCTACCGTCCAATGGAAACTTATACATTCTACTGGTAGTTTATTATGTATCCAAATGGGTGGAAGCTACAACTTGTCCTACTAATGATGCGAGAGTAGTGCTGATGTTCATGAAGAAGCACATATTTACCCGGTTTGGCACTCCAAGAGCTATAATTAGTGATGGAGTTACACACTTTTATTAGCACGTTCTTTAAGAATCTTTTAGGTAAATATGATGTTAGGCACAAGGTGGACATTGCATATCATCCAAAAATGAGTAGACAAGTTGAGGTCTCTAACCGAGAGATAAAGCAATACTATAGAAGACTGTTAATGGGCAACGGAAGGATTGGGCCAAAAAGCTAGATGATACATTATGAGC
The DNA here is from genome assembly GCA_030864215.1 of Capsicum pubescens. Lineage (NCBI taxonomy): Eukaryota > Viridiplantae > Streptophyta > Magnoliopsida > Solanales > Solanaceae > Capsicum > Capsicum pubescens. Next base: position 148,314,696 of record CM061547.1, read on the forward strand.
ATATAATATAGATTATAAGACACCCATAGGGACCTTTCCATATCTCTTGGTTTACAATAAAGCTTATCATTTGCCAGTGGAGCTAGAACATCAAGCTTATTAGGCCGTGAAAAAAGTTGAATCTTAACATGAGGTCGCAGGAGAAAAGAGATTTCCATAACTTTCTAAACATGATGAGTTTTGTCTCCACGCTTACCAAAATATCAAGTTGTACAAAACTAAAACTAAAAAGAGGCATAACAGGAAAATTTAGGACAGAGTGTTTGAATACGGACAACTTCTTTTGCTGTTCAACTCAAGGATAATGTTATTTCTGGATAAACTGCAATCAAAGTGTTCTAGGTTGTTTGAGGTAGTGCAAATGAAGCCTCATTGAGCTATTGAACAATGGAAAAATGAAAAGACTAAAAAGTTTTTGGTGTATGGACAACGTGTGAAGCATTGTTGGGCGAATCATGAGGATAGGCACAATGCGTCCATCACCTTTGTGGATGAGTGAGGTTGAGTTGAGTTGTACCATGACATAAAATAAGGCGTTGCATGGGAGGTAACCCATGAATGTAATGTAATAGCGTAGTTCCTATCTGTTTTAGTTATTAAGTGGATATGAGGTAAAGGGAGTTAAAGTTTGAGTTTGGGGAGAGGGTGTTCTTAAAGGTGTCTCCCATGAAAGGAGTGATGTAGGTTGGTATGAAGTGAAATTTTAGTCCCCGGTATGTAGTTCCTTAATTTGTTTAGAGGAGGTTTAACAATATTGCATATTAGTGGGAGTTGCCTTCTAGTTTGAGCTCTATTCATCTGGTGTTCCATGTTTCTATGTTGAGGAAGTGTATGTGTGATCCATCTAAAATTGTACCTATCAAGTATATTGGTATTTCAGATTCTTTGTCTTATGAAGAAGTCCTAGTTGAGATCTTGGATCAGAAGATTCATCGATTGTGGACCAAGGATGAAGCTTTGGTTAAGGTTCTATGGATGAACCACAAGGATGAAGAGCCTAGTTGGGAAGCGTAAGAGGACATAAAGTCCAAGTATCTGTTTTTGTTTTTTTCTTTGGGAATCTATGCTGAAGGTATGTGTTCTTCATCGTACTTGTGTTTTATAACTTAGTTAAAGGTCAGAATTGAGTTGTTGGGGTATAAATTATGCTTGCACTACCTTGTTCCTTCATTCGAGAATGAATGATCCAAGTGGGGGAGAGTAGAATCATTGTGGATTTTTTCATATGGAAATTTCTAGAGTTTTTATCTTTTTATTGATCATATGACTCACCATACGACTTGTATGGTAAGGGTACATGTCAGGTAACCCAAATCATAGGATGTCCAGTATTGGGAAGTCAAATTTCTATTGTGGTTACAATATGGTAAGCATGGGTCCTATGGTTTTGTGCTGGTTTATCAGGTTTATCCTTCAGTTAGTGTAAAACTTAGTGACTTAACTTGGCTCTGAGTATGAGTGGATCACTATGAGCCCTGAGGATAGGGTATGAGTGGTATAGTGGAGTCGTACGTTGTCCACTGTCTAACCCCTTTGATTCTATCTTGGATACGACTTATGGGTACTACTCATATGTTCTGTCTATGAGTAGTGCAAAGGAAGTCGTATGGTGGACAATGTGTGGATATCCAACTTTCAAATCAAGATAAGAGTAGAGGGTACCACTTATATGATGTGGGTACGAGTGAGGTGTCCAAACCATACCCTCCTGCCGTGATTTTTACTGTTTAAGTTGGGGGTATTTTTGATATTTCCTCTCTTAACATCTTTTGACCCCATGACTTAAAACATATTTGGAACTTCATTTACCCTATTATTTTCAATCAAGCATCCTCTAAACTCTTATATCTCTCTCAAGCTCTTGATTCAAAAAAAGGCTAGGGTTTCCTTAAGATGGTTAATTAAGGCTCTCAAGTATGGTTTTTCTCCATCTTCCTTGGTATGTAAGGCATGTTACTCCTCTCTTATTGTTAGTTCAAACTAAAAAATATTTTGATATATGATTTTCATGGCTTAATTGTGATAACATTTTGGCTTTTGAAATATATGTTAGGAGTTTTGGTTGTTCTTTGTTGGATAATTTTTTTCCATTCTTTTCTTATTGTTTTCATGTTTTAATTATGGTTTGAACATGTGATTAAATAGGAATGGTGAATTGATACTTGGTTGTAATTTTTGAAACTATATACCCTCAACTTGTTTGTTAAAATGCCAATGAGAAGTTTTTTAATGCATACTAAACTCGGTTACCTTTCCTAGCATGGTATATATATGTATATATGTATGTTATTTCATATGGTTATTTATTTGGTTTTAAATGTTGGCATTATTTTATCCTTATTCTTAAGTACATTCTAGTCTTCACCCACTAACCCGTATTCAAGCGTTGTATCACCACGCGATGCAGGGACCGACCATACAACTCTTCTTACTCAATGACTTAGATTCGGGGATAGTATTTGTGTCAAACTTAAGTATTGAGCTTCCTTACTATAGTATACTCCATTTCATGCTATGGATATTTTCTCATACATTGTTTATTTCTTGGACTTTGGTTTTGGTTACGGTACGGGGAATGTCCCGATCATATGTTCTTTGTTTTTGGTTAGAGGCTTTGTATGACAACTATGGGCATGGTTAGTGTCGTTATTGGTGTCAAACTTGGCATTGGTATTTGTATTGGGGTTAACATCAGTTGTATATTTTGTTTGATACTTGGTTGGTTATGGTAATGAAATTTGTTTAATGTTCTTCAATTTTATGAAATTTGTTTAATGTATTGAATTCATCTGACATAGGGTGCATGACAGTTATGGTTGGGTATTGGGGGTGGTCTCTTGTCCCGGTTGGGCATGAGGGACCCGACACGACTAGGTCCTAGTTTGGGTCGTGTCAACTACAAAGGAACATAACATCAAGGAAGACATCACTAATGACCCATCAATCAAGGAGATAGGAAAACAAAAAATATTTGGATCAACCACACAACAAATAACACAAAAGTCCTCGCAGGGACAAAAAAAAGAAGAAGGATACAACAGATAATGCAAATGCAAGTAATCATGTTCAACATGAAAGTAGTAGTAAGGAGATTTATAAGTAATAAAATCTAATTTTATATAATCAATTGTGAATTTCCCACCAGAAGAGTGAAGACTATATAGAAAGATCACAATTAGTAAATTAATCCAATAATTAACATGGTGATATTCATGGTAATAAAGAGATCAAGAAACTGAATGAAGGGATAGATATAGAAGTTCATGAGTCTAAAATATTACCTATTGAAGGAGATATAAATGATATGGAAGAGGCATTTTCCTAAGCCAAGTACCAACAACCTCTTCAACTATTAGATATTTCTGAATTTTATAATGAACCAGATGTCAGATTAGGATAGGTTGAAAGATTTCCAACCAACGATAATGAACAACTATTGATCGAGCCTAGCAATGTGTAAAAAATAGCATATGAGATAGTACTATAGTTACCACTACATCAGAAGAGTAAGAAAAATTCTCCTATAGAAGTACTACATTAGGTTATTTCCAACAAGATCATCGATGAAGCAAGTAAAAGTACACATCAATTAATTGGAGGCACTATTTATAAAGATGAAAGTGAGAATCATTAGAACCTAAATGTAATATTGAAGCATGCTGATCTATCACCACAGGATAATATATAAGGGTATAAGGGAAAGAAAATGTAGACACTAAGCCTACAAGGGTGGTCCCTAAGTTGAGTGATAGAAAAAAGGTAAATGAATCTAAAAGCTTTAGTCTAGAACATTCGGTATTTCATAATTTTACTTTGATTGAATTGATGGAGCCATTTCAAAGTTCAGTACATATATAAATAAGGTTTTATTTGAGCTTAATTAGGAAAATACTGGTTGAAACACCCAAGATCTTGGCCTTGCAAATTTTTTTAGTTTTTGAGCATCCTGTCCAAGATACGATTGGGAAAGACACTCGTACCCTTGTCTATGAGTTGTACCCACTCTTCCCTCCCCTCCTATACCTTAAGAAGTCTATGATATTAGTATTCGATCAAATATATGAGTTAGGCTCCAGTTAATCATACACTAAGGTGCAAGTCGTACCTAGGTAAATCGTATACTGCTTGGCACTTGGTGTAGATTAGACTATCTTTGGTACGAGTGTTGTGTATAGTTTAGGAAACAAGTTTCACCCTTTGTATATGACTAAATGGTGTGAAATCATACCATGATCAGTATTGATGAACTAGGAGATGCCTAGGGTACGAGCTAGGGTACCACTCGTACCATAGGGTAAGGTTCCCTTAGGTGAGTCGTACCCAAGAACGGACTCATTTTCCATCTTTTAGTTGAGGTACTTATGGTCATTTACCTCACCTAAATCCCTAAGTCCCCTAACTATATAAGTGTATATGGCTTTCTAAAACATATTTTGAGTGGATCAAACATCTAAAAACACTCTCTCAAATATTTTGGAAGATTTGGAGGCTAGGGTTTGAAGAGGGTTCATCTAGAGGCAAAAAAGGTGTTAAGTTCTTTATTGAATCAACTTGTATAAGGCATGTATCTCTCTTCCTTGTTAAGTAACTCAGAAATCATGTTTTCACACTTGTATTAGTAAGTGTACATGGTGATTTTGAAATCAAAATCAAAAGGGTTTTTGTTGTCAAATGATGAATAATGTTTGCTCTTGCATAGACTTGTGATTATATATATGATATTAGTTGTGGTTTGCATATATGGGTTTTTGTTGTGTGTGGTTTAACAAATGGGGCTTGATTAACCCTAATATTAATGAATTCTACCATGAACTTGGACTTGATAAAGGAATACATATAAGGTGTTTTTGAAAATGTCTAAATGAAATGTCTAGTCACATGTTAATGATGTATTAAACTATGGTATTGGTATAGTGAACATGAATAGGATATGATATTTTTATAATGAATTTGAATACTTTATAAGTGGTTAGTAAAGGCATTGTAGGCTATGTCTTGAGTCATTATGAATATGAATGCTTGGTAAATGGTTGGTATGGACCTTGACAATCATTTAATAAATTAATTTATGACTTTAGATGATGTGATGGCCCAATAAGTATAAATGGGTAATAAATGGTATTTTAACGATGTTGTTAGCCATGTAATTAGTTAAATTATTACCATATTGGTTGATGGCTAAGAAAGGGGTTCATTTTCCTAAACATTAATTGAATTGTGTAGAACTAAAGTATGGTAAAAAAAGTCTAATGATGCTTGAATGGATGATGACTATTATTTGAATTGATAAATGATTTAAGTTATGGCATTTGCCTAATAAGGTGTTCAATTGATAAATGTTTCGATGAAGTACTTATGACCTCGTATGGTGTTGATGTGGGTAGATGGTTCAATTCCTTAAATGTGAAATGGATTGAATCGATGTTAATGCATGAACTAGAAGGGGTTAAGATTTCAAATGTCGTCTAATAATGGAAATAAAATGACTAGTGGTTTGAGTCCCTAGTCTAATGAACATCTTGTGGTTTGAGTCCCTCGATCAATGAAATAACTAGTGGTTTGAGTCCCTAGTCTAATGAAATGGCCTGTGGTTAAAGTCCCTCACCCAATGAATGGCTTAAGATTCGAGTCCTTCTCCTGATGGAATATTTAGTGGTTAGAGACCCTAGTCTAATGAATGTCTTGTGGTTTGACTCCATCACCAAATGAAATAACTTGTGGATGTAGTCCCTCGTCTAATTAATGGCTTGTGGTTAGAGTCCCTCACCCAATTAAATGACTAGTGATTCGAGTCCCTAGTCCAATGAATGGCTTGTTGTTTGAATCCCTCGCCCAATAAAATGACCAGTGATTTTAGTCTGTAGTCTAATTAAATGGCTTTTGGTTGGAGTCCTTCGCCTAATGAATGGCTTATGGTTTGAGTCCCTCGCCCAATGGAATGACTAGTATTTCAAGTCTCTCGCCCAATGGAATGGCTAGTGGTTCGAGTCACTATTCCAATGAATAGCTTGAGGTTTGAGTTCCTTACCTAATGAATTTAGTGGAATTGGTTGAGTTGGTTTGAGGTTCAAATCCTCTTGATTAATGTAATGGAGAAGTTTAAGGTTCTAGGATTGGTAAGTTCAAAGGTTGAAGGTTCTTCATTCCATGTCTCATGAATGAATGTTTTAAGAATGATTGCTATGACTCTTTCCATGACTTGGTATGCTAAATATATAAACATATGTATGTGTCTCTTCATATATGCCTATGCTAAGGTAAATATGATTTCATATGATGGTTTGAATTGGATAAAAGTAATGTGATATTTTATCCTTATCCTCGACATTCATGTTATCACTCCAACCGCTAACCATCTACGGACTCTATGTCCCCACACGGCATAATTTCTAGAGCTTCTTCTCCCTTTTCCATGCAGTGACCAAGTGTTCGAGAGGATCATGTGTTGATATTAAAGTGGTGATCTTACATTCTCCGAAAAGAATACAATTCATAGACTTTTATTTATGTAATCAACTCGATTTATTTTAACTTAGTGTTGGCTATTGTAAGGGGCATATCCTGACATTATTAGACATCAGACTTGTAAAGGCTTTTGTGGATGACTGTGGACTTGGGTTTATTTTCTATATTGATGCCATTAATAGAATTCTAGATATTGTCTAAATATAGACTATTAGCTTTATTTTCCGCTAATTTGATATTTGGTCAAAATTCATCTGATACTTATAAATTGAATAGATCGTTACGTTGGGTTGATGGGGCGATATCCGATCCATGTTGGGATTGAGACGGCCACACGACATGGCCTGGTTTTGGGGCATGTCACTAGTAGTCCAGATGGGTTTACAAGTTATTTTTAACAAACATGTTGGGATATTATTGGTATAGATTTGGTTAATTATCATAACCTAATTTCGCAAGTCATGATAGCACCTACTATAACCCACCAGTAGGTAAGCCAACCCATAGTCTGAAACTACTAGAAATGGACTAACAAGAGAAATGAAGGAAGAATGCGGAATAAATATAGTAGCAAGTCTAAAATACACATGATAGTCCCAAAATCCAGTTGAATCAGTACAAGAGCTTGTAATGCAATAATATTAAAAAATAAAGTACTAGATCAATATACTCATACAACCTATCTCTTAATACAACATAGAGATTTATCTAGTTCATAGGAGGGAGAATGGCAATACTCTAAATGCTTGGATCTCGCCCAATGCCTCTAACCCTTAGCCGCTCAGCAAGATGCACAGAACAACACTGACAACTCATACTATGATCTTTAAGTCATGATGGAACCTACTTTATCCGGTAAATAAGTATGCTAAACCATTGCTCAAAGCTATAATAAATGGGCTAACTTGGTGGAGAATTACTTGAAAGCTATAAGTCAACATTTAAAGATTTTAAATAGCAATAAGATAATCAAAATAATCTAATAGATATAAAAATGAAAACAATCATCCCATGACCTAGTGTGCCGGTACAAGAACTTATAAAATAAGATAAGTCAAAGGGAAAACCTAAAAATAAGCTCTAACACTGCTATACATAAATAAATAAATAAATTTGCAAAACTCGCATAAAGATCACATGATTAAAACTACTAAATTGTCCCCAAAAATCAAATAAGAGTGGAAAAGTAAATAACCCAATACGGGCCCTCATAATCCTAGAAGGTATAATTCAAAGAAAAATAATGATCAAAGATCCATAACTTTACCGAATATCATCTATAACCATAAAATGATCCATATCATATATATCATACCAAACTCCCGATGTCAGAATAAAACTAGAACTAATATCATTACCATGATAACATCCTCAATAGTATCAACATTATAACATCATTTGCCAGACTTGAACCAGAACTCATATTATTAATATCATCATTAATTTCCAGATTATAATAAAAAAATATATAGTATAAAAACCATAATCAATTATTGAACTTGGATTGAAAATAGTATAAATAGACCATATTAATAAACCATATCCATAAACTATATTAAGAACCATATGAAGAAACTATATCATTAAACCGTCGAAATTTATTCAGAATTAGCACCAACTCCCAAATACCACACTAGCATAATAAATAAGCATTTAATCTTTTTAATGTCATGGCATAGTCATTTAAAAAGGTATAACTTATGTATAAAGGTATACAAAAGCTAATACAAGTCTTGGCCTAAAGTGGGAAAAAGGTGTCCATTTCTAATCCTCAAAATCCATTTTTAGGCAAATTATACCCCCAACTAGGTTAAGGTATCTATATTCACTTCCAAATGTTAAATAAGTAATAATTAACTCTAAGAAATTCCACCCTAAACATGATCAACTAAGTCAATTCCACCTAATACATGAACAACTACGTAATTCTGTCTAAATTATAGTTCAAAGATAGCTAAAAATGGTCCAAATAAGCTAATCATTCCTATCATTGTTTCAATACTAAAATACCATCTCATATCTATCATAATATCATATTTATACTACAAATTTTCTAAATCTACGGAGAAGGTAAGCCTAGCCTACCTTGACGATGAAGAAAAGCCTGAAGAGTTCTCTAAACAATTGATTTCTCCTTCAAAAAAGCTTTTACAAGATGCCATGCTATCAAAATCACAATCTTCTCATCAAAATAAGAACAATGATACCTATATTTACCTATCGTGCTTTGGGTCTAAAATTATGCAAAATCCCATGTCAGGCTTGTTTATGGAATCGCACTTTAAAAACTAGCACAACGTCTCTATATGCTTAAGGAATGTTTATCCTAAAACATGGGTGCATTTCGAGCTCTAATAGTACTATAATTAAAGAAACTAGTTTTTATGTATTTTAGAAAAAGTCATATAATTACATAAAGAAATTGATGGATTCTTACGACAAATTCGAAGAAGAAGCATGTAAATTAAGCTCACCAATGCTCCAAAATCAGGCACAAATAATTCTCTCAAATTTTCCAACTTCTCAATATTTCTTAGAATGGATCAAAATTGGGTAATATCGATCTAAGTGGGGTTTTTATACCTTCCAGGTACGTGAATGCCTCTTGATCGACTTAGTGACACTGAAGCAACAACTGGGTGCCTATATAAGTATCTTTTAAGTGATCCCTTACCGCTTAACCAACTATTTCTTAAGCGGTAGGGGTTTCTCTTAAGCGGACCTCCACTGGGCTGACCTGATTATTTAAGTGATGGGTTGGCTGCTTTAGGGGCCTCTTTGCTTATGCATCCTAAAAGGTCATTTATACAACGCATCAGAACCAATCTAGACTTGGTGTTTTCCCAAGTCTTTTCCAACCCCTCGGGATTTATCCAAAAGTTCATATTCGCAAAAAAACTATGCTACCCTATTAAATTTGACATTTCAGACTCAATGGCACAGTTAAAATTTCCATCCGAGGTAGTTTCAATGGAAAATAGGTCCCACACACATATGCCATTTTTTTAACTTTTGGCCAATAGCCTAAAATGAGTATGGGAGTATCAAAACTCGAACCAAGGGTCCATCTAACATAAAATTGATGTTTTAAGGATACTAGAACTGTAAATAATGTCATTCAAGGTTGTTTTACTAAATATTTTCCCCAGTAGTCAATTTGAACTAGCAAACACTACCACACTTATAAGAGAGAGGCTACAAGGCATTTAAAAATATTTTACATTTTTTTTGTCTTATTTCGAGCTATAAAGTTTTAGGTATTGAATCCTTCTGATTTTTGTTTCCTCATCATTTAGATAATTCTGTTAAGAAGATCTAAGGTTCCTGCAAACTTTTCTATTCCAACTGGGGACGATGTTGATGGGACTCACTTTACATATGGAATTTGTACTCGATCTAGGGGTACAATACCTGATGGTCCAGGAGTTCCACCGATTCCCTCTAGTCCTCCTCTGGTTACTCAGGATGATATGTTGAATACTAAGTTTCATTGGTCGATTCATGATTGTTCAGTTGGTAGTTTCTGAGTCTATGTGTGGTGCATCTTCTACTTTATCTTCTAATTCAACGAGGGTTGGCCAGTTTATGAAGCTGATTCCTCCGACCATTATCGGTGCTAAGGTGGAGCAAGATCCCCAAAGTTTACTAGATGAGATGGAAAAGATTTCAGAGTTATGCATGCCACTAATATGGAAGATGTAGAGTTTTCATTCTATGAGTTTAAAGACGCAGCGTACCAATGGTACGGGGAGTGGGAAATAAGATGGGGTGATATTGATGAGTAATATTTGTGGGAGGACTTCACTAATACATTTATAGGACTGCTTCATTCTACTAGAATTGAGGAAAACAAAGGCAGAGGAGTTTGTTAGTCTAAAGCAAGGAAAAATGTCTATCAAGGACTATGCCATGAAGTTTTATCAATTATCTAGGCATGCTTTGAGATGGTGTTAGATATGAAGGAAAAAATGAGGAAGAGTTCATTGGGACTCTCTCATAAGGTTGTTCTTGAAAGTAAGGAAGCCTTTTATATCAAAGATATGGATATCTCTAGATTGGTTGTGTACATGCAATAAATGGAAAATGAGAAAAAAAATTTAAGATTGATGAGAGATAGAGCAAGAGGAATTGATTTTATGACAAAAGTGGAGTCCAACAGTTTAGTGGTAAGTGGTCTAAGAGGAAGAATTGTGTAAATCCCAATTCCTATTTTACAACGAGTTCTTGTTACTTGAGGCACAAGCATAGGGTGATCATTGATCTCAGTTTGGTGGTGGGTTCCAGGCACAGAGTTCCCAATCTCAATATAGTTTGGCTCAGTTGGCTCCATCCTACCCTTCTTGTAGAATCTATAGTCAATATCATTGTGGCCAATATGAGAAATAGAGGAACATATGTTTTAGATGTGTTCAGATTGGGCACATGTAGTCAGAGTGGCCATCTCTAGTGGCTTTTTACGCCAACAGATCCCTATTTCAACTTCATTCGCTCCTAACAGAAGGGTCCTACTTTTGCTTTTGCTTCTGATTCTATTTCATGTACCGGCACTAGCCAGAATCATTTGTATGCACTTGCTAATCACCAGGATTCTGAGGAGTCTCCAGATATTGTTACAGGAATGTTGAGACTTTTATCCCATGATGTGTATTGTTGGATTGACCTGGGGTCCACTTTTTCTTATGTGACCCTATTTGTGGATATGTATTTTGGTTTTAGTCTTAAGTGTATGTAAGACCCTTAGTTTATTTCTACCCCAATAGGAGACTCTGTGGTTGTTAAGAGAGTCATTAGAGAGTGTGTGGTATCTCTTAGTGGTAGAAAACACTTGTTGATCTGATAAAGTTGGACATGGTTGATTTTTATGTTATTGTATAATGGATTGGTTGCATTCGTGCTATGCCTTGTTATATCGTCGGACCAGTAAGGTTATATTTAAATCCCTAATGAGTCATTCATTGTATGGGAAAGGGGTTCCATGGTTCCTAAGGGGAGGTTCATCTCATATATTAGAGCCTAGAAGTTGATTTCTAAAGGTTGTTTGTACCATTTAGTCAGAGTTAAATATTTTAACTTGGAAGGTCCTTCTCTAGAATCGATTTCCATGTTTAATCAGTTTCCCGATATCTTTCCCTGTGACTTTATGGTATTCCTCTCAAGAGGGAAATTGATTTTGGGATTGATCTTATTCCAAACACTAGTCTAATTTATCCCTACTTAAAGGAAGTCTCATGCGATGTTGAATAACATTAAGCAATTGAAGGTTCTCTTAGATAAAGCTTTTATCCATCCTAGTGTGTCTCCTCAGGGTGCTCCCATGTTGTTTGTGTGTAAGAACAATGGTTTTCTTCGAATGTGCATTGACTATAGTCAGTTGAATAAGGTGACCATAAAGAATAAGTATCCTCTTCCTAGGATCGATGATTCGTTTATCCTCTTTCTCGGATCAATGATTTATTTGATCATCTTTGAGGTGTGAAGTGTTTCACTAAGATTGATATTAGGAGTAACGCCCCGAGTTTGTACCCCAGACACTACATGGTGCTTATAATCCAGAGGGTCCATAAGCTAACCCATGGCTGGTACCAGCTGTAATAACTGAATAACAATACTGTAATTATACGGATATTAGGAAGAAACTCGCCATAAGGTTCAAAACTATAAATAAATACTGAGTACGGTACATTAATACCAAAACTGAACATCTGTCAATAAATACACCAGTCTGAAAAACCTCTACTATCTGAATAAGGATTTGATGGGACAAGTACCTAACTAACTCCAACTACTGAAATAAACTGAGTATTGAAATAATGAAATAATAAATCTTTCCTTGAACTATGAGGACTCACCACTAAGTCTGCTACTGATAGATTTGGACTCTAAGTATGATCAGGATCCCGTGCGTCTAAACCTATGATATAAGACATCATAGTGCAAAAGAAAGCTTTGCGTCAGTACTATGAATATACTAGTATGCTAAGTGAGGTAGGATGAGATGCATGGGTTCATATGCATGAACAATAATAACTGAATGAGAGTACATGCAAGAATACGTATAGTTTAACTGAGATCATAATAACACTGGATACACAGTTCTGAATTACTGATTTATTGATATCTGAGTTTTCAGATACTGTGTAACTGATAACTAAGAGACTGTATCTGATAGTCCTACAACAACAACAGTAAACCCAGTGTATTACCACATAGTGGGTTCTGGGGAGGGTAAATAATACACAGTCCATACCACTACATCCGGAGAGGTAGCAAGGCTGTTTCCGATAAACCCCCAGCTCAGGACAAAGAATAATAAGTAAATTCATATTAAAGCATGTAACACATTGGAACAATAAAAATAAGGCACCCACATAGTAGAACCCATAATAACAAACTAACGGCACCCTCACCCACAATACCCCCACCCCAAATCTCTCCTATCTTCCGACTACGGCCCGCATATAGGCACTAATCTTCTACTCTTATCCGCGTCCTCCAAACCTTCCTATCTATGGTAATGTCCTCCATAAGCTATAACTGCTCTATATCCCATCTAATCACTTCCCTCTAATATTTCTTCAACCTACCTCTATCCCACCTGAAACCATCAGAAGCCAGTCTCTCAGAACTATGAACTTGGGTATCCACGCCCCTCCTACTCATATGCCCAAACCATCTCAACCAAAATTTCCACATCTTGTCCTCTACCGAAGCTACTCTAACCTTCTCCCGAATAATCTCATTCCTAACCCTATCACTCCTAGTAAGCCCACACATCCAACGCAACATCCTCATTTCTGCCACCTTTAATTTTTTGATATGGGCGTTCTTTACTGGATAACACTCCACTGCATATAACATGGAAGGACGAACTACTATTCTGTAAAAATTTCCTTTAAGTTTGAGTGGCACCTTCTTATCACATAACACTCCCGAGGCTAGCCTCCACTTCATCCAACCTGCCCCAATCTAGTAGGAGATATCCTCATCAATCTCACTATTTCCCTAAATCAAGGACCTGAGTTACTTAAAACTATCCCCCTACACACTACCTGAGAGTCCAACCTAACAACCAACTCGTCCTCCTACCGCAAGACATTAAACTTGCATTCCATATACTCTGTCTTGCTCCTACTCAACCTGAACCCTTTAGAATCAAGGTTTTGTCTCCAAACCTCCAATTTATCATTCACACCTCCCCACGTCTCATCAATTAACACTACATCATCCACATAAAGCATGCACTAAGGCACTTGGTCCAAATTCTATACTTAGCTGAGTGACTGTACCTGATAGTCCTAAATCTGTAGAACTGAACTGAGTTCTATACTATGACTGAATCTAAAACTGAGATTATGGGAGGTAATTATCTAATTGACATGCCTCTGTCTGAACTGATTGGGGTCTAACCTGTAACCCCAGCTGGAACGGTGTCAGTACTGTGCCACGGGTAAAGACAGGCTGAGTCGCCCTCATTTTGTAGGTGCTCTAAATGAGAATGGTGGTACCCTGAACTGGTAGGTAGAACACCTTATTATCCCTTAACTGGTAGGTTAATGTCTCAACTTATGCTGGCTACGTAGTTCTGGAACATAAGGACTGCTTCTAAGGATCAAACCCTTTGATGGCAGGTGTGTCCCCATTCTTAGGTTCACTCGGTGCTAAATCCTACTCCCAACTGAATAGACATAGGACTAAATTCTAAACTGTGTTAGGATGGACTGATCTATTACTGATTCATACTATCTGACTGAACTGAACTGAGTTCGCTGGGTTCAAAATTAATTTCTAACTGAGTTATAAACTGATTACTGAACTATTAATCATGATAATATCGAGTCTATTTTGTAATTACTATAGCTCTATGTAAATAGCTAGATTGTTGGGTATTAAATACCCCCAAGACTCGATAGCATAGATTAGAGGGCACTACACAAACATGACACATGATAACTAATTACTTGATAACTATTCAGACATTTTGACAAACACTTGCATGACATGAACTTGTATACATGCTAATATGATCAAGATTTCACTATTTAACACACATGAACAATCCATCAAACATTTTTAGGGCGTAGTATATGCATATAATACTAAACAACATGTGAGTATTACAATTTTAAATACCAAATTCATAATTAAAGGGTTTTAACATGAATCCACATGATACAACACATAAAATAAATAAACTCATATGAATCTTGCAACTAATCATAGATTAGGAACCCCATTAACATGGTAATGATGAACATATTCAAATCCAACCATGAAATTCATCAAATCTATTAACTTATAATTGGAAAAGGTTTTTTGAACTCAAAGGGTGGAAGGAAACCATTGGATGAGCACTTGATATACCTAAATAATTATTTTCTGAAAATATTGATGGTAATCACTTGAGTCTTGAATTTGAATTTAAACCTCCTAGGGTTTAGTCTTGAGAGAAACTTGTGAAAAATGATTGAATTTTTCTCTTAGAAGGGTTTAATTTTGGGTTTTAGGGGTTGGTAGGTGTGGGAAAAAGACCTAAATACCCTAGAGGATGTGGATTATTAATGACTGAAGACTGACCTAGCGATGTGCAGACCAACACGCCCATCATTGACATCGACGAGATGGCTAAATCGCCATGTCCAATCCATGTTGTCTCACTGGAATTTAAACTGCTAGATAGAGGAAAATATTCATCGATGCGAAGGACGGCACGACGCTTTGAGATCTCATTAATCCACTAGTTTCAGCTTTCAAATGTGCCTCAAACGAAGTACGAAAAATATGAAACTTGTGAAAGAATACCTACTGATATTCCTTATCATGAATTAACCTAAACATGGATATTTAAAGTTCATAAGGGTCGTGAAAAAATACTTCCAACTTAAGAAGGCTAAAATAACTCTAAGTATAATAACTTGGCTGAATTTTTCTAAGTTTGGGACCTTTTACTAGCTTTTATAGGAATGAATCAAGATTAGGGTTTTGTGGCGTCTTACAATATCTCCCCCTTGAGAAAATTTATCATTGAATAAGACTGAATAAGATGGGAATACCAATAGAGTGAATTTAGATACTGGGTATGCACAACTGCAACATCATTTCTAACTGATACTATTGATATGCTGAAATTTCATACTGAATATGAATACCTGATGCATGAGCACAAAGCAAAACATGATTCCTAAATTCATGACTGGGATTGCTAATAAGCTGAGTTTCTCATGCTGAACTTGCATATCTGATGCATTAAGACAAAACTGAATATGTAACGGTAACTGGTACCAAGTCTATAGAGGAAAATCTGAACATGGAACTAAGTCAGCTCAAGAAAAAACTATTACCTTCGGCTGAGTCTGAGTTTGAGAAGAAGAGGTGAGGATACATAGTCTGCCTATCTACCTCTTCTTCACAAGTAGCTCCCTCAACTGAATGGTTCCGTCAAAGAACTTTGATAGAGGGATTTCTTTGCTCCTAAGTCTGCAAATCTGATAGTCAAGGATTTTGATTGAATTCTTCTTATAAGAGAGGTTGTTATGAATGTATATACTCCTAATAGGGATTAAAACTGTTGGGTCACCTATGTATTTTGTAAGCAAGGATACATGGAACATTGGATGAACTAAAGCTAAGTCGGAAGGGAACTCAAGCTGGTAAGCTACCTTTCCTAAATGACTGAGAATCCAGTAAGGACTGACATATCGAGGACTAAGTTATTCTTTATTGCTGAGCCTCTTCACTCTTTTCATGGGTGAGATTATCAGGATTACAAAATCGCCGATCTCAAACTCGAGATCAGTTACTAAACTCACATGAACGGAAATATAAGAACATAACTGAGCCTAAAACATGATACATGAACTGAATATCATGAACTGAACTGAGCCCCTAAATAAATGGCTTACAACTGAGATTTGAACTTGAGGGTTAACTATTGAGTACCCATTACTCCGAACTGGATTTGCTACGTGAAGAAAAGAAGGAAAGTTTAGGTCATGAAAAATTAGGTAATTATAGTGCATCTCCCCATTGGGATACTACGTCCCCCCATTGGGATACTATGTCCCCCAAAGGATACTGACTTGGTTGAGCTACTGAGGAAATACTGGGTTGATGCACAGGGCACCAACGAATTGAATCATGACTTAATATCTAGGATCTAAAATTGAGTCATATTACACAAACAAGGCTTAACGTACAACTACCAGGATGCTTCATCTTAAAATAGTCATACCTATGAATAACATGACTAAATGGAAAGATGGGAAGCCACACTATACAAACCTATCTTCCTGACTGCTAGACTGAATTACAGGCTTTACTGACTAATTCATGCTGAAAACTTATACTCGACTGGAGCATTTCCTTGACACCCTTTCTATAGAGTTCTAGTGACTTTAGGGAGAAAGGAAATTTTTGTGTGGTCTATATAAGACATCTGAATAAGAAATCACCACATGGATACAATTCTGTAATATTGAGTAAGGCCTACGAAACGTCATCTAAGATAGAGTTACTAAGCCTTATGCACTACAACTACTAACTTGCAATCTTAGCACTATTTCTTGACTATTCCCTCAACTGGAATTTCTACTTCAACACTGCATACATTTTACTTGAGGCTACTAAAAATATTCACATGGGAACTGCGCACAAATGCATAAATGTACTAACTTATCTGATTAACTCAGTGGCTAATAGTTGAATACTAGTCTTGTAGGATTGAACTGTACTTAGTATGGACTGAAACTGCATAGTATTATGCATATATAGTAAGGACTGACTGATTAACATAATATTGCTTAGCATGAATTCAAGAAAACTGTATTATTTGAGAACACAAGACCAAGTATATAACATGATTCTAAAATAGTTTATAAACTGAGATACTAAAATACTGATAATTGAATAACTGATAACTCTACACTATAGTCCAGGAAATCTAAAATTGAACTTAGTTACTGATCTGATTGCTAGACTAGGACTAGGACTAAGACTGTAACTAAGACTGTAACTGACACTATACTGGATCTGAATACTGGGTTCTGATAACTTTACCTACTGAGTTCTGATATGGACAGAATTCTCCCACTATGTTCAAGCCTACTCAAATCTCCGTAATGCATTTAGCCACTTACACATCAACATGACATTCAAGCATATCCTCATAACTACAACCTCGTGTAAAACTAGTATGCAATAATCTTTTCTTAACATGAAACATTTACTCTCTCTCCCTTCTAAGATACTGCTCATTGCTACATAATTTCATAAGGAGAATTCACTGAAGGTTAAAATATGAGGACCTGAAGAATGAATGGAACTATACCGAACTTGACACTTAACTGAGGACTAAAAAATAGGACATCAACATCCTGGATTTTATAGAGAAATCTAAAATAAGGATTTACATAACGAAATCTAAATTTAGCTGATCATTAGGAGTATAGCATAAGTCATGGGAACTGAGCATACTGTAAGGAATGACATGAGTACATGAGTCATGAACTACATGACCTAATCTTGGAGTTTCTATATTCATGGAACATGATGTGTAACACTACGTGATCAGAACTCCTTATACTAAGAACTGTAAGCATGCAATATTTTTTATGATATGCACAAATACGATCTATGATTATAGACATGACATGTAAGGAATGAGTAAATATCGTGATAGCTAAAGTACAAAACTTTGCAATGAGGTAAGGACGGGTTCGACATCATGCCTTCCCACGACTTTTCTAAACATAAAAGCATTACTTTTAAAATCTAAAAGCCTGACTTGGTTACTTGTTCTACCATATCCCCCTTAGCTTAAAGTCATTATTCTATGTCTGTGAATAACTTAATAAACTTTAAACCAAACTGACACCACGTTACTCTAGAGTCTGAGATATAACAATACTCATAAACACTCAACTCATTCTGAAGGACTATACCTGATAATGTAAGGTCCACTGCTAGTACATTCTTTCGATAGATAATTCTTAGTATTCTATTGCCCCAACAATCATCATGTAGCAACCTCAATACAGATTAATTTAGAATTCTCTACTCTTCTTTTTACTATTTTAATCTAGAGATTGATGATATGCGTATTTACACGCCTAAAGCACCTTAATTTACCCATATTTTAGCTAAGTTTTGTGGACAAATATATAATTCATGCACTTTTAGTCCCTTTTCCTGTAAGTGAGCTAACAAACGTGATTAGCAAGTTTTCAGGTATAAATGATGAAGATTCCAGCACTTTATGGATAACTTGACGCCCAAGGAAGCTTCACAAAAGAAGGAAAGCAGCGTTTGGACGCCTATGGACTGAAAGTGATGCATGGATAACTTGTCCCGGGCAAAAACAACATTTCTAATGACTTTGGGGATCAACAGTAACTTAGTAGGATTAGGATAAGGATGCAGTAACCTAGTAGGATTAGGATAAGTACGCAGTAGCCTAGTAGAAATAGGATATGGGTTCTATAAATACCCTATGTTGCTGAAGTTTTTATGATTATCTCTCTCCATTCATACAATTCATTCAACTCACTCATTCTCTTTCAATTAATTCTTCTTCCCTTCTCTTCATCTATTCGACTTTTTAATTTTCATTACAAGAGAAACGCTATTTGTAAGGAATTCACGCCACAAGAACTTTTGATGAAAGTTCTGCAAATAAAGGGGGGATTTTGTGCGTTCAAATAATGTAAACAAAATAGTAGAGTAAAAACGGAATACTTGGTAGGATTTAATCAATGAGAATTGAGAGTTAGGGTTATGTCCACCTTATGAGTTCTACGTATCTATTGGCTATGAGTTATGCGGAATTCAGACATGCATGTGCTTATAGAGATTCGTATTCTATGGTAAATCCAGGCGTCTTTCGACCATCAAGGATTATTTCACTTTAACTCTTTCGAGCTTAAAGCGTATCTAATGGTACGAATTCTCCAAGAGGTTAATCCAGTTATGGCACTAACTTTTAAACAGGGTTTAGTAGACCGGCATCACTCTCACCCAATTTTCTCTTATTTTGTCACATGACTTCACAACTTAAAGCACTTAGGAATTTGGATCAAATTATGGTCTTGAAAAAAAATGGATTCGGCTTACATATGAGGCTGTCAAAGAAAATGGCTTAAGGCTCAAAGAGGTTGACTAGGATAATGTCCACGGGTAGGTAAAAAGAAGGTAAACAATCACAGGCTACCAAAGAAATGCCTAAATCATCTCCTAAACTCACACTCTTTATTTCGCTTTACACACACACCACGCAAGTTCTAGCATCAGTCACAACACAGAATATACTATATCCTCACACACACAAGGTACATGGTCAACTTTATTGGGAGCAGTATAGAATCTTGACCCAACAGATGAAAGAATTAAACCACACAATTATCACACAGTGAGTCACATGTAGAGACTAAATGTCTCAATAGTAATGATTTAGCACAAACTCTTGTTATACTACCATGCCGTCTATCAGAACAATTTCATGCAAAATCTAAACAATTAAAATTAAACTAACTAATTACGACTAATTAAAACAAACAAGAACTAGAATAAATGCAAATGCAGACAAAGAAGTATAGCATACAAATACCAGCACCCCACACTTAGACGGGACACACTGCCCTCAGTGGAAAATAAATAAGAAAAACCTGATTAGTCGAACTCCTCTTCTATGTCTGGGGTCATACCCCCTGCGTCGGAATCATCATCAGAGTCGTCATCCTCAGAGTTTCCTCAAAATGTACCCCACTTGATCCCAAAAGAGCGTCGAGGTATTTGTAGAGAGGAGGATTCAGCTTGCTCTTTTCTTCCGCTTTCCTAACCTTTCTGTGAGGTGGATACTTTTTGTTTTTCTTGTCGTCCTTTTGAGGCCATTCTACCTGAGATCCTAATAGAGTCATGTTAGCTTCATCTCGGAAGATTCAATTGATAAACAAATAGTAATGGCACCACCCCACACTTAAGTTGTTGGCACAGACTAATTAAGTCAGTGATGTCGACTACTCAGACTTCATCGACATACATTTGGGCGATATGTTCCAACTATATGTTCAGCACAGTCATACTTTCATGTCGTCTTAACTATCCTTTCCAACTCTATTTCATGTAATCTTTATCATACTCTCATGTTTGGATTAATGCACTTTTTTGAAAAAGACTACTGCATAGAGATCGTATCAAGTTATGGTATAGAAATAATCACAACATCTCATGCTTGTATTCAATCATGATCTTTATCTCGATGAACGAGTCATTCAAACATTCAAGCATTCAATTTTGAATATTATGCAATTAACTTCACCATGTCAACTCCGCAAAAGTATGACAGTGTATAACAATCAAATACAAGTTGGAACAAAATCAAGAGCATCCTTACGTATTCTTTCACTCACTTAGTTATATCACAACAAATCAACCATATTCAAATCACCAATACTACTTCAAGATTTAACAATTTATTATCAGCGTAGTAGTGTAGTACTTACGGAATATAAAAGAAGAACAAAGAAGTAATTACTTGGTTGATGGCCTCGAAAGATGTTCTTGCAAAGTAAAAGAGAAAAAGGAAATTTTTTGAGAGATTTTGGAGAGGTAGGCGGTGCCTAGGTTGAAATTGCAATGCATTTTTGTTCTAAGACTAAGGTTCTATTTATAGGACAAGATTGGGTCGGGTTTTGACCCATTTGGAATCAGATTTGGAGACCAAAAATGACCTAGACGGCGCATAATGCTTTGCCTATTCTTGGCATAGGCGGCGCCTATGCTATGGCATTGTTGAGCATAGGAGGCGCCTATGCTATGGCATTGTTAGGCATAGGCGGCGCCTATGCCATGGCATACTAGATTCAGAGACAAAAGGCTTTTGCATAGGCGGCGCCTATGCTATGGCATTGTTGAGCCTAGGCAGCGCCTATGCTATGGCACTCTAGAATCCGAGAGCTTAGGCCATAGAATAGGCCTTACCTTGTTCGTGGCCTAGATTTACATAGGCCTTGCCTTGTTCTTTGCCTATATTATCATAGGCAATGCCTAACCCATAGCCTTTTGCTTCTTCATTCCTAACTTACCACCTTCAATATGCAATACTTCCAAATCAAAATTTGAATCCAATCTCCTCCTTTACACCTCTTGCACCTACACTTATTCAAAAACAACAAAAACGATTAGAATGATGGGTTGCCTCCCAGTAAGCGCCTTAGTTTTGGTCGTGGCTCGACAAAATCTTAAGAAAACAAAACAATTAAAAACGATGGGTTGCCTCCCACAAAGCGCTTGATTTATTGTCGCGACACGACATAGCTATCTCGATTACTTAGACTTCATCTAGATAGATGGGGCATCATTTTCTGAATGGATTAAGACAAAGCTGATGCTTACTTGTAGGCATGCAATCTCCTTCGATATGACTCTTGTGCATACATATCCCAGGAGGGATATCAATTATATCATCAATAGTCCAACCCATAGCTCTCTTGTATCTCTTCAGAGCAGAGATGAGAGCCTCTACGTGCTGGTCACTTAAATCATTCGCCACACTCACCGGAAGTGTATTTCCACTTCCCAAGAATGCATACCTTAGATAATTGGGAAGCTCTTTCGATTCTAGCACTGGGGGCTCTTCAATGGAAGTCTTCGCTGTTGGTGATGGTTGATTCTTAAGATCAAGGTCTGGCTGCTTAGGAGTATGAGAATAGGACCCTATTTCTGTTAGAGCACACATAGTTTCTGTATAATCTTCATCGTCCTCATTCTTAACATTCCGCAGCGCAACAGACAATGGATCAACAGTAAGCTATTTTCTACAGATAATGCTTTCTTATCCTCATAATGAACATCAGCTACGGAGAACACATTCATATCGCTGGGCTGCTTCATTTCTTTGCATATATCAAAGAGGACCACTTCGTCATTCAACCGAAATAAAAGCTCATTAGCTCTCATGTCAATAAGCACACTTCATGTTGCAAGGAAAGGACATCCCAATATTATGGGAACTTCAGAATCCACCTCGCAATCCAAAATCACAAAGTCTGCAGGAAAGATGAAGGTGGAAACCTTCACCAACACATCATTCAAGATACCCACAGGTCATTTTACCAACCTATCTGCCATCATGAGCCGCATATTGGTTGGTGTAGGGTCGCCCAACCCCAACTTTCTATAGACGGATAGTGGCATCAAATTTATGCTAGCTCCCAAATCGCACAATGCCTTAGCAAAATTCATAGATCCAACCGTGCAAGGAATAGTGAAAGCACCAGGGTCTGCCTTCTTCTATACTAAGGACCTTGTGGAAATTGCACTGCAATGATGAATATTATCTGCCGGCTCATATCTTACTGCCCACTTGAACATTACACTAAGGGCAAGCCTATGGTCATCAGTTACAACATATGAATTCTTTGCGAGAGTGAGAGCAAGGATAATCTTATACCCATGTTTTGAAAAATGCAATACTTGTGAGTGATTATGGGTAGTATCTTATGTGAGACACACATGGTTGATGAGTTTTGGGTAGTCTTGTATGATTCTTTGTGCCTTGACTTTTGAATACAAATTAACCATTATCACGAGTCTAAATTAGAGGTTGAATTATTTCTAGAAGTGATTAGAAAACTACTCTTTGTTAATAATTGTTGTGCCTGTCTTGATGAATATTTTGTGTTGTTATTGTGAAACCCTAAGTAGATGTTTATATGGAAATGATATATTGTTCGAGGACGAACAAAGCTTTAAGTGTGGGGTGTTGATGATAGGCGTATTTACACGCCTAAAGCATCTTAATTTACCCATATTTTAGCTAAGTTTTGAGGACAAAATATATAATTCATGCACTTTTAGTCCTTTTTCCTGTAAGTGAGCTAACAAATGTGATTAGCAAGTTTTCAGGTATAAATGATGAAGATTCCAGCACTTTATGGATAACTTGACGCCCAAGGAAGCTTCACGAAAGAAGGAAAGCAGCGTTTGGACGCCTATGGACTGAAAGTGATGCATGGATAACTTGTCCCGGGAAAAAACAGCATTTCTAAAGACTTTGGGGATCAACAGTAACTTAGTAGGATTAGGATAAGGATGCAGTAACCTAGTAGGATTAGGATAAGTACGCAGTAGCCTAGTAGGAATAGGATATGGGTGTTATAAATACCCTATGTTGCTGAAGTTTTTATGATTATCTCTCTCCATTCATACAATTCATTCAACTCACTCATTCTCTTTCAATTAATTCTTCTTCCCTTCTCTTCATCTATTCGACTTTTTAATTTTCATTACAAGAGAAACACTATTTGCAAGGAATTCACGCCACAAGCACTACCAAAGCATACTTCACGTTAGACTCTTATTTTGGTATAATGATAATGTCTATTGTGATTTCCGTTGCACTCATGAATAGCTAAACTTCTCTATTAGGGTTATGGAAGCCTTTTGAGATACTATCTATTGGCTATGAGTTTGTGAATTCTCAACACGTATGCTGCTTATATCATTACTCTCTTCATATTAATTTAAATTCTTGTGGTTGCAAACATATAGAATACGCCCGTATAGCATTAACTTGTTCGAAAGAAAATTTACATATCTGGAAAAGAGAGAATGTCAAGGAAATAGGTCTACTAAACCCTGTTTAAAAGTTAGTGTCGTAACTGGATTAACCTCTTAGAGAATTCGTACCATTAGATACGCTTTAAGCTCGAAAGAGTTAAAGTGAAATAATCCTTGATGGTCGAAAGACGCCTGGATTTACCATAGAATACGAATCTCTATAAGCACATGCATGTTTGAATTCTGCATAACTCATAGCCAATAGATACGTAGAACTCATAAGGTGGACATAACCCTAACTCTCAATTCTTATTGATTAAAACCTACCAAGTATTTCGTTTTTACTCTACTATTTTGTTTACATTATTTGCACGCAAAAAATCCCCCCTTTATTCGCAGAACTTTCATCAAAAGTCTAATAATTGTCGCTTACTTAGTGACCAAGTATTCCCTGTGGGATTCGACACCCAACCCAGTTGGGTTCTATATTTGACAACGACCGCTTACACTCTTACGAGAGCTGTAGTTTGAGCGTTATCAGAGATTCAAACTTAAATCAACTGAAACTGAGGTACTACCACTTCATCATAAGATTGGTCCCTCAGGAAACTGAAACAGAATGACTCTATTACTGAAATCAACTGAAGAGATTTTTCTGAAATACTATAACCGAGCAATTTCTGTATACTCGTCTGGATGGAATAGATTTACCTACTGGGGGAGGCACTAAGAAAATTTTTGTTAAGATTTCTAATCTGACTTAAAAGTTGATTGCTATGTAAGGGGTTACAAAAGACAGAGAATCTCTTGGAACTAACAAGGCATACACATGTAAATAGAAGATCTATAATGTACCAGTGACCACATCAGGATAAGTTTCCTAATATTGTTGGGACTGAAGTGCATGAAGCCTATTTGGGCACTGCCCACTAGTGGTACTGGAAGTGGCACCCTGCTAATTCAAGAGACAAGACTAAGCTGAAGGACGGTCGAACTAACCTTTTTGGCGTAAATTCTTTCCCCTCTGAGCCATTACTCTACACTCCCACATCCTGTGTCTTGTCTTACCACATCTAAAACATACATTACTTCTAGCTCTACGCAACTTCTTGTGGTTTCTACCATATTATCTGTAAAGAAGATTAGTACGAACACCATTTCCCCTACCTTGCAACTTAGAGCCTGATGCCCTATTTTGACTTTCATTCTTAAACTTAAGCACTGGTGCCCTGACTAAATGCAGAACTGGGTATGTGAATCTATGATGGAATTAGGAATGGTTACTACCCCCTGATCTTGGCTTAGAATTATTTGTTCTAGCCCTCTTATTCTGTCTACGCTCTCTTCCCTCACCCTGCTAAGGGCAAGTCAATAACCTAGATAGAAAAAAGTCTGTAAATTATTCTGAGCAACTACTAAATAAGCCAATGAGGTGAAAACAACTCTAAATTGAGCATAAGAGACATGCTCATTCAGGGGATCTGCCTGAATGGGTGAAGAAGCTGGCTGATTTTCATCTGCTTTTCCATTAGCTTTTCGGGGAGGCATGTTCTAGAAGCATATAGAAGAGATGAATTAGACTAAGAGTTTAACTGGAGCTCAGGCTTACTAGCATGACATGAATACAGAAAGAAAGGAAACTTTTTCCTAAAAGAACTAATAGCCTCCTGTCCATAAGTGTGGCGTTCTACATATCCATACACAAGACTCTACTAAATACGTCTTTCAGACTTTCTAGGACTCTATAAAAACTTAGGTTCTGGTACCAAGTCTGTAATGCCCTGAGTCGGTACTTTGGATTATACGCGGTTCTTATAATCTTGATAAACCTCAAGCTAACCCATGAATAGTACCTGCTACAATAACTAAATAATAATACTGTAATTATGTAGAAATTAGGTGAAAATGAGACATAAGGTTCAAAACTGTAAATAAATACTGAGTATGGTACATCAATACTAAAACTGAACATTTGTCTATAAATACTATACTCTAAAAAGCCTCTACTGTCTGAACAAGGAGTTGATGGGACAAGTCCCCAATTAACTCCAACTTCTAAAATAAGCTTTGTACTGAAATACTAAAATAATAAGTCTGTCCTCGAATTATGAGGACTCACCACTAAGTTTGCTACCAATAGATCGGGATGCTAAGTATTATCAGGAACCCGTGCGTCTGAACCTATGATATAAGACATCACAGCATAAAAGAAAGCTATGCATTAGTAATTTGAATATACTGGTATTCTAAGTGAGGTAGGATGAGATGCATGGGTTCATATACATGAACAATACTGACTGAATGACATGAGTATAACTGAATAAAAGTACATGCATGAATATGTAAACTGTAATCGAGATCATGATAACTCTGGATACTAAGTTTTGAAATACTGATTTAATGATATCTAAGTTTATTGATACTGTGTAACTGATAACTGAGTGATTGTATCTGACAATTCTAATTCTAAAGAACTAGTCTGAATTCTATACTGAGCTGAGTGACTATACCTGACAGTCCTAAATCTGTAGAACTGAACTGAGTTCTATACTAAGACTGAATCTAAAACTTATACTGTAGGAGGTAATAATCTAACTGACATACCCTTCTGTGAATTGATTGGTGCCAACTTGTAACCCCAGTTGGAAGTGTGTCAGTACCGTGCCACGGGTAAAGACTAGCTGAGTCACCATCATTTGGCAGGTGCTTTGAATGAGAATGGTAGTACCCACAACTGTAAGGTAGGATACCTTATCAACCCTCAATTGGCAGGTTGATATCTCAACCTACACTGTCTATATAGTTCTTGAATACAAGGATTGCTTCAAAGTATCACACACTCTGTTGGCTGGTGAGTCCCCATCCTTGGGTTTACTTGGTGCTAAATCCTAGTCCCAACTGAATAGACACTTGACTGAATTCTAAATTGTGTGAGTCTAGACTGATCTATTATTGATTCATACAGTCTGACTAAACTGAACTGAGTTCGTTGAGTTTTGAACTGATTTCTAACTGAGTTATAAACTGATTACTGAACTACTGATTATGATACTACTGAGTCTATTTTGTAACTACTATATCTTTAGGTAAACAACTTGATTGTTGGGTATTAAATACCCCCAGGAATAAATAGTATAGATTATAAGTCACAACACAAACATGACTCATGATAACTAATTACTTTATCACCATTCATTCATTGAGGCATTTTGACAAATAGTTGCATGACATGAACTTATAAACATGTTAATATGATAAAAATTTCACTATTCAACTCACATGAATAATCCATCAAATATTTAGAGGGCATAGTATATGGACATAGTACTAAACAACATGTGGGCATGTGATGCCCTGGAAAAAAAAATTCCATTAAGATTACGGACGAAAATGTGTTGAATTCTATTCTTTTTCGTGATTAATAATTTTTCTGTGTGGAATTTCTGGATATGCGACCCGTCATCACATAGAGAATCGAATAATCTTTCCAATGATATGTGGATCATCCAAAATGGACACTCGAGCGATGAGTTATGATCATTTCGATCGAACCGTGAATAATGGTGAACAGTAAATATGCAGGAAAAAATACTGAGGCCAGGGGAATTTTAGGGTCAACTTCAAACAATCATAACTCTTTGTACATAATTATATGGGTGAGCTACTATATATTAACAGAAATCTCTGAAAGTCCTCTTTCCAATGAAATTGGTTTCATCCGATTTGGTCATTAGAGCAAAAAGTTATGGACGATCTACTTCAGCCTATAAAAATAGACTACCAAAGGACAAATTTGACATTATTTGATTTTTTAGTGTATTTTGGTCACTCCCACTCCAATCCATCTGGGTAAACCATGGATTTAAGTCCATTAAGAGCATTCAATAGCTCATTTTTCTACAAAATTTCCAAAGGCTCAAACCCCTACCCTACTACTCCAAATTTTATCCTTCTATGTCTCTTGATTGAACCGTAGAAATTTCAAATTGATTTGGGATTCGAGTGGATCATGTTAAGGTCTTTGAGAAGCACCCTTTATTTTCATGAATAAAGTTCAGGAGTCGGAAGTTCATATTCATCTTCCATTTTTTAGGTATGTGGGGCTTTGAACAAGATTATCCTTTCGATCTTGTGCCCGGTATTTTTGTTGAATTATATTGACATGAGATTTTACATGTTTTACCATGAATTGGAAATATGGTTTTATATCTTATATTATTGTCCATGAGATATGGGATTATGTCATCCGATATGTGTATGATGTTGAGATAGAATTATCTCCAAAAGTATCTGATTATGAGAGTATGATGATTTAATTTGTTAAGCCTTGATTTATACTATCATTCCACTATTTCCTTATTATGAATTTATAATTGATATTGGAAATTCTATATATCTACTATGGGTTGATGTCTGAAGTACCTTTAAATGAAAGTTGGATGGCAAATTGAGAAATGTTGATATTGAAGTTGCAATGAGTCTTGGTATTTTGCGGATGATTTTGATGAGTTAAATTATTGAAAATATTATGTATTGAGTCTTCATATCCTTGTCCAAATGTCGAGTCGGTTATGGTTCAATGCATTGATACCTTGTTGATGTTGAGGAAGATTAAAATATTTTGAGCTAAAATATGTTGAGTTAGGAATCCACAAATTGATGTGTTTTGATAAATGAGAAAAAGATTTGATTTGGCCTTTATTATAGACCCTTGTGATATTGTGTTGTATTTCCTAACGAGTTCTGAGCTTGTCGGGGAGTAGTACTTAGCACCGAGAGGGAAATTTTGTATTTCCCCAAACCTATGTGCCACCGTAGTGTTGTTTGATGATGATATTATTGGCCAGAGAGCCCGATTGTGATTATTGCAGTTTTAAGGTCATACTCCCTGGAAAAGAGTATGACGCTCCGGCCAACGGAGGTTTCAAATGTTGGTATTCCACGTAGTTCATGAGGGGTTGTCGGTTATAGGAAACTCCCTTGTCCATAAGAGTCATGTTTATTGAAATACCGAGTCACTCCGAGTTTAGATGTGGTAAGTCAAGTTTCCTATGATGATCTATAATGATTTATGAGGTTTTTCTCCTACATTTCCTATCTAAGATCTTATGAGTTCCATGATTCAATGTCAGTCAAGCCAGGTGTGCCATTATGGTCCGTATGTACGTTTTTACAAAATTTATGATATTACTTATATTTTGCATGCGCCCCCACATACTCAGTACGTATCTTGTGCTGACCCACATATTTCTCTATGGGCTATATTCTAACGATGATGTTGGTTCAGGTACTTAACCGCAGTCGCGATAGTGATATCCGAGTGTCGTATCTACGTTCCTTCAGTGGTGAGTCCTCATGGTTCGCGGACCAAGTTTCTATTTTTGGTGTTGTTGTTTTGTGATCCCTTTTGTCTGTTGAGTCAGTTGGGAGTTTGTTCCAATGGCTCGTTGATTTTTCTATATAGAGGCTATGTCAGACTAGTGTATTGTTGGGTTGGTTTGTCTATATGCATTCCATATATGTACAATCTAATGATATTCCGTGCCATGTGTGATGTGATATGATATGTACTTATATATATAACCTTAGCGTAGAGTGTATGTTATTGTTTTGGAACCCACAGGTAGTGTTTTGGCTTAAAGGTTTAGCTTGAGGGTACGTGTAGCCTTGGGCACCGTGTGGCATCTCGGGATGATATTTTGGGTCATTACAAACTTGGTATCAGATCCTAATGTTGTGAAGAGTCTTAGGGAGTCTGACAAGATGTGTTACATAGAGATTTGAGCATCAGTGTGTAGCGCGCAATACCTATAATCAAGAGGTTGTGGGGCGTTCTAGGAAAAGTCATTTCATTCTTTCTACAAGAATCTATCATGCTTACAACTGTTTCCTTCTGCTGTTAATTTGTGTGTTCTTAAGATAGAAAATGCCTCTACGTCGAGCTCATGGAAACAACAACCAACCTCAACCCGTTGATCTGTTACATAAGACGGTATCCCATGCTAAATTTTTGGCAGCTTTTCAGCCGCTAGCCCAGGCAGTTACCGCCAAGACTCAGGCCAACGCTCCATCTCCGCATGAAAATAATTCGCCAGCAGCACAAATTCATGACTTTATACAGATGAATCCACCAGAGTTTCATGGGTTAAGAGCAGGTGAGCACCCGCATATGTATGTTGATGAAATGAAGAAAATTAAACAGATTATGCACATGACCGAGAAAGAAAGTGTGGAGCTGGCTTATTATCGGTTGAAGGATGTTGCCTATGACTGGGTACATATGTGGAATAAGGGTAGAGAGGAAGATACTGCTATGGTGACTTGGCAATTGTTCCAAGATGCTTTCTTGGATAGATTCTTTCCTTTTGAGTTATGGGAAGCTAAGATAGAGGGGTTTATGAATTTGAGACAAGGCTCCATGTCGGTTAAGGAGTATTATCTTAAGTTTAATCAGCTATCAAAGTACGCTCCCTATATGATGGCTGACTCGAGGACTAGTATGAGCAAGTTTCTAACTGGGTTGTCGAGTTATGTGGTGAAAGAATATAGATCTGCTATGTTGAGTTATGTGGTGAAAGAATATAGATCTGCTATGATCAACAGGGAGATTGATCTTCCTATGTTAATAATTCACGCCCAACAGATTGAGTCAGATAAGATAAAAGAAAGAGAAAGAGTAAGAGGGACTAAGAAAGTCAGATCAGAGCAATAGGGGTATGGTCAGACTAGATTCTCTGGAGGTAGTCGAACTTAGTTTCAGAGATGTCCATTTATACCTGCTCCTTCCTCAGCTAGTGCTCTCGTATATTGGGGTAGGCAGGAGCTCGGGAATAGGCCGGTACCTTCCAGGTCTCAGGGCAGTGTAAGCTACCTGCCTCATCTTCCATAGTGTTCTAAGTATGGTAAGGACCATTTTGGGTAGTGTTATATGAGGCAGTGAGGCTGTTTTAGTTGTGTCACGTTAGGCCAGATACTTAGAGACTGCCCATATGGCAGACAGCGGAGTTATGATGCCCGTTCCCAGAGTCAGGCTACTAGTGCCCCGCCTCCCGCATCCCGTCCAGTTCCTCCTCAAGGTGCTTCATCTAGTACTACTGTCAGTCAACACCAGAATCATTTCTATGTTATACCACCTCGTCAGGAGCAGGAGAACTCTCCCGATGTTGTCACTGGTATGCTCCATATTTTCTATTTTAATGTCTATGTGTTGATGGACCCCAGTTTGAGCTTTTCTTATATGACACCTCTGGTTACTGTAAATTTTGAAATGGATCTTGAACTAATTTCTGAGCCTATTTTTGTTTCTACTCTGGTAGGAGAGTCTGTCATTGCTAAGCGGGTGTATAAGAAATGTCCCATTACTGTCTTTCATCAGGTTATGTATGCTGATTTGATTGAGATATATATGGTTGACTTTGATATCATTCTGGGTATGGATTGGCTTCACTCATTCTATGAATCTATTGATTATCGTGCCCATGTGGTCAAGTTTCAATTTCTTCACGAACCCACCCTCGAATAGTCCGAGAGTTCTGTGATTCCTAAGGGTCATTTCATATCCTATCTCAAAGCTAGGAAGTTGATTTTCAAGGGTTGCATCCACCATTTGGTTCGGGTTTTTGACACTAAGTCTGAAACCCTGACAATTCAGTCAATTAATGTTGTTAATGAGTTTCTTGATATCTTTCCTGAAGATCTCCCTGGAATACCTCTTGATAGAGAGATAGAGTTTGGGATTGACCTTCTTCCCGATACTCAGCCTATTTCCAGATATTTGTATCGCATGGCTCCCGCGGAATTTAAAGAGTTGAAGGAGCAATTGAAAGATCTTTTGCACAAAAGCTTTATCAGACCTAGTGTGTCCCCGTGGGGTGCACCTGTCCTGTTTTTGCATAAGAAAGATAGTTCTTTGCGGATGTGTATTGATTACCGGTAGCTTAATAGGGTTACTATCAAGAATAAATATTCAGTTCCTCGAATTGATGATTTATTTGATTAATTGCAAGGTGCGAGCTACTTTTCGAAGATAGACCTCAGATCCGGTTATCACCAACTTAAGGTTAGGGAATGTGATATCCCCAAGACAGCCTTCTGAACCCGTTACGGTCATTTTGAATTTCTAGTGATGTCTTCCGGGTTAACTAATGATCCAACGACTTTCATGGATCTTATAAACCGTGTATTCCGGCCATATCTGGATTTATTTGTAATAGTGTTCCTTGATGATATTCTTATTTACTCCCAAACTGAGGGTGATCATGCGGATCATCTCCGAATCATGTTGGAAACTCTTCGAACTCATCGGTTGTATGCTAAGTTTAGTAAGTGTGAGTTCTGGCTAAACTTTGTAGCCTTCTTGGGTCATGTTGTTTCTTTCGAAGGTATTAGAGTTAATCCTCAAAAGATAGAGGCTATAAGAGTTGACCTAGACCTATTTGTCTTATGATATCTAAAGTTTCTTGGGTCTAGCTGGTTATTATCGTTGTTTTGTTGAAGGGATTTCATCTATTGCATCTCCTATGACCCGTTTGACCCCAAAGAAAGTGAATTTCCGGTGGTCCGAATCTTGCGAGAAAAGTTTTCAGGAGTTGAAGACTCGACTCACTTCATCCCCTGTGTTGACTTTACCTGACAGTGTTGATGGTTTTGTGGTGTATTGCGATACTTCCAGAGTCGAATTGGGTTGTGTATTGATGCAAAAGGGCAAGGTTATAGCTTATGCTTCCAGGCAACTAAAGCCTCACGAGAAGAATTATCCTACCCATGACCTTGAATTAGCTGTTGTGGTTTTTTCTTTGAAAATCTGGAGACATTATTTGTATGGTGTCCATATCGACGTTTTCACGGATCATAAGATCTTGCAGTATGTATTCACCCAAAATGAGTTGAATCTTAGGTAGAAACGATGGTTAGAACTATTGAAAGATTATGATATGAGCATGCTATATCATCCGGGAAAGGCCAATATAGTAGCAAATGCCCTTAGTCGGAAGTCCATGGGTAGCGTAGCATATGTAGAGATTGGTAAGAAGGAGTTGGCCTATGAGGTACATCGTTTGGATAGATTAGGGTTTAGGTTGTTTGGTGATGCTGAGGGTAGTATAGAAGTGCAAAGCGGTTCCGAATCCTCCTTAGTTTGGGAAGTGAAGGAGAAGCAAGACAGGGATCCTACCTTGGTCAGGTTAAAAGAGTCAGTTAAAGACCAAAAGGTAGAGGTTTTCTCCTAAGGGGGAGATGCCATTTTGAGACTCCGAGAAAGATTATGTGTTCCTGATGTTGATAATTTGAAGCATAGGATTATGGCGGAAGCGCATGGTATGCAATACTCCATCCATCCTATTGCTACCAAGATGTACCATGATTTGCGGGAAAGCTATTAGTGGAACGGTATGAAGAGGAACATAGTAGAATTTGTGGCGAAGTGTTCCAAGTGTCAACAGGTTATAATAGCGCATCAAAGTCCCAGTGGAGTGATGCAAGAGTTTAGCATTCCTACTTGGAAGTGGGAAGAAGTGAATATGGACTTCATAGTTGGTTTTCCTCCTTCTCATCACCATCATGATTCGATTTGGGTTGTCGTAGATCGGTTGACTAAATCATCTCATTTCTTTCATGTGCATTCATCGTATACAGCTGAAGGTTATGCTAGAATATATATTCGGGAACTCGTCAGACTTTATGGAATCCCTTTGTCTATTATTTCTGACAGAGGTACTCAGTTTACCTCTCAGTTTTTGAAATCCTTCCAGAAGGGTCTCGGTACCCAAATTCGTTTAAGTTCTGCTTTCCATCCCCAAACAGATGGTCAGGCCGAGCGGACCGTTCATACTTTAGAAGATATGGTGAGGTCTTGTGTGCTTGATTTTAAAGGTAGTTGGGATGAGCACTTAACATTAATTGAGTTTGCTTACAATATCAGTTTTCATGCTACTATTGGAATTGCCCCATTTGAAGCTTTGTATGGTAGAAGGTGTAGATCACCCATTGGTTGGTTTGAAGTTGGCAAGGCTGTCGCGACTGGAACGGATGCGGTGTTTGAGGCCATGAAGAAGGTTATGTTAATTCGAGAATAGTTGAAAATTGCCCAAAGTCGTCAAAAATCATACGCAGATGTAAGGAGAAAAGACCTTGAATTTGATGTTGGTGATTTAGTGTACTTGAAAGTTTCACCCATGAAAGGGGCGAAGAGATTTGGGAGGAAAGAGAATCTAAGTCACCGTTACATTGGTCCCCATAAGATTGTGGAACACATTAGGAAGGTAGCGTATAAGGTTGAATTGCCCGCGGAGTTATCTACCGTCCATCCGGTTTTCCATGTTTCTATGCTTAAGAAGTCTATTGGTGATCCTGTTGTGATTTATCCTTTCGAAAGCTCGGGTATGCAAGATAGTATTTCATATGAAGAGATTCCGGTTGAGGTTTTTGACTTTCAAGTTCATAGGCTAAGAAACAAGGAAGTTCCTTTGGTTAAAGTGCTTTCGCAAAATCAATCCGTGGAGAGTGCTACTTGGGAAGCCGAAGAGGATGTGCGCGCCAAATATCCCCACCTCTTTTTAACGAATCCTGAGCATGTCAAAGGTATCGTACTCATTTTCCTAGTATTCTTGACCTACCTATCAACATTCGAGGATGAATGTTTCCAAGGGAGAGATTATGTGATGCCCCGGAAAAATATTTCCGTTAAGATCTCGGATGAAAATGTGTTGAATTATGTTCTTTATCATAAGTAATAATTTTTCTATGTGGAATTTCTAGATATGCGACCCGTCATCATGTATATCATCGAATAATCTTTCAAAATATATAAGGATCATCCAAAACGGACACTCGAGCAATGAGTTATGATCATTCCGATCTAACTGTGAATAATGGTGAACAGTAAATGTGCAGGAAAAAATACTGAGGCCAGGCGAATTTTAGTGTGAACTTCAAACAATCACAACTCTTTGTACATAATGATCTGGGTGAGATACTGTATATCAATAGAAATGTCTGAAAGTCCTCTTTCCAATGAAATTGGTTTCATCCAATTTGGTCATCGGAGCAAAAAGTTATGGTCGATCTACTTCAGCCTATAAAAATAGTCTACCAAAGGCCAGATTTAACATTATTTGATTTTTAAGTGTATTTTGGTCACTCCCACTCCAATCCATCCGGGTAAGCCATGGATTTAAGTCTATTAAGAGCATTCAATAGATCATTTTTCCCCAAAATTTCCAAAGGCTCAAACCCCAACCCTACTACTCCAAATTTTATCCTTCTATGTCTCTTGATTGAACCTTAGAAATTTCAAATAGATTTGGGATTCGAGTTGATCATGTTAAGGTCTTCGAGAAGCACCCTTTATTTTCGTGAATAAAGTTCCGGAGTTGGAAGTTCATATTCATTTTCTATTGTTAGGTATGTGGGGCTTTGAACAAGATTATCCTTTCGATCTTGTGCTCGGTATTTTTGTTGAATTACATTGACATGAGATTTTACATGTTTTACCATGAATTGGAAATATGGTTTTATATCTTATGTTATTGTCCATGAGCTATGGGATTATATCATCCGATATGTGTATGATGTTAAGATGGAATTATGTCCAAAAGTATCTGATTATGAGAGTATAATGATTTAATTTGTTAAGCCTTGATTTATACTATCATTCCACTATTTCCTTATTATGAATTTATAATTGATATTGGAAATTCTATATCCCTACTATGGTTTAATGTCTCAAGTACCTTTAAATGAGAGTTGGATGGCAAATTGAGAAATGCTGATATTGAAGTTTCAATAAGTCTTGGTATTTTACGGATGGTTTTGATGAGTTAAATTGTTGAAAATATTATGTATTGAGTCTTCATATCCTTGTCAAAATGTCGAGTCGGTTATGGTTCAATGCATTGATACCTTGTTGATGTTGAGGAAGATTAAAATACTTTAAGCTAAAATGTGTTGAGTTAGGAATCCACAAATTGATGTGTTTTGATAAATGAGAAAGAGATTTGATTTGGTCTTTATGATAGACACTTGTGATGTTGTGGTTGATTTCCTAATGCGTTCTAAGCTTGTCGGGGAGTAGTACTTAGCACCGAGAGGGAAATTTGGTATTTCCCCATACCTATGTGCCACCATAGGGTTGTTTGATGATGATATTATTGGCCAGAGAGCCCGATTATGATTATTGCAGTTTTAAGGTCGTACTCCCTGGCAAAGAGTATGACTCTCCCGCCAACGGGGTTTTCAAACGGTGGTATTCTACATAGATCACGTGGGGTTGTCGATTATAGGAAATTCCCATGTCCATAAGAGTCATGTTTATTGAAATACCGAGTTTTAATGTGGTAAGTCAAGTTGCCTATGATGATCTATAATGATTTATGAGGTTTTTATCCTACATTTCCTATCTAAGATATTATGAGTTGCATGATTCAATGTCAGTCAAGCCAGGTGTGTCATTATGGTCTGTATGTACATTTTTATGAAATTTATGATATTACTTATATTTTGCATATGCCCCCACATACTCAGTACGTATCTTGTGCTGACCCACATATTTGTCTATGGGCTATATTCTTACAATAATGTAGGTTCAGGTACTTAGCCGCAGTCGCGATAGTGATATCCGAGTGTCGCATCTACGTTCCTTCAGTGGTGAGTCCTCATGGTTTGAGGACCAAGTGTCTAGTTTTGGTGTTGTTGTTTTGTGATCCCTTTGGTCTGTTGAGTCAGTTGGGAGTTTGTTCCAATGGCTCGTTGATTTTTCTATATAGAGGTTATGTCAGACTAGTGTATTGTTGGGTTGGTTTGTGTATAGACATTCCATATATGTACAATCTAATGATATTCCGTGCCATGTGTGATGTGATATGATATGTACTTATATATATAGCCTTAGCATAGTGTGTATGTTATTGTTTTGGAACCCACGGGCAGTGTTTTGGCTTAAAGGGTTAGCTTGAGGCTACGTGTAGCCTTGGGCACTGTGTGGCGTCTTGAGATGATATTTTAGAGCGTTACAGGGCATTCCAATTTCAAATACCAAATTCAAAATTTAAGGATTTTAGCATGAATCTAAATGATACAACACATAAAATAAATAGCCTTATATGAATCTTGCAACTAATCATGGATTAGGCACCCCATTAACATGGTAATGATGAATATATTTAAATTCAACCATAAAATTGGACAAATCTATTAACTTGTTATTGAAAAAGGTTTCTTGAATTCCAAGGGTGGAAGGAAATCCTTGGATGAACACTTGACATACCTAAATGATTAATTTCTTAAAAGATTGATGGTAAGATCATGAGTCTTGAATTCGAATTTAAACCTCATAGGGTTTGTTCTTGAGAGCAACTTGTGAAAAATAAATGAATTTTTCACTTAGTAGGGTTTAATTTCAGGTTTTGGGGACTGATAGGCATTGTAAAAAGACCTAAATACCCTTGAGGACACAACTTTTTAATCAATTAAGACTGACCTAGCTCCACGCAGATCGATGTGTTGCATCGTTGTCATTGATGTGATGGCCAATGCGCTGCATCGAGCCCACATCGGTTCACTGGAATTTGCACTGGGAACTGGAGAAAATTATTCATCGATGTGATTAGTGATGCGGCGCATTGAGATTGCGTCGATCCACTATTTTGATCTTTCAAATGTGCTTCAAAAGAAGTCTAAAAAATCTAAAACTTATCCGATAGCACCTACTGACTTTCCTGATCAGGAATTAACCTAAAAATCGATACTTTAAGGTCATAAGGGTCATGAAAAAGGATCGCCAACTTTAAAAGGCTAAAATAACTCTAAGTATGAATACATAGCTAAATTTGTTTGTCTGGGACCCCTTACTATCTTTTATAGGACTAAATCAAGCTTAGGATTTTGTGGGGTATTACAATATCTCCCCCTTGGGAATAATGGTTTTTTGTGATGGACTATGAGGATGGTGGTGTATTTTTCCATCAGGTATCATAGTCATCTCTTGTTGTTGAGATAAAGAAAAATCAAATATGTGATCCCAATTTTATGAAGAATAAGAGTAATGTAAGTCAACAAAAAGTTGTCAAGTTTTTGATTGGTGGTGATAGTATCTTGAGGTACCAAGGAAGGCTATGTGTTCCCAATGTCGATGAATTGATGGAAAAGATTATGGACGGGGCTCATGGATCTCGGTATGTTATTCACCCCAGATTTGCAAAGATGTATCATGACCTTAGGGAGTTTTATTTATGGAATAACATGAAGTGGGATGTGGCTAGCTATGTGGGTAAGTGTATGGTATATCAACAAGTGAAAGTTGAGAACTTGAGACCCAGTGGTATGTACCAACAAATAGAGTTGCCCGAATGGAAGTAGGAAGTGCTTAATATAGATTTCATCACTGCTTTTCCCAGGTCTCGAAATCAATGTGATTCTATTTGGGTCACTATGGTTAGAATGACCAAGTCTGCTTATTTCTTGTTGGTGAGGACTAGTTATTCCACAAAGGATTATGCTAAGTTGTATCTTGCAGAGATTGTAAAGTTCCATGATGCTTGGATTTCTATCATCTCTGATCGTGGTACTCCGTTGTCATCTCATTTTTGGGAATCATTTTAGAAAGGTTTGGGAACTACAGTGTGCCTATATACTGCTTTCCACCTAAAGAAGAATGGACCAGCAGAGAGGACTATCGAAACATTGGAAGATATGTTACGTTCTTTTGTGATTGATTATGGTGGTTGTTGGTATGACCATTTTCCTTTAATTGAATTCTCCTATAATAATAGTTACGATTAAAGAATTTGTGTGGTTCCTTTTGAGGCATTGTATGGTAGGAGATGTCATTCTCCTATTTTATGGTATGAAGTTGGTGTGATTAAGCTTCTTGGCCCTGATTTTGTTCACCAACACTTGGAGAACGTGAAGGTGATTCGTTGTAGGTTGAAAATCGCTCAATGTTTCCAAAAGTCCTAAACAAATGTGAGGCATAGGTATTTGGAGTATAATTTTAGTGATTGGGTATTCTTAAAGTTCTGTCCAATGAAGGGATTCATGTAATTTGGTAAGAAGAGGAAACCCAGTCTCCATTAAGTTGATCCATAATTCATTCTTAGGAAGGTTCGTAATATTGCCTATGGTTTGGAGTTTCCCTCTAGTTTGAGCTCCATCCATCTGGTATTCTATGTGTCCATGTTGCAGAAATATATAGATGATCCTTCATTGGTCGTTTCTTTGAAGGATGTTGGTGTTTCAGACTTTGTTCCCTATGTGGATTTTGGTCCCGGTGAGGATCCTAAATCCTCAAGTTCACTGATTGCAAATGAAAGAGGTGGCTTATGTGAAGGTTCTATGGAGGAACCCAAAGTCCAATGATGCTACTTGGGAGGCGAAATAGGACATAAAGTCCAAGTATCCGCATTCATTTTCCGTTTTGAAAACTCATGATTGAGGTATGTATTAATTTCCTTGACTTTATTCGTGCCTTAGATGAGTAATGGGTTTATGTCCCTAAAATTTTTATTTAGAAAGTGTTTTGATAGACAATGGGTTTGAGTCCCAAAGATAATTAAATGAATGGTTGAATGTTAATGATCATGGCATGTGTCTTATCCTTGTTGTATGTCTTTGTTTTCAAACTAGATTAAACGTTAGTTTAATGTGTTATGATGTTTTAACTAATGTTTATACTTTCCTTGTACATCATTCGAGGAAGAATGATACAAGTGGGGGATGAATTGAAACACCTTGGCTTTGGCCCCTTAGAAAAATTTTCTAAGTTGAGCATTCTGGGAAGTATACGATTTGATCATTCCTCTTGTATGCTAGGATATGATTCGTACCCTCCCCTCTTGTATAGTGATCAGTTTAGGTGGATAACATATTTTCCAAATATGATTTATCATCTCCCAAGTTGTATGTTGGGTTCGGGTCATATGTTGCCTAGTTGTATGATGTTTGAAGTCTTGGCCAAAGTTACCTGTCTTGGGTATGGTTTGTATGGTACCACTCTTACCCTAGGGTATGATTCATGGATGTAATGTTTTATGTTGATCAATAAAGGGGTATAAGAAGGGGAATAGGGTATAAGTTAGGATACCACACGTACCCTAGGGTACGGTTAGACATTGCAGTCGTACCCTCCTGGAAGTTTATTTTCAGCTTTTAAGATGAGGATATTTTAGAAATTTCCAACCCCTAAAACCCTTATAACCCACGACATATAACCTTATATGGCTCTTCATTCTTCACATATACAAGATCAAAATATTCCAAAATACTCCTAAATCCTCTCTCAACTTTTTCAACAAGATTAGAGGCTAGGGTTTCAAGAGTATTTATCTAAAGGGTAAGGGGTCAAGAATCCTTCCGTTAATCATCTTGTAAAAGACGTGTGACTCTTACCTTATTATCATTTCTCAAATATCATGTTATTTAAACATTTTTTATGAATCATTAATGGTTGGTTTTGAATCAAATGTAGCGGGTTTTGAAGTATAGTGGTGGGTAATGTTTGCACTTACTTAAACTTAGGTTTATACTTATTTTTTGTAATGGTTTGCACATATGGGTGCTTTTTGATTGTCTCTTAACAAATGGGTCAAGAGTAACCCTAAGTATTATTATTTAAGCGTTGATTTGGGTCTTGGTATGAATATGACCTCAAGGTGTTTGTTAAAATGTCTACTAGAAATAACTAATAACATGTTAAGGGTGATTTGAACTAAGTTAATGGCTTAATGAGCAATAATGATTGTAGAATGAACTTGTAATGGCCTTTTTTGGTATTTAAATGAGTTTGTTGGTGACATTTGTGGTTTGTTTTGTTAAATGGGTTAAAGTCCCTAAACATTAAATTGAATTGTGTTGAACCAAAGTTTTATGTATGAATGCTAATGAATAATGAATGGTGTTGTATACATTTTGATGATGACAAGTTGACTTGAATGGTGATTGAAACTAATGTATTTGCCTATTAAATAGATTGATTGATAAATAGTTCATAAAGACCTTGTGGTCATATGTGGCATTGAATTATAGCCTTGATGGATTGAATTTACTAAGTGGGTTAACAGGAATTGTCTAACAAGAGGCTTCGGTTAGAGTCCACTTGCATAAAAGATGACTTGGTATTAAAGTACTCTTGCTTGGTATAACCTAAGTGAGCGGAAGGTTAGAGTCCTCCATTTCATGGTTCATGATTGAGTGCTTTTTAAATGCATGTTATGGCCTTGTTATCTTTTGACACTTGATGTATTTGCATATACATACATGTCTATGTGTATGAATGTAGTAGCCAAAGATGGTTTGAGTTGTAATTAAATAATTGAATTATTCCATCCTTACCCTTGAGTTACATGCTATCTCTCCAACTG
Source organism: Capsicum pubescens (assembly GCA_030864215.1). Lineage (NCBI taxonomy): Eukaryota > Viridiplantae > Streptophyta > Magnoliopsida > Solanales > Solanaceae > Capsicum > Capsicum pubescens. The sequence continues at coordinate 148,356,062 of CM061547.1, forward strand.
CTAACCGTCTCATGACTCTATATCCCTATGTGACATTGGGGTTGCAGCTTCATCTTATCTTCCTGCGCAGTGACAGGTGTTTGAACGGTTCGTGTGTTGATATTGAAGTGGTGAGATTCCATCCATTGGAAGACATCCATTTTATAGTCTCTTTATCTATGTTATAGACTTGTTTTAAACTTGGTGTTTGTCTATTGTCGGGGGCTTGACCCGACATATTACAGACATTGGATTGGTAGAGGCTTATGGATGAATGTGGAATTGGGTAGTTGGGATGTTGTATGTTTGTATGAATGGAATGATTAGACATTCTTAAGTTATGATTGTTAGCTTGGTTTCTGCTACCTTATTATATGTATGGAGTTTATCCGATACTTGTGGATTGATGTAATGGCTAGGATGGGTTAACGGGGTGATCTCTAGTTCTCTTGGGGATAGAGATGCCCACATGACAAGGCATAATTTTGGATCGTGTCACAGATACTAATAATAAGGGGGACTCAAACCACCCGGTCATATAGACCGTCGCCTCGGCAACCGCGGTTTCCTGTATTGGTCTCTCGAGAAATCAACTTTCACGACTTAGCTACACAACCATCAGTAAATCCCAATTAAATAATTTATCACACATTAGCATTCATTGAACCACATTACACATTAAGTCATAAATTGTTGGTATTATTATACCAACTACACTTGGAAGGTAAAATCTTAATTCCATAACAATTACCAATACTTGGGGGAGACCACAATACCCTTTTACTCAATTGTACATTAGCTTGAGGAATTACACAACCCCATAAAGTTTAATTAAAAATAACTATGCTTCATTAACCTTCCACATTATGCAACAGTTCAAGAGTAGTTAAACAAGCATACTTTTCATGTTCAAAACTAATTTCACAATATGGGGTTTAGGTCAGGTCATAACCACTTCAAAACTTACAAGTTTGGGGAAATTATGATCCCTTAATTTATCCACCATTCTCATGTATCAATTTGATTTTAAAACCACCATTAAACATAAGCCATGTAGGGATAAACATAAAACATCACATTAAAAAAGATTATTCAAAAAACCTCAACCATGTTTTCAAAAACATCATTAATACCATTTGAACAACACTTTAAAACATATGGTATTAACGAATTAACAATTAGGGATAAGTAGCATGCCTGAAATACCAAGTTTCAGAGAGAGAATTCAACCCTTGATCCCTTGAATGACCTACTTCTTGTAAACCCTAATTATGGATTCTAGAGAGACCTAAGAGAGATTTGTATATGAATAAGAAATAACCCCTCGTAAGTGCCTTATGAACGTGGTATTTTAATTGTGTGAGAAGGTAATTGTCCAAAGTGCCCTTCATTTAAAAAATTTAAATTTAGTCATCATTCAGTATGAGTAACTATATGACTCGTATAGACTCTTTAGGACTCGCCACCATGAGTCGTAGCCAAGCAAGTCTCAAGGACACCCACACATTATTGACCCTATGACATTACTGCTACGTCTCGTAATGGGACCCAACAACTTGTAGGGTCTTGTTGCAGTCAACAAAGGAACCCATTTAGGGTAAATCCTACAATTTACATCCAATGACTCATAAAGAGTCCTTATGACTCTTAGTGAGATACTCGTAGTCATAGACGAACATAGTCACACACTTATTGATTTGTTTACGATAGGGTCCCTAAGACCCGTCAAGACTCACTATGACTCGTAGGGTAAATCGTAGTCAAGGTAGTAAGGATAAATTTTTGGAAATTTTCGAGGACCAAAAACCAAGGGTCTTACATCCCCCCCCCCCGAGATCATTAGTCCTCAAATAATAGGACAAAGTATTTATTAGCTTGATATGAATCCAACAAAACCACACTTACCTTTAACAAAGATACTAAGGAAATCAAAATTTCCTTTATCAAAGTTAGAAAACAAATACGTTAAGGAATATACATACCTCAAGCACGATTTTTGAACTGGGGAATCATAATGGATACTTGGAATTCATGTCCTCCTTGGATTAAAACATAGCTTCATCAACCTTTTGGTTCCTCCAAAGAACCTTTACCAAAGACACATCCTTGGTCCGCAACCGACGGACTTGCCGATCCAAAATCTCTATCGGGACTTTCTCATAGGACAGGGAATCAAAATACACACCTTTTCCAAGGGAACTATCATCAAAGGATCACCCACTCACTTTCTCAACATCAAAACAAGAAACACCATATGAATGGAGCTTAAACTAGAAGGCAACTCCAACTTATATTCAACATTACCAACCCTCTTCAAAATTGAATATGGACCAACATAACGAGGACTGAGCTTCCCGTTCTTACCAAACCACATCACTCCCTTAATGGGAAACACCTTCAAGAACACCTAATCACAAACGTTGAACTCTAACTCCCTTAGCCTCATATCTACGTGGGACTTTTGGTGACTTTGGGCGCTCTTATGTCTATCCCGAATAACCTTCACCTTCTCCATGGTTTGGTTAACCAAATCAGGGAAAAATAACATATTTTCACCAACCTTAAACCACCTAATATAAGATCTACACCTCCTACTACATAAGATCTCAAATGGGTCCATACCAATGCTAAAGTGATAGTTATTGTTGTAGGCAAATTTTATGAGAGGTAAGTGGTCAACCCAACTTCCACCAAATTCACATACATAAGCCTAAAGCATATCTTTTACGGCCTAAATTATCCTTTCCACATTCCCATTCATCTGCAAGTGAAAATTGTTACTATGGATTACAATAGTCCCCAAACCTTGTTGGAACAACCTCCAATAGTGAGATCAGAACTAAGTTCCCCAAACAGATAAGATGGAAACTGGAGTACCATGAAACTTCATGATCTCTTCAATGAACAACTTGACATAATTCCCATAAGAAAAAGTAGTCCACGCTGGCAAGAAATAAGAAAACTTAGTCATCCTATCCATGATGACATAAATTAAATCAAATTATTGGCGAGACCACGAAAGACCGGTAACAAAATCCATATTTATTATTTCCCATATCCGTATAGGCATCTCAATCTCTTGAGTCAATCCATTGAGCCTCAAGTGATCCACCTTTATTTGCTGACACACCATGCACTTAGTCACAAAATTGGCCACATCCATCTTCATATTATTCAACTAATAAATCTCCTTAAGATTATGATAGATCTTTGTCGAACAAGGATAAACCGTATAACGCGACTCATGAGCTTCTACCAAAATTATTTCCCAAAACCCATGAATACGGGAACATATAATCTTCCTTGGTATCTCAAGATACCATCACCACCAATATCAAAATACATCACCCTTTTGCTACTTACGTCATTCTTAATTTGCATTAAAGTAGGGTCCAACACTTGTTTCTCCTTTACTCAGCTCCAAGAAATGACTTCGCCACCAATTGAACAATCACACCACAAATTCTCAGAAATAAAGAGACAGACTACAAGATTAGCCAAATGGTCAATATCCTTAAAAAAAATCTTGCTTTTCCTCATCCACATAAGATACTATTTCCATGGACAACTTGCTAAGAGTATCACCAACCACGTTAGCCTTACCTAGATGATAGTGAAGACTTATGTCATAGTTTTTGACCAACCCAAGACATCTCCTTTGCCTAAGACTTATCTCCTTATGATTGAACAAATATAGCTGGCCTTATTATCAGAATAAATATCAACAAGACCCCATACAAGTAATGTCTCCAGATCTTCAATAAGATCACCATAACTAAAAAGTCCAAATCACAAGTCAGGAAATTCTTCACATGATCTTTTAACTATCTAGAAACATAACAAACAACCTTTGCAGGCTACATCAACACATAACCCAATACAACCTGGGATACATCACCATAGATAACAAAACCATCAGTGCCCTTAGGCAGAGTCAAGATCGGAGTTCAGGTTAACTTATCCTTAAAATTATTTAAACTAACCTCACAAGTATCATACCACAATAAGTTCACCTTCTACTATGAAAACTTAGACAATGGGGCAGCAATAGAAGAAAAAATTTCCACAAACATTCTATAATAATCGGCTAAACCCAAGAAGATCTGAATGTCAGTTCGAGTTGTGAGTCTAGGCTGCTTCTTAACCACTGCAACTTTCTGGGGAACCATCTTTCCACAAATATTCTATAATAACCAAATAAACCCAAGAAGCTCTGAATGTCAGTTGGAGTCCTAGGCCTAGGCCAATTCTTAACAGCCGTAACTTTTTAGGGATCCAATATGATCCCTTCTCTTAAAATAACATAGCCTAGATAAGTCACATCAGTCAACCTAAACACACACTTACAGAACCTAGCATACAAATGTTGATCCTTTAGGGTTTGTAATAGAAGGCGGAGGTGATCGACTTTTCCACCTCACTCTTAGAAAACACCAAAATATCATCAATAAGCACAATCATGAATAAGTCTAGGAACTGATAGAAAACCCAATTCACTAGAACCATAAATGTTTTCGGCACATTAGTCAATCCAAAGGACATTACCAAAAACTCAAATTGATATTATCGAGTTCAAAAAGTAGTCTTAGGGTTATCTGCCTCCCTAATCATCAATTGATGGAACCCGAACCAAAGATCAATCTTAGAAAAGTACTTAGTCCTTAAGGTTGATCAAAGAGATCATCAATCAATAAAAGTGGATACTTAGTCTTCATGGTCAACTTGTTCAATTGGCGAAAATCAATGCATATCTAGAGAGAACCATCATTCTTATACTCAAATAACATAGGATCACCCCATGGTGAAACATTAGGGTAGATTAAATCCTTATCCATAAGATCTTTTAACTACTCCTAGAGTTCTTTAGACTTAGCTAGAACTATTCTGTAAAGAGGGAGAGAAATAGGATGAGTGTCCAAAAAAAAAATCAATCCCAGGAAGTTGAAGGATATTCAAGACCTTAGACTCTATACCTGGAAATAAAACAACAAGAAAGGGAAACATTCCTAAATGCATCATAGACTCTCCTATATATATGTGGCATGCTACACACTCATAAAAGAAACTCTACTTGATACAAATTTTTGGACACCAAACAACTTCAAACCTAGGCTCTAATACCATCTTTATCATGATACAAACCTCGGTCTAGACTTAACGGGCATCTCAAGTTCCATATATATCGGAGACCAACCCATGTACCTAACTAAGAGAACATAACATCTCCAATATTGGATGAATTCTGAACATATAAAAAGATAGCAAAAAGTAGGATCAAAGAACAAAATTTAAGGCTTTGATGGATAACCAATAACACGTATAACAATCAACCAACATCACCCAAGTCCACATTAATCTGGCAAAGCCTTCTAACAAAAGAATCAACTAGTCTTGGTTGGTGCATAACCCCAACGCTAACAATGACAATGAAAATAATATTGTTATTGATAATGATAAAACTTTATTATAATCCATTATAATAACAAATTAAATATCTAAGTCTTTCGAAGAATGGAAGCTCACTACTTTATTGAAACAAAGTGATAAACTGAGTTGATCCACTTAACTCTGCGCATGAAAAGTAAAGGTATCTCTGGTGCCTACTTTTCGTGGGGATACAATGTTAAGAGATGGTTAGTCGGGTAAGCACTAGTACGTAACTCAAAGATAAGGATAACATAATTTCGTGTTCAACAGTTCAAAATCATTCAAAACCAATGCACATGATCAAATGCATATACATATACATATATATATATATCACATGTCGTGTTAGGGAAATAAGTCTTAACATGCACTTTAAAATATTAGCCAGGATTGTGTAGGTAAATCATTATAACATAAGAAGGTACCCACGGGCTATATTGTGTCAACTCTCCTCCAGCTGGTAGGTCCCCAATATGTGTGGCCGCAAGAAGCATAAGGTATACATATGCACTATGGGGGACTCGAACATCCCGACATACTATGGTGACGTGAATACCAAATCCTGTAATATATTATGGGGGACTCGAATCACCTAATCATATGATAGTATTAATAATATAGACTTAAACCACCCAGTCAGATAGAACCCTACATCTGGAATCATGATTACCAATATTTGCCCCTTGGGACCTCAACTTCACGACTCAGCAACACAACCCTTATTAAAGCCCATTTAAATCATTTATCACAAATTCCCATTCATTGAACCACAAGACATATTAAAGAATACATTGTTGGTATTGTCATACTAACAACACTTACAAGGAAACATCAACATGCCACAGTAATTACCATCACTTGGGGAAATCACAATCTATTTTTGTTCAATTATACATTAGCTTGGGGAATTACACAATCCCATTAGGTTTAATTAAAAATTATTATTCTTCATTAACCTTTCCACATTATGAAATAGTTCAAGAGTAGTTAAATAAGCATACTTTTTATGCTCAAAACTAATTTCATAATATGGGGATGAGGTCAGGTCATAACCATTTAAATAGTCACTAGTTTGAGGAAATCATAATCCCTTAATTTATTCACCATTCCCATGCATCAATTTTATTTTCAAACTACAATTAAACATAAGTTATGTTCGGGAAAACATGAAACATCACATAAATTATAGTTCTTTAAGAACCCTTAACATATGTTTTCAAAACAATTATCAATACTATTTAGACAATATTTTAAAATATATTCTTTTAACAAATTAGAAATTAGGGAAGAATAACATGCCTAAAATACCAAGTTTTATGGAAAGAATTCAAACCTTGATCCGTTATATGACCTACTTCTTGGAAACCCTAAGTATGGATGCTTGAGAAACTTGAGAGAGATTTGGAAGTGTTTGAGTACTTTATGAATGAGAATAACCCCTCTTATTGCCTTATGAATGTGGGGTTTTAATTGGGTGAGAAGAAAATTATCCTAAGTGACCTCAATTTAAAACTAAAATTTAGTTGTCAGTGACTACAAGTTACTATATGACTCGTATAGACTCATTACGACTTGCCACCATGAGTCGTAACGAAGATAGTATCCAGGACACCCACATATTAGTTACCCTATGACTCAATTTCTATGTCTTGTAATGGGACACTACGACTCATAGGGTCTAGTCATTGTCAATATATCACCTATTCGGGGTAAACACAGGACAAACTATGATTTGCACCCAACGACAAATAATGAGTTCTTATAAGTCTTAGTGAGCCTCTAATACTCATAGTAGAACTTAGTCATGCACTTATGGATTTGGTTATGATTTGGTCCTTAGGACCCTTCAAGACTCACTATGACTCGTAGGATTAGTCGTAGTTAAGCCGGTAAGGATATAATTTCAAAAAATTTCAAGGACCTAAAACTAGAGGTGTTAAACCATAGTAGTTTGGGAAATTATAAGTCATCAATTGAACAACCTGCTTGTACTTTTTAAGACTAAATTATCATTATTTCCTTTTAATTTGATGTTAATCTATTAAATAATATTTATTTGTGTAGGTAAAATTTGAGGAAGAAGAATGAAATGCTGGAAATCTAGCCCAAGAATCGATCCTCAAATGTTTCAATCATAGCCTGAGTGTTGCAATTGCAATCAATAGTCAAGTCAATCAATGGAAATTATGAGGGATCACTAAAATATGGTAATATGAGAGTATTCAAGAAATAAAGATCGCGATTGGGCAGAAAAATTTCAAGGGAAAAATTGTAATTTGCTTAAAGAGACCAAAAGCAAGGTGTCATTTTTATAATATTTCGAACTATGAAATTAGGGCTTAAATAGGATTTTTTTTAGCTCATTATACCATCTTTTCTTTCATCATACCCCATCATCTTATATGTTGGATCTTGGAACACATTGGTACTACCTTTGAGCTAAGAAGACATTAGAGTAATTCATAAGTGAAGAATTAGCTAGTTCCATTGATGATTTATTGAAATTTAAAGGGTGTATTTTAATTGTCCTTATCATTCATGGATTAATTTGGTTGAAAAGTTTGGTATATCTTTACTTTCAATCTCTATGAGTAGCTAATTCTTCCTTTTAAGGTTATGCTTTAATAGTTTGTGTTTAGTATATGGGTGTTGGTGATTTATCCTCCTAATTAGCTATTTGTTATGGGATTTTTTTATACTCATTGCTTGAATTAAAAATTATAGTTGAAAACCAAAATTACTTAGGACCCTATACCATTCGTAAAAGAGGGGTATTGGGTGGGGGCATTTGCAAACAATAACTTGAGTTAGCTTGTGGGATAGCATCTATGATAAGGGGTATTTGCAAACAATAACTTGAGTTAGCTTGTGGGATAGTATTATCATAGAAATAAGGGTGTTGTTTGAGTTAACTCATCTAATAATACCATCTTACAAATAAGGGTGCTAATTAAGGTCTTGGATTGGTTATTTAGCCATATTATTGAGGTGTTTGAAAGAACCCACAAATGAAATTTGGCGTGTAATTGAAAAATTCACATTAATACCCATAATCTAGCCCACCCAAACTTCTAGATAAATTGGGTAAATTTTTAATAACCCATGTATAAGATCACACCTAGAATGGCATAACCCTAAGATCTTCTCCTTATTGATTATGCTTTAATTATTCTTCACCTTGAGTTAGTCTTCCAGAAGATAAAAATTTATATATCTTTGAAAACGTTTAAATAAATGCCTAATTATTTCTATCCCTTTTAGAATTTATGCCCAATTATTCATATCTCTTGTTTAATTTATCATGTAACCTTTTTAGATCTTACTCAGTCATCACTCAAATTGTTCTTCAAGGATTTGACCCCGACTCTTATTGGGTGCAGTTAATATGACATATAAGTTGAGTTTTATAAAAAATGGCGCAGTTGCTGAGGAACAATTTAGCGTATTGAGTTAGTTAGGAATTTTAGCTTACTTACTTTGATTCGAACATGTGAATATTTATTTGTGAATTTCTTTTATTTCTTGTGTTATATGGATTTTTGTTTTTGTTTACTTTTCACTATGGCATCTTTGAATGAATATGAGTTTGGGGGTTCCAAATATTATCTTGATGATCTATGTCCATATTATAGTGGACTCCACTTTGGGCAAGATTATAAGTATGCTCCTCGGAAAGAGGTGTGTGCCTAATCTCGATCATATTAATAGTACAATTACTCTTTATGTGGTGGTCGATAAACACATTGGAGTGATTATTAAAATTCACCCTCCCCTAGTTATTCTAACAAAAATGCTAGTTCTTCTTATGAGTTCTTATAGGTCTCACGATGTGATAAAGGAAGAACAAAATGTCAGATACAATGGTGTTGAATAAATGCTTCTAACTATCTTTTTCAGGTGACTACATCGTAGGAGAACATGCATCTCTTACATCAATCCATGGTGGCATTTGGAAAGGAAGGTGAAAAGGATAAAGAAGTGGGTCAAGAATGGCCAATGAACAAAACTTGGCAACTTGAAGTCAATAAGGGTCAACTTGATAGCGTATTACTAATGGTGGAGGAATCCCTCAAGTTTCATATTGAGCAACGTTAAGTCTGGATTAAATTTGAAATAGCCAATCAAAAATTGAAAACCAAATTAAATGTGAGAATTAAAGCAGGTGCTGCCCAAAGTCAAATAAATATGCATGATGATTTTAAAGTAGTTTTCAATTAATATGATGGTGAGATTGATGTTCAAGAATTCTTTGTGATTTTCTAACCAACTGAAACAAAAATGCTAAAGGATGCCAAAAATGAAGAACTGATACTAGAGTTGAAAGAAAAATCCAAGAAAATCCTTCATGAAGGCTATAGTTTATTTTGGGGTGATAATTTCAAGAAGACTATAACTCCAAAATTTGGAAGAGGACCTTATTCCAACAAATTTTCAACGTTATTATTGGCGGATGTGATGAAAATTGAACTTCCAAAGCAAATGATGAACGTTGGAGATAAGGAACAAAATCCTTATATTTTAGAATGTTAGGCTTGTAGGTTTGAACTTGGTGAATTTGACTTCATTTCTCATGATTTCCATTAAGATGCCTTAATTACCTTAGCTAGATGGGAGTGATCTTGTCACTCATGTTGTGGTTGAGTTGACCATAGTTGATTGCATTGATGGAATTTCCTTAGTTACTATGGATGAGTTAGGTGTGTTATTTGGTAAATAACTTTACCATAGGACTATTGGTGACTTTCTATACATCTAGGATTAGATCTAGATACCTTAACCTAGTCCTAGGTAGAAGTTGGACTTAGAATGTATTTGAGGAATTAGAAGGGATTCTTGACCCACCTTATGTTTGGATTGATGTATTTCTCTTAAAGACCTTAACCGCTTACTAAATGCCTAACAAATACTCCCTTGCAAGCATTAAGTCTACCCTTGGTAGTAAACTATGGTGACACCATTAGAACTAATGCTCATGGCCTAATTGATTACAATTATTGATGATGCCTTAATGAGCTATTGTTTATGCTATTATAGGATCCCATGAACATGTTATCAATTAAGTCCTAGTGTTGCTATTGCTAAAGTTAGTAATAAAGGTTCTTTATGCTAATGGTGGGCTACTTGTGGGCCATTACTCAACATAATGCTTGTGGTTGTGCCCATGGTGTAATGGACTAGATTATTGGCTTATATCTTATAATAGTCATGTTACCTAAACATGTACACTTATTAATAATGTAACTTTGATGATGAACGATGAAGTTTGGAGGTAAGCACTTTTGCATCTCATTTTATGTTCTTTACTTTAACCCTCATGGAGCTCGTACTCTACTTCAGTCCTCATGTGTCTTGTCATTTACTTTACTCCTTGTGCAGCTTATTCTTATTATTTATATTAATTTTCCTATTGTTATTATATTTGTACCCAGTAAGTCCAGAGGAGGTTATGATGATGACATTGATACCCAACAAGGCCGAAGGATATTATGATGATGATGACATTGATACCTGGCAAGGCCGGAGGATATTGTGATGATGATGATAATGATACCCGACAAGGCTGGAGGGTGATTATGATGATATAGCCAAGTAGGCTGGAGGATGATTATTGATGTGCCTATGTGTACATCAACTGGTTCGAGTCTGTCTAGCCCTATGAATAGCAATTGTATGCTCATATGTATTAACACTTGTGTATATGTAATATAGGTAGGTTGTTAACATTTGGATATTGATTTTAGCCCTTTAGTATTAAGTGCATATAAAGTGGTGTAGTTAAAGATTAATGATAACTATGTTTTGTAAAGGATATTGCCTACAAGATTAATCAAGACTCGATGGTAAGCAAGAAACTAGTTAAAAATAAGAATTCACTTAGTGAGCAATGTTAGTGATAGATAATGGTTAGCTAAGGAATGTTGTCTATTAAAATGGATATGTAGTGATTAGTTCCTAATAGTTGACTTTGACTAAGTGATGGCTAGGAACCTAATGGACTAGCTAGTGATTGTTGTTTAGCTAATAAATTGTGGCTAATGCCTATTATTGATAAGTTGCTAATGATGGTAATAATATGGAGTATGGTTGCACGGTTAATGTTGGTAACTAATTGAAGTTCAATAAAATATCCGATTGATGTTAAATGTGGACTATGGTGGAATAAGGGTGAGATTTGGACATGTTGCTGGTTAAATGCTTAACTATTATCTCTCTTTTGTCTAATCTCCTGTAGTATGGGATGTGGTTATTAGTTATTTACTTAATGCACCAGTTGATGTATGGGATTCAATTTGTAACTTATGCTTGCTTGTGTAGATGCCTCGTGATGATTTATGGTTTCGAATTGTCTATTTCTTATGCCTGATGATATTGGTATGTGTAGATGTCATATGTTATATAATAATTTGTGTTTAATTATGTATTATATATAGTGATGATGGAGATGATTTAGGTTCGATTTTGCACCTTGACTTACTTAGGATTATCTTGTATTATATCATCATTATATCATGACTTAGCACAGTCGGTGATGATGCCTACTGAGTACCCATTATTTTGGTACTCATACTACATTTCTGTACTTTTTGGTGCAGATATGAGTACTAGTTGTCATCATTGATTCGAGTTCGTGTAGGGTTTATCGTACTGATATAGGGTGATCTCATGGAGTTTGCATCGCCCATTTTTCCACTATCTTTTATATTTAGTCTTTAGTATTTTAAGAAGATGTATTGACTGTATTTTAAGTCTCTTGGGTTGTATTATTAACATTATATGCTCTTGTATTGTCTCTATCAGGTTATGGGATTGGTATTTTATGATGATTGTTTATCTATTTTAGAATACTTTGTTTATATTTTAATTGTGTTCATTGAATTTGGCCTAAGATGACATTTCTTACCGCATTAACCTATTACATTATCTTTGGGTTATAGTATTAGCTGACTTACTGGCGGGATTTTGAAAGTGTCGTCATGACCTGTAAATCGGGTTATGACAAAATAGTAGCGGGTTCTACTAAAGAAGATCCAATGGTGCTAAAGCGAGCACTGCTTTAGCAGCTATTAACAGATTAAGCAAACCCCGATAATTCATCCAGGGCATCTAAAGTGAACCAATAGGAGCTTAAGCAGACTGATCGGGTGCCAGGCACAAGATTTTTGCCAAGTCCAAAACGGATTTCGGCATGGTGCTCGAGATTCATTTGAAACCCCATGTGGATAAATGGATTATGCTACCATACAAAATTCAACATTTTGGACTCAATAAAACCATTGAAACTTTCAACAGATATCATTTCGAATAAGTGTTGGCCCATACCTATAGTTTTATTTTTGACATTATTCGCCCAATAGCCTAATATGAGTCTGGAAGCCTCGGGACCTAAAACAAGGATCCCCCAAACCTAAAATCAATGTTCCAAAGCTGATGGCACTGTCGAAATTCTCATCTGTTATCTACTGGATTTTTGGTCGAATTGCAAATACTAAACAACAAAAGCTCTAAAATAGTGAAATGAGCCTAAAATCCAAACGAACTTCCAATAATCGAACAAACTATTCTGACAAGTCATAAATGACCTGTAGCACTTGTGGGGAGGCTCAAGATGCTGGACATGCATGGAAATCGAGGAAATGACTGGGAGGATGATTACAATATCTACTACTAAAAGGAATTTCATTCGTGAAAGTCAATGGATAGAAAGATCATGAAAGCTCGAAGGGACGAGGTATTGCTCCAGCATGCTACGAGCATGACGTCCTAAATAACCTTCAAGAATAAATGAAGTTTCCATGGGATTTTGTCATAATTATCCCTTTTGAAACAAACTAGCCTCCAACTGTATCGAGAATGGCTGATGCATTCAAATCTTAATAGCAACACATGAATAACATAATGATACTAACGCAACCAAGAAAAAACTCAACCAAGCCAAAGGCAAACCAAGGAATGAGTCATGCAACCAACTCCAAATCCAAATATAACATGATTTTCCATTTCTAGACAGGCTATCCACTACAAACACAGCAGAAAGTCACTCGGCCCCTACCCATGCAACTCAATCGCACTAACTTTGAAGAACTGAAGTTGATTCACTATAAATCAATATTGGAAAGCATAAGAATAATCCTATAAGGAGCTACCTAGGCACACAAACGGAGATAACCATGGTCTACAATCTATGCCAATGCTACAACTAGTTTGGATGACTATCAAAATTGAAATTCAAGAGTCCGAAGCGCAACTACTCGCCACTGGATGATCTTCTCTAGGATGATCCATCAACCGAGGATGAAACCATGTTGAATCCAACTCCTGCATACTACTCCTACTGAGTAGATCATCCAAAAATTTCAATGAAAACTGAGGTCAAAGTTGTGCCAACGGACTATCATCTAAACACCTATTAACCACCATTCATCTTAAATGAAGATGACCGAATAGGTAGACAAGAAGTAGGCTTAGCCAACCTACAAATGAAACCCTAACTAAGGCAAATTCGAAAATAAAAGTTGTACACAACCTCTACAACTTCCAGCTGAATCTCAACACCAATGCTGAATTGTGGATCTTAAATATCCAAAACTACCCTGTAGATAGGTAAACATCCATACTCCAAATCTATCATAACCATTAAATCATTGTTCTAACGCATCGAATCCAAAACTGAGCAAATGAGACTGAACTAAAGTCAATTGCAAAATTCAACCCTACTATCCAGATCAAACACATCCTTACTTAATCATTTCAGAGTTGAAAGTGAAACATAGCGGAAGAACAAAAAATCACAATAGAGGATATATCTCCATTTGAAAATATAACCAACCAACTCCATATATTCAAGAGGGCACAAACCACCAAAGAATACTCAAGAACTCACCAAGATTCCAAAACATAGAAGCAATAACCAGAAGTCTAGCAACTTGGAGAAATGCGACCTTAGCCAGAAACTGATCAGTTCAATAATCCATCACGACAACAATCACTAAATTAACTGACTTAGAAAATGGTCAGAAGAAAGGTCACCTATCTCTAATTCTCTAACTACACAAAGAATAAGAACCACACGCGATAAGAATAGAGTACCCAACTTTGCACCGATACTAAGATCAAAGCTATCACAATGAGACAGACTAACAAACCTATGAGAAAAATCTAAGATCCCTTAATGTCAACACCAAAACCACTATAGGGCAATGAACTAGTCAAATCCAAAGAATGGATTCAAAACTGGCTATCTACAAGGCGAGGATCAATTAATATCAATAATGACAATAATAACAATAATAGTATAAACATTGATGTAAAGGTAGGTAGTACCAAAAATGGAAGTCAATAGAAAATACCACTAAAGGGGTATAAAAAGGTCAATATGCCAATGTTAAAAAGACTTGAAGCCGAATCTTATACTCATAGGGAAAATATCAACATTGATCCACTCATCCACTACCAAAAAACTAATCTATAGGGGTATTCATATAACCATTAACTCTTTATCATGGCACATAATAATCGATATGAACCTATCAAGGCGTACAATCATCGATGGGTATGAGAATCCCAATACACACAAATAAAAAGGTAAAGGAAGGAAATAAAAATGTAACTATCATGATAAAATCCTAAGTCATAGACTTGATGTGCTTGAGGGGGAACATATCTGAGCAGGTCCAAACTCAAACTGGGTGTCTTAATTATCAACAGATGTACTAAGCACATTCCTTCTAACTAAAGGTGCCACAATGCTATGAGACTGATCTGAATGAGTTAAATGACTAATAATCCTATACTAGGGACACTCTCTGGACCAGTAACTGATATCTCTACAATTATACCAAATGCTTGAAGCCCTAACCTAGCTAGAAATATGAGTTAACCCTAACTGGCGGACCAACTGATGCCACAGGCACCTCCTACTGAAATTACCATCATCCCTACAATCATAACACACCACAAGAAATCTAGGCTATCAAGGAACATATGTTAATTCTATTGGAGCTGTCAACTCATGTGTGAGGCACTCTCTAGACCAATGGTAAACCTAACACAACTACGACAAGATTTGAAAATACTCACAGGTGATACCCATACTAAACTAAAATAGCCATCAGAGAATAAAGACCTATACCACATACTCTGTAAGGTCCAATGATAACTTTACTCATTGTGATTACCACAACTAATCTGAGAGCTACCCTTAGCATGAAATACAACCTGCATAAAACTGATAGGCTTTAAGTAAAGCTGACCTTTATCGGGATGATCCTTACTCTCGGATGGAATACCAATAATACTACACCAATGATATGTCCTTTTACCACCATCTCTATAAGTCTCAATACATGCTCTTTTTGTGTCCCTCATATGATCAACACCAGAGAAGAAAAAGACCTAGATGCTATCAAATGCTTCGATGCCAAACAAAGTGTCAATGTTAATCCTCTAATAAATCCATGCACTATGTTATGCTATGAATATATAGCATAGAAATATGTCCATCCAACTCAAGAAACCCAATCTCATACTCTGAAACTAATAAAGAACATTGTTGAACACCAACAACCCTAACTCTGGCCTGAGAACTACTCGATAAATCGAATGTCATCCCTAGCTATTAGTATTCAATAAAAGGCTTAGGATTCCTAATGCTGAATATCAATTGGAAGGAGGGGTTGTAAGCTTCATTGAAGTATATAGTTGCCCCAATACCTCTGGATGATGCTAAAAATCTTCGACATTCATCCCAAACTCCCTTATTCGACATTATGCTAAAGCTTTGGAAACACATGCTGAAGTCCCATCATCATATATCGACACCCTTACACTATCCATATAGGATAGAATAAAGTCAAAAAACTTACTTGAGGCTTATTGTAATATGAACACACAAAAAGGAATCAAGAACAGAATTTCAAAAGAATACTCTATAGCCTCCAAAAGATAGGATACGGATGTCTCCACCCCAATCCGTAGGACTACTGGACAGTTAGCTCTTGTACTAACATACGGGTAAACCTAGCCTCTGATAATAATTTCTCTTGACCCAGATTTTTAGGTTATGATGGCACCTATTATAACCCTTTGGTAGGTTAGCCAATCCATAGTCAGGAACTACTAGTAATGGGCTACTAAGAGAACTAAAGGAAGAATGTGGAACAAATATAGTAAAAATGATAAAATAGACAAGATAGTCCCAAAAACTTATGGAATCAGTACAAGACCTTCTAATGTATTAAGATTACAAAATATAGTACTATGTAAATATAATGATACAACCTATCTCTAAATACAACATAGAGATTAGTCTAGTACATAGGAGGGAAAATAGGAATACTCTAAATGCCAATAGCTTACCCTATGTCTCTAAACTATAGCTATTTCGCACGACATACACAATAATAGAAAGAACCCACATTGTGATCTACAGGATATTGAAGTGTAGGAGTACCAAACACATGGTACTCCATTAAAAACTACAGATTGAACTACAAGGATAATGGAAATATACCTAACATGCAAGAAAAAAGGTAAACAACACTCAAATAACTAGGGAACTAATAAAGTAAAGATACGGAGGTAGTAAGAATGAACTATCCAATTCTATCCATACTCAGGAACCTAAGCACTATACCATATACCGCTGGCCCATATATAAATAAAGAGTAGATAAAGGATATATATATATATATAATAGTATACAAGTCTAAGGAATGGATATACAATATAAATTGATGAAAGAAGGAAGGTATATATAGTAATACCATAATTACATATACAAATATATGTATTTAAACAAGGATAACACAAAGGTAAAACCTAAAGTAGTCATAGTAGTATCTTAAGGCCTCCTAACCATAATAAAAACTAGGGCACATAATCAAGGTCTAAAATCATAATACCTAACTTTGGGATAATCATGTGTAATTAAATAATCATATAATACAGAAAGCAGAACCATACCTCAAATATCAATACCAATCCAATAATCAACCTATCACAAACTAGATATAATAACAAGAATAATATAAAGTAATCGGCTAGTCCAGAAAAATAGTACTAAAATTGGTCGCCATAACCCGAAAAGTTCATCCAGAACCCACAATATAGCATAAGAAATACTCATCACCTATATCTATACAACCCCCATAAGGCTGACAGATATAAGTGAATACTAGTGATAAGAAATGCTTATGCAACGATGAATGAAAGTGAATTCATTATACCATAACCTCTATAAGTACCAGAAGTAACCCAATATATACATCTCATCCATCTCGATGGCTCATAAAGGTAGGACCTATGACAACCTCTCTTCTCTAGCATGATGTCTCATGGATGAAGGGGCCTTAGGGGGTTCTAGAGTACCCGTATACATCGACTTCTCTCGATCTATGATTTCTATTAACCATCATTATAACCAATCTACTTTATTCACTACCAGAGATATGTATATAAATATAATGCATGGGTTACAAACATTTCTAAAAAAGTGTAAGTTTGTAAATCCATTGCTCAGGTTAAACTCCATGACTAAATCGTTATAAAAGTACATACAAGGTTGGAATTTCTCTCGACTGTGTTAAATAAAAGTAACAAGACCATTTACTAGAATCTATCTCAGTCAAATCTCTAAAAACATCAATTTTAGTCTCAAAGGCTCACAAGTTATTCATTAAGTTGGTATGATTCCCATTATGAAGAAATAAGTTTTTAAAGTTAAAAGTGGGAATAAATCCCTTTTTAGGCTAAACAGAAGTAAAACCATATTTTTTATTCGAGTCATATCATTTACTATTTTAGAGATCATGAATGAACATAATCTATATATTCCATCACCAATATCTAAATAATACAATTTTATGCATCTAAATGTCTGTAAGCTATAGCCACACCTATTATAAGGATAAAATACTTTTTGGAATCCAAACTATATCACAATCATGACCTTGGACCCAATAATATGTATTTGATAAATCTATGACATAATACGCAAGGTTAATTGGTCTCACTTATGCATAACAAGCTAGAAACCTAGGGTAATAGGATCCTAGAAACATGATAAGCATTTTACCTTAAGGGTCAAACACCCTTCTAAACTCCAAACTCACAAATTAGGCTAAGTCATGGTGTTCTACCCAACATAACATCCTAACATACCTATCCAATATTCAGAAAATATAATACACCATCTCATAAATAAGTGTAGATAGAAGCCTATCTCGAAGCCGAACTATAAATCCTTGAATTGACAATAAATCATCCACCTTTACTCTACACTCTTAAAATGCCATCATGTTATCAAAATAGTAATATAGACATTGTTAGGACTAAAACAACACCCATATTGCTATATAAAGTATTGGGTCAAATTTTGGGTCAAGAACGAGCCAAGAGGGCCCCCAAACCAAATCCACAATTAAATTTGTCAAGAAGTCTTTCAAAGGACAAGGAATATATGATCAAAATTGAGAACAAAAGAATCATAAATTGGGTCTCAAATCAATAATTAAAGATTGGGAATTCATTCTCTAGTTTTAAGAATTTACCATAAATTAGGATGGAAATCAAAGGGAGAATTAATGGGTAGTGACCAAGGAGAGTTAGGATAGCTTACCTTAGTTTCTATGGATGATTTCCACTCTTTACTCTCTTTGAATTCTTAATTTAGTGTGAAAATGGTTGAAGAAATAGTGGAAAATCTAGTAGGGAAATGAGATTCAAAAGCTACAGGTGTCGCTTAAGAAGACACCTTGGTGCTTAAGCGCCTACCACTAAAGTTAAAACATGACCACTGGATCAGTCTAGAAATAATATTGGTTTCCGATAAAGAAGGCTCAATGGGTCTAAAGTGAGCATCGCTTTAGCTGTTATTGAATGCTTCAATGAACCTCGACCATTGGGCTTGGGCTGCCAAAGTGGCCCATGGGATCTAATGCGCTGAGCGCTAAAGTGTCCTTATAAACTCTTAAGTGAACCTATAGGGGGCATGTACTAGATTTTTCTGAGCCCACAATGGATTTTGATTTGGTTCTCGGTATTCATTTAGAACCCCGTGTGTGCAAACAAATTATGCTACCATACAAAATTTGATGTTCTAGACTCAATAGAATGATCAAAAATTTTATCCAATATTTTTTTATTAAATATGGGGCCCACATTTATAATTCAATATTTTCACATAAACCACCCAATAACCTAAAGCGAGTCTTAAAGCCTCAGGGGACCAGAACCAAGGGTTGCCCTAATATAAACTCAATGTTTCAAAGCTTATGGGGCTATTGGAATTCTCATCTGAGGTCATTTACTATGATTTTTGTCCTGATACAAAATCCTACCAGAAAAGCTCCAAATAGGAAAATGAGCCTAAAGTCCAAATGAACTGTCAGATAACCCAATAGACCATTTTAGAAAGTCATAAATGACTTGTAGCTGATATGAAAAGGCTTAAAATGTTAAACATACATGAAAATTGAGGAAATAACTTAGAGTATCAATACGTTGATGTTGTTAATGCATTATTTAATGGTAACACTCTATCTAAATCTTATACTCATACTAATTAGGTCTTATTCCCTAAAAGGAAAGGATTACTTCCATTTCTAACTTAAGACCAATTACTTTGAGTAAATTATGAATAAAGTAATTTCAAGGGTTTTACATGATAGGCTTGAAGGTTTTCAACGAATTCATATATAAAAATCTATTTAGTTTTGTGAAGGTTGGAAGTATTACTAAAAATACATTATTAGCATACAAGATGTTCAAAAATATTATAAAGAGAGGAAATTCTGCCAATGTGGTTATAAAATTTACAAGGCAAAAGCATATTATAGGGTGGATTGAAATTTTTTGCTTAAGACTCTAGAGAAGATGACTTTAATAATATGATGGTAGATAAGGTGTTGAGAATTTTTGCTAATAATGGAAACTTTGTATAATAATGGGTAGGATAATGATGTTCTATAGAAATATAGCAGTTTTGATGCTCAAAAACAAGGAAAATATGAAAATTTATGAGGCCTTGTTGGTAGATTTGATCCATTTTGGGTATGTTTGGCAGAAAACCATGTTTTGCACGATAAGACTGTGGAGTTGAGACACTGGGGAGAATGAAATCCTAGTGTTAACTTATGATTGATTTTAAACCATGTTAATATTATTCTTTGTTCGAGATGACTATAATGAAATCCCCCATTTACTTTTCCTATTTTGCCTATAGACTTCAACAACTAAGATCAGTATAACCACGTGTTCCCTTGGGATTCGACCCCAATATTAGCTATGTTACTATATCTTGACAACGATCATACCATAATATTAAAGAAGGTGTGGCTTGGATGTCATCAAGAATTGGTGTTGTTGTTAGGGAACACGGTGTTGATTTGTGAAGTTAGGTTGTTATAGTTTTGGGGTTTTTTGTTTTCTTTTTATTCTTAGTTGGGCATATGACGGTGTATGCCTAGCACATAGAGTAGTGGCAATCCCTTACTCCCAGTTAATCCAAATCTAGAGAGGATCCTACAAACGCCTGATAGGATGCTTGAGCCAAAAATAGTTGATAATCCTTAAGCGGTTCTTGATATTATATTTCCTGTCGAAGGAGTACAAGATATTATTGATCATCAGACTCGTTATCTTTTATCTCAAACTAAAATTGATAGGAGAGAAGCTGAAGAAGCTTAGAGGATAGCTAGGGATGCGGATTTATATTAATAGAGACAAGCAGCAGACCATCCAGCAGTACTCTGTGGCAAAGAAAACAAATCTAGAAGTGCACGTGTTCAAGTTATCCCAGCATATCGGTATGTGTATCCATATATACATAATGAAAAAGATATGGGATATGTAGTGTTGATAGAGACTAAATCCATCGTACCACCTGTTTTGCCTCCAGGAATTAAATTTGACATTATGAGTGCCATGATCCAACTTCTAAATTTGAAGGGTGTGTTTGCAGGTCTGCCCACCGGAGATGTAAACTTACACCTTGAAAATTTCCTTGGGATATAAACCTTATATACCAATCTAAAGGTAAATCAGGAAGCTCTAAGACTGAGGCTTTCTCCTTTTTTTCTTACAGAACAAGCATTTTTATGGTTAGATGAATTGCCAAGAGGCTCCCCTCCATTAAGGATTTTGGATCTTAAAGACGAGATCTATAATTTTAGGTAGTTGCAGCCAGAGTTCATGTACGAGGCTTAGTTTAGGTTTAAGAAGAAGATGAGCATGGTGCCAAATCATTAGTTATTTGGTAAAATCTTATCAGAGGTATTCTACAGAGCCCTGACTATCAGTTCCAGAGCTAGGGCAGACACCATCTCTAGAGAAGTATTTATGAGACTATGTTGGAAGGAAGCTTTAGAGATGTTAGTCCTAATCTCACTCACTAACCGAATGTGGCAAACTCGGGAGGCTGAGAAGGGATCTTGTACTAATTCTATTGGTGTCTTCTGTGACTAGAGAGTAGCTGATGATACAATAATGTAAGAAAATGTATTACTAAGGATTGATCTAAGGGATCTAGCAAAGCAGTTTGCAGCAACAAATTCTGATAAAGTGAATGCAGTAAAAGTATATGGGTTATCTTTCAAAGCATATGAGTCGGAATTAGAAGAGAAAGCTAACTATATAAAGCATCAGATGGCGGGTTCCAGGCCAAAGGGAAAAGGAACCAAGGTCAAAACAATTATGATAGATACAGAGACCATAACAGAGAGTGAGATGGTGACTGAAGGAAGAAGGATGACTACAGAGAGATGGGATATAGGTACATTCCACCTAGTAGACGTGATGTAAAATCAAGAATGGATGAGATACTGGCTAAATTGGTGAAGGGTTAAGAAAATCAAAAGACCTATATTAAGAATATTAAGGCTGATTTTTCAGGGTTGAACCACAAGGTCGAGTCCCATGCCATTGCTATCAAGCATTTAAAGTAACAGTTTTGGCAGATGTTAGCAACTCTAAACCAAAGGAAGCCATGAACCCTTTTGAGCAACACAATGAAAAATCGAATAAACTACGGTCAAATACTTGCTATTACCACTAGGAGTGATATCACAACTATGGATCCCCTAATGCTTTCTATAGAAGTTGTTGATTATGAAACACCTCCTGTTGAGTTTAAGAAGGTAACAGGTGATCGAGGTATAGTTTCTATAGATAAAGGAAAGGGTTTGGTCATTGAGAGAAAAGTTAGACAGATTCTGAGACCACCTCTATTTTTTCCTTAGCAACTGAGGCAAAAGCAAGAGAAAGGTAAGTTCAACCAATTTATTAAGTTACTAAAACAACTGAGCTTGAACATACCTCTTCTTAAGCTATTATAAAATATTCCTCAATACACAAAGTTCATAAAACAGTTGGTCACAAGGAAGAAATGAAAAACTTTTAAGGATTATTATGGTGTGAACCACTGCAGTGAAGTCATGACTAGGTTCTTGGTGTAGAAAAAGGGTGATCCCGGAGTGTTTACTATACCATGCACTATTAGGTCATCAAGATATTCCTGAGCCTTATGTAATTTAGGATGTACCATTAATTTGATACCGTTTGTCTATTCAAGCAACTAGGCTTTAACTCTCTGAAACCAACTTCGATGCGGCTATTGATGGTTGACCGTACAGTGAAGAAACCTATAGGAGTCTCTTTTGATGCGATTGTACGGGTGGATAACTTGATCTTTCCATCTGACTTTGTCATCTTGGAATGTGAGGTTGACACCGATATGCCCATTATTTTAGGAAGACCATTCATAGACAGAGTAGGAGTTATGATTGACATGGAAATGGGTGAGCTAAAATTCTGAGTTAACGGTGAGGAGGGAACATTCAACATTCAAAAGTCCATGAAAAATCCAACTGACATGATGATAGTGTCAATGATTGATTGTATTAATGACCCCAGAGGATATTTTTATGGGTATCTCGATGAAATCTGAGTAGTTAAGATACCCGCATCATGCTGTGACGTTAAATCAAGAACTGCATGGGAGGCAACCCATGGGATTGTAGGTGAATTTTGAGTAACCAACATATCCATGTAGTTCCACGATGTTACATCAAGCACTGAGCGGGAGGCAACTCACTATATTTTAGAGTTCACATTTTTGTTGTTTTTGATTTTGTCTGTTTTTAGATTATGGATCTTACCCGAAAAATGGTAAACATTGCTATATTCATCGATATCAGGTAAGGGGACTATGAGATTAGCCATCATGGTCACAAGTCCCATAAGGTAAGTTGAGTAAAAAATTGAAAAGTTGAAATTTTGAGAATGAAAATTTGTAAGTTATAGACTTTGGCATCTAATTTTACTTTTGGGACCTAAAACTTAAGTTGTGGGACCATAAGTATCTAGAAAAATGTCAACACGCTAAGTATGGGATGCAAAAAAGTGGAACAAAATTTGTAGACCAAAACATACACCCAGCACCTGTGGGCCGCAGGTACTACCTGCACTCAGGACCCAACCGCGGGTGTAAGGCGCGGGTACGTGCCGTCGGTAGGGCTAGTTTTGGGCCCAGTTTTGAATTAAAATTTTGAGCCCACCAATATTTAAATATGAACTAAAATAGTACCCCATCTATATAAAAACATTCTTACCCTTATTCTAACCTATTCAAATACTAAAAACTTCACTTTTCTCTTTAAATTCAAACTTCCCACTTAAAACATAAACCAACACAACACTTGGCTCCTAATGGTTATATATTGCTTTATCTACTATTAACAAAAGTTTTCTTGAGTATTTCATTGCAAAATATATAGAAAAATCATGTTTGTATGAGGGTTAATTGAAATAGCCTAAAGTAATAATATAGGTCCTTGTGTTGAATAAAAATCCTAAGATTAGGCCCTAACATGAAGTTGAACTTGAATGAATCAAAGTAATGCCACAAGTTGAACATGTTTATTTGCTTTGAAATTTATGGTTCATGAGTAGCGTGTATACATTAGACTTGTTGAGATTTCTAATAGGCTATAGGGGTGTGAAAATTGAGGAAAAAATCAAACTTTTTGAATTTTGAGTTTTTCTTCAACTTATGTTATCCTTCACTTTTGTTGGAAACTGACATATGGTTTTTCAGGTTCATATGGAACCTAAATCAAATAAGGCCAGTAATTCGAGGAGATAGGAAGAGTCTCCTGAGCTTAGTGGTTCAATCGAAGAGTAGCTGAGGCACCATCGTTGTAACACCCAGATTTTCTAAACTGGAATATTGCACCGTGCTTATGACACCGAAGGACCACAAGCTAACCCATAACTGATATATGTACCTGTATACTACATAATATAACATAAAAATATGGAAACATGTACTGAATGTCCATAAGTTTCAACTGAATAAACATCTGATAAGAACAATGTCTGAAAACAGTATAACCATACCAAAACAAATTTGAAATAACTGTCTGACATACTATAGTATGGAAAGCCTCTAAACTATCTGAACAAGGATTTGATGGGACATATCCCCAACTAACTCCAACTACTGAAATAAACTTAAAACTGAAATAGTAATGAAATCATCATTTCCTTAAAAGATGAGGACTTACTTCTAACTCCGACTGCTGTTACTAGAATATACGACTGATTTGGAGCTCGCGCCTCTGAACCTATGGTGTAACATAAGAGAAATCACTATAGCACAAATGCGTCAGTACGACTGAATGTATTGAGTATAGGAGTGAGGTAGACTAAATACAAAGGGATATATGCATGAACAATGCTGACTACTATGAATGTGAGAATACATACATGCATAAGAAACTATAACTGAACACGTGGTGATACTGACTACTAAGTCTGATTACTGACAACATAACTTCACTGATACTGAGGTACTGAATAGATGAATGACTATTTCTGACAGTTCGAATTATGAAGAACTGGTCTGATTGACTTTGTCTAACAGTTCTGAAACTGAATACTGATAACGTAGTTATGATGACTGATATAACTGATATAACTTTGATGATCAGTGTAACCGATGTAACAGATGCTGAGCGAATGTATATGACAGTGTAACTTATGATATTCTAAAGAACTATCTGAGACTATTACTTAAACTGTGACTGTGGGAGGTAATCATCTAACCTACATGCCCTAGAACTGAACAGGTGGGAGCCAATCTTTACCCTGATTGGAAGTGTGTCAATACCATTCCATGTGTAGAGACAACATGTGAGTAACCCTATTTTATTTTTTGGAGATCATTCCATCTTCCCTACTATTAGGTAAACTCCAAAGAGATGCATTAGACCTATAGGTAGGGACATCTCAAACTATGCTAACTACATAGTTCTGGAATGCAAGGATTCCTTCTAGGAATGTCACTCTCTGACTGTGGTAGGTGAGTCCCCATCCTTGGGTTCACTCGGTGCTGAATCCTACTCCCAACTGAAAGACATTGAACTTATTAGCTGAACTGAACTGATATTAGTGGGAATGTTAAGCTGAGCTCAACAAAGTTTATTAGATTTTGATGACTGAAGAAATGTACTGAGTTCTGAGGACTGATTGAGAGTACTGAAGTTACTGAGATTAATTGTGAATACTGAGGTTGCTGAGGTTACTGAGCACTGAGATTATTTAGATTACTGGGTTTTCCTAAGTCACATGACTGACTGATTTCTATAGATCATGGCTTGAATAATAGTATCGTAAAAACATGACATGGCTTTAGGCATACATCAATATTGTTAGGTACAAGTACCCCTAAGATTCGATGGAAAGAAACGGACACACATGACTGACTTGATCGTAAGAATAACATTCACAATTCATAATACCATAAATATGGGATTTCATACAACACATGGTTATCATATTCTTGAACATAGAAGATACTGCATATAACATATACATACTTGCATGGTTATAATTTCATGAGCATTCCATAGTACACCAACAATATATGACAATTTTCATAGAATTCATGTTGAGTCATAAGGGATAGAGCATCGGCTTGTATTTTAAGTTCTATTTAGCTAAAATACATGATTTCTAGTCTCTTAGGTATTTTATCAAGCACCTTGCATGCACCACTTTGGGCATAAATTTATTCATGAATTCAACCACCCAAATAACCCAAAGTTCATATATTTCAACTAACATGCCATCCTAGTTTCATACAAACCCATAAAGATTCTATCTTGATATCATTTAGCACATAAAAAAGATCAACAATCAAATCAAAACATAAAAAAATCATGGAATATAGTTTAAAATAGGGTTCTTGTACTTCATGGATGAAAGGAGTCCATGAATGAACACACGCATACCTTAGTTCTTGAATTAGTGAAGATTGACGGAGAAATTCTTGGAATTTGATGGTAGAATTCGCTTGAACTTAAATCCCCCAATTGAAACCCTAATGTGTTATTGAGAGGATTTTGATGAAAAAGAGTATGTTTTAGTGAAATAAAGTCTTAATTCCGTGTTTGGGAGCTTATATAGGGGTGGGAAGATGACCCAAATAGCCCACTAGATGCGTCTTTTAATTTATATAAAAAATTTCTGATTTGGGACCCTGGCGCGATTCGGAGACATCGCATTGCCACTTTTTTATGACCTTGAAACTCACCGAGACGTGGTGGAATCACAAAGAGACACTGGAAATTGACAAACGTCATTTTGTCTTATGGCGCGATGCACCACTGACTGAAATGACACTGTTTAAACTTAAATCGCCTTTACTTCTTCACCGGATATCTGTTTTAGGCGAATTTGGTATTAACGGAAAGCTTATTCAATTCAATACAATTTGGTGGGTATAAATATGCCATAATACCACCTATAAAACAAGTTATTATTATTCAAATATGACCTATATGAAATCACAAACGGAAATTTGGTGGATTCAAAAGTTCGTAGCTTGGCTTACTCTAAGTGACTCTTATGAACATGCTTAACCCATAATAAGCTCTATTATCACTAGGATACTCATCCTAATTCATGTACTCAAACATTTTATCACAAGATAGGAGTTTTTATGCATAGGAACAATGGTTTATTTTCTAGCTTAGAAATATATAGGGTATTACAATATCTCCCCCTTAGGAACATTCATCCTCAAATGAGACTGACTGAGAGGGGAAATAATAAGTTGAACATGAACTGAACATAAATGGCTAAAACGTGATCTCATGACTGATGTGACAAATAAAATGATTGATACTGAACATACATATCTGATGCATGGGTAGTTGATTTATGAATGAAGGAGTTAGCATTGTGATGAACTAAGTTTCTCAGAAATAGTGAAACATGAAATACAAATCTCATGAGTCAGTATACTTAACTTTGAAATCCCTACTCTCCTCTTATTCTCAATACTTGAAGGTTAAAGGAACTTTAAACTATACGTTCAAACTCCCACTTTTATCTCATGGAGGGTAAAACTTCTTTAAGACTCAAGGACTCAGAACTTTTAGGAACTTTCAAATCTTGGGAAATCTAGAACTCTTAAACACTTGGGACACTTAGAACTCGGGTTTATATAACTTTGGACACTCGGGAGTTTCTTCTAACATACATAAACCATATGAGATACATGGAGTAAAAAATCTTGTCCTTCTAAGAAAGAAACCTGAAGTTGGGGAGAGGTTCCATACACTTGCCAGGGAGTACAACCTTAACTCAATGATCACTATATCAACCTCGGGCACATAAATCTCAGTCCTACAGTGGCATGTAGTTCTGGGTTATGAGACCTCATAATCATACCCAACTCGGTGCAAATAGTACTCCCATACTGAGCTCAGAACTCTTAGGAAATCCACCTCAAATAACTCGAGGGTCTATATTGAAGACCAAAATGTATTACTATTTGTTTTAATTGAACATCATTGTGGATTCCAACTCTATTAGGACAAAAAAGGTCAAATATTTCTCAATATTCTCAAAATACTCAAATCATAGGAGCTTATAGCACAAAAGTTCATAAAATTGCAATTCTCAAGTAGGGCTTAGTGGCCCATAGTTCAATCTCAAGTTAAGACTCATCAAAATGAATACTAGAGAACATAAGGATTCATAAATCATATAGAAATCTGGAATTTCTGCATTATGCATTAAAATCTCAACATACTCATGTATCTAAATTTCTAAAACATGGAAATTATCATAATATTAAGAACAACAACAAAGGGTACGTTCCCATACTTTAATTTTCATAAGAAAACATATGAACCCATACATTATTGTAATTTAAAACAACTTCTGGCCACAAGGACGAAAGGAGTGTCATTGTTCAAACCCCACATACCTTGAATTAGAATCTTTGGATGAACTCTAGGTTTTGGGACTCTATTCGTCCTATTGAATGGGGTTCTGGAAGCCCTTAACATGGGAACCTTGAATCTTGACTCAATTTAGAAAATCTATGGTGGATTCTTGATATTCTTGCAAGAGGTTTTGGATACTTAGGGTTTTTGTTGAGAGAAAACTTGAGAAAAACATTATAGAATGCTTGTAAACAAGTTTAATTTGGTGTTTGTACTGTTTAAGAGGCTTGGAAAAAGTTCAAAGTGCCCTTTTTAACCTTTGTACGAAGCTGGAAAAATTGAACTGGGGACCCGATTTTATGGGCCACCACGATGCGCCACTATCACGATGGCTCACCGGAAATTGACAAATGGGAATCAGGGAGTCACCGCGACGCCAAGCCATCGTATTATCCCACTGGTTGGGACCTGAAACTTCAGCGCGATGCATCAAAATAGAGCTAGACCACTAGTAATTTACTATTGGGAAACTGGGATCCTCCACGACGTGCCACTATCGCGGAATTCCACTGAAATTTGACAATTGTCAAATAGACCCTTTTCGCGACGCGCCAAGCACTAAAATGACATTGTTTTATGACTAGGACTTAAATTAGCCATAACTTCTTGCCCGGACATTTAATTTGGGAGAATCTTTTATCGACGGAAAGCTTATCAAATTTCCCATATGATAAAAAGTCGAAATTAGGGAAATTCTATATGGTTAAAACGATACTCACTGAGGAAGTCACTCCTTAACCTTCTTGAGGAGAAATTCATCTTAGGAAAAATTCATGGTATTACAATATCTCCCTCTTGGAAACATTCGTCCACCAATGTCGCTAGTTAAGCTAAGAGCACGGAGGAAATTAAGTACGAAAAGATGGAAGAACTCAATAAACTAACTCTATGTATTTCTAAAATCATGAATACTTTATAGAATGCATGAACTTAATAAGGGTAGAGGCATAGCTAAACTTTAGATTAGAATGGCTAAATTAAGGAATAATATTACCTTCGTCTTGATCTGAACTCGCAGAAAAGAGGTGCAAGTAATTGGCTCACATGTCTTCTTCTACCTCACAAGTAGTGCCCTCAACTGATGGTTCCGCCTCTAATCTCTGACCAAGGGAACTTCTTTGTTCCTCAGTCTACGTATCTGAAAATTTAGAATCTTAACAGGAATCTCATCAAATGAAAGACTGTTCTGAATATTAGCAATCTCTGAAAGATCTACTACAATAGAATCACAAATATGCTTTTTATGAATGGAGACATGAAAATTAGGATGAAAGACTGACAACTCTGCGGGCAACTCAACTACATAGGCTAATTTACTCACACGACTCAAGACTCTATTGGGGCCAACATAATGGGGGATAAGCTTCCCCTTTCTACCAAACCTCTTCACCCCTTTCATGGGTGAAATCTTCATGTACACCAAATAACCTACCTCAAACACAAGGTCTCTTCGCCTCATATCGGCATATGACTTTTGACGACTTTGATTTGTCATCAACCTTTCTCTAATCAACTTCACCTTCTCCATATCTTTAAATACTACATCATGTCCAACAAAAGTAGCTTTGCCATCATCAAACAAACCTATGGGTGATCTACATCTCCTACCATACAAAGCCTCAAATGGTTCCATCTCGATGCTAGCATGGTAACTATTGCTATATGTAAACTCAATCAGTCAAAAATGCTCATCCCAACTACCTTTGAAATTAAGATCACACGCCCTCAACATATCTTCTAGGGTCTGAATGGTCCTCTCAACCTAACCATCTGTCTGTTGATGAAAACTAGAACTCAAATGAATATGGGTACCAAGACCTTGCTGAAACGCTCTCCAAATATGAGAAGCGAACTCAGTACCCCTATATGAGATGATAGATAAGAGAACTCCATGCAACATGACAAAACTCCTGAATATACCAGATAGCATAATCCTCAACTGTAAAAGATATATGCATAGGTAGTAAATGCGCTCACTTGGTCAATCTATCTACAAAAATCCAAATAGAATCATGATGACGCTGCGAAAGAGGTAAACTTGTGATAAAATCCATATTCACCCCTTCCCACTTCCAAGTAGGAATTCCAAACTCTTGCATCAAACCACCAGATCTTTAGTGCTCTATATTAACCTGTTGGCATATTGCACACTTTTCTACAAACCCAGCTATATCCTTCTTCATACCACTCCACCAATAGATATCCCGCAAGTCGTGGTACATCCTGGTAGCGCCAAGATGAATAGAATATTGCGTGCCATGTGCTTCAGCCATAATTCTATGCCTTAGATCACCCACACACGGAACACATAATATACCTTGCAATCTTAGCACACCATCTCCCTCTTGGGAGAAGACCTCTACCTTTTGGCCCTTAACTAACCTCTTCAGTTTGACAAAACTATCATCTAAGTCTTGCTTCTCTTGTACTTCCAAAACTAAAGAAGATTCGGAACTACTTTGCACCAAAGTACTGCCCTCAGCAGAATTAAGTAAACTAACACCTAGTCTAGCCAAACGATGCACATCACGTGCTAAATATTTCTTAGCTTCCTCTACATTAGTAATAGTACCCATACACAACCTGCTAAGGGCATCTACCACTACATTAGCCTTTCCTGAGTGATAGAACACACTTATATCATATTCCTTTAACAACTTTAACAACCTTCTCTGCCTAACGTTTAACTCTCTCTGAGTAAACATGTACAACAGGCTTTTGTGATCAGCAAAAATATCAACATGAACACCATAAAGATAGTGTCTCAATATTTTCAAAGAAAAGACCACAACAACTAACTCAAGATCATGGGTTGGGTAGTTCTTTTTATGTGGCTTCAAATGTCTAGAGGCATAGGCTATAACCTAACCTCTTTTCATCAACACACAACCAAAATCAACTCTAGAGGCATCATAATATACCACAAAACCATCTGTACCATCAGAAAAAAAGTTAGCACAGGGTTGAATATGTCGAGTCATCAACTCTTGAAAACTTTTCTCGCAAGAATCTGACCACTGGAACTTAACTCTCTTATGGGTTAACCGGGTCATGGGAGAAGCAATAGAAGAGAAACCTTTAACAAAATGGCAGTAGTAGCCAGCTTGACCCAAGTAACATCTAACGTCAGAAAGAGAGAGACGTCAAGGCCAATTTCTTATAGCTTTTGTCTTTTGGGGATCAACTCTAATGCCTTCGGCTGAAATAATATGACCCAGAAAGGCTATTGATCTTATCAAAAATTCGCACTTGTTGAATTTGGTGAACAACTGGTGATCTCTAATAGTTTGAAAGATATTTCTAATATGATCTACATGGTCGTTCTTTGTACGGTAGTACACAAGGATATCATCTATGAAAAAAATTACAAACATATCAAGATATTGCTTGAATACTAGATTCATGAGGTCTATAAAGGACGCTAGGGCATTAGTTAGCCAAAAAGACATGACTAAAAACTCAAAGTGACCATAATGGATTCGGAAGGCTATCTTTGGAATATCACATTCCCTCACTTTAAGCTGATGATAGCCGAATCTAAGGTCTATCTTTGAGAAAAAACTTGCACCTTGCAACTTATCAAACAGGTCATCAATTCTCAGAAGGGGTACTTATTCTTAACTGTGACCTTGTTAAGCTGACGATAGTCAATGCACATACGCAAAGAACCATATTTCTTTTGGTCGAAAAGAATAGGTGCTCCCCAAGAAGAGAAACTAGTCCTTATGAATCCTTTATATAAAATATCTTTGAGTTTCTCTTTCAACTCCTTAAGATCTGCAGGTGCCATACGGTATGGCTGAATAAAAATAGGCTGAGTTTTGGGAAGAAGGTCAATCCCAAATTCTTTCTCTCTATCGGGAGGTATCCCTAGGAGATCTTCTAGAAAAACACCAGGAAACTCATTAACAATGTTTACTGATAGAATAGTTAAAGCCTCAGACTTAGTGTCTTTGACTCTAACTAGGTGATAGTGGAAAAATTTGGATATTAGCTTTCTTACTTTAAGATAAGAGATAAAATGACTCTTGGGAGATATCGATCTCCCGGACAACTCAAAAATTGGTTCATCAGGGAACTAAAACTTGACCATGCGGGTACGAAAGTCTATAAATGCATAACAAGAATGAAGTCAATCCATACCCAGAATAAGGTCAAAATCTACCATGTCCAACTCTATCAAATCACCAAATATAACTCTATGAAGAATAATAACAGGACAATGTCTATACACTTTGTTAGCAACAACCTACTCCCCTACTGGTGTGGAAACTAGGAAAGGCTCTTGAATCTTCTCGGAACTCATTTAGAAATTCACAGCGACTAATGAGGTTACATAAGATAAACTTGACCCAGGGTCTAAAAACACAAAGACATCAAAGAAAAAGACACGGAGCATACCAGTAATAACATCGGAAGAATTCTCCTACTCCTGATGAGATGGTAAGGCATAGAATCTATTCTGGCGTTGACCGCCAACAATGTTAGATGAAGTGCCTTGAGCAGTGGCAGAACTAGCTGTAGGAGCTGGTGCACTAGTAGCATGTGTCTGGGGTTGGGCATCTCTATTCCCCTGCCTAGCATGCAAACAATCTCTAAGTCTATAGCCCAGCTTACCAAAACTAAAATAACCCCTCTGGTCTGCTAAACCTTCACTGGGATGATCCCTTCCACACTTAGCACATGGAGGATAGCGAGGCCTGTTACTTACACTGTTCTGGGATCGGGACATAGAAGACCTATTGCCTTGCTCCTACCTACCTCTAGGAGCGGGGCACTATCTGATGAAGGTGCCTCCATAGATGAATGGATCTAGAACTGTGGGTGGTTCCCTCCATGGGACCTATCCTTACTATACTCATGCTGGTTGGATCTAGTCCTCTTATTACCCCTCACTCTATCTCTCTTCCTTATCTTATCTACCTCTATCTATTGTGCATGCATCAGCCACCTAGCTAGATCTATATCTCTATCCAGCATCGCCATCCTAAACTCTTTCAGTACAAAAAAAGTAACACCTATCACGAACTTGCTCATACTAGCTCGGGTGTCAAAAATCAAATCTGAAGCATACTTAGCCAACTTGTTGAACTTCAAGAAGTACTTGATAATGCTCAAACTACACCTCTCAATGAGAATGTAAGCGATCATTGTAAATATAAAACCCAACTAGGTTGAGTTCGAATCCCACAGGGAATATAGTGTGAACAAAAGTCATTTGCAAATAAATCAACTGATAGTTAGATATTCCCATAAATGAGGGAGGGGGGGTTATTTTAACAAGTTATTATTGGTTGCTTTAATCATTGTTCGCAATCAAGATGTTCTAAAAAACTAGAACTATGTTCGCTAGGGCTTCCAGTACTTGACAGGTGCTAACGGTGGTTCAAGATTCTCATGGTAGGTAGGACGACAAGTTATCTTTATCGACTTTATGCTGAAATGTCTCTTGACCTACTTAAGAATTTAATTATCTAATCCACTCGGACTTAGGGAATTTATATTCACTGCCCATATTTTACCTCAGATTAACCAACGTTGTTACAACGCTGATTATGAAACGGAGTATTTCCAAGTCCTTGTTGATAATTAACTTCCAACTATATTTGATTTCATTCTCTAGAAAACCAAAGCAGATGTTATCTATTGTTTACAACCAACATACATTAATTAAAAACTCATAATTATCAAGAAATCCTACCACTTTTTGAATCTTTAACACTTAGCACCTTATCAAGACCTAACCCTAGATCCCATAATTCAGGTCAAAGAAATTAAGCCACTCATATTGCTGAAATCAAAACAACAAGTTATATTCATGATTAGAATGTTAAACTTACCACAAGAAGAATAATAACCAGTGAATCGCAGATTAGATCACAAAGAAAAATCCCAGAATAATGATAGTAATCTCTTTGAAGTATTTGTTTTTTCAAGCAAAGAAATTAGAGAGATAAAAATATCAAAAGTATTATCATAACTTAATGTGCGGAACTTTTTTCAGAAAAACCTAAAACAAAGCTTTAAATAGTTCACCCTAATTATGGAAACAAAATAATAAAATTCAAAAATCCCTCGGATTAGGTGACGACATTTGTGATAGCTTATCAGGAGGCTGACGACTTATTACAAATGTTGTCAGCTACTTCTTCAGCTTTGGCTCTTCCTGTTTAAGGATGATGACAAACTTGACAACTTATCAGCTTCGTGACGGCCTATCACAAAATATCATCAAAGCTCTGCTTCAGTTCTCCTGTGCTGCCTCAGGCTGATGACATTCTTGATAGCTTATCAGACCCTTGACGACTTAACATAAAATGTCGTCACATCTTTCAACTAGGCCAATTCTCTGTTTACTGCTGACGACAAACTTGATAACTTATCACCAGGATGACAACTTATGACAAATGTCGTCAGCTACCTTTTTCTTCAGATTTCTTCAGATTTTAATTTCTTTGCTCCTATTCTTGTTGGTTCTCTATCATATCCGCTCAAATTGCAAAATCAAACATAAGCCAATCAAAAACGACAAAAGTTGCTGATGACTTTGCAATTATTCTTAGTTAAAAGCCTCAAATGTGTTAGCATTAGCGCACACATCAACACCCTCAACTTAAAATAATTGTTTGTCCTCAAGAAACAAAACACAATTAAGAGAATACAAGGCAAATTTGGCAGTCAATCATCCACAATATCTCAAAACAATTTTAGCATCTCCAAGGTCACTCAATTCAAGAACAATGAAGAACACCAATGCAACACACAGGAATCAAGATACAACATCAATTCAGTTATAACAACCATGCATAGACCATTATTACACTACCCGAATAAGTTAGTAACTAGCAATGTAACCAGTATGGCCTAACAGCAAAGACATCCCCCACATCTTATAGTAGGAATTATATATGTAACCGTGGGGACTATAAAAACACTCGCTCTCAGAACGAAGTTCCCATCAGTGTATGTCAAGTACCATAAGATTGCCCTTATATTCATTACCCAGATCTTCAGATAGGTCAACTAGGATCACTGTAAGACTTCTCTTAGGCTTGTAATATAGGCTAGAGGATGGTATGATACTCGATGGTATTTAAATTGACTAAGCCTCCTTGTAAATACAATAGGTTATTGGAATTTCACTCATTAGCCTTTTTCTTTCTTCTCTTTTCTTGATCACACTTATTTAGGATGGGTGCAGTTTTTTCTCAATTACTTAATCTTTTTCACAATTTTTCTTTTTCTTTCTCTTTTTCTCTGCACCCAGCTGTTTATTATTTTCTTTTATGCTACCTTTCATCATACTCATTCTATATCACGTACCCCTATGATAGCCACCCTTAACTTAGTACATTTGCCTAAGTCAAGATGCATAGTGTCTAAGAAGGACCTGGGACAAAATAGGTTCAATGTGATTTAAATAGGAAGGTGACAGGTGTCATACAAAGAAATAGGCTAATTAGGCTTAAAAAAGGGATCAAGGGATATTATACACATAGGGAAGGTCATTTAGGCTTAGGTAAGCTAATTTCAAAATGGCCTATTATCTTTTCATAACCCCTATCCCTTAACCTAG
Organism: Capsicum pubescens; assembly: GCA_030864215.1. Classification (NCBI taxonomy): domain Eukaryota; kingdom Viridiplantae; phylum Streptophyta; class Magnoliopsida; order Solanales; family Solanaceae; genus Capsicum; species Capsicum pubescens. The sequence continues at coordinate 148,392,335 of CM061547.1, forward strand.
GTAAGACTAACCGGGAAAGTTCTGCCTTTAGCATTGAAAGGAAACTAAGTAGTTGCTCACACACACATGGAACACACGTATATGACAAGCTACGAATCACTCAGTTCATGCAGTTGTTTAGCTATGATTGTTATGTTACTAGAACTAATGCCATACAAAGATGCACAGTGGTCACACTTGAATTTAATTCACACAGTTAAATGAGTATACCACTTAAAGCAGTGTACAAAAATCACAAAACAATTCAACTTCCTCAAGTAGAAGTATTTCTCCTAATCGGCTACAAAATTTTACAATAAAAATTTACTCCACACCCTAAATTTAAAATCAAAGAAAATCTGAACTAAGGGTTAGAGTATACCTGGAATGGATCAATCCTGGGAGTCAAGGGTTACCTCTCATATAGAGCCTAGTGTAACATCGTGGCACGACTCAGGTATCTTGATTACTTCAGATCTCATCGAGATAGATAGTAGTGATGCATTTTATCAATTCTTTCAAACCAATGTAAAGCTTGAGTAGTTACCCATTCATCTTGAAGGTGCTTCCATCTTTATTTTCATGTTCTACGACTCCAAATGAGTAGACTTGACTAACTTTAAATGAGCCTGACCACTTGGATTTAAGCTTGCCTAGGAACAGTTTAAGTTTTGAATTGAACAGAAACACCAAGTTACCCTTTTGGAAGTCTCATTTCTCTATCCTCCAATCATGGTACTTTTTAATCTTTTCTTTATATAGATCCTCTTGTTCATATGCCCTAAGATGGAATTCATCCATCTCATTCAGTTTTCCCAATCTCAGCTCTGCTATCTTCTTCCAACTCAAATTCAGCCTTTTGAGAGCCAACAAGGCCTTGTGGTCCAGCTCTATTGGTAGGTGGAAAACTTTTCCATAGACTAGCTGAAATGGTGACATCCCAATGTGTGTCTTGAAAGCAGTCAGATATGCCTAAAAAGCATCATCAAGATTTCGAGACCAATCATCCGGACTAGCATTTACCATTTTGTCTAGATGGCTTTAATCTCTCGATTTGACACTTCTACTTGCCCACTAGTTTGTGGATAATATGGATTGGATACCCTATGTTGTTTTACCCCATATTTTTCTAAAGCTGCTCGAAATACTTTGTTGCAAAAATGGGATTCTTCATCACTTATAATAGTGTGTGGTACTCCAAAGCGAGAGAAGATATTTTTTTTGAGAAAAACAACAACTCTTTTTCCTTCATTATCAGGCAAGGCAACAACTTCAACCTATTTTGATACATATTCAATAAAAAGTAAAATATACTTCATCCCATAGGAGCTTACAAAGGGGCCTATGAACTCGATGCCGCATATAACAAATAATTCCACTTCAAGAATCTTAGTCAAAGGAATCTCATGTCTTTTGGAGATTGACCCTTGCCTCTGACATTGGTAACATTTCAGCATAAACTAATGGGCATCCTTGAACAATGTTGGCTAATAGTAACCACTCTGAAATACCTTTCTAGCCGTTCGGTCATCTACATGGTGACATCCAACTGTGGAAGAATGACATGCTTTCAATATGCATAATACATCCACTTCTGGCATGCATCTCCTTATAATATTGTCCGCACATCGCCAAATAAGATATGGCTCATCCCAGAAGTAATGTGTTAGATCATGATGTAATTTATTTCTTTGATGGAAAGAAAGATTTTCTGGGATGAACGCACTCACAACATAATTTGCATAATCAGCATACCAAGGCAATTAATCCACAGCAGTCGCCAAGATCTCCTCATCAGGGAATGTATCATTTATTTCCATTTCATTACTAATTGCCTACTCACCTTCCATTCTAGACAATTGATCTGCAACCTGGATTTCACAACCTTTTGGATTTTTGACCTCAAAGTCAAATTCTTATAGCAGCAACACCCATCTAATCATCCTTGGTTTTTCATCTTCCCCATCAAGTACCTCAAGGATGCATTGTCAGTGTGGACCACCACTTTGGTCCCAATCAGATAAACCCTGAACTTCTCAAAAGCATACACTACAGCCAAAAGTTCCTGCATAGTGATGGTGTAATTCTTTTGCGCTCCATTAAGTACTTTGCTAGAATAATATATCGGATGAAATAGTTTGTCCCTCTTTTGTTCCAATACATCTATAAGGGTAACACCGCTTGCATCACACATGATCTCAAACGGTTTTGAACAACCTGGTGCAACAATATTAGGGGCCTCAACCAGCTTCTATTTAAGGCATTCGAATGTCTTCAAGAAATCATCATCAAAAGAAAACTTCACTTCTTTCTCCAAAAGTTTGTGAAGTGGACTTGCAAACTTTGAGAAGTTTATTACAAACCTCCAATAAAAGCCAGCATGTCCAAGAAAACTACGCACTCCCTTCACTGAAATGGCAGGTGGCAGTTTCTCAATAACTTTAACTTTTTCTCAACAACTTCTATCCTTTTTTCTAATATTTTATGGCCAAGAACGATGACCTCCTTTACCATAAAATGACATTTTTCCTAATTAAGAACCAAATTGAATTCAACACATCGTTGCAAGGCTATACTTAGGGTGGCCAAAAACATATCAAATAAATCTCCCACTACAGAGAAATCATCCATGAATACCTCTATTGTGTCTTCCACCATATCTGAGAAGATAGACATCATACACCGTTGAAAAGTAGTAGGTGCATTGCATAGCCCAAATGGCATCCTCTTAAATGCAAAGGTGCCATATGGATATGTGAATGTTGTATTCTCCTGATCATCAGGAGAAATATAGATTTGGTTTTATCTGAAATAACCATCAAAAAATAAATACCACCCCCTTTCAACCAATCGATCAGGTATTTGGTCCATAAAGGGCATCGGGAAGTGGTCTTTCAGAGTCCATGAATTAAACATGTGCTAGTCTATGCAAACTCTCCACCCATCCATAGGCCTGAGTGGAATCAACTCACTTATTTCATTTGCAACCACAGTCATGCCCTCTTTTTTTGGCATATATCCAACCACAGTCTCACCCATTTGCTATCAGAAATTGGGTAAACTAATTCTGCATCCAGCCACTTAATAATTTACTTCTTAAACACCTCTTGCATTGGTGGGTTAAGACGGTGCTGATGCTTAATGGTTGGGATACAATCTTCCTCAAGTTGGATTTTATGTGTATAGATACTAGGGGGAATGACAATAATATCTGTGATGGTCCATCCTATAACTCTTTTATGCCTCTAAATAACTAAAATAAGTTTGTTTACCTATTTCTTACCCAAATCAGCCACAATAATAACAGGTAGCATGTCCCCGTTGCCCAAAAATACATACCGTAAGTGCCCAGGCAGTTCTTTTAATTCTAACATCGGTGGCTCCTCAATAGATGGCTTGGTTGGTGGTGTTGGTCGATTAGCAAGGTCAAGGTATAGATTTTTAGGAACATAAGGATATGAACCCCTTCCTACCAACTCACAAATAGTCTTTTCATACTCCCTTATACCTTCATTATAAAAATTAATCATAACCGTGGCCAAAGATTCGACAACAAGTTGCTCAGCTATTGACACCTCCTGTTCGTCCACATAATACATATAAACTACTGAGAACACACTTATTTCTTGATGTTGATTCATTGATTTTCACACATCAAACCGCACCACTTCATCATTCATCCTGAATAAGAGCTCATTCACTCTTAAATCAATCAACACATTTCTGATTGTGAGAAAAAGTCGACCCAAGATTATGGGAACCTCAAAGTCCACCTTGAAATCTATAATGATAATGTCTGCAGGGAATATATAGTTGGACACCTTCACCAACACATTATACAAAATGCCAAAAGGTCACTTTACTGACCTACCCGCCATCACGAGTCGCATGTTGGTGGGTGTGGGATTTCCCAGACCAAAGTTTCTATAAACATCCAGCGGGGTCAAATTTATACTTTCTCCTAGATCACATAATTCCTTGGAAAAGTCCATAATCCCAATTGTGCAGGGAATAGAGAATCTTTCTTGGTCTGGTTTCTTCTGTACCAAGGTCCTTGTAGAAATATCGCTACAATAATGAAGATTACCCTTCAATTTGTACTCACCGTTCTTTTCTTAGTAACAAGGTCCTTCATGAATTTTGCGTATCCTGGAATTTTCTCAAGTGCCTCAACCAAAGGTATATTTATTGTCAATTGCTTGAGTACTTCCATGAATTTACGAAATTTTGGCTCATCAGTTTTCTTCTTCAACCATTGAGGAAAGGGAGGTGATGGTCTTTGTATAATGTTCAACACTACCTCTTTCTTCTTCTCTTTTTCTTTCTCTGGAGCATCATCAGAATTGTCCAGATATTAAAAATTATCCATCTTTTACGACTCCACTTGATCACCTTCTTCCGGTTCAACAACAACTACCTCATCAGCTACAGATTTTCCCACAGAATGGTCAGGTAACATCTTACCACTCCTAGTGGTAATAGCCAAGCATAATCTATCATTTTGTGGATTCTGGATCATATCGCTTGGTAACGTTTTGCTCTTCCTATGGTTGAATGTTGCAGAGAGTTGGCTCATCTGCTGCTCCAACTATTTGATTGTGGTAGAGTTTGAGTGCACCAACTGACTGATGGATGTCAGATCGGTCTTCATGGTGGTCACACCAGAGTTGGTAGGCTCTACTCCCTTCAACAACTTAACCATCACGTCCTCCATGGACATCTTTTCAGAACATAATGAAGCAGCCTTATGATTTCCAGAATGTACATATAGCCCACTCCTGTCATTATTATTCCTCTAATTTCCCTACTCCTATATTTATAACCAGGCTTATCATAAAAGTTCCGACCTTGATTCCCTTGGATTTTGCCTCGAAAACCCCCCTAATTATAAAAATAGTTATCCTCTTCTTCTGCATCAGCCTCAATCCTATCCTGAGATCACACAACTTTCAATTTCTCAACCTTGCCTAATAGAAAGTGCATGGTTAGAAAGTCCATCTGTGTTTTCAGGTGAGCCATGTCTTTGTCACGGTCCACTTTTCTTCTGCGTTGTTCCACAGTAATACCTACAGAAGTAGTGGGGATGGCCACCACAGAGTCTCTGGTATGCCATGCTCAGATCTATTTGGTAATTCTGTCATGCATCTCTGAAGCCTCTGGGAATGTAAGATCAACAAATGAACTACCAAAAATATTATCTACAATTGTCTTCGTAACATAGTTAAGATCCCTATACAAAGTCTCCATCATGTGTATGTCCGTCATGTTGTGGTTCAGACACTGTGTCAGCTTCTTCTTGAATCTTGCTCATGTTTCATGCAAGGCTTCAGTTGGGATCTGCCTAAAGATGTTGATCTCGTCCCTCAACTGTACCCTCCTAGAAGGTGGAAAGAATCTTTCTAGGAAAACTTCTTTCAACTTCCTACAGTTGGTTATAGAATCATGTGTCAGCTTATTTAACCACAATTTTGCCTCCTGAGAAAGAGACAATGGAAACAATCTCAATCGGATAGCATTCTGGCCCTCTCCTGGGTTATCAAAAAATTTGAAGATAGTGATAAAATTCACCAGATGTAGGTTCGGATCACCCCAGGAAGGCCACCAAACAACCCATTTAGATTGAGGATTTAGATCATAGTACTCGTAATATTCAACCTGGCCCCAAGTGCTAATGGTAGAGGAATGATTGCACCCGTTGTACCTGCCCCATCCATGCCATCGTCATTATCATTTGGATCATACTAGACCGGCTAGTACTCTTGTCTTTCTCATAACGGATGGTTTCGGTTAATATTACTCTGTACTGGTGCAACTATCTGCTCTGCACGCCTTGGGTTACCAGGATTCACCAACTCCTCGTCTCCCAAATCTTTTTCCTCAGGTTTTAGATGTCGTTCCTGTTGCCCGACATTTTTCACATTCACCTGAGCTCTAGATAAGGCTGCCAGTCTATCAACCTCTTACTGTTCTTCCATTCTTCCAATTGGTTGCCATTATAGATCAGGTTGTAATAATGGTTCACCGGAACTTCTGGTTTTTGACATACACTATAAAGATCCTACAATGAACAAAAACAACAAATAAACGTAAAACTAAAAAACTTAACTAACAGTTAATTTGCGCACACAAACATCAGTTTATAATTGTATTCCCCGGCAACGGTGCCATTTTTTATAATGCTCAAACTACACCTCTCTATAAGAATGTAAGAAATCGTTGTCAATATAAAACCCAACTAGGTTGGGAATGAATCCCATACGGAATCTGGTGTGAACGTAAGTCATTTGCAAATCAATCAACTAATAGTTAGATGTTCCCAGAAATAGAGGGTTTTAGTTTAACAAGTTATTGTCGTTCGCTTTAATCATTGTTCGTAATCAAGAGGTTCTAAAAAACTAGAATTTTGTTCACTAGGGCTTCCAGCACTTGACAAGTGCTAATGGTGGTTCAAGATTCTCATGGTAGGCAGGACGACAAGTTATCTTTATCAAAGTTATGCTTAAATGTCTCTCGACCTACTTAAGCATTTAATTACCTAATCCTCTTGAACTTAGGAAATTTATATTCACTTTCCTAAGTTTTCCTCAGGTTAACCAACCTTGTTACAACGCTAATTATTAAACGGAGTATTTCCAAGTCCCTTTTGATAATTCACTTCCGACTATATTTGATTTCTTTCTCAAGAAAACCAAAACAGGTGTTATCTATTGTTTGCTACCAACAAACGTTAATTAAAACCTCAGAATTATCAAGAAATCCTACCACCTTTTGAATCTTGAACACTTAGCACCTTTTGAAGACCAAACCCTAGATCCCATAATTCAGGTTAAAGGAACTTAGCCACTCATAATACTAAATCAAAACAACAAGTTGTATTCATGCTTGGAAGGTTAAACTTACCACAAGAAAAATAATAACTAGTGAATCGTAGATTAGATCAAGAAGGAAAATCCCAGAATAATGATTGTAATCTCTTCAAAGTGTTTGCTTTTTCAAGCCAAGAAATTAGAGAGAGACAAATATCAAAAGTATTATCAAGTACGAAACTTTATTCAGAAAACCCTAAAACAAAGATTTAAATAGTTCACCCTAATTATGGAAACAAAATAATAGAATTCAGACAACCTTATGATTAGGTGACGACATTTGTGATAGCCTATCAGGAGGATGACGAGTTATCACAAATGTTGTCAGCTCCTTATTCATCTTTGGCTCTTCCTGTTTAAGGTTGATGACAAACTTGACAACTTATCAGCTTCATGATGGCCTATCACAAAATGTCGTCAAAGCTCTTCTTCAGTTCTCATGTACTGCCTCAAGCTGACGATATTCTTGATAGCTTATCATACCCTTGACGACTTATCATAAAATTTTGTCACATCTTTCAACTTAGGCTAATTATTTGTTTACTACTGATGATGAACATGATAACTTATCAACATGATGACGACTTATCAAAAATATCGTCAACCACCCTTTTCTTCAGATTTTTTTTAGATTTCAACTTCTTTTCTCCCATTCTTGTTGGTTCTCTATCATATCAGCTCAAACTGCAAAATAAAACCTAAACCAATCAAAAATGAAAAAAGTTGCTTCAGACTTTGTAATTATTCTTAGTTAAAAGACTCAAATATGTTAGTATTAGCTCACACTTCAGTGCTACTTAACAGTCATAGAGCCCTGCCTTAAGTTCATAAACTTCTCAATCTTTGCTTCCCTTATCTCAAACAGAAAGAACTTGTCCAAGAATGCATCTTGGAACACCTTCCAAGTCATAGGAGAAACACCCTCAACTCTACCCTTCTTGCACGCTACAAACCAATCAAATGCAATGTCTTTCAACCTATAAGATGCCAACTCAACACTTTCTTTCTTAGAAATATGCATCACATGTGTGATCATTCTCACCTCCTTAAGGTATAACTATGGGTCCTCACCCGTCTTAGACCCATAAATATTAGGCGGATTCATCCGCATAAAATCATGAATCCTAGAAGTAGCTAAATCACTGCCTTGATGATTTGTAACTGTGGCCTAGTTATTGGCCTTACCATTGGGCTAATGCATGAAAGGCCACCCAAAACTCAGCATGAGACACTATCTCATTCAAGGGATCAATAGGATGGGTTGGTCATTATTATTTCTTCGGGGGTTCGCTCTTCGTGGAGGCATTTTCTAAAATAGTAGAGCATGAATTATTAGATGAGAGGGACAACTGTAGGCACGATAGAATCTGAAAAAAAGAAACAACTTTTTCTTAAAATGTTTTGTACCCTCTTTCTCATAGATGTGGCACGCTTCACACTGATAATCAAGACCCTACTCAACGCGTCTTGTAAGACTTACTAGGTCTCCTTAAACCTTAGGCTCTGATACTAACTTTGAAATGACCTAAAATCACCTACTGGGATGTCACACAGTGCTTAAGGCTACCAGTATTCCCAAGCTAACCCTTTGAGCCTATTACTACATATAATAACTCAATTCAAGATGAAATAAACAAAAAAATGGTAGTGTCATATCAAATGAGTGGGAATACGAAAAAAATACTTGGTCCAAATGACCATAAAACTGGAAATCTCAACATACTAATAATCTGATAACTATTCTGACAAAGCCTCTAGTATTCCATGAACTAGAGAACTATTGGGATAGGTCCCCAACTGACTCAAACTGAACTGAAAGAAATAATATATCTACTAAAATACTAAAATGTCTAAAGATAGGTCCTTTAACCATGAGGACTCACCACTGTGGAGATGTAGACAAAGGTACTCGGAAATCACTGAGTAGGCTTGGACTGAGCACCTGAACCGACATAATAAAAAAATGTAGCACATCTATCTATATGTAGATCAACTCTTAGGAATGTACTGAGCATGTGGGGGTATATGCATTTAAATAAACATTATCTTTAATTTTTATAAAATCATGCATGCATATATGAATGGCTCACATAGCTTGAATAAATCTAAAATATAATTCTCATGAATCGTGAATAGTGAAACATGAAATACAAATCTCGTGAGTCATTTTACTTAACTTTGAAATCCCTACTCTCCTCTTATTCTCTATTCTTGAAGGCTAAAGGAACTTTAAACAATACATTCAAACTCCTACTTTTATCTCATAGAGAGTAAAACATCTTTAAAACTCAAGGACACAGAACTTTTAGGAACTATCAACACTTGGGAACTCTAGAAATCTTTAAGACTTGGGATACTTAGAACTTGGGATTTTATAACTTTGGACACTCGGTAGTTTCTTCTAACCCTCATAAACCATGTGAGCTACATGGAGTCCAAAAATTTTTCCTCCTAAGAACGAAACCTCACATTGGGGAGAGGCATCATAATCTTGCCAGGGAGTATAACCTGAACTCAGTGATCACTATCTCGGCCCTAGTCCTATAAATCTCAGTCCTATAGTTACACGTAGTTCTGGGGTATTAGACTTCAGAATCATACCCAACTCGGTGCAAAACACTACTCCTATACTCATCTCAGAACTCTTAGGAAATCCACCTCAAATAACTCGAGGGTCTATATTGAAGACCAAAATGTATTACTATTTGTTTTAATAGAACATCATTGTGGATTCCAACTCTATTAGGACCAAAAAGGTCAAATATTTCTCAATAATCTCAAAGTACTCCAATCATAGGCACTTATAGCACAAGAGTTCATAAAATTGCAATTCTCAAGTAGGTCTTAGTGGCCCATTGATCAATCTCAAGTTAAGACTCATCAAAATGCATACTAGAGATCATAAGGATTTATAAATCATATAGAAATCTGGAATTTCAGCATTATGCATTAAAATCTAAACATACTCATGTATCTCAATTTCTAAAACATGGAAATTATCATAATCTCAAGAACAACAACAAAGGGTACAAACCCATACTTCAATGTTCATAAGAAAACATGTGAAACCATATGTTCTTACTATTTAAAATAACTTATGGGCTCAAGGACGAAAGGAGTGTCCTTTTTAAAACCCCACATACCTTGAATTACAAGCTTTGGATGAACTCTAGCTTTTGGGACTCTATTCGTACTCTTGAATGAGGGTTCTTGAAGCCCTTGACTTGGGAACCATGAATCTTGACTAAATTTAGAAAATCTATGGTGGACTCTTGAGATTCTTTGAAGAGGTTTTGGATACTTAGGGTTTTTGTTGAGAGAAAACTTGATAAAAACTTCATAGAATGCTTGTAAATGAGTTAATTTGGTGTTTGTATGGTTTAAGAGGCTTGTAAAAAGTTTAAATTGACCTTTTTAACTTCTGTACAAAGATGGAAAAATTGAACTGTGAACTAGATTTTATGGGCCACCACAAAGTACCACTATTGTGGTGGCTCACTAGATATTGACAAATGGGAATCTGGGACCCACCGCGATGCAGAGCCATCGTGTTGTCCCACTGATTGGAGCCTTGAACTTCATTGTGATGTATAACAATCGTGCTAGGCCATTGGAAATTGACTATTGGGAAATTGAGGTCCTCCGCGACGCGCCATTATCATGGAGTTCCACTCGAATTTGACAATTGTCAAACAGAACCTCTCTGCGATGTGCCAAGCACTAAAATGACGTTTATTTACTACTAGGACTTAAATTATCCATAATTTCTTGCACGGACATCGGATTTAGGAGAATCTTATATCAACGAAAAGCTTATCTAATTTCCCATGTGATAAAATATTGAAATTAGGGAAATTATATATGGTTAAAATGAAACTCACTTAGGAAGTCACTCAACCTTCTCGAGGAGAAATTTTTCTTAGGAAAAATTTGGGGTATTACAATTTAGCTATGATATTCTAAAAGGACAAGCGTTGTGATTTGGGTTTTGAGAAATAAATGTATATTGGATTGCACACATGTCATTGGCAAAGTCTGAGTAGCCATATAGGTGGTTTACCCAAAGTAAGACAAAATGTGAGACTAAAGTTTTGGTTGTTGCCATAATTTACAAAATTCTTCATGGTGCAAATGTAAAACAAACAACCCCTTTCCGTCCAAAATAAAAATTCAAAAAAAATCAAGGGCATGGACATGAGCAAACTTGTAACAAAACTTTATCTCATTTTGTGACTCAAATTTTTTTGACTTGTACATCTTGATAGATACTTAATTTTTGTCTCTAATGTGAGAGAAAATTGAGCCTCCTTGGAGAGTTCACATGCCATCTGTGTTGACATTATTTGTCTAAATATCATTAATACTTGTGTCATTATAACTTGCCCCATTAGTCTATTAAGGCTAAGTTTTGATTCTAAATTTGTTGTTAAGATGATCTTAGGCCATCTTGGTTACATTGGAAGCCTACATAACCTAAAAGGACTACTCGAGAAAGATGTTATCCCTATCCATCCATTTTGAGCCCTTGGACCTTTCTTTGACAAACACATCGCAAGCCTTGATCCTTTCAATTGTTATCCCTATTTTGACACCTACCCTCCTTGAACTAAAAAATGCAATTGGAGGCTAATATCTTAAGTTGGGGGAGGTAAATATTGAAGTAAGTAACCTTGGTCCACTGTAGTGATAGTAAGTTCCTAAGAGCTGAACATTGAAAACCAATGATTACAGAAAAACTGGGAAATGACCCAACAAAGGAAGGAATTGCATGAAATATGCCAGAAAAATAAATGAAAGAAAATTGGAAAAACAAGGAAGCAATAGTTGTCACTTCTGTAATCAAAAGAATGAAACAAAATTAAGTGGCCCATACTCAAATGATTGAGCAAATTGTGCGAATTAGATGTTCAAATAAGGTTTAACCATATTCCTAAATGATATTCTACCCTAACCTGAACCGATGTTACAAGGTCAAAAAGACCTTCGAGATCTCGAACCATTTTTTTTGTTGTAGTGGCAATTTAAAATAGGGGAAAGCCTATGGTATGATATTAGTTTGTATAGAGAGTTCTTATAAGTGGGAGAGTTTTGCACTTAAAATTCTTTGTTGCATATTTGGTAGCCAGGTGTATGGAATTTTTCTTCTTGTAAGGAGGCATGCGAATTTAGGTGGGTTATTTTGTCACCTTCTAAGAAATGAGGCAAAATGAGTATTGAATGGTTGAGGTCAAAAAGTAAGTCACTCCTAGTGTTTTGGTGATTGTTGCATTTTTCGTCTTTAAAGTCTTCGGCATCCTTTCTTATTGCATTTTATGTTGAGGGGTGTCGGGAGAATATCTTTGCCGATATTTTAAAAGCGTCTTGAGATAATAAATAAGCTTAATATCATTGTGATCATTGGGTCATCTATTTTGGGCATAAATATGCATTGTCTCATGGTGAGTAGTAGTGTTGCTTGAGGACAAACAAGACTTTAAGCTGGGGGTGTTGATTAGTGATGTATTTACTAACATGACCCACCCTGGGGACTTGTAGTAATAGGCATCCTAATTTCAACTAGGACCGGAGACCACCCCCTGTTACCTAACCCAACCCCCAGCCACCAACCCTGAGTTGGCTAAATTTTGACCATATAACAAGATAGTGTAAAAGCTCACATAGAGACTCTGGGAATAGATCACAACTAAGACAAACCCAACCGAGTCCAACCATCCCATACCAACTATCCAACCATACAAAACCATACCAAAACAAGGGAAACAAACCAGGACATAACCAAGGATGTTCCAAAACATAATATAATTAATCCTAAATTAAATATGATGGAACAGTGAAAAATTATATCCGATGATGCCAGCCTCCCAAATTATTTCAATTCCAATGCTGACACCAATACCAGTCCCACTTATACCAACGTATAGAAGTATAACAAATCCTCTAACCAAAAGAGTAACAAAATATTGTTAGGACATGCCCCAAACCATAGCCAAAACCAATGTCCCAAATTAAGTCAAAATGTCTAGAAATATCCATGACATGAAATTATGCCTTCTAAAAGGATGGAAGCTCAACACTTCAGTATAAACGTTGTCCAAGAGTCAATCACTATGTAGGAGGAGTAGAACGGTTGGTTCTTGCATAGAGTGAGTATACAACTGCTAGTAGACGTGGTTAACGAGTGACCACTAGCATGATCTCAGGATAAAAATAAAGTAATGCCATTTATAAAACCAAGAAAAATCATCCACATTCATACAACCATACTTATATATAATTATGTCGGGAAAAGAGTCCAGGTTTAGAATTCCTTTAAAACCTTTACCTAGGTTATGTAGCTTTGGCATCCTAAACTACCCATAGGGTATATAGGTTCAGATCCCCCTGCTGAAAAGGGATAGTGCGTGTAGCCGTATGACCAGGGAAGTATCCCATGGTATGACTATTATATCTCCCAAATAAAGTATAACATCATACACACAGTCACCAAGACCAACCTTTTATTGGAAAATCTGAGTTTTTAGTTTTGGTCCCCTCGGGACCTCCACCTTTCATGGTTTTACTACACGTCCCATCATTATTGCCTAATTTAAACCAATTTCCAAATAACCAAACCGTTATCCATTTATTAACTAGGACATTAATATTGGTATCATCATACCAATCCCTACTTGCAAGTATTATCCATAGCCAACTATATATAGGTTTAAGATGACTTTAAAGTGCCCTTCTATTATACATATTAAACCAATTGGGAGACTTTTTGCTTTTAGTTTCATTTGTCTTTATTGGTTTAGACTTGGATCTTGGTTTTGGCTATGGTTGGGGGCAAGTCCAAAAGGTACATTCTTGGTTTGTTATAGTGGCTTTGTATGGACAAATTACGGACTTTGGCATGTTATGGATTTGGTTATTATTTTGTGAATTGTTGATTGGTTGGATTAGGTATCTGGGGCGATATCCAATTCTTGTTTTACTTGGGATACCCATCAGGATAAGGCCCTGGGTCGGGTCATGTCTAGTTGGTATCAAAGTATAAGTTCATGGTAAGTTGGGTGTTCATAAAGCCGTGTCAAGTAGAGTCTCTTTTATGAGTATGTTGCATACCACACTTATAAGAGAGAGGCTATGAGAAATTTAGGAATGGTATAATTTCTTGTTTTCTTATTTCAAGCTATAGAGTCTAAGGTATTGGATTCTTTCAATTTTTGTTATCTCATCTTTATGATCATACCTCCAATAAGATCTGATGTTCATGCAAACACCTCTGTCCAAACTAGGGATAATATTGATGTACCACGCTTTGCTTTTGGAGTCCAGGCCCACTAAAGGGTTGTTGCATATGATTGTCCTCATAGGGTTCCACCTATCCCTACTGACCCTACTCATGAGGGAGATACTCATACTCAGTCACCTCAAGAGGAGGACACTAATGCTGAGTTTTATCACTCCATTAGTCTATTGACTTAGTTTGTAGCTTCTCAGTCTAGTGTGTTGTTCCAATTATTCCATCTATTGAGTCTACAAGGGTTTGATAGTTCATAAGGTCGCATCGTCCTTTGATTACTTGTACAAAGTTTGAGGAGGATCCTATAAATTTCATTAATAAAATAGAATAGATCTTTCAAATTCTACATGATTTGAAGGATTAAGGTATGGGTTTTCTGCCTACCAATTAAAGAATGTGGCATACCAGTGGTACAAAGAGTGGAAAATGTTGAGGGGAGAGAACTTTAGTTCATCCTTGTGGAAGGATTTATCTAGTGTATTTTTGGACTGCTTCTTTTCTCTTGAGTTGCAGGGAGGTAAAAGTAGAAGAGTTTATTAATTTGAGGTAAGGTAAGATGTCTGTCAAGATGTATGCCTTAAAATTTTATCAGTTATCCATGTATGCTCCTTAGTTGGTTTCTAGCATGAGGACAAGAATGTGTATACACGCTTCAATATTGTATCATGAGATAATTATTAATTTTAAGGTTGCATTGTTAATCAAGGACATGGATATATCTAGGTTGGTTGTGTCTTTGAAGCAAGTAGAGGAAAAGAAAAGGAAGAAGGCTAAGTTTAGTGAGAAGTAGGGGAGGAAATTTAGGCCTTCTGAGCAAAGTGGTAGATATGGTTGTAAGTGACCAAAGAATAAGTGGGGAGTTTCAGTTCTTTCTCCAAGGCTTGTGCTCCATACCCGAAGATGGTGGGTTACCTTTAGTCTTAGTATGATGGTGGGATCAGGGCATAAGGTGCCCAATATCAAGCTAGTCGGGCTCAATCTGCTCAATCCCACCCTTTGTGTAGATTATGTGGTCACCACACCATGGATTCTATGAGAAAGTGTAGAAAAAATATTTTAATTGTGGTTAGATTGGTCATATGCAGCTGGACTACCATGCTAGAATAGCTTTTGTAACTAACCAGGTTCCTGTTGGCTCTTTATCTACTAATGTACAAAAGAGTGTTGCTCCTACATCTTTTTCTTCTTTTGGTAATGGCAATGGCTTGAATCGGTTATATGCTCTTGCTTTTTGCAAAGATTTTGAGGCATTACCTTATGTCGTTACTGGTACGTTGAAACTTTTCTCCCATAATGTGTGTTTTTTACTTGATGCAGGGTCCACTCTTTCTTATGTGACCCTATTTGTGGCTATGCATTTTGATTTTGGTCCTGAGTTTATTTTGATCCTTTTTCTATATCTATCTAAGTGAGTGACTATGTGATTGCTAAAAGAGTCTATAAGGGGTGTGTGGTATCTGTTAGTGCAAAAGAGACTCTTGTGGTATTGGTAGAGTTGGATATGGTTGACTTTGATGTCATATTGGGGATGGATTTGTTACACTAGTGCTCTTTCTCCTTAGATTGTTGGACCCATAATGTCATATTCTAATTCCCTAATTAGTTGATCATTGTATGGGGAAGGGTGCTTTAGTGCCTAAAGGAAGGTTCATCTCATATCTTAGAGCTCGAAAGTTAGTTTTCAATGGGTGTTTGTATCATTTGGTCTAGGTTAAAGATTAAAACTTGGAAGGTCCATCTTTAGAATCTTTCTCAATGGTTATCCACCTGAGGTTTTTCTTGATGGTCTTCCTAGTATTTCTCCAAATAGGGAAATTAATTTTGAGATTGATTTTTTACTGAACTGTGGTCCTATCTCTATCACTCCTTATAGAATGGCTCTAACTGAGTTGAAGGAGCTTAAGGATCAATTCAAGTATCCCTTAGATAAATGTTTTATTTATCCTGTTGTGTCTTTTTGTGGTGATCATATGTTGTTCATGCATAAGATAGATGGTTCTCTTTTGATGTGTATTGATTACTGTCAACTGAATAAGGTGACTATAAAGAATAAAAATCCTGTTCCTAGGATTGACGACTTGTTTGGCCATCTTCAAGGTGCGAAGTGTTTCTCTAAGATTTATCTTAGGTCAGTTTTTCCGCATCATAAGATAATGGAGGTGGATATCCCTAAGACTACCTCCAGGACCCGTAATGGTCACTCTAGGTTCCTAGTTATATCTATTGGGTTGACTAATGCTCTAGCGGAATTTATGGATTTGATGAATAGGGTCTTCCATCAGTTTCTTGATTTGTTTGTCACTGTCTTCATAGATGATATTCTAGTATATTCTAAGAGTGAGGAGGATTATGTATATCACCTTCGGGCTGTGTTGTAGGCCTTGAAATATCAATGTTTGTATGGAAAGTTCTCTAAGTGTGAGTTTTGGTTGAAGGCTGGGACTTATCTTGATCATTTAATCTCTACTGAAGGGATCATGGTGGATCCACAAAAGGTTGCTATGGTTAAGAAGTGGCCTAAACCACAAAACCAACTAATATTCAGAGTTTCTTGGGTTTATTCGTCTACTATAGGAGATTTGTGGAATGTTTTTGTACTATAGTTTCCTCATTGACTAGGTTGACCCAGAAGAAGGTCAAGTTTTTATGGTCAGCTGCATGTGATGGTAGTTTAGAAAAGTTGAATGATAAGTTTACTTCAAATCTGATTTTGACATGCCTGAGGGTAATTATGGCCACGTAGTGTACTGTGATGATTCGCGTATTGGTCTTGGTTGTGTGTTGATGCTCCATGGTAGGGTAGTGGCCTATGCTGCTAGGAAGTTGAAATTTCATGAGATGAACTACCCTACTAATGTTTTGGAGTTTCTAGTTGTGGTATTTTCATTGAAAATTTGGCATCACTATCTCTATGGGGTTCATGTTGACATTTTCTGATCATAAGATCCTACAGTATGTGTTCACTCAGAAAGAGTTAAATCTCCGGTAAAGGAGGTGGCTTAAGTTTCTGATGGATAACGATATGAGTCTTTATTGCCGTTCAGGTAAATTTAGTTGCTGATGCTATTAGCAGGTTAGTCATGGGGAGTCTAGCTCATATGGATGAGGATAAGCGGGAGTTGGCTAAAGACATTTACAATTTGTCTAACCTTGGAGTTCATCTCATGGACTCTGAGAAAGGTGGAGTGTTTGGGCATTGGGTTTCACAGTAGTCTCTTGTTGTTGAGATCAAGGAAAAGAAAATATTGATTCTTATTTGATGAAGATTAAGGGGACTATGGGTCAGCAAAAGGTTGTTGACTTTTAGATTGGCGATGATGGTATCTTGAGGTAACAAGGCAGGTTATGTGTTCTCGATGTCGATTGATTGAGGAAAACATTTTTGGCCGAAGACCATGGATCTCGTTATGCTATTCTTATTGGATCTACGAATATAGATCATGATCTTAATGAGTTCTATTGATGGAATGATATGAAGCGAGATGTGGCTAACTATATTGCGAGGTGTATGGTATTTCAACAGGTGAAAGTTGAGCACGTGAGACCCGGAGGTTTGTACACAAATATTGAATTGACCGAATGGAAGTGGGAGGTAATTAACATGGATTATTTTACCGGTCCTACTCAATCTCAGAATTATTGTTCTTCGATTTTGGTCATTGTAGATAGGATGACCAAGTCTGGTCAGATCTTGTCTATTGGGACTAGCTATTTGGTTGAGGATTATGCTAAGTTTTATCTTCAATAGATCATGAAGGTGCACGTTGCTCCGATTTCTATAATCTTGGATCGTGGTACTTTGTTCTCATCTTATTTTTGGCGGTCATTTTAGAAAGGTTTGGGAATGAACGTGTTCCTTAGTACCGCTTTCCACCCACAGTTAGATGACAAGCGGAGAGGACCATTCAAACATTGGAAGATATGCTTCGTGCTTGTGTGATTGACTATGGTGGTAGTTGGGTTGACCATTTTCCTCGTATAGAGTTTGCTTAAAATAATAGTTATCACTCTAGCATTGTTATGGTTCCTTTTGAGGCATTGTCTGGTAGGAAATATCATTCTCCGATTGGGTGGTATGAAGTTGGTGAGGGTAAGATGTTTGGCCCTAATTTTGTTCAACAAGCCTTGCATAAGGTGAATGACATGACCCAAACTTTAGAACATGTCGTATGGGAACCTCAAGCTCACATGAAACGGAGGTCGCCCCGTTAACTGATCCTAAGAGTCTCAACATACAATAGGATTAGAAGGAACTCCAACTCGTATATCATAGAGAAAATATGTCATTAGTGAATATAATAATCATTATAATAACAACACCCAACTTCATAGTTGTTCACAACGCCTCTAAATAATACCGAAGTCAACAAGTGTCTATATCGGGACAAGCCCCCGACTATAGCCAAACAAAGTCTTAAAGAGACTAATTCTACTTATAGAGACCAAGAGATGATGTTATCTGGAGTAAGGAAGCTCACCGCTTCAAGTCAAGCACAAACTTCGTCTATCTACTAATCACTGCACAGGTAAAGAAGAAGGTGCTCCAGGCCCTACGTCATGTGGGACGCAACAT
This sequence comes from Capsicum pubescens, assembly GCA_030864215.1. Classification (NCBI taxonomy): domain Eukaryota; kingdom Viridiplantae; phylum Streptophyta; class Magnoliopsida; order Solanales; family Solanaceae; genus Capsicum; species Capsicum pubescens. Next base: position 148,411,038 of record CM061547.1, read on the forward strand.
TAGAAGAAGGTTAGCGGTTCGAATTCTAGCATGTAACTCAAGGATAAGTGATAAAATAATATTATCATTCAACAGCAAGACAATATATAACATTTTATATCATTCACACACTTATCCATACATATAGATATATCACATGCTAATCAAGATATCATATCAAGGTTCGTCATCATTCTCTAGCATTCAATCATTAGATATGAAGTGGAGGCATACCACCTCCCACAATCATAGATTCATCATTCTAAACATGCTTAGGACTCAAACCGCAATCACAATATCATTATATAATGGACTTCACAAATGCACACACATTAATTAGCCAAGGACTTTAACCTCATTCACAATAATTCAAACTAGGGACTTTACCGACACACATTCATCATTCAACAAGGGACATTACCGACACACATTTATCTAGGCGAGAAATTTAACCTTGTACCGATTTGTTAGACAAAGGACTATAATCACATGCTATATGTGGACTTTACCACAAGCCCCTTTATGGGGCAAGGTACTTTGACCACAAGAGCTCTTCTTATGTAATGTGCTTTACCTTTCTTTTTCATTGGGCGAGGGACTTTAACTCCAAGTCACATCATGGTTAAGGGAATTTAACCAAAAGTCATCGTATAACACAAGGGATTTAACCTCAATCCATCAACACCCTCATTAGTTGACATTTGGAACTTTACCTTTTTCTCTATGCTTCAACGCACATTCAACACAACACTTAGGGACTTTAACCCTTTAGCCAATTCAATCACTATACAAAAAGCCATGGTCCTTTTGGAAGCCTCATTTCTCAATCATTTCAATAAGCCAATGCCTTCATTCAATTAATCACACAATCCATTTTATGGTCCTCAAGATCTTCATTAGACCTCCACATTTCAATAGTATTCTCAAGCCACACTTTAGATAAATACACCATTCAAGTTCATCTTCATATTAAGGGACTTCGCCCTCTTAGAAGCCATTGGCTTAACAATATCATCAATTAAAAATTGCATGGCTCACAATACTCTTATCAAAACATTTATCAAACATTCATACTCATTGGGCCATTTCCCTAGTTCAATACATCATCAACAATTGACTAGACAATTCACTTAGACATTTTCACAAACACCTTTTGTGCATAATTATGACAAGGTCATTTTCATGGTAGATATCAACAAGTATAGAGTTCCTCAAGAAGATCATGTTAAAAATCATACAACAAGAATCCACATGTGCAATCTACAATCAACAACATTTAGCAACACAACTGTAAACATGAATCATCATTTTTCATTGTTAGGTAGTAAAACCCTTTTCATTTGATTAAAAACCACTATGTACACTTACTAATTAAAGTATGAAATACATGGGTTTCAATTTATTTAAATATGGGATGAGATACATGCCTTAAACAGTAGGACACACCAACAATCTTGACAATTCCTCTTGCCACAATATGAACACCTCCAAACTCTAGCCTCCATCTTGTTCCATGAGCACTTTAGAGTGTTTGGAATGTTTTACTTTTTAAAATGAAGTCTTGGGAGATAAAATGACTTATATAGTGGGAGTTTTTTGGGTTTTAGGAAAGGTAAGTTACCAAAAGGTCCTTTGTTAAAATCTGGAAAACACACACGTGCAGGGGTCGAATCCCCCTTATGGTTCACATGGGAATCGTGACCTAGGGTACGAGTGGTATCTTAACTCAAGCCCTAGACATATAATAGGTTAACCAAAATATTGTAGGTACTAAAAAGGACCTTTTATTCATAATCAAAGGTATGACTCACCTTCCAATCGTGAGATCAACTTGTGACCAAAATAGTTCACTTCTTGTTTAGGATTCCCTCTACACAATTGAGAAGTTTACGACATGTAAGCATGGTTACGACCTATCAATAACCTTGTCATATGGAATATAGTATAACAAACTAACTTACTATCTAGTATATGAAAGGTGAGGAAATGTTGGGTACGTTTCGTGACCTAGGATACGACTCAAACACCCCCAACCGTATCCACTCTAGAGAAATAAAAGGTTGGTGTTTTTTAATGATTCCCAGGTCTTGCTACTGAAAATCTCTTCCACTTTTATAGGTAAGTATAGATATAAGTTAACACCCTATTATTCACCTAAGAAGTCCTTAAACAAGTTGTAAAATACATACAACAAGGATACCACACAACACACATCATTGCCATTCTACTAAAAATTTTGCAACGTTACCTTCTCGGGTGTTTCTTTCTACCCCACTTAGAATCATTTGTTCGAGTATGATGGGTAAGGAAAGAATGAAACCAATTTAACACAACTACATGCATCAAACCAACTCTTACAAAATCTTGAAATAAGCACACAACAAAGATGTAACACAACACATATCCTAATCGTCATCAATCAACCATTTTATTTCATCAGTCTTAAGACTCCAACACATTATTTATCCACCACATGGTCATTTCATAACTTAGGGACTCCAACCAATCAACTCATCAAAGATAGTGAGCAGCTAAAGGTATTGGAGACTTTACTCCACAATTTATAAGGAATATGAATCAATTAAAAGTATTAGAGACTTAAACCCATTACAAGTCTCACATTATTTCATAGTATTAGGTACTTTAATCCATGGTCTAAGAAAACACCAATAATTTCACAAATTGGGAAATTTAATCCATTGTATAACAATGACATAAACCAATCTCAATTATTAGAGACTTTTCTCCATTGTCTATTAAAGTCATACATCAATGTAAGGAGATCAATACATACCTCTATCACATGATTTTGAACTGGGAAATTAATACGGGTACTTAGACTTTATGTCCACTTCCGCCTCCCAATTAGATTTATCGGGAAATTGGTCCCTCCATTGAACCTCAACCGAAGCCACTTATTTCATTCTCAACCAACAAATTTGCTGATCCAAAATCCTCTCTGGGATCACCTTATAGGAAAACGAGTCTGAGATACCAACACTTTCGAGGAAACAACCAAGATAGGATTACCCACACATTTCCACAACATAAACACATGGATAACTAGGTGAATGGAATTCATACTAGGAGTCAACTCCAACTCATATGAGACATTGAAAACTCTCTTCACAATTATGTAAGGGCCAACATATTGGGTACTAAGCTTCCCCCTTTTACCAAAATGCATCACTCCCTTCATGGGAAATACTTTAAGGAATACCCAATTGCCCACATTAAACTCTAATTCCCTGCACCTTATATCCGCATAGGATATTTGTAAAGTTTGAGCAGTTTTAAATCTATCACGAATCACCGTCACCATCTCTAAGGATTGGTGAACTAAATCAGGTCCAAGCAATTTACCTTCGTAAACATTGTACCACCCAATAGGAGATCGATACCTCCTACAATACAATGCTTCAAAAGGTGTCATACCAATTCTAGAGTGGTAACTATTATTATAGGTGATCTCAATCAAAGACAAGTGATCAAACAAATTACCACCATAATTAATTATACAATCTCGCAATATATTCTTCAATGTTTGGATAGTTCTCTCTACTTGACCATTCGTTTGCTGGTGAAATGCAGTACTAAGGCACACCTTAGTTCCCAAACCTCTTTGGAATGACTTCCAAATATGGTATTAAAGTGGAGGACCATTATCCAAGATAATAGACACCGGAGTGCCGTGCAACATCATGATCTCTAGAAGGTACAACTTACTATAGTCTTCTACCGATAAATTAGTTCTCTCGGGTAAGAAATTAGCGGACTTGGTCATTTTATTAACAATGAACCTAATGTAATACAATTGATTTCAAGAACTAGGAAGACCGGTAACGAAATACGTATTAATAAACTCCCACTTCCGCTCGGTCAACCCAATCTCTTGGTATAGGACTCCAGGCCTCAAGTGCTCAACCTTTACTTGTTGGCACACCATACACTTAACCACATGGCTAGCCATATCACACTTCATATTATTCCACTAATAGAACTCTCTAAGAGAATGATACATTTTTGTAGAACTAGGATGAATATCATAACGGGATCCATGATCCTCGGCTATGTCTCTTTCCCTCAATTCATCGATGTCAAGACAACATAGCCTACCTTTGTACCTGAAGGTAACATCACCACCAATCACAAAGCCTAAAACCTTATGTTGAGCCACATTTCTTTTGATCTTTATCAATTCGGGATCCAATACTTTCTTTTCCTTTATCTCAACAACAAGAGACGATTGAGATACCATATGCACAAATACATATATATCCTCAGAGTCCACAATTCAAACTCCAAGATTCTCCAACGAGAGAATATCCCTTACTAATTCCCACTTATCCTCATCCACATGGGAAAAAATTCCCATAGACAATATAGTAAGAGCATCGACGACTATATTTGCCTTAGCAGGATGGTAATGAAGACATATAATAGTCTTTAAATATATCAAGACACCTTCTTTGCCAGAGATTCAACCCTTTTAGGTAAACACATATTGAAGGCTTTTATGATCGGAAGATGTATAAACATGAAAACCATAGAGATAATGCTACCAAATTTTCAAAGAAAATACCACGGCTAAAAATTCTAAGTCATGGGTGGGGTAGTTTTTTTTATAAACTTTCAATTGCCTAGAAGCATAGGCCACCACCCTACCATGTTACATCAACACAAAACCAAGACTAACACAAGAAACATCATAATATACCACAAAACAATCACTAAACATGAGCAAGGTAACAACTTATAATACCCCGTACTTCTACCTAGCTTTGATTAATCCTTAGAACATCAAAGATCTTGCTTCATAGATAAATAACTTCTTATTACATATGGTATTTTAAATATTTTGACTTCTTATGATGTGGTAATTTGAATAATATTTCCATCGATACAAAATTCGTCCAAATCTGACACTCGAGCAAAGAGTTAGAGCCCTTTTAGTAAGACAGTATACCACCTGGTACTTTAGCACGTCGCGGAGCTGGATAAAATGGCAATCATCAAAATCTAGTGAGCCTTTGAAATTATGGTGAATCACTCCAAGGATTAATTTTAGAGTTGTCAATTTCCAGTGCACCAACGCGATTACACCGCATCACGGTCCTTTCCAGTTCGCAACCAAGGTGGCAACGCGATTTCCACCACATTGCGCTACCAACCAGTTTCTTAATTATCCAGTCTCCAGTGAGCTAGCATGATTTCACCACGTTGCACTAGCATGAGATATTGGGATTTTTAGAGTCCGTTATTTAATTTTAGGGGTTGTTTCGTAAATTCCTAAAACCCCAAATCAGCCTATACACGACATTAAACCCCTAAAAGACCTATAAACTCATTATTTACACATATCTCTCGAGAAATAAATTGCTTTATCTCCAATATAGAAAACCCTAGCCCCCAAGTTTCAAAAGCAATCTCAAGAATCCCTCCAAGAGTCTTCAAGAAATTCAAAGAATCTAGATTTCTAAGTATTTATATGTTGATTCTCGAGTTCCTTCCACCCTAGAAGTTCAAGAATCCCTTTTTAAATTTTAAAGATTGTTATATATGAGTTTTCATGATTTCTTTGAATTGAGATTGAAGTTTATGATGTTGTTCAGTTTTAATTCATGATTTGGTTACAAATTTCCAAACTTTGGTCCTAATATGAGGTGAATTTCATGATATTAACATTAATCCCTGCAAGATGCGTTTTAATTGATGTAATCATGTTAATTAGGTGTATTGAATGTTGTATGACCAAATTATGCTTCCCATATGTTTGATAAAATGCCTCAGTGAAGGAAATAGGGTCATTATAGTATTTTGACAAGAAACCCCAATTATGTATAAGTTAATGCATGCAAAGTGTTTGTTGAAACGCCTTAGTGAATGACTTTGATATGTTACATGCATTCCTATTCATGTGTAATCCTTATTAAATGAGTTATGAGACCACAGCATGCCTCTCTATACAATTACATGTTTAAGACCTCCAAGTGCTTGAAGAAGTCACCTCATTGATTGTATTTCTCTGTTAGCCTATTGCCATGTTATGTACGAGTTTTCCTATCTTGTATTATTTATGTTATCGAGTCCTGGGGGTATTTATACCCGATAATTTAGCTGATTATCTAGAGCCAGTGTTAGTTTTCATGATAGTCTCAGTCGTGCCAATCAGTAGTAATTAGACAGTTACAGAACTTAGGAAATCACAGTGATCTCAGTATCAGTAGCATTCCATCTTTGGTTCAGTAATCAATTTAGAACTGAGTAGTATTTCATCACTCAACGGAACTAAGTAAACTCAATTTAGCTTAGTTAATCTGTACGATCAGTAAAAGATTCATCTCAACCTATTACAGTCTAAGAATTAGTTCAGACTCTTTTATTTGGGAGTAGAATTTAGCAACGAGAAAGCCTACGGGTGGGGTCTCACTCGTTAGAGAGGACTGATATCCCTAAAAGCAATACCTAAGTTATAAAACTAAGTAGCCAGTATAGGTTATGAGATGTCACCCATTAGATAGGATTGGCAAGATGAATAATCACCCACAAGTTCAAGACTAAACTTAAGGGTCACCCGCTAAATTAGGACTGACTCCACAACAATTGTCTTTACCCATGGAACAGTACTGATACCCTTCCAACTGGGGTTACAGGTTGGATCCCACCAGTTAAGATTCGGGGAATGTTGGTTAGATGACTACTTCCCAAAGTCTCAGTTTTAGTCTTAGTGTTCAGAATAGAACTCAGATCAGTATTACGGAAATCAAGACTGTCAAATGCAGTCACTCATATCAGTAAAGAACTTAGTTAGTTCCATAAATCCTGAGATCACCCACTAGATAGGACTAATCCCAAATTAAGTTAATTATTTTCATTATAAGAAGATTCAGAGATCAGCTGCTAGATAGGACTGATCTCAGCTTTAGTCAATTAGATATCAGTATCAATAGACTCAATTATAAGAAGTCCAATTAGTAGAATTCACTATTTAGTATTTCCATGACTTCATTATAGTTTATGCATTCATGAATGTATCCTCATTCAGTAGTCTCATGATATTTAGTCAATATTGTTCATGCCTGCAAACCCTTGGATTCATCTTTACCTCATCTAGCATACCAATAAATTCTCACATAGTGACGCATACTTTTCCCTTATGCTATGGTGTTTTATACCATTGGTTCTTAAGCACGGGATCTAGAGCACCCTTAGCAGTTCAGATTCAGCCAGCAACAGAAGACTTAGCAGTGAGTCCTCATTATTCAAGGATGTTCCTTAGTTCTGTATTCCATTGATTCAGTATTTTTAGTAGACAGAGTTAGTTGGGGGATTGTCCCATCAACTCCACATTTCAGACAGTTTGGCGGCTTTTTCAGACTAGAGTATTTTTCAGACAATTATTTTAGTTTTACTATTATTATAATTTATTCAGTTTTATCTAAGTATTGAACCTTATGGAAAGTTTCCATGAGTTTTCCCATAAATTTTACAGAATATTAGTCAGTGCTCAGTTACAGATATCATCATGGGTTAGCTTATGGTCCTTCGGGGTCACAAACATCGTGTGTAATCTGGGGTTTAGAATCCAGGGCGTTACAAAACTGGAGCCAATGTCAATTTTTAGTTCAACTTCTCAAAACTACCCTGACATGCATTAGACCACCTAAACTTGACCATCTTTTGGGTCAACATGGTCAATAATTTATCTATAGTGCAAAAACTCTCCACAAACCGTCTATAATAACTGGCTAGACCCAAGAAGTTCTAATTATTGGTTGGAGTCATAGGTCTAGGATACTTCTTAACTGACACAATCTTTTGGGGATCTACCATAATCCCTTCACTAGATATTACATGACTAAGAAAAGCTATGGATTTCAACCAAATCTCACATTTGGAGAACTAGGTATACAAATGATGATCCTTCAAGGTTTGTATTACGACATGGAGGTAATCTATATGATCTGCCTCACTTTTAGAATTTACTAGGATATCATCAATGAAGAAAGTGACAAACATATCCAAGAATAGGTGCAAGACCCTATTCATCAAATCCATGAATGTCATTGGGCATTGGTCATTCCAAAGGACATGATAAGAAATTTATAGTGATCATACTGGATTATAAAAGCAGTCTTAGGGATATTGTATCCCTAATTTTATGTTGATGATAGCCTGATTTAAGATCAATCTTAGAAAAACAATTCGCACCCTGAAGTTGATCAAGCAAATCATCGATCCTAGGAAGAGGATATTTGTTCTTTATTGTTACTTTGTTCAACTTACTATAATCAATGCACATACGAAGGGAACTATCCTTCTTGCGCACAAACAACACAGGATCACTCCACAGAGACACACTAAGCCAGATAAAACCCTTATCTAAGAGGTCTTTCAATTTCTTCTTAAATTCTTTAAAATTTTTCAGTGCTATTCTATAAGGAGGAATAGATATCAGACGAGTGACTAGAAAAAGATCAATCCCAAAATCTATTTCCCTATCGGGAAAACCACCGAGAAGATCATCGGGAAATACTTTGCGAAATTCATTTACTATGGAATGAATTCTACAAAAGAATCTTCTGGATAGAATAGTTAACTCGGACAAGATGACACAAACAACCCTTTGAAATCAAATTTTGGGCCTTGAGATAAGAAATAACCCTTACCTTAGGAACTAAGGAACCACCTTCCCATACAATGACTGGCTCATTGGGGAATTTGAATATGACCTCACGCGTCCGACAATCTAAGTAAGCATAGCAAAAGTGTAACAAATCCATTCCCAAGATGACAACAAAATCAATCATATCCAACTCTACCAAATCAGCTAAACTATCTCTACCACAAACATGTATCAAACATCCCTTATAGACACTTTTAACAACAACAAAGTCTCCGAACGAGGTAGAGATAGAAAAAAGAACTGATAGACTGTCGAGACCACAGTCAAGATACATAGCCATATACGGGGTAATATAAGGAAAAGTAGACCTTAGATCAAGCAAACAATAAATATCACGGTAGAAAAGTCTCAGCATACCCGTGACAACCTTGGGAGATGCCTCAAACTCCTAAAGAGTAGAAATTACATACAAACGGTTCTGGCCAACTCTGATGCCAAAAGTAGAAGCAGGCATACCATTCTTTGGGATAGGAGGAGGAGCAACAGAGGACCTCAGATCCGGTTATCACCAACTTAAGGTTAGGGAATGTGATATCCCCAAGACAGCCTTCTGAACCTGTTACGGTCATTTTGAATTTCTAGTGATGTCTTCCGGGTTAACTAATGATCCAACGACTTTCATGGATCTTATAAACCGTGTATTCCGGCCATATCTGGATTTATTTGTAATAGTGTTCCTTGATGATATTCTTATTTACTCCCAAACTGAGGGTGATCATGCGGATCATCTCCGAATCATGTTGGAAACTCTTCGAACTCATCGGTTGTATGCTAAGTTTAGTAAGTGTGAGTTCTGGATAAACTTTGTAGCCTTCTTGGGTCATGTTGTTTCTTTCGAAGGTATTAGAGTTAATCCTCAAAAGATAGAGGCTATAAAGAGTTGACCTAGACCTATTTCTCTTATGATATCTAAAGTTTCTTGGGTCTAGCTGGTTATTATCATTGTTTTGTTGAAGGGATTTCATCTATTGCATCTCCTATGACCCGTTTGACCCCAAAGAAAGTGAATTTCCGGTGGTCCGAATCTTGCGAGAAAAGTTTTCAGGAGTTGAAGACTCGACTCACTTCATCCCTTGTGTTGACTTTACCTGACAGTGTTGATGGTTTTTTGGTGTATTGAGATACTTCCAGAGTCGAATTGGGTTGTGTATTGATGCAAAAGGGCAAGGTTATAGCTTATGCTTCCAGGCAACTAAAGCCTCACGAGAAGAATTATCCTACCCATGACCTTGAATTAGCTGTTGTGGTTTTTTCTTTGAAAATCTGGAGACATTATTTGTATGGTGTCTATATCGACGTTTTCACGGATCATAAGATCTTGCAGTATGTATTCACCCAAAATGAGTTGAATCTTAGGTAGAAACGATGGTTAGAACTATTGAAAGATTATGATATGAGCATGCTATATCATCCGGGAAATGCCAATATAGTAGCAGATGCCATTAGTCGGAAGTCCATGGGTAGCGTAGCATATGTAGAGATTGGTAAGAAGGAGTTGGCCTATGAGGTACATCGTTTGGATAGATTAGGGTTTAGGTTGTTTGGTGATGCTGAGGGTAGTATAGAAGTGCAAAGCGGTTCCGAATCCTCCTTAGTTTGGGAAGTGAAGGAGAAGCAAGACAGGGATCCTACCTTGGTCAGGTTAAAAGAGTCAGTTAAAGACCAAAAGGTAGAGGTTTTCTCCTAAGGGGGAGATGCCATTTTGAGACTCTGAGAAAGATTATGTGTTCCTGATGTTGATAATTTGAAGCATAGGATTATGGCGGAAGCGCATGGTATGCAATACTCCATCCATCCTGTTGCTACCAAGATGTACCATGATTTGCGGGAAAGCTATTAGTGGAACGGTATGAAGAGGAACATAGTAGAATTTGTGGCGAAGTGTTCCAAGTGTCAACAGGTTATAATAGCGCATCAAAGTCCCAGTGGAGTGATGCAAGAGTTTAGCATTCCTACTTGGAAGTGGGAAGAAGTGAATATGGACTTCATAGTTAGTTTTCCTCCTTCTCGTCACCATCATGATACGATTTGGGTTGTCGTAGATCGGTTGACTAAATCATCTCATTTCTTTCATGTGCATTCATCGTATATAGCTAAAGGTTATGCTAGAATATATATTCGGGAACTCGTCAGACTTTATGGAATCCCTTTGTCTATTATTTCTGATAGAGGTACTCAGTTTACCTCTCAGTTTTTGAAATCCTTCCAGAAGGGTCTCGGTACCCAAATTCGTTTAAGTTCTGCTTTCCATCCCCAAACAGATGGTCAGGCCGAGCGGACTGTTCATACTTTAGAAGATATGGTGAGGTCTTGTGTGCTTGATTTTAAAGGTAGTTGGGATGAGCACTTAACATTAATCGAGTTTGCTTACAATATCAGTTTTCATGCTACTATTGGAATTGCCCCATTTGAAGCTTTGTATGGTAGAAGGTGTAGATCACCCATTGGTTGGTTTGAAGTTGGCAAGGCTGCCGCGACTGGAACGGATGCGGTGTTTGAGGCCATGAAGAAGGTTATGTTAATTCGAGAATAGTTAAAAATTGCCCAAAGTCGTTAAAAATCATACGCAGATGTAAGGAGAAAAGACCTTGAATTTGATGTTGGTGATTTAGTGTACTTGAAAGTTTCACCCATGAAAGGGGCGAAGAGATTTGGGAGGAAAGAGAATCTAAGTCACCGTTACATTGGTCCCCATAAGATTGTGGAACACATTAGGAAGGTAGCGTATAAGGTTGAATTGCCCGCGGAGTTATCTACCGTCCATCCGGTTTTCCATGTTTCTATGCTTAAGAAGTCTATTGGTGATCCTGTTGTGATTTATCCTTCCGAAAGCTCGGGTATGCAAGATAGTATTTCATATGAAGAGATTCCGGTTGAGGTTTTTGACTTTCAAGTTCATAGGCTAAGAAACAAGGAAGTTCCTTTGGTTAAAGTGCTTTCGCAAAATCAATCCGTGCAGAGTGCTACTTGGGAAGCCGAAGAGGATGTGCGCGCCAAATATCCCCACCTCTTTTTAACAAATCCTGAGCATGTCAAAGGTATCTTACTCATTTTCCTAGTATTCTTGACCTACCTATCAACATTCGAGGATGAATTTTTCCAAGGGAGAGATTATGTGATGCCCCGGAAAAATATTTCCGTTAAGATCTCGGATGAAAATGTGTTGAATTATGTTCTTTATCATAAGTAATAATTTTTCTATGTGGAATTTCTAGATATGCGACCCGTCATCATGTATATCATCGAATAATCTTTCAAAATATATAAGGATCATCAAAAACGGACACTCGAGCAATGAGTTATGATCATTCCGATCTAACTGTGAATAGTGGTGAACAGTAAATGTGCAGGAAAAAATACTGAGGCCAGGCGAATTTTAGTGTGAACTTCAAACAATCACAACTCTTTGTACATAATGATCTGGGTGAGATACTGTATATCAACAGAAATGTCTGAAAGTCCTCTTTCCAATGAAATTGGTTTCATCCAATTTGGTCATCGGAGCAAAAAGTTATGGTCGATATACTTCAGCCTATAAAAATAGTCTACCAAAGGCCAGATTTAACATTATTTGATTTTTAAGTGTATTTTGGTCACTCCCACTCCAATCCATCCGGGTAAGCCATGGATTTAAGTCTATTAAGAGCATTCAATAGATCATTTTTCCCCAAAATTTCCAAAGGCTCAAACCCCAACCCTACTACTCCAAATTTTATCCTTCTATGTCTCTTGATTGAACCTTAGAAATTTCAAATAGATTTGGGATTCGAGTTGATCATGTTAAGGTCTTCGAGAAGCACCCTTTATTTTCGTGAATAAAGTTCCGGAGTTGGAAGTTCATATTCATTTTCTATTTTTAGGTATGTGGGGCTTTGAACAAGATTATCCTTTCGATCTTGTGCTCGGTATTTTTGTTGAATTACATTGACATGAGATTTTACATGTTTTACCATGAATTGGAAATATGGTTTTATATCTTATGTTATTGTCCATGAGCTATGGGATTATGTCATCCGATATGTGTATGATGTTAAGATGGAATTATGTCCAAAAGTATCTGATTATGAGAGTATGATGATTTAATTTGTTAAGCCTTGATTTATACTATCATTCCACTATTTCCTTATTATGAATTTATAATTGATATTGGAAATTCTATATCCCTACTATGGTTTAATGTCTCAAGTACCTTTAAATGAGAGTTGGATGGCAAATTGAGAAATGCTGATATTGAAGTTTCAATAAGTCTTGGTATTTTACGGATGGTTTTGATGAGTTAAATTGTTGAAAATATTATGTATTGAGTCTTCATATCCTTGTCAAAATGTCGAGTCGGTTATGGTTCAATGCATTGATACCTTGTTGATGTTGAGGAAGATTAAAATACTTTAAGCTAAAATGTGTTGAGTTAGGAATCCACAAATTGATGTGTTTTGATAAATGAGAAAGAGATTTGATTTGGTCTTTATGATAGACACTTTTGATGTTGTGGTGGATTTCCTAATGCGTTCTAAGCTTGTCGGGGAGTAGTACTTAGCACCGAGAGGGAAATTTGGTATTTCCCCATACCTATGTGCCACCATAGGGTTGTTTGATGATGATATTATTGGCCAGAGAGCCCGATTATGATTATTGCAGTTTTAAGGTCGTACTCCCTGGCAAAGAGTATGACTCTCCCGCCAACGGGGTTTTCAAACGTTGGTATTCTACATAGATCACGTGGGGTTGTCGATTATAGGAAATTCCCATGTCCATAAGAGTCATGTTTATTGAAATACCGAGTTTTAATGTGGTAAGTCAAGTTGCCTATGATGATCTATAATGATTTATGAGGTTTTTATCCTACATTTCCTATCTAAGATATTATGAGTTGCATGATTCAATGTCAGTCAAGCCAGGTGTGTCATTATGGTCTGTATGTACATTTTTATGAAATTTATGATATTACTTATATTTTGCATATGCCCCCACATACTCAGTACGTATCTTGTGCTGACCCACATATTTGTCTATGGGCTATATTCTTACAATAATGTAGGTTTAGGTACTTAGCCGCAGTCGCGATAGTGATATCCGAGTGTCGCATCTACGTTCCTTCAGTGGTGAGTCCTCATGGTTTGAGGACCAAGTGTCTAGTTTTGGTGTTGTTGTTTTGTGATCCCTTTGGTCTGTTGAGTCAGTTGGGAGTTTGTTCCAATGGCTCGTTGATTTTTCTATATAGAGGTTATGTCAGACTAGTGTATTGTTGGGTTGGTTTGTGTATAGACATTCCATATATGTACAATCTAATGATATTCCGTGCCATGTGTGATGTGATATGATATGTACTTATATATATAGCCTTAGCATAGTGTGTATGTTATTGTTTTGGAACCCACGGGCAGTGTTTTGGCTTAAAGGGTTAGCTTGAGGCTACGTGTAGCCTTGGGCACCGTGTGGCGTCTTGAGATGATATTTTAGAGCGTTACAGGGCATTCCAATTTCAAATACCAAATTCAAAATTTAAGGATTTTAGCATGAATCTAAATGATACAACACATAAAATAAATAGCCTTATATGAATCTTGCAACTAATCATGGATTAGGAACCCCATTAACATGGTAATGATGAATATATTTAAATTCAACCATAAAATTGGACAAATCTATTAACTTGTTATTGAAAAAGGTTTCTTGAATTCCAAGGGTGGAAGGAAATCCTTGGATGAACACTTGACATACCTAAATGATTAATTTCTTAAAAGATTGATGGTAAGATCATGAGTCTTGAATTCGAATTTAAACCTCATAGGGTTTGTTCTTGAGAGCAACTTGTGAAAAATAAATGAATTTTTCACTTAGTAGGGTTTAATTTCAGGTTTTGGGGACTGATAGGCATTGTAAAAAGACCTAAATACCCTTGAGGACACAACTTTTTAATCAATTAAGACTGACCTAGCTCCACGCAGATCGATGTGTTGCATCGTTGTCATTGATGTGATGGCCAATGCGCTGCATCGAGCCCACATCGGTTCACTGGAATTTGCACTGGGAACTGGAGAAAATTATTCATCGATGTGATTAGTGATGCGGCGCATTGAGATTGCGTCGATCCACTATTTTGATCTTTCAAATGTGCTTCAAAAGAAGTCTAAAAAATCTAAAAGTTATCCGATAGCACCTACTGACTTTCCTGATCAGGAATTAACCTAAAAATCGATACTTTAAGGTCATAAGGGTCATGAAAAAGGATCGCCAACTTTAAAAGGCTAAAATAACTCTAAGTATGAATACGTAGCTAAATTTGTTTGTCTGGGACCCCTTACTATCTTTTATAGGACTAAATCAAGCTTAGGATTTTGTGGGGTATTACAATATCTCCCCCTTGGGAATAATGGTTTTTTTGTGATGGACTATGAGGATGGTGGTGTATTTTTCCATTAGGTATCATAGTCATCTCTTGTTGTTGAGATAAAGAAAAATCAAATATGTGATCCCAATTTTATGAAGAATAAGAGTAATATAAGTCAACAAAAAGTGGTCAAGTTTTTGATTGGTGGTGATAGTATCTTGAGGTACCAAGGAAGGCTATGTGTTCCCAATGTCGATGAATTGATGGAAAAGATTATGGACGAGGCTCATGGATCTCGGTATGTTATTCACCCCAGATTTGCGAAGATGTATCATGACCTTAGGGAGTTTTATTTATGGAATAACATGAAGTGGGATGTGGCTAGCTATGTGGGTAAGTGTATGGTATATCAACAAGTGAAAGTTGAGAACTTGAGACCCAGTGGTATGTACCAACAAATAGAGTTGCCCGAATGGAAGTAGGAAGTGCTTAATATTGATTTCATCACTGCTTTTCCCAGGTCTCGAAATCAATGTGATTCTATTTGGGTCACTATGGTTAGAATGACCAAGTCTGCTTATTTCTTGTTGGTGAGGACTAGTTATTCCACAAAGGATTATGCTAAGTTGTATCTTGCAGAGATTGTAAAGTTCCATGATGCTTGGATTTCTATCATCTCTGATCGTGGTACTCCGTTGTCATCTCATTTTTGGGAATCATTTTAGAAAGGTTTGGGAACTACAGTGTGCCTATATACTGCTTTCCACCTAAAGAAGAATGGACCAGCAGAGAGGACTATCGAAACATTGGAAGATATGTTACGTGCTTTTGTGATTGATTATGGTGGTTGTTGGTATGACCATTTTCCTTTAATTGAATTCTCCTATAATAATAGTTACGATTAAAGAATTTGTGTGGTTCCTTTTGAGGCATTGTATGGTAGGAGATGTCATTCTCCTATTTTATGGTATGAAGTTGGTGTGATTAAGCTTCTTGGCCCTGATTTTGTTCACCAACCCTTGGAGAACGTGAAGGTGATTCGTTGTAGGTTGAAAATCGCTCAATGTTTCCAAAAGTCCTAAACAAATGTGAGGCATAGGTATTTGGAGTATAATTTTAGTGATTGGGTATTCTTAAAGTTCTGTCCAATGAAGGGATTCATGTAATTTGGTAAGAAGAGGAAACCCAGTCTCCATTAAGTTGATCCATAATTCATTCTTAGGAAGGTTCGTAATATTGCCTATGGTTTGGAGTTGCCCTCTAGTTTGAGCTCCATCCATCTAGTATTCTATGTGTCCATGTTGCAGAAATATGTAGATGATCCTTCATTGGTCGTTTCTTTGAAGGATGTTGGTGTTTCAGACTCTTTTCCCTATGTGGATTTTGGTCCCGGTGAGGATCCTAAATCCTCAAGTTCACTGATTGCAAATGAAAGAGGTGGCTTATGTGAAGGTTCTATGGAGGAACCCAAAGTCCAATGATGCTACTTGGGAGGCGAAATAGGACATAAAGTCCAAGTATCCGCATTCATTTTCCGTTTTGAAAACTCATGATTGAGGTATGTATTAATTTCCTTGACTTTATTCGTGCCTTAGATGAGTAATGGGTTTATGTCCCTAAAATTTTTATTTAGAAAGTGTTTTGATAGACAATGGGTTTGAGTCCCAAAGACAATTAAATGAATGGTTGAATGTTAATGATCATGGCATGTGTCTTATCCTTGTTGTATGTCTTTGTTTTCAAACTAGATTAAAGGTTAGTTTAATGTGTTATGATGTTTTAACTCATGTTTATACTTTCCTTGTACATCATTCGAGGAAGAATGATACAAGTGGGGGATGAATTGAAACACCTTGGCTTTGGCCCCTTAGAAAAATTTTCTAAGTTGAGCATTCTGGGAAGTATACGATTTGATCATTCCTCTTGTATGCTAGGATATGATTCGTACCCTCCCCTCTTGTATAGTGATCAGTTTAGGTGGATAACATATTTTCCAAATATGATTTATCATCTCCCAAGTTGTATGTTGGGTTCGGGTCATATGTTGCCTAGTTGTATGATGTTTGAAGTCTTGGCCAAAGTTACCTGTCTTGGGTATGGTTTGTATGGTACCACTCTTACCCTAGGGTATGATTCATGGATGTAATGTTTTATGTTGATCAATAAAGGGGTATAAGAAGGGGAATAGGGTATGAGTTAGGATACCACACGTACCCTAGGGTACGGTTAGACATTGCAGTCGTACCCTCCTGGAAGTTTATTTTCAGCTTTTAAGATGAGGATATTTTAGAAATTTCCAACCCCTAAAACCCTTATAACCCACGACATATAACCTTATATGGATCTTCATTCTTCACATATACAAGATCAAAATATTCCAAAATACTCCTAAATCCTCTCTCAACTTTTTCAACAAGATTAGAGGCTAGGGTTTCAAGAGTATTTATCTAAAGGGTAAGGGGTCAAGAATCCTTCCGTTAATCATCTTGTAAAAGACGTGTGACTCTTACCTTATTATCATTTCTCAAATATCATGTTATTTAAACATTTTTTATGAATCATTAATGGTTGGTTTTGAATCAAATGTAGCGGGTTTTGAAGTATAGTGGTGGGTAATGTTTGCTCTTACTTAAACTTAGGTTTATACTTATTTTTTGTAATGGTTTGCACATATGGGTGCTTTTTGATTGTCTCTTAACAAATAGGTCAAGAGTAACCCTAAGTATTATTATTTAAGCATTGATTTGGGTCTTGGTATGAATATGACCTCAAGGTGTTTGTTAAAATGTCTACTAGAAATAACTAATAACATGTTAAGGGTGATTTGAACTAAGTTAATGGCTTAATGAGCAATAATGATTGTAGAATGAACTTGTAAAGGCCTTTTTTGGTATTTAAATGAGTTTGTTGGTGACATTTGTGGTTTGTTTTGTTAAATGGGTTAAAGTCCCTAAACATTAAATTGAATTGTGTTGAACCAAAGTTTTATGTATGAATGCTAATGAATAATGAATGGTGTTGTATACATTTTGATGATGACAAGTTGACTTGAATGGTGATTGAAACTTATGTATTTGCCTATTAAATAGATTGATTGATAAATAGTTCATTAAGACCTTGTGGTCATATGTGGCATTGAATTATAGCCTTGATGGATTGAATTTACTAAGTGGGTTAACAGGAATTGTCTAACAAGAGGCTTCGGTTAGAGTCCACTTGCATAAAAGATGACTTGGTATTAAAGTACTCTTGCTTGGTATAACCTAAGTGAGCGGAAGGTTAGAGTCCTCCATTTCATGGTTCATGATTGAGTGCTTTTTAAATGCATGTTATGGCCTTGTTATCTTTTGACACTTGATGTATTTGCATATACATACATGTCTATGTGTATGAATGTAGTAGCCAAAGATTGTTTGAGTTGTAATTAAATAATTGAATTATTCCATCCTTACCCTTGAGTTACATGCTATCTCTCCAACTGCTAACCGTCTCATGACTCTATATCCCTATGTGACATTGGGGTTGCAGCTTCATCTTATCTTCCTGCGCAGTGACAGGTGTTTGAACGGTTCGTGTGTTGATATTGAAGTGGTGAGATTCCATCCATTGGAAGACATCCATTTTATAGTCTCTTTATCTATGTTATAGACTTGTTTTAAACTTGGTGTTTGTCTATTGTCGGGGGCTTGACCCGACATATTACAGACATTGGATTGGTAGAGGCTTATGGATGAATGTGGAATTGGGTAGTTGGGATGTTGTATGTTTGTATGAATGGAATGATTAGACATTCTTAAGTTATGATTGTTAGCTTGGTTTCTGCTACCTTATTATATGTATGGAGTTTATCCGATACTTGTGGATTGATGTAATGGCTAGGATGGGTTAACGGGGTGATCTCTAGTTCTCTCGGGGATAGAGATGCCCACACGACAAGGCATAATTTTGGATCGTGTCACAGATACTAATAATAAGGGGGACTCAAACCACCCGGTCATATAGACCGTCGCCTCGGCAACCGCGGTTTCCTGTATTGGTCTCTCGAGAAATCAACTTTCACGACTTAGCTACACAACCATCAGTAAATCCCAATTAAATAATTTATCACACATTAGCATTCATTGAACCACATTACACATTAAGTCATAAATTGTTGGTATTATTATACCAACTACACTTGGAAGGTAAAATCTTAATTCCACAACAATTACCAATACTTGGGGGAGACCACAATACCCTTTTACTCAATTGTACATTAGCTTGAGGAATTACACAACCCCATAAAGTTTAATTAAAAATAACTATGCTTCATTAACCTTCCACATTATGCAACAGTTCAAGAGTAGTTAAACAAGCATACTTTTCATGTTCAAAACTAATTTCACAATATGGAGTTTAGGTCAGGTCATAACCACTTCAAAACTTACAAGTTTGGGGAAATTATGATCCCTTAATTTATCCACCATTCTCATGTATCAATTTGATTTTAAAACCACCATTAAACATAAGCCATGTAGGGATAAACATAAAACATCACATTAAAAAAGATTATTCAAAAAACCTCAACCATGTTTTCAAAAACATCATTAATACCATTTGAACAACACTTTAAAACATATGGTATTAACGAATTAACAATTAGGGATAAGTAGCATGCCTGAAATACCAAGTTTCAGAGAGAGAATTCAACCCTTGATCCCTTGAATGACCTACTTCTTGTAAACCCTAATTATGGATTCTAGAGAGACCTAAGAGAGATTTGTATATGAATAAGAAATAACCCCTCGTAAGTGCCTTATGAACGTGGTATTTTAATTGTGTGAGAAGGTAATTGTCCAAAGTGCCCTTCATTTAAAAAATTTAAATTTAGTCACCATTCAGTACGAGTAACTATATGACTCGTATAGACTCTTTAGGACTCGCCACCATGAGTCGTAGCCAAGCAAGTCTCAAGGACACCCACACATTATTGACCCTATGACATTACTGCTACGTCTCGTAATGGGACCCAACAACTTGTAGGGTCTTGTTGCAGTCAACAAAGGAACCCATTTAGGGTAAATCCTACAATTTACATCCAATGACTCATAAAGAGTCCTTATGACTCTTAGTGAGCTACTCGTAGTCATAGACGAACATAGTCACACACTTATTGATTTGTTTACGATAGGGTCCCTAAGACCCGTCAAGACTCACTATGACTCGTAGGGTAAATCGTAGTCAAGGTAGTAAGGATAAAATTTTGGAAATTTTCGAGGACCAAAAACCAAGGGTCTTACATCCCCCCCCCCCCCCCCCCGAGATCATTAGTCCTCAAATAATAGGACAAAGTATTTATTAGCTTGATATGAATCCAACAAAACCACAATTACCTTTAACAAAGATACTAAGGAAATCAAAAATTCCTTTATCAAAGTTAGAAAACAAATACGTTAAGGAATATACATACCTCAAGCACGATTTTTGAACTGGGGAATCATAATGGATACTTGGAATTCATGTCCTCCTTGGATTAAAACATAGCTTCATCAACCTTTTGGTTCCTCCAAAGAACCTTTACCAAAGACACATCCTTGGTCCGCAACCGACGGACTTGCCGATCCAAAATCTCTATCGGGACTTTCTCATAGGACAGGGAATCAAAATACACACCTTTTCCAAGGGAACTATCATCAAAGGATCACCCACTCACTTTCTCAACATCAAAACAAGAAACACCATATGAATGGAGCTTAAACTAGAAGGCAACTCCAACTTATATTCAACATTACCAACCCTCTTCAAAATTGAATATGGACCAACATAACGAGTACTGAGCTTCCCGTTCTTACCAAACCACATCACTCCCTTAATGGGAAACACCTTCAAGAACACCTAATCACAAACATTGAACTCTAACTCCCTTAGCCTCATATCTACGTGGGACTTTTGGTGACTTTGGGCGCTCTTATGTCTATCCCGAATAACCTTCACCTTCTCCATGGTTTGGTTAACCAAATCAGGGAAAAATAACATATTTTCACCAACCTTAAACCACCTAATATAATATCTACACCTCCTACTACATAAGATCTCAAATGGGTCCATACCAATGCTAAAGTGATAGTTATTGTTGTAGGCAAATTTTATGAGAGGTAAGTGGTCAACCCAACTTCCACCAAATTCACATACATAAGCCTAAAGCATATCTTTTACGGCCTAAATTATCCTTTCCACATTCCCATTCATCTGCAAGTGAAAATTGTTACTATGGATTACAATAGTCCCCAAACCTTGTTGGAACAACCTCCAATAGTGAGATCAGAACTAAGTTCCCCAAACAGATAAGATGGAAACTGGTGTACCATGAAACTTCATGATCTCTTCAATGAACAACTTGACATAATTCCCATAAGAAAAAGTAGTCCACGCTGGCAAGAAATAAGAAAACTTAGTCATCCTATCCATGATGACATAAATTAAATCAAATTATTGGCGAGACCACGAAAGACCGGTAACAAAATCCATATTTATTATTTCCCATATCCGTATAGGCATCTCAATCTCTTGAGTCAATCCATTGAGCCTCAAGTGATCCACCTTTATTTGCTGACACACCATGCACTTAGACACAAAATTGGCCACATCCATCTTCATATTATTCAACTAGTAAATCTCCTTAAGATTATGATAGATCTTTTTCGAACAAGGATAAACCGTATAACGCGACTCATGAGCTTCTACCAAAATTATTTCCCAAAACCCATGAATACGGGAACATATAATCTTCCTTGGTATCTCAAGATACCATCACCACCAATATCAAAATACATCACCCTTTTGCTACTTACGTCATTCTTAATTTGCATTAAAGTAGGGTCCAACACTTGTTTCTCCTTTACTCAGCTCCAAGAAATGACTTCGCCACCTATTGAACAATCACACCACAAATTCTCAGAAACAAAGAGACAGACTACAAGATTAGCCAAATGGTGAATATCCTTAAAAAAATCTTGCTTTTCCTCATCCACATAAGATACTATTTCCATGGACAACTTGCTAAGAGTATCACCAACCACGTTAGCCTTACCTAGATGATAGTGAAGACTTATGTCATAGTTTTTGACCAACCCAAGACATCTCCTTTGCCTAAGACTTATCTCCTTATGAGTGAACAAATATAGCTGGCCTTATTATCAGAATAAATATCAACAAGACCCCATACAAGTAATGTCTCCAGATCTTCAATAAGATCACCATAACTAAAAAGTCCAAATCACAAGTCAGGTAATTCTTCACATGATCTTTTAACTATCTAGAAACATAAGAAACAACCTTTGCAGGCTACATCAACACATAACCCAATACAACCTGGGATACATCACCATAGATAACAAAACCATCAGTGCCCTTAGGCAGAGTCAAAATCGGAGTTCAGGTTAACTTATCCTTAAAATTCTTTAAACTAACCTCACAAGTATCATACCACAATAAGTTCACCTTCTACTATGACAACTTAGACAATGGGGCAGCAATAGAAGAAAAAATTTCCACAAACATTCTATAATAATCGGCTAAACCCAAGAAGATCTGAATGTCAGTTCGAGTTGTGAGTCTAGGCTGCTTCTTAACCACTGCAACTTTCTGGGGAACCATCTTTCCACAAATATTCTATAATAACCAAATAAACCCAAGAAGCTCTGAATATCAGTTGGAGTCCTAGGCCTAGGCCAATTCTTAACAGCCGTAACTTTTTAGGGATCCAATATGATCCCTTCTCTTAAAATAACATAGCCTAGATAAGTCACATCAGTCAACCTAAACACACACTTACAGAACCTAGCATACAAATGTTGATCCTTTAGGGTTTGTAATAGAAGGCGGAGGTGATAGACTTTTCCACCTCCCTCTTAGAAAACACCAAAATATCATCAATAAGCACAATCATGAATAAGTCTAGGAACTGATAGAAAACCCAATTCACTAGAACCATAAATGTTTTCGGCACATTAGTCAATCCAAAGGACATTACCAAAAACTCAAATTGATATTATCGAGTTCAAAAAGTAGTCTTAGGGTTATCTGCCTCCCTAATCATCAATTGATGGAACCCGAACCAAAGATCAATCTTAGAAAAGTACTTAGCCCTTAAGGTTGATCAAAGAGATCATCAATCAATAAAAGTGGATACTTAGTCTTCATGGTCAACTTGTTCAATTGGCGATAATCAATGCATATCTAGAGAGAACCATCATTCTTATACTCAAATAAGATAGGATCACCCCATGGTGACACATTAGGGTAGATTAAATCCTTATCCATAAGATCTTTTAACTACTCCTAGAGTTCTTTAGACTTAGCTAGAACTATTCTGTAAAGAGGGAGAGAAATAGGATGAGTGTCCAAAAAAAAAATCAATCCCAGGAAGTTGAAGGATATTCAAGACCTTAGACTCTATACCTGGAAATAAAACAACAAGAAAGGGAAACATTCCTAAATGCATCATAGACTCTCCTATATATATGTGGCATGCTACACACTCATAAAAGAAACTCTACTTGATACAAATTTGTGGACACCAAACAACTTCAAACCTAGGCTCTAATACCATCTTTATCATGATACAAACCTCGGTCTAGACTTAACGGGCATCTCAAGTTCCATATATATCGGAGACCACCCCATGTACCTAACTAAGAGAACATAACATCTCCAATATTGGATGAATTCTGAACATATAAAAAGATAGCAAAAAGTAGGATCAAAGAACAAAATTTAAGGCTTTGATGGATAACCAATAACACGTAAAACAATCAACCAACATCACCCAAGTCCACATTAATCTGACAAAGCCTTCTAACAAAAGAATCAACTAGTCTTGGTTGGTGCATAACCCCAACGCTAACAATGACAATCAAAATAATATTGTTATTGATAATGATAAATCTTTATTATAATCCATTATAATAACAAATTAAATATCTAAGTCTTTCGAAGAATGGAAGCTCACTACTTTATTGAAACAAAGTGATAAACTGAGTTGATCCACTTAACTCTGCGCATGAAAAGTAAAGGTATCTCTGGTGCCTACTTTTCGTGGGGATACAATGTTAAGAGATGGTTAGTCGGGTAAGCACTAGTACGTAACTCAAAGATAAGGATAACATAATTTCGTGTTCAACAGTTCAAAATCATTCAAAACCAATGCACATGATCAAATGCATATACATATACATATATATATATCACATGTCGTGTTAGGGAAATAAGTCTTAACATGCACTTTAAAATATTAGCCAGGATTGTGTAGGTAAATCATTATAACATAAGAAAGTACCCACAGGTTATATTGTGTCAACTCTCCTCCAGCTGGTAGGTCCCCAATATGTGTGGCCGCAAGAAGCGTAAGGTATACATATGCACTATGGGGGACTCGAACATCCCGACATACTATGGTGACGTGAATACCAAATCCTGTAATATATTATGGGGGACTCGAATCACCTAATCATATGATAGTATTAATAATATAGACTTAAACCACCCAGTCATATAGACCCCTACATCTGGAATCATGATTACCAATATTTACCCCTTGGGACCTCAACTTCACGACTCAGCAACACAACCCTTATTAAAGCCCAATTAAATCATTTATCACAAATTCCCATTCATTGACCCACAAGACATATTAAAGAATACGTTGTTGGTATTGTCATACTAACAACACTTACAAGGAAACATCAACATGCCACAGTAATTACCATCACTTGGGGAAATCACAATCTATTTTTGTTCAATTATACATTAGCTTGGGGAATTACACAATCCCATTAGGTTTAATTAAAAATTATTATTCTTCATTAACCTTTCCACATTATGAAATAGTTCAAGAGTAGTTAAATAAGGATACTTTTTATGCTCAAAACTAATTTCATAATATGGGGATGAGGTCAGGTCATAACCATTTAAATAGTCACTAGTTTGAGGAAATCATAATCCCTTAATTTATTCACCATTCCCATGCATCAATTTTATTTTCAAACTACAATTAAACATAAGTTATGTTCGGGAAAACATGAAACATCACATAAATTATAGTTATTTAAGAACCCTCAACATATGTTTTCAAAACAATTATCAATACTATTTAGACAATATTTTAAAATATATTCTTTTAACAAATTAGAAATTAGGGAAGAATAACATGCCTAAAATACCAAGTTTTATGGAAAGAATTCAACCCTTGAGCCGTTATATGACCTACTTCTTGGAAACCCTAAGTATGGATGCTTGAGAAACTTGAGAGAGATTTGGAAGTGTTTGAGTACTTTATGAATGAGAATAACCCCTCTTATTGCCTTATGAATGTGGGGTTTTAATTGGGTGAGAAGAAAATTATCCTAAGTGACCTCAATTTAAAACTAAAATTTAGTTGTCAGTGACTACAAGTTACTATATGACTCGTATAGACTCATTACGACTTGCCACCATGAGTCGTAGCGAAGATAGTATCTAGGACACCCACATATTAGTTACCCTATGACTCAATTTCTATGTCTTGTAATGGGACACTACGACTCATAGGGTCTGGTCATTGTCAATATATCACCTATTCGGGGTAAACACAGGACAAACTATGATTTGCACCCAACGACAAATAATGAGTTCTTATAAGTCTTAGTGAGCCTCTAATACTCATAGTAGAACTTAGTCATGCACTTATGGATTTGGTTATGATTTGGTCCCTAGGACCCTTCAAGACTCACTATGACTCGTAGGATTAGTCGTACTTAAGCCGGTAAGGATATAATTTCAAAAAATTTCAAGGACCTAAAACTAGAGGTGTTAAACCATAGTAGTTTGGGAAATTATAAGTCATCAATTGAACAACCTGCTTGTACTTTTTAAGACTAAATTATCATTATTTCCTTTTAATTTGATGTTAATCTATTAAATAATATTTATTTGTGTAGGTAAAATTTGAGGAAGAAGAATGAAATGCTGGAAATCTAGCCCAAGAATCGATCCTCAAATGTTGCAATCATAGCCTGAGTGTTGCAATTGCAATCAATAGTCAAGTCAATCAATGGAAATTATGAGGGATCACTAAAATATGGTAATATGAGAGTATTCAAGAAATAAAGATCGCGATTGGGCAGAAAAATTTCAAGGGAAAAATTGTAATTTGCTTAAAGAGACCAAAAGCAAGGTGTCATTTTTATAATATTTCGAACTATGAAATTAGGGCTTAAATAGGATTTTTTTAGCTCATTATACCATCTTTTCTTTCATCATACCCCATCATCTTATATGTTGGATCTTTGAACACATTGGTACTACCTTTGAGCTAAGAAGACATTAGAGTAATTCATAAGTGAAGAATTAGCTAGTTCCATTGATGATTTATTGAAATTTAAAGGGTGTATTTTAATTGTCCTTATCATTCATGGATTAATTTGGTTGAAAAGTTTGGTATATCTTTACTTTCAATCTCTATGAGTAGCTAATTCTTCCTTTTAAGGTTATGCTTTAATAGTTTGTGTTTAGTATATGGGTGTTGGTGATTTATCCTCCTAATTAGCTATTTGTTATGGGATTTTTTTATACTCATTGCTTGAATTAAAAATTATAGTTGAAAACCAAAATTACTTAGGACCCTATACCATTCGTAAAAGAGGGGTATTGGGTGGGGGCATTTGCAAACAATAACTTGAGTTAGCTTGTGGGATAGCATCTATGATAAGGGGTATTTGCAAACAATAACTTGAGTTAGCTTGTGGGATAGTATTATCATAGAAATAAGGGTGTTGTTTGAGTTAACTCATCTAATAATACCATCTTACAAATAAGGGTGCTAATTAAGGTCTTGGATTGGTTATTTAGCCATATTATTGAGGTGTTTGAAAGAACCCACAAATGAAATTTGGCGTGTAATTGAAAAATTCACATTAATACCCATAATCTAGCCCACCCAAACTCCTAGATAAATTGGGTAAATTTTTAATAACCCATGTATAAGATCACACCTAGAATGGCATAACCCTAAGATCTTCTCCTTATTGATTATGCTTTAATTATTCTTCACCTTGAGTTAGTCTTCCAGAAGATAAAAATTTATATATCTTTGAAAACGTTTAAATAAATGCCTAATTATTTCTATCCCTTTTAGAATTTATGCCCAATTATTCATATCTCTTGTTTAATTTATCATGTTACCTTTTTAGATCTTACTCAGTCATCACTCAAATTGTTCTTCAAGGATTTGACCCCGACTCTTATTGGGTGCAATTAATATGACATATAAGTTGAGTTTTATAAAAAATGGCGCAGTTGCTGAGGAACAATTTAGCGTATTGAGTTAGTTAGGAATTTTAGCTTACTTACTTTGATTCGAACATGTGAATATTTATTTGTGAATTTCTTTTATTTCTTGTGTTATATGGATTTTTGTTTTTGTTTACTTTTCACTATGGAATCTTTGAATGAATATGAGTTTGGGGGTTCCAAATATTATCTTGATGATCTATGTCCATATTATAGTGGACTCCACTTTGGGCAAGATTATAAGTATGCTCCTCGGAAAGAGGTGTGTGCCTAATCTCGATCATATTAATACTACAATTACTCTTTATGTGGTGGTCGATAAACACATTGGAGTGATTATTAAAATTCACCCTCCCCTAGTTATGCTAACAAAAATGCTAGTTCTTTTTATGAGTTCTTATAGGTCTCACGATGTGATAAAGGAAGAACAAAATGTCAGATACAATGGTGTTGAAGAAATGCTTCTAACTATCTTTTTCAGGTGACTACATCGTAGGAGAACATGCATCTCTTACATCAATCCATGGTGGCATTTGGAAAGGAAGGTGAAAAGGATAAAGAAGTGGGTCAAGAATGGCCAATGAACAAAACTTGACAACTTGAAGTCAATAAGGGTCAACTTGATAGCGTATTACTAATGGTGGAGGAATCCCTCAAGTTTCATATTGAGCAACGTTAAGTCTGGATTAAATTTGAAATAGCCAATCAAAAATTGAAAACCAAATTAAATGTGAGAATTAAAGCAGGTGCTGCCCAAAGTCAAATAAATATGCATGATGATTTTAAAGTAGTTTTCAATTAATATGATGGTGAGATTGATGTTCAAGAATTCTTTGTGATTTTCTAACCAACTGAAACAAAAATGCTAAAGGATGCCAAAAATGAAGAACTGATACTAGAGTTGAAAGAAAAATCCAAGAAAATCCTTCATGAAGGCTATAGTTTATTTTGGGGTGATAATTTCAAGAAGACTATAACTCCAAAATTTGGAAGAGGACCTTATTCCAACAAATTTTCAACGTTATTATTGGCGGATGTGATGAAAATTGAACTTCCAAAGCAAATGATGAACGTTGGAGATGAGGAACAAAATCCTTATATTTTAGAATGTTAGGCTTGTAGGTTTGAACTTGGTGAATTTGACTTCATTTCTCATGATTTCCATTAAGATGCCTTAATTACCTTAGCTAGATGGGAGTGATCTTGTCACTCATGTTGTGGTTGAGTTGACCATAGTTGATTGCATTGATGGAATTTCCTTAGTTACTATGGATGAGTTAGGTGTGTTATTTGGTAAATAACTTTACCATAGGACTATTGGTGACTTTCTATACATCTAGGATTAGATCTAGATACCTTAACCTAGTCCTAGGTAGAAGTTGGACTTAGAATGTATTTGAGGAATTAGAAGGGATTCTTGACCCACCTTATGTTTGGATTGATGTATTTCTCTTAAAGACCTTAGCCGCTTACTAAATGCCTAAGAAATACTCCCTTGCAAGCATTAAGTTTACCCTTGGTAGTAAACTATGGTGACACCATTAGAACTAATGTCCATGGCCTAATTGATTACAATTATTGATGATGCCTTAATGAGCTATTGTTTATGCTATTATAGGATCCCATGAACATGTTATCAATTAAGTCCTAGTATTGCTATTGCTAAAGTTAGTAATAAAGGTTCTTTATGCTAATGGTGGGCTACTTGTGGGCCATTACTCAACATAATGCTTGTGGTTGTGCCCATGGTGTAATGGACTAGATTATTGGCTTATATCTTATAATAGTCATGTTACCTAAACATGTACAGTTATTAATAATGTAACTTTGATGATGAACGATGAAGTTTGGAGGTAAGCACTTTTGCATCTCATTTTATGTTCTTTACTTTAACCCTCGTGGAGCTTGTACTCTACTTCAGTCCTCATGTGGCTTGTCATTTACTTTACTCCTTGTGCAGCTTATTCTTATTTTTTATATTAATTTTCCTATTGTTATTATATTTGTACCCAGTAAGGCCAGAGGAGGTTATGATGATGACATTGATACCCAACAAGGCCGAAGGATATTATGATGATGATGACATTGGTACCTGGCAAGGCCGGAGGATATTGTGATGATGATGATAATGATACCCGGCAAGGCTGGAGGGTGATTATGATGATATAGCCAAGTAGGCTGGAGGATGATTATTGATGTGCCTATGTGTACATCAACTGGTTCGAGTCTGTCTAGCCCTATGAATAGCAATTGTATGCTCATATGTATTAACACTTGTGTATATGTAATATAGGTAGGTTGTTAACATTTGGATATTGATTTTAGCCCTTTAGTATTAAGTGCATATAAAGTGGTGTAGTTAAAGATTAATGATAACTATGTTTTGTAAAGGATATTGCCTACAAGATTAATCAAGACTCGATGGTAAGCAAGAAACTAGTTAAAAATAAGAATTCACTTAGCGAGCAATGTTAGTGATAGATAATGGTTAGCTAAGGAATGTTGTCTATTAAAATGGATATGTAGTGATTAGTTCCTAATAGTTGACTTTGACTAAGTGATGGCTAGGAACCTAATGGACTAGCTAGTGATTGTTGTTTAGCTAATAAATTGTGGCTAATGCCTATTATTGATAAGTTGCTAATGATGGTAATAATATGGAGTATGGTTGCACGGTTAATGTTGGTAACTAATTGAAGTTCGATAAAATATCCGATTGATGTTAAATGTGGACTATGGTGGAATAAGGGTGAGATTTGGACATGTTGCTGGTTAAATGCTTAACTATTATCTCTCTTTTGTCTAATCTCCTGTAGTATGGGATGTGGTTATTAGTTATTTACTTAATGCACCAGTTGACGTATGGGATTCAATTTGTAACTTATGCTTGCTTGTGTAGATGCCTCGTGATGATTTATGGTTTCGAATTGTCTATTTCTTATGCCTGATGATATTGGTATGTGTAGATGTCATATGTTATATAATAATTTGTGTTTAATTATGTATTATATATAGTGATGATGGAGATGATTTAGGTTCGATTTTGCACCTTGACTTACTTAGGATTATCTTGTATTATATCATCATTATATCATGACTTAGCACAGTCAGTGATGATGCCTACTGAATACCCATTATTTTGGTACTCATACTACATTTCTGTACTTTTTGGTGCAGATATGAGTACTAGTTGTCATCATTGATTCGAGTTCGTGCAGGGTTTATCGTACTGATATAGGGTGATCTCATGGAGTTTGCATCGCCCATTTTTCCACTATCTTTTATATTTAGTCTTTAGTATTTTAAGAAGATGTATTGACTGTATTTTAAGTCTCTTGGGTTGTATTATTAACATTATATGCTCTTGTATTGTCTCTATCAGGTTGTGGGATTGGTATTTTATGATGATTGTTTATCTATTTTAGAATACTTTGTTTATATTTTAATTGTGTTCATTGAATTTGGCCTAAGATGACATTTCTTACCGCATTAACCTATTACATTATCTTTGGGTTATAGTATTAGCTGACTTACTGGCGGGATTTTGAAAGTGTCGTCATGACCTGTAAATCGGGTTATGACAAAATAGTAGCGGGTTCTACTAAAGAAGATCCAATGGTGCTAAAGCGAGCACTGCTTTAGCAGCTATTAACAGATTAAGCAAACCCCGATAATTCATCCAGGGCATCTAAAGTGAACCAATAGGAGCTTAAGCAGACTGATCGGGTGCCAGGCACAAGATTTTTGCCAAGTCCAAAACGGATTTCGGCATGGTGCTCGAGATTCATTTGAAACCCCATGTGGATAAATGGATTATGCTCCCATACAAAATTCAACATTTTGGACTCAATAAAACCATTGAAACTTTCAACAGATATCATTTCGAATAAGTGTAGGCCCATACCTATAGTTTTATTTTTGACATTATTCGCCCAATAGCCTAATATGAGTCTGGAAGCCTCGGGACCTAAAACAAGGATCCCCCAAAGCTAAAATCAATGTTCCAAAGCTGATGGCACTGTCGAAATTCTCATCTGTTATCTACTGGATTTTTGGTCGAATTGCAAATACTAAACAACAAAAGCTCTAAAATAGTGAAATGAGCCAAAAATCCAAACGAACTTCCAATAATCGAACAAACTATTCTGACAAGTCATAAATGACCTGTAGCACTTGTGGGGAGGCTCAAGATGCTGGACATGCATGGAAATCGAGGAAATGACTGGGAGGATGATTACAATATCTACTACTAAAAGGAATTTCATTCGTGAAAGTCAATGGATAGAAAGATCATGAAAGCTCGAAGGGACGAGGTATTGCTCCAGCATGCTACGAGCATGACGTCCTAAATAACCTTCAAGAATAAATGAAGTTTCCATGGGATTTTGTCATAATTATCCCTTTTGAAACAAACTAGCCTCCAACTGTATCGAGAATGGCTGATGCATTCAAATCTTAATAGCAACACATGAATAACATAATGATACTAACGCAACCAAGAAAAAACTCAACCAAGCCAAAGGCAAACCAAGGAATGAGTCATGCAACCAACTCCAAATCC
Source organism: Capsicum pubescens (assembly GCA_030864215.1). Lineage (NCBI taxonomy): Eukaryota > Viridiplantae > Streptophyta > Magnoliopsida > Solanales > Solanaceae > Capsicum > Capsicum pubescens. The sequence goes on from CM061547.1 coordinate 148,442,901, forward strand.
AAATATAACATGATTTTCCATTTCTAGACAGGCTATCCACTACAAACACAACAGAAAGTCACTCGGCCCCTACCCATGCATCTCAATCGCACTAACTTTGAAGAACTGAAGTTGATTCACTATAAATCAATAATGGAAAGCATAAGAATAATCCTATAAGGAGCTACCTAGGCACACAAACGGAGATAACCATGGTCTACAATCTATGCCAATGCTACAACTAGTTTGGATGACTATCAAAATTGAAATTCAAGAGTCCGAAGCGCAACTACTCGCCACTGGATGATCTTCTCTAGGATGATCCATCAACCGAGGATGAAACCATGTTGAATCCAACTCCTGCATACTACTCCTACTGAGTAGATCATCCAAAAATTTCAATGAAAACTGAGGTCAAAGTTGTGCCAACGGACTATCATCTAAACACCTATTAACCACCATTCATCTTAAATGAAGATGACCGAATAGGTAGACAAGAAGTAGGCTTAGCCAACCTACAAATGAAACCCTAACTAAGGCAAATTCGAAAATAAAAGTTGTACACAACCTCTACAACTTCCAGCTGAATCTCAACACCAATGTTGAATTGTGGATCTTAAATATCCAAAACTACCCTGTAGATAGGTAAACATCCATACTCCAAATCTATCATAACCATTAAATCATTGTTCTAACGCATCGAATCCAAAACTGAGCAAATGAGACTGAACTAAAGTCAATTGCAAAATTCAACCCTACTATCCAGATCAAACACATCCTTACTTAATCATTTCAGAGTTGAAAGTGAAACATAGCGGAAGAACAAAAAATCACAATAGAGGATATATCTCCATTTGAAAATATAACCAACCAACTCCATATATTCAAGAGGGCACAAACCACCAAAGAATACTCAAGAACTCACCAAGATTCCAAAACATAGAAGCAATAACCAGAAGTCTAGCAACTTAGAGAAATGCGACCTTAGCCAGAAACTGATCAGTTCAATAATCCATCACGACAACAATCACTAAATTAACTGACTTAGAAAATGGTCAGAAGAAAGGTCACCTATCTCTAATTCTCTAACTACACAAAGAATAAGAACCACACGCGATAAGAATAGAGTACCCAACTTTGCACCGATACTAAGATCAAAGCTATCACAATGAGACAGACTAACAAACCTATGAGAAAAATCTAAGATCCCTTAATGTCAACACCAAAACCACTATAGGGCAATGAACTAGTCAAATCCAAAGAATGGATCCAAAACTGGCAAACCTTAGAAATATGATACACAATCTGTCGCCAACTCCAGAACCCTAACAGAACCATGGAAGGTGTACTTATGTCCACTTCCATAATACACTCCACAACTAATCTAGCATACCCAATAAAAGAGAAAAAATAACAATCCTCACCTCATTAAAAGAGAGAAATCATCCAACCAAGCTAGTCACCCAAGCCAATGAACGAGAACTTGGAGGAAGGGAATTCTATCAATATAATTCTAGACTAGCTATCTACAAGGCGAGGATCAATTAATATCAATAATGACAATAATAACAATAATAGTATAAACATTGATGTAAAGGTAGGTAGTACCAAAAATGGAAGTCAATAGAAAATACCACTAAAGGGGTATAAAAAGGTCAATATGCCAATGTTAAAAAGACTCGAAGCCGAATCTTATACTCATAGGGAAAATATCAACATTGATCCACTCATCCACTACCAAAAAACTAATCTATAGGGGTATTCATATAACCATTAACTCTTTATCATGGCACATAATAATCGATATGAACCTATCAAGGCGTACAATCATCGATGGGTATGAGAATCCCAATACACACAAATAAAAAGGTAAAGGAAGGAAATAAAAATGTAACTATCATGATAAAATCCTAAGTCATAGACCTGATGTGCTTGAGGGGGAACATATCTGAGCAGGTCCAAACTCAAACTGGGTGTCTTAATTATCAACAGATGTACTAAGCACATTCCTTCTAACTAAAGGTGCCACAATGCTATGAGACTGATCTGAATGAGTTAAATGACTAATAATCCTATACTAGGGACACTCTCTGGACCAGTAACTGATATCTCTACAATTATACCAAATGCTTGAAGCCCTAACCTAGCTAGAAATATGAGTTAACCCTAACTGGCGGACCAACTGATGCCACAAGCACCTCCTACTGAAATTACCATCATCCCTACAATCATAACACACCACAAGAAATCTAGGCTATCAAGGAACATATGTTAATTCTATTAGAGCTGTCAACTCATGTGTGAGGCACTCTCTAGACCAATGGTAAACCTAACACAACTACGACAAGATTTGAAAATACTCACAGGTGATACCCATACTAAACTAAAATAGCCATCAGAGAATAAAGACCTATACCACATACTCTGTAAGGTCCAATGATAACTTTACTCATTGTGATTACCATAACTAATCTGAGAGCTACCCTTAGCATGAAATACTACCAGCATAGAACTGATAGGCTTTAAGTAAAGCTGACCTTTATCGGGATGATCCTTACTCTCGGATGGAATACCAATAATACTACACCAATGATATGTCCTTTTACCACCATCTCTATAAGTCTCAATACATGCTCTTTTTGTGTCCCTCATATGATCAACACCAGAGAAGAAAAAGACCTAGATGCTATCAAATGCTTCGATGCCAAACAAAGTGTCAATGTTAATCCTCTAATAAATCCATGCACTATGTTATGCTATGAATATATAGCATAGAAATATGTCCATCCAACTCAAGAAACCCAATCTCATACTCTGAAACTGATAAAGAACATTGTTGAACACCAACAACCCTAACTCTGGCCTGAGAACTACTCGATAAATCGAATGTCATCCCTAGCTATTAGTATTCAATAAAAGGCTTAGGATTCCTAATGCTGAATATCAATTGGAAGGAGGGATTGTAAGCTTCATTGAAGTATATAGTTGCCCCAATACCTCTGGATTATGCTAAAAATCTTCGACATTCATCCCAAACTCCCTTATTCGACATTATGCTAAAGCTTTGGAAACACATACTGAAGTCCCATCATCATATATCGACACCCTTACACTATCCATATAGGATAGAATAAAGTCAAAAAACTTACTTGAGGCTTATTGTAATATGAACACACAAAAAGGAATCAAGAACAGAATTTCAAAAGAATACTCTATAGCCTCCAAAAGATAGGATACGGATGTCTCCACCCCAATCCGTAGGACTACTGGACAGTTAGCTCTTGTACTAACATACGGGTAGACCTAGCCTCTGATAATAATTTCTCTTGACCCAGATTTTTAGGTTATGATGGCACCTATTATAACCCTTTGGTAGGTTAGCCAATCCATAGTCAGGAACTACTAGTAATGGGCTACTAAGAGAACTAAAGGAAGAATGTGGAACAAATATAGTAAAAATGATAAAATAGACAAGATAGTCCCAAAAACTTATGGAATCAGTACAAGACCTTCTAATGTATTAAGATTACAAAATATAGTACTATGTAAATATAATGATACAACCTATCTCTAAATACAACATAGAGATTAGTCTAGTACATAGGAGGGAAAATAGGAATACTCTAAATGCCAATAGCTTACCCTATGTCTCTAAACTATAGCTATTTCGCACGACATACACAATAATAGAAAGAACCCACATTGTGATCTACAGGATATTGAAGTGTAGGAGTACCAAACACATGGTACTCCATTAAAAACTACAGATTGAACTACAAGGATAATGGAAATATACCTAACATGCAAGAAAAAAGGTAAACAACACTCAAATAACTAGGGAACTAATAAAGTAAAGATACGGAGGTAGTAAGAATGAACTATCCAATTCTATCCATACTCAGGAACCTAAGCACTATACCATATACCGCTGGCCCATATATAAATAAAGAGTAGATAAAGGATATATATATATATATAATAGTATACAAGTCTAAGGAATGGATATACAATATAAATTGATGAAAGAAGGAAGGTATATATAGTAATACCATAATTACATATACAAATATATGTATTTAAACAAGGATAACACAAAGGTACAACCTAAAGTAGTCATAGTAGTATCTTAAGGTCTCCTAACCATAATAAAAACTAGGGCACATAATCAAGGTCTAAAATCATAATACCTAACTTTGGGATAATCATGTGTAATTAAATAATCATATAATACAGAAAGCAGAACCATACCTCAAATATCAATACCAATCCAATAATCAACCTATCACAAACTAGATATAATAACAAGAATAATATAAAGTAATCGGCTAGTCCAGAAAAATAGTACTAAAATTGGTCGCCATAACCCGAAAAGTTCATCCAGAACCCACAATATAGCATAAGAAATACTCATCACCTATATCTATACAACCCCCATAAGGCTGACAGATATAAGTGAATACTAGTGATAAGAAATGCTTATGCAACGATGAATGAAAGTGAATTCATTATACCATAACCTCTATAAGTACCAGAAGTAACCCAATATATACATCTCATCCATCTCGATGGCTCATAAAGGTAGGACCTATGACAACCTCTCTTCTCTAGCATGATGTCTCATGGATGAAGGGGCCTTAGGGGGTTCTAGAGTACCCGTATACATCGACTTCTCTCGATCTATGATTTCTATTAACCATCGTTATAACCAATCTACTTTATTCACTACCAGAGATATGTATATAAATATAATGCATGGGTTACAAACATTTCTAAAAAAGTGTAAGTTTGTAAATCCATTGCTCAGGTTAAACTCCATGACTAAATCGTTATAAAAGTACATAAAAGGTTGGAATTTCTCTCGACTGTGTTAAATAAAAGTAACAAGACCATTTACTAGAATCTATCTCAGTCAAATCTCTAAAAACATCAATTTTAGTCTCAAAGGCTCATAAGTTATTCATTAAGTTGGTATGATTCCCATTATGAAGAAATAAGTTTTTAAAGTTAAAAGTGGGAATAAATCCCTTTTTAGGCTAAACAGAAGTAAAACCATATTTTTTATTCGAGTCATATCATTTACTATTTTAGAGATCATGAATGAACATAATCTATATATTCCATCACCAATATCTAAATAATACAATTTTATGCATCTAAATGTCTGTAAGCTATAGCCACACCTATTATAAGGATAAAATACTTTTTGGAATCCAAACTATATCACAATCATGACCTTGGACCCAATAATATGTATTTGATAAATCCATGACATAATACGCAAGGTTAATTGGTCTCACTTATGCATAACAAGCTAGAAACCTAGGGTAATAGGATCCTAGAAACATGATAAGCATTTTACCTTAAGGGTCAAACACCCTTCTAAACTCCAAACTCACAAATTAGGCTAAGTCATGGTGTTCTACCCAACATAACATCCTAACATACCTATCCAATATTCAGAAAATATAATACACCATCTCATAAATAAGTGTAGATAGAAGCCTATCTCGAAGCTGAACTATAAATCCTTGAATTGACAATAAATCATCCACCTTTACTCTACACTTTTAAAATGCCATCATGTTATCAAAATAGTAATATAGACATTGTTAGGACTAAAACAACACCCATATTGCTATATAAAGTATTGGGTCAAATTTTGGGTCAAGAACGAGCCAAGAGGGCCCCCAAACCAAATCCACAATTAAATTTGTCAAGAAGTCTTTCAAAGGACAAGGAATATATGATCAAAATTGAGAACAAAAGAATCATAAATTGGGTCTCAAATCAATAATTAAAGATTGGGAATTCAATCTCTAGTTTTAAGAATTTACCATAAATTAGGATGGAAATCAAAGGGAGAATTAATGGGTAGTGAGCAAGGAGAGTTAGGATAGCTTACCTTAGTTTCTATGGATGATTTCCACTCTTTACTCTCTTTGAATTCTTAATTTAGTGTGAAAATGGTTGAAGAAATAGTGGAAAATCTAGTAGGGAAATGAGATTAAAAAGCTACAGGTGTCGCTTAAGAAGACACCTTGGTGCTTAAGCGCCTACCACTAAAGTTAAAACATGACCACTGGATCAGTCTAGCAATAATATTGGTTTCCGATAAAGAAGGCACAATGGGTCTAAAGTGAGCATCGCTTTAGCTGTTATTGAATGCTTCAATGAACCTCGACCATTGGGCTTGGGCTGCCAAAGTGGCCCATGGGATCTAATGCGCTGAGCGCTAAAGTGTCCTTATAAACTCTTAAGTGAACCTATAGGGGGCATGTACTAGATTTTTCTGAGCCCACAATGGATTTTGATTTGGTTCTCGGTATTCATTTAGAACCCCGTGTGTGCAAACAAATTATGCTACCATACAAAATTTGATGTTCTAGACTCAATAGAATAATCAAAAATTTTATCCAATATTTTTTTTATTAAATATGGGGCCCACATTTATAATTCAATATTTTCACATAAACCACCCAATAACCTAAAGCGAGTCTTAAAGCCTCAGGGGACCAGAACCAAGGGTTGCCCTAATATAAACTCAATGTTTCAAAGCTTATGGGGCTATTGGAATTCTCATCTGAGGTCATTTACTATGATTTTTGTCCTGATACAAAATCCTACCAGAAAAGCTCCAAATAGGAAAATGAGCCTAAAGTCCAAATGAACTGTCAGATAACCCAATAGACCATTTTAGAAAGTCATAAATGACTTGTAGCTGATATGACAAGGCTTAAAATGTTAAACATACATGAAAATTGAGGAAATAACTTAGAGTATCAATACGTTGATGTTGTTAATGCATTATTTAATGGTAACACTCTATCTAAATCTTATACTCATACTAATTAGGTCTTATTCCCTAAAAGGAAAGGATTACTTCCATTTCTAACTTAAGACCAATTACTTTGAGTAAATTATGAATAAAGTAATTTCAAGGGTTTTACATGATAGGCTTGAAGGTTTTCAACGAATTCATATATAAAAATCTATTTAGTTTTGTGAAGGTTGGAAGTATTACTAAAAATACATTATTAGCATACAAGATGTTCAAAAATATTATAAAGAGAGGAAATTCTGCCAATGTGGTTATAAAATTTACAAGGCAAAAGCATATTATAGGGTGGATTGAAATTTTTTGCTTAAGACTCTAGAGAAGATGACTTTAATAATATGATGGTAGATAAGGTGTTGAGAATTTTTGCTAATAATGGATACTTTGTATAATAATGGGTAGGATAATGATGTTCTATAGAAATATAGCAGTTTTGATGCTCAAAAACAAGGAAAATATGAAAATTTATGAGGCCTTGTTGGTAGATTTGATCCATTTTGGGTATGTTTGGCAGAAAACCATGTTTTGCACGATAAGACTGTGGAGTTGAGACACTAGGGAGAATGAAATCCTAGTGTTAACTTATGATTGATTTTAAACCATGTTAATATTATTCTTTGTTCGAGATGACTATAATGAAATCCCCCATTTACTTTTCCTATTTTGCCTATAGACTTCAACAACTAAGATCAGGAAAACCACGTGTTCCCTTGGGATTCGACCCCAATATTAGCTATGTTACTATATCTTGACAACGATCATACCATAATCTTAAAGAAGGTGTGGCTTGGATGTCATCAAGAATTGGTGTTGTTGTTAGGGAACACGGTGTTGATTTGTGAAGTTAGGTTGTTATAGTTTTGGGGTTTTTTGTTTTCTTTTTATTCTTAGTTGGGCATATGACGGTGTATGCCTAGCACATAGAGTAGTGGCAATCCCTTACTCCCAGTTAATCCAAATCTAGAGAGGATCCTACAAACGCCTGATAGGATGCTTGAGCCAAAAATAGTTGATAATCCTTAAGCGGTTCTTGATATTATATTTCCTGTCGAAGGAGTACAAGATATTATTGATCATCAGACTCGTTATCTTTTATCTCAAACTAAAATTGATAGGAGAGAAGCTGAAGAAGCTTAGAGGATAGCTAGGGATGCGGATTTATCTTAATAGAGACAAGCAACAGACCATCCAGCAGTACTCTGTGGCAAAGAAAACAAATCTAAAAGTGCACGTGTTCAAGTTATCCCAGCATATCGGTATGTGTATCCATATATACATAATGAAAAAGATATGGGATATGTTGTGTTGATAGAGACTAAATCCATCGTACCACCTGTTTTGCCTCCAGGAATTAAATTTGACATTATGAGTGCCATGATCCAACTTCTAAATTTGAAGGGTGTGTTTGCAGGTCTGCCCACCGGAGATGTAAACTTACACCTTGAAAATTTCCTTGGGATATAAACCTTATATACCAATCTAAAGGTAAATCAGGAAGCTCTAAGACTGAGGCTTTCTCCTTTTTTTCTTACAGAACAAGCATTTTTATGGTTAGATGAATTGCCAAGAGGCTCCCCTCCATTAAGGATTTTGGATCTTAAAGACGAGATCTATAATTTTAGGTAGTTGCAGCCAGAGTTCATGTACGAGGCTTAGTTTAGGTTTAAGAAGAAGATGAGCATGGTGCCAAATCATTAGTTATTTGGTAAAATCTTATCAGAGGTATTCTACAGAGCCCTGACTATCAGTTCCAGAGCTAGGGCAGACACCATCTCTAGAGAAGTATTTATGAGACTATGTTGGAAGGAAGCTTTAGAGATGTTAGTCCTAATCTCACTCACTAACCGAATGTGGCAAACTCGGGAGGCTGAGAAGGGATCTTGTACTAATTCTATTGGTGTCTTCTGTGACTAGAGAGTAGCTGATGATACAATAATGTAAGAAAATGTATTACTAAGGATTGATCTAAGGGATCTAGCAAAGCAGTTTGCAGCAACAAATTCTAATAAAGTGAATGCAGTAAAAGTATATGGGTTATCTTTCAAAGCATATGAGTCGGAATTAGAAGAGAAAGCTAACTATATAAAGCATCAGATGGCGGGTTCCAGGCCAAAGGGAAAAGGAACCAAGGTCAAAACAATTATGATAGATACAGAGACCATAACAGAGAGTGAGATGGTGACTGAAGGAAGAAGGATGACTACAGAGAGATGGGATATAGGTACATTCCACCTAGTAGACGTGATGCAAAATCAAGAATGGATGAGATACTGGCTAAATTGGTGAAGGGTTAAGAAAATCAAAAGACCTATATTAATAATATTAAGGCTGATTTTTCAGGGTTGAACCACAAGGTCGAGTCCCATGCCATTGCTATCAAGCATTTAAAGTAACAGTTTTGGCAGATGTTAGCAACTCTAAACCAAAGGAAGCCATGAACCCTTTTGAGCAACACAATGAAAAATCGAATAAACTACGGTCAAATACTTGCTATTACCACTAGGAGTGATATCACAACTATGGATCCCCTAATGCTTTCTATAGAAGTTGTTGATTATGAAACACCTCCTGTTGAGTTTAAGAAGGTAAAAGGTGATCGAGGTATAGTTTCTATAGATAAAGGCAAGGGTTTGGTCATTGAGAGAAAAGTTAGACAGATTCTGAGACCACCTCTATTTTTTCCTCAGCAACTGAGGCAAAAGCAAGAGAAAGGTAAGTTCAACCAATTTATTAAGTTACTAAAACAACTGAGCTTAAACATACCTCTTCTTAAGCTATTATAAAATATTCCTCAATACACAAAGTTCATAAAACAGTGGGTCACAAGGAAGAAATGAAAAACTTTTAAGGATTATTATGGTGTGAACCACTGCAGTGAAGTCATGACTAGGTTCTTGGTGTAGAAAAAGGGTGATCCCGGAGTGTTTACTATACCATGCACTATTAGGTCATCAAGATATTCCTGAGCCTTATGTAATTTAGGATGTATCATTAATTTGATACCGTTTGTCTATTCAAGCAACTAGGCTTTAACTCTCTGAAACCAACTTCGATGCGGCTATTGATGACTGACCGTACAGTGAAGAAACCTATAGGAGTCTCTTTTGATGCGATTGTACGGGTGGATAACTTGATCTTTCCATCTGACTTTGTCATCTTGGAATGTGAGGTTGACACCGATATGCCCATTATTTTAGGAAGACCATTCATAGACAGAGTAGGAGTTATGATTGACATGGAAATGGGTGAGCTAAAATTCTGAGTTAACGGTGAGGAGGGAACATTCAACATTCAAAAGTCCATGAAAAATCCAACTGACATGATGATAGTGTCAATGATTGATTGTATTAATGACCCCAGAGGATATTTTTATGGGTATCTCGATGAAATCTGAGTAGTTAAGATACCCCCATCATGCTGTGATGTTAAATCAAGAACTGCATGGGAGGCAACCCATGGGATTGTAGGTGAATTTTGAGTAACCAACATATCCATGTAGTTCCACGATGTTACATCAAGCACTGAGCGGGAGGCAACTCACTATATTTTAGAGTTCACATTTTTGTTGTTTTTGATTTTGTCTGTTTTTAGATTATGGATCTTACCCGAAAAATGGTAAACATTGATATATTCATCGATATCAGGTAAGGGGACTATGAGATTAGCCATCATGGTCACAAGTCCCATAAGGTAAGTTGAGTAAAAAATTGAAAAGTTGAAATTTTGAGAATGAAAATTTGTAAGTTATAGACTTTGGCATCTAATTTTACTTTTGGGACCTAAAACTTAAGTTGTGGGACCATAAGTATCTAGAAAAATGTCAACACGCTAAGTATGGGATGCAAAAAAGTGGAACAAAATTTTTAGACCAAAACCTACACCCAGCACCTGTGGGCCGCAGGTACTACCTGCACTCAGGACCCAACCGCGGGTGTAAGGCGCGGGTACGTGCCGTCGGTAGGGCTAGTTTTGGGCCCAGTTTTGAATTAAAATTTTGAGCCCACCAATATTTAAATATGAACTAAAATAGTACCCCATCTATATAAAAACATTCTTACCCTTATTCTAACCTATTCAAATACTAAAAACTTCACTTTTCTCTTTAAATTCAAACTTCCCACTTAAAACATAAACCAACACAACACTTGGCTCCTAATGGTTATATATTGCTTTATCTACTATTAACAAAAGTTTTCTTGAGTATTTCATTGCAAAATATATAGAAAAATCATGTTTGTATGAGGGTTAATTGAAATAGCCTAAAGTAATAATGTAGGTCCTTGTGTTGAATAAAAATCCTAAGATTAGGCCCTAACATGAAGTTGAACTTGAATGAATCAAAGTAATGCCACAAGTTGAACATGTTTATTTGCTTTGAAATTTATGGTTCATGAGTAGCGTGTATACATTAGACTTGTTGAGATTTCTAATAGGCTATAGAGGTGTGAAAATTGAGGAAAAAATCAAACTTTTTGAATTTTGAGTTTTTCTTCAACTTATGTTATCCTTCACTTTTGTTGGAAACTGACATATGGTTTTTCAGGTTCATATGGAAACTAAATCAAATAAGGCCAGTAATTCGAGGAGACAGGAAGAGTCTCCTGAGCTTAGTGGTTCAATCGAAGAGTAGCTGAGGCACCGTCGTTGTAACACCCAGATTTTCTAAACTGGAATATTGCACCGTGCTTATGACACCGAAGGACCACAAGCTAACCCATAACTGATATATGTACCTGTATACTACATAATATAACATAAAAATATGGAAACATGTACTGAATGTCCATAAGTTTCAACTGAATAAACATCTGATAAGAACAATGTCTGAAAACAGTATAACCATACCAAAACAAATTTGAAATAACTGTCTGACATACTATAGTATGGAAAGCCTCTAAACTATCTGAACAAGGATTTGATGGGACATATCCCCAACTAACTCCAACTACTGAAATAAACTTAAAACTGAAATAGTAATGAAATCATCATTTCCTTAAAAGATGAGGACTTACTTCTAACTCCGACTGCTGTTACTAGAATCTACGACTGATTTGGAGCTCGCGCCTCTGAACCTATGGTGTAACATAAGAGAAATCACTATAGCACAAATGCGTCAGTACGACTGAATGTATTGAGTATAGGAGTGAGGTAGACTAAATACAAAGGGATATATGCATGAACAATGCTGACTACTATGAATGTGAGAATACATACATGCATAAGCAACTATAACTGAACACGTGGTGATACTGACTACTAAGTCTGATTACTGACAACATAACTTCACTGATACTGAGGTACTGAATAGATGAATGACTATTTCTGACAGTTCGAATTATGAAGAACTGGTCTGATTGACTTTGTCTAACAGTTCTGAAACTGACTACTGATAACGTAGTTATGATGACTGATATAACTGATATAACTATGATGATCAGTGTAACCGATGTAACAGATGCTGAGCGAATGTATATGACAGTGTAACTTATGATATTCTAAAGAACTATCTGAGACTATTACTTAAACTGTGACTGTGGGAGGTAATCATCTAACCTACATGCCCTAGAACTGAACAGGTGGGAGCCAATCTTTACCCTGATTGGAAGTGTGTCAATACCGTGCCATGTGTAGAGACAACATGTGAGTAACCCTATTTTATTTTTTGGAGATCATTCCATCTTCCCTACTATTAGGTAAACTCCAAAGAGATGCATTAGACCTATAGGTAGGGACATCTCAAACTATGCTAACTACATAGTTCTGGAATGCAAGGATTCCTTCTAGGAATGTCACTCTCTGATTGTGGTAGGTGAGTCCCCATCCTTGGGTTCACTCGGTGCTGAATCCTACTCCCAACTGAAAGACATTGAACTTATTAGCTGAACTGAACTGATATTAGTGGGAATGTTAAGATGAGCTCAACAAAGTTTATTAGATTTCGATGACTGAAGAAATGTACTGAGTTCTGAGGACTGATTGAGAGTACTGAAGTTACTGAGATTAATTGTGAATACTGAGGTTGCTGAGGTTACTGAGCACTGAGATTATTTAGATTACTGGGTTTTCCTAACTCACATGACTGACTGATTTCTATAGATCATACCTTGAATAATAGTATCGTAAAAACATGACATGGCTTTAGGCATACATCAATATTTTTAGGTACAAGTACCCCCAAGATTCGATGGAAAGAAACGGACACACATGACTGACTTGATCGTAAGAATAACATTCACAATTCATAATACCATAAATATGGGATTTCATACAACACATGGTTATCATATTCTTGAACATAGAAGATACTGCATATAACATATACATACTTGCATGGTTATAATTTCATGAGCATTCCATAGTACAACAACAATATATGACAATTTTCATAGAATTCATGTTGAGTCATAAGGGATAGAGCATCGGCTTGTATTTTAAGTTCTATTTAGCTAAAATACATGATTTATAGTCTCTTAGGTATTTTATCAAGCACCTTGCATGCACCACTTTGGTCATAAGTTTATTCATGAATTCAACCACCCAAATAACCCAAAGTTCATATATTTCAACTAACATGCCATCCTAGTTTCATACAAACCCATAAAGATTCTATCTTGATATCATTTAGCACATAAACAAGATCAACAATCAAATCAAAACATAAAAAAATCATGGAATATAGTTTAAAATAGGGTTCTTGTACTTCATGGATGAAAGGAGTCCATGAATGAACACACGCATACCTTAGTTCTTGAATTAGTGAAGATTGACGGAGAAATTCTTGGAATTTGATGGTAGAATTCGCTTGAACTTAAATCCCCCAATTGAAACCCTAATGTGTTATTGAGAGGATTTTGATGAAAAAGAGTATGTTTTAGTGAAATAAAGTCTTAATTCCGTGTTTGGGAGCTTATATAGGGGTGGGAAGATGACCCAAATAGCCCACTAGATGCGTCTTTTAATTTATATAAAAAATTTCTGATTTGGGACCCTGGCGCGATTCGGAGACATCGCATTGCCACTTTTTTATGACCTTGAAACTCACCGAGACGTGGTGGAATCACACAGAGACACTGGAAATTGACAAACGTCATTTTGTCTTATGGCGCGATGCACCACTGACTGAAATGACACTGTTTAAACTTAAATCGCCTTTACTTCTTCACCGGATATCTGTTTTAGGCGAATTTGGTATTAACGGAAAGCTTATTCAATTCAATACAATTTGGTGGGTATAAATATGCCAAAATACCACCTATAAAACAAGTTATTATCATTCAAATATGACCTATATGAAATCACACACGGAAATTTGGTGGATTCAAAAGTTCCTAGCTTGGCTTACTCTAAGTGACTCTTATGAACATGCTTAACCCATAATAAGCTCTATTATCACTAGGATACTCATCCTAATTCATGTACTCAAACATTTTATCACAAGATAGGAGTTTTTATGCGTAGGAACAATGGTTTATTTTCTAGCTTAGAAATATATAGGGTATTACAATATCTCCCCCTTGGGAACATTCATCCTCAAATGAGACTAACTGAGAGGGGAAATAATAAGTTGAACATGAACTGAACATAAATGGCTAAAACGCGATCTCATGACTGATGTGACAAATAAAATGATTGATACTGAACATACATATCTGATGCATGGGTAGTTGATTTATGAATGAAGGAGTTAGCATTGTGATGAACTAAGTTTCTCAGAAATAGTGAAACATGAAATACAAATCTCATGAGTCAGTATACTTAACTTTGAAATCCCTACTCTCCTCTTATTCTCAATACTTGAAGGCTAAAGGAACTTTAAACTATACGTTCAAACTCCCACTTTTATCTCATGGAGGGTAAAACTTCTTTAAGACTCAAGGACTCAGAACTTTTAGGAACTTTCAAATCTTGGGAAATCTAGAACTCTTAAACACTTGGGACACTTAGAACTCGGGTTTATATAACTTTGGACACTCGGGAGTTTCTTCTAACATACATAAACCATATGAGATACATGGAGTAAAAAATCTTGTCCTTCTAAGAAAGAAACCTGAAGTTGGGGAGAGGTTCCATACACTTGCCAGGGAGTACAACCATAACTCAATGATCACTATATCAACCTCGGGCACATAAATCTCAGTCCTACAGTGGCATGTAGTTCTGGGTTATGAGACCTCATAATCATACCCAACTCGGTGCAAATAGTACTCCTATACTGAGCTCAGAACTCTTAGGAAATCCACCTCAAATAACTCGAGGGTCTATATTGAAGACCAAAATGTATTACTATTTGTTTTAATTGAACATCATTGTGGATTCCAACTCTATTAGGACAAAAAAGGTCAAATATTTCTCAATATTCTCAAAATACTCAAATCATAGGAGCTTATAGCACAAAAGTTCATAAAATTGCAATTCTCAAGTAGGGCTTAGTGGCCCATAGTTCAATCTCAAGTTAAGACTCATCAAAATGAATACTAGAGAACATAAGGATTCATAAATCATATAGAAATCTGGAATTTCTGCATTATGCATTAAAATCTCAACATACTCATGTATCTAAATTTCTAAAACATGGAAATTATCATAATATTAAGAACAACAACAAAGGGTACGTTCCCATACTTTAATTTTCATAAGAAAACATATGAACCCATACATTATTGTAATTTAAAACAACTTCTGGCCACAAGGACGAAAGGAGTGTCATTGTTCAAACCCCACATACCTTGAATTAGAATCTTTGGATGAACTCTAGGTTTTGGGACTCTATTCGTCCTCTTGAATGGGGTTCTGGAAGCCCTTAACATGGGAACCTTGAATCTTGACTCAATTTAGAAAATCTATGGTGGATTCTTGATATTCTTGCAAGAGGTTTTGGATACTTAGGGTTTTTGTTGAGAGAAAACTTGAGAAAAACATTATAGAATGCTTGTAAACAAGTTTAATTTGGTGTTTGTACTGTTTAAGAGGCTTGGAAAAAGTTCAAAGTGCCCTTTTTAACCTTTGTACGAAGCTGGAAAAATTGAACTGGGGACCCGATTTTATGGGCCACCACGATGCGCCACTATCACGATGGCTCACCGGAAATTGACAAATGGGAATCAGGGAGTCACCGCGACGCCAAGCCATCGTATTATCCCACTGGTTGGGACCTGAAACTTCAGCGCGATGCATCAAAATAGAGCTAGACCACTAGTAATTTACTATTGGGAAACTGGGATCCTCCACGACGTGCCACTATCGCGGAATTCCACTGAAATTTGACAATTGTCAAATAGACCCTTTTCGCGACGCGCCAAGCACTAAAATGACATTGTTTTATGACTAGGACTTAAATTAGCCATGACTTCTTGCCCGGACATTTAATTTGGGAGAATCTTTTATCGACGGAAAGCTTATCAAATTTCCCATATGATAAAAAGTCGAAATTAGGGAAATTCTATATGGTTAAAACGATACTCACTGAGGAAGTCACTCCTTAACCTTCTTGAGGAGAAATTCATCTTAGGAAAAATTCATGGTATTACAATATCTCTCTCTTGGAAACATTCGTCCACCAATGTCGCTAGTTAAGCTAAGAGCACGGAGGAAATTAAGTACGAAAAGATGGAAGAACTCAATAAACTAACTCTATGTATTTCTAAAATCATGAATACTTTATAGAATGCATGAACTTAATAAGGGTAGAGGCATAGCTAAACTTTAGATTAGAATGGCTAAATTAAGGAATAATATTACCTTCGTCTTGATCTGAACTCGCAGAAAAGAGGTGCAAGTAATTGGCTCACATGTCTTCTTCTACCTCACAAGTAGTGCCCTCAACTGATGGTTCCGCCTCTAATCTCTGACCAAGGGAACTTCTTTGTTCCTCAGTCTACGTATCTGAAAATTTAGAATCTTAACAGGAATCTCATCAAATGAAAGACTGTTCTGAATATTAGCAATCTCTGAAAGATCTACTACAATAGAATCACAAATATGCTTTTTATGAATGGAGACATGAAAATTAGGATGAAAGACTGACAACTCTGCGGGCAACTCAACTACATAGGCTAATTTACTCACACGACTCAAGACTCTATAGGGGCCAACATAACGGGGGATAAACTTCCCCTTTCTACCAAACCTCTTCACCCCTTTCATGGGTGAAATCTTCATGTACACCAAATAACCTACCTCAAACACAAGGTCTCTTTGCCTCATATCGGCATATGACTTTTGACGACTTTGAGTTGTCATCAACCTTTCTCTAATCAACTTCACCTTCTCCATATCTTTAAATACTACATCATGTCCAACAAAAGTAGCTTTGCCATCTTCAAACAAACCTATGGGTGATCTACATCTCCTACCATACAAAGCCTCAAATGGTTCCATCTCGATGCTAGCATGGTAACTATTGCTATATGTAAACTCAATCAGTCAAAAATGCTCATCCCAACTACCTTTGAAATTAAGATCACACGCCCTCAACATATCTTCTAGGGTCTGAATGGTCCTCTCAACCTAACCATCTGTCTGTTGATGAAAACTAGAACTCAAATGAATATGGGTACCAAGACCTTGCTGAAACGCTCTCCAAATATGAGAAGCGAACTCAGTACCCCTATCTGAGATGATAGATAAGAGAACTCCATGCAACATGACAAAACTCCTGAATATACCAGATAGCATAATCCTCAGCTGTAAAAGATATATGCATAGGTAGTAAATGCGCTCACTTGGTCAATCTATCTACAAAAATCCAAATAGAATCATGATGACGCTGCGAAAGAGGTAAACTTGTGATACAATCCATATTCACCCCTTCCCACTTCCAAGTAGGAATTCCAAACTCTTGCATCAAACCACCAGATCTTTGGTGCTCTATATTAACCTGTTGGCATATTGCACACTTTTCTACAAACCCAGCTATATCCTTCTTCATACCACTCCACCAATAGATATCCCGCAAGTTGTGGTACATCCTGGTAGCGCCAAGATGAATAGAATATTGCGTGCCATGTGCTTCAGCCATAATTCTATGCCTTAGATCACCCACACACGGAACACATAATATACCTTGCAATCTTAGCACACCATCTCCCTCTTGGGAGAAGACCTCTACCTTTTGGCCCTTAACTAACCTCTTCAGTTTGACAAAACTATCATCTAAGTCTTGCTTCTCTTGTACTTCCAAAACTAAAGAAGATTCGAAACTACTTTGCACCAAAGTACTCCCCTCAGCAGAATCAAGTAAACTAACACCTAGTCTAGCCAAACGATGCACATCACGTTCTAAATATTTCTTAGCTTCCTCTACATTAGTAATAGTACCCATACACAACCTGCTAAGGTCATCTACCACTACATTAGCCTTTCCCGAGTGATAGAACACACTTATATCATATTCCTTTAACAACTTTAACAACCTTCTCTGCCTAACGTTTAACTCCCTCTGAGTAAACATGTACAACAGGCTTTTGTGATCAGCAAAAATATCAACATGAACACCATAAAGATGGTGTCTCAATATTTTCAAAGAAAAGACCACAACAACTAACTCAAGATCATGGGTTGGGTAGTTCTTTTTATGTGGCTTCAAATGTCTAGAGGCATAGGCTATAACCTAACCTCTTTTCATCAACACACAACCAAAATCAACTCTAGAGGCATCATAATATACCACAAAACCATCTGTACCATCAAAAAAAAAGTTAGCACAGGGTTGAATATGTCGAGTCATCAACTCTTGAAAACTTTTCTCGCAAGAATCTGACCACTGGAACTTAACTCTCTTATGGGTTAACCGGGTCATGGGAGAAGCAATAGAAGAGAAACCTTTAACAAAATGGCAGTAGTAGCCAGCTTGAACCAAGTAACATCTAACGTCAGAAAGAGAGAGACGTCTAGGCCAATTTCTTATAGCTTTTGTCTTTTGGGGATCAACTCTAATGCCTTCGGCTGAAATAATATGACCCAGAAAGGCTATTGATCTTATCAAAAATTCGCACTTGTTGAATTTGGTGAACAACTGGTGATCTCTAATAGTTTGAAAGATATTTCTAATATGATCTACATGGTCGTTCTTTGTACGGTAGTACACAAGGATATCATCTATGAAAAAAATTACAAACATATCAAGATATTGCTTGAATACTAGATTCATGAGGTCTATAAAGGACGCTAGGGCATTAGTTAGCCAAAAAGACATGACTAAAAACTCAAAGTGACCATAATGGATTCGGAAGGCTATCTTTGGAATATCACATTCCCTCACTTTAAGCTGATGATAGCCGAATCTAAGGTCTATCTTTGAGAAAAAACTTGCACCTTGCAACTTATCAAACAGGTCATCAATTCTCAGAAGGGGTACTTATTCTTAACTGTGACCTTGTTAAGCTGACGATAGTCAATGCACATACGCAAAGAACCATCTTTCTTTTGGTCAAAAAGAATAGGTGCTCCCCAAGGAGAGAAACTAGTCCTTATGAATCCTTTATATAAAATATCTTTGAGTTTCTCTTTCAACTCCTTAAGATCTGCAGGTGCCATACGGTATGGCGGAATAAAAATAGGCTGAGTTTTAGGAAGAAGGTCAATCCCAAATTCTTTCTCTCTATCGGGAGGTATCCCTAGGAGATCTTCTAGAAAAACACCAGGAAACTCATTAACAATGTTTACTGATAGAATAGTTAAAGCCTCAGACTTAGTGTCTTTTACTCTAACTAGGTGATAGTGGAAAAATTTGGATATTAGCTTTCTTACTTTAAGATAAGAGATAAAATGACTCTTGGGAGATATCGATCTCCCGAACAACTCAAAAATTGGTTCATCAGGGAACTAAAACTTGACCATGCGGGTACGACAGTCTATAAATGCATAACAAGAATGAAGTCAATCCATACCCAGAATAAGGTCAAAATCTACCATGTCCAACTCTATCAAATCACCAAATATAACTCTATGAAGAATAATAACAGGACAATGTCTATACACTTTGTTAGCAACAACCTACTCCCCTACTGGTGTGGAAACTAGGAAAGGCTCTTGAATCTTCTCGGAACTCATTTAGAAATTCACAGCGACTAATGAGGTTACATAAGATAAACTTGACCCAGGGTCTAAAAACACAAAGACATCAAAGAAAAAGACACGGAGCATACCAGTAACAACATCGGAAGAATTCTCCTACTCCTGATGAGATGGTAAGGCATAGAATCTATTCTGGCGTTGACCGCCAACAATGCTAGATGAAGTGCCTTGAGCAGTGGCAGAACTAGCTGTAGGAGCTGGTGCACTAGTAGCATGTGTCTGGGGTTGGGCATCTCTATTCCCCTGCCTAGCATGCAAACAATCTCTAAGTCTGTAGCCCAGCTTACCAAAACTAAAATAACCCCTCTGGTCTGCTAAACCTTCACTGGGATGATCCCTTCCACACTTAGCACATGGAGGATAGCGAGGCCTGTTACTTACACTGTTCTGGGATCGGGACATAGAAGACCTATTGCCTTGCTCCTACCTACCTCTAGGAGCGGGGCACTATCTGATGAAGGTGCCTCCATAGATGAATGGATCTAGAACTGTGGGTGGTTCCCTCCATGGGACCTATCCTTACTATACTCATGCTGGTTGGATCTAGTCCTCTTGTTACCCCTCACTCTATCTCTCTTCCTTATCTTATCTACCTCTATCTATTGTGCATGCATCAGCCACCTAGCTAGATCTATATCTCTATCCAGCATCGCCATCCTAAACTCTTTCAGTACAAAAAAAGTAACACCTATCACGAACTTGCTCATACTAGCTCGGGTGTCAAAAATCAAATCTGAAGCATACTTAGCCAACTTGTTGAACTTCAAGAAGTACTTGATAATGCTCAAACTACACCTCTCAATGAGAATGTAAGCGATCATTGTAAATATAAAACCCAACTAGGTTGAGTTCGAATCCCACAGGGAATATAGTGTGAACAAAAGTCATTTGCAAATAAATCAACTGATAGTTAGATATTCCCATAAATGAGGGAGGGGGGGTTATTTTAACAAGTTATTATTGGTTGATTTAATCATTGTTCGCAATCAAGATGTTCTAAAAAACTAGAACTATGTTCGCTAGGGCTTCCAGTACTTGACAGGTGCTAACGGTGGTTCAAGATTCTCATGGTAGGTAGGACGACAAGTTATCTTTATCGACTTTATGCTGAAATGTCTCTTGACCTACTTAAGAATTTAATTATCTAATCCACTCGGACTTAGGGAATTTATATTCACTGCCCATATTTTACCTCAGGTTAACCAACCTTGTTACAACGCTGATTATTAAACGGAGTATTTCCAAGTCCTTGTTGATAATTAACTTCCAACTATATTTGATTTCATTCTCTAGAAAACCAAAGCAGATGTTATCTATTGTTTACAACCAACATACATTAATTAAAAACTCATAATTATCAAGAAATCCTACCACTTTTTGAATCTTTAACACTTAGCACCTTATCAAGACCTAACCCTAGATCCCATAATTCAGGTTAAAGAAATTAAGCCACTCATATTGCTGAAATCAAAACAACAAGTTGTATTCATGATTAGAATGTTAAACTTACCACAAGAAGAATAATAACCAGTGAATCGCAGATTAGATCGCAAAGAAAAATCCCAGAATAATGATAGTAATCTCTTTGAAGTATTTGTTTTTTCAAGCAAAGAAATTAGAGAGATAAAAATATCAAAAGTATTATCATAACTTAATGTGCGGAACTTTTTTCAGAAAAACC
The DNA here is from genome assembly GCA_030864215.1 of Capsicum pubescens. NCBI lineage: Eukaryota > Viridiplantae > Streptophyta > Magnoliopsida > Solanales > Solanaceae > Capsicum > Capsicum pubescens. Next base: position 148,464,470 of record CM061547.1, read on the forward strand.
TAAAACAAAGCTTTAAATAGTTCACCCTAATTATGGAAACAAAATAATAAAATTCAAAAATCCCTCGGATTAGGTGACGACATTTGTGATAGCTTATCAGGAGGCTGACGACTTATTACAAATATTGTCAGCTACTTCTTCAGCTTTGGCTCTTCCTGTTTAAGGATGGTGACAAACTTGACAACTTATCAGCTTCGTGACGGCCTATCACAAAATATCATCAAAGCTCTGCTTCAGTTCTCCTGTGCTGCCTCAAGCTGATGACATTCTTGATAGCTTATCAGACCCTTGACGACTTAACATAAAATGTCGTCACATCTTTCAACTAGGCCAATTCTCTGTTTACTGCTGACGACAAACTTGATAACTTATCACCAGGATGACAACTTATGACAAATGTCGTCAGCTACCTTTTTCTTCAGATTTCTTCAGATTTTAATTTCTTTGCTCCTATTCTTGTTGGTTCTCTATCATATCCGCTCAAATTGCAAAATCAAACATAAGCCAATCAAAAATGACAAAAGTTGCTGATGACTTTGCAATTATTCTTAGTTAAAAGCCTCAAATGTGTTAGCATTAGCGCACACATCAACACCCTCAACTTAAAATAATTGTTTGTCCTCAAGAAACAAAACACAATTAAGAGAATACAAGGCAAATTTGACAGTCAATCATCCACAATATCTCAAAACAATTTTAGCATCTCCAAGGTCACTCAATTCAAGAACAATGAAGAACACCAATGCAACACACAGGAATCAAGATACAACATCAATTCAGTTATAACAACCATGCATAGACCATTATTACACTACCCGAATAAGTTAGTAACTAGCAATGTAACCAGTATGGCCTAACAGCAAAGACATCCCCCACATCTTATAGTAGGAATTATATATGTAACCGTGGGGACTATAAAAACACTCGCTCTTAGAACGAAGTTCCCATCAGTGTATGTCAAGTACCATAAGATTGCCCTTATATTCATTACCCAGATCTTCAGATAGGTCAACTAGGATCACTGTAAGACTTCTCTTAGGCTTGTAATATAGGCTAGAGGATGGTATGATACTCGATGGTATTTAAACTGACTAAGCCTCCTTGTAAATACAATAGGTTATTGGAATTTAACTCATTAGCCTTTTTCTTTCTTCTCTTTTCTTGATCACACTTATTTAGGATGGGTGCAGTTTTTTCTCAATTACTTAATCTTTTTCACAATTTTTCTTTTTCTTTCTCTTTTTCTCTGCACCCAGCTGTTTATTATTTTCTTTTATGCTACCTTTCATCATACTCATTCTATATCACGTACCCCTATGATAGCCACCCTTAACTTAGTCCATTTGCCTAAGTCAAGATGCATAGTGTCTAAGAAGGACCTGGGACAAAATAGGTTCAATGTGATTTAAATAGGAAGGTGACAGGTGTCATACAAAGAAATAGGCTAATTAGGCTTAAAAAAGGGATCAAGGGATATTATACACATAGGGAAGGTCATTTAGGCTTAGGTAAGCTAATTTCAAAATGGCCTATTATCTTTTCATAACCCCTATCCCTTAACCTAGGTAAGACTAACCGGGAAAGTTCTGCCTTTAGCATTGAAAGGAAACTAAGTAGTTGCTCACACACACATGGAACACACGTATATGACAAGCTACGAATCACTCAGTTCATGCAGTTGTTTAGCTATGATTGTTATGTTACTAGAACTAATGCCATACAAAGATGCACAGTGGTCACACTTGAATTTAATTCACACAGTTAAAGGAGTATACCACTTAAAGCAGTGTACAAAAATCACAAAACAATTCAACTTCCTCAAGTAGAAGTATTTCTCCTAATCGGCTACAAAATTTTACAATAAAAATTTACTCCACACCCTAAATTTAAAATCAAAGAAAATCTGAACTAAGGGTTAGAGTATACCTGGAATGGATCAATTCTGGGAGTCAAGGGTTACCTCTCATATAGAGCCTAATGTAACATCGTGGCACGACTCAGGTATCTTGATTACTTCAGATCTCATCGAGATAGATAGTAGTGATGCATTTTATCAATTCTTTCAAACCAATGTAAAGCTTGAGTAGTTACCCATTCATCTTGAAGGTGCTTCCATCTTTATTTTCATGTTCTACGACTCCAAATGAGTAGACTTGACTAACTTTAAATGAGCCTGACCACTTGGATTTAAGCTTGCCTAGGAACAGTTTAAGTTTTGAATTGAACAGAAACACCAAGTTACCCTTTTGGAAGTCTCATTTCTCTATCCTCCAATCATGGTACTTTTTAATCTTTTCTTTATATAGATCCGCTTGTTCATATGCCCTAAGACGGAATTCATCCATCTCATTCAGTTTTCCCAATCTCAGCTCTGCTATCTTCTTCCAACTCAAATTCAGCCTTTTGAGAGCCAACAAGGCCTTGTGGTCCAGCTCTATTGGTAGGTGGAAAACTTTTCCATAGACTAGCTGAAATGGTGACATCCCAATGTGTGTCTTGAAAGCAGTCAGATATGCCTAAAAAGCATCATCAAGATTTCGAGACCAATCATCCGGACTAGCATTTACCGTTTTGTCTAGATGGCTTTAATCTCTTGATTTGACACTTCTACTTGCCCACTAGTTTGTGGATAATATGGATTGGATACCCTATGTTGTTTTACCCCATATTTTTCTAAAGCTGCTCGAAATACTTTGTTGCAAAAATGGGATTCTTCATCACTTATAATAGTGTGTGGTACTCCAAAGCGAGAGAAGATATTCTTTTTGAGAAAAACAACAACTCTTTTTCCTTCATTATCAGGCAAGGCAACAACTTCGACCTATTTTGATACATATTCAACAAAAACTAAAATATACTTCATCCCATACGAGCTTACAAAGGGGCCTATGAACTCGATGCCGCATATAACAAATAATTCCACTTCAAGAATCTTAGTCAAAGGAATCTCATTTCTTTTGGAGATTGACCCTTGCCTCTGACATTGGTAACATTTCAGCATAAACTAATGGGCATCCTTGAACAATGTTAGCTAATAGTAACCACTCTGAAATACCTTTCTAGCCGTTCGGTCATCTACATGGTGACATCCAACTGTGGAAGAATGACATGCTTTCAATATGCATAATACATCCACTTCTGGCATGCATCTCCTTATAATATTGTCCGCACATCGCCAAATAAGATATGGCTCATCCCAGAAGTAATGTTTTAGATCATGATGTAATTTATTTCTTTGATGGAAAGAAAGATTTTCTGGGATGAACGCACTCACAACATAATTTGCATAATCAGCATACCAAGGCAATTAATCCACAGCAGTCGCCAAGATCTCCTCATCAGGGAATGTATCATTTATTTCCATTTCATCACTAATTGCCTACTCACCTTCCATTCTAGACAATTGATCTGCAACCTGGATTTCACAACCTTTTGGATTTTTGACCTCAAAGTCAAATTCTTATAGCAGCAACACCCATCTAATCATCCTTGGTTTTTCATCTTCCCCATCAAGTACCTCAAGGATGCATTGTCAGTGTGGACCACCACTTTGGTCCCAATCAGATAAACCCTGAACTTCTCAAAAGCATACACTACAGCCAAAAGTTCCTTCATAGTGATGGTGTAATTCTTTTGCGCTCCATTAAGTACTTTCCTAGAATAATATATCGGATGAAATAGTTTGTCCCTCTTTTGTTCCAATACATCTATAAGGGTAACACCGCTTGCATCACACATGATCTCAAACGGTTTTGAACAACCTGGTGCAACAATATTAGGGGCCTCAACCAGCTTCTATTTAAGGCATTCGAATGTCTTCAAGAAATCATCATCAAAAGAAAACTTCACTTCTTTCTCCAAAAGTTTGTGAAGTGGACTTGCAAACTTTGAGAAGTTTATTACAAACCTCCAATAAAAGCCAGCATGTCCAAGAAAACTACGCACTCCCTTCACTGAAATGACAGGTGGCAGTTTCTCAATAACTTTAACTTTTTCTCAACAACTTCTATCCTTTTTTCTAATATTTTATGGCCAAGAACGATGACCTCCTTTACCATAAAATGACATTTTTCCTAATTAAGAACCAAATTGAATTCAACACATCGTTGCAAGGATATACTTAGGGTGGCCAAAAACATATCAAATAAATCTCCCACTACAGAGAAATCATCCATGAATACCTCTATTGTGTCTTCCACCATATCTGAGAAGATAGACATCATACATCGTTGAAAAGTAGTAGGTGCATTGCATAGCCCAAATGGCATCCTCTTAAATGCAAAGGTGCCATATGGATATGTGAATGTTGTATTCTCCTGATCATCAGGAGAAATATAGATTTGGTTTTATCTGAAATAACCATAAAAAAATAAATACCACCCCCTTTCAACCAATCGATCAGGTATTTGGTCCATAAAGGGCATCGGGAAGTGGTCTTTCAGAGTCCATGAATTAAACATGTGCTAGTCTATGCAAACTCTCCACCCATCCATAGGCCTGAGTGGAATCAACTCACTTATTTCATTTGCAACCACAGTCATGCCCTCTTTTTTTGGCATATATCCAACCACAGTCTCACCCATTTGCTATCAGAAATTGGGTAAACTACTTCTGCATCCAGCCACTTAATAATTTACTTCTTAAACACCTCTTGCATTGGTGGGTTAAGACGGTGTTGATGCTTAATGGTTGGGATACAATCTTCCTCAAGTTGGATTTTATGTGTATAGATACTAGGGGGAATGACAATAATATCTGTGATGGTCCATCCTATAACTCTTTTGTGCCTCTAAATTACTAAAATAAGTTTGTTTACCTATTTCTTACCCAAATCAGCCACAATAATAACAGGTAGCATGTCCCCGTTGCCCAAAAATACATACCGTAAGTGCCCAGGCAGTTCTTTTAATTCTAACATCGGTGGCTCCTCAATAGATGGCTTGGTTGGTGGCGTTGGTCGATTAGCAAGGTCAAGGTATAGATTTTTAGGAACATAAGGATATGAACCCCTTCCTACCAACTCACAAATAGTCTTTTCATACTCCCTTATACCTTCATTATAAAAATTAATCATAACCGTGGCCAAAGATTCGACAACAAGTTGCTCAACTATTGACACCTCCTGTTCGTCCACATAATACATATAAACTACTGAGAACACACTCATTTCTTGATGTTGATTCATTGATTTTCACACATCAAACCGCACCACTTCATCATTCATCCTGAATAAGAGCTCATTCACTCTTAAATCAATCAACACATTTCTAATTGTGAGAAAAAGTCGACCCAAGATTATGGGAACCTCAAAGTCCACCTTGAAATCTATAATGATAATGTCTGCAGGGAATATATAGTTGGACACCTTCACCAACACATTATACAAAATGCCAAAAGGTCACTTTACTGACCTACCCGCCATCACGAGTCGCATGTTGGTGGGTGTGGGATTTCCCAGACCAAAGTTTCTATAAACATCCAGCGGGGTCAAATTTATACTTTCTCCTAGATCACATAATTCCTTGGAAAAGTCCATAATCCCAATTGTGCAGGGAATAGAGAATCTTTCTTGGTCTGGTTTCTTCTGTACCAAGGTCCTTGTAGAAATATCGCTACAATAATGAAGATTACCCTTCAATTTGTACTCACCGTTCTTTTCTTAGTAACAAGGTCCTTCATGAATTTTGCGTATCCTGGAATTTTCTCAAGTGCCTCAACCAAAGGTATATTTATTGTCAATTGCTTGAGTACTTCCATGAATTTACGAAATTTTAGCTCATCAGTTTTCTTCTTCAACCATTGAGGAAAGGGAGGTGATGGTCTTTGTATAATGTTCAACACTACCTCTTTCTTCTTCTCTTTTTCTTTCTCTGGAGCATCATCAGAATTGTCCAGATATTAAAAATTATCCATCTTTTACGACTCCACTTGATCACCTTCTTCCGGTTCATCAACAACTACCTCATCAGCTACAGATTTTCCCACAGAATGGTCAGGTAACATCTTACCACTCCTAGTGGTAATAGCCAAGCATAATCTATCATTTTGTGGATTCTAGATCATATCGCTTGGTAATGTTTTGCTCTTCCTATGGTTGAATGTTGCAGAGAGTTGGCTCATCTGCTGCTCCAACTATTTGATTGTGGTAGAGTTTGAGTGCACCAACTGACTGATGGATGTCAGATCGGTCTTCATGGTGGTCACACCAGAGTTGGTAGGCTCTACTCCCTTCAACAACTTAACCATCACGTCCTCCATGGACATCTTTTCAGAACATAATGAAGCAGCCTTATGATTTCCAGAATGTACATATAGCCCACTCCTGTCATTATTATTCCTCTAATTTCCCTACTCCTATATTTATAACCAGGCTTATCATAAAAGTTCCGACCTTGATTCCCTTGGATTTTGCCTCGGAAACCCCCCTAATTATAAAAATAGTTATCCTCTTCTTCTGCATCAGCCTCAATCCTATCCTGAGATCACACAACTTTCAATTTCTCAACCTTGCCTAATAGAAAGTGCATGGTTAGAAAGTCCATCTGTGTTTTCAGGTGAGCCATGTCTTTGTCACGCTCCACTTTTCTTCTGCGTTGTTCCACAGTAATACCTACAGAAGTAGTGGGGATGGCCACCACAGAGTCTCTGGTATGCCATGCTCAGATCTATTTGGTAATTCTGTCATGCATCTCTGAAGCCTCTGGGAATGTAAGATCAACAAATGAACTACCAAAAGTATTATCTACAATTGTCTTCGTAACATAGTTAAGATCCCTATACAAAGTCTCCATCATGTGTATGTCCGTCATGTTGTGGTTCAGACACTGTGTCAGCTTCTTCTTGAATCTTGCTCATGTTTCATGCAAGGCTTCAGTTGGGATCTGCCTAAAGATGTTGATCTCGTCCCTCAACTGTACCCTCCTAGAAGGTGGAAAGAATCTTTCTAGGAAAACTTCTTTCAACTTCCTACAGTTGGTTATAGAATCATGTGTCAGCTTATTTAACCACAATTTTGCCTCCTGAGAAAGAGACAATGGAAACAATCTCAATCGGATAGCATTCTGGCCCTCTCCTGGGTTATCAAAAGATTTGAAGATAGTGATAAAATTCACCAGATGTAGGTTCGGATCACCCCAGGAAATTCACCAAACAACCCATTTAGATTGAGGATTTAGATCATAGTACTCGTAATATTCAACCTGGCCCCAAGTGCTAATGGTAGAGGAATGATTGCACCCGTTGCACCTGCCCCATCCATGTCATCGTCATTATCATTTGGATCATACTAGACCGGCTAGTACTCTTGTCTTTCTCATAACGGATGGTTTCGGTTAATATTACTCCGTACTGGTGCAACTATCTGCTCTGCACGCCTTGGGTTACCAGGATTCACCAACTCCTCGTCTCCCAAATCTTTTTCCTCAGGTTTTAGATGTCGTTCCTGTTGCCCGACATTTTTCACATTCACCTGAGCTCTAGATAAGGCTGCCAGTCTATCAACCTCTTACTGTTCTTCCATTCTTCCAATTGGTTGCCATTATAAATCAGGTTGTAATAATGGTTCACCGGAACTTCTGGTTCTTGACATACACTATAAAGATCCTACAATGAACAAAAACAACAAATAAACGTAAAACTAAAAAACTTAACTAACAGTTAATTTGCGCACACAAACTTCAGTTTATAATTGTATTCCCCGGCAACGGTGCCATTTTTTATAATGCTCAAACTACACCTCTCTATAAGAATGTAAGAAATCGTTGTCAATATAAAACCCAACTAGGTTGGGAATGAATCCCATACGGAATCTGGTGTGAACGTAAGTCATTTGCAAATCAATCAACTAATAGTTAGATGTTCCCAGAAATAGAGGGTTTTAGTTTAACAAGTTATTGTCGTTCCCTTTAATCATTGTTCGTAATCAAGAGGTTCTAAAAAACCAGAATTTTGTTCACTAGGGCTTCCAGCACTTGACAAGTGCTAATGGTGGTTCAAGATTCTCATGGTAGGCAGGACGACAAGTTATCTTTATCAAAGTTATGCTTAAATGTCTCTCGACCTACTTAAGCATTTAATTACCTAATCCTCTTGAACTTAGGAAATTTATATTCACTGCCCTAAGTTTTCCTCAGGTTAACCAACCTTGTTACAACGCTAATTATTAAACGGAGTATTTCCAAGTCCCTTTTGATAATTCACTTCCGACTATATTTGATTTCTTTCTCAAGAAAACCAAAACAGGTGTTATCTATTATTTGCTACCAACAAACGTTAATTAAAACCTCAGAATTATCAAGAAATCCTACCACCTTTTGAATCTTGAACACTTAGCACCTTTTGAAGACCAAACCCTAGATCCCATAATTCAGGTTAAAGGAACTTAGCCACTCATAATACTAAATCAAAACAACAAGTTGTATTCATGCTTGGAAGGTTAAACTTACCACAAGAAAAATAATAACTAGTGAATCGTAGATTAGATCAAGAAGGAAAATCCCAGAATAATGATTGTAATCTCTTCAAAGTGTTTGCTTTTTCAAGCCAAGAAATTAGAGAGAGACAAATATCAAAAGTATTATCAAGTACGAAACTTTATTCAGAAAACCCTAAAACAAAGCTTTAAATAGTTCACCCTAATTATGGAAACAAAATAATAGAATTCAGACAACCTTCTTATTAGGTGACGACATTTGTGATAGCCTATTAGGAGGATGACGAGTTATCACAAATGTTGTCAGCTCCTTATTCATCTTTGGCTCTTCCTGTTTAAGGTTGATGACAAACTTGACAACTTATCAGCTTCGTGATGGCCTATCAAAATGTCGTCAAAGCTCTTCTTCAGTTCTCATGTACTGCCTCAAGCTGACGATATTCTTGATAGCTTATCATACCCTTGACGACTTATCACAAAATGTTTTCACATATTTCAACTTAGGCTAATTATTTGTTTACTACTGATGATGAACATGATAACTTATCAACAGGATGACGACTTATCAAAAATATCGTCAACCACCCTTTTCTTCAGATTTTTTTTAGATTTCAACTTCTTTTCTCCCATTCTTGTTGGTTCTCTATCATATCAGCTCAAACTGCAAAATAAAACCTAAACCAATCAAAAATGACAAAAGTTGCTTCAGACTTTGTAATTATTCTTAGTTAAAAGACTCAAATATGTTAGTATTAGCTCACACATCAGTGCTACTTAACAGTCATAGAGCCCTGCCTTAAGTTCATAAACTTCTCAATCTTTGCTTCCCTTATCTCAAACAGAAAGAACTTGTCCAAGAATGCATCTTGGAACACCTTCCAAGTCATAGGAGAAACACCCTCAACTCTACCCTTCTTGCACGCTACAAACCAATCAAATGCAATGTCTTTCAACCTATAAGATGCCAACTCAACACTTTCTTTCTTAGAAATATGCATCACCTGTGTGATCATTCTCACCTCCTTAAGGTATAACTATGGGTCCTCACCCGCCTTAGACCCATAAATTTTAGGCGGATTCATCCGCATAAAATCATGAATCCTAGAAGTAGCTAAATCACTGCCTTGATGATTTGTAACTGTGGCCTAGTTATTGGCCTTACCATTGGGCTAATGCATGAAAGGCCACCCAAAACTCAGCATGAGACACTATCTCATTCAAGGGATCAATAGGATGGGTTGGTCATTATTATTTCTTCGGGGGTTCGCTCTTCGTGGAGGCATTTTCTAAAATAGTAGAGCATGAATTATTAGATGAGAGGGACAACTGTAGGCACGATAGAATCTGAAAGAAAGAAACAACTTTTTCTTAAAATGTTTTGTACCCTCTTTCTCATAGATGTGGCACGCTTCACACTGATAATCAAGACCCTACTCAACGCGTCTTGTAAGACTTACTAGGTCTCCTTAAACCTTAGGCTCTGATACTAACTTTGAAATGACCTAAAATCACCTACTGGGATGTCACACAGTGCTTAAGGCTACCAGTATCCCTAAGCTAACCCTTTGAGCCTATTACTACATATAATAACTCAATTCAAGATGAAATAAACAAAAAAATGGTAGTGTCATATCAAATGAGTGGAAATACGAAAAAAATACTTGGTCCAAATGACCATAAAACTGGAAATCTCAACATACTAACAATCTGATAACTATTCTGACAAAGCCTCTAGTATTCCATGAACTAGAGAACTATTGGGATAGGTCCCCAACTGACTCAAACTGAACTGAAAGAAATAATATATCTACTAAAATACTAAAATGTCTAAAGATAGGTCCTTTAACCATGAGGACTCACCACTGTGGAGATGTAGACAAAGGTACTCGGAAATCACTGAGTAGGCTTGGACGGAGCACCTGAACCGACATAATAAAAAAATGTAGCACATCTATCTATATGTAGATCAACTCTTAGGAATGTACTGAGCATGTGGGGGTATATGCATTTAAATAAACATTATCTTTAATTTTTATAAAATCATGCATGCATATATGAATGGCTCACATAGCTTGAATAAATCTAAAATATAATTCTCATGAATCGTGAATAGTGAAACATGAAATACAAATCTCGTGAGTCATTTTACTTAACTTTGAAATCCCTACTCTCCTCTTATTCTCTATTCTTGAAGGCCAAAGGAACTTTAAACAATACATTCAAACTCCTACTTTTATCTCATAGAGAGTAAAACATCTTTAAAACTCAAGGACACAGAACTTTTAGGAACTATCAACACTTGGGAACTCTAGAAATCTTTAAGACTTGGGACACTTAGAACTTGGGATTTTATAACTTTGGACACTCGGTAGTTTCTTCTAACCCGCATAAACCATGTGAGCTACATGGAGTCCAAAAATTTTTCCTCCTAAGAACGAAACCTCACATTGGGGAGAGGCATCATAATCTTGCCAGGGAGTATAACCTGAACTCAGTGATCACTATCTCGGCCCTAGTCCTATAAATCTCAGTCCTATAGTTACACGTAGTTCTGGGGTATTAGACTTCAGAATCATACCCAATTCGGTGCAAAACACTACTCCTATACTCATCTCAAAACTCTTAGGAAATCCACCTCAAATAACTCGAGGGTCTATATTGAAGACCAAAATGTATTACTATTTGTTTTAATAGAACATCATTGTGGATTCCAACTCTATTAGGACCAAAAAGGTCAAATATTTCTCAATAATCTCAAAGTACTCCAATCATAGGCACTTATAGCACAAGAGTTCATAAAATTGCAATTCTCAAGTAGGGCTTAGTGGCCCATTGATCAATCTCAAGTTAAGACTCATCAAAATGCATACTAGAGATCATAAGGATTTATAAATCATATAGAAATCTGGAATTTCAGCATTATGCATTAAAATCTAAACATACTCATGTATCTCAATTTCTAAAACATGGAAATTATCATAATCTCAAGAACAACAACAAAGGGTACAAACCCATACTTCAATGTTCATAAGAAAACATGTGAAACCATATGTTCTTACTATTTAAAATAACTTATGGGCTCAAGGACGAAAGGAGTGTCCTTTTTAAAACCCCACATACCTTGAATTACAAGCTTTGGATGAACTCTAGCTTTTGGGACTCTATTCGTACTCTTGAATGAGGGTTCTGGAAGCCCTTGACTTGGGAACCATGAATCTTGACTAAATTTAGAAAATCTATGGTGGACTCTTGAGATTCTTTGAAGAGGTTTTGGATACTTAGGGTTTTTGTTGAGAGAAAACTTGATAAAAACTTCATAGAATGCTTGTAAATGAGTTAATTTGGTGTTTGTATGGTTTAAGAGGCTTGTAAAAAGTTTAAATTGACCTTTTTAACTTCTGTACAAAGATGGAAAAATTGAACTGTGAACTAGATTTTATGGGCCACCACAAAGTACCACTATTGTGGTGGCTCACTAGATATTGACAAATGGGAATCTGGGACCCACCGCGATGCAGAGCCATCGTGTTGTCCCACTGATTGGAGCCTTGAACTTCATTGTGATGTATAACAATCGTGCTAGGCCATTGGAAATTGACTATTGGGAAATTGAGGTCCTCCGCGACGCGCCATTATCATGGAGTTCCACTCGAATTTGACAATTGTCAAACAGAACCTCTCTGCGATGTGCCAAGCACTAAAATGACGTTTATTTACTACTAGGACTTAAATTATCCATAATTTCTTGCACGGACATCGGATTTGGGAGAATCTTATATCAACGAAAAGCTTATCTAATTTCCCATGTGATAAAATATTGAAATTAGGGAAATTATATATGGTTAAAATGAAACTCACTTAGGAAGTCACTCAACCTTCTCGAGGAGAAATTTTTCGTAGGAAAAATTTGGGGTATTACAATTGAGCTATGATATTCTAAAAGGACAAGCGTTGTGATTTGGGTTTTGAGAAATAAATGCATATTGGATTGCACACATGTCATTGGCAAAGTCTGAGTAGCCATATAGGTGGTTTACCCAAAGTAAGACAAAATGTGAGACTAAAGTTTTGGTTGTTGCCATAATTTACAAAATTCTTCATGGTGCAAATGTAAAACAAACAACCCCTTTCCGTCCAAAATAAAAATTCAAAAAAAATCAAGGGCATGGACATGAGCAAACTTGTAACAAAACTTTATCTCATTTTGTGACTCAAATTTTTTTGACTTGTACATCTTGATATATACTTAATTTTTGTCTCTAATGTGAGAGAAAATTGAGCCTCCTTGGAGAGTTCACATGCCATCTGTGCTGACATTATTTGTCTAAATATCATTAATACTTGTGTCATTATAACTTGCCCCATTAGTCTATTAAGGCTAAGTTTTGATTCTAAATTTGTTGTTAAGATGATCTTAGGCCATCATGGTTACATTGGAAGCCTACATAACCTAAAAGGACTACTCGAGAAAGATGTTATCCCTATCCATCCATTTTGAGCCCTTGGACCTTTCTTTGACAAACACATCGCAAGCCTTGATCCTTTCAATTGTTATCCCTATTTTGACACCTACCCTCCTTGAACTAAAAAATGCAATTGGAGGCTAATATCTTAAGTTGGGGGAGGTAAATATTGAAGTAAGTAACCTTGGTCCACTGTAGTGATAGTAAGTTCCTAAGAGCTGAACATTGAAAACCAATGATTACAGAAAAACTGGGAAAGGACCCAACAAAGGAAGGAATTGCATGAAATATGCCAGAAAAATAAATGAAAGAAAATTGGAAAACAAGGAAGCAATAGTTGTCACTTCTGTAATCAAAAGAATGAAACAAAATTAAGTGGCCCATACTCAAATGATTGAGCAAATTGTGCGAATTAGATGTTCAAATAAGGTTTAACCATATTCCTAAATGATATCCTACCCTAACCTGAACCGATGTTACAAGGTCAAAATGACCTTCGAGATCTCGAACCATTTTTTTTGTTGTAGTGGCAATTTAAAATAGGGGAAAGCCTATGGTATGATATTAGTTTGTATAGAGAGTTCTTATAAGTGGGAGAGTTTTGCACTTAAAATTCTTTGTTGCATATTTGGTAGCCAGGTGTATGGAATTTTTCTTCTTGTAAGGAGGCATGCGAATTTAGGTGGGTTATTTTGTCACCTTCTAAGAAATGAGGCAAAATGATTATTGAATGGTTGAGGTCAAAAAGTAAGTCACTCCTAGTGTTTTGGTGATTGTTGCATTTTTCGTCTTTAAAGTCTTCGGCATCCTTTCTTATTGCATTTTATGTTGAGGGGTGTCGGGAGAATATCTTTGCCGATATTTTAAAAGCGTCTTGAGATAATAAATAAGCTTAATATCATTGTGATCATTGGGTCATCTATTTTGGGCATAAATATGCATTGTCTCATGGTGAGTGGTAGTGTTGCTTGAGGACAAACAAAACTTTAAGCTGGGGGTGTTGATTAGTGATGTATTTACTAACATGACCCACCCTGGGGACTTGTAGTAATAGGCATCCTAATTTCAACTAGGACCGGAGACCACCCCCTGTTACCTAACCCAACCCCCAGCCACCAACCCTGAGTTGGCTAAATTTTGACCATATAACAAGATAGTGTAAAAGCTCACATAGAGACTCTGGGAATAGATCACAACTAAGACAAACCCAACCGAGTCCAACCATCCCATACCAACTATCCAACCATACAAAACCATACCAAAACAAGGGAAACAAACCAGGACATAACCAAGCATGTTCCAAAACATAATATAATTAATCCTAAATTAAATATGATGGAACAGTGAAAAATTATATCCGATGATGCCAGCCTCCCAAATTATTTCAATTCCAATGCTGACACCAATACCAGTCCCACTTATACCAACGCATAGAAGTATAACAAATCCTCTAACCAAAAGAGTAACAAAATATTGTTAGGACATGCCCCAAACCATAGCCAAAACCAATGTCCCAAATTAAGTCAAAATGTCTAGAAATATCCATGATATGAAATTATGCCTTCTAAAAGGATGGAAGCTCAACACTTCAGTATAAACGTTGTCCAAGAGTCAATCACTATGTAGGAGGAGTAGAACGGTTGGTTCTTGCATAGAGTGAGTATACAACTGCTAGTAGACGTGGTTAACGAGTGACCACTAGCATGATCTCAGGGTAAAAATAAAGTAATGCCATTTATAAAACCAAGAAAAATCATCCACATGCATACAACCATACTTATATATAATTATGTCGGGAAAAGAGTCCAGGTTTAGAATTCCTTTAAAACCTTTACCTAGGTTATGTAGCTTTGGCATCCTAAACTACCCATAGGGTATATAGGTTCAGATCCTCCTGCTGAAAAGGGATAGTGCGTGTAGCCGTATGACCAGGGAAGTATCCCATGGTATGACTATTATATCTCCCAAATAAAGTATAATATCATACACACAGTCACCAAGACCAACCTTTTATTGGAAAATCTGAGTTTTTAGTTTTGGTCCCCTCGGGACCTCCACCTTTCATGGTTTTACTACACGTCCCATCATTATTGCCTAATTTAAACCAATTTCCAAATAACCAAACCGTTATCCATTTATTAACTAGGACATTAATATTGGTATCATCATACCAATCCCTACTTGCAAGTATTATCCATAGTCAACTATATATAGGTTTAAGATGACTTTAAAGTGCCCTTCTATTATACATATTAAACCAATTGGGAGACTTTTTGCTTTTAGTTTCATTTGTCTTTATTGGTTTAGACTTGGATCTTGGTTTTGGCTATGGTTGGGGGCAAGTCCAAAAGGTACATTCTTGGTTTGTTATAGTGGCTTTGTATGGACAAATTACGGACTTTGGCATGTTATGGATTTGGTTATTATTTTGTGATTTGTTGATTGGTTGGATTAGGTATCTGGGGCGATATCCAATTCTTGTTTTACTTGGGATACCCATCAGGATAAGGCCCTGGGTCGGGTCATGTCTAGTTGGTATCAAAGTATAAGTTCATGGTAAGTTGGGTGTTCATAAAGCCGTGTCAAGTAGAGTCTCTTTTATGAGTATGTTGCATACCACACTTATAAGAGAGAGGCTATGAGAAATTTAGGAATGGTATAATTTCTTGTTTTCTTATTTCAAGCTATAGAGTCTAAGGTATTGGATTCTTTCAATTTTTGTTATCTCATCTTTATGATCATACCTCCAATAAGATCTGATGTTCATGCAAACACCTCTGTCCAAACTAGGGATAATATTGATGTACCACGCTTTGCTTTTGGAGTCCAGGCCCACTAAAGGGTTGTTGCATATGATTGTCCTCATAGGGTTCCACCTATCCCTACTGACCCTACTCATGAGGGAGATACTCATACTCAGTCACCTCAAGAGGAGGACACTAATGCTGAGTTTTATCACTCCATTAGTCTATTGACTTAGTTTGTAGCTTCTCAGTCTAGTGTGTTGTTCCAATTATTCCATCTATTGAGTCTACAAGGGTTTGATAGTTCATAAGGTCGCATCGTCCTTTGATTACTTGTACAAAGTTTGAGGAGGATCCTATAAATTTCATTAATAAAATAGAATAGATCTTTCAAATTCTACATGATTTGAAGGATTAAGGTATGGGTTTTCTTCCTACCAATTAAAGAATGTGGCATACCAGTGGTACAAAGAGTGGAAAATGTTGAGGGGAGAGAACGTTAGTTCATCCTTGTGGAAGGATTTATCTAGTGTATTTTTGGATTGCTTCTTTTCTCTTGAGTTGCAGGGAGGTAAAAGTAGAAGAGTTTATTAATTTGAGGTAAGGTAGGATGTCTGTCAAGATATATGCCTTAAAATTTTATCAGTTATCCATGTATGCTCCTTAGTTGGTTTCTAGCATGAGGACAACAATGTGTATACACGCTTCAATATTGTATCATGAGATAATTATTAATTTTAAGGTTGCATTGTTAATCAAGGACATGGATATATCTAGGTTGGTTGTGTCTTTGAAGCAAGTAGAGGAAAAGAAAAGGAAGAAGGCTAAGTTTAGTGAGAAGTAGGGGAGGAAATTTAGGCCTTCTGAGCAAAGTGGTAGATATGGTTGTAAGTGACCAAAGAATAAGTGGGGAGTTTCAGTTCTTTCTCCAAGGCTTGTGCTCCATACCCGAAGATGGTGGGTTACCTTTAGTCTTAGTATGATGGTGGGATCAGGGCATAAGGTGCCCAATATCAAGCTAGTCGGGCTCAATCTGCTCAATCCCACCCTTTGTGTAGATTATGTGGTCACCACACCATGGATTCTATGAGAAAGTGTAGAAAAAATATTTTAATTGTGGTTAGATTGGTCATATGCAGCTGGACTACCATGCTAGAATAGCTTTTGTAACTAACCAGGTTCCTGTTGGCTCTTTATCTACTAATGTACAAAAGAGTGTTGCTCCTACATCTTTTTCTTCTTTTGGTAATGGCAATGGCTTGAATCGGTTATATGCTCTTGCTTTTTGCAAATATTTTGAGGCATTACCTTATGTCGTTACTGGTACGTTGAAACTTTTCTCCCATAATGTGTGTTTTTTACTTGATGCAGGGTCCACTCTTTCTTATGTGACCCCATTTGTGGCTATGCATTTTGATTTTGGTCCTGAGTTTATTTTGATCCTTTTTCTATATCTATCTAAGTGAGTGACTATGTGATTGCTAAAAGAGTCTATAAGGGGTGTGTGGTATCTGTTAGTGCAAAAGAGACTCTTGTGGTATTGGTAGAGTTGGATATGGTTGACTTTGATGTCATATTGGGGATGGATTTGTTACACTAGTGCTCTTTCTCCTTAGATTGTTGGACCCATAATGTCATATTCTAATTCCCTAATTAGTTGATCATTGTATGGGGAAGGGTGCTTTAGTGCCTAAAGGAAGGTTCATCTCATATCTTAGAGCTCGAAAGTTAGTTTTCAATGGGTGTTTGTATCATTTGGTCTAGGTTAAAGATTAAAACTTGGAAGGTCCATCTTTAGAATCTTTCTCAATGGTTATCCACCTGAGGTTTTTCTTGATGGTCTTCCTAGTATTTCTCCAAATAGGGAAATTAATTTTGAGATTGATTTTTTACTGAACTGTGGTCCTATCTCTATCACTCCTTATAGAATGGCTCTAACTGAGTTGAAGGAGCTTAAGGATCAATTGAAGTATCCCTTAGATAAATGTTTTATTTATCCTATTGTGTCTTTTTGTGGTGATCATATGTTGTTCATGCATAAGATAGATGGTTCTCTTTTGATGTGTATTGATTACTGTCAACTGAATAAGGTGACTATAAAGAATAAAAATCCTGTTCCTAGGATTGACGACTTGTTTGGCCATCTTCAAGGTGCGAAGTGTTTCTCTAAGATTTATCTTAGGTCAGTTTTTCCGCATCATAAGATAATGGAGGTGGATATCCCTAAGACTACCTCCTGGACCCGTTATGGTCACTCTAGGTTCCTAGTTATATCTATTGGGTTGACTAATGCTCTAGCGGAATTTATGGATTTGATGAATAGGGTCTTCCATCAGTTTCTTGATTTGTTTGTCACTGTCTTCATAGATGATATTCTAGTATATTCTAAGAGTGAGGAGGATTATGTATATCACCTTCGGGATGTGTTGTAGGCCTTGAAATATCAATGTTTGTATGGAAAGTTCTCTAAGTGTGAGTTTTGGTTGAAGGCTGGGACTTATCTTGATCATTTAATCTCTACTGAAGGGATCATGGTGGATCCACAAAAGGTTGCTATGGTTAAGAAGTGGCCTAAACCACAAAACCAACTAATATTCAGAGTTTCTTGGGTTTATTCGTCTACTATAGGAGATTTGTGGAATGTTTTTGTACTATAGTTTCCTCATTGACTAGGTTGACCCAGAAGAAGGTCAAGTTTTTATGGTCAGCTGCATGTGATGGTAGTTTAGAAAAGTTGAATGATAAGTTTACTTCAAATCTGATTTTGACATGCCTGAGGGTAATTATGGCCACGTAGTGTACTGTGATGATTCGCGTATTGGTCTTGGTTGTGTGTTGATGCTCCATGGTAGGGTAGTGGCCTATGCTTCTAGGAAGTTGAAAGTTCATGAGATGAACTACCCTACTAATGTTTTGGAGTTTCTAGTTGTGGTATTTTCATTGAAAATTTGGCATCACTATCTCTATGGGGTTCATGTTGACATTTTCTGATCATAAGATCCTACAGTATGTGTTCACTCAGAAAGAGTTAAATCTCCGGTAAAGGAGGTGGCTTAAGTTTCTGATGGATAACGATATGAGTCTCTATTGCCGTTCAGGTAAATTTAGTTGCTGATGCTATTAGCAGGTTAGTCATGGGGAGTCTAGCTCATATGGATGAGGATAAGCGGGAGTTGGCTAAAGACATTTACAATTTGTCTAACCTTGGAGTTCATCTCATGGACTCTGAGAAAGGTGGAGTGTTTGGGCATTGGGTTTCACAGTAGTCTCTTGTTGTTGAGATCAAGGAAAAGAAAATATTGATTCTTATTTGATGAAGATTAAGGGGACTATGGGTCAGCAAAACGTTGTTGACTTTTAGATTGGCGATGATGGTATCTTGAGGTAACAAGGCAGGTTATGTGTTCTCGATGTCGATTGATTGAGGAAAACATTTTTGGCCGAAGACCATGGATCTCGTTATGCTATTCTTCTTGGATCTACGAATATAGATCATGATCTTAATGAGTTCTATTGATGGAATGATATGAAGCGAGATGTGGCTAACTATATTGCGAGGTGTATGGTATTTCAACAGGTGAAAGTTGAGCACGTGAGACCCGGAGGTTTGTACACAAAGATTGAATTGACCGAATAGAAGTGGGAGGTAATTAACATGGATTATTTTACCGGTCCTACTCAATCTCAGAATTATTTTTCTTCGATTTTGGTCATTGTAGATAGGATGACCAAGTTTGGTCAGATCTTGTCTATTAGGACTAGCTATTTGGTTGAGGATTATGCTAAGTTTTATCTTCAATAGATCATGAAGGTGCACGTTGCTCCGATTTCTATAATCTTGGATCGTGGTACTTTGTTCTCATCTTATTTTTGGCGGTCATTTTAGAAAGGTTTGGGAATGAACGTGTTCCTTAGTACCGCTTTCCACCCACAGTTAGATGACAAGCGGAGAGGACCATTCAAACATTGGAAGATATGCTTCGTGCTTGTGTGATTGACTATGGTGGTAGTTGGGTTGACCATTTGCCTCGTATAGAGTTTGCTTAAAATAATAGTTATCACTCTAGCATTGTTATGGTTCCTTTTGAGGCATTGTCTGGTAGGAAATATCATTCTCCGATTGGGTGGTATGAAGTTGGTGAGGGTAAGATGTTTGGCCCTAATTTTGTTCAACAAGCCTTGCATAAGGTGAATGACATGACCCAAACTTTAGAACATGTCGTATGGGAACCTCAAGCTCACATGAAACGGAGGTCGCCCCGTTAACTGATCCTAAGAGTCTCAACATACAATAGGATTAGAAGGAACTCCAACTCGTATATCATAGAGAAAATATGTCATTAGTGAATATAATAATCATTATAATAACAACACCCAACTTCATAGTTGTTCACAACGCCTCTAAATAATACCGAAGTCAACAAGTGTCTATATCGGGACAAGCCCCCGACTATAGCCAAACAAAGTCTTAAAGAGACTAATTCTACTTATAGAGACCAAGAGATGATGTTATCTGGAGTAAGGAAGCTCACCGCTTCAAGTCAAGCACAAACTTCGTCTATCTACTAATCACTGCACAGGTAAAGAAGAAGGTGCTCCAGGACCTACGTCATGTGGGACGCAACATTAGAAGAAGGTTAGCGGTTCGAATTCTAGCATGTAACTCAAGGATAAGTGATAAAATAATATTATCATTCAACAGCAAGACAATATATAACATTTTATCTCATTCACACACTTATCCATACATATAGATATATCACATGCTAATCAAGATATCATATCAAGGTTCGTCATCATTCTCTAGCATTCAATCATTAGATATGAAGTGGAGGCATACCACCTCCCACAATCATAGATTCATCATTCTAAACATGCTTAGGACTCAAACCGCAATCACAATATCATTATATAATGGACTTCCCAAATGCACACACATTCATTAGCCAAGGACTTTAACCTCATTGACAATAATTCAAACTAGGGACTTTACCGACACACATTCATCATTCAACAAGGGACATTACCGACACACATTTATCTAGGAGAGAAATTTAACCTTGTACCGATTTGTTAGACAAAGGACTATAATCACATGCTATATGTGGACTTTACCACAAGCCCCTTTATGGGGCAAGGTACTTTGACCACAAGAGCTCTTCTTATGTAATGTGCTTTACCTTTCTTTTTCATTGGGCGAGGGACTTTAACTCCAAGTCACATCATGGTTAAGGGAATTTAACCAAAAGTCATCGTATAACACAAGGGATTTAACCTCAATCCATCAACACCCTCATTAGTTGACATTTGGAACTTTACCTTTTTCTCTATGCTTCAACGCACATTCAACACAACACTTAGGGACTTTAACCCTTTAGCCAATTCAATCACTATACAAAAAGCCATGGTCCTTTTGGAAGCCTCATTTCTCAATCATTTCAATAAGCCAATGCCTTCATTCAATTAATCACACAATCCATTTTATGGTCCTCAAGATCTTCATTAGACCTCCACATTTCAATAGTATTCTCAAGCCACACTTTAGATAAATACACCATTCAAGTTCATCTTCATATTAAGGGACTTCGCCCTCTTAGAAGCCATTGGCTTAACAATATCATCAATTAAAAATTGCATGGCTCACAATACTCTTATCAAAACATTTATCAAACATTCATACTCATTGGGCCATTTCCCTAGTTCAATACATCATCAACAATTGACTAGACAATTCACTTAGACATTTTCACAAACACCTTTTGTGCATACTTATGACAAGGTCATTTTCATGGTAGATATCAACAAGTATAGAGTTCCTCAAGAAGATCATGTTAAAAATCATACAACAAGAATCCACATGTGCAATCTACAATCAACAACATTTAGCAACACAACTGTAAACATGAATCATCATTTTTCATTGTTAGGTAGTAAAACCCTTTTCATTTGATTAAAAACCACTATGTACACTTACTAATTAAAGTGTGAAATATATGGGTTTCAATTTATTTAAATATGGGATGATATACATGCCTTAAACAGTAGGACACACCAACAATCTTGACAATTCCTCTTGCCACAATATGAACACCTCCAAACTCTAGCCTCCATCTTGTTCCATGAGCACTTTAGAGTGTTTGGAATGTTTTACTTTTTAAAATGAAGTCTTGGGAGATAAAATGACTTATATAGTGGGAGGTTTTTGGGTTTTAGGAAAGGTAAGTTACCAAAAGGTCCTTTGTTAAAATCTGGAAAACACACACGTGCAGGGGTCGAATCCCCCTTATGGTTCACATGGGAATCGTGACCTAGGGTACGAGTGGTATCTTAACTCAAGCCCTAGACATATAATAGGTTAACCAAAATATTGTAGGTACTAAAAAGGACCTTTTATTCATAATCAAATGTATGACTCACCTTCCAATTGTGAGATCAACTTGTGACCAAAATAGTTCACTTCTTGTTTAGGATTCCCTCTACACAATTGAGTAGTTTACGACATGTAAGCATGGTTACGACCTATCAATAACCTTGTCATATGGAATATAGTATAACAAACTAACTTACTATCTAGTATATGAAAGGTGAGGAAATGTTGGGTACGTTTCGTGACCTAGGATACGACTCAAACACCCCCAACCGTATCCACTCTAGAGAAATAAAAGGTTGGTCTTTTTTAATGATTCCCAGGTCTTGCTACTGAAAATCTCTTCCACTTTTATAGGTAAGTATAGATATAAGTTAACACCCTATTATTCACCTAAGAAGTCCTTAAACAAGTTGTAAACTACATACAACAAGGATACCACACAACACACATCATTGCCATTCTACTAAAAATTTTGCAACGTTACCTTCTCGGGTGTTTCTTTCTCCCCCACTTAGAATCATTTGTTCGAGTATGATGGGTAAGGAAAGAATGAAACCAATTTAACACAACTACATGCATCAAACCAACTCTTACAAAATCTTGAAATAAGCACACAACAAAGATGTAACACAACACATATCCTAATCGTCATCAATCAACCATTTTATTTCATCAGTCTTAAGACTCCAACACATTATTTATCCACCACATGGTCATTTCATAACATAGGGACTCCAACCAATCAACTCATCAAAGATAGTGAGCAGCTAAAGGTATTGGAGACTTTACTCCACAATTTATAAGGAATATGAATCAATTAAAAGTATTAGAGACTTAAACCCATTACAAGTCTCACATTATTTCATAGTATTAGGTACTTTAATCCATGGTCTAAGAAAACACCAATAATTTCACAAATTGGGAAATTTAATCCATTGTATAACAATGACATAAACCAATCTCAATTATTAGAGACTTTTCTCCATTGTCTATTAAAGTCATACATCAATGTAAGGAGATCAATACATACCTCTATCACATGATTTTGAACTGGGAAATTAATATGGGTACTTAGACTTTATGTCCACTTCCGCCTCCCAATTAGATTTATCGGGAAATTGGTCCCTCCATTGAACCTCAACCGAAGCCACTTATTTCATTCTCAACCAACAAATTTGTTGATCCAAAATCCTCTCTGGGATCACCTTATAGGACAAAGAGTCTGAGATACCAACACTTTCGAGGAAACAACCAAGATAGGATTACCCACACATTTCCACAACATAAACACATGGATAACTAGGTGAATGGAATTCATACTAGGAGTCAACTCCAACTTATATGAGACATTGAAAACTCTCTTCACAATTATGTAAGGGCCAACATATTGGGGACTAAGCTTCCCCCTTTTACCAAAATGCATCACTCCCTTCATGGGAAATACTTTAAGGAATACCCAATTGCCCACATTAAACTCTAATTCCCTGCACCTTATATCCGCATAGGATATTTGTAAAGTTTGAGCAGTTTTAAATCTATCATGAATCACCTTCACCATCTCTAAGGATTGGTGAACTAAATCAGGTCCAAGCAATTTACCTTCGTAAACATTGTACCACCCAATAGGAGATCGACACCTCCTACAATACAATGCTTCAAAAGGTGTCATACCAATTCTAGAGTGGTAACTATTATTATAGGTGATCTCAATCAAAGACAAGTGATCAAACAAATTACCACCATAATTAATTATACAATCTCGCAATATATTCTTCAATGTTTGGATAGTTCTCTCTACTTGACCATTCGTTTGCTGGTGAAATGCAGTACTAAGGCACACCTTAGTTCCCAAACCTCTTTGGAATGACTTCCAAATATGGTATTAAAGTGGAGGACCATTATCCAAGATAATAGACACCGGAGTGCCGTGCAACATCATGATCTCTAGAAGGTACAACTTACTATAGTCTTCTACCGATAAATTAGTTCTCTCGGGTAAGAAATTAGCGGACTTGGTCATTTTATTAACAATGAACCTAATGTAATACAATTGATTTCAAGAACTAGGAAGACCGGTAACGAAATACGTATTAATAAACTCCCGCTTCCGCTCGGTCAACCCAATCTCTTGGTATAGGACTCCAGGCCTCAAGTGCTCAACTTTACTTGTTGGCACACCATACACTTAACCACATGGCTAGCCATATCACGCTTCATATTATTCCACTAATAGAACTCTCTAAGAGAATGATACATTTTTGTAGAACTAGGATGAATATCATAACGGGATCCATGATCCTCGGCTATGTCTCTTTCCCTCAATTCATCGATGTCAAGACAACATAGCCTACCTTTGTACCTGAAGGTAACATCACCACCAATCACAAAGCCTGAAACCTTATGTTGAGCCACATTTCTCTTGATCTTTATCAATTCGGGATCCAATACTTTCTTTTCCTTTATCTCAACAACAAGAGACGATTGAGATACCATATGCACAAATACATATATATCCTCGGAGTCCACAATTCAAACTCCAAGATTCTCCAACGAGAGAATATCCCTTACTAATTCCCACTTATCCTCATCCACATGGGAAAAAATTCCTATAGACAATATAGTAAGAGCATCGACGACTATATTTGCCTTAGCAGGATGATAATGAAGACATATAATAGTCTTTAAATATATCAAGACACCTTCTTTGCCAGAGATTCAACCCTTTTAGGTAAACACATATTGAAGGCTTTTATGATCGGAAGATGTATAAACATGAAAACCATAGAGATAATGCTACCAAATTTTCAAAGAAAATACCACGGCTAAAAATTCTAAGTCATGGGTGGGGTAGTGTTTTTTATAAACTTTCAATTGCCTAGAAGCATAGGCCACCACCCTACCATGTTACATCAACACAAAACCAAGACTAACACAAGAAACATCATAATATACCACAAAACAATCACTAAACATGAGCAAGGTAACAACTTATAATACCCCGTACTTCTACCTAGCTTTGATTAATCCTTAGAACATCAAAGATCTTGCTTCATAGATAAATAATTTCTTATTACATATGGTATTTTAAATATTTTGACTTCTTATGATGTGGTAATTTGAATAAGATTTCCATCGATACAAAATTCGTCCAAATCTGACACTCGAGCAAAGAGTTAGAGCCCTTTTAGTAAGACAGTATACCACCTGGTACTTTAGCACGTCGCGGAGCTGGATAAAATGGCAATCATCAAAATCTAGTGAGCCTTTGCAATTATGGTGAATCACTCCAAGGCTTAATTTTAGAGTTGTCAATTTCCAGTGCACCAACGCAATTACACCGCATCACGGTCCTTTCCAATTCACAACCAAGGTGGCAACACGATTTCCACCACATTGCGCTACCAACCAGTTTCTTAATTATCCAGTCTCCAGTGAGCTAGCATGATTTCACCACGTTGCACTAGCATGAGATATTGGGATTTTTAGAGTCCGTTATTTAATTTTAGGGGCTGTTTCGTAAATTCCTAAAACCCCAAATCAGCCTATACACGACATTAAACCCCTAAAAGACCTATAAACTCATTATTTACACACATCTCTCGAGAAATAAATTGCTTTATCTCCAATATAGAAAACCCTAGCCCCCAAGTTTCAAAAGCAATCTCAAGAATCCCTCCAAGAGTCTTCATGAAATTCAAAGAATCTAGATTTCTAAGTATTTATATGTTGATTCTCGAGTTCCTTCCACCCTAGAAGTTCAAGAATCCCTTTTTAAATTTTAAAGATTGTTATATATGAGTTTTCATGATTTCTTTGAATTGAGATTGAAGTTTATGATGTTGTTGAGTTTTAATTCATGATTTGGTTACAAATTTCCAAACTTTGGTCCTAATATGAGGTGAATTCATGATATTAACATTAATCCCTGCAAGATGCGTGTTAATTGATGTAATCATGTTAATTAGGTGTATTAAATGTTGTATGACCAAATTATGCTTCCCATATGTTTGATAAAATGCCTCAGTGAAGGAAATAGGGTCATTATAGTATTTTGACAAGAAACCCCAATTATGTATAAGTTAATGCATGCAAAGTGTTTGTTGAAACGCCTTAGTGAATGACTTTGATATGTTACATGCATTCCTATTCATGTGTAATCCTTATTAAATGAGTTATGAGACCACAGCATGCCTCTCTATACAATTACATGTTTAAGACCTCCAAGTGCTTGAAGAAGTCACCTCATTGATTGTATTTCTCTGTTAGCCTATTTCCATGTTATGTACGAGTTGTCCTATCTTGTATTATTTATGTTATCGAGTCCTGGGGGTATTTATACCCGATAATTTAGCTGATTATCTAGAGCCAGTGTTAGTTTTCATGATAGTCTCAGTCGTGCCAATCAGTAGTAATTAGACAGTTACAGAACTTAGGAAATCACAGTGATCTCAGTATCAGTAGCATTCCATCTTTGGTTCAGTAATCAATTTAGAACTGAGTAGTATTTCATCACTCAACGGAACTAAGTAAACTCAATTTAGCTTAGTTAATCTGTACGATCAGTAAAAGATTCAGCTCAACCTATTACAGTCTAAGAATTAGTTCAGACTCTTTTATTTGGGAGTAGAATTTAGCAACGAGAAAGCCTACGGGTGGGGTCTCACTCGTTAGAGAGGACTGATATCCCTAAAAGCAATCCCTAAGTTATAAAACTAAGTAGCCAGTATAGGTTATGAGATGTCACCCATTAGATAGGATTTGCAAGATGAATAATCACCCACAAGTGCAAGACTAAACTTAAGGGTCACCCGCTAAATTAGGACTGACTCCACAACAATTGTCTTTACCCATGGAACAGTACTGATACCCTTCCAACTGGGGTTACAGGTTGGATCCCACCAGTTAAGATTCGGGGAATGTTGGTTAGATGACTACTTCCCAAAGTCTCAGTTTTAGTCTTAGTGTTCAGAATAGAACTCAGATCAGTATTACGGAAATCAAGACTGTCAAATGCAGTCACTCATATCAGTAAAGAACTTAGTTAGTTCCATAAATCCTGAGATCACCCACTAGATAGGACTAATCCCAAATTAAGTTAATTATTTTCATTATAAGAAGATTCAGAGATCAGCTGCTAGATAGGACTGATCTCAGCTTTAGTCAATTAGATATCAGTATCAATAGACTCAATTATCAGAAGTCCAATTAGTAGAATTCACTATTTAGTATTTCCATGACTTCATTATAGTTTATGCATTCATGCATGTATCCTCATTCAGTAGTCTCATGATATTTAGTCAATATTGTTCATGCCTGCAAACCCTTGGATTCATCTTTACCTTATCTAGCATACCAATAAATTCTCACATAGTGACGCATACTTTTCCCTTATGCTATGGTGTTTTATACCATTGGTTCTTAAGCACGGGATCTAGAGCAACCTTAGCAGTTCAGATTCAGCCAGCAGCAGAAGACTTAGCAGTGAGTCCTCATTATTCAAGGATGTTCCTTAGTTCTGTATTCCATTGATTCAGTATTTTAGTAGACAGAGTTAGTTGGGGGATTGTCCCATCAACTCCACATTTCAGACAGTTTGGCGGCTTTTTCAGACTAGAGTATTTTTCAGACAATTATTTTAGTTTTACTATTATTATAATTTATTCAGTTTTATCTAAGTATTGAACCTTATGGAAAGTTTCCATGAGTTTTCCCATAAATTTTACAGAATATTAGTCAGTGCTCAGTTACAGATATCATCATGGGTTAGCTTATGGTCCTTCGGGGTCACAAACATCGTGTGTAATCTGGGGTTTAGAATCCAGGGCGTTACAAAACTGGAGCCAATGTCAATTTTTAGTTCAACTTCTCAAAACTACCCTGACATGCATCAGACCACCTAAACTTGACCATCTTTTGGGTCAACATGGTCAATAATTTATCTATAGTGCAAAAACTCTCCACAAACCGTCTATAATAACTGGCTAGACCCAAGAAGTTCTAATTATTGGTTGGAGTCATAGGTCTAGGATACTTCTTAACTGACACAATCTTTTGGGGATCTACCATAATCCCTTCACTAGATATTACATGACTATGAAAAGCTATGGATTTCAACCAAATCTCACATTTGGAGAACTAGGTATACAAATGATGATCCTTCAAGGTTTGTATTACGACATGGAGGTAATCTATATGATCTGCCTCACTTTTAGAATTTACTAGGATATCATCAATGAAGAAAGTGACAAACATATCCAAGAATAGATGCAAGACCCTATTCATCAAATCCATGAATGTCATTGGGCATTGGTCAGTCCAAAGGACATGATAAGAAATTTATAGTGATCATACTGGATTATAAAAGCAGTCTTAGGGATATTGTATCCCTAATTTTATGTTGATGATAGCCTGATTTAAGATCAATCTTAGAAAAACAATTCGCACCCTGAAGTTGATCAAGCAAATCATCGATCCTAGGAAGAGGATATTTGTTCTTTATTGTTACTTTGTTCAACTTACTATAATCAATGCACATACGAAGGGAACTATCGTTCTTGCGCACAAACAACACAGGATCACTCCACAGAGACACACTAAGCCAGATAAAACCCTTATCTAAGAGGTCTTTCAATTTCTTCTTAAATTCTTTAAAATTTTTCAGTGCTATTCTATAAGGAGGAATAGATATCAGACGAGTGACCAGAAAAAGATCAATCCCAAAATCTATTTCCCTATCGGGAAAACCACCGAGAAGATCATCGGGAAATACTTTGCGAAATTCATTTACTATGGAATGAATTCTACAAAAGAATCTTCTGGATAGAATAGTTAACTCGGACAAGATGACACAAACAACCCTTTGAAATCAAGTTTTGGGCCTTGAGATAAGAAATAACCCTTACCTTAGGAACTAAGGAACCACCTTCCCATACAATGACTGGCTCATTGGGGAATTTGAATATGACCTCACGCGTCCGACAATCTAAGTAAGCATAGCAAAAGTGTAACAAATCCATTCCCAAGATGACAACAAAATCAATCATATCCAACTCTACCAAATCAGCTAAACTATCTCTACCACAAACATGTATCAAACATCCCTTATAGACACTTTTAACAACAACAAAGTCTCCGAACGAGGTAGAGATAGAAAAAAGAACTGATAGACTGTCGAGACCACAGTCAAGATACATAGCCATATACGGGGTAATATAAGGAAAAGTAGACCTTAGATCAAGCAAACAATAAATATCACGGTAGAAAAGTCTCAACATACCCGTGACAACCTTGGGAGATGCCTCAAACTCCTAAAGAGTAGAAATTACATACAAACGGTTCTGGCCAACTCTGATGCCAAAAGTAGAAGCAGACATACCATTCTTTGGGATAGGAGGAGGAGCAACAGAGGACCTATTGGCCCAAAAACTGCTAAAGAGGGGTACTCATGTTGCGTGTGCCCAATCTGACCATAATTAAAACGCTTTTTCCTCTCTGTCTCATACTGATCATGGTGTATCTGACCACATAATCTGGAAGGAGGGCATGGTGGAGCTGACTTAGCACCACTAGTTTCAAATTGGGTACCTTATGCCCGAGACCTGCCACTGAACTGAGAGTGACCACTAGGGAACTTTAGGTAAGGAGAAAGAATACTACAAAAGGGGAACGAACCCAAACTCCCCCACTTCTTTCATTGACACTTACCACTACTTCCACCACTACTCACGAAAGGCCAAAACTTCCTTCCTTTCTTCCAACTAAGCTCAACTTGTTTCTTCTTCTCATCCTCTACTTGTTGCATATACAAAATCAACCTAGTGATATACATGTCATCAATCAACAAGGAAACCTTGCTCTCAATGAATAACTCACGGGACAATCCTGAGACAAACTTGTGTTTTCTAGCCTTTATGCTAGAAAGCATACCATGAAAATTGATAGAACTTCATGGCATAGTCTTGAATGGACATTCTCCCTTAATTTAAGTTCACAAACTCTTCCTACTTTCCCTTCCTCAACTCTTAAGAAAAGAAGAAGTCAAGGAAAGCCTCTGAGAAATCCACCCAAGAAATCGGGCTAGCATCAATACCCCTAGATAACTCCCACCATTCATACCACTAGTATGAAACATCTTTCAATTGGTAGGAAGCAATCCATACACCCTTAATTTTTTAAGCATGCATAATCTAAAAGATCTTTTTTATTTTATTAATGTAGCCTTAAGGATATTCCTTAACCTTCGTACCAGAGAACATCGGAGGGCTCAACCTCATAAATTGTCCAACTCTTGTGGCATTAGAAGAAATGGTAGTTGGAGCACTATGATCCACTTGGGAGTCAACCAATTGAGTCAAGATATTGATAAACTAAAGAAATTCGATATTAGTAGCATCCTTTTAAGGATACCGAGGAGGAATTCCATTCTCATATGGAGGGTTAGAAAGTGGAAGCCCATGAGGATGGCTAAATGTCGTAGCCCAAGCACTGGTCTGAACTCCAAAAGTTGGATGTGTTGCATCCATAGGACCCTCATTAGTGTCTTTTTGAGTCTCAAATCTCCTTTGAGGCATGATCTAAAAGATAGTAAAAAGAATCAGAAGAAATCCAAGACCTTAGAATTAATCGCTTGAGATTGAATCAGTAGAAAGGGAAACATCACTAAAATGTCTCATATCCTCTTTTTTAAAAATATAGCATGATTCACACACCTAAAAGAGACTCTACTTGACCAGGTAATGTGAACACCCAACTGAAAATAAACCTAGGATCTGATACCAACTTGACATGATCGAACTTTGGACTATGTCGTATAGGCACCTTAAGCTGACATGAATCGTAGTTCACCCCGATAACTCAACCTAAGATTCTCAACATACCATAGGAGTGGAAAGAAACCCAACACATATATCATAATGTAAATGTGTCATAAGTAAATATCATAATCATTATAATAACTATGCCCAAGTTCACAATTGTTCACAACACATCTCTATAATACCGAAGTCAACAGATATATATGTTAGGACAAGGCCCCAACTATAGCCAAATCAAGACTTAAAGAGACTAAGCCAAATGATAGATACCAAGAGATGACATCTTCCAAAGTAAGGAAGCTCACTTTTTCAAGTCAATCACGATCTACCTCATTCTACTAATCACTTCAAAATAAGTCACACATCATTTCATAGTATTAGGAACTTTAATCCATGGTCTAATAAGACACCAATCATTTAACACATTAGGAACTTTAATCCATTTTCTAATAAAGGTATAAATAGATCTCAATCATTGGAGACTTTACTCCATTGTGTATCAAAGACATACCTCAAGTAAGGAGATCAACACATACCTCCATCACAAGCCATTGGAATGGGAACTAAATATGGATACTTGGAATTCATGCCCTCTTCTGCCTTCCAAGTAGCTTCCTCGGAATTTTGGTTCCTCCATAGAACTTTTACTGAAGAAACTTCTTTCATTCGCATCTGGCAAACTTACTGATCCAAGATCCTCAGTGGGACATCCTTAAAGGACAAAGAGTGAGATATCAACATCTTCCAATAAAACAACCTAAGAAGGATCACCCACATATTTTTGCAACATAGACACATGGAAAACTGCCTGAATTGAGTTCATACTAGGAGGCAACTATAACTCATAGGTGGCATTGCCAACTATCTTCATAATAAAGTAAGGGGCAACATATCAGGGACTAAGCTTCCCCTTTTACTAAAATGCATCACTTCCTTCATGGGAGACACTTTTAAGAATACCCAATCACCCATATTAAACTCTAAGTACCTATTCCTCACATCCACATAGGACAATTGGTGACTTTTTGCAGTTTTCAATCCATCATAAATAATTGTTACCTTCTCTAAGGCTTGGAGAACTAAATTGGTCCCAAATAATTTACCCACGCTATGTTCGTACCACCCAATAGGAGATCGACATCTCCTACCATACAATGATTCGAAAGGCGCCATGCCAATACTAGAATGGTAACTATTATTATAATTGATCTCAATCAAAGGCAAGTCATCATATCAAATACCACCATAGTCAATTACAAAAGCCTTCTACATATCCTCTAATGTTTGGATTATTCTCTCCGCTTGACCATCTATTTACGACTGGAATGCGGTACTAAAACACACTTTTTCTCCCTAAACCTCTTTGGAATGACTTCCAAAAGTGGAATGAAAATGGAGGACTATGATCTAATATAATAGACACTGGAGCACCATGCAACTTCACGATCTCCGCAAGGTACAACTTAGAATAGTCTTCCACCGAGAAATTAATTCTCACAGGCAAGAAATTGGCAGACATTGTCATTCTATCAACAAGGACCCAAATGGAATCATATTGATTTCGATATCTAAGAAGACCTGTTATGAAATACATTTTAATGGACTCCCACTTCCACTCGGGCAACATAATCTCTTGGTTGACGCCACCGAGCCTCAAGTGCTTAACCTTTACTTATTGGCACACCATACACTTAGTCATATGACTAGTAATATCACATTTAATATTATTTCACTACTAGAACTCTCTAAGATCATGATTCATTTTGTTTGAACCAGGATGAATATCATAATAGGCACCATGAGCCTTAACCATGACTCTTTCCCTCAATCCATTGACATCAGGAACATATAGCCTACTACCTCAAGATACCATCACCACCAATCACAAAGTCTGCAACCTTACGATGACCTACATTGATCTTGATCATGATCTATTTAGGGTCCAAGACTTATTTTTCCTTAAACTGAACAACAACAAATGATTAAGATACCAGATGGACAAATACACCACCATCCTTGGAGTTCGCAAGTCAATCTCCAACATTCTCCAACTGGATAATATCTCTTACCAATTACCGCTTATTCTTATCAACATTGGCCAAACTTCCCATAGTCAATCTACTAAGAGCATCAGTGACTATATTTGCCTTACCGGGATGGTAATGAAGATTCATTTCATAGTCTTTCAATAACTCAAGATACCTGCTTTTCCAGAGATTCAACTCCTTTAGGGTAAACACATATTGGACGCTTTTACGATTGGAAAAGATATCAACATGAACACCATAGAGATAATGCCACCAAATTTTCAAAGCAAATACCATGGATAAAAATTCTATGTCATCAGTGGGGTAGTTTTTTTCATGAACATTCAATTACCTAGAAGAATAGGCCACCACCCTACCATGTTATATCAACATGCAACTAAGACAAAAATGATAAGCATCACAATATACCAGAAAACCATCACTACCCTCGAGCAAGGTCAACACTAGAGCCAAAGTCAATTTATCTTTCAACTACCCTCACACATATTGGACCACACGAACTTGACCTTCTATTGGGTCAATTTCGTCAATGGGGCAACTATAGTAGAAAAATTATCCACAAACCTCCTTTAATAATTGGCTAGACCCAAGAAGCTCCGAATATTGGTTGGAGTCATATGTAAAAGCCACTTTTTAACTGGCAAAATCCTTTGGAGATCCACCATGATCCCTTAACAATAGATGACATAACTAAGAAAACCTACGACTTTCAACCAAAACTCACACTTGGAGAACTTGACATACAAACGATGATATCGACAATAAAGACAAAGACAAACATGTCCACAAATAGATGAATGACCCTATGTATAAAATCCATGACTGTCGTCGGAGCATTGGTCAGCCCAAAGAACATGACAAAATGCTTGTAGTGACCATATCGGGTTTTAAAGGCAGTCTTAGGGATATCCACATCCCTAATTTTAAGTTGATGATAACCTGATCTAAAATTAATCTTTGAGAAACACTTCGCACCCTAAAGTTGACCAAACAAATCATCGATCCTAGGAAGAGGATATTTATTCTTTATGGTAAGATTGTTCAACTAATGATAATCAATATGTATATGAAGAGAACCATCCTTTTTGTGCATGAAAAAAATAAGACTACCAGAAATTTAGGCTATGGCAACAAACTTTTAAGCAATGGTTCATAAACCGTTGCCATAGAGCGTCTATAGCGATGGTTACAACAGTTTCCAAAAAGTATAATACTAATGCTACAATTTAATAACAAAATTATTGTCACAGATTTATAACTGTAGAAATTGGTGTCCATACATAAAACACTTTAACACCCTTTCCATAAAATAATCTATGACAATACTTATTTTTCAATTGCAACAGTTTTGAAATCCCTCTATATTTTTCCCCAACTAATTCACGAAAAAAATTCCCCCCAATAATTTTCATATCCTGCGAAAAGAAAACATGAGAACCTTCCAATACCATAACCCGTGAAAAACAAAAATAAACCCTAATTTTCTCTACTACTTCCATCAGGGAAAACCAAATCATCAGCAAATCATCTACGTAAATCATCCACGACACTCGAACTTTCCACATATTGGCGACTCCGCAATCTATCTGCAAAGAGAAAGTTGTTGTTGAAGATGAATAGATGAATATGTTTCCATACATTATTCAATAGCTAAATTTAAGCTAAATCTGTGGAAATACTTTCATATTTTTGGTTTTTTTTTTGAAATTTATGAGAAGATTAAGCATGGTTGGAGCACAATTTTGGAAATTCTCTCATATTTTAGGATGTTCTCTAAATTTGTGATATTTGGGGACAAAATTATAGGGTTTTTCTCCAATCGGAGATATCTTAATTGAAGAAACAAGTTTTAAGGTTTGTATATTTGATTTCTAATCACATTGATGTTGAATTTCTATTGTATGAACCATGAAATTTGATTTTCTTGTTTCTAGTAACGTGCGACTCTATTTTTGGTTGGGTGTTTGATTTTTATTAACTTTTCTTGACATAGATGTTTGATTTTCTATTGCATGAGTGTTCGATTTACTGATTTTGTGTGATTGTACATGTTTTTTGGTGGAAATATTTTGTGACTAAAATCATGATTTATCTCAATTAAGCTAGAATAGCATTTAATTAACCTTATCAATTGTGATTTATTTTAGCTATTTTATCGATGGACCTTCATTTTTATACATAAGAAATCTCAAAAGGTTATTCAAATATTGTAAAGAAGCAGTGTTGTCTTTCTACTTCTTGTCTTGATCCTTCATTTTTTATTCATTCTTTCATTAGTATATTGATCTTGAGAACTATTATTTTTTTGAGTATTGGATTCTCGGGATGCCTTGTATTGTATATTCTGTTGTATCGACTTACGAACCTCCACATTCTTACTTTGATTTTTTTTATCTTAGTTAAAATCCACGAGCAACTCTGTAGCTTCCATATTCTATATTTCTATAGGAAGACAGTTGGAGTGTTGTTTAGTTTCTTCATTTTTCTGCATGGTGTCATCTTATTCATTTTGCTGCACTGTGTCACCTTATTCTTAATTCTCTTACCTTATTTTGTTTCTGCTTCTCTTTATCTATTTCTCTGAATGATTCTGTTTCTTCGTTTTGCTGCACTATGTCACCTTATTCTGTAAATTTATTCATTTTAATGCATTTTGTCAAATTGCTATGTTTTTTGTAGCTTTGTTTAGCTGCATTGTGTTCCATATTCATTTTGCTGCACTATGTCCCTTAGGAACACTTGGCACAATAATCTTCATAACACCATTTTTGTCCACAAAACACCAAAAGAACATTAATGTCAACACAGTATAACACAATCAAGCCAAATTATACTGTAGAACTCCTAAGGGAATACGAGGATGCTCGTAGAAAGGAATATTTTAGCAAGCATAGCCAAATAAAAATAGAGGTGTCAACAAGTATAAAAAATTCTAGTGAATGAATTGAACATGCTTGTTAAAGAATCACAAATATTAGGAAATATGCCCAGCATTGTCACCATCATTTTTTCTACTATTCAATAAGGAAGAAATAATTTTATCATTATAAGTTATATGTAGGATATAGATAGCGTCACAAAATATGGTTTAGTTTCTTGAATATGTAATCTAGTTTTAAATTTTAAATGTGTGTATAACATTTAATCTTGTGATCATAAACATGTTTTGTGAGATCATAGAAAAATTAAAATTATGGGGTAACAAGTAATACTAGTGGCCAGGTTAAATGAACTCAATTTTGAAGAAGCCCCATCACCTGTCTAGGGTGAAACAAACCCTACTTAGGCCATCAGAAAACTATTCCTCTCAATCAAAATAAAAAAAAATTTGAAAGTGAAGAAAATAGATTCCAGATAAGCATTGGAGAGGAAGAATAGAAAAGAAGATTTTGTATAGAAGAAAAAATCTCACTTGCTTACTCTAGCTTTAGTCTAATACTATGTCTCATTTTAATATGCTTATTATGGCCGAGTATCTACAAAATGCTAGGCTCTTTTACAGTAAAGTTTGTAATATTTTTTAGTACTTATTTCTTTCTTATAGTTCACTATTCCAAGTTATATAGGTTGTGGATTCTAGGTGATGGAGGACAATAAATCTATACAAATTGTAATAGTTAGATTTAAAGCATTTAATAGCTATATATTGGCTTTTTCCTATTATTTGCTATATCCTCTTTAATTCTGGATTTTAATTTGACTTGACTGATTTCTCTTATATATTGCCTTAAATAAGAAGCATAGTCTTCTTGATGGTCTAATTATCATTTATCCCATTGTTGGTAGGCATTGTGAGTTTGTTCAGTTTTGAGCTGAAGAAGAAATCCACAAGGAGGAAATCTATAGCTGGATATTTTTGTGGTATGGTCTATTTTTTATTTAGATTTCTCTTATCTTGAAATATTATTTGATCGTATTGTATTTTAGATGTCTTAATAAAAGGTCACCTTGAACTTTTTATCGATTCTTATTTATTTGCTCATCCTTTTATTATTTTAGTAAAATATGCCAATTGTGTATCTCAAATAAGTTTCATATGTTGCACCTATTCACAGATTCTAGGAGCATGACTTTAAACTATTTTGTGTTTACCTAAATCTCTCTATCCTCTATACTTACTCTGATTTTGGCATAAAATTTTGAACTTGTAATTTATTAGAGTAATATATTTTCATTATAGTATCTTGTTGCTAAAGAGATGTAAATTTCATTGAATATGTATGAATCTTTTTTTTTTGGTCGCATGTTGCTAAAGGGATCTAATTTATGTTTCAAACTTTAGATTTTCGTCTACGTGAATCTCAATTTTTGTACTTTGCTTATGTTAATAAGATTTTAATGGATAATGATGATAGAATTTGGATGAAATACCATAGATGGTCAGATGAGTATGAACGTAGAGTTAAATATTTTCTTGAGAAGTCCTTTGAACAATCTTCTAAAGGAAATGAAATATTATGCCCTTACGGAAAATGCATGAATCACTATTGGAATTATATAGAAGTGGTCGAAGATCACATATATGATGAATGGTTTGTTGTCAGTTATGCCAAATGTATTTTACATAGAGAAGGAATTTTCTCAACAAACACACCTCACTCAATAAACAATGATAAATATTTTGATGGACTACTTATTGATACATTTAGAAGTGTTGATACTAAGTTAGGGCATGAAGGAGTAGGATAGGGACTACCAGATGAAGCAAAGAATTTTTTTAAACTATTGGAGGAAGGGAAGAAACAATTATATCCTGGGTGTGAAAATTTCCCTAAACTGAGTTTCGCCATTCGGTTGTACATGTTTAAATCCTTGAATTGATTGAGTAATGTATCCTTTTTTGACTTGATAGATTTGTTGAAAGAGGCATTTCCCTTTGCTCAGCTGCCAGAGTTTTTCAACAAAGCTAGAAAGGTGATAAGAGGTTTGGGTCTTCATTATGAAAAAACACATGCTTGGCCTAATGATTGCATGTTGTTTTGGAAAGAAATTAAAACATAGATAATTGCTCTGTCTATGGGTATTCTAAATGGAACAGTGTTGGTCATGCCTCAGCTAATGCAACTTCAAAAATTCTAGCAAAGGGTTTAAGGTACTTTCCCTTAAAGCCTAGACTTCAAAGGATATTCATGTCTCCTGAAATAGCTGCTGCAATGAGATGGCATGCTACAGAACAACCTAAAGATGGGAATATAAGGCATCCTGCTGATGGAGAAGTATGGAAGAATATTGATAGTTTTTACCAAGACTTCTCAAAAGATCATCGTAATAGTAGGCTTGGTCTCGCAAGTGATGGTTTCAACCCATTTTGAACAATGAGTATTTCTCATAGCACGTGGCCAGTTATGTTGATGAACAATAATTTATCTCCATGGATTTGCATGAAGCCAGAGTATCTTATTTTGTCAATGACCATTCCAAGTCCATCATCTCCTAGAAATGATATAGATGTGTACCTTTAACCATTAATTAATGAATTGAATGAATTATGGGAACATGGAATAGAAACATATGATGCCGAGACCATCAAAACATTTCGAATGCGTGCAACCTTATTATGGACAGTTAGTGATTAACTAGCATTAGCAATGCTTTTTGGATGGAGTACTAAGGGAAAATTGACATGCTCCAGTTGTAATTATGACACGTGCTCTCAGTATCTCAAACATAGTTGAAAGATGTGCTACTTGGGTCATTGTAAATTTTTCCCTCTAGAACATCCTTTTCAAAAAGATAAGAATTCATTTGATGGTAAGGAGCAGCATAGATCTGCCCCTATACCTTTTTCAGGTATACAAGTACTTGAAGAGCTGCAGGATTTCAACCATACTTTTGGAAAGGAAAAAAAAAGGTCTCGAGATAAGCAGGGTCCGTGGAAGAAAAGAACTTTTTTTTAATTGTCATATTGTCCACATAACAAATTAAGGAACAATCTTGATCCTATACATATAGAAAAGAATATATGTGATAGTTTTCTTGGGACATTGTTGGAGATAGATGAGAAGTCAAAGGATCATGTAAATTCTCGCTATGACTTACAAGAAATGGGGATACGTAAAGAGCTACAACCAAAAGAAGATGATGTTGGATGTGTAAGTGTAGCTGAATCTAGTTTCTTTATGAAACCAAAAAAAAAATGTTCTGCAGCGTCATCAAAAATGCCAAATTACCAAAAGGGTGTTCTTTAAATAAATCAGACCGTGTGCATGTGAATGAGATGAAAATATATAGGTACACGAGTCATGATGCTCATATTATATTGCATTATCCGCTCCAGGTTGATGTTAGAAAAATGTTACCCAAGAATGTTTCATTGTCCTTTATTAGGTTGGGTAATTTGTTTTGAGCGATCTGCAATAAGGTTATAAGGAGGAGCGATCTTGAAAAATTGGAGTCTGAAATTGTTGAAATAAATTATGAACTTGAAAAAATTTTCCATCCTACATATTTTAATATAATGATTTATTTGCCTATTTAATTAGTGAATGAAATTAAGCCTGGGGGTCCAACTCTTTGTCGTTTGATGTATCCTATTAAAAGAAAATTATGTAAGTTTAAGGCATTTGTTCGTAATCGACTTTGTCCTGAAGCATCAATAGCAGAGGTATTTTTGGCGGAAGAATGTTTGACATTTTGTTCAAGATACCTACATGATGGTATGAAGACAAGATTCAGCAGGTACGAATCTAAGGATCAAGATGAGGGTGATGAATCCATTCAGAATATGTCACCTATATTCCCTAAGATAGGTCATTCGATTGGACATGAGAAGAAAAAATATTCCACTTTTTTTATGGATTCACAATTATATTATGAAACACATTGGTATGTCCTATTCAACACTGGAGATGAGCAAGTGTGAAAGTTTATTGAGTAAGATGAATTATAGAATGATTATTTAAATATTAAATAGCATTTAATTTGTTATGATATGTAACGTACATTTAGCTTTATTTATAAATGCCTTACGATTTAAATTCAAATTATCATGATTGCATGGAACATAAGAATTTAATGAGTAATGATACGAGATCAAGAACTTGGTCAAGAGTAAGGAGTCATAGTCAGGAATTCAACAGTTGGTTCGAAGAGAAAGTTAAAAATGGTAAATTTCCCGATTATTTACTAAGGTTGGCTAAAGGACCTAATTAGGTGGCCTAGAGATATACTGCATATTGGATTGATAGATACCGATTTTATACTAAAGATCGGGATTCCCTATGCAAGATTCAAAATAGTGGAGTGACTTTATTAGTAACAACTGATAGTTTTGCTAGTGCTAGGGACAAAAATCCTATTGATAGAGAAGTTATCTATTTTGGAGTTGTTCATGATATCATTGATATTGATTAATATCGTTGTTTTAGTGTTATTTTGTTTAGATGTGATTGGTTTCATAATGAAGTAGATGAATAAAGGTTAACTCGTGTCTACTTTAATAGATTATGTAGTACAGAGACCCTTTTGTATTGACATCGCATGTTCAATATGTTTTCTATGTGGAGGATCCAGTTGAAAAGGGGGTTTACTATTCGAGGAATAAAGTTCCTTTTGATTTGTATGATTTAGTGGAAGAGAATTCTCCAAATATTGGAGAGACATTTTAGAGGAAGCCTAATAAAGAAATTGGTTCCTCAAGTAGATTGTATAATGAAGGCATAAGATGGTCAAAAGAAGATGTACCCGTTAATGTTGTTCATATGCCTTATAATGAACAAGTTTTACGAGATTAAACTAAACAAATATTTGATGGGGAGGATGAGATTAATGATACTGATTGGGATTGGATGGAACCGGATCATTAAAGTAGAAATTTTGAATTTTCTTTCTATTGTCATATTTTTTTTCTAGTGATTTATAAATATCCTTTCAAAAGCATTTTATGATTATTCTTGTTTATTTCTAGTTAATTATTTTCCATTTTTACTTAGAATCTTATTTGAATTTGCTTCATATTTTGCGGGGTTTTTAGTATTCTAATTTAAACAAAGGTTGTGGAAAAGAGACTAGTAACTTCACTTTTGATATATTTGCGTAGAACACAAGGTATGTATTGGCTAATTATAAGTCATAGCATTTATCTCAGTAACATAGTTTCATTCACCTGAGCTGCTTTTTAATTTTCTGGTTCTTTATTGAGATTAGAGGATTGTTGTACTAAGACTAAGCAATTGACGGCTACTTTGGCTTCTTCTGTTTCTGAAAACAGTGGAGGTGTAACTGTAAAGTCATCAAAATTATCCAATCTAACTCCAGCATTACCAATTCATTGGTATAATATTTTTTTGAATCTCTCTCTCTCTCTATATATATATATAACTTGACTAGATAGGAGAATTTGGTGGTCGCAGATGAGAGTAGAAGATTAGTTGGTAGGATAGGTCTTGGTATCAGTATTTAACCATGGTCACTAAATATATTTAGCTACACTTTTAACCATGCTTTTGTTATCCAATACAGAAAACACTTAATATCTTTGTGCGCATTCCCTGATAGAAGAATCTGAATCCTTCATGATGAATCAACTTAATAATCGCATCCACTGTATGTGAATATCGTAATAAGATATTTCCACTGATGTCCTTCTTTTCTTGAAGCCTTAACTTCACACCGAACAATGGATATGTGCAGACAGTTGCCCCAAGTTTAGCAAAGGCTCCGATAATAAAAATCTCCAAAGTAGTTAAATTTTGCACAACTTTCTTCTTTATAGAACGTTTAGTCCTTAACTGCTTTGACAAAATCTCAATAATCATGAACTGAATTTAGGGATTAGAAACCATGATCGATGATGGGATAACACCTTTCTAGAATCCTGTAACTCCTAATTCATAAAGTTGTAACTTCTTAATAATTATCCTTTTTTCTTATGTATGAGCCTGCATACGAGTAACAAGAACCCATATAGGATTTTTCAACAATATATTTAGTGAACCAGCAAGAGCTTCCACAACGAGCCAAGAAAACATCCCTACAGAACCATTCTCTCAACCTCTTTTCTTATTTGCAGCTGCTATAGCCTGAACCTTGTTCTTGAAAACCTAGTAAAATAGTAGTAGACACCTTGTGACATGGCAGTTCAAAGAAGAGAAGTCTTTAGTCCACTGTAAAACCCCAACACGCCTTCGTTTCGAACCACCTGTAAGATTTGAAAATGTATTAACGACTACCGGGATCATCTTCTCCAAAGTTCAATTATTATTTTAGTTTCATGGAAATGTCCCTGCGATGTTACATACACACTTATGGATTAGTAATCCGACATGTATAAAGTGATGAATATTGAATACCTAAAGATATGTATGCTTTAAACACATAAATCTTTGAAAAAATATTGGATCTGCTTTCAGTTAGCCATGAACCATTTATGTTTTTACCTCGGTAGCATTTATTGTTTTCTTATTTTTGCAATTTCGACTAATATTTATTTTGTTTAAGTTGACAGTTTTGAATAGTCATGAATCAAGAACGTCGTCAAAAAAAAATTACTAGATCAAGATAAAAAATGCTAGAAAATTTTGAGGAACAAAAGGAAACAATGCAACAAAAAATTGCAATTAACATCATCGCAATACGTCAACGTCTTCACCCTGATCTACAACTTGACCCTGACCTGCTAGCATTTTGTTCTCGTTCTTGTACATCAAGAAAAACTAAAGGTTAGTACTGCTACTAATTCTTATTTTTATTCTTCTTCTTTTTATCCTGTTGCTGCTTCATTACAACTGAAATTTTGCTTTTGCCGTCTGCTTCTAGTTTTTTTTGTTTCCTTCGAGCACCATGGTAGTCTGGTTCTGGAGTACTTTACTCCTTTGACAATTTTACTTGAGTGTTTTTTCCATAGTTGATCTCTGTTGATGTTTTATTTTTAGTACCCAAATTTTCTATAATAACGACACTATAGTATATTTGTACTAGGGCTATTATAACAATCCCTTCTTCTTTTTTCTTGATGTTATGAAACCAATGTGCACTTCCCATTGGACCCATATGGATCTTTTACAGTATCCAGTAGTGGAACCAGATTTTTTTAAAAAAATTTGGATTGTAGTGTAATTTTATCATGTATTAACCATAGTAAGAAAGGGAAGTTAGAGTGATATGCTGAGTTGAAGTGACTTTGGGTTCTAGTTGGAATGATTTTCTGATTACCTTACGGTTCCACTTTCTCCTCATGTTTCTCTTGTATATTACTTTTTGTATGTGACTGTAGTTCTTGCAGCTTATGAGAATGTTGCGTGATTGGCTTAACCACTTTATAACCCTCAAGACTGAAAACTTCTTCCCCTAAAACCTATGGCTATCTATTAATACTTTAAAGTTACATTTGGCTATTGGAATAGCATTTGTCTCCAGGTTGTTTATTCTAGGCTGTGCTGATGTTAATCGTATATCACGTGGAAAGATAGAACTAAAACTTATTTATTCACAAGTCTTAAATAAACTTAAATATCACCAAGTGGATTGTAGTTTAGCTTAACTTAGGTAGGTTTTCGGCATATAAGAACTGGACTTTGGGTCGTTTCACTGTTGCATTACAATGGATCTGCTAATTGAAGAATTTATAGAATGAATTGTCCAGTCTAATGCACTTGTTATTGCAGATCTGAATGGATGAAGATGCTATGGTACTGTATTATCATGGATAACATGGTAAAACAATAGCAATTATGAGATGAGTTCTACTTGTTTCTATCTATTTGTCAAATAGCGATAACATTCTACTTCAGTTTTTAAGCTATCCATAACATTGTCTTCTTGGTAACTTTTCTTATGACATGGTTTCTACTTCTTTCTGTCCATTTGTCAAAGATAATTGACATGAATTTTTTTTTGTAGGTGGAGAAAACAAAGAATCTAATGATGAGCACATTGAAGATCGTTAAGAAGATATTAGTTGATTGTTGTAATTTGTTCTAGGATATTTTTGATATCGACAACAACATGAAACTTGGTCGATTTTCTACTTTTTTTGACATTAATCACTATGGTTGGCTTATTATTTTCGATATACAATTTTTAGATGAACATTCATAGATGTTCTGTGATTCTTATTAAAGATGAACATTAATCATTGTTACATATTTTTGTAACAAATTAAGCTGTTGCAATAGAAACTTTGAGGTGTTGCTATAGAAAGTTGTTGCAACAGTTTTTGTAAATGTTGTGTTAACTCATTTAAATTGTATGTGTCAAAAAAGCGTTGCATTAATCATAAAACCGTTGTAGTAGTATAAAGTTAAATCTAGTAATACACTTATTTTAACTATTGAAATAGATCAAATAACTATTGCATAAAACTCTAAGACAACAGCTTGTAAACTGTTGTGTTAGATCGTTTAAACCATAGCTATAGAGTGATTTGTGACAAAAAACCATATCATTAATAACAAAACTATTGCAATAATATCAAGCTAACCTATGGTTTATTTTTATAATTGTTACAATAGGTATAACAACTGTTACAGTTCATTTCGTTGCAATTGAGGTCAAATAAGTGTTGCAGTAGAGATTGTAATAACCGTTGCTATAGCCTACCCATAGCAATGGTTATAAAAATTGTTACAAGAACCATAGAATTAGATCTATTGCCACACTACCTGGTTAAACGGTTTCATAACCGTTGCAATACATCAATAGGAATGGTTTAATGGGATATTACAACGGTTTTAT
The DNA here is from genome assembly GCA_030864215.1 of Capsicum pubescens. Lineage (NCBI taxonomy): Eukaryota > Viridiplantae > Streptophyta > Magnoliopsida > Solanales > Solanaceae > Capsicum > Capsicum pubescens. Next base: position 148,509,012 of record CM061547.1, read on the forward strand.
ATGTGTTGCCATACAACAAGTTTTCAGTAGTGGAGCACCCTAAAGGGACACACTATGATGGATAAAACCTTTATCAAAGAGGTTTTTCAATTGCCCCTTAAGTTCTTTCAACTCCGTCAGAGAAATCCTATAAAGAAGGATAGAGATCGGATGAGTGTTCGAGACAAGATCATTCCCAAAATTAATTTCTCTATTGGGAGAAATACAGGGATCATCATTGGGAAACATTTTACGAAACTCATTTAACACAAGAATAGATTGAAAAGAAGCCTCTTCTGAATTAGAATATTTAATTCGGACTAGATGACAGAAACAACCCTTTGAAATCAACTTTTGGGCCTTGATTTAATAAATAAATCTTCCCTTAAGCACTAAGGAACTACCTTCCCATAAAATGACTGGCTCATTAGGGAATTTGAATAGAACCCTACGGGTCTGAAAATCTAAGGAAGCATAGCAAGAGTACAACCTATTTATTCCCATGATGACATCAAAATCAATCATATCATACTCTACCAAATCAACAAATGTATCTGTACCACAAATAGATATCACACATCCTTTGTAGACTCTTTTACAAGCCACAGAGTCTCCGACAAAGGTAGAGATAGAAAAAGTAGCTGAAAGACTCTCGGGGCCATAATTAATATACACATCCACATACGGGGTCACATAAAAAAGAGTAGACCCTAGATCAAGCAAATAATACACATTATGGGAGAAAAGTCTCAATATACCCATGACAACATTGGGAGACACCTTGAAATCCTGGCGAGTAGAAAGTGCATACAAGCAGTTTCGACCAACTCCGATTCCAGAAGCAGAAGCAGAAGAAGAAGTAAACATAACACCATTTTGAATGAGAGGAGGAGCGATAGGGGCCCTATTGTCTCAAGAAGCTGCTAGAGGGGGAAATCCTGTTGTATGTGCCCTATCTAACAAAAATGAAAACACCTGTTCCTCCAATTTTCAAATTGACCACTGTGACTCTGACTACATAATATGCAAGGAATGTAGGGTAGAGCTGACTAAGAACCATTAGCCTAAAATTAGGCACCTTGTGCCTAAGACCCATCACTGAATTGAGAGAGATGACCACCCATGAACTTCGGGTAAGGAGACAGAACACCAGCTGAGCAGAACGAATCTGAACTTGCCCACTATTTTCATAACCACTTTCCACTACTTCCACTACTACTCTTGAAAGCTTTAAGCTTCCTTGCTTGCTTCTCACTAAGATCAACTTTCTTTTTCTTATCATCCTCTACTTGTTGCATATATACAATCAACCAAGAGATATCCATTTTATCAATAAACAGGGATGTCTTTCACTCAAGAACTAACTAACGGGACAATCTTAAGACAAACTTACACATTCTATCCCTTATACTAGAAACCATCTTTGGAGAATACCTTGATAATTGATGGATAATTAAGAAATATTCTTGAATGCACATTCTCCCTTGTTTTAAATTCATGAACTTTTTTATATTTACCACCCTCAAATCTTTATGAAAGAAGAGGTCGAGGAAAGCCCCAAAGAAATCTACCCAAGAAGCTAGGCTAGCATCAATACCCTTAGACAACTCCCATACTTCATACCACTAGTACGCAATATCTTTTAATTGTTAGAAAGCAATCTCTACATCCTCAATTTCAAAAGCATGCATGATTCAGAAGATCTTCGCCATTCCATTAATGAAGCCTTGAGAATCTTCATCAACATTCATATCGGAGAACATAGGAGGGCTCAACCTCATAAATTGGCCAACTTTTCTGGCCTCAGAAATGGTAATCGGAGCTTTTTGATCCAGTTGAGATTCTACCTATTGATTCAGGAGATTGATAGAATGATGAAATTCAGCATTAATAGTATCCCTTTGAGAAGACTGAGGAGGAATGCCACTCTCATGAGCAAGGTTGGTGGGTGGAACCCCATAAGAATGGCCAGATGCCACATCCCTAGACCAGATGTGAACTCTAGAAGTTGGATGTGCTTCATCCAAAGGACCCTCAATTGTGTCTGTATGAGACTCAGATTTTCCTTATGACATGATGTGAAAGATAGTACATAAAATTAGAGGAAATCCAAGACCTCAGAAATAATATATTGAGATTGAATCAAAAGAAAGGGAAAAATTCATATAATGTCACATAGCCTCTCTTTTGTAAGTTTGGCGTCCTTCACACCCATAAACAGAGACTTTTGTTAACCCGATATTGTGAACAATCAACTGACCATGAACCTAGTCTATAATACTAACTTGACATAACCCAAACTTTGGTCTATGTCATATGGGCATCTCAAGCTCACATGAACCGGAGGTAACCCAAAAACCCAACCTAAGCTTCTCAGCATACCATAGGAGTCGAAAGAACTCCAACTCACATATAAAAATAGTAAAAATAATAATTTAAGTCAATATTATAATCATCATAATAAGTACACATAAGTTCACCGTTGTTCACAACACCTCTATACAGTACTAAAGCTAATCAGTATATATGTCAAGACAAGCCCCCAACTATAGCCAAACCTAGTCTTAAAGAGACAAAGAGATGACATCTTCCAATGTAAGGAAGATTATTGCTTCAAGTCAAGAATGAATTGTATCAATCTACTAATCATTGTGTTGGTAAAGAAAGAGGTGCTCTAGGTACTACATTGCATGGAAATGTAGCATTTATAGCTGGTTAGCAGTTGGAATGATAGCATGTAACTTAATAATATGTGATAGAATAACATAATTATTCAATAAAAAGACAATATATCATGTTTAGTGTCATTAACATACTTATCTAGACATTTAGACATATAGATATATCACTGATAATTAAGATATCATATCAAGGCTCGTCATCATTCTCAAGAATTCATTAATTAGACATGAAGTGAAGGAATACCACCTCCAACACTCATAGATTCATTATTCTAAATATGTAAAAGGACTCCAAACACAATCACCTTATCATTATATAAGGGACTTCACTCATGCACACATTCATTAACCACAGACATTAACCACATTCACAATCATTCAAATAAGGGACTTTACCCATATACATTCATCATTAAACAATAGACTTTACCAACAAACATTCATCTAGGCAAGGGACTTTAACCTCATGCACGTTTGTTATATAAGGGACTCTAACCACATGCTATATGTGGATTTTATGTCACGACATGAACTAGGCCCTAGCTGTGACAGACATCCCAAACCATGAAGGCCTAAACGTCCTCCTCAATCTGGTGTCACGCACAACATTCATATAGTAAAATAAAATGCAGAATTTTGATCTAATATGGAAACATGGTCATACTCTGGATTAAGTTTAATAATAAGTAATGAATCTAAAATCAACTAAACAACATCTATAACAGTCTGCGAAATCTCTACTATATGAAAATCAGACAACTTTTTGAATACTGGGACAAGGCCCCAGTAGACCGAAATTATAATAGATTACATAATCTAAAAGGACAGGCCTTCCAGAATAGAGAAAGCTCACCACTACACAATTTGATCTGTTGTCTGAATTATCTATAGCTTATCTGGACCCCTAGACTAAACCTCAGAACCTGAGAGGTAGGGGAGGGGATTAATACAGATGTACTGGTACGCAGAGAAAACAAAAAATAATCATTTATATTCAACATATATTAGAGAAATTTAAAGAAGTTCATAAACATATCATATAGTAAGAAATCACATGGTCATTTTAAAAGACTCTATGAAAACATCTGAAATCTGTGACACTTTTTGTCATACTTCTAAGCTTGGTGGTGTAACCTATAATCTGTAATATCACGGGCTATATGGGATCTGCCATTATCTCAGTAGCCAAGCCCCTAACCCAAGTGTGTTGCAAGGGTCGGATTCTCAGAATCTACTATTCCATACGGTCATCGCCAACGTAGAATAATAATCTACCCATATCAGTAAATACGGTTTTAGGCTAAGAGTTATCTGAACTCAGGCCTTCTTCGGATAACCACCTAACCCTCTTTATGCCTAATTTTAGTTCTTTTAAACATGCATGCTCTAAAAACATACTCTGAAATCTTTAACTATATTATGGCATATACACATATATGGTATCGTCATACCATTGACTTGCAAGTCACATTCTCTGAGCCATTTATAGAAATTTATATCTCTGTTTTCAAATCCTGAAATTCAGAACCACCTTATCAACAATTCATTTAATAAACTCATGAAAAACTATCCAGTTAATTCTCTTTATCAATAATTCAGTAAACAAAGGTGGTCATGTTAAAAGTTTCAATCTCATCCAATTATTTCTCTTTAACATCACATAGTTATATGAAGAAACACCTTCTCAATAATTCAAAATCATATTCAAGTACAAGGACATTGAGAAAACATATTTGAAATCATAAAATATGCATATCAACTCTTTTCCAACAAAACCATAAGCTTTAATCAAATACAAGCGAGGGAGTTCATAATTTATGCTCTCAAATAATGTTAAACCTCAAATCCCATACATATGCGTATACATGTAAATCAATTTAGGGGATAGGACCACAAGGTCAAAAAAATAGTAATATAAAACAATCGGAGTATGTAATTTAGAACATAGATTCCAAAACCCCTTTGAAATTGATGCATACAATTCTTAAAATCATGCTTTAATGGTTTTAAGCCCATGTAGTTTTTAGGATAAAACCCACATACCTTAAATTATAAGATCTGAAAGATGGAACCTATATCTTGATAGATGAAACCTGGATCTTGATTTGTTTATTGGAGATCTTGAACTTAAGGCTTGATTTTCTTGAATTTCTTATTCTTGGAGAAAACCCAAATTTGATCTTATTTTGAGAGTGAAGAGGAAGTTTTTGATGTTGTAAAACTGATAGTGATTGATAATTAATGCTTAAGGGGTGATTTAATTCATGTGAAAGGTTTTTGGAGTGAGGGAAAGACCAAAATACCCCTAAGGAACCCCAAAAAAATTGCATAATTGCATAACTTGACGACCAGGGTTGACGGGACGTGACTCAGGTGATAAGTATTCACCCAGGTCATCTGTTTTGTGATGGTTTTCACCATTCACTACCTTAGGCTGACGACCAGGTCTGACAGGCTGTCACACAGCTGATGAGTCGTTAGCGTCGTTGTCACATTTTGGAAAACAAACACTTTGAATTAAAATAAGCATAAATTTATACTTCGATACTAGATTAAAGAAAAGCCAATGGCATTAGAAAGAGGACTCACAGACCTTTAATTTGATATATAGTAGGCCACCGAGTTCGTTATATAAAATAATTTATGGCCAATTGAAGTTGATCCAAGTTTTGACGCTCACTAAAACTTTAACGATAGGAAATCTTTCAACTAGTCCTTGAGCTAAGGGAACTCTATGATCTCAATTCATTATCAAATAGGTTACCACACTACATCATTGATTAACATGCCAAATAAGCATAGGATTTAAGGCTTTTGGATTATCTACGCATAGAAATGACGATTTTCATTCTTGCCCGAAATTTGAGGTGTTACACTTTAACACAAGCCCCTTCATTAGGCGAGGTACCTTGACCTAAAGAGCTTTTTTTATGCAATGGACTTTACCTTACATTTTCATTAGGAGAGGGACTTTAAATCTATGCTGCATAATGATAAAGGGGCTTTATCGTCAAGACATCACATAAGGAAAGGAACTTTAACCTCAATACATCACCACCATTATGAGTTGACATTTGGGACCTTTCTATTTTGTCTATGAATCAACGAACAGTCAACACAACACTTATGAACTTTAACCAGTTAGCCAATTCAATCATTATACAAGACCACATGGTCGTTATGGGAGATTTCATTGCTCAACCAATTCAATAAGCCAATGACTTAATTCAATTATCACTTAATTCATTTTATGGTCCTCAAAACCTTCACAAGACGTCCACATTTAAATAGCATTCTCATGCCACATTATAGTTCAATACATTATTAAAGTTCATCTTCATATTTAGGGACTTCACCAACTTATTAGTCATTATCTAAACAAGATCATCAACTACACATTAAATGGCTCACAATACTCTTATCACAATATTTATCAAACATTCATACTCATTTGACAATTTCCCTAGTTAAACATATCCTCAACAGTTGACTAGACACTTTCACAAACACTTTTTGTGCATTCTTATGACAAAGAAATTTTCATGATAGTTATCATCAATAATAGGGCTACTCAATACGCTCAAGTTAAGCAATGTACAAAAAGCATCCTTCTCTGCAATCTACCATCAACAACGTATATCAACACAAGTATAAACAAAAATCATCATTATTATTGTTTGATAGTAAAACCCATTTCATTTATTTCAAAATCACCATCTACACTTACTAATTCAAGTGTGAAATACATGGTTTAAGAGATATTTAAAGATGGGAATATTTACGTTCCTTACAAAAGAAGACACACCAACTATCTTAATTCATCCTCTTGCCTCAAGATGAACACCTCCAAACCCTAGCTTTCAATCTTATTCCAAGAGCCTTTTTGAGTGTTTAGAATGTTTTAGTATTGGAAATGAAGACTTGGGAGGCTAACATGACTTATATATCCAGAGGTTTTAGGGTTTTAAGAAAGTTAATTAACCAAAAAGTCCTTGGTTAAAATATGGAAAATACACACGTGCAGGGGTACGACTCCCCCCATGGTTCACTTAGAAATTGTAGCCTAGGGTACGAGTGGTACCCTAAATCATAACCTATACTTTTCCTAGGACAACCACACTATTTTAGGTATGAAAAGGTACCTCTGATTCATAACCAAGGGTACCAATCACCCTCCAATCATTAGTTCAATATGTTATCAAAACAATCCTCTTCTAGGTTAGGTTTCCCTCTATACTGTTTAGTAGTTTATGACTCGCTTGCAATATAAGACAAAGGGATGAACTTTTCATCTGAAGGAAAATATACTAACCTAACTTACTATATAGAATATGAAAGGTGAAGTCATGGTGGGTACGAGTCGTTACGTAGGGTACGACTCAAACATTCCCTACCGTATCCAAACAAGAGACATCAAAGGTTGGTGTTTTTCAATTGTTCAAAGGTCTTGGTTCTTTAAGTCTCTTCCACATTGATAGGTAAGTATAGATATAAGTTAACACCCTAATATGCACCTAAGGAATCCTTACACAAGTTTGAAATAATAAATACCAAGAATACGACACAACACACATATCATGATCATTGCCATTCAACCAAACTTTTTTCAAGGTCAAATTCTCTAGTGTTTCATTTATGCAGGCATTGTTAAAATGGCCCCCATAGTGATAAAGTGGGGACCGCTAATGCAGACACTATACCAATGGCCAAGGTTGCTTAAGAGACCCATGGGAGCTAACGAACTAGCCACTAAAGCTACCCCATGACTGCTAAAGCAAGCCTATCAGGTACCACATACCATATTTAACTATGTCTAAAAATGGCATTTGATTGAGTGATCATTATTCATTTGGAACCCCATGCGTGCAAATAATCTATGCTACCATACAAAATTCAGTATTTTGGAATCAATGAAACCATTAAAACATTCATCAGGGATTGTTTGTATTTAATATTGGTCCTACACCTACAGTTTAATTTTTCATATAATCTACTAAATAGCCTTAAATAAGTCTGGATAAATATACAAAGTAGGATTGACCCATTCTAGATAATATAACCCCTATGATACCTGATAAGTGGAGAATTTATCATTTATTTGCATCCACATTCTAGCATTCCAAGATGAATTAATGATTTAGATGAGGAAAATTCGTGATCAAAATGCATTAATTTCAAATACTTGTGATCTTTTAGGTAATATAATGAAAATGAGTGAGATAAATATGGAGGAGAAGTAAAGTGAGAATAAATAGCAGGAGAAATAAAGATCAGACACTGGTGGCGATCCTGAAATGATAAGATTGCACTCAGAGGGTCGGGATCATGATAAAATGTCAAGTCAAACTTTAATGATTGTATGATGACCACCATGATCATGGTAGTCGCGAACACAATCAAGAGATATATATTTTGGTAGGGAAAAAAAGTTCTAGGGACAGAATAGGAATTCGACCAAGCTTAATCCAAAATCACAAAAAGCTAAACCCTTGTATATTTTTAGTATCTTTGTAATACCCCGAATTTTCCTAGCCTAGATTAACCCTTAGTACATGGGATATTCTAAATAATTTTTTTAGAATACTCAGTAATTTTAAGATAAGAGCCTCCCATTGTGTAGAAACTTCAATTAGCTTTCCAACGATGTAATATTCGTCTAAATCCAACAATAGGGTAAGAAGTTATGGCGATTTTAAGATTTAGTCATTAAACATTAACATTCAGGCTAGTAGCCCTTCGCGTAATGTGTAAAAATAGCAATTTTCTATTTCCAGTGTTGCTTCATGATATTGGCATAACGCGTCATAGACCCATTTCACAATTGTCCATTTCCAGAGTACAAATGCAATACCACAGCGTCGCGGTGCAGTTCTAGTTTACAAAAAATATGGCAACACGATACCACCGCATTGCTCCCCCATATAATTTCCCAGTTTTCATTTTCCATTGATGCAGCGTGATAGCACCGCGTTGCACCAGGGGTCCAGATTAGGAAAATTTCACAAAAAATTAAAGTTGTGCCCATGGTTAAAATAGTCTTTTCCGATGATTTTATTCCACCCAGATATGGGATTTAAGCCCTAAAAACATGTAAAACCCTTCATTATTCATTTTTCCCCTAAATTAAAAGGTAGTTCCCTCTCAATAAAACAAACCACCTTTCCCCAAAATCAAAGGTAGTTCTCTCTCAAGAAAACAAACCCTATCTCTTAAGAATCATGGTCAATCACAAGAATCTCTCCAAGAACTCCAAGAATCTCACGAATTAAGGTATTTTAGATGTTCATCTATGAATCCTTACCTTCCATGGATCCCAAGAATCCTTTTTCAAAATACAAGATTTATGATGTATGATTTCCATGTTTGAATTTGATTGAATTCATGATTCATGATGTTTTTTGAGTTTTAATCAATCATTTAGATTACAAGTTCCAAGAATTAATTCTAGTAAGTGCTGAATAACATGATATTAATGATAAACCCTTCAATTTGCAAGTTGATTATTGTATCCATGTTAACCCTAAGTGTTTATGATTTAATGAACCAAGTATGCTTCCCATGTGTTTGATAAATTGTCTATGAAAACTAAATAATGCCATTATAGCATGCTAACATATATTCCCCATCCATGTACAAGTTAATGCATTACAAGTGTTTGATAAAATATCTCTGTGAATAAATTATTCCCAAGTGAACATTGTCATGTTATTCAAGATTATGCTTTGCTTTAATTTTCATGCTATCGAGTTCTAAGGGTATTTAATACTCGACAATCTAGCTGTTACTTAGAGTAAGTGTCAATTACAAAATAGAATTTGTTATGTCATGATTAGTAGTACTCTCAGTCAGTTACAAAACTCACTAGAAGTTAGTCAATTACAGAACTTAGGAAAACTCAATAATCTCAGTATTATTTCAGTCCAATTCAGTATACTCAGTTCAGTATCTTTTTTTTAGGAGTAGACACTAGCACCGAGCGAGTGTAGAGGTGACAACCTCTCCCTCAGGAAGGAAGAGTCATTAGTAGAAGTCTCACACTACAGAACTATATAGGCAGCGTCGGATGTAAGGAGTCAACAGTCAGATTAAGGATTGGCTACCTCCTAGGTGTGACCCATCAGATTAGGCTTGACTTCCTATTCAACCTCACTCGTTAGATAGGCTTGACCACAGCCGTGTCTTTACCCATGGTACGGTACTGGCACCCTTCCAATTAGGGTTACAGGTTGGACCCCACTCAGTTTACTCGGGGGCATGTCGGTTAAGTAAGAATTCCCACAGTTTTAGTTTCAGTCTAGTCTTCAGAATAGAATTCAGTGTAGTTCTAAAAAATCAAGACTATCAGATATAGTCACTCAGTTATTAATAATTCAGTTATCATATGTCAGATTCAATTACAGTATGTACAATATGTTCAGTAGTTATAGATCCACCATGTATGTTAATCCAGCTCTTGCATATCATTTAGTTAGTTATTGTTCATGCATATGAACCTATACATTCAGCCTTACTTCATTTAGCATACCAGTACATTTCTACATACTGATTGCATACCCGTTTCTTGCGATATGATGTTTCATATCATAGGTTCAGATGCTCAGGTTCCTGGCCGCACTTAGAAAGATTCAGCAAGCAGTAGCAGATTTAGCAGTGAGTCCTCATTTATCGAGGATATGCTTTTATTTTAGTACTTCAACTTAGCAGTATTTTAGTAGATGTAGTTAGTTGGGTGATTGTCCCATCAACTCCACTTTCAGACAATTTCAGTTAGAGGCTTTTTCAGACTAGATTTTCAGACAGTGTTTTAGATTCAAATATTATTGTTCATCATCAATATTTTAGATGTTTTGAACCTTATGGAATTTTAGCCTATTATTCTACAATTATTTTAGTATTATTTTTTAGTACTTATAGAAAATATCATTCATGTGTTAGCTTGTGGTCTTTCGGGGTCGCAAGCACCGTGTGATGACTAAGGGGTAGTCTTGAGCTGTTACAAACATGGTATTAGAGCCTAAGGTTCAACAGTGTCCTATTGAGTCTGAAAAGCCACATCTCATAGTGTCTTTTGCATGGTGTGTAGTGCACCACACTTATGTACAGTAGGCTATGAGATGTGTTAGGAAAAGTATTCCTTCTTTCAGTATTCAGGTCATGCAAATAAGCGTGAGATCAAGTTAATTTCTTAGTCTAATCCACTTCTTTCTTTTATTTACAGAACATGCCTTTAAGAGGACTAACGAAAGAAAAACCAAAAATAAGTCATCCCCTAAGCCCATTCAGGCAGATCCCCTGGAAGAATATGTCTCTCACATAGAATTCAGAGTTGCATTCACTACTCTAGCCAATTTAGTCAAAGCCCAGAATGAATGGTGAACTACTATTTCGGCCAACCTAGTGGACAATACTGTTACAACCAGGATTCAGGACTTCACCCGAATGAATTATCTTTCCTTTACGGGATCTAAGTCAAAAGAGGATCCATAGGAGTTCCTCGATTCAATCTCAGACAAGGTAGTATGAGTGTAAAACAGTATTACCTCAAGTTTACTCAGTTAGCCAGGTATGCTCTCCATATAGTCGCATACAATTGGACCAGAATAAGCAAGTTTGTATCTGAGGTGTCAGATAGTATGGTTAAGGAATGTAGAACAACGATGTTGATTAAAGATATGGACATATCTTGGATTATGGTATATGATTAACAAATTGAGGAGCAGAAGCTTAAGAAGAAGGAGAGAGAATAAAAAGGCTAGAACAGGTAGCTTTAATTTTAGTCAGCCTAAGTCAGAGCGCGGTAACCGTTCCCAATTTTGTCCAAAATCTTTGTTCTAATTTTTTCCTCAACTAGTGTACCGATCACCCAGGATAGCATAAGCAATGGTCGTACTAATCCATTATGTGAAGAGTGTGGTAAAAACCATAAGGAAGAGTGTAGGGGTAGTAGTAATGTTTGCTATGGTTGTGGGAAACTGGGCCATAGGCTCAGAGAGTGTTGAGTATCTACTCAGAGAGATAGGGATATGCGCCATCAGGGTCAGTCTTATCAGTCACCAGTTCAGTCCAGTCGCCCGAATCAGCAGGTCTCCTCATCTAGTGATGATCAATGTCTAAATAGATTTTATGCACTCCAGTCCCAACAATATCTGGAAAGTTCTCCTGATGTGGTCACTGATAAGTTAAAAATCTCCCACTTATATGTTTATGCCTTATTAGATCAATGAGCTTCTCTATCTTTTGTAATTTCATACATACTAGTCCAAACCAAGGTTAAACCCTAAAACAGTAGTAGGGTTATTAATTTAGTAAACCACAGACATAGAATGATGACTTTAAGATAAGGGGGAGATGGTAGTATAGTACATTGTAGAAGACTATGCATGCTCACACTTCCTAGTATAAGGAGTTCTAGTTCACTCTGTAGTACGAATCAGGTTCCATAAGTTCATAAAATCAAAACTCAAGTCATGCAGTACATAACATACGTATTCATGTTTCCAAGTATGCTCAGTTCTCATGAGTCATGTTACACTCCAAATGGTTCGTGAAGTTCAGTTTATGCTATGTGTTCCTCGGGCCTCAATAGTGTGTCGAAGTCATTCAGTTATCCTTCAGTTAGATTATGTCTCGTACTTCATCATATTTTTTATTAAACCTACTTAGTACCATATTTAGTACTGTTAGAAACTTGGTATCACTTACTATCTAATATAATTCTCATGTCAGTCATGTATTTCATGAACCAATTTTAGCCATGTAATTATGCATAAGATATGCATGTTCAGTAGGTAAGTTTAGTCTATCATACCCTTCACATAATAATTCTTCAGTTATGGATGTATAGTTTAGTAAGTATATTCAGTCTGCCAGTACTCAGTTTACTCAGGTGGCATGTTGGTTAAGTGAGAATTCCCACAGTTTCAATTTCAGTCTCAGTCTTCAGAATATAACTCATTTTAGTTCTACAGAATCAGGACTGTCAGATATATTAACTTAGTTATCAGTAATTTAGATTATCAGTGATCTCAGATTATCAGTATATTTAGTTATCAAATATTAGATTTAGTTCCAGTATACTTAGTTAGAGTATGCACAGTATGTTCATTAGTTCCAGATCCTCCATGTATGCTAATCCAGCTCTTGTATATCATTAAGTAAGTTATTGTTCAAGTATATGAACCCATGCATTCAATGTTACCTCATTTAGCATATGAGTACTTTACCACATACTGATTGTATATTCGTTTCTTGTGCTATGATGTTTCATATCATAGGTTTGGATGCTCAGGTTTCTGACCGCGCTTAGCCAGATTCAGCAAGCAGTAGCAAATCTAGTAGTGAGTCCTCATTCTTTGAGGATATTCTTTTATTTCAGTATTTCAACTTAGCAGTATTTTAGTAGATGCAGTTAGTTGGGGGATTGTCCCATCAACTCCACTTTCAGAGAGTTTCAGTTAGAGGCTTTTTCAGACTAGATTTTCAGACAGTGTTTTAGATTCAGATATTATTGTTCATTATTAGTATTTTAGATATTTCGAACCTTATGGCATTTTATCCTATTATTCCATAATTATTTTAGTATTATTATTTAGTGCTCACCGCAGATATCATTCATGGGTTAGCTTGTGGTCCTTCATGGTCGCAAGCACTGTGTGATGACTAGGGGGTAGTCTTGGGTCATTACAATCTTTCATTAAATTTTCCATTTTGTAGAGAGAATAAGAATTTATTTTTGAGGGTGAAAACAAATGTTGAGTTGAGTCGAAGAGAGATTTGGCTTTAAATTGAAATTAGAGTTTTGATTTATTCTTCATTTACTTTTAAATGTAAGCATTGAATGCAAACATAGATATACTTTCTTTACTTAATTGCATGTATAGATAAATTACTATCTTGGGGTTGTGTTTTATTTGGTATTTAATAAGTTGTGGGCATTAATTATTAGTCCAAATAATTAGTTAAGGGTGTTGGGTTTTGTTCTTACTATATGTTTGATTTGAGAATTATGGGTAAAAGCCTCAATTTAGTAGAATCATATATCATCCATGAAAGAGGGATATGGGTGATGAATAATTGTGAAGAACACCTTGAATTAGCTTCTTTGTTAGCATAATCTTAGAAATAAGTGTGCTAGTTAAATTGACTATGTTAATAAGTATTATATTAGAGATAAGGATTCTTAGTATGAAGTCATGGATTGTTAAACTTATCACGCTCATGAGGTATTTGAAAGAATCCAAGAGTGGAATTTAGTGTTTTATTGAAAGGTTAAGACTATGACACTAAATCTATCCTACCTAAAACCCTTCGCCAACACTTTGATTAACTCTTCATTACCAATAAATGAACACTACTTAGGATTACGTAACCATAAGATATATCTTGATTTGATAGACTTAACAATTTTTCGACCTCATAATATTGTAATTTGGTTATTGTGTTCAACAAATTTCAACTTTCAGACCCCCTAATTTACTTTCAAGTTTGTTTTAGATATCACATTATGAGTTAACTCCTTTTTAACTCTCGACACATGTGGGTATCAAAATCTAGATTGTACTCTTTTAGGATTAGACCCCGATTCTTGTTGGGTATATATTAACAAACATCCGCCTTGCATAGAAATAAGGGTATAAGTTGGGCATTATAAAAAATAGCACCATTGCTGGAGAGTGAAGCTTAGTGTTTACTATTGCATTGTTGTTAGTGCACTTGGGTTAGCCGAGGTGTTTGGTTTATATTATTTATTGTTTTTGTCTTTCTATTGGGTGACTAAATAGCATTTGCATTACAATGAGCCAACAAGGGAGAGATATTGTCTCTTTTTATGGGCATATGAGAGATAGGGATTATCTTGATGATGCGGGGCATGCTAGTTCCATTCACATCCCACCAGTGATGAATGTTGCTTTTATCAATCATTTACACTCAACTTTATTGCACACTACCATGTTTTGTATAAATAAAAGAGAAATAATCATGATTAGATGCACTAATATCCATATTTTACAAGCATAGAGTTGATGTGATGAAAAGATGTGGATTGAAGCTTAAAAGAGGTCAAATGGAAGAAAAGAAGTATAGTTGAAGCCTTAAGTAGACATCATCTATAGTTACCATGATCATATGTCAAAGTCCGCGGTTGCAGTTAGTCAAGATGGTCAAAAGAACACGATCGGGAAGCAAAATCACAACAACAATAGCCATGATCGCATACAACCTCACGCGATTGCGGCTAAGCAGGAATGTTTCCCAAGGAAGTTTTGTAATTTCCCCTAGCTAAATACCAAACCTTATATAGGCTACAACCCTTTATTCTTTGGGTATTGATTAACTCATAGACACTTTTGAATTTGAAACAAGAACCCTAATTGGGAAAGATTGTAACTAATTTTGGAGACATAAATTCTTAGTGTTTTGTGAAGGATGGATACTTTGTATATTCCTTATGCTATATATTTCTCTACTTTCTTCATTAGTATCTAAGTAATTTAGTCTTGGGATTATTTTGAACTAATGTGTAATTGTGTGTGGGTGTTGTTGTGTTTGCATGATTTTTAGTTGTTAATTATGGATTGCACCATTACCTGAGTTTGGTTGTTGGAATTTATGGATTAAAACACCAAATATATAAATGGGTTTTATGGGTGAAAACCTCAAATTCTAGAAACCCTTCATCATTATTGAAAGAGGGATGAAAATGAACATATAGGAACCCATAGCATCCTTAAAAGAGGGCTATAGGGGGACAAGCCAATGGTGGACAATTAATATTGTGGTCTACTACCTTTAACAATATTAGACATAAGTGTAAATGGATTGTAAGTCATATCATAGGCATTTTCCTATAAATAGGGATATCTAATTGAGGTTTTGGGTGACTTTGAGTGTCACACTCGTTAGGTGCTCGAAAAAGCCAATGGGTGACATCTTTGTGGTTTTGTTGAAAGACTAAACACAAAGACCTTCGACCTAGTCTATCTTTCACTTAAAAACTATTTTTCATGTTAAACCATCATTAACCCGCATGCTCTTTACTTTTATGTTTGTATAATCCCAGAATTACTTCCAAACTAGATTTTAAATCAATAGTGCTATATTAGTGTCTTATTTGATGAAATATTTTCATAAACTACCCCTCCCATTTTAGTTTAAGTGTTGTTTTTGTTTGCATTTGAGTATCTTTTTAGTAATTAGAGCACCTATAGGACTTGAAATTTACATTTTATCCTTGTGGATTCGACCCTAACGTGAGTTGGAATATTGAAAACCACCACCTTACCCCTTAAACATGGGTGTAAGTTGAGCTTTCTCAAAATAGTATCGTTGCCGAGGAGTGGAATATAGATTTTACTTGTGTTGTGATTTTTACTTAGGTATACCTGGGGTGGTGTGATTTACTCTCTTTTTTGGCTTTTTTTTAATTGGTTGTAGGTGATCGTAGTGTTTATGATGAATGACAATGCTAGTAACATGCTGAACTTTGATGTTTCTCTCGATAATGAGGGACAACTAAATGATACGCTCTAAACGAGTGCAATTTGTATCCTACCAACTAATGGGAATGGAGTTTTCCTCGTAACTAGTGTTATGTTACACATATTACAAATGAAAGGGCCATATGGTGGTCAAGCATGTGAGGACCCCAATGTTTAATTGAAGAATTTTATGTAGGTGTGTGCACCTTTCAACATCGTACACATCACTCAAAACTCTATTTATCTTTGCCATTTCCTATTCTCTTTTATGAGCGAGGCGGTGTTGTGGCTCCATTCGCTCCCACCAGGTTCAATCACTACTTGGGAAGATCTTACCATGGTTTTACTTGATTGATACTTCCCACCATCCAAAATTCTCTAACTATAGGATGAGGTCATAAATTTTAAGAAATTGAGCAGGGAACAATTATTTAAAGCATGGGAAAGATTCAAAGGAAAATTGGATAATTGTCCAAACCACGAGGTCTCGGAGAAGATGCTTCTCCAAATCTTTTACTGGGACCTTGATCCACTTAAAAAAATAGTGGTGGAAAATATGGCGGGAGGTTCTCTAGTGAATATGCACTACCATGCACCAATTCAATTATTGGGAGAGTTGACGGAAAAAAATCGAGGTTGGCATACCCGAGATATCGAAGTGCCCTGAACCAAAGGGAAAGTTGAATTTTATTTCATTAGTGGTATTCTCCATCTACTTCAAATGAAATTTCTATTTGGGGGTTAACCACACAAAGATGAGAATTTAAATATGAAAAAACTTCATTGACATGTGCTCCCCTTTTGATATTGCCAATATATTTCAAGAGTCCATCCGATTGTGACATTTCCCATTTTTGTTGATGTGAAAGGTGTTTTTATGTTTGAGATATCTACCCACTCGTTCTATTACGTCTTGTGTTGAGATTATGTAGTCCTTTTTTGATCAATATTTCACTCATTCTAGAATGAGAAAACTAAGGTAGGAAATTAGAAATTTTTGTCAATTTAGTTGTGTGCCCTTGTATAAAGTGTGGAAAAGTTTCAATGATAAAATCATGGAATAATAGAACCATGAAGTTCCCGAGAAGATGATTCTCTAAATATTTTATAGGGAATTTGACCAATTGAATAAATTAATCATTGATAACGAATCAAGACATCTATTGTTATGTTGTCTTTTGGGGTAACATCAAATTTCTTGAATCATATGACGAAGCTATCTAGAGGTTGGCACACAAGAGATGCCGAGGTGGTCGTAGAGGCTCCCTCCACAACTTTTATGGGTCAGGAACAAAGAAGAAAGTATTAAGAGAGAGATGTGAATATGGACAAACTAATAACCAAATTGTTTTCAAATCATGTGGTTGTTTCCCTCATTACCAATCAAAGGAAAAGTGGTAATCAAGGTAAAAACAATCGGGAAAGGGACAAAAATAAAGATGTTATGGTTCAAATATTGAGGGGTGTTGAAGGGACCAAAAAAATGGTAAGGGAATTGAGAAGTGATTTCACCTAAGTAAACAAAATGGTGACATCTTATTCAATATCCATCAAGCAAGTAGTGACACAAGTGGAAACATATTGGCACAACTTAAAGCTAAACAAAGAAGGGGACAACCTAGTGATGCAGTGACCAATACAAAAGGTAATTCTCAAACCCAGGCTATAATAACTAGGAGTGGTCTATCTATTTATGAGAAGGTTGTTGATCTTGATGAAGACTCCAATGATAAGGAAAGCTATAGGAAAGATAATGTGAAAATGAAGTGGTTGGGTAACCAAACTGATGAGGTCCTAAAACCAAATGAAGTAATTGGTGAGCAACCAAAGGTAGTTGAAGACAAGAGTGAGATAAAAGAGCCTCCTAGAGTGATTATGGGTAATGATCCAAAAGTAAATGAACATCAAATTCTCCCATTCCCACAAAGTATTAAGAAGATAAACAACAATACCAAATTCAAGAGGTCTATAGAGAAATTTAGCAACCTATCCATCAAGATTTTGTTGATTGAGGCTTTGCCAAAAATTTTAAGGTATGCTAAATTCAAGAAAGACTTGGACACCAAAAATGAAGTTGTGGATCACGAAATAATAGAGGTGACTCATAATTATAGTGCTATCATGTCAAGCACAATATCGTTGATGAAGGAAGATCTGGGTCTATTCGCCATCCCTTACACCATTGGGATGTTTAATTTAGATAACGTATTGTGTGATCTTGAGGAAAACATCAACTTGATTCCATTTGACATGTTTCAAAAGTTGGGTTTGGTTACTCCTAAGCATACCACCATGAGGCTATTGATGGTTAATCCCTCAATCAAGAAACCAGTTTGGGTGTTGTATGATGTGTTAGTGATTGTTGACCAATTTACCTTTCCAATAGACTTTATTTTCCTAAATTTTGTAATTGATCATGAAGATCCTATTATTCTTGGTAGAGCATTTCCATCCACCAAAAGGGCATTAGTCGATATAAAGTGTGGAGAGACGAAAATTTTAGTAAATAATGAGGAATTCGCCTTTAATGTATGCAAGCCCATGAAGCAACCTATGGACTTGTAAGTGATCTCAGTGATTGATGTCATTGATATTAAAGTGATGAACATAATTGATGCAGATCTTGTAAATTACCCCTTAGTGGTTGAATTATGGAATTACTAAATGGAAAGAGACTATGTGTATGATGAGGCGATCAATTCATTGATGGGTCTTGGATACTAGACCAAGAATCTATCAAAATTAAATTTAGACTTGAAAAGTCATGAAAGTCCACCCTCCAAGTTGTCACTCATTAAACCTCCACAACTTGAGTTGAAACTGTTGTCTTGCCATCTTTGTTATTTTTCCTTGGGTGATAATAATTCATTTCCAATCATTTTCACAGGTGATCTTGAGTTTTGCCAAGTGGAAGACTTGAATGCTATAGAGATGAAGTACATTTGTTCTTTTGAAAGGCCTATATCATATACTATAGCATAGCTCTTAGAATTTTTTCCCACAAAATCAAGTCATAAATTGATCATGTCCTAATTGTAAAACATAAAAGGATACTCAACCCACTAATGTAAGAATTGGTAAAGAATAAAATCATAGAGTTCCTTGATATGGGTGTCATTTATCCAATTTTGAATAGCACGTGGGTGAGCCCATTGGAATGTGTCCCAAAAAGGGTTGCTTGATGTAGTTCCTAATTAGATTAATGACTTTGTCCCCATCCATCCGATTATGGGCAGGAAGTTATGTATGGACTATTGCAAGTTTAATTCAAAGAATGATAAGGACCATTGCCCCATGCTATTTATGGATCAAATAGTAGGTAGGAATACGAGGCGGTGATGATATTATTTTCTTAATGGTTATTTAGGGTACAATCAAATTTGCATTACCCGATAAGACAAATAAAATACATCTTTCACTTGCCCCTATGGCATATTTCCTTTCAAGCATAAGTTTTTTTCCTATCCAATTCTCCGACAACGTTCCAACGATGTATGTTATCTATCTTTGTGGATACGGTGAAGGTTTCGATGGAGGTATTCATGGATGACTTATTAGTACTTGGTGATTTATTTTAGTCATGACTTACACATGTGCGGATGGTATGGTTCTCAAAGTGATAAGAAAGAATGAAAGATATACTTAAAGCTTGTTATTCCTCCCGTTTCAGTGGACACAATGAGTGATTCGGAGGACACAATAAGAGATTCGGACCGCTGCCCAAATTCTTCAAAGTGGTTATTATTGGACTACCATTTATAGAGATGTTATTGAGATATCCAAATTATGTCATAAATGCCAATTGCAAGGTTGAGTTTTGAGATGGCATGAGATGCCCCTGGACCATACCTCAAAGTTAAACTATTTGATGTATGGGACATTGATTTCATGGGACCATTTTAAGCTCTTTAGGTAACATATACATCTTAGTGGTGGTGGACTATGTCTCAAAATGGATAGAGGTTGTTGCTCATTTGAAAAACAAAATCAAAAGCATCCCTTTCTTCTTGAAGAAATACATCTTTACAAGGTTTGGGATGTTGTAAGCCATTATAAGTGATGGAGGCTCACATTTTTACAATTGAGTTTTCAACACTAATCTTGACTATTATAGTGTTAATAACAAGGTTGATAACCCATATCGACCCCAAATGAGGGGCTAAGTCGAGGTGTATAATGCAACTAGATGACGTCTTATAGGATAACATTAAAAACTCCTTATTGGAATGTCCCCATCCTAATTGGTGTTTGGGAATACATGTCACCCATTTAATTAGAGCATAAAGCATGGTGGGCTTTGGAAAAAATAAATATTTATTGGGTTGATGCATCAATGTCAAGAGTAACTCAACTCCATGAGCTTGAATTTTTTTTTCTCAAGGCCAATGAAAGCTCCATTTTGTATAAGGAAAAAATAAAGATGCGGCATGATACCAAAATTATAATGAGGAATTTCATGTTGGGAATGACATACTCCATTATAGTTTTTGGTTGAAGCTTTTTGCGATAAAGCTGGATGTAAGTGGTTGGGTCCTTTTGTGGTTACAACGTTGTATCCCAATACAGCGATCGAGTTTGAAGACCTTGAGAAAAAAGATTTGTAGTGAATGGGAAAATTCTAAAACACTACAATGTAGGTGGACTCGGGGTAGCCAAAATTGAGTTATTGCGCTTCATGGATCAATAATTATGATTAAAAAACATTGTTTCACGATGTTGAATGATATGCTTGATGGGAGGCAACCCATTATTTTGATGTTTTTTTCAATATATTTTTGATAAATTCACATAATTTGGATGCTTTACAGGCATTTTAGACTAATTGGAAGCAAAAAATAAGGGGAAATCCAGTTTAGATGTATGGCTGCCATGTAGAAAAATAGTACAAAATAGGGAGCATAAGGCCTCATGTACTATGATTTCAATTGCATTGAGTCTATTGCAATAGCGCTAGTGTATTATGCACATTTTCCCTCGATGTGATATTAGGGAGACTCTTTTACCCTTCTTAGGCTTTTGTGTTATGAAGTGAGGAAACTTTAACTCATGTGTTAGGGGTGTTGTGTATGTGATCCTTTTGTGTGCATTGGTTGGGAATATATAAATTTAGTTCACACTAGGTATGAAGATTTTTTAAATTAATTATTTCATTTTTATCTTTTTATTTATCTTTTTATGTGGTGTTGGATGTGACATTCCCTATGATAAGCTGAGTGACGACATTCTTAAGGAAAAATATCGTGTTGGGGTTTTGAGTACCAGGGGCATTATATTTTGGAATGCTATTATTTCTGTGGTGAAGTGTTAATATCCATATAGTTTGCCTTTATAAGATCTTAAATATAAGATGATGACTTATTTTGGTGCCAACAATAGTTAATCTTACATTGTGAAAAGCGAAGCAAGAACCCCCCTCCGTCTAAATTTTTTAGTGAAAATCAAGGGCATGGAGATGAATTATTTTGTAACAACACTTTACCTCTTTTTGTGACTCCAAATTCTTTAGTAGGTAGTGTATAGTTATGAACTATTTTTCCTCAAATATGAGATACAATTGATCCTCCTAGAAAAGTTTACATGCCAAGCATGGTGAGCATATTCTATTGATTATCATATGTACTTGTGACATCTAGAACTTTCCCCACTGGTATTTTAAATCTAATGTTAATTACACATGGTTGGAAGAAAGAACATAGGCATTCTTTATGAACATGGAAATCAACTTTAGCATAAAAACCCTACCTGTTCATGGATGGTACCCTAGTCTCCCCTTTTGACCCTTTGAACATTTCTTTAGCAATCATATTGCAAGTGTTGAACCATTTAAAATTTATCCCACTTTTGAACCATAACCTCCTTGAACTTAAAAATGCAATTTGAGGCTAAAAGCCTATGATGGGGGTGGTAAATCTTGGAAGAGGTTATCCTAGGCCACAGTATTGAAAGTAAGTACAAAAATATTAATAATGAAGACAGATGAATGAGAAAAAGAAAGGAACCAACAAAAGAACGAAAAACATGAGATTACATAAAGTAAAGGTATGAGAAGAAAATGCTTTCAAAAGATGGGTGAAACAATATGGTAAAACAAGGCACATGTGTAAATTAGGTATGAATGAAGTGGCCCATGAACCAAATTTTGATTTAGTAATGTTTTATGTGGAGTTCAAGGAGGGTGTTTTAACTTTTATACAAAAAAGATTATCCTACCCTTCACCGAGCCAATATTAAAAGCATGAAAAAGTGTTTTGAGATCTTTAACCAATTGTTATTAAGTTAGTATTGATTGAAAATAAGGGCAAGCATATGCCATTATACTATTGTGTATGGAGAATTTTTTTGTGAGTGTGAGTGCTTGCGCATTTGTCCCTCATTACCTAATTGAAATTAAGGTATGTTGGGACTCCTCTTTTGTGAGAAGATATGTAAGCTAATAAAGGTTGGTGAAGTTATCAATTTCCAAAAATGAGGCAAAGACGTGTAGTTAAGTCAGTATTTATAGAGAGTCACCTCTTGAGAGTTAGTAGTTGTTGCTTGTTTGTTCCTAAAAGTCTTTTGCATCCCTAAAAATGTGGTTGATTTTGAGAGAAGTAGAAAGAATGGTTCTTCCCATGATTTTTTGGCTAATTTTTAGTGCTAATCAAGTTTAGAATCATTGGTAATCATTTGGCTGTAAGAATGGTCTTATAAGTGAAGTAGTATCATTGAGTATTGGGTAGTGTTGCTTGAGGACAAGGAATATTTAATTTGGGGTGTTGATGAGTTGAAAATTATTCATTTATTTACATCCACATTCTAGCACACTATGATGAATTAATTGTTTGCATGAGGCAAACTCTTGATTTAAATGCATTATTTTTTTGTATTTGTGATCTTGCAGTTAATTTAATGAAAATCAGTTGTGACAAAACTGGAAGAGAAGTAAATTGAGCAAAAATAGCAGGAGAACAGAAGATCTAGCCCGGGAGGTGACCCTCCGATGCCACATTCGTTCTCTGAGGTTTGCGAATGCAATTAGAAGTCAAGTCAAACCTTGGCGATCAAAAGATGACCATCATAATTGTGGTAGTCGCAAACAAAATCAATAGATGGAAATAACAGTAGAGCAAAAAAGTTTTGAAGGTAAATAGAAATCTCACAGAGCTGAATCTGAAATCACAAAAGGCTAATCCCTTTCGCATTTTTTAGTATCTTTCTTTCAATCTTCCAATTTGTTGAGAGAAGAAGAATTTATTTTTGAGGGATAAAACAAATATTGAGTTGATTCCAAGAGAGATTTGGTTGTAAATTAAAATTGGAGTTTGGATTTATTCTTGCCTTTGTTTACAATGGATGAATTGAATGCCAACTTGGGTATACTTCCTTTAGTGAATTTCATGCGTAGCCAAATTCCTATCTTGGTGTTATGTTTAATTAGGTGGTTAATATTATGTTGGTGTTAATTTTTAGTCAAAATAATTAGTTAACGATGTTGGGTTTTGCTCTTACTCTATGTTTGAGTGTAGAATTGTAGGTCAAAACCTCAATTGAATTTGATCTTATATCATAATTGAAAGAGGTATATGGGTGATGATTAATTGTGAACAACATCTTGTATTAGCTTCTTTGTTAGCACTACCTTACAAATAAAGGTGTTAATTAAATTGGATATGTTCATGAGCATCATCATAGTAATATGGATGCTTAGTTTGATGTCATGGATTGGAAAACTTGTCACGCTCATGAGGTATTTGAAAGAGTTTGTGTTTAATCGAAAGGTTAATGCTTTGGACCCTAAATTTTGCCTACCCAACACCTTTAGCCAAAACTTGGACTAACCCTTGATTACCCATACATGAACATTACTTAGGGAACATGACCCAAGATCCCTCTTGATTTGATAGACTTAATAATTGTTTGACCTCATATTAGAGTAAATTGTTGATTGTGTTCAACCAATTTCAACATTTAAACCCCCCAATTTCTTTTATATTTTATTTTTGATTTCACATTACGAGATTAATCATAGTCAACTCTCAACACCCATGGGTATTGAACGATAGTTTTCACTGCTTGAGGATTTGATCCTAACTCTTGCTAGGTATATATTGTCAACGATCTCCATGTATCAAAATAATAGGGTAAGTTGAGTGTTATCATAACCACACATAAATACATAGATTGGGATTAGCCCAGGCTAGGCAATATTACACCTAAGCTAACATTTTTAAATGTATGAATTAGGATTGGCCCATGCTAGGTAGTGTAGCCCTTAAGTACCACCCAAAAACAAATAGATTTTCTTTTTGGATCGATCTATGCTAGGCTCTCATCCCATGGGCTGCCGCCCAAAATTACGTAGGTTAACTTTACTTTAATCTACGTGATATGAAGGCTTTGTTTCGAGATAAGGTCTGTGACACGGAGGCCGGATCTCCTAGATAAGGTCCATGCCATGAAACCATGTATTTCTCTGTTGTGGCTTTGCTATTTTAAAAAAAATCAGGGTGTCCTTTCACCCCTTGCATGATTCTAATCACTATAAGGGTATATTTTTATCAGTTTTCACCTACGAAGTTCATTCTAACTACCATTAATTAGTCTCTCTCAAAGTCCCCTTTTTAAACAGATGGTTAGGGCTTAAGGGGATGATTATGTAGGGTCCTAAGTGAATTATTTTCTTTGAATTTCTTGGAAATTAATAAATGCATGAAATTTTTTATTACTCATGGTTTTAAAAATGGGTTTTGAACTATGTGTTGAGGGTTGTGAATGCATTTGATTTAAATATATTTCCACAGTTTGTTATGAAAAATTCATGCTTTATTAATGTTTACGAACATTGTGGGGTTTATGGGAATGATAATTAAATGTAGGGGTCGTGGTTAATCCCTAATTTTATGATTTTTCCTTGATTTATGGTTTTGAAATAATATGCCCTAAACCTATTTGTCAAATTGTCAAATACTTTTGTTTGGCTTATTTCATGAAACTAATGCATGGTAAAAATGGTTAAATCGCTAAGGATGGTTTTGAAAACCTTGTAGAGTAAGATGGAATCCCCCAAATTAATGAATTATGAAAACCATGTAGGGTGCGAATGAATCCCCCAAGTGAATTTTATAATGGAGTCTACAAGCTACAAATGAATCACCTAAGTGTTGGCTAATGACATTACATGCAATCTATATTCAGTTTGACGATATCACTTAATAGCTCATTTATAATTTACTCCTAGGATTTGGTAAATGGATTATGTGTTAATGATTTTAATTAGGATTAAATTGGGGCGTGTATCTAAACAGTGAAGGTTTGAGTTCAAAAGACTGATATTGGAAACTCAAGTTTACTGACATGATCTATGGTCTTGATGAAATATGCTTGTGGGGTGCTAAGGAATCCCCAAAGTGTATACATATATAATTGTATCATATTTTGCAAAGGGGACATCAAAATCCCCAGCCTTCTATGATATCTCTGATTTGTCTGGCTAACACACATTGGGTCTAACAACGAGATTATAACTAGACCTATATAGCCAGTGGGTAGTTTATGACGGTCAATCTATACAATCTAGGCTAAAGTTTTATAGTTTATGCTAAGCCTTGTTCTCTTTCTCAGAATGTGATATATATACATATGTATGTACTACATATGATGTTGTGCATTAGTTATAATGGTTTCTATATTATGTATCATTGCATTATTTGTTCCTCTATCCCTGAGTTACATGCTAGCGCTCCAAAAGTTAACCATCTTTAGATATTATATCGCCATGTAATGCTGGAACTGACCATACTTTTACCCCTCATACATAGTGACTAGGTGTTCATGGTTAGTTCATGAGTTAACTTTAAATGGTGAATTTTTATAACTCGAAAGACTTATTTTTAGGGTTTGGTTACTTATATTTTGGACTTTATTTTAGGTTTATTTTTTCTATGGTCGGGTGCCTATACCGACAGATCAATGATACTCCATTTTAAGAGCTTTATGGATACTATGGACATAGGTATTATGGATGTTTTTGGATGTTGGTCCAATGCAAGTTCTTCTTGAATTTATTATTATGTTTTTTTAATTGTATTCATCCACTGATAGCTGTTCTTGGTTGTAATTGAATAAGCTTAGGGAAATGTCGCTGGTCCTTGATTGACTAGGGATTCTCATCATAGCCAGACCTTGGTTTGGGTCGTGACAAAGTCTATATCAAAGCCTAAGTTTTAGTTTCATGGGGTGTCCAAAAAGTTGTGTCAAGTAGATTGTGTTTTATAGGTCTTTAGCGCGCTACACATTCTATAAGGCATTGAGAATATTTTCCTTTTCTTGGTGTCTTACTTCGAGATATGGAGTCATAGGTATTGAATATTTTTAAATCCCATTTTTTCGCCTTTCAGATCATGCCTCTCAGACAATCTAATTTCCATAGAAACTCTTCTATCCTGACTAAGAACAATGTGGATGGGGCTAATCCTAATCCTTGGGTACAGACATAGTCTAGGGTCGCAACTTCTAATTTCTCTCATGGAGTTCCACTTGACTGCACGGGTCCTTCTCTAATTAGCGGCAATCATACTTAATCACCTCAGGGAGATATCTATTATTAATGTTGAGCTTTGCCAATCCATTCATCTATTAACCCAACTGGTGATATCTCAATCACGTTAGATGGGTTCTGATGGTATTACTGTGAGTTTTTTTAGGCCACAAGAGTTGGCCAATTTATGAGCTTGAGCCCTCAGACTTTCTATGGTACTAAGTTTGAGGAGGATCCTCAAAGTTTTATTAATTAGATAGAGAAGATATTTTGGGTCATGAATGCTACTAAGGTTGAGGGTGTGGAATTTATGGCTTATTAGGTCCAAGATGTACGTACCAATGGTATAAAGAGTGGGAATGTCTTAGGCTGATGTTGCTAGGTTCGTATTGAGAGATGATTTCTTTAGTGCTTTTCTTGACCGCTTCTTTCCTCATGATTTGACGGAGGCAAAAATAGAGGAGTTTGTGAATATGAAGTAAGGCAGGATATCATTGCAGGAGTATACCTTGAAATTGCACCAGTTATGCTCCTAAGCTAGTGTTTATAATGAGAGCTACATTGATTATATTGCTCTTAGGTTATCTCATGAGTTTACTTTAGAGAGAAAGGTTTCCTTATTGAATAATGATGTGCACATCTCTCGACTTGTGATGTATATGCAACAGGTTGAGGAGTAAAAAAAGTAGCAAGCAGATATAGGGTAAAGGTGGAGTAAGAAATTTTTATATGCAGATCAGGGTAGAGGCAATTAAAAGAGTGGTAGTGATGGTGGTAAGTGGTCTAAGAAGAAGTGGGGTAACTCGGGTTACTATTCGACGGTTAGTGCACCTTATTCGAAGTCATTTTGGGATCTTTATTTTAAGAGTTATGATTGTTATAGGGCCTAGGGTGCCTAATCTCAAGCTAGTGGGCCCTAATCAGCTTCATCATATCTTTTTGTAGATTTTATGGTTAGATGTATTGATGTTTTTATGATGGGGGGATGTTGGTGTTTTACTTATTGTCAGATTGGTCATTTGTAGTGGAATTTCCCTTCAAAGGTTTCTTCAAGGGATGATAAGGTTCTTATTGTTATTTTGTCAGCTCCTGCACCAATAGGTTCCACTTCTAGCTTTGGTACTGGTTAGAACCGCTTGTATGCAATTAATACACGCCAGGATTCTATGGCATCACCTAATGTCATCATTAGTATATTGAAACTCTTTTCTCATGATGTATATTATTTACTTGATCTAGGGTCTACCTTTTTTTTTACCCCATTTGTGGTTGTGCATTTGGTTTGGTACTGAGTGTATTTTGGATTTTTTTTCAATTTCTACCCTGGTAGGTTATTCTGTGGTTGCTAGAAAGGTCTATTTGGGTTGTGTGGTATATGTTCGTGTTAGGGAAACCTTGGTGGATCTATTTGGATTAGACATTCTAGATTTGGATGAAATTTTGGAGATGGATTGGTTGCACTTTTTCTATACCGCTTTCGACTGTTGAACCAGTAAGGTCATCTTTAAGTTCCCTAATGAGCTAGTTATTGAGTTGTTAGTGAGTTCCTTAGTTCCTAATGAAAGGTGTATATAATATCTTAGAGCCTAGAAATTTATTTTGTATTTTTGTCTTTAACATTTGTTCTAGGTTAAAGATTCTAACTCCGAAGGTCCTTCTTTACAATTCGTTCCAGTGGTTAAGGAGTTTCCTAAGGTTTTCCCTGATGATCTTCCAGGTGTTGCTCCTCGATAGGGAAATTGATTTTGGTATTGATCTTATTCTAGACATTCATTCTTTCTCTATTACTCCTTATAAAATGGCTCTGGCTGAGTTGAAGGATTTTAAGGAACAATTAAAGGATCTTCTGGACAAGGGTATTATTAATCCTAGTACGTCTTCATTAGGTGCTTCCATTCTCATCATGCATAAGAAGGATGGTTCTCTTTAGACGTGTACTGATTACCGTCAGTTGAATAAGGTAATGGTGAAGAATAAGTACCCTCTTTCTAGGATTGATTATTAATTTTACTAGCTTTAGGGTACTAAGTACGTTGACAAGATTGATCTTTGGTCGGGTTTCCATCAGTTCAAGATTACGAAATTGGATATACCTAAGAGTGTCTTCCAAACACGGTACGGTTATTTTGTATTTTAGTAATGACCTTTGGTTTGACTAATGCCTCATCAACAGTTGTGGATCTCATAAATCAAGTATTTCATCAGTTTTTGGATTTGTTTTGGACTGTGTTTATAGATGATATTTGGGTATATTCAAAGAGTGAGGTAGATCATGTCAATCACCTCCTTTTTGTGTTAAAGACCATAAAGGATCAACAATTATATGTTAAGTTTTGTATGTGTGAGTTTTGGTTGTATTTTGTTACTTTTTTGGGTCATGTTGCTTCAAGTAAAGGGATCATGGTAGATCCACAAAAGTTACGATGGTCAAAAGGTGGTCTAGACCCACAACTCCAATAAATAGTCGAAGCTTCCTGGGTTGATAGGCTTACTATAGAACGTTGATTGAGAGCTTTCCATTGATTGATGCATCTTTAAAAAATTTAACTCAAAAGAAGGTGAAGTTTCTATGGTCCAATACTTGTGAGGGGAGTTTTTCGAAGTTGAAAGATAAATTGAATTCTACTCCGATTGTGATACAACACGTTTGGAACTTGTTTGTGTATTGATGCTTCTAGACAGTTGAGAGTTCATGATAGAAATTATCAAACTCATGATTTTGAATTATTGGTTATGGTATTTGCATTGAATATTTGGTGGCACTATCTATATGGGGTTTATGTTGACATCTTTTTAGATCATAAGATCTTGCAGTATGTTTTCACTTATAAGGAGTTGAATCTCAAGCAAATTAAATAGCTTGAGTTGCTAAAGAACTATGATATGAGTCTCCACTGTCACCTAGGTAAAGTTAACGTGGGTGTTGATGCTCTTAGCAGGTTATTTAAGGGGAGCTTGTCTGATAGGGAAGAGAAGAAGTGGGATTTGATGAAGGATATTCGTTACTTGGCTAATCTTAGAGTTTTTCTCTTAGTCTCTAAGGATGGTGGTATGCTTTTTCAAGAGATGTCGAAGTTATCCTTTGGTGCTGAGGTAAAAGAAAAGCAGGTGTTGAATGCTATCTTGATGCGAATCAAGGATGATGTGGCTAGGCATAAGGTGATGGATTTTGAGATTGGTGGTGATGGTATCTTGAGGTCCCAAGAGATGTTGTGTATTCTCAATGTTGATGGGATGCGAGGTATAATTTTTCCTGAAGATCATGAGTCGCGTAATTTGGGACATCCTAGGTCGATAAAAGTGTATCATGAACTTATGGAGATTTAATGGTGGAATAACATGAAGAGGGATATAGATAATTTTTTGGACAAGTGTATTGTGTGTCAACAAGTGAAAGTATAAAACATAAGGCCTGGTGGGTTGTCTTAAGAAATTGAGTTTCCTGTGTGGAAATGGGAAAAGATAAATATGGATTTTGTTACAAGTCTTCTGCTTTCTCGAAAGAGATTTTATTTTATTTGGGTCATCATAGATACGATGACTAAGTTTTCTCACTTCTTTCCTGTGAGGACTAGGGTGACCCTTTGTATCACTTTCCACCCACAGATGGATGGACAAGCGGAAAAGACCATTCAGACTTTAGAGAATATGCTTTGTGCTTGTGTAATTGACTTTGGTGGTAGTGGGGTTAACAATTTTTCTCTTGTAGTTTTAATATATAATAACAATTATCGCTCTATGATTGGAATAGCTTTGTTTTAGGTGTTGTATGGTAGGAGGTTTATATCTCTTATCGAATGGTTTAAAGTTGGTGAGGTTTGGTTATTCAGTCCTGCTTTAGTTCATCAAGCAATTGAAAAGGAAAGGGTGATTGGGGATAGGCTTAAGACTGCCTAAAGATGCAAAAAGTCCTATGCGGATGTGAGTTGAAAGGAGTTGGTGTTCAATATGGGTGATTGGGTGTTCTTAATGGTGTCTCCAATGAAGGTTTTGATGAATTTTAAGAAGAAGGGGAAGCTCAGTCCCCATTACGTTGGTCCTTATTTGATTTTGAAATGAGTTGAAAATGTTGATTATGAGTTAGAGATGCCTGCGAGTTTGGGTTCTAGTAACCCTATGATTCGTGTGTCCATGTTGAGAAAATATGTAGGTGATCCCTCATTGGTGGTACCTATTGAGGATGTTGGTGCCTCAGATTCCCTGTGTTACAAAAAGGTCCCGATAGAGATCATGGATAGACAGGTTTGTAGGTTACGAACTAAAGATGTGTCATTGGTAAAGGTCCATCGAAGGAACCATAAAGAAAAAAAAACTACTTGGGAAGTGGAAGAGGATATGAAGGCTATGTATCCACTTCTACTCCATCTGACGTATGATGACGTTTGTGGTACAAATTCCTTTCTTTCTTGTTATTATTTGAGTTTATCTTTTGATTCATGTGTACTATGGTTATTCTCATGCGAAATATGTCCTAGCTCATCATTCGAAGATGAATGATACTAAGGGGGGATAATGTAACACCTTTAAATTTTGAGCAATTTATTTTTGACTTTTTCGTACATAAAATATCAAATTTTAACCCAAATTGTGTTTCAGGATGCATAAAGGGTAACCCGTTAGAGTTTCAGAATTTTTATATGGAGTTTGGGGTTATTTTGGACCCTTAAGCCAGCAAGCCTTCACAATAGAGAAATGCCACAGAGGTTAACGCGTAGACAATCTTCTGTGATACGGAGGTCATACCTTTGTGCCGCAGACCCAAGTATTTTTCTACTGTTGTTTTGTTGTTTTAAAAATATGATGAGGGGTGGAAGAATCCTTTCATCCATGTACGATTTTAATCACTATAAGGTTATATTTTATCAGTTTTCATCCAACAAGGTTCATTCTTACTGCCCCCAATCATTCTCTCTCAAAGTCCCCTTTATAACTCGAGTCTAGGGCTTAAGGAGTTAATCATCTAGGGTCCTAAGTGAGTTATTTTCTTTATATTTCTTGGCAATTAAGGCATGTATCTCTTTCCCTTGAACTTTTCTTATCTCAATGGCATGAAATTTGTTATTACTCATAGTTTTAATAATGGGTTTTGAACTATAGGTTGAGGGTTGTGAATGCATTTGATTTAAATATTTTTATATGGTTTATTATACAAATATCATTCTTTATTAATGTTTATGACCATTGTGGGATGCATAGGAATGATAATTAAATAGATGGGTCATGGTTAATCCCTATTTTGATTATTTCGCCTTGGTATATGTTTTATAAATAATGTGCCCTTAACCTATTTTTGAAATTGTTAGTGAATGTGATTTTGTCAGCTGATTTGGTTGGGATTTTTTCTTGAAACTAATGCATGGTAAAGAATGGGTTTGAAAAACTTATGTGGTACAGTGGAATCCCCCCAAGTGAATGATTTTTGAAAACCTTATGGGTACGAAGGAATCCCCTTAGTGATTTTTATTATTCAGTCTATAGGATATGAAAGAATCCCCTTAGTGTTCTATAAGGACATTGCTTTCAATCTATAGTCCGTATGATGATACCACTTAACAATTCCTTTATAATTTACTCTTGGAATTTTGTAAATGGGTTATGTATTAAATGTTTTAATTAGGCTTAAAGGCGGTTGTGTAACTAAACAGTAAAGTTGTGAGTTTGAACGATTGATATTGGAATCTCACGTTTTCCGATGTGAGGTTTGGTGTTGATTAACATATGTTTTTGGGGTAAGAAGGAATCCCCCATATGTATACATATATAATTATATCAGAGTTAGCAAAGGGTATATCGGAATCCCTGGCCTTCTATAATATCTCAAGTTTGTGCGGCTAACACGCACTAGGTCCCCACTAGGGGGTTACAACTGGACCCCTATATCCCATTGGTAGTTTATGAAGGTCAAGCTATACAATCAAGGCTAAAGTTTAAAAGTTCATGTAATCCTTGTTCCCTTTCCATACATTTTATATATATGTATGTGCGTATTGTATATGATGTTATGCATTGGTTTTAACTATTTTTGTATTATGGATCATTGCATTATTTGTTCCCTTATCCCTGAGTTACATGCTAGCGCTCCAACTGCTGACCTTTTTCAGACGTTGTATCCCCATTCAATGTAGAAACTGGCATACTTCTACTCCTCCAACACATTGACCGGGTGTTCGAGGTTAGTTCGTGACTTGATTTGAAGTGTTGAATTTCCATCCCTTGGAAGACTTAATTTCATGTTTTGATTTCTTATATTTTTTACTTAATTTTAGATTTGTTTTGGCAATGTTTGGGGGCATGCCCTGACTCATCATTGATAATCAATTTTGTTAGAGGCTTTATGGATACTTTGAACATTGGTATTGTGGATTTTTTTGAATATTGGTCCAATGCAGATTATTTTTGGATTTCATATTATATTTTATCTTTTGTTGGTTTTCATCCTCTTCTAAGTGTTTTTGGTTTTAATGGAATACACTCAGGGGGCGGTCTCCGGTCCTGGAATGAATTGGGATGCCCGTCATGGCCAGGCCCTGTTTTGGGTTGTGTCATGATATATTTATATATATTACTTTGTAATAGATTTTATAATCTATTGATATTTTAAGTAATGACAGTGAATCTAGATATGTTAAACTATTATTATTATATAATAGTGGTTTTATTAGAAACAATTTCTATTAGTCGTGGTATATTAAAAATATGATATTTATTTTATCATGAACCTATGGAATACCCGAGTAAATACTTAATCGGATAAAGTTTAATATTTGGTATAAATGTGTTTGCACATATATGTGATATGCATGTCACGTAAGTGTAAGGAGGGACCAAGTATCAATCTTAGTGGCCAATTATCAAAATAATAGGCCAAAGTCCATTTTTAGTGATGATTAATCAAATGGTGAAATTTTTTAGTAAATATTTGTAATCTTACCTACCTGTTGTCGGCCAAAATCATCTAATCCTCATGCTTTGACCATCTCCGATTGGATTTCAAGGTAGAACCTTAGGAACTTATCCTTATGTTTGAAATTATTTATTTTTTACGGATCAGGTTTAGTACGATGGGGTTGTGCGGAGAAGGCTAGGATGACTTTTTGCATGGGTTGGAGTGGATAGGAGGTTTCGAAAGGTAAAAAAGGTTATATTTGGATACTAGAGTTTGTAGCATGATTCATTGAATGGATTTCCATTTGCTTGGTTGAGATTTCTCTTGGTTGTGCTTATATCAGTGAAATATTAGTATGTTGTGATTGAGATATGTGTGCATTAGTAATTCTACTTTTAATCGAAGGTCAACCACTTGTTGAGGTCAAGTTCTTATAATTTGGGGAATGAAGTAAGAAAGTTGGTTAAAAAGGTATACCTATAGTAAACTCCCTTGGAAGTGTGGTCTCTCTGTAGAGGTTATCTAGGGAGTCATGCTTAGGGCATATGGTCTTAGTACCTCGCTCTTTTAGGCTTCTAGGATTTTTATACCAATTGGCTTTTACGGATGATTTTCCTTTTAGCAGTGGATATTTTAATAACCCTCTAGGTCATTTCTTTTATTTTTGTATTTCCGGTATTTTTAGCCTTTCCACACCAGCTACAATTCATTTATGACATGACAAAACTGTTAGTTTGGTTATCGGACTGTTCTTTTGGGTTTGAGGCTTATTTTTCTATTTTGGAGTTATCTCTTTTAAGGAATTGATATCAGACCAAAACTCTTTATAAACAACCATAAATGACAATTCTGATAGCACCATCAGCTTCGAAACGTTGATTTTTTGCAAAAGAAACCTTTAGGTAGGTTGCCAAAGCTTCTAGACTCATTTTAGGTTATTGGGTGAATTGTATTAAAATGGAACTGTAGGTGCAGGACACATGTTTAGTGGAAATGATCTCAGATAAAAGTATTTATTGTTATGTTGAGTACAAAATGGTGAACTTGGTATGGTAGCATAGTTTTTTTGCACACACAAGGTTCCATATTAATCTCGAGCACCAAGTTGGAGTCCACTTGGACTTAGGAAAATCTAATGCCTCAAGTTGCTGGTGTAGCTGCTTAAGCAGCCAAATGACCGACTAAGTGTCGTCGATTTAGCTACATAGAGTCTTTTTGGTGTTCTTAGTTGTCTGTGTGAACCAGGTCCAGTTCTTGCTTTTGGCATTCCCAGCTGAGGGCTTCTTAGGCTCGCCCTTTCCATTTCAGTAAACGTTGCTTTAGCAGCAAAGATGCCACTTTAGCAATCTCCACCCTTTTTTTCCCTTAAGGCTTACGAGGACATGTATTGCTGAGGTCACAGTAGCTTAAGAGACTAAGTGACCATTTTAGTGGCTATTGGGATGTTAAATCCCTCCCCTTTTCACCCAATCTTCCAATTTATCTCTAAACTATTTTCCCTAAATTTTGAGAGGTCAAATAATGGGAAGTGTGAGGAATCATCCATTAAAGCTAAGGTAAGTTAGCCCAGCACTACTTGTTCATTTCTCATGACTTTTTCCTCATCAAATTCAATCCTTTTTAATCATAAGTTTGTAGAAATTAGGTCCTAAAATCATTAGACTTTAGGGGCTGATTTGGGCCCCAATTTATGCTTCATTTGGGCTCAACTTTTGAGCACACACTCTGATACAAATCGACCCCCGAGGACTCAAATCTAAGCTATGGAAAACAAAGATAAAAGGATAGAATAATCAATATAGGAAGATAGACACGAAATCTCTACCGAAAGGGCAATCAAAGGGTGTATCAAATCCTAAAACCTCCCTTAATGACTATCAATAGGTACCTAACTCTTACGGTGCCCGCAAAGGGGATTAGATCATCCTTACAACCAATGTTTCTAAACAAGGTTCAACAAATATTTTTCCAAGCACTCAAACACTCCCATGGAGTCTCATGAATACATCATGTAAAAATTATCAGCAAAAGACTGGCTAATGAATTATCTAAGGAACATATTTATATTAGTTGTCTTTTCAAGACTAGCCTACTACACAAATAGCCCAAAAAAAGCTTTTTCGGAAATAACCCACAAGTTCTCTTTATTCCTAGTGGCATGTCTTTCCTTGACTCCAAGCTATCTACTAAACACGATGTTGTTTGCTTTGAAACTCAAAGTAGGTCCTCCAAGGGCATTTTTGAGATCTTTGCTTGACCACAACTTGGACCACTTAGTATTTTCCTCGAATGATGTCATCAAAAGCTAGAACGGACATTTGACTTGTATCATACTCCTTGTCCTTCGATGGACCTCATGACGTATTTAGTTTTAGATTATATTTGAGGGCCTCGCATGCCTATTTTGACCAAAATTTTGATGCAGCCTTTTATATAGAAATATGGGTGTTATTTTACTCCTAATACATGTAGACTATTATTTTGACAGTGTGGTGGTGTTTGAGATCATGGAGCAAGGTCGGGTCATTTGTGGGTGACTTAAGACCTATGGTTTTGGTGCTTTAGTCTACTTTTCTTTATGACATGGTGTACCTTGTAGATTGCATGCTAGGTATAGACTATAGGACTTATATATGACTAGTGTATCACGACTTATCTTAATTAGGGAATTTAGGGTAGAAATGTGACACAACCCTTAGGATGAACTACTGGTTATGGAAATAGAATCCTGTCTCGCTAGATGATAAGAATGTTAACCATCCATCAATATTAAGGAACCTTCCATATAAGCTTTTCCATTTGTCTTAGTGAATTATATCATAGTTTTAATAATTATAGTATTACTATTATGCTAGTTATATACTATTAGGGCTGAGGTCATGGTTCTGATAGTAGTTGGACTCCTTCTGAGTATTCTATCCTTATAAAGGTCGTGGTCTTAGTCCACCGACTCTTTTATGCTTGTGGCTGTATTCTTTGGATACAGGTGAAGCCATGCATACTTTTAGGTGCATTCATTATCACTTGGTGGTACAATTCCAACCATAATCATAAATATACAACTATTTCCTTAAAAGGCATTTATTTTCACTTTTCACTATTAAAAATGGATTCTTATATAGTAGGAATGGTACCACCTTAATAAATGATTTATGAGCTTTTTGAACTAAAGATAATGTTTTGAAAATTACACCGAGATAGAATCTAATCCATGGTTTATCCACTCTTTTACCTATAGTATTTACTTCATTGAGAGAGATCTTGACCATTTCTACTCAATGGTGTTTATTTTGTCTCAGAGTTGATCTCGGGCAATGGATTTACAAACTTACAAACTCTTAGTCCTGGTTTGAGTTCTTGCACTTATTATATGAGTATATCTCTTGGATACTAGATAAATTATATTATGATGACAATTATTATAAATCTTGGATCAGGACTAGGTAGTTTATACAGTATTGTCAATTTCCCTAACGGCCCCTTCATCCATGAGCCACAATGCCAGATAAGTGAATTCACCATAGGTCTTCTCTTTGTAGGCTGTTGATCTGGAGGAGATGTGTAACTTGGTACATTATGGAACACGAATCAGATATGGTACTATGCATTTACTTTTTATTTATCCATTCTTATGCCTTGTCTATTACTAATGTATTGTATGGTGCTTGTATCTATCGGCCTTATGGGGTTTTCTTAGGTATAGGATAAGATTTTTCTTTGTTGGGTGTTGATTGAAACTCTGGGGCTTATAGTGGCATAGTTTGTATTGTTCGCTAGACTAGTCAGTTACTTTATAGTTATTATTTTGGTTAGTTCGTCGCAAGTTGTTTATGGATTAGCACCCGAGGGTGTTTATATGGTTCTAATACCTTCCCATTTTATGGTCAATTACATTATTAATAGTTATCTCATGGTTAGACATTAATGTTAGGGACATAGATTATACCAGCACTAGTTTTCCTACTTGGTTAGGTTACCGTGAGATATTAGGTTGGTTACTTTAGGTCATTACATGAGTATCCATTTATACATATATATATGTGTGTGTGTGTGAATGTATGTATGTATATGGTATTACTGTATATCTCTCTTTTCTTGTCTAATATTGTCGTAGATGTATTCTTGACCTAGTATACTATTTTACTGATTTTCTTCACTCTGTATATTGTTACACTTTGTATTCTTTATATACTATATATGACAAGTGATATATAGTGTTATACTTTGTATTCTTATGAAAATTAGGTTGGGATAAATTTATCCTTGTTACTCCATTTGCATTATCATTTTTAGTTTCTCGGAAAGTTGCTTGTAGATTATATTCCTTCTTTATATGTTATTTATGCTTGCATTATCTTTTCTCAGTCGTCCATTACCTACAGTGTATCACTTGTTTTGTACTCATACTACACTTTGGCAGCCTTCAGATCATAGTACGAGCTCTCTTAATTTGTGTGTGCATCTTGCAGTGTATCTATGGATCAAATATTTGGTGTGAGCTCCTAGTGTTTGGAGTATACATGCTCTCCCTGTATTGATTAGGCTGATCTTTACGTTATGTTTAGAGATAGCTTGTACTTATATTTACTCTGTTTTTTATTTTGTGCTCTGATTGCATTAGTATTCTTATACTAACTTAAAGAGGTATGGGGGGTGCTTTATATACATTACACGTTATCATATCTATTTTGCTACATTCTTTTATTTCTTCTGATAGTTCATTACTAGTTGTTGGGGATTATGGGTTGTCCTACCTACTAGTAGGTATAGTATGTGCCTTCATAACCTTAGAAATTGGATTGTGATAGCCACACAACTTGAATATTACAATAAGTTAGCTTTTTTCATTCAAGGCATTAATCTATAGTATAAGTGCTTAATTATAGTAATATTAGTAGCTAATCACAATGTAGGCCGGACAAAATAGTAGTTAAACACTCTGGGGAGAAATAAGATCGTCCAACCCCAAATAATTGGTGTATCACCACAATTTCCTTCTAGACATTAATACAACTCCACTCAACCATTTTCTAAGTTCACTTACTGGCTCTTAAAAATGATATATATAAGAAGTCCCATAGCAATACCACACCCTTCAACACAATAAAAATATTGAACTCACAGCTACACAAAAAAATATTGAACTCATAGCTTCAAATCACTAATGTGTGAGTTCTTATCAATATAGAATATAAGATCTTACTCCTACCCCATTCATAAAGAGAGACATTATTCAGGCAATAACCTTACCTTTGTTGGTGAATATTCTTATAATTTAAATTTATAATTCTTCAACAACTCAAACTCTCCTTCAACTGAACAAAAGAAGAGGATAGCTCTTTGAAACCAAAGGAAAGTGGGACTATAAAACTTAGAGAGGGCTATCCTACACTATAAAAAAAATAACATTATTTTCCTAACCTTCCATAGTAGAATAAAGTTAAGTACATGAATTATTTCACTTACCTTCGCATGACAAAATACGTTGAACATTAAAAACCCTTGCGGAATATAATGGATGTTGTTTGGAGCTTTGATGGAAAATGAGATAGAGCTGAAGATCATTCTGATTTACAAGTACAAATGAAGAGAAAATGAACTTAGTTGGACTCTGTAGTGAACATCACGTCATTGCCTCTTTCCTCTTCATTTCAAACCTCAATTTTCTAAGTAGGTGATACATCTACATGACCATTTTTAAACTATTCAAAAGATAAAGTAATGATGCACCTACTACCCTATTTTATTCTATTTAACTTAAAGTAGATAATGTAAATATGCTTGCCCTTAAGTTGGTTAAATTGTCTTAGTAGGTGATATACCTAGTTGAGTGTTACCTACTAGATTAATTTAGTCAAGTAAGTACTTACACTTATTTTATCCCATTTTCCAATTCATTAACCCTTTACTTAAACTTTACAACCAACTCTAAATTTATGCTAAAAAACAACCTTACTTCTTGAGTTTAAATACTTTCATTGATGTTACCTTAGTCTTATGCATGCTGAAATATACTAGTTGTTACATTGATAATGATGGTTTTATAAAGATTAGAGGACGAGTTTGTGTAGCTGATGAGGGTGACTTCATTTCGACTATTCTTGCGGAGGCACATACATTTAGGTACTTCATGCATACTGGGCTACCAATATTTGAATTTAGACATCACCATTTATGGCACCATATAAAGTGAGATATAGTTGTTTTTCTAGCTAAGTTCATGAACTTCCAATAGGTGAAGTATGAACAACAAAGGGTTGGTAGTACTCTTAATAGAATGGTCATTCCTAAATGGATGTGAGAGAAGATATACATAGATTTCGTTGTTGCTCTTCCCAAGACCTTGAAGAAGGATGATCCTATTAAGGTTATTATAGACTGAGTGACTAAGTTCACACACTATATTCTAGTGTAGGTCCCTTATAATGCAGGCAAGTTGGCCAAGATTTATGTAAAGAGATTGTTTGACTGCATGGAGTGCCCATCTCCATTATATCAAATAGAGGTACTAAGTTTACATGTAACTTTTGGGATAAATTTTAGGAATATTTGGGTAAAATATTTTATCTAAGTACAACCTTTCATCCTCGAACATGTGGGCAGTCTGAGCGAACGATTCAAGTTTTGGAAGATATTCTTTGTACGTGTGTCATATATTTTAGTGGTCATCAAGATCCTTTCTTACTCTTGTGTGAGATTAGTTACTATAATATAATTTTTCTATATACATGGTTCCTTTCATATCTTTATAAGAAAGAAGGATTAGGTCACCTATTAGGTGGTTTGATGCCTTTGAAGTAAGACCTTGGGATACTGATTTATGGAAGGAGTCGATAGAGAATGTAAAGTTCCTACAAGAGAAACTAGTTGCAGCTCAAACCTAGTAGAGTAGATGGATAAAAAGGTGAAAAATGTGCATTACAAGAAGGGAAAGCATGTCTATTACAAAATGTCACCCACGAAGGCTGTGATGCAATTTAAGAA
Organism: Capsicum pubescens; assembly: GCA_030864215.1. Taxonomy (NCBI): domain Eukaryota; kingdom Viridiplantae; phylum Streptophyta; class Magnoliopsida; order Solanales; family Solanaceae; genus Capsicum; species Capsicum pubescens. The sequence continues at coordinate 148,549,536 of CM061547.1, forward strand.
AAAGGATAAGCTTAGTCCAAGGTACATTAGACCATTTATGAATTTAGGGGATGTCAGGACCATGGTGTATATTTTGGCTCTAAATCCTAGTTGTAAGGATTCATTTCCATATTTTATGTTTCAATTCTCAAAAATGAATCACAAATATACTAATTATATTATCTATTACAATTTGGTGTTCTAAATGAGGACCACTTTTTTAAAATAGGGACCAATTTTCATTCTTAATAGGGATGTGAAAAAGTTGAGAGCTAAAGTTTTTCCATCTTCAAAAGTTTTGTGGAGGATCCATCTTTTTATGGAGGCCACTTAGATGACTATTGTGTCCTAGAATACAGGCAAGTATACTAGTCATCCAAGTAGTAAAATGGACTTTAAAGGACAAGTATTGATCCCATAGGGACTTTTGTTCAACAATGATTTAATTTTTGTATTACTACGAACATTAAACAAGTGCAAGATTTATTAATAACATTTGAGATTGTAAAACAAAAATAAACTATAAATAATGAAATTATAGAAAGTTCTAAAAAAATAACAGGAAGAAATCTAGGGTTAAGGCCCTAAGAACAATATTACTTTCTTAAACAATTTTGTTGGTTTAGTTAATTAACTTTTTTTATTGATTCACAGGATTGATAACATAACTATGGTCCCCTAAGACTCTAATCAACTATCTAACTTAGCCCCACAACTATATCATTGAGCGGGGCCATGAGAACAAAGTTAAACACATTTATATTTCATTATGTATATGAACCAAATGGGGAAAATTAGGTATATTTCTATCCTAAATACAAATCCTAACTTCAATCCCTTGGATTTTTATGATCTTACTCTATATATCTCACGTTCTAATCTATTGTTACTCCTTCCTAACTCACAATAGAAATATAGATTTATCCTAAGGGTATGAATTCATAGAATAGTAATAACAAGTATATATGAATAATTAATAATGATAATAAAAATAAAAAAAATCAAATTTAATCTTAAGTAATCATGTTCTTGGCCTCATCCCTAGTAGAGGGTGTTTAGCCGCTCATGGTCTTACAACGAATAACTATATTGAAATTCATGTATATAAACTAAAACTAAAGGAAATTAAAGACTTATAACCCTTAAATAAGCATCATCAAGTGTATTTCCTACTATAAAAGTCGTCCAAGGTATGTACAATGAGATAGAAGTGCTCTATTTATACTAGGACAAAAGTTGTAAGTTTTTTTACATTGGCATGTCACGTAAGTATTGCTTTACATTATGGCGAGTAGCATGCCCTTAATGCTAATGAAAAAATTTTGTGTCATATTTATTTGGTCCCTAAGGTCATTGCATGCCCTTATCTTGGAGGTCCAATGGTGTGACACGTCTATGGGCTCAGAATTCTAGATTTCATTAACTTGAACCTTTTTTTGCCTTTGTATTCATCACTTCTTGGATGTCTTTCCACATCAAATTTTGTAATGACCTAATTTTTGGTGATTTTGTGAAATATATAAATCGATGTAAGTTGAGAGTTTTCCCCTCCTTGTGTGATTTGTGTGATATTGTTGTTTTTGATGGTCTTAAAGGCTTATTTGATTGACATCGGTCAACATCTTTTGATCTGTGCATCAGATGGAAAAAAATTATGTTGGTAGATACATGGCATCGATTTTAGGTTGTTAACATGGTTGGTGTGGTTTTATGGCTCTTATATCTCTTTTCCACGCTCAGTTTGGGAGGTTATAAAATTATGTTGAGGGATTAACTTTGTGAAAATGATTACTTTTCAAAAATCGGATATCACCATTGAGTCCTGAGTATCAAATTTTGTGGGGCAGCATAGTTTGTTTGCTAACTCAGTGTTCTAGATAAATCCTAAGGGGTCCGTAGAGAGGTGGAATTCTCCAAATCTCAAGTTGGTGAACCTCTCAAATGGTGAACTTGCATAGGTAATTCTTTGTTAGCTTAATCAACTTACCATGAATGCCAAGGTATCGCATAAGATAATACCACTTAAGCGATGGCCTGGTCGCTTAAGCGACACTGGCATGCCTGACGTCAATTGCTTAAGCGACATCCAAGTCACTTACGCGATTAGATGGGTCACTTAAGTGATAGCCACCTAAATTACATGGTAGTCACTTAGGCGATTCCTAGATGGATAATTTTTTTATTTTTGAGATTCTTTAGAAAAATTCTTAGACTTGGAGCTTGGGGGTAGAGGTTTTGGGTATTTTCTTCCATTTTTAAGCTTGGGCAATGTCAAAACCCAATTTACAAGTCATAATGGAACCTACACTATACCAACAGTATATAAGATAAGCATAGTCAGGGGCTAGTTGCAATGGTCCAACTTTGCGAAAAATGCCCTAATGTTAAGAAATTAACAATTAAAGGCTTAAATAGCTATAATATAGTCATAATGGTCTAATAGATAGATAGATAGGTAATCAACAACCATCCTAGTACCCAGTAACGTTGGTACAAGGGCTACTACGAATCAACTTTGAGTACTGAATAGTCAAATACAATCCTTCTAGAAGATGAAAGACTAGAAATAGAAAATTGAAGGAAAAAGGGTAACTCAAAGTCCAAGAGCTCACCTAATTTCCCAAATCAATTCTGCACGAGCGTCAATTCAACGACATTAACTAGTACTAAGGTCTTCACCAAAATGGTAAAAAAGTGCACTATAAGTACCAAAATCATGGGTACTCGGTATTCATTATCTTCCAACTAAGTTAAATCATGTTACAAATACGATAAGGTACAAGATAAAATAAGCTATATCAAAGTAAAAGGGGAAAACCTAAAAATAAGCTCGAACACCATTTTACATAAATAATTAAATACATAAGAAATTATAACATAAAGATCACACAACTATAACTACAAGATTGGCCCCCAGAATCATATATGTAGAGAAAAGTAAATAAGCCAATGAAGGTCCCCATTAGCCTTAAGGGTACAATAAAGGAAAATAAGAAACCGAATAGACGTAAATCACAAAATTATCATGCCATGAAAAAGAATCAATCTCAACCGTATCATCTCACATAATTGCCAATGCTGAACTTGAACCGAAACTCAATTGTATCATCATAATTATCATCATTTGATGGTCTAGAATCTGAATACATATTATTAAGAATATTATCAATTATCGTACCGATAAACTAATCCTAGAGACTATACCAATATTCCATCTATTACGTAATTCTAATAACCATGCATATAGGCTATGTCAACAATTATAACCATATGTTATATCAATAATTTTGTCTATAGGCCATTAATCATATCTATATGCCACATCATATCTATGAGCCATTAATCGTATCTATAGTCCAGTAGTCATATCAATAAACCATACTATATATTTGGAAGCCATTAATCACATCGATATCTATATCATTACACATGTCGATAGGATATATTATTATCATATATGGAACCCATATCAATAATGATATACCAATAAGACATATCATTATTCATATCTATAAAGCATATCAATAACCATACCTTGAAGCCATATCAATAATTAAATGTAGATATGTCATATCATTATTCATATCTATAAATAATATCCTTAATCATACTCGAAATCCATTCAAATAATCATATGAAGATAAGTCATATCATTATTCATATCTATAAATCATATCATTAATAATACCTAAAAGACATGAATAATTATATGTAGATAAGTCATATCATTATTTATATCTTTAACTCATATCAATAATCATATGTGGATAAGTCATATCATTATTCATATTTATAAATCATATCTGGAATCCATCTCAATAATCGTAGATATATATAAGGTGGGCCGGAGGGTCCCAATTCTAATCCTTGAGATCCATTTTAGGCAACTTGTATCCAAGACAAGAATAAGGTATCTATGTTCATTTATAGATGTTTATTAATCCATAAATATAACTATGATAGGCATTTTTGTTATGGGCATCCTAAGTCCAACCTGTACTAGAGACCACCCCTTTTACCTAACCCAATCTCCAGTCTCCTGCCATGAGTTTGCTGAATTTCGAGTATATAACAAGATAGTGTAACATCTCACATGAGGACTATATTATACGATAACAACTATGACCAACCCAAACGAGTTCAACCCTCCCATACCAATAATCCAACCATACCAAACCAATACTAAAATAAGGCACATAAACTAGGCCATAACAAATGTAAATTCCACGACATAATTTAATTAATCCTAAAGTAAAATACGATAGAACAGTGAGACATTATATTCGATGATGCTAGCCTCAATACCAATACCAACTCTAAGGATTACACCAACACTGATCCTACCCTTACCAACCCATAGAAATACCACAAAGCCTCTAATCGAGAAAGTAATATAATTCGGTTGGGACATGCCCCCAACCATGGCCAAAACCAATATCCAAAATAAAATCAAGTGTCTAAAAATACACATAACATGAAATGGATCCTTCCAAGTGTATGAAAGCTCACCACATCAGTCTAAATATTTATCCCCGGTCTATCACTATGTAGGATGACTAGAATGACCAGTTCCTACATCGCGTGGGTATACAACCGCTAGTAAATAGGTTATCGAGTGATCGCTTTCATGATATCAAAATAAAGATAAAATAATGTCATTTATAAAGACAAGTAAAAACCATCCATATGCACACAACTATACGTATATGTATTTAACTATGCCGAGAAAGGGGACTTGGTTTAGGATGCATTTAAAACCTTTACCTGGGTTGTGTAGTTTCGCTGTCCTAAACCACCCACTAGCTATATGGGTTCAGTACTCCCTGCTGGAAAGGCCCAGTATGTGTAGACACACGACCAGGGAAGTATATTTTTGATTACTATTACATCTTCCAAAATATAGTATGACATCATGCACACAGTCACAAAGACCAACCACACATCGGCAAATATGAGTTTCCCATTTTGGTCCCCCCAGAACCTCCCCTTTCTACAACTTATCTATGCACCCCGACATTATATCCCAACCAAAACCATTTCCAAACAACCATCCAAATCATTTACTATTTATTAACCAAAACCATGTAGTGGTGGTATCATCATAGCACCTTTACTTATAAGTATTATCCATAGCCAACCATATATAGGTTGAAGAGGACTTCCAAGTGCCCTTCCATTTACAGTATTAAAGAACTTGGGGGATTTCATGTACACCCCAAGCATAACCATTTATATATTTACCTTTCCAAGCCATGTAAACCATGTATAATTCCTTTACTAGATTTAAAACAATCAAGAGTTCCATTAAAAGTACTCAATGCAATGAAAACATTATTATAGGCATTTTGTCAAACATATTAGGAGAATAATATAACCAAGACCAATTAAAATTACAATTAAACCATTCCATGCAATCCAATTATACAAAACCACCATTAAAGCATATAAAAGCATAATTAAAACCATGGGAAACTATAACCAACCTATTAATATCAAAACCACCAATTCATATTTGAAAACAAAAATCATACAACCAATGAAATTATGAAATTTTTTTTAAAACCATGCCTTTAGTTAGAATTAAATATGAGGGAAGATAACATTCCTTAAGCTAAGATGATGATAGAAATAAATCACCATGATAAGCCCCAAATTGATAATCTAGTATAAACACTAGCTTTTCTTACCCAAAAGCTCTGGAGAGTGTTATAGAGTATTTTAGAAGAGTTTTTAAGTGTTAATAAATGGAATTTAGGTTAAATAACCTACCAAGTAGTTTAGAAGCTATGAGACCTTATTAGGATAAGTGGGGAAATGTCCAAAATACCCACACATAAATCGCATAAAATCTTATCCCAGGGATACAACTAACCCTTCGAGTCATACCATCTAATACTATCGGTACCCTCCACTTATATCCTAGACTTAACCTTTAGATAAAAACTATCCATCATAAGACTTATCCCAATAAGTAATAAAGGATGATTTAGAAACTATCCACCATACGAGTCCTTGGTACAACTCGGACCCTGTGTTATGGATCATGGTGAGCAACTCATACTCCAAAATAACCTAAGTAACCAAGTCTAAGACTATGTTAAGGAACCAAATGATCTGTATCCACCAATAAGACTCGCACCCCTAAGTCATACCCATTCTAGTAACCAAAATGTATCCCACCAACCAATACTTGTCATTATACGATAGGTCCATACCATTCATACCCCATCATACGACTCGTACCCATGAATCGTATTAGGTCCAGAGACCCGAATTCTATGAATTTTTCTTAGGGTCAAAACCCAGTGTGTTTTAGTCTCCTCCACTAGGAACATTTATCCCCAAATGATGGATAAGGTAGGGGTAACCACAAGCATGAGTCATTTGTCATTATCAAATATATTTCCAATATTTAACCAAGTTTGAAAATAAAGAGGAAAATATATTAATCTTTCCAGTAACAAACACAGGAAATAAAGGTGTGCTGAAGACATACCGTCCGCAAAAATCCAAGGAAATGAAAACAAATGCAGATATTTTGATTTCATGTCCTCTTCCGCTTCCCAAGTAATATCTCCTACCTTATGGTTTTTTGCCACCAAACCTTGACCAAAGCCATATCCTAGGTCTAGAACCGACCAACCTGCCTATCTAAAATCTCAACTGGGATTTCTTCATAAGAAAACAATCTGTAAGACCTAATAATTCTGAAGTAACAACCCAAGAAAGATCACTAATGCACTTTCTCAACATAAAAACATGAAATATCAGATGAACCAATCTCAATCTAGAAGACAACTCCAGTTTGTAAGCAATATTACCAACTTTTAGCAAAATCTCATAATGACCAATATACTAGGGAATGAGCTTCCTCTTCTTGCCAAAATACATTACTCCCTTCATGGGAAATAACTTTAGAAAAAACTTATCCCCAAACACAAACTCTAAGTCTCGATGCCTAACATTTGCATAGGACTTTTGGTGACTTTGGGCATCCTTAAGCCTATCCCAAATCACCTTCACCTTTTCCATAGCTTAGTAAACAAAATTGATACCAAACATATCCGCCTCCCCAAGATCAAACTGACTAATAGGAGATCTACACCTCCTACCATATAGTAACACCCCAAAATCTCACCCCGAGATGTCACACGATGCTTAAGGCTACAAGTAGGCCTAAGATAACCCTTTGAACCTGCTACTTCTTCTAATAGTTACGTTAAGATAGACTAGCCAAGAACAAATATTGTATCATATCAAAACTAAAATGAATAAATGATAGATACTGTTTGGAAAAAAAATACTAATAGTCCTTAAACTAACTCGTAGTCCGATAAGCCTCTACTACTAATAAAGAACTAGAGATCCATTGGGAAAGACCCCCATCTGACTCGAACTGAACTAAAAATGATAGTTCGTATACTAAATAATAATTGAAAATTTGAAGAAGTATGCCCTCGAATAATGAGGACTCACCATTGTGGGAGCATAGATAAGGATGCTTGGACTACTCATATTGCGGATACTGAGCACCTGAACATAAATTATGATACAACGTAGCACACAGATGTATATGTGGATCAGTACTTTAAAGGTTTTACTGATCATATGGGGCTACAATGTAATAAGTAAAAAATATCATCAACTTTGAAGAAAACATGCATGCTGATATAAATGACTCACATAGCTTGAGGAAAAACTGAAATATGAATCTCATAAATGATGTATAATGAAGTATATATTACAAATCTTGGGAGTCATTATATTTACTTCTAAAATCTTTATTCTCTATATTGTTATCAAAACATTGTAAGAAAGACGAATCTTAAAAAAATAACTTTTAAAATTTATACTTTATCTTATGGAGAATAAATGACTTCTTTAAAACTTAGATATTTTAGGACTTTGGGACATTGGGACTTTGGGCTTGGGAGTTTATTCTAACCGACATAAACCATGTGAGCTGACATAGAGTCCAACGTCTTGCCCATGTTGGGGAGAGTTTCTCCATCCTTGCCAATGGAATAAAACCTTTAACTTTAGTGATCACTAGCTTAACCCACTTGGGGAAATATAGAAACCTACGGTAGCTCATAGTTCTGGGGCATCAGATCTCAGAATCATACCCACCCAGTGCTAAATACTACTCCGATACTTGTTGCTCAGAACTTTTAGTAAATCCACCTTAAAATAGCATAAAGGTTTATAGTTAAAACTGATTATGTCTTAAATCATAATCTTGAGTTTCTTAGAGGACAAGTTTGATGAACTAGGGTTTTTGGTTGAGGGATTATTGAGAAAAGTGGTATATTATTCTTATAATGACCTTAAATTAGGTGTTTTGATGATTTAAGTGGCTTGGAAAAAGTCCAAAATACCCTTGTAATACCCCATACTTCTACCTAGCTTAAAATTATCCCAGAAATATTATAGACTTTCTTTAAAAGATGAATACACATTTATAAATAAGTAATTTTAAGGATTTTGACTTTTTTGTGTGAGAAATTGAATAAGCTTTCCATCGACATCAAATTTGCAAAAATTCGATACCCGGGCAAGGAGTTAGAGCCGTTTTAGTAAGACAGTGTTCCACTTGAGCCAACAATGCATCGCGGAGCATGCGAAAATTACAATCGTCAAAATCCCTTAAGCCTCCACGATTAGGTAGTTATAATTTTTCTCAGCCAGGGTCACAGGGTGGTAACCATTCTCAGCATAGCCCGAATTTTTTAGTTCCAGCCCCTTCCTCAGCCAGTAGTTCAGTTCCTAAGTTTATAAATGGTAGAAAAGATAGGGCGCCAGGCTTCAAATCTCAGAATAGTGCAAGCATTATTATCTCTCATCCGTTTTGCAAAGAATATAGTAAGTATCATAAGGGTAGGTGTAGAGCTGACAATAATGTATGTTTTGAATGTTGTGAGTCAGGTCACAAGGTCTAAGACTATCCTAAGTTCGATCTGCAAAGTCAGCACGATCACCCTTCAGCTTAGTCTGGTCACCCGAATCAGTAGGGTGCCAATTCCAGTGCTATCAGAGAGTAATGCCCAAAAAGAATGTATGCACTTCAGTCCTTAAAAGATTAGTAAAGTTCTCCTGATGTATTCACTGGACCTTTTCCAGTCTCTATCCTACTAAGTCAATCGAGCATATCCCAACTGGTATACAGGAACTATCCGATTATGATGCCTCAGAAAACCAGGCCTTTGAGATTCTGGTAGTGGTGCCAGTATGTGTAAAAATTCAGTAAGGGATTATGATTTCCGACCCATTCCTACCTCAGTGAAAATTTTGTACTTCAACCATCATGATAATTATGCATACTTAATGTTTCTATTCCATAAACACAACTTATATCACCCACTTTCCTTAGGATCTGGTGCATTTCAAGTTCCAAGTATGAGGAATCCTAGTTCACTCAATGTTATGAATCATGTTCTATTAGTACAGAAATTCCAGACTCAGGTTATGCAGCTCATGACTCATACACTCATGTCCTATCTTATAGTATGTTCAGCCCACATGACTCAGGCTCCACTTCTAATGATTAGCCAAACTCAGACTATGTCACGTATACTCTCAGTTTAGATACCTCGGTGAATCTGTGATGTTGATGTTTCATCCCTATGTCCTTAATTACAGTGTCATTCAGTAGTTAGTATCCAGTAAAGGACTCAGTTAGTCCTACAAAAATATGGCTTTCAGCTATCAGTTACCTAACCATAAGAATGTAGTACGTTTGTATCAGTCTAAACCACAGTTATCAGAAAACCAGCATTCAGTCCCAGTTATAGTCTTAGTTACAGTTACAGTCTCAATTGTTGTCTTAGCTACAATATCAGTCCCAGTCAAGTCCAGCCAGATCAGGAACTTAGTTTACTTTCAAGATTACCCGACCATAGCATATAACCATCAGTTACTCAGTTATTAGTATTTTAGTACCTCATTTATAGAATGTTTCTAAATCATGTCATATGTTTACTCTACCAATTTCAAGTAATACAGTTTTCATAAATCCATTCCCAGTCTCTTCATGTCACTTAGTTAGTCCTTACCTCCTATGCATAATACACTACAACCTCAAGCTAGTTATTTATACTAAGTACAGTTCAGTCTTATATGCCCAACATTCATCTATCTGTTATTCAGTTAATCAGACTAGCTAGTATATTTATGCATTCGTACTCAACACCATGTGAAACTTTTAAGTAGTCTCATTTGTAGTGCATAAGGTTTAGTCACTTTATCTTTGATGATGTTTCATTATCCTTGCCTTTTAATATAAGAATCCCAGTCATGTAGCGATCTCCCATTCAGATGTCCTACTCAAACAGGCTAAGATTTCCTTTCTCTCTACAGTTATTAGAACTCTATAGAAAGAGTTTCATAGAAATGCTCCAGTCAAGTATTAGTTTTCAGCATGAGTTAGTCTGTAGAGCCAGTAGTTCAATTTAGCAGTTAGGCGAACAAGTTTTGTTGGCGTGGTTTCTATCTTTCCATCCAGTCGCACTATCCGAAGCCTCATTAATATGATCATTCTAAGATGGACTAACTAGGTAGTTTCATGTTCATCCCAGTTCATCCATCATGTCTTAGTTTTAGATCTCTGATAATTGGTCATGATTTAGTTCATAGGTGCCTGGTACATTACCTCAATTTTCCTCATATCATAACAAAGTCAGCCCAGTATTCTTCAAGGGGGCTTAGTGTACCAAAGGGGAGATACACTATAATTCCCTAAAACTTTCATAACATAAACATGCCACTCTCTTCTCATAAAAAATCTAGTTTGGGTAAGGGGTGCTCATGAGTTGACCCTCAGACTCCGATCTCAGCCGTAAGCCATGTATTGAAGGTACTTAGTTCAGATCATGATATTCAGCTCATATATCATGTTCTAGACCTAGTTATGTTCTTATTCTTCCGCTCATTCATATTTAGTAATTAAACTCAGACTCAACCTAAGCTAATAGCTTTTCTTAATCTTATCGAGTTTCATGTTTAGATTTCAGTAACAAATGTGGTATTTGGTTCCATGCTCAGTTTTTATTTCAAACTTGTTATCTTTACCCTTAAATGTTCAGTCGCATGTTCATGAGTCAGTTAAGTCATGTATTCACGCATAATATATGCGTGATCATCTTATTTGTACTCTAAGTCATTCATTCATATATCAGCTCAGTCATAAAACCATGCATCAGATATATATGCTCAGTATAAATCTTAGTAATGTCAGTCAGGTAGTCATGTTTTAGTTGTTCATGGTTAGTATGTACTTTAGCATATCATTTCTCCCATCTCAATCAGTGTCATTCGGGGACAAATGTTTCCAAGAGGGAGATATTGTAATACCCCGTACTTCTACCTAGTTTAAAATCATCCCACAAATGTTAATGACTTTATTTAAAAGATGAATCCACTTTTATACATATATAATTTTCAACATTTTGAATTTTTTTTGTGTAGGAAATTGAATAAGCTTTCCATCGATACCAAATTCTCCCAAGTCCGACACCCGGATGAAGAGTTAGAGCTATTTTAGTAAGACAGTGTGCCACCTGAGCCAACAACGCATTTCGGAGCATGCCAAAATGGAAATCGTCAAAATCCAGTGAGACTCCATGATTACAGCGCATCGGGCCAAGACTCAAATTTAGAATTGTCCCTTTCCAAATTCTTAACACGATACCACCAAATCGCAGTGAGCTTCTAGGTCCCATTCAACATTGCAACATGATTTCACTGTGTCGCGCCATGATGCAATTTCTCAATAGTCATTTTCCAGAGACACGGTGCGATAGCGCCGCATCGCGCCAGGCGCCCAAATCGGGTTTTTAGTGACGAAAACTAAAAACTGTCTAAGGGCAATTGGGTCTTATTCCATAACCCAGATCAGCCTTTAACTATGAAATTTTTCCCTAAAAACCCTATTATATCACTTTTCCTCACTTTCTCTCAAGGAGAAAATCCTTCTCTCTCAAGAGGCAAAAACCCTAGCTCAAGAAATCAAGACTCAAATTCAAGAATCTCTATGTCAATCTTCGTAGAATCTAGAACTAAGGTATGCATAGTGTTCATTCATGAATTCCTTTCATCCATGAAGCCTAAGAATCAAGATCGAAATCTTGTATTGTGAATTTTTTGTTGTGTGTTGATTATGTTCAGATGATTATGGGCGTATGATACCCAAGTTGGAATCTTTATGTGTTGTTGATGAACCTATGCTGGTAGGTGGTCTGAAACATATTAAATTGAGTTGATATATGGAGTTTTGTTGTATTAATTTGATGTTCATGCCTATGCCCTAAGTCATGCATCCTAGGTGTTTTATAAAATGCCTAAAAGATTAGAAATTATGCATTATAACTTAATTATGACCCAAGTGATAAATGCATGCTTTACCCTTTGGCCAAGAATGACTTCAATTATATTGTGTTCATTATGAATGGATGAGGGAATGTCGATGAGATTAGGTTGATGAATATATGTCATATTTATATGCAATTCCATTCATGTACAAGACTATGATAACCATGTGCTTTATAAAATCCCCAAATTAATGTTTTATGATTTGTTGATATTGGTCTTGTATGCAAGAAATGTCATGTCCTGTCAGTTTCATGCTATCGAGTCCTGGGGGTACTTTTGCCCAATAATTTGGTTGTCTGCCTAGATCTAGTGTAATGTTTTCACGATTATTTCAGTCAAGCCATGATCAGTAGAATTCAGTCAGTCATGTGACTCAGGAAAACTCAGTAAAATCAGTATCAGTCCAGTCTTATTCAGTAATCTTAGTAATCTCAGAAATCTAAGTGATCTAAGTCAGTAATCATGTCTCAGTAATATTTCATCAGTCAATGGATATCAAGTGAACTCAGTTCAATCTAGTTAATCAGTAAAATTGGTAATAGATTAGTCCAACCTTTTTTGAACTAGGAAATACGTTCTGTGTCTATTCAGTTGGGAGTAGGATTCAGCATTGAGTGAACCCTGGGATGAGGACACACACTGCTATCCAGTAGAGGGTGTGATCCTTAGTAGCAATCCCTACACTCCTGAACTACGTATCCTGCATAGGTTGAGATGTATACCTACGAGTCTAGTAACTATACATCTCATTTGAGTTTTCCTTACATGAGGGGTTGACGGAAGAGATCCCTGTCAGAGAGGATTTACTCACAGCTTGTATTTACCTGTGGCATGGTACTGATACCCATCTAGCTGGGGTTATAAGTTAGACCTCACCAGTTCAGTTTCGAGGCATGTCAATTAGATGATTACCTACTACAATCTCAGTTTCAGATCCAGTCTCGAAAATAGAGCTCAGTTAAGTTCTACAAATTTTAGGACTGTTAGACATAGTTGCTCAGCTTAGTACGGAATTTAACTAGTTCCATAAGAATCAGAACTGTAAGACACAGTCACTCAGTTAATAGTATATTAATTATACGAAACTCATGTTATCAGTATTCAGTTTTAGGACTATCAGATACTGTCAATCAAACCAGTTTTTTATAATCAGAACTATCACAAGTAGTTATTCCTTTATCTATAATATGGCATCAGTTCCTTAGTACTCAATAGACTAATTCATACACCATCCTATTATTAGTACTCTATATAATTAAATCCACGTTTTCAGGATTCATGAGTCAGCATTATCACGATCTATGTTACAGTTACGTATTCATACATGTATTCTCACGTTCATGTTATTCAGTCAGTTAGTATTGCTCATGCTTATGAACCATTGCATTCAGACTACCTCACTTGCATACCATTACATTCAATCGTACTGACGCATTTGCACTATGGTGTTTTATACCATAGGTTTAGAAGCACGAGCACCCGAGCATCTTTAGTAGATCATACGTTCAGCAGCCATAGTAGAATTGAATCCTCATCATTCGAGGATAGCATGATTATTTTATTACTTTATTATTTTAGTAGTTCAGAGTTAGTTTGGGACATGTCCCATCAACTCCATAGATTTCAGATAGTTTAGAAACTTTCAGACTATAGCATGTTTCAGACTGTTTATTTCAGTTTTGGGTATTGTTATACCCCGTTACAAACATTATTTTAAACCTTATGTCCTTAGAGCTTATATTCTGCATATTTACAGTATATTATTAAGTTCTCAATTATAGGTATCAATCATGGGTTAGCTTGTGGTCCTTCGGGGTTATGAGCACCGTGTACTATTTTGGGTACCATATTCGAGGTGTTATAACCTTTTTAACTTCTGAATAAAACCAGAAAAATATAACTAGGAGCCCAATTTTATGGGCCACCGTGACGCGCCACTATCATAGTGGCTTACTGGAAATTGATGAATGGGAATCTGGAGGTCACCGCGATGCATAGCCATCGCGTTGTCCCACTAGTTGGGACCTGGAACTTCAGTTCTATTTTCCACAATAGTGCTAGGCTACTAAAAATTTACTATTGGGAAATTGGGATACTTCGCGACGTGCCATCATTGCGGAGTCCCACTGGAATTTTACAATTGCTAAATAAACCCTCTCCGTGATGCAATCAACACCCTAATGATGGTGTTTTTCGACTATAACTTAAATTAGACATAACTTCTTGCCCGATTATTGGATTTTTGAAAATCTTATATCGTTGGAAAGCTAATTAAATTTCCCACATGATCAAAATTGAAAATTAGGAAAATTCTATATGATTTAAACATTACTAAATTTGGAAGTCATCCCTTAATCTTCTAGAGATGAAATTAGTCTTGAAGAAAGTTTGGGGTATCATAATATCTCCCCCTTGGAAATATTCGTCCTCAAATGTGGATGACAAAACTGTGATGGTGAAAACTGAGGCTATAACTGGTGTGTGCTACTAAGAGCAGGATTACACTAATTTGCAAATGCATGAGCTATCGCATTAACGCCAATATAATGCATGAAATAGGGAACGAAAAATATGGGCTGGGTAACTTGTTACCTTACACTGAATTTAAATCTACAGCAAAAATATTATGGTACTTGGTCTGTATATCAGCTTTCGCTTCCCAAGTAGCGCCCTCAACTGACTGGTTCTGCCAAAGAACTTTGACCAAGAGTACTTCTTTTGTTCCATAGTCTACGAATATAGGGGTCTAGAATCTCAACTGGAATCTTTTCAAACGAAAGGCTAGTCTGAATATCTAAGCTCTATGAAGGATCCAATACAATGAAATTACCATTATGCTTGTTAAGCATGGAGACATGAATGACGGGATGACAACTGATTGGTCTGCAGGCAACTCTATTTCATAAGCCACTTTCCAAATATGAATAAAAATTCTATAAGGGCCAACATAATGGGGACTAACCTTACCCTATATCCCAAACCTTTTCACCCTTTTCATGGTTGAAATTTTTAAGTACACCAAATCGCCCATCTCAAACTCAAGATCTTTTCTCCTTACATCAGCATATGACTTTTGACGACTCTGAGTTGTATTCAATCTCTCTCTAATCATCTTGACTTTCTCCATAGCCTCAAACACTGTATCAGGTCCAACTAATGTAGCCTAACCCACTTCAAACCAACCTATGGGTGATCTACATAACCTCTCATATAAAGCCTTAAATGCGGTCATCTGGATGCTAGAGTGATCACTATTGGTATGCACAAATTCAATCAGTGGAAAATGCTCATCCCAACTACCCTTGAAATCAAGAGCATATGATCTCAACATATTTTCCAAAGTTTTGATGGTCCTCTCAGCCTGACCATCTATTTGCGGATGAAAAGCGAAACTCAAATGAACTTGGGTACCAATACCCTTCTGAAAAGCTCTCCAAAACTGAGAATTAAACTGAGTACCTCTATCTGAAATGATAGACAAGGGAACTCCATGCAATCTAACTAACTCCCAGATATATAATCTAGCATAATTCTCAGTTGTACAAAATGTATGCACCGACAATAAATGTGTTGACTTTATCAACCTTTCTACAACAACCCAAATGGAATCAAGATGACAATACGAAAGAGGTAAACCAGTTACAAAATCCATATTCACCTCTTCCCACTTACAAGTGGGTATACCAAACTCTTGCATCACACCACCAAGCCTTTGGTGCTCTACCTTAACCTATTGGAAAGTTCCACACTTCGCCACAAACTGTGCTACATCCTTCTTTATGCCACTCCACCAATATATTCCCCACAAGTCGTGGTACATCTTTTTAGCATTAGGATGATTACAATATCATGCATCATGCGCCTCAGCCATAATTCTCTGCCTTAGGTTATCAACAGAAGGGACATACAATCTATCTTTAAACCTCAATGTACCATCTCCCTCTTATGATAAAACCTCTACCTTTTGGCCGTTAACAGATTCCTTCAGTTTTACTACACTAAGATCCATGTCTTACTTCTCTTTTATTTCCAAAACTAAAGAGGATTCAGAACTACTCTGAACCCAAACATTACCTTCAGCTGAATCAAGAAACCTAACACTAAGTCTAGCCCAATGATGCACTTCACGAGCCAACTCCTTCTTATCATTCTCCACATGAGCCACACTGCCCATACACAACCTACTAAGGGCATCTTTCACTACATTGGCCTTTCCCAGATGATATAAAACAATTATATCATAATCTTTTAGAAACTCTAACTATCTTCTCTGTCGAACATTCAACTCCCTCTAAGTAAAAACATACTGCAAGATTTTGTGGTCCGTAAACACATTAACATGAACACCAAAAGGAGGTAATAGACAGCTAGACCCAAGAAACTCTTAATGTCAGATGGAGTGATAGGTCTAGACCAATTTCTTACAGCTTCTATCTTTTGGGGATCAACTCTAATCCCTTTGTATAAAATAATATGACCCAGAAAACCTATTGACCTTAGACAAAACTCACACCTGCTAAATTTGGCAAATAATTAATGATTTCTAAGAGTCTTCAGGATAATTCTAAGATGATCTGCATGGTCATTCTCACAACGAGAGTATACAAAGATACGATCTATGAACAGTATGACAAATACATCAAGATACTGCTTGAACACTTGATTCATGGGGTCCATGAAAGCCGCTGATGTATTGGTTTGCCCAAAAGAAATAACTAGAAACTTAAAATGACCATAACGGGCTCGAAAGGCTGTCTTTATAATATCACACTCCTTTACTTTAAGCTGATGATCGCCGGATCTTAGTTCTATCTTTAAAAAATAACTGACACCTTGAAACTGATTAAACAGGTCATCAATTCTTGAAAGAGGATACTTATTCTTGACTGTGACCTTATTAAGATGACGATAGTCAATGAACATACACAAAGAACCATCTTTTTTCGCACGAATAGAACAGGTATGCCCTAAGGAGAGACACTAGGCCTTATAAAATCCTTATCTAGAAGATCTTTGAGTTGCTCTTTCAACTCTTTAAGTTCTGCGGGTGCCATATGGTATGAAGGAATAGCAATAGGTTGTGTATCGGGAAGATGGTCAATCCCAAACTCTATCTCTCTATTAGAAGGTACCCCTGGAAGATTTTCTAGAAAAAGATCTGAAAAATCATTAATTATACTGTCTGATTAGATAGTTGGAACCCCAGACTTAGTGTCCTTAACTCGAACTAGATCATAAATCCAATCTTTGGATATTCGCTTTCTATCTTTGAGATACGATATAAAATGACTCTTGGGAGATACTAAACTCCCGGACCACTCGAAGACTGGATCATCAGGAAACTAAAAAATAACTACATATGTACGATAGTAAATAGTTGCATAATAGAAATGAAGCCAATTGATACCAAGAATAAGATCAAAATTGACCATATCCAACTCTATCAAATTAGCAATTATGACTCAATGAAGAATAATAATAAGGCACTTTTTGTAAAATTTCTTAGCAAAAACTAACTCTCCTACTTGAGTAGAAACTAGAATGCGCTCAAGGATCTTTTTTAAGTTTATCTCAAAATTCACAGCAACTAACGGTGTCACATAAGAAAAACTTGACCCAAGGTCCAACAACACATACACATCAAAATGAAAGGCATGAAGAATACCAGTAACAACATCTGTTGAATCCTCCTGCTCCTGGCGCAATGGCAAAGCATAGAATTGATTATGGCACTGACCACCAGCAGTACTAGATAAAGCACCCTGAGGAGAGGTTGGACGGGCTAAAAATGTTGGTGCATTGGTATCCTGAGTCTAGGGACGAACATATCGGTTCCAATGTCTACCATGCAGACATTCTCTAAGTTTGTGGCCCAACTTTCCACAACCAAAACATCCTCTATATTCACCCAGACAATCACCAGAATGGGTCCTACCACACTTAGCACATGGGGGATAATTAGGCTTGTTACTCACACTGTGTAGGGATCTAGTTATAGAAGACTTATTCCCCTGATCATGCCTATTTTTGGGTGCAGGAGAACTAGATGATGAAGGCACTAGCATAGACGAATGACTCTAAAACTATGGCCGGTTACCTCCATGAGATCTAGTATGACCATGATTATACTTCTCTGACCTAGACCTCTTATTTTCTCTTACTCTATCTCTCTCCCTTATTTTATCTATTTTAATCAGCTAAGCATGCATTATTAGTCTGGAAAAATCCATATCCCTATTGAGCATAGAAGTACTAGACTCTTTCAACAGCAAACCAGAAACACTAGTCACAAAGTTAATCATACAAGATCGGATGTCAGCTACCAAGTCAGGAGTATACTTAGCTAACTAATTGAACTTGTATCAATACTTCATAACAGTCATAGAGCCTTGCCGTAGGTTCATGAATTCCTCTATCTTTTCTTCCCTTATCTCAAGCGGGAAGAATTTGTCCAATAACACATCCTGGAACACCTTCCAAGTCATAGGTGCAGTATTTTCTCCTTTGTTCTTCCCCCACACCACAACACAAACATAAGCAATATATTTCAGCCTATAAGAGGCCAGCTCTACACTCTTTTCTTTAGAAATATGCATGACTTGGGTGATCTTATTCACCTCCTAAAGATACAACTATGGGTCCTCACCTGCCTTAGACCCATGAAAATCTGGCGGATTCATCCTCATGAAACCTTGAATCCTGGCTACAGTTGAATCACCTCCTTACTAATGCAGAACTATAGTAGGGTTATTGGCCTGAACATTAGCGGTGACTACCTTGGATAACGCCTGAGAGGCAGCCTGAAACTCAGCGTGAGACATGTTCTCATTCATGGGTTTGGCCGGTTGAGGTGGCTGATCGAAATTCCTACGGGCATTAGCTCTTTGGGGAGACCATTTTTGTCACATGAGAGCACGAATTAATAGTAGAAAGAGAGAACTGTAAGCACGACAAAATATGAAAGAAATAGGTGACTTTTTTATAAGACGTCTTGTAGCCTCTTCATCATAGATGTGGCGCACTACACACCGATGATCAAGACTCTATGTAACACGGCTTGTCAAACTCCCTAGGACTCCTTAAACCTTTGGCTCTAATACCAATTTTGTAATGCCCTGACATCTCATCCCGAGATGTCACACGGTGCTTAAGGATACAAGTAGCCCTAAGTTAACCCTTTGATCTTGCTAATTTATCTAAAACTTACGTTAAGATAGAATAGCCAAGAATAAATAATGTATCATATCAAAACTAAATTGAATAAACTTTAGATACTATCTGGAAAAAAATACTAATAGTCTTTAAATAAACTCATAGTCCAACAAGCCTCAACTACTAACAAAGAACTAGAGACTTATTGGGATAGACCCCCAACTAAATCGAACTGAACTGAAAACGATAGTCCGTATACTAAAAGAAAATTGAAAAGAGGAAGAAGTAGGCCCTTAAATCATGAGGACTCACCACTCTGGGAGCATAGATAAAGATGCTTGGACTACTCGCACTGCAGATACTGAGCACCTGAACCTACATTATGAGACAATGTAGCACACATGCGTATATATTAATCATAACTTTGATGATGTACTAATCATATGGGGGAGAAATACAATAACTAAAAAATATCATCAACTTTGAAGAAAACATGCATAATGATATAAATGACTCACATAGCTTGAGGAAAAACTAAAATCTGAATCTCATAAATCATGTATAATGAAGCATATAGTACAAATCTTGTGAGTCATTATATTTACTTCAAAAATCTTTATTCTCCATCTTGTTCTCAAAACTTTATAAAAAAGTGGAATCTTAAAACAATAGCTTTCAAAACTTATACTTTTATCTTATGGAGAATAAAGGACTTCTTTAAAACTTAGAGATTTTAGGACTTTGGAACTTAGGGACTTTGTGCTTGGGAGTTTCTTCTAACCGACATAAACCATGTGAGATGACATGGAATCGAACGTCTTGCACATGTTGGGGAGAGCTTCTCTATCATTGTCATCGGAATAGAACCTTTAACTTTATTGATCACTATCTTAACCCACTTAGGGAAATTCAGAAAACTACGGTGGCTCGTGGGTTTGGGGGATGAGACCTCGGAATATCACCCACTCGGTGCTAAATACTACTCCCATAGCATAAACTTTTATAGTTAAAACCGATTATGCTTATTTTTTCCTGAAATCATAACTTGAATGAATTGTGTCGATTCCTATCTTAGCTTGGTTCAAATGATCAACTTTCTTCATTAAAAACTGAAAATAGCTATTCATGGGATGATTAAATCAAGATAATTCTTGAAGTTCAAAATAAATACTAGTCCTTAATGGACTATGCTTCAATTTCATATCAAACACCATAAAAATTCATACTTTATAACACAATTATTCATAATTCAACTTAAAATCTTGAAATAGGATCAATAGGCATAGAAATATAAATAAAATCATGTAATTCAACTCTCAATCCATGGGAAATCATATAATCTTGCAAATAATGGTAATGGGTATAAACCCTAACTTGATTTTCATGGAAATCATAGTAAAATTAAAAAGTTTATAACTTAAAAAAAGTTTTTTTGGCACAAGAACGCAAGGATTGTTCTTGTTCAAACCCCACATACCTTAGATTGATAAACTTAGATGAACAACTTATGTTTGAGATGTTATTATAACTCTTGAATGAGGGTTCTTGGAATTCGTGCACTAAGAACATGGAATCTTGACTTAAGTTGGAGAATTGATGGAGAAATCTTTAGTTTCTCGGAGGAGAAGTTTGATGAACTAGGGTTTTTGGTTGAGGGATTTTTGAGAAAAGTGGTATATTATGCTTATAATAACCTTAAATTAGGTGTTTAGACGATAAAACTGGGTTGGAAAAAGTTCAAAATACCCTTTTTAACTTCTGAACAAAACTAGAAAAATATAATTGGGAGCCCTATTTTATGGGCCACCGTGACATACCACTATCGCGGTGACTCACTGGAAATTGATGAATGAGAATCTGGAGGTCACCGCAACGTGGAGACATCACGTTATCCCACTGGTTGGGACCTGAAACTTCAATACGATGCGCCACAATCACACTAGGCTACTGGAAATTGACTATTGGGAAATTGGGATCCTCCGTGATGCGCCATTATCTCGGAGTCCCACTGGAATTTGACAATTGTTAAATAAACCCTCTCTGCGATGCCCTAAACACCATAATGATGGTGTTTTACGACTACAACTTAAATTAGCCATAATTTTTTTTCTGATTATCGGATTTTGGTAAATCTTATATCGTTGGAAAGATAATTCAATTTCCCATAAGATAAAAATTAAAAATTAGGAAAATTCAATATCATTTAAATATTACTAACTTTTGAAGTCATCCCTTAATCTTCTAGAGACGAAATTAGGCTTGAAGAAAGTTTGGGTTATGACACATACAATGCCTCAAACGGGGCCATACTAATACTAAAATGATAGCTATTATGTAAGAAAACTCTAACAAAGGTAGATGCTCAACCAAACTACCACTATAATTAATAACACAAGTTTGAATCATATCCTCCAATACCTGAATAGTTCTCTCCGCTTGACCATTCATTTAATGATGGAAAGTAGTACTTATACTAACCTTTGTCCCCAACCCTTTCAGAAAAGATTGCAATAAGTAAGATGTAAACTGTATGCCACGATTTGAAATAATAGAAACATGAACACGATGCAGTTTCACAATGTCCCAAAGGTACAACTTTGCATTATTTTCTATCGAGAAGGTAGTCTGCACTAGAAAAAAGTGTGCAAATTTAGTCATCTTATACCTGATGACCCAAACCGGATCATATTTATTCTGAGGCTAAGAAAAAATAGTAATGATGTCCATATTGATCACTTCCCATTTTAATTTAGAAAATCAATTTCTTGATACAACCCCCTTGGCGTCATTTGCTCAACCTTAACCTATTGACACAGCATGCACCTGGCCACAAAATCAGTCATATACTTCTTCATGACATTCAACCAATAGATCTCCTTGAGATCATAATACATCTTAGTCAAGACGAGATTAGCAACATAGTACTAATTCATGCGTCTTAACCGAAATACCATCCTTTGTGTCCAAAAGGTAAACTATAATATTAGCCAAGCGATGAATATCCTTCATTAATTCCCACTTTCCTTCCTCCTCATAACCCAAACTCCCCATGGATAACCTACTAAGAGCATCAGAAACTATGTTAGCCTAACTTGGGTGGTAGTGAAGAATTATATCATAGTCCTTGAGAAGCTCAAATTATCTCCTCTACCTGAGATTAAGCTCTTTCTAAGTGAACACATAATTTAGTCTCTTATGATAAAAAAAAAAGATATCCACAAGGACACTATACAAATAATGCTGCAATATTTTCAAAGAAAATAGAACCACCACTAGCTCCAAATCATGAGCAAGATAATTCCTTTCATGCACTTTCAACTGCCTAGATGCATACGAAATCACCTTCCCATGTTGTATCAACACATAAACAAGACCTGCCCGAGATACATCATAATAAACCATGAGCCAATCATTGCCTTCCTGGGTTCAGGAATAATTGAGAAAAAAACTTTTGAGATTGGAGAAGGGCTTCATGATAATTTTGGAGTATGAGGGTCATTTTCATGAGTTGGCTAGACATGCTACTTCTATTTTGTGTATTGAGTATGAGAGGGTTCATTTTATTGTTAGAGGGTCAATACTAACTTTTTGTATGTCTACTCAGAGTCTAGTTGTTGTGGTAGGTATTATTCTAAAGTGGTAGATCATACGTATGTAATGGGGAAGATGCATCATGAGGCCCAATAGGACAATAATAAAAGACTAAGATATTAGGGAAGTTTTAGTCGGAGCCACAAAAGTTCCCAATTAAGAGTTGGTAGTTATCATTGTAAATACCCTCTACGTCCAGCATATCAATGCCAGATTCAGCCCAGTCAACCAGTTCAGGCAGCATTTCAGATTATTGATGTAGGTCCTTCTAGTGACAGAGATCACCCTGGTTAGGGTGGTGGATAGTCCTCAAGGGGTTTTTCTGCATATTATTTTTGTCATGGTTGTTACTCCAAGTCTGTTGAATCTATTGGTTCTGGTTCTACTAATAAGACATATTATACTTGTACGGTTCATGGTCACTATTCTCAGGAGTGCCCTCTTTATGATATTATTGTTGCTTCACCTTAGAGTGTTCCCCGTATTAAGTAGTTCTTCCCTTAACTAAAGGTGTTTTGCATGGTTACAAGATGGTTCCCTGGGTACTTGAGGAGGTTGTCAAGAAGGTAGGTCAGTTAAGTCTGGAGCCCAATCAGGATATGATCATGGTCAGTTGTATGCAGTACCTTCTAGACATATAATTGAGTCTTTGGATGTTGTAGTCATAGGTATGATTTTCTAGTGTTGTCAGCCGACTCTTTCTTTATTTGATTTGGGATACACTAATTCTTATGTGTCTACTTAATATGCTTTATAATTAGAGTTATCTTGGGATTTATAATTTGTTCCATTGTGTGTATCTACTCCCGTGTGTGATTCTTTTATCATGGATTACTTTTTTAAATTATGAGTTGTGACTGTTAGAGATGTTGATACTCATGATTATCTTATTACTTAGTATATGGTGGATTTTGATGTGATTTTGTGTGTTGACTGGTTATCCCATTATCATAAGGTCATGGATTATTTTACCAAGATCATGAGCATAGCCATGCCAAAATATCTTCAGTCATGTGTTAGGGAGAGGTTAGTAGTGAGCCGATGTGGATTATTCCTTTTGTTCTGCTATGAGACTTTTATCTAGAGGTTGTGAGTCATATCTTGTTAATATTTATGATGTTAGCATGGAGAGTCTGTCACTTAATTCTCTTTCAATAGTATGTGAGTTTCCTGATGTTTTCCCTATTGATCTGCCTATAGTACCTTCTGCTTTTGAGATTGAGTATGTTATCAATCTTGAGTCTGGCACCCAATTTATTTCTATGGAAAATTATCATTTGGCTCTAATTGAGCTTAAAAAGATGAATTATTATCTTCATGATCTTTTTATTAAGGGTTTTATTAGACTAAATATATCTCCTTGAGGAGATCAAGTGTTTTTATAAAGAAGAAGGATGGCTCTATTTATATGTGTATTGATTATAGGTAGCTCAATGAGGTGAAAGTGAAGCATTGTTATCCTATGCCTCGCATTGATAACTTGTTCGACCAACTTTAGGGTGTAGTAGTGTTTTCTAAGATTAATTTAAGATCTTGTTACCATCTATTTAGGATTTTAATGAGTAGGTTCTAAAGATATACATTAGTTCTTTTTACTATTATTATGAGTTTTTAGTGATGTCATTCAGATTTATTAATGCCCCAAAAATGTTCATGGACTTGAAAAACCGTGTATTCAGGCCTTATTTAGATTTCTTTGTGATTGGGTATATCAACAATATCCTGGTGTATTCAAGAAGTAGAGAGAAAAATTATAAATATTTAAGGATTATCTACAGATATTAAGGTATTATTTTTTTGCCAAGTTCTCTAAGTGTGAGATTCCACTGAAATCCATGATATTGCTTGGACATATTGTCGCTAAGGATGGGATTTTAGTAGACCTGGAGAAAATTAAGGCTACTCGTGATTAGGCCAGGTTCACATCTCTTAATGATGCTCATAGCTTTATTATCTTGGCTTGTTACTATAGGATATTCCAGGAGGGATTCGCTACTATTTTAGTTCCTATGAATAGATTAACTTGGAAGGAGGTTCTTTTCTAATTGTTTAAAGAAAGTGATGTAAGCTTTAGAAAGATCAAGGAGTTTCTCACATCAGCTGCTATTCCAGCTCTTCTTATTAATGGTGAGGGATTTATTGTTTATTGTAATATTTATGTTGTTAGTTTGAGTTTTGTATTGATACATCAGGGTCATGTTATTACTCGTGTTCAAAGCATCATAAGGTGCATTAGAACAAATACCCCACTGCTGATTTAGAGTTGGCAGTGATGGTTATCACATTTAAGACTTGGATGCACTATTTTTATGGCATGCATTGTTAGATTTTAACTGATCGTCGTAGTCTTTAGCATCTTATGACCCAGATAGAGCTTAATGTTAGGCCCTGTAAATGGTTGGAATTGCTTAAGGACTATGATATTTTAAATTTATATCATCCGTGTAAGGGGAATATAGTAGCTAACTCCTTGAGTCGGGAGGTAGTTAGTATGGGTAGTTTGATTTGTATTTCAATTTCTTAAAGATTATGGGAATGATATTTTTCAGTCGTAAGCCAATTTGATGGATCCACTTGATATGTCAGACCCTGGGAGCATTCTATTAAAGGTTAAGGCTAGGTCCTCACTGTTTGAGCAGATTTTACATCGTAAGATTAAGGATAATAGACTTTTTATCCTCCGTGATTAGGTGTTGAGTGATGAATCAAAGAGGTTTACCATAGATTCTAATGGTGTTTTGATATTTGATCGTTGTAGTTGGTTTTTGAGGATTAATGGCTTTAGTCAAATTATTTTGCATAAGGCTCACAACTCTAGATATTCTATTTATCTCGAATACAGCTAGATGTAGAGTGATTTGAGACATCATTATTAATGGAGTGGCATAAAAAGAGATTTTGCAAATTTAGTAGCTATATTTTTAGCAGGTGAAGGTGGAGCATTAGTGATCGGTTGGTTTGATTCAGAGATTTTCTATTCTTGAGTAGAAATGGGAGTAGATTACTATGCATTTCATTAGTGGTTTGCCTCACACTTCCCATGGTTCTGATGGTATTATGTCATTGAGGATCGATTGACCAAGTCAGCATATTTTATTCTTGTTCAAATGTCCTTCAGTGTTGAGAGGTTGGATGGCATCATAGTCCATTTTCTTGGTGTTCTATATCGATTACTTTGAATCGGGGTTCCATGTTCACTTTTAGGTTTTGGTGATCTTTTTTTATAGAGTTGGGTACTTAGGTGCACCTTACTACGACCTTTCATTCTCAAATGGATTGTCAGCCAAAATGAACTATTCAAGTTCTTGAGGATAGGATTTGAGCCTATATTATGGATTTTGGAGGTTTGTAGTAGTAGAACTTAGTATTTGCAGAGTTCTCATATATTAATAGCTATCATTTGAATATTTAGGTTAAGGCTTTTCAGGCATTATATGGTAGGCAATGCCATTCCCTAATTGGTTGGTTTAAGACTTTCGAGGCAAGACCCTATGGTATTGATGTTCCACAGGAGTCATTAGAGTGGGTCAGGGTAAATTAGAACAAGTTAAGAGCAGCTCATCACAGTCAGAAGGCTTATGTAGGCCATAGGTTTCGTGCCTTAATATTCAGAGTTTGTGATCGGGTATTCTTTATGTGTCTCTTATGAAGGGTTAGATGAGGTTTGGGAGGAAGGAAAAGTTCAGTCCTATATATATCAACCCCTTTGAGATTTTTCACATAGTTGGAGAGGTGGCTTATGAGTTAGCCTTACCTTAGGATTTTACTATTGCTCATCCACTTTTCTATGTTTCTACTTTGCAGTAATACATTCCTGATCCTCTCATATGCTTTGATGGATCTCAGTCAAGTTAGATGAGCAGTTGACCTTCGTGGAGGAGCCTGTGCTTACTTTTGCTAGTGATTTCAGGAAGTTGTGAACTAGGGAGAGTTTGATAGTTAAGGTTCTATGGAAGCATCGACTAGTAAAGGAAGTTACATAGGAGATCGAGAGAAAGATGTGTACCCTTTATCCTTCATTGTTCATGACTTTAGGTACATCCTAATCCTTGATGTTCATCGATGAAAGTCCTTTTAGTAGTGATATTGTAATGACACTTCAAATTATTTTTCAAATTTCAAATTATTTTTATTGTTAAAGCTTTCCTATAGCTACCCCAAGCCATTTATGACTTGCTAAAACTGATAGTTCAATTACTGAGTAGTTAGTTTCTTGCTTAGAGCCAATTCCGTATTTTGAAGTCTTCGCTAGTTTGAATTTCTATAGGGCAAAAACTTTAGTCAAACAACCTCATAACTGCACCAGCAACTCCTAAATGTTGATTTTAGGCTAAGAACACTTGGTTTGGGTCCCAAGGTACCCATGCTTATTTTGACCTATTGGTCAAAATATTATGATAATGAAATATAGGTCTAGACCCACTTTTAGTCAAAATAAACTTGGATGGCAATTTTGACTGCACCATTGAGCTCAGAACATAGATTTTTTTATGGTAACTGTAAGACCCCGATTCGATGAACCAGAATGCTACATGATGCTCATGACCCTCAAGGACCACAAGCTAATGCATGACTGATATCTGTACCGGTAGCTGCATAATATTCATATAAAATACGGAAACATGCACAAAGAGGGCGTAAGGATCAATCTAGAATAATAAGATATCTTAAATAAGATGGTATCACAGTACCAAAAAAAAACTGAAAATACTAAAGTCTAAATCTCAAAACTCTAAAATCTTCTAAAAGCCTCTAAACTGTCTGAATAAGGAGTTGAATGAACATGTCTCTAACTAACTCCCTAAACTGAGAATAAACTGAAATACTGGAATAATAAATGTAACGATCATGTCCTTGAATGATGAGGACTTACTGCTTACTGAACTGCTACTGCTGATCTGGAATCTGCACCTAAGAACCTATGGTGTAACATAAAAGAAAGCACCATAGCGCAAATGCGTCAGTACAACTAAAGTATTGAGTATACGTGGAGGTAGGCTGAATTCATGGGGTTTATATGCATGAACATGCTGACTAACATAAACGTAAGAATACATACATAGATACTTAATTGCTATAGAACTCGTGGAGATACTAACTACTTGAGTTTGAGCTCTGACAACTTGAGTTTCATGATACTGAGATACTGAATGACTGTATCTAACAGTCATAATACTGAGGAAAACTATCTGAGTTCCAAACTGTAGATTAACATCTATGTCTGAGATCAGTCCTAGCTGATGAGTGATCTCTGAAACTGATAATGAGAATACTCGACTGAATCTAAGATTGATATCAAGCCTGTCTGCCGGGTGACCTCTAGATATAATAATAAGCATCTTAATATGGGACCAAGCCTATCTGAAGGGATGGTCCAAGAATCAATGGAACTATCTGAGTTCCTTACTAAGATCGATGACTGTATCTGACAGTCCTGATTCCTGATTTCTACTTTGAAGACTGATACTAAAACTGAAACTGTGGGAGGTTGTAACCTAACTTACATGCCCCGCTACTGTACTGGTGGGGTCCAATCTTTGCCCTGACTGGAAGGGTGTCAATACCATGACACAGGTAGAGACCTCTACTATAGTCAAGCCTCTCTAATGGGTGACCCTGAACAGGAAATCAAGCCTAAGGCAATATAATAATCAAGTTTAGCCTTAATCTGACGGGTGACTCCTATCCTGTGCTGGCTACGCAGTTCTGGAGTATAGGGATAGTTGCTAACGGTTCTACCTCTCTAACGGGGAAACTGCCATCCCTGCACTCACTCGGTGCTAGTCCCTACTCCCAACTGAAAAACATGAACATATTAACTGTGCTGAATTTACTAACTGAACAGAACTAATTCTGAGTTTACTGAGTTCCTTGGACTGACAGAACACTACTGACATCTGATATCTAGCTAAGTCATGAGATTGCCGATCTTACTGAGTACTGAGTTTTCATGAGATTTCTGAGTCTTTCCTGAGTCACATTACTAACAGCAATCTATGGAACATAGCTTGATTGAGGATGTCTTGAAACATGATAGTAGCTCTAGGCACACAACTATAGTTTTTGGGTACAAGTACCCCCAGGACTCGATGGAAGAAAACTGACACACATGACTGACTTGATCACAAGATTTTAGTCCACAATTCACAATATCAAATGTAAGGATTTCAGAATAAGATTTATCTTCAAAAAACTATCACATGATCGGGATTGCACACAACATCTATATACTTGCATGGCTTCAATAACATGGTCATTCCATATTACAACAATATCATGAGCATCTCATACAACATCTTTAATTCAACACAATAGCATGGGAATCACGTTTAACATAAACATAGAACATAGAATAGTCACTTAGGACTTATTATGTTATAAATGCATGATTTCTATTCCCTTAGGTATTTTCACAAACACCTTACATGCACATCTTAGGCATAGGTGGATTCATCAAGATTTGAAACATTCAACCACTAATTTGACATGTTTATACGTTAAATACCACCATATCTTCACATAGAACATACAAAGATCCTATCTTAGGCATCATAAAACTCCAACTACATGAACATCAACTACCAACAACATAAACATCATAATACATAATTTAGAAAATGGTTCTTGAGATTCATGGACGAAAGGAGTTCATGAATCAACTCACTTATACCTTAGAAGGAAGATTCTTGATGATTGATGGATGAATTTCCTTGAAATCGGATCTTCAAGCTTAGTTATGCAACCCTAGTTGTTTCTCTTTTAGTACTCTTGGATGAAGACCTTTGAGGTGATAATAAAGTTGTAATATTTTTAAAAGCTATATATTTTGTAGGGTTAAGTTTAAGAACGTGTAAGGAGTATTTAAATACTTAATTACCTTTAAAATAACTCAAAACAGAGTTTTTTGGCACTTTAACTAACTTAGGCGGCACCTAACCAATCGCCTATGCTTGGGTTGGGCGGCGCCTAACCAATAGCGTATGCTTACTGTCTCTCTCAAAAATGGTTATAACTTTTCGCTAAGGTATTGGATTAAGGCAAAATTAGTATCGTTGGAAAGATAATTCAATTCTCTACAATTTAGTGGGTCTAAATCAGCCAAAATACCACATTAACATCGAGTTATACTCATTCAAAGATGACCCTTGAAAAACCGAACACTAAAACTTGATGGATTCAAAAACTCTTAGCTTGTATTACCTTAAGTGACTCATATGAACATTCTTAATGCATCATAAGCTATCCTATCACTAGGATATTAATTTTAAGTCATGTAATAATGTATGAATCATAGGATAGGAGATTTCATACGTAGGAATACTTATTCACTTCCTAGCTTAGAAACATGGGGGTATTACAATATCTCCCCCTTGGGAACATTTATCCTCGAATGAGAATTAACTAAGGTGGGTGAGATGATATGATGAAGTACGTACAATACATACACTACTGAAACATGGATTCATGACTGACATGACTGAAAGCGGAGCGCAATTTACTGAACATGCATATCTGATGCATGGGAAGCTGATTCATGAATATAAGACTGAGGACTCTAATAAAGTGGGTTTTCTCAAAATGAGAATGCATTTCTGATGCACAATTGAAAGACTTAATCCATGCATATCTGATGCATGATTACATGAATGACATGATATGTAAATGTATTAGTGAAGCTACTGATAAATTGCACTTTCTCTACTGAACACATATATCTAATGCCTGAATATCTGACTGAGCTGACTCTTGAAAGCTTTACTGATTATGCCGTGGCACTTGATAACAAATTTATAACGAGAACATGAAAGCATCAAGAAAAGGGTGGGGTATCTCCCCCTTGGAACATTATGTCCCTCTAGGAATGTTTACCTTACTGAGATACTGGGGTGATGCACAGGGCATCCACAAACTAGATTATAACTAAACATTGGAGAGCTGAGACTAATGCATGATGCATGAACGGAACTAGACCTGCTAATGTTACTGACGAATTCATGTTGAAACATAAGCTCAAATGAGCGCAAGATATCTAACAATGCATATAATGATCATGAAAAACATGTAACGTACCCGAATCTAGGTTGGGCAAACATTCTAGATCATGGTGAGTCTGGAGTGAATAGAGTCGATTCTGACGCTTACCACTATTGGTTCTGGGATTTTTGGCCTGCTTACGTGAATCTCTACCTTTCTGAGCTAACACTCTACAGTCCCGCACTCGGTGGCCTGTCTTACCGCACCTAAAACATACTTGACTATTAGCTCTACATGTACCTAGATGATTCTTCCCACACTCTCCACAAAGCGGATAAGTATGCTCACTTCTAACACTACTCTGGGCTTTGGAGCCTGGCACCTTACCATGACTAACATATCCAAAGTTAGGTGTGGGCACACTAGTTGAAGATGCAACAGGGGCTGAATTTTTCTAACTATGGTGAGAACGATTACCACCCTGTGACACATCCAGAAAAAAGTTATAACTACCTACTCTGAATCTCTTATTATATCTCTCCCTCTCCTTAGACTTATCTGCCTCCATCTGCTGAGCATGTATCATTAACCTAACAAGGTCTATGTCCTTATTAAGCATAGTTTTTCTACACTTTTTCAATACAAACCTAGACACACCAGTCACAAACTTACTCATACTCGCTCTGGGGTCATCTATCAAGTCAGGAGCATACTTAGATAACTGGTTGAACTAAAGACAATACTCTTTCACTATCATGGAGAATTGTCTTAGGTTCATAAACACTTCTACCTTAGCTTCTCTCATCTCTAATGGGAAAAACATATCTAAGAAGGCATCCTGAAATATCTTCCAAGTCATGGGAGTTGCATCTTCCCCTCTACTTTTCTTCCACAACACTACCCAATTATGAGCAATATCTTTCAGCCTATAGGATGCTAATTCCACACTCTCCTCCTCTGACACATGCATGAATTGGTTGATCTTCTTTACCTCTTCTATATACAGCTGTGGGTCCTCACTAGTTACTGACCCAAATAATTCTGGAGGGTTCATTCTCATAAAATTTCTGATTCTGGATGTAGCTGAATCCCCCTCTTGCTGAGGTGAGGCTACAGTCTGTCGATTTCCTTGAACACTACTGGTCACCGCCTGGGCTAGCACCTGAAAAGCTACCCAAAATTCTGCATGTGACATATTCTAATTCAAAGGATTTGCGGGCTGCGGGCTGACTGATTCCCTGTTATCTTCTTAGCAGTCATGTTCTACAAAAAGATGTGAAACAAGGAGTAAACTGAGAGTTCAACTTGAGCTTTTGCTCACTAGCACGATATGAGTATTGAAAGAAGGAAAACTATTCCTAAAACATCTTATAGACTCCTGTACATAAATATGGCGCGCAACACACCCATGTACAAGACTCTACTAGATGCGGCTTTCAGACTTCCTAGGACTCTATTGAACCTTAGGCTTTGATACTAAGTTTGTAACACCCGGATTTGGTAAACCGAAATGCTACACGGTGCTCATGACCCCGAAAAGAGGGTGTAAGGTTCAATCTTGAATAATATGGTATCTGAAATAACGTGGTATCACAGTACCAAAACAAAACTGAAAATACTAAAGTCTAAATTTGAAAACTCTATAATCGTCTAAAAGCCTCTAAACTGTCTGAATAAGGAGTTGAAGGTACATGTCTCCAACTAACTCCCTAAACTGAGACTAAACTAAAATACTGGAATAATAAATGTAACGATCATGTCCTTGAAAGATGAGGACTCACTTCTTACTGAACTGCTACTACTGATCTGGAATCTGCACCTAAGAACCTATGGTGTAACATAAAAGAAAGCACCATACTGCAAATGCGCCAGTACTACTAATGTACTGAGTATACATGGGGGTAGGCTAAATGCATGGGGTTTATATGCATGAACATATTGACTAATATGAACATGAGAATACATACATACATATATACGTAACTTCTACAGATCTCATGGAGATACTGACTACTTGAGTTTGAACTCTGACAACTTGAGTTTTGTGATACTGAGATACTGAATGACTGATGAAATGGATGACTATATCTAACAGTCCTAATTCTGAGAAAAACTATATGAGTTCCAAACTGTAGCTGAACATCTAAGTCTGAGATTTGTCCTAGCTGACGAGTGATCTCTGAAACTGATAATGAGAATACTCGACTGAATCTGAGATTTAGATCAAGCCTGTATATCGGGTGACCTCTAGATATAATAATAAGCATCTGATTATGGGACCAAGCCTATCTAACGGGATGGTCCAGGAATTAATGGAACTGTTTGAGTTCCTTACTGAGATCGATGACTGTATCTGACAGTCCTGATTCCTGATTTCTACTCTGAAGACTGATACTAAAACTAAAACTGTACTGTGACTGTGGGAGGTTGTAACCTAACTGACATGCCCCTATACTGTACTGGTGGGGTCCAATCTGTTCCCTGACTGGAAGGGTGTCAATACCATGCCATAGGTAGAGACCTCTGTTATGGTCAAGCCTCTCTAACGAGTGACCCTGAACAGGAAATCAAGCCTAAGGAAATATAATAATCAAGTTTAGCCTTAATCTGACGGGTGACTCCTATCCTGCGCTGGCTATGCAGTTCTAGAGTACAGGTATTGCTGCTAACGGTTCTACCTTTCTAACGGGGAAACCGCCTTCGCTGCACTCGCTCGGTGCTAGTCCCTACTCCCAACTGAAAGACACTAAACAGATTAACTATGCTGAATTTACTAACTGAACTGAACTGATTCTGAGTTTACTGAGTTCCTTGGACTGACGGAACACTACTAACATCTGATATCTAGCTAAGTCATGAGATTGCCGATATTACTGAGTTTTCATGAGATTTTTGAGTCTTTCCTTAGTCACATGACTAACTGCAATCTATGGAACATAACTTGACTGAGGATATCTTGAAACATGATACTAGCTCTAGGCACACAACTATATTTTTCAGGTACAAGTACCCCCAGGACTCGATGGAAGAAAACTGACGCACATGACTGACTTGATCACAAGATTTGAGTCCACAATTCACAATATCATAAGTAAGGATTTCATAATAAGAATGATCTTCAACAAACTATCACATGATCGGGAATGCACACAAAATCTATATACTTGCATGGCTTTAATAACATGGTTATTACATATCACAACAATATCATGAGAATCTCATACAACTTCTTTAATTCAAGAAACTAGCATGGGGATCACGTTGAACATAAACTTAGAACATAGAATAGTCACTTAGGACTTATTATGTCATAAAAGCATGATTTCAATTCCCTTAGGTATTTTCACAAACACCTTACATGCACATCTTAGTCATAGGTCGATTAATCAAGATTTGAAACATTCAACCACCAATTTCACATATTTATATGTTAAATACCACCATATCCTCACATAGAACATACAAGATCCCATCATAGGCTTCATCAAACTCCAAGTACATGAACATCAACCACCAACAACATAAACATCATAATATATAATATAGGTGATGGCTCTTATGCTTCATGGACGAAAGGAGTCCAGGAATCAACTCACGCATACCTTATAAGGATGATTCTTGATGATTGACGGAGGAATTTTGCTGAAATCGTATCTTCAAGATTAGTTATGCAACACTAGTTTTTTTTCTCCTTTAGTGCTCTTGGATGATGAGCTTTGAGGTGATAATAGGGTTGTAATATGTTTAGAATCTATATATTTCATAGGGTTTAGTTTAGGGACGTGTAAGGAGTACTGAAAGACTTAATTACCTTTAAAATAACTCAAAATTAAGTGTTTTTGGCACTTGAACTGACTTAGGCGGCACCTAACCAATCTCCTATGCTTGGGTTGGGCGGCGCCTAACAAATCGCCTATGTTTACTCTCTTTCTCGAAAATGGGTATAACTTTTTGCTCAAGTATTGGATTAAGGCGAAATTAGTATCGTTGGAAAGATAATTTGATTCTCTACAATTTGGTTATTCTAAATTAGCGAAAATACCAAATTAACATCGAGTTATACTCGTTCAAAGATGACCCTTGAAAATCAAACACTAAAACTTGATGGATTCAAAAACTCTTAGCTTGTATTACCTTAAGTGACTCATATGATCATTCTTAATGATTCATAAGCTATCCTATCACTAGGATATTCATTGTAAGTCACGTAATCAAGTATGAATCACAGGATAGGAGATTTCATACGCAGGAATACTTATTCACTTCCTAGCTTTGAAATATGCAGGGTATTACAATATCTCCCCCTTAGGAACATTCGTCCACTAAACAGAATTAACTAAGGTTGGAGAGATGATAAGATGAAGTACGTACAATACATACACTACTGAAACATAGATTCATGACTAACATGACTGAAAGCGGAGCACAATATACTGAACATGCATATCTGATGCATGGGAAGCTGATTCATGAATATAAGACTGAGGACTCTAATAAAGTGAGATTTCTTAAAATGAGAATGCATTTCTAATGCACAACTGAAAGACTGAATTCATGCATATATGATGCATGTTTACATGACTTACATGATATGTAAATGTATTAGTGAAGTTACTGATAAATAGTACTTTCTCTACTGAACACGTATATCTAATGCCTGAATATCTGACTGAGCTGACTCTTGAAAGCTTGACTGATTATGCCATGGCACTTGATAAATAATTTATAACAAGAACACGAAAGCATTAAGAAAAGGGTGGGGTATCTCCCCCTTGGGACACTATGTC
This sequence comes from Capsicum pubescens, assembly GCA_030864215.1. NCBI lineage: Eukaryota > Viridiplantae > Streptophyta > Magnoliopsida > Solanales > Solanaceae > Capsicum > Capsicum pubescens. Next base: position 148,585,385 of record CM061547.1, read on the forward strand.
CCACTAGGAATGTTTACTTTGCTGAGATACTAGGGTGATGCACAGGACATCTACAAACTAGATTGTAACTAAACATTTGAGAGATGATACTAATGCATGATGCATGAACTGAACTAGACCTGCTAATGTTACTGACTAATTCATGTGGAGACATTAGCTCAAACGAGTGCAAGATATCTAACAATGCATACAATGATCATGAAAACTTGTAAAGTACCCGAATATAGGTTAGGGAAACTTTTTGGATCATGGTGAGTCTGGAGTGAATACAGTCAATTCTGACACTGACCACTATTGGTACTGGGATTTGTTTCCTGCTCACATGAATCTCTACCTTTCTGAGCTTACACTCTACACTCCCGCACTCGGTGGCCTGGCTTACTGCACCAAAAACTTACCTGACTATTAGCTCTGCATGCACCTAGATGATTCTTTCCACACTCTCCACAAAGCAGATAAGTACACTCACTTCTAACACTACTTTAGGCTTTGGATCCTGGGGCCCCACCATGACTAAAATATCCAAAGTTAGGTGTGGGCACACTAGATGAAGATGGAACAGGTGCTGAATTTTTCTGACTATGGTGAGAACGATTACCACCCTGTGACCCAGCCAGAGAAAAGTTGTAATGACCTACTCTGAATCTATTATTAGATCTCTCCCTCTCCTTAGACTTATCTGCCTCTATCTGCTGAGCATGCATCATTAACCTAACAAGGTCTATGTCCTTATTGAGCATAGTTGTTCTACACTCTTTCAATACCAACCCGGACACACCAGTCACAAACATACTCATACTCACTCTGGGGTCATCTATCAAGTCAGGAGCATACTTAGATAATTGGATGAACTTAAGAAAATACTCCTTCACTGTCATGGAGCCTTGTCTCAGGTTCATAAACTCTTCTACCTGAGCTTCTCTCATCTCTAATGGGAAAAACTTATCTAAGAAGGCATCCTGAAATATCATCCAAGTCATGGGAGTTGCATCTTCCCCTCTACTCTTCTTCCATAATACTACCCAATCATGAGCAATATCTTTCAGCCTATAGGATGATAATTCCACACTCTCCTCCTCCGACACATGCATGACTTGGGTGATCTTCTTTACCTCTTTTAGATACAGCTGTGGGTCCTCACTAGTTACTGACCCAAAGAATTCTGAAGGGTTCATTCTCATAAAATTTCTAATTCTTGCTGCAGCTGAATCCCCATCTTGCTGGGGTGAGGCTGCAGTCTGTCGATTGCCATAAATAGTAGTGGTCACCGCCTGAGCTAGCTCCTAAAAAGCTACCCAAAATTCTGCATGTGACACATTCTCATTCAAAGGATCTGCGGGCTGCGGGGCTGGCTGATTCCCTGTTCTCTTCTTAGAAGGCATGTTCTGCAAACAAAAGAGAAACAACGAGTAAACTGAGAGTTCAACTTAAGGTTTTGCTCACTGGCACTATATGAGTATTGAAAAAAGGGAAACTGTTCCTAAAACATCTTATAGCCTCCTGTACATAAATGTGGCGCGTATCACACCCATGTACAAGACTCTACTAGATGCGGCTTTCAGACTTCCTAGGACTCTATTGAACCTTAGTCTTTGATACTAAGTTTGTAACACCCCGATTCGCTGAACCGGAATGCTACACGGTGCTCATGACCCCGAAGGACCACAAGCTAACCCATGACTGATATTTGTACCTATGCCTACATAATATTCATATAAAATGTGGAAACATGAACAAAAAGGGCGTAAGGTTCAATATTAAATAATAAGATATCTGAAATAAGGTGGTATCACAATACCAAAAAAAACTGAAAATACTAAAGTCTAAATCTGAAAACTCTATAATGGTCTGAAAGCGCCTCTATACTATCTGAATAAGGAGTTGAAGGAACATGTCTCCAACTAACTCCTTAAACTAAGAATAAACTAAAATACTAGAATAATAAATGTAACGATCATGTCCTCAAAAGATGAGAACTCAGCGCTTACTGAACTGCTACTGTTGATCTGGAATCTGCACCTAAGAACCTCTGGTGTAACATAAAAGAAAGCACCATAGCGCAAATGCGTCAGTACGACTAAAGTACCGATTATACGTGGGGGTAGCCTGAATGCATCGTGTTTATATGCATAAACATGCTGACTAATATGAATGTGAGAATACATACATATATACATACGTAACTGCTACAGAACTCGTGGAGATACTGACTACTTCAGTTTGAACTCTGACAACTTGAGTTTCATGATAGTGTGATACTGAATAACTGATGACATGGATGACTGTATCTAACAGTCCTAATTCTGAGGAAAACTATCTGAGTTCCAAACTGTAGCTAAACATCTAAGTCTGAGATCAGTCCTAGCTGACGAGTGATCACTGAAACTGATAATGAGAATACTCGACTAAATCTGAGATTGAGATCAAGCCTTTCTGCCGGGTGAACTCTAGCTATAATAATAAGAATCTGAATATGGGACCAACCCTATCTAACGGGATGGTCCAGGAATCAATGGAACTATCTGAGTGCCTTACTGAGATTGATGACTGTATCTGACAGTCCTGATTCCTGATTTCTACTTTGAAGACTGATACTAAAACTGAAACTATACTGTGAATATGGGAGGTAGTAACCTAACCGACATGCCCCACTACTGTAATGGTGGGGTCCAATCTTTGCCCAGACTGGAAAGGTGTCAATACCATGCCACAGGTAGAGACCTTTGTTATGTTCAAGCCTCTCTAACGGGTATCCCTGAATAGGAAATCAAGCCTACGACAATATAATAATCAAGTTTAGCCTTAATCTGACGGGTGACTCTTGTCCTACTCTGGCTACATAGTTCTGGAGTACAGGTATTGCTGCTAACGGTTCTACCTTTCTAACGGGGAAACCGCCTTCCCTGCACTCGCTCGGTGCTAGTCCCTACTCCCAACTGAAAAACACTAAACAGATTAACTATGCTGAATTTACTAACTGAACTGAACTGATTCTGAGTTTACTGAGTTCCTTGGACTGACGGAACACTACTAACATCTGATATCTAGCTAAGTCAAGAGATTGCCGATCTTACTGAGTACTGAGTTTTCATGAGATTTTTGAGTCTTTCCTTAGTCACATGACTAACTGCAATCTATGGAACATAACTTGACTGAGGATATATTAGATTTACATACTAATATATTAGACTGTGTTTTACTGCTGTGATTTTACTCTTAAACTATGTTTTAATTTTAGCTCGGTGTGGTTTATTAAGGATATATTAGATTTACATACTAAGTTTGGTTAGAGTATTTTACTTTAGTTCAGACTTATTGTCTCTATTTTGGATTTGACACCTTGGAATCAAAATTTGAAAGTAATGATAGATTTTGAGTATGCATGCCTACCCATCTTTAGGTTTCGCTTGGGCATTTGAGATCGAGCGGTTCAGCATTGTTGTTGAGATTTTTGCTTAAAGCTGTAGAGTTTGAGTGCAGCCTTAGTCTAAGACTTGTCTCAACTAGGATTAAATGTATAGGTTAGCTGAGCCTACTCTGTGATTACTTATTTGGTGTTTTTGAGTTTCGATGAATTATGGTTGATAGGTGTTTAGATGATAGTCCATGGATGCGATATGGGTTTCTTAAGCTTTGAATTCGGGTTTTCAGTTTTCATTGAGATTTTGTATGATATATTCAGCAGGAGTAGTATTCTTGAATTGGATTAAACATGGTTTTATTCTTGGTTTATGGGACATCTTGTATCGGATTATTTAGTGATGAGTAGTTGTATTTTAGTTCCTGGATTTCAGTTTTGATTATCATCTAGACTAATTGTAGCATTGGCATTCCTTGGTTATCTCTATTTGTGTGCCCAAGTAGTGCCTTATGGGCTTATTCTCATATTTTTTATTTGGATTCTCAATGGATCATCTCTAATTTCTCAATTTTTTTTATGATTAGATTGTACGTACATGACTTGGGTGACGTTCTACATGGCTTAGAGTATTAGCAGGTTTAGAAAGAACGAAAAGATTATATATGGATTTTGAGTTAGTTGCAGGACTAGTTCCTTGGTTTGCCTTTGGCTTAGAGGAGTCGTTGGATTGTATTGGTATCGATGTGATATCAGTGTTTCATGGTTTTGATTTTCATGCATTATCCTTCATCAGTTCAGTTTGAGGTCGATTGATAGTTAAGGTCGAGTTTTGGCTATTTGAGAAGTACAGTTAGGAAGCTAGCTAAAAAAGGATGCATTTGACGAAATCTCTTTGAAGTGTTGTCTCTAATTGGAGGTTATCTAGGAAGCTGTGCTCAGAGCATGCGGGCCCAGTACCTCATCTTTTTGAGATTTTAAGATTTTTCTATTCTTTGACTTTTTCTAAAGAAAGTCCTTTTACTAGTGGATACTTTAATGATCCTCCAGGTTGTTTCCTTGATTTGCATGCATTTTTATTATTTTGAGTCTTCCCAAAGAAGTTTCATATCATTTATGACTTTTTGGAATAATTGATTTGATGATCGAACAATTTGTTTAAATTTCAGGCTCATTTTCTCATTTTGGAGCTTTCGTTATTTATGATTTGGTCTTGGATCAAAATATCTAGTAGATGACCTAAGATGAGAATGTTGATAGTGGCAAGCTCCGAAATTTCAATTTTAGGCTTGGGGGACCCTTGGTTAAGTCTCTAGGTTTCCAAACACATTTTGGGCTATTAGGCGAAATATCAAAAAAATATAACAATAGGTGTAGGCCCCATATGTAGTTAAAATAATCTCGGATGAAAGTATCGATTGTTTAATTGAGTTTTGAATGTTGATTTGGTGGTATCATATTTTGTTTTTGCGCATGGTGTTCTGAACGATTACCGAACACCTGATCTAAGTTTGTTTTGGACTTAGAAAATCTAGTGTAGGTTACTAGTGCAATCGCAATCGTGATATCCTTAAATTGTGATCGCTTAGTGAATTTTATGCAGAAGTACGATCCCAAAGGGAAAATTACAATCGCCCTATGCTTTTCTTCTTTTTGCTAGAATCGCAGTAGCGAGGGGTAAATCATGATAACTATATGAGTTTTACCCTTTGCACGTTGTAATCGTGATTTTGCAGTCACGATCGCTAGTCCCGACTGTATGATTAATCCCCTTCATTAGCCCGATTTTACAACACTCATTCCATTATTTTTACATCATTTTGAGAGCTCAAAGAAAGTAAAAGAGTGGAAATCATTTGAATAAGCTAAGGTAAGCTAGCCTAAACCATTTCAGTCATATCCCATTGATTTTCCCATTGATTTCAACCCAAATTCATAGTAAATTCTTGGAAATTAGAGCTTTCAATCCCTAAACTTTAAGGCTTGTGTTGAGACCCGAATTGTACTCCATTTGTGCTCAACTATTGAGCACAACTTCCTTGTCTTCAATGGACCTCATGGAAGGTTCAATATTTTATTCTATTTACAGGCCTCGCGGTCCTGTTCTTGACCTAAAATTCTTCTCAACTCTCTATATAGAAAAATGTGTCTCAGTTTAATCCTAATTATGCATAGATTATGATTTTGATAGCCTGACAGTATTTGAGGTTCATGGAGTGAAGACGGTCATTTTATGGATGATTGAAGGATTTATAGTTCGACATCAAGGTAGGATTCTATCTTTTCTACTTCACAAGATGATATGTTTTATATGTTGCATGTAAATGATAATGTTAATATTGATTATGGGTATAAACCATGACTTAGCCTAATATATTAAAGTTGAGGACTAGATGGGTAAATTGACCCCTAAGGTGAAATGCATGTGGAGTTTTATAATCATAATACCTTCCTTATAGATAGAGCTAGTCTGTAGCATATTTATGATGTTATTCTCGATATGAAAAAACATTTAGGTATTGGAAGACTATGTAGTACAATATCCTTATTTGGACTATTTAGGCTACCGTGAATCCAAAATTTAGGAGTAATTGGCTTTGTTACTCATGTCTTATGCGAATTTGGCATCGTGGCTCATGTTTGGAATGGAATTAACTTAGTAATTACTATTTAGGAAAAACTACCACAGGTGCTCATGTTTTTGGACTAATTTTTATCATAGGGCTAATCATGGCTTACTTACCATCTCAGAGTCCATGTGAATGCCTTAGCCTAGTCTTAGGTGGAAATTGCCTAAATATGGATTTCAAAAATTAGAAGTGGGTTCTGCTGGCCCACTTTAGCCCAACACTTGTGTTAACCCTTGTGGACTTATTTATTCATGTTATGCATAGTTGAGACTAATGATCCCTTAGTATGATATTTCTTTATGACTCGATGAATGGAGATTGTTCTTTCTGCATTATGGTATATGGCCCATAGATATGGTATGCTTTATCGATATGATTTTGCGTATAGATATAAGATAAATTATTGGTATGGATATGGATATAGATTCAGGATTTGCTTAATATTATCGCTTATAGATGTGTCTTAATATAGATTGCAGACTTGGATAAGAATATAACTTATGTTTATGCCAGATTTATATTTGCGCCTCAGGGCATGATTATGATACTATATTATTTTAGACAGATTATTATCCCCAATGTTGTATTCATGATATTCAATGGTTGGTTCCGGGATGTATCCATCCTTGCAAAGAAAATGGTCATCGTTTATCGACATATTGATGATTATGTTCCTTGTTTGAATAGTGGTGATGGCATGCATAGATTGAGTACATTCATGATCATTTCTTACGATAAATGGTACAATTCCAACTAAAATGTGATTTTACTACGACTTTCCCTAAAAAGGGGTTAAAGCCCACTTTCCACCATAAAAATGAATTACTTCATAATGAAAATCGACTATCTGAATGGATGACTTATGTGTATTGAGATTGAGAATTGTGCTTTAAAGATTTGGCTGAGGTAAATATTGATCCACAGCTTTACTGTTCCCATTTACTTGGATAAAGAGAGATTCTCACTCTTTTTACATTTGTATGATGATTTAGTACCGATGTACCCCAGACAATGGATTTATAGATTTAATCTCTTTTAGCCACAACTTCAGCTGTGAAATCATATACATACATTTAAACATGTAAATTTGGTACTGAATGCATAGTGAATAGATATTAGTATTGCTACATATATTTACATACCGGTTCAAGTACAATAATTGAGGATGATGTTGTTGATAAATGTTTTAAATTAATTCTGGAGATTGATAATGATATTGATGATATGAGTTCCATATTAAGTCTGGCAGGTGATGATTCTAATGATATTGATGATGTTGAGGATATTGATGTTATGTATACACACACACATCTATAGGTTTGAGTTTGGGTATTGATTATAATATTGATGATGATAAAGTGATTAAGATATTGTGGATTCACCTTGCATTGATTCATTCAAATACATTGCCTATCACTAGTATGCGCCTATTTCTATAAGCTATATTGGGAGTTGCATAGGTATATGTATGAGCGAGCGCTGCTTATAGTATATTATTGTCACGACCCGAGCCTAGGCCCTAGCCGTGACGAGCATCCCGAACCATGAAGGCCCGGAACACCCATTCTCTATCTGGTTATCATGCACAACATTCATAATCATAATAAAATGCGGAATTGAAACTGAGTACGGAAAACATGGTCAAGTCTTGCGATATTTCTGAATAATACTATCTGACATCAGTCTGCGAAATCTCTACTAAGAACATAAACCTTTGTCTGAAAAGAAGCTGGGACAAGGCCCCCAGTAAACCAAAAACATAATAAATAAGATAGTGTCTGACATAATTAGGCCTTCCGAATAATAGAAGGCTAACCACTGTGAGATCAAGTCTGCAAACCCGAGAATGTCTACTGAGTAGTTGGACCCCTAGACTGTGCCTCAGAACCTGGAAGGAGGGGGGGGGGGTCAGCACAAAAGTTCTGGCACACGAAGCAATCCAAAAGTAGTATAATGGAACATACATATATATATATATATATATATATTAAGGGAAAGTAATTTTTCATCAAGACATCATGTATAAAACTGTTTCTGAAAAACACATGGGCACTTTCTGAAAACATGCAACCTGTCTGTTCATTTCAAATCATGATCTGTGTTTTACTTCTGAGTTAGGTGGTATTCCCCTACAAGTCTGAATATTACACGGGCTGTATGGAATCCGCCATTGACTCGGCGGGGAAGCCCCCAACCCAAGTGTGCCGCAAAAGTTGGAGTGTCTGAGTCTGATACGCCATAGGACATTTAAGTCAGCGCGTAATAGTATACTCGGGTCGGCAAACCACGGTTTTAGGAAATGAGTTTTCTTAACTCCCGCCTTCTTCAGGGAACCACCTAAGCTCTCTTTATGCCCTATTTTAGCCTTTTTTGAACATGTATCATTCTGAAATTTCTAAATCATGAAAGTCTGATAAAAATCTGATTTCTGAACTAGTCTGTGTCTGTTATGGCATTTGTCTGAGTTGGTATTTTCATACAAAGACTTGCAAGTCCTATTTCTGAACCATAATGTATTAAGCAAGAGATTTCATTCAAAACATAGTTTAGACCACCAAAACATGTAATTTGCATTAAAGATGTCATGTTCCGAAACTCAAGTCAAATCCATGCAAAACTTTCATCAAACATATGGTGGTCATGTGTATTTCGGCAAAACCATGCATTCTTTCATTAAATGCATATTCAACATTTACAACCCTCTCTTTCATGTTCAAAACATTGTATATTACGTGAAACATGGAAAAATTTACATTAAGAGAGGGGTTTCATGATAACCATGCTTTCAATTCATATTTCAGGACAAACACATATATACATATACATATAATTTTCAAATCACTTTGGTGGAAAGCCAAAAGGCCAAAACAATATCATTAAAACTTCTAAAACATGAGTATGTACATGAATTTGAAAACCCAATTCTTAAAACATGATTTCTATGCCCATGAGATTTTTGGAAAACCCCGCGTACCTTATTCTCCATGAATTTTTGGTGTCTATCGAAGCTTACGTCGAGAGGATTCCGAATCTGTAATTTGTTTCACGAAGAAGTTTCAGAATGATCGGTCCTTCAAGATTATTTTCTCAAACCCTAGTTGCTCCTTCTCTTAAGTTCTTGAAGGATTAGATTTTGGGATTTTATAGGAGGCTTCAATGTTGTTAATAGGCCCAAATCCGTTTAGGAGTGGGTAAGGACGATTTTGGGTTTTGTAAGGACTAACATGCACTTAAAGTAACTCAAAATGGAGTGTTTTCGTCACCTGAAACCATAACTATGCGCCGCCCTTTGCATTGCCTAAATTTACATAGGCTCCGCCCTATGCATCGCCTATATTTGCATAGGCGCCGCCCTATGCATCGCCTATATGTGCATAGGCGACACATTCATCTTTGAAAGGCCATAACTTCTTCACCGGGTGTCCGTTTTAGGCGAATTTGGTATCGTTGGAAAGCTTATTTAATTATATACAATTTTGTATATAGTAGGCCATCCAGTTCATCATATACAATGAGTTATGGTCAATAGAATTTGACACAAATTACAACGTCCACCAAAACTCAATCGATTGAAATGGTTTTAACTCGTCCTTGAGATGAAGGACTTCTATGGTCTAAATTCATGCTCAAATGGATTCACATACTACAAAATTGATTAACATGCCAAATTGGTTTAGGATTTAAGGCTCTGGGATTATCAATGCATCAGAGTCATATATTTTATTCTAGCCCGAAATGCGGGGTGTTACATTATCTCCCCCTTGGAATCATTCGTCCTCGAATGATGTGTAGGAACTTGTTGAAGGCTTAAAGGTATGGAATAACGTAGGCACGACATGTCTTCTAATAAAGAATACACTGATCCGAAACATGACCATATAGATGGAACTACTGATATTCTGAATTCTTATATCGGACATGCATATCTGATGCATGGAATACACGACTGGAGCTACTCATAAGCTGAGTTCTCACAATGAACATGCATTCCTAATGTATGGATTTGTTATTGAGTTGTTCGCATGAACGCAAAACTAAATACATAGATAAGCTGAGCTTTTTCTATGGGACATGCATTTCTAATGCATATCTGACTGAACTGACGTGTGAACGTATGACCGAATACACAATGATAACTGGTGTGGAGCTTGTAATAAAAATCTATGCATGCAACTGAATGGGGTATCTACCCCTTGGGACCCTATGTCTCTCTATGAATGCTCAATTCACAAAGATGCTCAGAAAACTAAGGCAATGCACTAGGCACCTACAAGTTTAATCATATCTGAACATCTGGAACCTAAAACGAGCACATGATGCATGAATTAACCTATACTCGCAAATACTAGTATACTCTATCTTGGAATAGTAACATATCTGAGATTTTGGGTAGCATGATAGAATGAAAATACGAGAAAACAAGTCATGCGAATTTGACGGCTAAACTGATTTGCTTGCCACATAGACTGAACTACACTAGAGGCTTATACTCAATCTGGAGTATCTTATCAACACTCTTCCTTACGAAGTCCTGGTAGCATTAGATAGCAAAATATTTGGGCATGAGTCACACTAGACATCCGACTATAGGATCCCAACATTGACACTGTTCTATAGTATGGAACATAGGCATATATCTCATAAACTAGGGTAGAATTTTCAGACCTTAGTCAATGCGACTTCTTACTTTCAAGCTTAGCACACTTCTCGAGTATCCCTTAACTATACTATTCCCTATAAATATCATATTCATTCAATTCAGCTTAAAATTCTCATATGAGCATTGACAAATTTTTTTCTAGTATTGTCTAAAATATCTTCATCCTTACACCGCGATCAAGCCTAACTCTAAGTCACAAAAATACAACATGCTACACTACGCTATTATTCTAAACCATAGGACGCCCCCTTCTATATCTCTTTTAAAGATCGCATCCTAAGCATAACATGTCTTACCACTTCAATGACTACTCTGAACTCTTAATATGAAGTCGCTAATGCATATTGCGACCTTCCACTACAATCCCAAAACGTCATTCAAGCCTAATTTATAACCGTATGTTAACATCAAGGCAAACACCCATAAATATATACTTCACATAATTTCTAAACTATTATCAATATAACTCCCACGCACTATCCTAAAAAGATACACACACAAACTTTTCCACTAAACATCACATGTATCAAAGATTGTCCCAAAATCTCACTTCATACTTATGGCCTTATCTAAGCAAACGTACTATGATCTTCCATCAACAAGAACATTTACATCATCACCACTATCATTGCATAGGGAGGTCACTAAAAGGTTAAAACATAAGACCCTGAAGCATGAGAAGATTTTTATATGGGACTGAACACACTATAAAGAGTGAGTACATGCATCATGAGTTGCATGACCTCAACTAGAGTTCCTAACATAAGGAATGTAATTCTGACTACTTGAATGAAGTAGAACTCATTATCTTGGAACTGGAAGAGTACGTGACTCTCTATCATATACAGGAATCACGAACTATGATCACGGAACTAAAACGTAAAGCTTGAGTAGGCATTGGGATCACTTAAAAATACTAAGATAGGAATGGGTTGAGTCTCACTCTCACTTTCTGACGTTCTCTGTCGTCATGAAATCACTACTAGAATCTGAGAACCTGACTTGGTTATTCATTCTATCATCTCCCCCTTAGCTTCAAACCATCATCTTAAGTTGTGGGAGATACCATATTAGAATTTAAACTTAACTGCACCAAGGGGTATGAAAAACGACAATACACGTAATCAATATAAATTGACCCTAATGACTACATCTGGAAGTGGAAAAACCTACTACAAATACCGCCTTCTGAGACAAACTCTATCATTCTGTAACCCCAATAGTCATCATCTATTACTCGAACACTTACTAACTTCGAATCTTCATGAGCATCCCCAAAGTTGAAGCGCACACCCTCTAGTACCTCTACTCTTATTTTTATTAGCACAACTTTCAAGGCACTCGCCACATATCAACTCAACGGTACCACTAGTCACACACAACATGTAGTAGCATTAGAATAAATACCGCCATTTTAAACCACCCTGGGCATACTTCTACATCATACATACGCCGTCATACTTCATTATGAAATCAAATAAACTTAGGCACTCGGATAGACTGTTTCAAGCCTATAGATCACTTCCCAATAACTAGTATCATTAGTCAAGAAACCTTCACTTTCACCTTCATGTCCATCAACTGTTCAAACTTAATATAGTTCTATGCATGATTTAAAACCAAACCTTACACGAAATTTTCACTTGAAAACTATGAAATAAACATCACGAAACACTAGTGCACTAGAACATCATATCCACAATAATCGATCATGACCTAACGGTTTTCCTTATCATAATCCATCAGCATGTACTATTTCAGCACATCAAGCCTACTAATTTAATCCCACAAAACATGCATCATCAAACTCGTGCCACTATTTACCACCACACCATTTCAATTCAAGCCTATAGTTTAGTATCAATCATTTACCACCAATGGAGAATGCAACATAATATAAATATACTAATCCATCATATTGGGATATTCTACCCAAATATCTCAAAAAATCTACTACATACCTTCTCACAAGTAGCACTAGTTTACAACTACCAATGAAAAGAGGGCCAAGGGGGTTAAAGCCTCATAATAGACATGGTCAACCTTATCCTTATATTATAACCCTGTATAATCATATCTACTTATACTTCTTTCTCACATCACAATTACTTACCCAAGCGTACATTTACACTACCTTTAAAATCCACAACAACCATGAGTCTATACATATATTCAACCAACACAAGAACCACACGTTGAGTGACAAATTGTTAGTGAATCGAAAGAGCCCCACACGTCTTCACTAGACTTTTTAGTTTCACCAACACGATGATAAAATATTTTCAAGAGATAGAAGCTTGCACACAACATTCCATAATCTAAGGATACACATCTTACTCCGTAAGAATAAAAATTTGAGTTAAACGCTTCCCTCATAGACTACCATACAATCCACACATGCTACTAGCTACCACATTAGTCTATCACCATAAGGGGTAAATCACCCTCACTCTCACTTCTAACTTTGTGACTTTACATCACCAACTTCTTGGTCTAATTTCATTACCAATAGGTCATGAAAACAAAACTTTGACTCATACTACTATTTGGGTGGAAATACAGTTCCAACATTCTACTACACATCATCCCCCCTTAAGCAAGACATTTGTAACATAAATTTGAAGGGGACTAAACGCAATTAATACCTCAAGCTGAAAAGCACGATTCCATCAGGATCAATGTTTACATCGGAATCAATACACATTGAAGCACTAACAGATTCTTAGTCCTTGCATAAATTTTAACTCTTATATGGTTCAATCAGAAAGTACCGTACCATTTAGATTCTAAACTTCTATACTTGAATCTCCTTAATAATGAGACATATCTGAGGACATTAGAGTAAGGAAAGAATGTGGGATGACTTTTTACTTTCGTATGGGCGACACAATAGCACGAATTAGAGTATGAAAGAGGAACATTCTGACTCTATTGCACGAACTAGAACGTGAAGAAAAAGAGACATTTCTAAATGCCTAGTAGCCTCCTGCTTATAAGTGTGGCGCGCTACACACCCATAAATAAGACTCTACTCGACACGATTTCGCAGACACCCTGGGACCATGAACCGTGCTCTGATACCAAGTTTTTCACGACCCGAGCCAGGGCCCTAGCCGTGACGAGCATCCCGAACCATGAAGGCCCGGAACACCCATTCTCTATCTGGTTATCATGCACAACATTCATAATCATAATAAAATGCGGAATTGAAACTGAGTACGGAAAACATGGTCAAGTCCTGCAATATTTCTGAATAATACTATCTGACATCAGTCTGCGAAATCTCTACTAAGAACATAAACCTTTGTCTGAAAAGAAGCTGGGACAAGGCCCCCCAGTAAACCAAAAACATAATAAATAAGATAGTGTCTGACATAATTAGGCCTTCTGAATAATAGAAGGCTAACCACTGTGAGATCAAGTCTGCAAACCCGAGAATGTCTACTGAGTAGTTGGACACCAAGACTGTGCCTCAAAACCTGGAAGGAGGAGGGGGTCAGCACAAAAGTACTGGCACGCGAAGCAATCCAAAAGTAGTATAATGGAACATACATATATATATATTAAGGAAAAGCAATTTTTCATCAAGACATCATCAATAAAACAGTTTCTAAAAAACACATGGGCACTTTCTGAAAATATGCAACCTGTCTGTTCATTTCAAATCATGATCTGTGTTTTACTTCTGAGTTAGGTGGTATTCCCCTACAAGTCTGAATATTCCACGGGCTATATGGAATCCGCCATTGACTCGGCGGGGAAGCCCCCAACCCAAGTGTGCCGCAAGGGTTGGAGTGTCTGAGTCTGATACGCCACAGGACATTTCAGTCTGCGCATAATAGTATACCCGGGTCGGCAAACCACAGTTTTAGGCAATGAGTTGTCTGAACTCCCACCTTCTTCAGGGAACCACCTAAGCTCTCTTTATGCCCTATTTTAGCCTTTTCTGAACGTGTATCATTCTGAAATTTCTAAATCATGAAAGTCTGATAAAAATCTGATTTCTGAACTAGTCTGTGTCTGTTATGGCATTTATCTGTGTTGGTATCGTCATACCAAGACTTGCAAGTCCTATTTCTGAGCCATAATGTATTAAGTAAGAGCTTTCATACAAAACATAGTTTAGACCACCAAAACATGTAATTTGCATTAAAGATGTCATGTTCCGAAACTCAAGTCAAATCCATGCAAAACTTTCATCAAACATATGGTGGTCATGTGTATTTCGGCAAAAACATGCATTCTTTCATTACATGCATATTCAACATTTACAACCCTCTCTTTCGTGATCAAAACATTGTATATTACGTGAAACATGGAAAAATTTACATTAAGAGAGGGGTTTCATGAAAACCATGCTTTCAATTCATATTTCAGGACAAACACACATATACATATACATATAATTTTCAAATCACTTTGGGGGAAAGCCAAAAGGCCAAAACAATATCCTTAAAACTTCTAAAACATGAGTATGTACATGAATTCGAAAACCCAATTCTTAAAACATGATTTCTACGCCCATGAGATTTTAGGAAAACACCGCTTACCTTATTCTCTACGATTTTTTGGTGTCTATCGAAGCCTACGTCGAGAGGATTCTGAATCTGTAATTTGTTTCACGAAGAAGTTTCGGAATGATCGGTCCTTCAAGCTTATTTTCTCAAACCCTAGTTGCTCCTTCTCTTAAGTTCTTGGAGGATTAGATTTTAGGATTTTATAGGAGGCTTCAATGTTGTTAATAGGCCCAAATCCGTTTAGGAGTGCGTAAGAACGATTTTGGGTTTTGTAAGGACTAACTTGCACTTAAAGTAACTCAAAACGGAGTGTTTTCGTCACCTAAAACCATAACTATGCGCCTCTCTTTTCATTGCCTAAATTTACATAGGCGCCGCCCTATGCATCGCCTATATTTGCATAGGCGCCGCTCTATGCATCGCCTATATGTGCATAGGCGACATATTCAACTTTGAAAAGCCATAACTTCTTCACCGGGTGTCTGTTTTAGGCAAATTTGGTATCGTTGGAAAGCTTATTCAATTATCTACAATTTTTTATATAGTATGACTTCCAGTTCATCATATACAATGAGTTATGGTCAATAGAATTTGATACAAATTACAACATCCACTAAAACTTAATCGATCGAAATGGTTTTAACTCGTCCTTGAGTTGAAGGACTTCTATGGTCTAAATTCATGCTCAAATGTATTCACATACTACAAAATTGATTAACATGCCAAATTGGTATAGGATTTAAGGTTCTGGGATTATCAACGCATCTGAGTCATATTTTTTATTCTAGACCGAAATGCGAGGTGTTACAATTATGTTGAGCTTATGTCTATCATACTTATGGGGGGTTGCATAGGTATGAACTCCGACTATTGTTTTCCTGTGTTTGATTGAGATTGGTGAGACTATGGCTGTGGGGATTTATAAAAGGCTCGATTAGTTATTGTTTACTAAGACTATTCGGTTACTAGCATTGATGTTTGTACTGTTGTTAATATTATCACGATCCTTGTTATGGATAGATTGTGGCATCTTTTTTAATGATCTAGTATTCAGATTTAAGGTACTATTCTAGTACTTTTATCTTATGGTTATATTATTATGCATTATTATCTCATGATTAGATCTATGGATAAGAAACCCTGATGATGTTAGCACTAGCTTCCACTATGAATATGAGGCCTTAAGGTTCTAGTATGATGACATAGGTTTTATCATGAGTTGACTTTGGTTTTATATATGTGTACAAGTATCTATGGTATTACCATATATCCCTTTCTTCTTTTATTTAGATTGTGTATTCATTTGTTTGACTTGCATACTATTTTATATCCTTCTTTCGCCCATTATTCCTAATTGGACAGTGATATACGATATAGTGTTGAGGTTCCTAAGTATGGTTAATTTATCTTCTTAGCCTTATTCTCTTAGTTTCTTGGACATTTATTGGATAATATATCCATTTTATCTCATTAGCTTCATTATGTAGATGTTGGATATTTGGGCATAGTTTACTTTTCTTCTTATATGTTTGGTATATTTGCAATATCTTTGGAGCTCAGTTGGATGTTGCCTATTGACTACCCCCGTGTTGGTACTCATACTACACTTCTATAGCCTGCATATCATGGTATGGGTTATTGTCATTGTTGTATGCATCGTGTGGAGTAGCTACATTCTGGAGACATAGGGTGAGCTCCTGGAGTTCAGATTATTACTATTCTCCCACTTATGAACTAGAATAGTCACTATGTTATATACCAAGATGGGTTGTATCAATATATTCATTGTACTTCACTCTGTAGCCTAATTATATTAAAAGCACTTATACTGATTCTACTAGGTTTTGGGATTATCTTATATATGTTAGTCATTTATTACATCTATTCCACATTATTTACTTCATTATTTTGGTAGTCCATTACTAGAAGTTCTGCATTACGGGTAATAAAAGCCAAATTTCCTCCATACCTTTGGATGAGATACATATGGTGCTCGAGGTTCTTGATGACTTCTTAGTACTATTAAAATATGTCACATGTGTGAAGATTACCCTTAAGGAGGGTCAAAGGACTTTGACGAGGTCGAAGAACTGCAAAACAGGGCTCGAAATCCCCATGGAGGGTCATGTGCCCAAGGCACATTGGATACGCTTTTGTTCCTCTCTAGAATTTTAAGCGCGGGTCAAATTTCCCCTAGTTGGATTTTTATTTAATTTGGGTCACCTTTGGGCCCGAATTATATAGTATTTTGCAAAACAGTAAATACTTTGTAGCTAGGCTTATTTAGTTATTTTTGTTTAATGATGATGGTAAATTCATGAACCTCCATTGGGAGTGTTTTGTGAGCTTGGAAAAGAGAATGTTTATCTTTGGTTACAAATGTCGGTTGTAAGGGAGATTCAATATACTTTGCGTCCATGTAAGAGTTAGGTTCTATTTGGTAATCTTTAAGGGAGGCTTTTTGGGTTTGATACACCCTTTGATTGCCTTTTTATTTTCATAATTTTCTCTATCTTTCTATCTTTAAGATCCTATCCCTATATCTTTACTTTTTTGTGTTTAGAGTCTTAGTGGCGAGAGTCATATGATTTTGTATCAGATCCGAGCTTGATTTTATTTCTACAAAGACAATATTCGGTTTCTTATCATGCTAATCAACAAAAAAGAGTTTGTCAAAATAAAAAAACTCTAATAAATTGCTTGTAACATTTTAGATCTTAGGTAAATTTTTGAGTTTTTATTTTTGTATTTTGTTTTTTTTCTAGTGTTAGAATTGTGTTCTCTAATACTATGGGAGTCTATAAACCAAATTTGTGTCAAGTCAGAGCTTATTTTAGTGTTATATTCTTTTTGGAGTCTTGGGTTTAAGAAGATTAGATTGAATTGAAAATTTGGAGATTTTGTTGAAGAATTTAGAAAAATTGATGTTTGGAATGAGTTTAGAAGGCTATGAAGTGCAAACGTTGAAAATTTCAACTCATTCAAAGCTACAGAAAAAAGTTAGAAAGATTGGTTTTCTTGTTGGTCTTAGTGTTCTTGGTATGTTCTACAGGAAATTTTTATATTCATGTTGAATTTTCAGCCAAAGGTACTTTTTTTGATCCATAAAAAAGGAATATAACTAATGAAAAAGGGTTTGTACTTGGGCATCTAAGGATATTCCAAAGTTTATTCAAACAAAAGATGACATAAAGGACCATTAGAAGGGCATTTCAGCCATTTCAAGAGAGAAGAGCGATTGATCTTCCTTTCAAATGCCCTTGATCTGCATTCAAGGTGCTGCAACACCTCAAACCAGTGGAGCCTGAGTCCAGGATTCCTGGAACCTGCGCCCCACCTGCTAGTCCTAGTCCCCAAACATTGATCAGCCCCTCTCAACACAAAATAAAGTCGAACATGAAAAATTCATGGTTTCAAAGTGCATTTTTACACTTTAATTACTCCATTGCTCGAGTTTTGATTCTATAGTTTCATTTTCTTTATTCCTAATCTCTTCTTTTAATTCTTAAACTAATCATCTAGTAATTCGTCTACTAAGTTGATCGATCAGTTCTTGGGTCCAAAGCCTTTCATCGTTCTATTTCTTTTGAGCTTTTCTAGTTTTTATTTGTTTTAACTTTTTAAGTCAAGTACATAAATAATTTTTATTTATTTGAGTTGTTCAAATAAGAATCCACTCTGGCTACAATGTAGAGATTGACACCTCATTCTACACAAGAGTATAAGTAACTTTAAACATTCGCCGCTCCAATTATAAGGAATACAAAGATGAGATTATTATGAGCATTGGTGAGGATCTTGAATACTGATCTTGTTTGTTCATTTTGTAGGCACAAGGTTACATAAGGAAAAACGTCTTTGATAGCCACAAAAAATTGTGACTACAACATAGGAAACTATGATTTTGGTGAAGATAGTTATGGCCACGAAGAAGATGAAGATTATGGTTGCTATGTATATAGCCATGATCAAGAGTTGAATGAAAATGAGAGCTACTATTTTGAAGGAGAATGTGAGATGACTGATGATCCTAGTTCTTTTAATGAGTATAAAGATGATAAAGATACTTGTGATGGTTCTTATGAGGATATGGGGCATGTGAGGAGTATAACACTTCCCACTCCGAGCCTAGAGGTGGTGTAAGTTTTAACTCATTCATTTACAAATCTTTTGAGGATCATGTTGAGAATATACGTAAGGATTGTGAATTTTCATATTCCTCACATTTTAGTACTTTTTATCAAGGTAGAATCGATGAATGGTTATGCTAACTATAGTAGAGGTTGCTACAAAGGAAATAAAGAGTGCATTTCAAAGGACTAGGGTTCTACATCTTACTCCTCTTATCCTAGTGCCCAAACGTATAGATATAGAAACTAAGGTTGATATGGAAGATATAGTAGGAGTCAAGGTCTTCCTATTTTCCCTATCTTTAAAAAAAAGTTGGGTCTCAAAGAATATCTTGATTGGGAATGGGATATTAAAGGATCTTCATTGATTATAATTTTAGCGAGATAGAAAGAGCTGCGTGTGCCCTTAAAAATATTCAAGGACTGAAATCGTTATGTTGGGATACCAAAATAAAGCCCGAAAAAACATGGAGTTCCTTGAAGGCACTCATGAGGGATGCCCATGTACCATTAGGGTATACAAAGATTTACAATGTTGATCTAAACTGAAATGTTCGCTCTGGAAGGGTAAGCATTTGTGGGGTTTCGAGATGCCTCTTTATTCTAAATGATTGGTGCTATATAAACTACATTAGTCCATTCATGGTTGACCATCTAGGTATACCTCGAGAGCCTCTACTTGTTCCATACTTGTTCGATAGGTATAGAATTTTTGAGAGAATGAAGGTTTCCTTCATTCGATGTGGGTATTATGAGGAGGTGTTGTATGATATCTTCCCCTTAGAACATGGAATTGTATGCTTGGGTGCAAATTGGTTTGCAGAACATAAGGTTCCAAATGTACAAAATTGGTCGAAGATTGTAAAGGACCAATGAGGAAAACATGTTTTCCATCCATTCTTCCCTAATATCAAAGAGATGTGACCACTTACTCCAATCCTAAAGAAATTGAGAGGAATAAGTGATACACCCAAATTACAACTCTCGTTAGAAAGTGTAAGCGATCGCTGTCAAATATAGAACCCAACTGGGTTGGGTGTCGAATCCCACAGGGAATACTATGATCACTAAGTATTGCGATTATTATTAGACTGTTGGTCA
Organism: Capsicum pubescens; assembly: GCA_030864215.1. NCBI lineage: Eukaryota > Viridiplantae > Streptophyta > Magnoliopsida > Solanales > Solanaceae > Capsicum > Capsicum pubescens. Next base: position 148,605,781 of record CM061547.1, read on the forward strand.
AAGATTCCAAGATAAGGGGGGTTTGGTTTAAGTGCACAATAATATTATCAGTGTAACGATGAGATTATATGCGTAGTTATATTTGATCACAGAGAATAACAAGTTAGGGTTATGTCCACCTTGTAGCTTCTACATCTATATTAACTATGGGTAATACGAATTTTATACATGCATGCACTTATAGAGAGACGGATTCTAATTCTAAATCCAAGTGTTTTTCAACCATCAAGGATTTATTCACCTTAGTTCTCTTGAACCTAAAGTGTACAACAAATTATACGAACTCTCCAAGTAGTTAATCCTTCTAGGGAATTAACGTGTAAACTAGAGGTTGGAAACCCTAATTTCTTGTCACACTCTTTTTTCCAAACAACATCTTTTCTATCGAACAAGTTATTGCTATAATGGCATATTCCCTATGTTTTCAACCACGAGAATTCAATTATAATGAAGAGAGTAATGATATAAGTGCATTACACATCATAAATTCACAAACCCATAGCAATAGAGAGTATACTACAAGGTTTCCATAACCCTAATAGATAAGTTTAGCTACTCATGAATACAATGGAAATCAAAATAGACATAATCATCATACCAAAACTTAGAACAATCTCGGCGATGGATATGACTAGAGAAAATAAGAGAGGAACGTGTTTCTCTCTCTCCGTTGCTCAAGCAAAGCCTTTTTCTGCTTTCGAAAATATTACAAAATCTGAATTATGAATAATGGCTGAAAATTCAGCAATAAGGTTTTTAATAACAACCTTCTCTACTAAGTTGCTACTGCATCCTTAACTATTTAAAAATGTTGAGTTTGCCAGGGAAAAAGTTTCCATGCATCACATTTAGTCCAAAAGCTGCCTTCCCTTTTATGTGAAGTTTTCCTTTTCTGTCCACAGGTCCCCAAAGTGCTGAAATATTCCGCATTAGTATCTGAAAAACATGCTAATCACATAGGTCAGCTCACTTAATTGAAAGTAGACTAAAAGTGCAACAATTATGTATTTTATCCTCAAAACATAGCTAAAACATGGGTAAGTTATGGTGCTTAGACGTATAAATACACCCAACATCAATATGGGAGTTCAAGATGGAAACCTAAGATACGAAAATGCTGAGGTTGTGAAGAGTCAAGTGAGGGGGTTTCCACTAATCTGAGCTAACATTATTTTTCCTTCTTTTACTAAGGACATGTGTGTATGGAACTAACATAGCAAACGGAGGATAACAAGGACCAAAAGAGAAGGTTCCCTTTGATGATTCAATGAGGGAAATATTAGATGCTTCCAAGTCTTGTAAAGGACCTTCGCACCAAGGAAAAGAAGAATATTCTCAAGAACTTAAGGTAAAATAGCTAACCCTTACATATTTGTATATGCTAATGATGATTATGTGGCTAGTAGTACATTAAATGTGAATAGTAGCATATCCATATGTGAGTCTCATGTTTCTTTTCCTCCAGTGTATGATGTACCCGTTGAAAGTGTGGAAACACTAGTTGATCCTATTGATGACCTCATTCACTCTTCTAATAAGATTTATTTGAGTCCACCTAGTGTTGAAGCTAATGTGATTAAATATGGTATATTTCCTTGTGAAAATTATGTTAACCAAATTGTGGATGAAATAAAATTATGTTTACCAAATTATGGGTGAAACTAGTACACCACTTGAGGATTATTCTCGTGTTTTTAATGAACCTCAGGTGAGTTATGATTTTGAAAATATTGGTCGTGTAAAGAGGAGTGACCCTTTGAGCATGTCTTTTAGTGAATATCCTATGATTTGTCTTATTTATAGGGATTATTATGTATTTTAAACTTCATTGGAACTTGATAGTTGTGTTATAGAGGGTGAACTTACAAGTTCTAATCCTCCTTCATTGATTGATTTGTTTCTCTTTAAGTACAATCTTGTGTTCGAAGATAGTACAATCACTCCTAGTGAACCTAGTTGTGTGAATAATATTGATGTTGTAAATCATTTTGAGGGATATAACCTATATAACAATCAACTATGGTGTGACTATATTTTAGCTAAAGATGGAAATATCTTCCTTGAAGATGAGAGTACTCTGAAGATAAATGAATGTGATGTTTTGAAAATTAATGATTAATTGGGTTATGATAACTTTGATTTGTTTGAATATTTAAGAAACCGAATTAGTGATTGTTGCTATGAAAATATTTGTGGTTTGATCCTTCGTACGACACTCATCCCTTATTTGATAATTATAAGGATGAATTGTTTGATTCTTTTGATGACTTGAGTAATGATTCCTTTGATAATAGTGGGGGTATATGTGTACTTGAAGATTCTTACCTTGAAAGAGAAAGTATCAATTGTTTGGAAACTATTTCTTTTTCTACTCTATGTTCTCTTATTGTTTAGAATACTCAAGGTGATAATTTTGAAACTAATAGTGAGTATATACATGGGGGCATATTAGTTGAATTTAACTTGAGTGATACATTTCTCTACTCTCCATTTGCTTTCTATTATGCTTATGATAGTATGAAAAATATATATCTTGATTTGGGTCGTGTGCTTGGGGGGAAATTTTTTGTCTAGACTTATGTCTACAGCCACTCTATCCATTTGACCCCGGTGACAAATTTAAATGTGGTGATTTTCACACAACTAACTTCATGCTTGGTCTAGTTGACAAAAGAAAATTAGATAAGGATGTTTGAATCCTTCCCTATGATGAAAATTCTTTCTTGGGGATTTACAACCTACTTGATAGACCCAAGTTGTGCATGAGAGGCATTTTCAACAAAGATAAGTATTCATTAAAGAAGGGAAATAAATAAAATATCTTAGAGAATTCAACATTATATTTTTCAATGATGACCAAGGTTTTACTACTTGTAGGTCCAGGAAAGAGTCTCCACTTGAAAACACTTTTGATAGATTCCAAGATTGGGATCCCCTTCTTTGTTTAATGTTTACAATTGGTGACCCCTTTCTTAAGAGAAGTTGTTTGAAAGGGAAAAGTAGTGTGTGCTTAATTATTTTGATACCATCCTTGTGTGCATTATGTCCTATATCTTTTGAGCCAAACAACATTATTATCGATAATATCACCTTGGATGATTCTTTCACACTTAATTCCTTTCTATAATGCCTCTTTGCTTATGATAATACCCATTCTAGTCTTTGATTTGATTTATATAGAGGTGTGGAACTTGTTGGTTGGTCCACTTGTTTGAATGGCAATGTTATATGGATCTTGTGGACTTTAAAACCAATTGAGGCACCACTCTTGATGTGTTCTCTTAAAGAAGTGATGAATCTATTGTGTCTTATGGCTCCAAAGGAAAAGGTACCCTTACCTTTTTTATTTAGTGATATCATTAAGACCTTTGTAGAAATTTCCTAAATTTGGATTTCGAGGATTAAAAATGGCTTCCTCCGATCCATCTTAGTCCATGACTTGTGTTAGCCTTTGTGGACATATTTACGCATATTAGACATAATTAAGGCCTGCGCCTTTAGTATGAGATTACTTTATGATTCAGTGAATAGTGATGGTTCTTTCTAGATTATGGTATATGACCAATAGATATGATGTGCCTCATAGATATGATTTGGTGTGTAGATATGAGATGGATTATGGGTATAGATATTCATATAAATTCCGATTATGCTTAATGTTATAGCTTATAAATGTAAATCTTGATATAGATTCTTGATGTGGTCATGAATATAACTTATGATTATGTTGGATATACATTTGGGCCTCATCCTATGATTATGCTACTGTAGTTATTTAAGACACATTATTTTTCCCAAGGTTGTGTTCATAATATTGAATGGTTTGGTTCTAAGAAGTTTTCCAAACTTGTAAAGAAAATGGTCATAGTTTATCGACAGTGAATTGTTCGGTTTTGACAAGTATTCCATTCTTGTAATGGAAAATATCATAGTTTATATACATATTGATGTTTATGATTTTATTTTTTGAATACTGGTGATGGAGTTCATAGATTCAGTACATTAATGATCACAAAATATGGTAAATGGTGTGATTCCAACTTAAGTATTATTTTACTATTGCTTTTCCTAAGAAGGGGCTAAAGCCCACTTTTCACCTTAAAAATGGATTACTTCCTAATGAGATTTATACCATCTTAATGTATAAATTATGTGCATTGAGATTGAGAATAGTGCTTTAAAGATTTGGCCGAAGTAAAGTTTGGTCCACAACTTTACTACTTTATTTACTTTGATCGGGAGACTTCGTCCCTTTCTATATTCCTATGATGATTAGTCCCAAAGTACCCCAAGAAATGATGTATGGATTTACACACTTCTATCCAAAGTTTTAGCCGTACAATTATGTATATATATATGTAAATTTGGTACTGAATGAATAGAGTATGGATTATAGTATTGATACACAATGATACATACTGGTTCAACTCCGGTGATTTGTGATGATATTAATGATAGAAGTTCCAAATTATGTCTGGCAATTGATATAATGATGATATGAGTTCAAGATTAAGTTTGACGGGTGATGATGGTGATGATGATATTGATAATATAGAGGATATTGAATATAATGTTGATGTTTTATCTATACATCTACTGGTTTGAGTCCAAATATTGATGGTGATATAGTAGTTAAGATATAGTGGATACACCTTACATTAATTCATGCATGTGCATTTCCTATCTCTAGTATGTGCCTATATCTATCAGCTATATGAGTTGTTCCATAGCTATAGGTATGAGCATTGCTTGCAGTATTTTGCGTGGTGCTTGTATCTATTATCCATATAAGGAATTATATCAGAATTTGCTTGGAGTGTTGTTTGCCTGAGTGTTGATTGAACCTTCTAATCCTATGGTGGTGGGGATTTATAAAAGGCCCGGTTAGGTATTTTTCCCTCGGACTAGTAGGTTACTTGTATTGTTGTTGCTTTTGTTATTATTATCATGATCCTTGTTATGGCTAGATTGTAGCACCTTGGTTAATGATCTAGTACCGCGATTTGAGGTATAATTTTGGTTCTTTTATGTTACAATTATTTATTATGTATGATTATCGCCTTAGTTATTACTATTTAGGGGAATTTGATTTAGTTGCTCATGTTTTAGGAGTAATTTCTATCTTAGGGATAATTGTGGCTTACTTACAATCTAGGAGTGCATGTGGATTCCTTAGCCTAGTTTTAGGTGAAAATTACCTAAATATGTATTTCGAGGATTAGTAATAGGTTCCTTTATCCCACCTTATGCCAAGATTTGTATTAGCCCTTGTGAACTTATTTACACATGTTAGATATAGTTAAGACTAATGAGCCTTTTGTTTGAGATTACTTCAAGACTCGGTGAATGGTGATTGTTCTTCTTGAATTATGGTATATGTCCATAGATATGATACGCCTCATAGATATAATTTGGCATATAGATATGAGATGGCTTTTAGGTATGGGTATTGGCATAGATTCTAGATATGCTTAATGATATAGCTTATAGATGTGAGTCTTGATATAGATTTTGGATGTGGCTAAGAATATAACTTATGATTATGGTAGATATATATTTGGGCCTCAGGCAATGATTATCATATTGTAGTTAATCTGGATACATTATTGAACCCAAGGACATTTTCATGATAGTGAATGGTTCAGTTCTGAGAAGTATTCCATCCTTTTATAGAAAATGGTTATAATTTATCGATAGCGAATGTTTTGGTTACAAAAAGTATTCCATCCTTGTAAAGGAAATGGACATAGTTTATTGACATATTAATTCTTATGATTTTCTTGTTTGAATACTTATGATGGCGAGCATAGATTCGGTGCATTCATAATCACTAAATATGATAGATGGTATGATTCCAACTAAAGTATTAATGTACTATTACTTATCCTAAAGCGGGGTTAAATTCTACTTTCTTAAAAATTGATTACTTCATTTCGGGATTTGTACTATCTTAATGGATAACATAGGTGCATTGAGATTGAGAATAGTTCTTTAATGATTTGGCCAAGGTAAATTTTGGTCCACAACTTTACTACTACCATTTACTTTGGTTGAGAGAGAATCTGACCGTTTCTATATTTCTATGATGATACGTCCCGAAGTTTCCCGAGCAATGGATGCATGAATTTACACTCCTAACCATAGTTTTAGCCATTCAATTATATATGTGTGTGTGTAAATATGGTACTGAATGCATAATGGATTGATTATGATATTGATACATATTTATACATACCAATTTAAGTCTAGCTATTGGTGAAGGTATAAATTCCGAATTAAGTCTGCAATTGATATGTTGATGATATAAATTAAGTTCGAAGGGTGATGATGATTATGATATTGATGATGTTAAGGATATTGATTATAATATTGATGTTATATATACATACACATCTATCCATTTGAGTCTAGATATTGATTATAATATTAATGATTATATTGTTGTTAAGATATTATAGATTCACCTAGCATTTATTCATGAATGTTCATTTCCTATCACCAGTATGTGCTTATATATATTATCTATAAATGTGGTTACATAGGTATAGGTATGAGCGCTTCTTGATGTAAATTGCGTAGTTCTTATATCTATCAACCTTATTGGGGTGACATCGGTATGCACTTGGACTGTTGTTTTCCAGAGTGTTGATTGAACGTTTTGAGCCTGTGGAGATGGGAATTTATAAAGGAACAATTTAGGTATTGTTTGCCCAGACTGGTCGGTTCCTTTCATTGTCATTGCATTTGTTATTATTATTATGATCCTTGTTATGGCTATATTGTGGCACCTTGGTTAATGATCTTGTAACTTTATTTGAAGTATGATTATTGCTCTTTTATATTACGATTAATTATTATGCATGATTATTACATAATTATACATATAGATTAGAAAATGTGATGATGTTAGCACGAGCTTCCACTATGATTATGAGGCCTTAATATTCTAGTATGATGACTTAGGTTGTATTATGAGTTGGACTTGTTATTATATATATATGTACATCTATATACTAGTAGCTATGGTATTACCATATATCCCTTTCTTCTTTTATTTTTTCAGATTGTATATTCATTTCTTGGCCTTGTATGCTATTTTCACCCATTATTCTTATGTTGGTCAGTGATATACAATATAGTGTTGAGGTTCTTGAGTATTGATAGAATGGGATAGTTTATCATTAATACCTTTTTAGCCTTATTGTCTTAGTTTTTTTCACATGATTGGCTAGTTTATCCATTTTGCCTCATTAGCTTTATTATGAAGTTGTTAGATATTTGGGTATAGTTTACATTTCTTCTTACATGTTATCTATATTTTCATTATATTTGGAGCTCAATTTTATGTTTAGGATTGTTTGGCCCTGGAACAATGACTGTTAAGAACATATAAACTTCTTTGATGCACTTCCCTAGAGGTAAATTGTATGGAGTGACAATTACTGGCCATGAAGAATATTTCCTCCTAGACTGAGTGAAATGATAAAAACCATTATTAAATAACCCCAACCATAAATTTCCTTGTTCATCGATAAAAAGGGGTGAGTTTTAATGAGGTTCTTCAAAGCTCCAGAGTCTGATGGATAATGCATTACCCCATCCTCTTTTATATGTTCATGATGCCATCTTATGTCAGCAGTAATAGTATGGGAAACATATAATCTCTTCAATCTAGGAATCAAAGAAAATAATACATTTTCTTGTAAGGGACTAATTTTCTCTCATGAGAGCCAATACAAGAGATTCTATTATAAGGGACTCTTGTAAGCTGACTGTTGTCAGCAACTATGTTCATTAAATTTCATCTAAAGAACATCTATAAGATGAACATCTTATATCTAACAACATCTTATAGTGGTATAAACCTCTCTTTGTAATAAAATTTACAAGAGTTATGATGTTAATTTTCATCCCAATACAAATTATATGCCAATTTACAACAGTCAATCTTTTCAACTGGTAAACGCAAGCTACACTCTAGCTTCTTAGTCTGATAATAACTATCAATCAGTAGAAGCCTCTTTCAACAATTGCATCATTTAGTTAAAACCACACTGTGATGTGGTATTCTCCATTTTAATATTTAACATTCTAGAAACTACTACAATTTGAGAGAGGGATGAATCACGATACAATTTTGAATCAATTGTTTACAACGAATCATAAAATTTTTTGGGCTCTAAATTATGCTGCTCGTCCATTAAAGTATCATGTTCCTTCTCAATTGAAGGTTCATATGGATGAGATGACTCGGGTTTATATTGTTGTAAGGTATCCAAGTAGAACGATGGATAAAGTTGGGACCAACAACTTCTAAAATTATTTGTCGATATAGATGATCATATCCCAACACTATCGATAACCATTGTTAAAATAATTGCCAGAAGAAACCTGAACGATCACATCTTTTTCCACTTGATGTTTCCAAACAAAATAGTCTATCATGAAGAAGGTGATATCTAACAGTTTTAACATCCTTGTATTTAAAGTTGTGACATTTTTTACAAAGACATCTAATGTTGTAATGACTCATGCAATTTTATTGAGAACATGCAAACTAGATAACGTTATTCACCCCATAAATTAATATAGAGTTTATGGTCCCTCGGTCATCCAACCCATCATACATCCATCAACGTTCTAGATTATTCATATTCCTATTAATGTCAACATAAGTAAAAAAGTTAGAGTTTCATATTTTAATAATTTATACATTCAGGAGTAGCACTAAAGAGAAGAAAAAAATTAAATATCTCAATAAACTAGAATATATCATTCTATTTTTATAAAGAAATAGAATATATCACTTACTTTTTCCTAAATAAACAACAAATCACAAACAAAACATATCATTCAGTGTCTTTCATAATATGGGTTAGCAAAAAGTTTAATTACAAACAAAACTGAAACTTCTAACTTTAATCACCTTAAGTTCCAGCCTTAAATATTCCAGAACAATAACTTTAGAGCGGCAACTCATAAATTACATCAAATAAAATCCATCAAACAACTCATCAAACATAACATTCAATTGACTTTATACTTTTTGCTAGATATAAACACAAGTGTATATCACTATAACCTTGATTAGTAATGCTGCTATAAGTTAATTAATTAAAGTATTATCTTAAAAAATTATAACATACTAGCAATTTTCCATCTCCAAACAAAACTCCAAGAAATTTTAGCTTGAAACAATAATTGACAATCTAATTGAAAACTGCATTTAAAGAAAACTATCATACTTAACACTTTTGAGAAGAAAACTTATTGAGAGTGTTAAAGTCGAATCTTTTAAGAAAAGCTTTTGCAACACTTGGTCAAACTCATTGAGTAACTTTTAGTCCTTCAACTACTCCTACATTTACATCCATAAAAAAGAAAAAAAATAATAATGTCTTACAGTTGGAATAGAAATAGCAACAGATATATTTAAAAGCATAAGGCATGAGTCAAAAGCTCGCAACAATAAATTAGAAGATTTTATAATGTCTTCTCTAAGTAGTATAATTTTTTTTAAAATAAGTTTAACTAAACAAAGGTAGAGTACATAAATCTACCCAACTTTGAGGTCAAATCCCTATGACACAAACGATAGGCAAAATAAGACGCAAAACACCCCTAAATCGTAGTAATGGTGCATAAATAGTCAAAAAATAAACTGAAAATCACATAAACAGTCCAATAGTGAGACATGGTTAGCTACTCCAAACAATAGCACTAGTCAATATCCATCAAAAATTTCACAGTGGCTACTAACTTGGCTAATTCAACAAGGTAAAATGACATCCATTCAATCAAATCCCATTCTTAGGTTGACACCAAGAGAAAGAAACCTTAGATCCACAATTCACAATAGTGTAGCAGGCTAGTAGCAATACATAAATTATGGTATCATAAAGAAAAAGCCAAATACCTCAATTATGACTAAATAAGAAATATCAACAAATGTAAAAATTGAATGAAAACCAAACAAGTAAATTATTAAAAATCTTCTCAATTTAATTTCATCCATTACAACAACAACAAAACAATCCCACAAGTGGTGGAAACACCAATTTCTCTTACTCATTGTGCAATAGGAAAAAGGAAAAAAGATCTTACTATAGTCACTATCGGAAGTTTCATGCTTCAAGAAATTTCTGTAGAGCATGGAAAACAAACAATGTACCCTAACAGTATAACTGCATATGGGAATATCTGATTTTCCACAACTAACAAATTAATGGCTATACCATGAGATGATGCATATAGTTGTTTGTCTATTCTAAATTGTTTTGGCTGTCAATAATAGCCATTAAAATTAACTTGTAGATCTTTTTTTCTTACCATCTTTTATAACACTTGATAGATATTCCTGTATGGGAGATAAATAGACCCTTAAGTTTGATGAACTTAAGATATAAACCATTTATTCTAATAACAGGTTTCATTAAAATAATAGAGATACCAAGGGAAGAAGGAAGACACCTAGGAGAATCAATTAGGGGTAGTAAGAGTGTAGTAAATTATAAGGATAATTCACTAGTGGTATTGCATTTTGGATTTGAAAATGAAATACTCCAGTATGTAGTAACCCTTTCTCTATCTATCTAACTAAACAATCTCTTTTTTCCTTTTTTTCTATTACACAAACCTTGCCCCTACAAGGTAGAGAGATTGTTTCCAATACACCCTTGATGGTCTAATTGCAATACTTAAAAAAGAAAATAATAGATGTACCAAAATCACCTAATTATAATAAATATCCTAAAACCTGAACATAATAGGCTTGTCTTAAACATAAAATCAAAAGGGAGAAAAAAGAAACACGCAAATAAGTTCAAAATCCATTAGCTGCAAAATGCTAAGAAAATACCTTATTTATAACCAAAATTATCAAATTTGAGAAAACTTCCCAAAATCTAAACATTACATAAACAAGAAAATAATCTATAACTTTGTTGGCAACAAAAACAAATAAAGCATACAACTTTAACACAAAATTAGATCACCATTCCATAAACAATAAAAAAAAAGTCCATAATGGCTCTATGTTTCTTACCTTTTTTAACATGCAACTGACTAAATAGGAACCTACTCGATTAGTATACACAGAAAGTGAAAATTAAACCCCACAAGAGAAATTCTATTAAAGAAATTTGAGGTGAAAGTACAAATTATAGAAAATACAAAATCTCCATAAGAAAAAATTCTGAGAAAAAAGTAAATTGTACGCCTAATAAAATAATGATTAGCACCATAGTAACCAACCTTTCCTTCTTTGTTAGCCTTTTCCTAGTTACCTCCATTGTTCAGATATAGGAATTGGGCCCAAAGTCTGATTCCCATTTTGATTAAAAAACCAATAAACTAACTTTATAACATAATAATCAGACTTTTTAATATTAATGAAAGAGTCCAAACAACTCTAACACTATCGTTTACAAGTGTCTTTTATGTTAGACATTAGGAGATTCAAAAAGCAAAACAACTTACCAACTCACATTAGGAGATTTAGAATCTTACCTCTAATTTATAATCAAAACCCAAGTGAATGATAAATTGATAGATTGAAAGTGATTAAGAGATTCCCTTTTCTCAATTGCGAGAAAAGAGAAAGGTTCTATTTTTGAAAGAGCCGGATTAGACAATGTTTTCGAAGAAAGGCAAATAAAAGAGTTTCCCTAATATTTAATTGGTAGGGATGACGTATTCAGTCATAGAAATTATATCCATTGCTAATTATTTCTTAATAATTAAAGAAGAAATACCTCAAAATACCTTTTTCCATTATAATAATTTTAATATATTTTTAAAAGTGGTAAAATAATTCTAGTGAAAAATATTTCATCGATATATCTGTCTCCACTATGTAAAAAGAATTTTCCTCCTTTTATGTCTCTAATTTTATCACCAAAATGAAGGCGCCAAAATATAGCAACAAATTTTACTTTTTGGCGCTAATTCATCACTAATTCGTCTACAAATTTTATTTTCATTTATTTAGCAATGAAAGTTTTATTTTTTGCTAATTCATCATTATTTTGTGATGGAAGGTGACTTGTTGATATAAATTTGTTGCTAAATGTTGTTTATTATAGTGGGAGAATACTGAGGGAGATTCTGATTCATATATGTCAACTAGTGCTCCTTATCTTAAATCAATTGTTGATCATTGCTTTCTGGCTGAGATTGGTTTTATGGCATAAGGTGCCAAATCTCAAGCTATTAGATCTTAGTGAACCCCATCAAATCATCTCTGTCAATTTTGTGGACGGATACGCCAAGGTCATTGTGATAAGGAGAGGAATCGATGGTACAATTTTGGTTAGCTTGGTCATATGCAGTGATATTATCCTACAAATAAAGTTACCAGCTAATAGATCTCGATTGCTAATTTTTTGAATCCTTCGCCAAAGGATGATACTTTAGGTTAGGACACTGGACGGAATCTTCTTTATGCATTGGCTAATCTCTAGGAATTTGAGGAATCTTCTGAAATTTTTAATAGTACATTAAAACTCATCTCTTGTGATGTGTATGTTTGATGGATTTGTGGTGTACCCTTTATTTTGTGACCTCTTTCATGGTTAGGCATTTTGATTTTAGTCCCGATACAATTCTTGAGGCTTTCTTTATGTTTTCTCTAATTGGTTATTCAATTTTGATTAGAAAGGTCTATAAGGGTTGTGTGGTGTTCATCTTTCATTGGGAGACCTTGGTGGATTTGATAGAGTTAGATATGGTATATTTTGATGTGATCTTAGGATAGACTGACTTCATTCATGCTATGCTTCCTTTTATTGTAAGACACAAAAGGTCAGTTTCTAATTCCCTAATGAATTGATAATTAAATAGGAGGGAAGTTCCTTAGTGCCTAAATGGAGGTTCATTTCTTATCTTAGATCCCCGAAGCTGATTTCCAAGGGGTGTCTCTACCATTTGGTCTAGGTAAAAGATTCTAGCTTTGAAAACTCTACTTTGCAATATGTCCATATAGTTAATGAATTTCCCATGGTCTTCCTTGATAATCTTTTTGGTATTCCTCCAGATAGGGAAATAGTCTTTGGGATTGATCTTCTACTGAATACCTATCCAATATTTATTCTTTCTCATAGGATTGGATCCGTCTTAGTTGAAGAAACTAAAGGAGTAGTTAGGTCAGCAAAGTATTATGGCCTTTGAGATTAGTGGCGATGGTATCCTAAGTTACAAAGATAGGTTATGTGTTACTGATGTTGATTTCCTATGAGAGAGGTTTTTTATTAAGGGTTATTAGTTTAGATATACTGTTCATCTAGGAGAAAAATGAAGATAGATGTGGCAAACTTTGTGGCTAAGTGTAAGGTGTCCCAGCGAGTGAATGTTGAGGACTGGAGGCCAGATGGCATGTCTCAAGATATTGAATTATGACATGACCCGATCGGGGGACTTGTCGTAATGGGCATCCCAAATCCAACAAGGACCAGGGACCAGCCCTTGTTACCCAACCCAACCACCATTAACATACCTTGTGTCGATTGAGTACCGAACGAATAACAAAATAACATAACTGGACAAGGATTGACTTTGGGATAGATTTATTCCTAGACAAACCCTACCAAGTAATCCCATCACACCAAACCATACCAATCAAACCATCAAACCAAGTGCCATAAACCAGGACAAAAACATAATAAGATTAATCCAAAAATGAAATATAATGGAACAACTAATAATATCGTCAACCGGTATCAGCCACAATACCAATGTCAATGCTAAGGCTAACACCAATATCGATCCCGCCCATTCCGACACATAGAAGTACCACAAAGCTTCTAATTAATAGAGTAAGAATATATGATTGGGATATGCCCCCAACCATTGCCTAAACCAATACCCATAAATAAATTATAATGTCTATACATATCCATAATATGAAATGGAGACTTCTGGAAATATGGGAGCTCACCACTTTAATCCAACAGTTGTCCCCGAGTTAATCAATATGTAGCAAGAGTAGAACGAATGGTTCTTGTATAGCATGGGTATACAACTGCCCAAAGACGGTTTAGCTAGTGATCGCTAGCATGAACTTAGGCTAAGGATAAAATAAGGCCATTTGTATAATCAAGTAAAACAATCCATATACCTAAAATCATACACACCCACATACGCGCACCCATACCCACACACATATATATATATAATATATATAACTATGCAGGGAAATGAAACCGGTTTTAGCATGCCATTAAAACCTTTACCTTGGTTAAGTAGCTTTGTCATCCTAAACAACCTATGGGCTATATAGGTTCAACTCCTCCTACTGAAAGGGCCCCAGTGTGTGAAGCCACATGACCAGGGTATAAAAATGTGGGATGTCTAGTACATCCCTGAATATAAAGTATGGCATAATACACACGGTTACCAAGACCAAACCACACATCGGAAAATATAAATTTCCAGTTTTGGTCCCCCCGGGACCTCCACCTTCCACGGCTTTCCTTCATAACCCGCCATTATTGCCAAATTAAAACCATTACTAAGAATTAAACCAATTTGTTTACCATTTATTAACCAAGTCCATTAGTAGTGGGATCTTCATACCGACTATACTTGAATTTTTTTTCCATAGAACCATATATAGATATAAGGGATTCCATGTACCCTTCATGATTACCAATTATACAAAACCATGGCCAATAAGGCCTTTCCAATCCATTTAAAAACATTTAAACCATTACTACCATTAGGGTTCTATTAATAAGTTTAAACCAAGCATAAGTTCCATTGAAAAACCAATATTATAGCGAAAACATCATTAAAGGCATTTTATCAAACACATTGAGGGCATCGTATTTTCAAAACAAAAGTACATTACAATGAACCATTCAAATGCACCCAATTATCCAAAACTACCATTAATGCATATAAAATAATAATTAAAACATAGGAAAAACATCACCAAGCATTTATTACCAAAACCCCCAAATCATATTTTAAATCCCAAAGTCATACAACAATGAAATCATGAAAACTATTCATAAAAACTATGCCTTAGTTTGAACCAACAATGACGGAAGAAAACATGCCTTAATTGACAAAGTAAATGGATAGAAACCACAAACAAGATCCTTAACTTAGTCCTCTAGTTGAAACCCTAGAGTTCTTGTCCAAAAGCTATTGAGAGAATTATAGGGTATTTAAGAAAAGTTTCTAAGTGTTAATGAATAGAATAATAAGTTAAATAGACTCCCAAGAGAGTTAGAAGTCGTTTGACCTTATTCGTATAAGTGTGGAAAGGTCCATAATACGCTCACTTAATGTGTACAAAAAATCCCATCATAGGGGTACGACTGACCATCATGAATCGTACCCTTCGATACAAGTGTTACCCACCACTCGCATCCTAAGCGTCAACCCTTGGACCTAACACTATCATGTGTATGACTTATCCTACCCAAGTCATATTAATAATATATGATCCGTACCCTTCACTCATATCTCCTGGAAAGATAGAATCATAGGAGGTTTGAACACTGACTACCATATGAGTCCTGGGTACGACTCGTACCCTGGCTTACGGATCCTTGTGATCCACTCATACTCAGAACATAAATGACCATTTCTAGTGTATGTGAAGAAACCAAATGATCTGTATCCAACCATACAGCTTGTTCCACCAAGTCGTACCCATTCCAGTGACCAAAATCCATCCCACCAACCAATACTAGCCAGCATACAACTGGACCATACCATTCGTACCCCAACATACGTCTCATACCCATGAGTCGTATTAGGTAGAAAAATGAGAATTTCAGGCAATTTTCCAAGGTACAGAAACCAGGATGTTTCTTTCTCCCCTACTATGTACATTCATCCCCTAGTAACGGATAAGGTAGGGGTAACCACACGCAAGAGTAATTTGCATTAACAAATATATTCCCAATCTTTAACAAAGTTTGAAAACATAGTGGCAAGGATATTAATATTTCCTTCAACAAGCTCAAAAAATAAAGACTTGTTAAAGACACATACCTTCCGCATGAAACCCAATAGTACAAAATAGATAGGGATACTTAGACTTCATGTCCTCATCCGCTTCCCATGTAGCTTCTTCCACCTTATGGTTCTACCATAGAACCTTAACCTAAGATACATCCTTGGTCTTCAATCACCGAACCTGTCTATCAAAGATATCAACCGGGACCTCTAATAAGACAGAGAGTCTGACATACCCAACACCTCCAAAGGAAAACCTGAAGAAGGATCACAAAGAAACTTCCTCAATATGGAGACATAAAATGTCGGATTAACCAAACTATAACTTAAAGGTAACTCTAACTAGTAAGCAACATTGCAAACCCGCTGAAGAATCTCAAAAGGAACAACATGTCGGGGACTGAGCTTCCCTTTCTTACAAAATCACACTACTCCCTTCGTGGGAGATACCCTGAGGAAAACCTTATCCCCAACCTCAAACTACAACTCTCTACGCCTAACATCTGTATAGGAGTTTTGGTAACATTGGGCAGCCTTAAGCCTATCCCAAATTAACTTCACCTTTAAAATAGCCTGATAAACTAAGTCGGGACCAAACTTATCCGGCTCACTAAGATCAAACCAACAAATAAGAGATCTACACCTCTTACAAAACAATGCCTTAAAAAGAGCCATACTAATACTAGAATGATAATTATGGTTGTAAGCAAACTCTATCATAGGTAGATGCTAAACCTAATTGCCATCATAATCAATTACATATGCCTGCAGCATATCCTCCAATGTTTGAATAGTTCTCTTTTCTTATCCATCCATCTGTGGATGAAAATCAGTACTTAGACTCACCTTAGTACCCAATACCTTCTGAAAAGATAACCAGAAATAAGCTGTAAACTCTGTACCATGATGAGAGATAATCAAAGAAGGAACCCCATGAAGTTTCACAATCTCCTGAAGATATAACTTGGCATAATCCTACATCGAGAATATAGTCCTCAGTGGGAAGAAATGAGCAAACTTTTTTATCATATCCCTGCTGACCGAAATTGAATCATATTGATTTTTAGATCGAGGAAGATCGATAAGAAAGTCCATATTGATTACATCCCATTTGTATTCGGGAAAAACAATTTCTTGATACAACCTACCAGGCCTCATGTTTTCAACTTTAAATTTTTTACACACCAAACACTTGGCCATAAAATCAGCCACATCCCTTTTCATACCGTTCCACCAATACATCTCTTGTATATCATGTTACATATTTGTGGAACTGGGATAAACAACATAGCATGATTTATGCATCTCATCCAAAATCAGTTGTCACAAAAAACTAACATCAGAAATACACAATCTTCTTTGGTACCGTAAAGTACCATAGCCACTGATCTCAAACACCATTACTTTCTGCATACCTATATTAACCTTGATTTTCATCAAAAAAGGATCCAACACTTTTTTCTCCTTTATCTCTGCACTAAGTGATGATTGAACAACTTCTTGTACCATTACACCTCCATCCTTGGAGTCCATGAGGCGAACTGTAAGATTATCCAGGTGGTGCATATCCTTCACCAATTCCCATTTTCCTTTATCCACAGCCAAACTCCCCATGGACAACCTTTTAAGAGAATTCGCAACCACATTAGCCTTACCTAGGTGATTTTGAAAGCTCATATCATAGTCTTTGAGAAGTGCCAACCATTTTCTCTGCCTAAATTGAGCACCTTCTGAGTGATCAGATACTATAGACTCCTATGATTAGAAAAGATATCAATATATACACTATTCAAATAATGGCGCCATATTTTTAAAGCAAACACAACTACTAATATCTCCAAATCATGAGTAGGATAATTCCTCTCATGTATCTTCAAACACCTAGAAGCATAGGCAATCACCTTCCTATGCTACATCAAAACATAACCAAGACCTACCCGAGAGGCATAATAAAAGACCATAAACCCATTATTGCATTCTGGCAAGGTCAGCATTGGAGCCAAAGTCATATTATCTTTCAACATCTCAAAACTCCCCTCACAAGCATCCGACCAAGAAAACTTAACATTATTATGAGTCACTTACTTGATGGAGTAGCTATCAATGAAAATCTTTGCAAAAACTACCTATAATACCCAACCAATCCCAAGGATCTCTGAATGTCAGTTGGAGTCATGCGTCTAGGCCACCCCTTAACCACAACCACCTTTTATGGATTCACCATGATCCCCTAGCTAGAAATAATATGACCAAGAAAATTCATAGTGTTCAACCAAAACTCACACTTGGAGAACTTGGCATACAAGTGTTGTTCCATCAAGGTTTGCAATGCCGCATGGAGGTGATTATCATGATCCACCTCACTTTTGGAATAAACTAGAATGTCATTAATAAACACAATGACAAAAAGATCCAAGAACTGCCTGAAAACCCTATTCATCAAGTCCACATATATCGCCTGGGTATTAGTAAATCCTAACGACATCACCAAAAATTCAAAGTGCCCATACCTAGTATAACAAGTCATCTTTGGGAGATCAACCTCCCTAATCTTTAGCTGATGATACCCAGACCTAAGATCTATCTTAGAAAAGATGTTGGCACCTTGCAACTGATAAAGTAGATCATCTATCCTTAGAAGAGGATACTTGTTCTTGACTATAACCTTATTCAAATGCCAATAGTCAATGCACATCCAAAGGGAACCATCTTTCTTGCACAGGAACAACTCTGGTGCAGCCCACAGGGATACACTAGGATGAGTAAACCTCTTTTCTAGAAGATCTTTAAGTTGCTCGTTGAGTTCCCTCAACTTAGTTAGAGCTATTCTATAAGGAGGAATAGATATTGGATGAGTATCCAAAACCAAGTTGATACCAAACACTATTTCCCTATCAAAAGAAACACTAGGAACATTATCTTGAAAGAACTCAGGAAACTCATTTACAATTCAAACTATATAAGAAGATGGACCCTTTGAGTTAGAATCTTTGACCAGGACCAAGTGATAAATACAACTTTTATAGATTAATCTCTGATCTCTAAGTTAAGAAATGAACCTCCCCGTAGGAGATAGGGAACCACCCTCACACTCTACAACTAGTTCACCTGGGAACCTAAAGACAACCTTATGGGTCCAACAATCCAAGGACACGTAACAAGAGTGTAATCAATCCATCCCCAGAATAACATCAAAATCCACTATATCAAGTTTAAACAAATCCACCAAAGTCTTATACCTCCAATAGATACCACACACCTCCTATAGACTATCTTAGTAATAACTGAGTTACCTACTAGGGTAGAAACTGAAAAAGGATCCGACAAAAACTTCAAATCAAAACCAATACATATAACCACAAATAGGGTCATATAAGAAAGATTGTACCCTAGATTAAGCAGATAATACCCGTCATGAGAAAAAAGTTGTAACATTCCAGTAACAATATCAGGCGATGCCTGGGATTCTTATTGGGATGCCAAAGCATACAACTTGTTCTAGGAAACTATAGATCCAGGAATAGTAAAAGAAGTAAATGCGGCACCACCGGGTGAAAGAGTAGAAGATGAAGCCACCAGTACCTTATTTGCTCCCTTACCAACCTTATTAATGGGATAATCCCTAATCCTATGGCCTACCTGGCCCCACTTGAAATATTTTCCCTCCTTTTATCCCAATAACCCTAATGAGGATGACCTTAGAATCGATACTAAAGGCATAACAAAACTGACTGACCTCAACTCTCTTAAGATTGGGTACCTTGTAACCAAAAAATTTCACCACCCTGTTGACACCTGTAACTTGACTGCTTCGGGTAAGGATCACTAGTAGTAGAGAACGATCTAAAACTCCCCACTTTTTTTCTACTATTTTTGGTCATCCCAACCACCCTACGACTGAGCTCCTCCCTGATAAAAAATCTTGCACCTCTTACCTTGTAGATCTCAAAGCTCCACCTATTTTCTCTTCTTATTTTCTACCTATGGCATATGAATAGTCGACCTAGAAATGTCCATATTTCTAATCAGTAAAGAAGTCTTTGTTTCAAAGATCAAGTCCAAATTTAACCCAGAAGTGAATTTCTCATTATCGCTCTCATGTCAGCCACCAAATCAGGAGCATACCTTAATAGGTGGTGAAACTTCAGGCATATTCCTTAAAAGACATTCTCCCTTTCTTAAGATTCAACAACTCCACCATATTTTCATTCCTCAGCTCTTGAGGAAAAAAATGATCCAAAAAAGCTTCAGAAAAAGCATCCCATAAAGGTGACTCCTCCATATCTACTCTATCCTTATCCCATTATTCATACCATTGGTACGTAATATCCTTAAGGTGATAAGCTGTGAAAAATTAGAGCTTCCATATTAGTGGCCTACATGAACATAAATATCTTTTCCATCTCATCCCAAAAACCCTAAGGCTCCTCTTCAACATTTACAGCATTAGAAGTAGGAGGATTCAATTTTATAAATTAACCAACCATTGTAGCCTCAGTAGGCAACCGAACAGACACATCCCGCTCAGCCAGAGCAGCAATTACATTTGCAATAATATGAATAGAATGGCAAAATTCTGCATTAGTCACTTCACCTTAAGGAGTAGTAGTAGAATTATAAGGAACTCGAGAACTATCAGGGATAGGACCCTAAGATCGAAGACAAACTCTAGAAGTAGGATGTACCCTAATAACATTATCCCCAGATAGGATTGAAGAGTTTCCTTGTGTTCCATATTATCGAGACATAATCTAAAAAGTGAACAACTAAAGATTAGAGAAGAATTTTGGGACTTAGACTCCAAGATTGAACGTAGAATACCAAGAAAGTGAAACATTCCTAAATGCCTTGTAGCCTCTCTCTTTTGAGTATGGCACGCTACACACCCCTAAATGAGACTTTACTAGGCATGGGATTGTGGAATCCCAATTGACCATAAACTTAAAGCTCAAATAACAACTTGAAATGACATGACCAGTGGCCTTATCATAATGGTAATCCCAAGTCTAATTAAGACTGGGGACTACCCCATATTACCCAACCAACGACCATCCATATAACTTATGTTGCAGAGAATAAATATCAAGATAGCATAACTTGACAAGGACTGACTTTGGGATAGTTCTATTCCTAGACCAACCCTACCAAGTCATCCCATCACACCAAACCGTACTAACAAAACCCACTGACCAAAACCAATACCGAACCAAGGGCTATAAACCAGTTCAAAACCAAATAAGATCTAAAACATAACACGATTAATCCTAAAATGAAATATGATAGAAAAAGCAATAATATCATCAACTGATATCATCCCCAATGCCAATACTAAGGATGACTTTGATGTTGGGTGTATTTATGCATTCTAGTGTTACTATTATAGCTTATTTAGCCTTATTTTGAGGATAATTCATGTGCTTTATTTGTTACTATGATATAAATGAGCATATATGTGTCCAAGTGTGTGGTTACAATGGTTAAAGTTTTTTCAAACAAGTTTATACTTAATTGAGTCATCTAGAATCCAATCAAGGAAAGTAGTTTTACTAGCTTGAGCTAGTTGTGTGTCTAGTTGGTTTCACTTGATTCTTAAGTTTTAAGGAGTTCCGAATGATTTAAATGTGTACATATGAGTGGAATAACTTGTATGTAATGTTAAAAGCTCATTTGGATTAAGTGAAGAGTAGGAACAATAAGTGAAGATCATTAAGAACTAGCCTAATATTAGCTCTTATTTTGATTTATTGCTGAGGATATTATGATGTTATGATCTCTAATATTTGGTGTGTGATTATGTAGGAAGCTTTGTGAGATATATATGGTGATATATTGATGATAAAAAGAACAAAAATTCATTTGAAATTTACTACAAAAGTAATGTGGAAAAGAGCGGACGCTACATACTTGGAATATATTTTGGAGGCTAATTCCGGTAAGCTAACGTGATATAGGCGCGACATACCACTCCAGCAATGATATAAGAAATGTTCCATGTTAGATATTTCATGAAATAACCAATTCCTCACATTGGATATGGAAATGATATTACCAACACATCGCGTTGGATAGTTCATACTCGACAAGAAAAGTGCACATCATATCCTATTCGTACATGGTTAGGCATTGTCCACTATATATATATAATATTAAATTAAATATATTTTTAGGGTGGTGGTGGGAATATCTTGGATCACGTGACATTCTTTTAATCCTTCAAGGATTAGAATTAATATATTATACATACACACTTTGCACAGTTTATTAGGGAAGCTTGAACAATTCTAGTTACGATTTCGATGTATTTGGGTGGATGGTGCACAGTAATTAGGTTTTATCATTCTTTAATTAGTTTTTAATTATATCATAACATGTATTTAATTACTTGGATCATGATTATGAATATTTTTGAATAAACCCCTTATTTTTGGGGTTAAAGCCAAGAACATGAGTATTATTATTTTGGATTAAATTTATTTAATTTTTCTTATCATTAATAGATGTTTATTTATTCTTAATATAATTATTTTGAGGCTTTATCACCCTTAAAATACATCGATTGTCAACCTTGAGATCACGGGAGAGGGAACAGTGACATAGAACATGGGAATAAACAAAGTATGGTTTGTATTCTTTTATAATATAAAGAATTCAAATTAGTGTCTAGGAAAGGGATGTACTTATATTCCTTACTTGATTCAAACGTAGGATGATAACTTAAAGAACTTAATTGGACTATTATATTTTTGCTTAACGATGTAGTTGTAAGGTTCAAATTAGGTAAAGGGTTAGAGGTCGGGAGACCATAATTATGAAATTAACCCTATAAATCAACAACAAAGACAGGAAAGTTAACGAATGAGATTCAATAACATAGTATGGTGGTTCAAAGTACTTTAACCCTAGGTTTTACTCTATTGATTGTCTCAAGTACTTTAATTTACGTATTATTTACTATTGCTTGCAATTTACACTATGCAAAAGTCTTGTTGGTTACCTTTTCATGAAATTAATCTTCAAAGTTAAACTAGAATTGAATGATTATTAGATCAAGTCCCTATGGGATCCATACGCGGCTTTCATAAAGACCACTTTACTTTTTGGTAGACCACGTATACTTGCGTGTGCACTTAGGTGCTGTCATGTTTTGGGCGCTGTTGCCAGGGACTTATAAATTGGCAACTATCTTATTTTTAGTTTAGCTATAATGAGTTGTAAATAGTTTAGTAATTTTTCCTTTTAGTCTCTTTATTCTTTTTTACTTCTCACACTTTTTGAGATGTCAGCTTGGATAGACGGTTTTCGTGTGATGACGATTCTTATTGGTGTATGGTTTGTGGCCTTAGTGGTTATTCAGCCGATATATGCATTGTAAACCTGATTCGGTAATGTTTGTGGGCTATGATCAATGGCAATACTATGTGAACGCCTACAATTAGAAGCAATAGTTTCAGCAGTTGCAGGTTCAAAATAACCTGGCCCCAATTCAAATGAGCAATTTGGAAGAGATGGTGAAACAACTTCTTGCTGATTAAGCACAGTTGTTAGCAGATATAAAGAGTAATGCTCCCATTCTAGAGAGTCAGTAGATTGTCATAAAAAACATGGAGATACAGATAGGGCAAGTGCAATAGTTACATAATATCAGACCTCAAGGTGATTTTCCAAGTGATAATTAACAAGTAATTGCAATTAATTTTATGAATGGTATAGATCTCAATGAAGAATCTCCAAAGAAAACTAAGGAGGTGGATACAATTTTGACTTCCAACCTATTGTAGACAATGTTGCTATAATTTAGGGAAGTCTGAGTACTCAAAAAATATAGTTTCTAAGTAGGTTAAGGGGATACCACTACCACCATATGAATTGTAGCCATTTAGTTGTTATCTTTCCCTTGAGAATGAAATTTAAAAGGTAAATAAGAGTAAGGGTATTGTGGATAGTGTAAATTATGAAGTAGGATTAGTTGGGCCTTACTCAAAGAACTTTCTACGTTATGTTTGGATGATGTCTTGTCTGTGGAAAAGAGTAAGGACAAGGAACAAGAATCTTATATTCTTGATTTTATACTGGATAAGCAATAATAAAACACACCTCACCTCAAAGACGAGTGGTTTACCATACATCATCCATTACAAAGTTCCTTAATCTTTGTACCACCACCATATGAGTAAGGATAAATGATGGATGGAAAGTTGCAGGTGGAATTCATATCATCAAGGTGGAGAAAAAAATTAATATGGTTTGTGTCGCGATACTAGGTTAGGCTCTTCTTGGGTGGCAACCAAAGTTAAGGTATGTTTTATTTTTTAGTATTTTTTAGTTTTTACTTCACTTGTTGTTGTCTTGGTTGACTAACAGGTTGGTAGAAAGTGTGAGTTCTACAAACCAGAGCGAAGAATCATAGCGAAGACTGAGTGTGGGGTCCATGAACCCTCTTGATTTTTAAAGATACAACTAGCTAGGCCTAGAGTCCTCAGAGAGTATTTCTATCTCTACTTTTAAATTAGAATTTGGGGACAAAGTAGATTTTTAAGTATGGGGTGGAGAAATTCTTAATTTTGGCTCAATTTAAAAGATTTTGTGTAAGATATTATTGTTTGTGCTATATTTGATTACATGATGTAAGTGTATTGTTTTGTAAAATCATGTTGATAATGAAAATGACCATTTTTGAGAATCTTAGGCTCTTGATTATGACTTTTGTACTTGTTGGTTTAAATTTGAATTCATGTTATTGTTTAGTTAAGACTCTATAATAATCCTACTTGAGTTGAGCATGTTCCATGTGTAGTGAGGTATTGTATATTCCTTGTTGCATATGATGTCTAGAACTTGCCCGATGTATGTGTGCAAACATAAATAAAGAGTGTGGATTTAGGAGATGATATAGGCATTTCTTTGATAGCCATGTTTTATACCTTCTTTTTACCTACCCTTCTGTATTATCCATGTTAACCCCTTTGAGGCATTATCTTTTTGTTTGATAGCCTCATATGTAGCCTAATTCCCTTCTTTGATAGACATTAATTTGATCCAAAGCTCCTTGGCACTTTAATAAAAAAAATGAAGTAAGGAGTTTGAGTAATAAGAGTAGAAAAGGTGAAAGTGAAGCCCCAAAGTGATAGTTATTAGTGTAAAAAAATAAATGCTATGTGTGGTGAGGAGTTTAGTGATGAAAAGAATAAATATTTGATCAAGTTGAATAAATTGTGCATAGAATACTCCAACCATAGTGTATGTAATTGAGCTTAATGATATGGGGTGAAAAACAAAAGTATGGGATAAATAAATATGGTGTAATTTGGTTGTTGGAGATTGGTTTTTACAGTAAAAAGTGATGTATTAAAGTCCTTAGGGGAGATAGTCACTATTCTTGTCCAAAATAATTCCTACCCGTCACTTAGCCTATATTACAACCTGAAAAAGACCTAATTGATCTTAAGTTCATCATTCTAATATTAGTGGAGTACTACACTAAGGTCAAGCCTATGGTTCATTGGGCGTAACTTGTGAATTCCTTGTGAGAGTGAGCGTAATTTGATTCTTGTACCCATTATGTTATAAATTGCTTTTTATATAGGTGATTATGGGTAACTCTCTTATTGTGAGGGGCACATGTTTGAGGCATGTGGGTGATTTATATGACGTTCTTGATTGAGAAATAAGCATGAGTTTGCCTACTAGGTAAATGAATTTTTGAGGCTAGGATGTTTTGGAGTAGTGTTTGTGAGCTTTCAATTGTGCATGCTTAGTGTAGAAACTGGCAGTCTGTGTAGTCATTGTAGTACTAGCTTGAGTGTCTTTCATTTAGTATAATTGTGGAGTCTCCTCAACTTATGATGCTTAGAGTTAAGAGTTGTTTTAGGACGAACAAGGATGTATGTGTGGGGTCGTGATATTGGGTGTATTTATGTATTCTAGTGTTTCTATTCTAGCTTGTTTAGCCTTAAATTAAGGATAATTAGTGTGCTTTATGTGGTAATATGGTATAAATGAGCATATAAGTTTAAAACTGCGTTATTACAATGGTTCAAAGTGTTTTCAAACAAGTTTGTACTTAATTGAGTCATTTAGTGTTGAATCAAGGAAACTAGTTTTACTAGCTTGACCTAGTTGTGTGTCGAGTTGGTTTGAATTGATTCTATTTATTCGAAAGTGTTTAAGGTGTTACAACTGGTTTAAATGTGTAATTATTGGTAGAATAAATTTTATTTAATGTGCCAAGTTCAATTAGATTAAGTTAAGAGTTGGAACCATAAGTGAAGATCATTGCGAACTAGCCTTATCTTAGCTCTTGTTTTTATTAATCGTTGAGGATATTGTGATATTATGATCTCTGATATGTGATGTGTGATTAGTTAGGATGCTTTGGTAACTGAATATGGTGATATATTGATAATAATAAGGCTGAAAATTCATTTGAAATACACTATAAAAGGCATGGGGAAAAGAGAGGACGTTTAACACATTGAATATATTTGGGAGGCTAATTCCAGTGATTTAACGCAATATGGACATGATTCACCACTCCATCAATGCTATGAGAAATGCACCGCATCGGAAATTTCATTAAATAACCAACACCTCACGTTGGATATGGCAACAAGATTACCAAAACGTCGCGTTGGGTAGTTCATACACGATAAGGAAATTGTACATCATATCCTATTCCTACATGTTTAGGCATTGTACACTATATATATATATATCAAATTGTATACATTATTAGGGGGATGGTGGGAATATATTGGATCATGTGACATTTTTTTAATCCTACTAGGATTAGGATTAATTTATTATATATACACTCTTTGCATAATTTAAATGGGAAGCTTGGACAATTCTTGTGACAGTTTGGATGTATTTGGGAGGATGCGGCACAGGAATTAGGTTTGATCATTCTTTAATTAGTTGTTAATTATATCATAATATGTATTCAATTATTTTGATCGTGATTATGATTAGTATTGCCTAAATGCTCTCTTTTCGGGGTTAAAGCAAAGAACATGAGTACTATTGTTTTGGATTAAATTCGTTTAATTTTGCTTATTATTATTGGTTGTTTTTTTATTCTTGATTTACTTATTTTTAGTCTTGATCACCCTTAAAATGCATCTATTTTAAACCTTGGGATCTCGGGAGTTGAAATAGGGAGATAGAACATGGGAATAAACAAAGTATGGTTTGTATTCTCTTATAAAATAAGGAATTAAAATTAGAGTCTAGGACAGGGATGTACTTAGATGCCTTACTTGATTCAAATGTAGGATGATAGCTTAAAGAACTTAATTGAACTATTACATTCCCTCTCAATGATGTAGTTGTAAGGTTCAAATTCGGTAAATGGTTAGAGGTCTGTAGACCATGATCATGCAATTAACTCTACCAATCAACAACCATAATAAGCAAGTTAACGAACGAGATTCAATAATGTAGTATGATTGTTCAAAGTGATTTAACCCTTGTTTTTACTCTATTGATTGTCTCAAGTACTTTTATTTATGCAATGTTTACTTTACTTGAAATTTACAATATTCAAAACACTTGTTGGTTACCTTTGCATCAAATTAATAGTAAAAGTTAAACTAGGATTTAATCATTGCTAGATTATGTCCTTGTGGGATCGATAATTGACATTCTTAAAGGCCACTTTACTACTTGGTACACCACATACACTTGCATGTGCGCTTGGGCGCTGTCAGACTCCAATGCCGATCCCGCCAATTCAATACCATAGGAGTATCACAAAGCCTCTAACAACAAGAGTAAGAATATCTGGTTAGGACATGCCCCAAATAATAGCCAAAACTAATATCCATAAATAAATCAAAATGTCTAAAAATATCCATAACATGAAATGAAGCCTTTTGGAATCATGAAAGTTCACTACTTTAATCTAGCAGTCGTCCTTTAGTTAATAACTTTATAGAAAGAGTAGAATGGTAGGTTCCTGCATAGCGTAGGTATAGAGCCGCCCGAAGACCAGTTAGTGAGTGTTCTCTATCATGAACTCGGGATAAGGATAAAAAAATTACATTTATAAATCCAATTAAAACCATCGATATGTACATAACCATCTATATATATATATATAACAATACCAGGAAAGGGAATCAGGTTTAGTATGCCATTAAAACCTTTACATGGGCTTTGTAGCTTTGCCGTCCTAAGCCATCCATGGGCTATATGAGTTAATCTCCCCCTGATGAAAGGGCCCTAGTGCATGAAGCCGCACAACCAGGGAATAAAAACCCTTGATGACTGGTACATCCCCCAAATGTAAAGTGTGACACCATGCACATGACTACCATGACCAATCCTCAAATTGGCAAATATGAGTTTCCAGTTTTGGTCCCCCCTAGGACATCCACCTTTTATGACATTGCTACACACCCCGCCATTATTTTCCAATTAAAACCATTACCAATCAACCAACCAATTCATTTACTATTTATTAACGAAGCCATTAGTAGTGGTATCATCATACCGACTATACTTGCAAGTTTTGTCCACAACAACCATGTATAGGTATAAGGGATTATATGTACCCTTTATGATTTACAATTAACCAAAACCATTTAAACCATTCATACTATTTAGGGTTCCATTACAAAGTTTAAATCATGCATAAGTTCCATTGAAAAACCAATATTATAGCGGAAACATCTTTAAAGGCATTTTTTAAACACATTGGGGGTATAGTATTTCCAAAACCAATATCCTTTACCAAAGAACTATTACCATGCACCCAATTATCTAAAACTACTATTAATGCATATAAAAGAATAATTAAAACATGGGGAAACCACAACCAAGAATTTATAACCAAAACCCCCAAATAATATTTGCAAACCAAAAATTATACAACAATGAAATCATAAAAACCATTCATAAAAAGCATGAGTTAGTTGGAGCTAACAATTAAGGAAGAGAACATGACATAATTGACAAAGTAGACTAAGATAAACCACCAACAAGATCCCCAATTAGTCCTCTAGTTGAAATCCAAGCTTTCTTGTACAAAAGCTTTTGAGAAAATTATAGAGTGTTTAGGAAAAGTTTCTAAGTGATAATGAATAGAGTAATAGGATAAATATCCTCCCAAGAAAGTTAGAAGATATGGGATCTTATTAGGATAAGTGGGGAAATATTGAAAATACCCTCACATAAGTTGCACAAAAAATCCCATCACAGAGGTACGACTGACCTACACGAGTCATAACTTTTGATATGAGTGGTACCTATCACTCTTTTCCTAAGCCTCAACCCATGGACACAACACTATCCAGCGTACGACTCATCCTACCCAACTAGTATTGGCAGCATACGATCCATACCCTCTACCCTTATCCATGCCAAGATAGAATCATAGAAGGTTTAAAAACTGACCACCAAACGAGTCCTGGGTATGAATAATTCCTTAGCTTACATCTCGTAGTGAACCAATAATACTCAGATACAACTTTAGTTACAAAGTCTATGGTTAACTAAAGGAACCAAATGATCTGTGTCCAACCCTATGACTCATACCACTAAGTCAAACATATTCCAGTGACTAAAATCCATTGTACCAACCAACACTAGTCAGAATATGACTAGACCATACCTTTATGACCCCAAAATATGGCTTGTCACCATGAGTCGTATTAGGTCTAAAAACTAGAATTCTAGGAAATTTTCTAAGGTACAAAAATCAGGGTGTTTCAAATTACCCTTATGGAAGTGTCAGATGATCAATATAGATTTTTTTATGGGTTCTCTATAGTCTCGCGATTAGTATGATTCAATTTTGGTCATTGTGGATAGGTTTTCTAAGTCTTCTCACTTCTTGCTTGTGAGGACTACCTATTTTAGAGTGGATTATGCTACATTATTCATTAAGGAGATAGTTAGATTACATGGAGCACCTGTGTCCATAATTTCATATTGAAGTATGCAATTTTCTTCTCACTTTTGCTACTAATTTTAGAAGGATTTGGGTACTAAGGTGAACCTTAGGACCTCTTTTCACCCCAAATAGATGGACAAGTAGAATGGACTATTCAGACTTTAGAAGATATGCTAAAGGCTTGTTTATTGAATTTTGGTGGTATTTAGGTTTATCACATTACTCTCATTGAGTTTGTAAAAAATAATTGTTATCACACTAGTATTGGAATGGCTTCCATTGAGGCATTTTAATGTAGGAGATGTAGTTCTCCTATCAGGTGTTCTGAGATTGATGAGACTAGATTCTTTGATCTTGAAATGGTTACCAAGTCATAGGGAAGGAAATGGAGATTCATCATAGGCTTAAGACTTCCCAAAGTTTCTAAAAATCCTATGTATATAAGTGACAAATGGAGTTAAAGTTTGATGTAGGTGACAGGGTTTTTCAGAAATTTTCTCCCATGAAGGGAGTTATGAGGTTCGGGATGAAGAGGAAGCTCAAACCACATTATGTTGGTACACATTTGATTTTAAAAAGATTGGGGAATGTTTCTTATCAATTGTTGTTTCCTGCGAGCTTAGGTTCTATTCATTCAGAATGTGTTGCTTATGGTCTGCATTTTATTGTCACTTTGAAAGGTGTTGGTATAACAGATTCATTGTCCTATGAGGATGACTCATTGAGATTTTGGATAATCTAGGCCATAGATTGAGTAATAAGGATGTGGATTCGGTAAAATTTATTTGGAGGAATCAAAGGAATCTACCTGGGAAGAAGAAGAGGACATAAAGTCAAAATATCCATTCTTATTCCCTGCGTTGGATGGAAGTGTTTTAGGTACGGGTTATGTTTTTTCTCTTTTCACTTTCCTATTGTTTTTGTGATTGAATTTTGTCTTGTATTCATGCCAAGGGGTACCCTAACTCGTCATTCAAGGAAGGATGATCCTGGAGGTTGGGTTAATGTAAGACCCCATGTTTTAGACTTTAAAATTTTCCCTATGATTGAGCATATTGCTCAACCTACACCCAGGTAACGAGTCATAGTCACGTTTTATGAGTCATATTGTACCACTAAAAGGCCAGTCAATAAGGTTGACTAATGACTCTTCCTTGATCACGATTGGGACTATATGAGTCGTATGGAATGGTCACGAGTTATAGGGAGTGACTCATGACCAAACTAGTGAAGAGTTCCTAAGAGTCTGCCCAGATTGTAACTTGGGTCAGAGTATGAATCATAGGGTATGACTCATGTGATCATCAGTATGTATTCCCTGAGTAACTTCCCATACTACGATTTATGGTGACCACTCGTGACCAGTTACTATAAGTCGTTACCCGACTCAAATCGACAAGGAGTTATTTTCTTATAGGTTTTTCATTGAGGGTAATTTGGTATTTTCCATTACTTTACACTACTCCCACGACTTAAAACCTTCCCTTTAGGCCTATTTCCATCTAATTAACATAATCTTAAATAACTTTTCTCTCTCAAATGGTATGGATGATAGAATGAGGGTCATGGATTCCCACAAATTTAAGAATTTTTTTTACTATAATTGGTATGGATGATGGAATGAGGGCCATGGAGAATGTGGTTTTGATAAATGGTATGGATGATGGAATGAGGGTCATGGAGTCCCCCAAATTTATGATTTTTTTACTAGAATTGGTAATAGTCTCAACCCACCTTATGAAATTGGTTTTGGAACAAGGCTATATCCATAACTTAACCACTTTTGAAATGGTTGCATTACATCAATAGTTAATGAATTAAAAATGGTTCTTAAAGGACTTTGTGGCAAGGAATAGGTTTTTAATTGGAGATTGGGGGTCATGGATTACCCTAAGTTGATGGATAACAAGAATGCAAATATTCAATTAACTTGCAAACATAATGGTATGACAATACCAATAGTGAATGCCTTAATAACTAGTTCATTGCTAATCTATGGGTTGTGTGCAAACATTTTAATTGGGATTAATTGGGGTTTTGTAGCTTTTCGTGGATAGTGGAGGTCCAGGGGGTACTGATACCTGAAACCATATATTTCGGATTGGAGGTCTTCATGACTGTGTTTTTTATATATATATTCATTTCTTAGATTGTCATGGGGTCATGGATTCCCTGGCCTTTCCTTGATCTTCTTTAATATGCAACTAACACAAATTAGGCCTTTTCGAAAGGGGGAGTTAGACCCATATAGCTAGTGGGTGTTACTAGGACGATTAGAGCTACACGGTCTAAGTTTATGATTATAAATCTCATGCTAAACTTTGTTCCGTATTCTAGTTATTTATATATATGTATATATTCATGTACGTGAACATATACATTGATTTTGGACTTGATTTTCAATTGCATAATTTTATCCTATTCCTGAGTTACATGCTAGCTCTATACCTACTAACCGTCCTAGGAAACTTTATTGATTTATAATGTAGGGTCTAAGGAAACCTCATTTACCCTTATGCAATGTTAAGTTGATTCTTGTTCGTCGATTGGTATTCCAACATTGAAGTGGTGAGCCTTTATCTTTCGGAAGGTCGGACATTCCATTACTTTCCTTATGAGTATCGAAATCCCATCAATATTTTCATACTTTGGATTCATTTTTGGCCATAGTTGGTGACATATCCAAGCCTACTTTGATATTCAGATTGGTTTAGAGGATTTTGTGGACATATGTGTGGGTAGGATGGTATTGTTGACTCTTAGATCTTATTTTTGAGTTACATTAACTCTTTTATCTTTATTCTCTAGTTGTCTTTCACTTTGTTAGTATTTAGAACATGCTTTAATTGGACAGGCTATAGGGGTGGTCTCCAGTGCTCCGTGGACTTGAGATACCCATCATTACTAGACTCGGGGACAGGGCGTGACATGTTTTTCGTTTTAGCATTTAATGTTAATGCATCCATAAAATTTTGATCATTAATATATATAGAATAATTAGGATAAAAATTGAAGTATACCGGGTCGTTCATAAGGTTACATTATAGTACAACTAATAATGAATTATGAAATTTAATAACCTATTATCTCTTTAGTGGAAACATATAGAAACATCTAAACCTAATCAATATAATGACTTAACTGCTACTTGGACAAGTCCTATGTGAAGAAACTTATAATTTTTTCTACACCTGTTAATACCATCAACTGTAAATAATTTAATATTGTCAATATTCATATTAATGCAACAATAGATTCAGAGGTTTTAATATTATAATTTTATACAAAATCAAACTATTCAATTTTATACTCTTTTAAAACTTTCTCTTAGAATGCTTTAATTTTTTAAAATCACTTTCTATTTTTGCTATTTTACTAGAAGTTGTAGGAACATTTACATTATTTATTATGTTTAGATTTTGTGGAGCATACATTAAGGTTATGCAGATGAGAGATAGAACTGTATCATTGGGCTAATATCTTCTTTAGATATTACTATGTAATATTTATTTCATTGAGTAGTCTTTACTAGTTTTCTTCTTTTAGCATTCTTTTATTTTATTTTTATTGGCTTGGTGATAGGAACATCCTCCAGGTATGGTTCTATTACACCATATACTAAGATATAATCCAATGAAAAATAAAGTTTGCCAATGTATAGCCCGTGGTTAAATGGCTTCCAAACTTACTAAATAAAAATAAGAAATAGATGATGAATAACAGTTACTACTAACCAAAAAAATTATTTCAAGAGTTTCATTAATTTCAATTGGCTCTAGGATAGCATAAGGACATAGTCGATCCATGCATATACCCTCTCGAGAAACTTGACTATAATACCATAGAGGGACGGATAAAAAAAAAAGAAAAGGTATTAAAACCAACAACAAAATAGAATTAAACATGTAAAGTAATAGTAACTTTATTTAAAAACAAGTAAAAGAGTTGCAAGAGAAGTATAGAGAAAAGTAATAAAGATGTAATAGATAAAATACTTACAAGAAAAATTTATAGATAAAAAGGGAAACAGAGAGAAAATTAAAGAAAAATATGAGAAATATGGATAGTTGTACCGATAATTTTGAATGCCTACTGCTGATACAAATTGAAATATTTAAATAGGCTTAAGAATTGCTGACTAATATACAATACACACTATCTATTTTACATCTATATTAATACATGTTGTTACATTTGTTCATGTACTAATACATGCTATTTGTTTTACACCTATCTAGAAGTACCTAATGACTACATATTTGTTTCACACATGTCTTCGAGTAGCCGATTTATGGAACTTTTTCTTCATTACCTTTTACATGTGCCTTTGGCTGATTTTGAGAAGCTTTTTGCCTTTTCTTCCTTGATTATTTGTGCCATTTGTCTTCTAGTCTTCAATATTTTTTATGGTTATTTGTGGGGTCCATCATTTATTATAGTAGCTTTCTATTTCTCAAAGGAGTGTTGGGACATTTTTAATTTAGGAGGTATGCCTATGCTATCCCTTGTGAATCCATCATGTCTCCATTTCTAGGTTCGCTGGCATGCGAAGACATAGTATCCATTAACTTTATTATATACTTTGATGATGTTTCTTTATCCAAACTTGATAAGGCTTCTTTTAACCTTTTTTTAATTCTTTTTTGGAAAGGTGTGGTTCCTTCCATGAGGATGAACTTGATGTTGGCATTTTTATTGGTTTCCATAGTTTAATTTCATTAAAGTTGAGGTATTTAATATCTTGAAAATCGAAGGACCAATAAACAATATACGAAATTCTTTTTGCAATAAAATTATTCCAGAAATTGAAGAAGATAATTCAAACATAAAACAAGTAATCTAATAACGGATAGATCTACATATTAAAAATTTATAGGATTTCAATAATTTAGTCAAGCCTCTTCAAGTAAAAGAATTTTATTTTCTAGACCATCAATTACCAATTTAGTAGATGAAATGGAAGTAACTTAAGAATATATAAAAATAAAATTCAAAGGAGTAGATTTCTCGAAAATAATTTTTAAGGTGGAATATGAACCTAGAATTTTAAAACATAAAATATTAGTAAGTCTCACTGCTAGTAAAATGCTAGGAGTAAAAGATTCTCTATGCATGATTAGGCCAGATAAGGAATTCTTCACCTGAGTTTTAGTATTTATATGAACGATAGACAAGGACAAAAAAATTCATAAAAAAACAATGGTATAAACTAAGGTATTCATTAAAACAAAGGTTATCCTTTAGAGAAAATATGTGCACTGATATGAAACATAATAAGATATAATATTGATGTTTTTAGATGGTTTGAATATATAGGTAAATTAGATGATCAAAAGAAATTCTCTTATTTTATGTCTCATTATTTCTCTATATATTCTCCCCAGCAAAAAAGCCAGCTTCAAGTTTATCCTCATGCAATGGATCACACATTTCCAAAGAGAAATTAAAAAGATGACTCGAGAAGCCTTATCAAGTATAGATAATGAAAAAAAAATAAAAAAGATAATAGAGTTATTGGATACTACGTTTTTGCCTTCTAGTGAAACTAGCAATGGAGACATAATGGATCCACAAAGGATAGCATAGGCATACCTCCTCAATTAAAATAAAGGTGTCAGAATTTATTCAAGAAAAGCTACTACAATAAATGGTGGACACATAGAAAACCACAAATATTATGAAGGTTAGAAGACAAAAGGAATAAATATTCAAGGAATAAAAGGCCAAAAGGTTCTCAAAATTAGCTAAAGGCACATTTTTAAGATAATGATGAAAAGGTACCGTAAACCTGTTACTCAAAGACGTGTGAAAAATAGATATGTAGTCATCAACAACTCCTAGATAGGTGTAAAATCAGTAGAATGTGTTAGTACAAGGATAGATTTAATAGAATGCATTAATAAAGATGTAATATAGATAGAATGTATTAGATATTAGTCAACACTTCTAAGGCCTCTTATGTCTTTATACCTATTTTAGTACAAGGCATTAAGAAATACCCTTACTAATTTCTATACTTCCCAATATTTTTTTCCATGTTTTCTTTATTCCCTTATCAATAAAAGGCTCTTATAAGTATATATTTCTATACTCTTCTCTACTATTTTCCTCTGATTTTACTTTGTTTTTTAAAATTGCTTAAAAGTTTTGAGTACCTTACTTGTTGATTTTTTCCTTGCTTCTGTCTTTAGTTAATTCTACCACTACCATTATTATTTCTCGATCTGTCCCTCTATAATTACTTGTTTATTGGTGTTTGACAGGGCTACTAATTAATTTTCAAGTACGATATTAATTTTCTCAAATGGTCCAAACATACTTCTATGTTACATTTGGCAGAGCTTGAGATGATACAAAGATTTATCAAAGGACTATCTTTACCACTCTATTTGACATCAAAGTAATTAGTAGAAGTTTATCTTCTTTCCCTCAAGTTTTTGATCATTCAAGGACGACTGAGAGAGTATGTATTAAAACATATGGCGGTGGAATTAATATTCCATGTCATTGGTATAGTGTTATTAGCATTGGTCTAGGAGCAGGGATCCCCCTAATAGGGATCAGCATCACTCAAAGCTTGTTAGCTCCATACATGTAACATCTTAGACTATAGGTGGATTTCATATCAATTATGGTGTTCACAGTAGGTAGAATTCTCATTAGAAACAATAGATAATTTGATATAGATCTTTTGTCCACGACGGTTATGAAGGATTCGCCAGTTTAGTGAATCAAAGTGTCCTAGAGGCATATTTTAACTATGGAGAGATTGGTCATTGGTATAGGAATTTCCCCAGTTATGAGTTGGATGTTAATATATGGTTATAATATGTTTCCCTATATATTAAAGCTCCTAAGGTATGTGTAATACCCCATACTTCTACCTATCTTGAAATCGTCCCAAGAATGTTAGAAACTTACTTTGAATGATGAATCCATTTTTATACACGTAGCTCCTAAGATGAATCATCCCAAGAATGTTAGAAACGTACTTCTACCTAGATCCTAAGATGAATCCATTTAGTGGGAAATTGAATTATCTTACCAACGATACCAATTTTGTCCAAATCCGATATTGGAGTAAAAAGTTATGTATATTTTACCAAGAGCTGTCACGACCGCCTAGGTGCGACGAGCAGGTTGACGGACCATCGATATAGAGATGGACCATTGTCTAGACCATTTCAACTAAGGAATTAAGTCAATCTACAAGCTAAGGCGCGATGGACAGGTTGACGGACCATCAAACTTGCAACGGACCATCGCCCAAGCCATCGCTACTAAGGCAGTGAGTCCCTATTCTGGTCAACATGCGACGGTCTGAACAACAGACCATCGATCCAGCTACGAAACCTCACATGAGCCATCACAGATCTCGTTCATCAATTTAAAGTCATTTTTAAAAGGGTATTTGGGTTTTTTTTTACCCGTTTTAACCCCTAACTATACTAGACTGATGAGTGAGCAGATGCTAACATGTTTGAGGATTTTAACTGAGTATAATCGCAAAGTCTTAAGAAACTTTTGTCATTTTTGATTGTTTTCTCTTTGATATTTCAGTAAAAGTTAAGATGAGAGAAAACCAATAACAACTGAGATAAAATAGTTCAATTTTAAGCAAAATAAGAAAGGAAGTGTAGTTGACGACTTGTCTGATAAGTCATCAACTCCTTGATAAGTTATCAGACTCATCATCAGCCTTAGACAGAGAATAAGATTCAGCTGGAAGAAGTGACTACAACCTTCGATAGGACCTCATAGTTGTGATAAACCATCAGGCTCGTTGTCAGGCTTGGATAGTGCTTGACAAATTGAAGTGAATATGTGATGACATCTGTGATTAGTTGTTGGGTGTCTGATAAGCCGTGAAGAATGTCGTCACAAATAAGAATAAGAAAAAAATTTGATGTATGCCTGACGACATGTTCTGATAAGCTATCAGAACTCTGATAAGCCGTCAGACATGTCGTCAGCTAAGGAGAAAAATCTGAATTTTTCATTTCGAATTTTTCTTAAGTTACAGATATAAATAGCACTTTTAGGTTTTCATTAAGGGAGGTTGATCATCTTAAACTTATTCCAAAGGAAAAGACACCTCTCTTTGGCGATCTTAACTTAGAATTCAATTTTCTACTCTTTGATTTGGTTGTGGGAATTTTCTCTTGAACTTGTAAGAGAATCAACTTCAGACTTCATCTTTTGTAAGTTTAATTACTTTGAATGATGAATGTAATTGTTTCTATCTTTTTCTTTCTCATGTGAAACTAAAACCCACAACTAGGTTTGTAGGATCGATGATAATTTCTTCATGGATTTAATAGTTGGTTAGGGTTTGAGTGATTTTTAGAACATCTTGATAATTCTTTTGTATTAATTATTTTCTATTGGTTGAAAACAATAGATCTCGCCTTATGTTGATTAGCTCGAACCGAGAAATAAACTAAAGGTAGCAAATTATCAACGAGGATTTGGGAAGGTTAGGTTCCCATCTAATGATTAATGTTGTAACAAGATTGATAAACTTGAGATAAAATCAGTATCAATAGAATGATTCCCTAAGTTTGAGAGAATTAGGGAGTTCAACATCTAAGTAGGTTGAGAAACATTTAGATGGACTGTCGAAACTGATAATTTGGCATTTCCCACAAGTCATGAGAACCCAATACTACAGTTATTATTTAATTGGGATTAGTAATCATAGTGATCACAACCCTAGTTTCTCCTTATCATTGATTTGAACTATTGAAATTTTAGCTTTGAGTTCTGAAACAAATTAAAACTTTAACATTTGTTTGATCATTGAAAACCACCATTTTATCTTTCCATGCCAGTTGTTTGAATTTAACTTTTATCGTTAGTTTCAAACTAATTTAATCTCCACTCACATTGTTCCATATGGATTCAACCCCAACTCCAAAGTTGGGTAAATATATTGACGATGGTGGCCTTGCACTAAATTGACGTGTAAGTTGAGCGTTATTAAAAATCGCGCCGTTGTCGTGGAATAATTTGGCGTATTGAGTTAGTTTGTAATTTTAGCCTACTTTCTTGAATTCAAACTTGTAAATATTTGTTTAGTTTATTTTTTTATTTTTTTTTCTTTTATTTTTATTTTTCTCGCACCTTTCTTGAGATGTCATCCTGGATAGATAGTTTATTGAGTGATAAAGATTCTTGTAACGATTCTTGTTATTATTATAGGGGACCATATTTTGAGGCTCGCTATCCAGATTTATCTAGAAGTGCATGGAAGAGACCTTAACAATATGATGTGGATACATCCTACTTACTATAACTTGGTGTTTGGATTGTGGTCAAATTGATCATACTGAAGGTATGTGTATGGTCACGATTCAAGCGAACAAATTAATGAAACGAATATTATATAAACAAGAACTACTGTGGGTAGAGCTAAAGGAGTTACCACTCCCACCATGTTTACAGTAGCTAAACGAAGATGAATATGAGGAGGACATTAGCCAATTTATGGAGAAAACACAAGAATCGCAACCACTCGATTGCCATCTTGATCTTGAGACTGACATTGAGAAGGTGAATAAAAGTGAGTGTGTAGTAAATAGTGTAAATTTTAAAGTAGGATTGATTAGGCCTCATTTAAAGCACTTTTATACATTATGTTTATATGATATCTTGTCTATGGAATCATTTAAAATAGTAGAAGAGTGTGAAGATAAGGAACAAGAATCCTATATTCTTCATTTACACTAGACAAGCAACATAAAAACACACCTCACTTTAAGGCCGAGTGGTTTACCACACTCAATCCATTACTCTATTCCTTAATTTATGTACCACCCCTGTGATCGAGGCAAGAAGATGGACTATAAGTTGGGGATTAAATTCATATCCTCAAGGTGGAGGGAAAAACTGATTTGGGTCGTGTCGCGACACTAAATTACGCGTTTCTTGGGACGCAACCCAAGGTATTTTGTTGTTTGTATTCATATTATATTATTGACATCAGATGTTTGCACCCATGGTGCCACAGGTATGTTTCTGACCCTCTTGTGTTGGTTTGACGCATTGGGGATCAATAATCATAGTGATCACAAACCTAGTTTCTCTATATCATTGATTTGAAATATTACAGTTTAAGCTTAGAGGTTCTAAAGCGAACGGAAGTGTTAATAACTTTTGTTCAATCATTACAAACCCCCATTTTATATTTTTGTATCATTTATTTAAATTTAACTTGTAGCTTTAGTTTCAAATTAGTTTAATCGCCACTCATAATGTTCCCTGTGGATTCGACCCCAACTCCAAAGTTTGGTAACTATATTAATTACGACCGTCTTGCACTAAACTGACTTATAAGTTGAGCGTTATAAAATATGGTGTCATTGATGCGGATGTGTGAGCAGATGCTAACATATTTGAGGCTTTTAACTGTGAATAATTGCAAAGTCTTATGAAACTTTTATCATTTTTTATTGTTTTCTCTTTGATAGTGCAGTAAAAGTCAAGATGAAAGAAAACCAACAACAACTGAGATAAAATAGTTGAATTTTGAGTAAAAAAAGAAGGGAAGTGTAGTTGACGACTTGTCTGATAAGTCAGCAACTCCTTAATAAGTTATCAGACTCATCACCAGCCTTAGACAGAGAATGAGATTCAGCTGGAAAAAGTAACAACAGCCTGTTATAGGACGCCAGAGTTGTGATAAGCCTTCAGGCTCTTTGTCAGGCTTGGGCAGTGCTTGAGAAATTGAAGTAAAGATGTGACGACATCTGTGATAAGTCGTCAAGTGTTAGATAAGCCATCAAGAATGTCGTCACACATAAGTAGAATGAAAAAATTTGAAGTATGCTTGACGACATGTTCTGATATGCCGTAAGACATGTCGTCAACTAAGGAGAAAAATCTAAATTTTTAATTTCGAATTTTTCTTATGTTACATATATAAATAGAAGATTTTAGGGTTTCATTAAGGGAGGCGGAACATCTTAAACTTATTCCATAGGAAAAGACACCTCTCTTTGGGGCTATTAACTAAGAATTCAATTTTTTA
Source organism: Capsicum pubescens (assembly GCA_030864215.1). Classification (NCBI taxonomy): domain Eukaryota; kingdom Viridiplantae; phylum Streptophyta; class Magnoliopsida; order Solanales; family Solanaceae; genus Capsicum; species Capsicum pubescens. The sequence goes on from CM061547.1 coordinate 148,646,667, forward strand.
CTCTTTGATTTGGTTGTTGGAACTTTCTCTTGAACTGGGATGAGAATGAACTTCAGACTTCATCTTTTGTAAGTTTAATTTATTTGAATAATGAATATAATTGCTGCCATCTCTTTCTTTCTCGTGTGGAACTAAAACCCACAACTAGTTTTGTGGGATATATGATTATTCCTTCATGGATTTAACAGTTAGTTAGTATTCGAGTGATTGTGGGAACATCATGATAATTTTTTTGTATTAATTATTTTTTATTGGTTGCAAACAATAGATCTTGCCTTATGTTTATTTGTTCTAATAGAGAAATATACTAAAGGTAGAAAATTATCAACGAGGATTTGGGAAAGTTAATATCTCATCTAATGATTAATACTGTAACAAGATTGATAAACTTGAGATAAAATCAGTATGAATAGAATGATTCCCTATGTTTGAGAGAATTAGGGAGTTCAACATCTAAGTAGGTTGAGAAACACTTAGACGAACTGTTGAAACTGATAATCTAGGGTTTCCCGTAAGTCATGAGAACCCAATACTACAGTTATTATTTAATAGGGATTAGTAATCATGGTGATCACAACCTTAGTTTCTCTGTATCATTGATTTGAACTATTGAAATTTTAGATTTAAGTTCTGAAGCAAATTAAATCTTTAACATTTGTTTGATCATCAAAAATCCCCATTTTATCTTTTTGTTCCAGTTATTTGAATTTAACTTGTTTCTTTAGTTTCAAACTAGTTTAATTGCAACTCACATTGTTCCCTGTGGATACGACCTCGACTCCAAATTTGGGTAAATATATTAACGATGACCGTCTTTTACTAAATTGACGTGTAAGTTGAGCGTTTTCACAGACAATAGCTCATAACTTAATTATCCATCTATAACATCAAACTAGGGTTTCCTCTCAAAGATAATCCCCAAGAACAAGATCCAAACCCTTGTTCAAGAAACTAAGTTATTCAAGTTCTTGAACTCCAAAGACTTCAAGAAACTCATAGTCAAGTTATGTCATGTGTTGATTCATGGGTCCCTTTCACCCATGAAGCTCAAGAATCTCTTTTTAAAATACAAGATTTGTGTATTTATGAATTTTTATGATTTAAATTGAATCAAAATTCATGTTTATGTTGTTGTGGGGTTTTGATTCACGTTTTAAATTACATATTCCAATGGTTGACACTAGAATGTGGTGATTTGCATAGTAATCATAATAAACCCCTTCAATTTACAAGTTGATTGATGTATCCATGATTAATAGATGTGTTAATGATTGTATAACCAAAGCATTCTCCCCATGTGTTTGATTAAATGCCTATATGAAGGAAAAGTTCCATACTAGTATAATAATGTGAAATACCCATTCATGTTCAAGTTTATGCATGTCAAGTGCTTGATGGAATTTCTTAGTCAATGAATTATGGATATATGTGTATCCATTGTGGTGCTTTAGAACTTGTACTTCATGAAATCTCCAAGTTATTGTATTATGGATTGTGATGTTGGTAATGTATTCAAGTAATTCATGCTTTGTCAGTTTCTTCACATTGAGTCTTCGGGGTACTTGTACCCAAAAAATATAGTTGTGTTCCCAGAGCCAGTGTCATGTCATCACGATATCCTCAGTCAATCCATGATCCATACAACTCAGTCAATCATGTGACTCAGGAAATATCAGTAATTCAGTAATCTCAGTAGTATTCCGCAAGTTAATGGAACTCAGTGAATTCAATATAGTGCAGTTCAGTTAATCATGTTAAGTATCTATCAAGATGGGAGTAGGAATTAGCATCGAGTAAACCCAAGGATAGGAATTCACTTGTTATATGAGGGTGTGATTCTTAGAAGAAATCCTTGCATTCCAAAACTACATAGCCAATATTTATTGAGACATCATAACCTGTTATATCAGGGTCACTCACAGATTTTCTTTACTAGTGGCGCGGTATTGACACCCTTCCAATTTGGGTTACAGATTTGACCCCAGCTCATCTATATTGCGTTATTTGGGGCATGTCGGTTATTTGACTACTTCCCATAGTTTTAGTTATAGAATCAGGACTGCCATATACAGTCATTTAGTCATAGTAATAGAACTCAGATAAGTCTATAGAATTCAAGACTTTCGAATACAGTCAACTCAGAACTTATCTAGTTCTATCAGAACCTAGACTGTCAGATACATTTGATCAGTATTAGTTATTTGGGTTATACAATTATCATTATCTCATGTTATCAGTACTAAGGCTCAGTAATCATGTTATTACAAACTCAGTTACAGATATTATGTATTCATACATGCATTCTTATGTTCATGTTATCCAGTCAGTTTGTATACTTCATGCATGTGAACCCTTTGCATTCATCCTTCCTCACATGAATGCAAGTACATTCAATCGTACTAACACATTTTTGCTATGGTGTTTTATACCATAGGTTAAGAAGCACGAACTCCAGAGCATCAGAAGCATTCCAGTTTCAGCAGTGAGTCCTTATCCTTCGAGGATATGACCATTACTTTTTTATCTCATTAATTAATTTATTTTAGCAGTTTGAGTTAGTTGAGGACATATTCCATCAACTCTTTATTTAGACAGTTTAGTAAGTTAGAGGCTTTTCAGACTATCATGTTCAGACAGTTATTTTAGTTGTTTTAGGTAATTCATACCCCACCTAGATGTTATATTTTATCATATATTATGTCTCAGTTTTATACCTTACAGCCTTACAACTTTTATTTCTATATTTACATAGTATATTATGCAGTGTTCAGGTACAAATATAAGTCATGCTTTAGCTTGTGGTTCTTAGAGGTCATGAGCACCGTGTAGTATTTTCGGTACTATATTCGGGGCATTACAAACTTGGTATTAGAGACTAAGGTTCAATAGTGTCCTAGGAAGTCTGAAAGCTACATCTAGTAGATTTTTGTACATGGGTGTGTTGCACGACAAATTTATGTACAGGAGGATATAAGATGTTTTAGGAATAGTTTCCCTTCTTTCAGTGTTCATGTCGCGCCATTGAGCTTAATATAAAGTCAATCTCTCAGTCTGATCTATTTCTCCTTTTCTTCTACGGAATATGCCTCCTAAAAGAAGAAATGGGAATCTGTCAGTTGACGCTCAGAATGAATGACCAAATGTCGTTTCATCTATCCCAGTGGCTAATTTAGCTGCAACTAGGATTTTGGTCTTCACTTGAATGAATCCTCTATCCCTTTTTAGGTCTAAGTCAAAAAAAGACCCTCAGGAATTCCTTGACCATGTTTAGAAGGTTACGGATATCATGGGGGTTACTTCTAGTGAGAGTGCAGAGATAGCTACATATCAATTGCAAGATATTGCTCACACTTGGTACAAACAGTGGAAGTTAGAAAGGCCTTTAAATGCAGGTCCTATTGAGTGGGAGAAGTTTGCTACTGCCTTCTTAGATAGATTATTTCCCTTAGAGATAAGAGAAGCTAAAGTGTTAGAATTTATCAACCTCATGCAAGGCAACATGATGGTGAAAGATTATTCTCCTAAGTTTACTCAGTTAGCCAGATATGTTTCTCATGTATTTGTAGATAGCAAGGCCAAGATGAGAAAGTTCATTTCTAGGGTTAATGATAGTGTGGTCAATGAGTGTAGGTCTGCAATATTTAATAATGACATTACTTTAGCCAGGATTATGATGAATGCTCAACAGATAGAAGAGCATAAAATTAGGACGAGGGAGAAGCAGAACAAGAGGTAAAGGACATGTAGTTTCAAATTAGTTCAGCCCAAATTAGAAGGAGGAACCCATTCTCAGTTTTGTCCTAAGTCATCAGTTCCATCTCCTTCTTCATCTAGTTCTCCATCTTCTAGATTTAGATACGGTAAATGAGATAGAGTGCTAGGCTTAAAGTTTTAGGGCATTGTTAGTAGTGACCGCACCTATCCTCTTTGCCAGACTTGTGGCAAGCACCATCAGGGTATTTGAAGAGCTGGTAGTGGTATTTGTTTTTGAGGTGGCTAGACAGGCCATAGATACAGAGACTGTCCTCAGTCAGGTCCTCAATATCAGCAGAACTATTCCTCAACTCAGTCTTGTCACCCAAACTAGCAGGGTGCCATATCCAACGCTACTATTGGGCAACGCCCAAATTGACTTTATGCTCTTTTTTCTGAAATGATTAAGAAAATTCTCTTGATGTGGTTACTAGCACGTTACAGATCTTTCATGTGCATATTTACACTTTGCTAGATGCAGGAGCTTCTTTGTCTTTTGTTACTCCCTATATAGCAGGCGATTTTAAAACCAGTACTGAAATTCAAGAAGAGCCATTTTCAGTCTCTACCCTAGTAGGTGAAACCATCATAGCCCAGTGGATATACAAGTTCTGCTCGTTTATGATATTTTAGAAAGTCACTTCAGAAGGCTTAATCAAATTAGAGATGATTGATTTTGATGTCATTCTCGATATGGATTGGCTTCATTCCTTCTATGCCATAGTAGACTACAGATATAGAATAGTCCAATTCCAATTTCCAAATGAACCTATCCTAGAGTAGATGGGTAGTACTTCAGCTTTCAGAGGTCATCTTGTTTCCTACCTTCAGGCATGGAAAAAGATATCTAAGGGGTGTGTTTATCAACTTGTTCATGTTCAGGACTCTAGCTTCAAAACTCCCAATCTTGAATAAGTCACAGTAGTGAATGAATATTCAAATGTCTTTCCCAAAGATCTTCCAAGAATTCCTCCCAAAAGGGAAATAGACTTTGGCATTGATCACCTTCTAGATACTCAGCCTATATTTATTCTTCCATACCAAATAGCACCAGCAGAACTAAGAGAACTGAAAGAGCAGTAAAATGATCTCTTAGATAAAGGGTTTATCAAGCCTAATGTGTCCCTATGGGGTGCACCAGTTTTATTCATGCATAAGAAATATGATTCTCTCATAATATGTATTGATTACCGTCAGCACAATAAAGTTATGGTCAAGAACAAATATCACCTTCCCAGAATCGATGACTTGTTTGACCAACTTCAGGGTGCCATCTATTTTTCGAAGATAGACCTCTGGTCAGGCTATCATCAACTCAGAGTCAGAGAATGTGAAATTCAAAAAATAGCTTTTTATACTAGGTATGGTCACTTTGAATTCTTAGTTATGTCGTTTGGTCTTACCAATGCCCCAATAACCTTTATGGACTTAATGATTCATGTGTTCAAGCATTACTTAGACATGTTCATCATAGTCTTCATAGATGACATTCTTTTATATTCCTGCAGTGAGCATGAAATGCAGAACATCTTAGAATAGTATTACAGGCTCTCAAAAATCATCAGTTGTTTGCCAAATTCATTAAGTGCAAATTTTGGCTAAGATCAGTAGCATTCCTTGGTAATATCATTTTTGGTGACGGCAATAAAGTTGATCCTCAAAAGATAGAAGCAGTAAAAAACTGGCATTGCCCTGTCTCTCCATCAGATATCAGGAGTTTCTTGAGGTTGGCTGGCTATTACAGATGGTTTGTTGAGGATTTTATTCTATTGTATCACCTATGTCCAGATTGACTCAGAATAAAGTCAAGTTTCAGTGGTCAGATCCTTGCGAGAAGAGTGTTCAGGAGTTGAAGACTCGACTCACCTCAGCCCTAGTCTTAGCTCTTCCAGATGGCTCAGATGGGTTTATGGTGTACTGTAATGAATCTAGAGTAGGTTTTGGTTGTTTCCTCATGCATTATGGTAAGGTCATAGCCTATGCCTCCAGACAGCTTAAACCTTATAAGAAGAATTATCCGACTCATGATCTTTAGTTAGCAGCCGTAGTATTTTCCTTAAAGATTTTGAGGTATTATCTATACGGTGTACATGTAGATGACTTCATAGATCATAAGATCCTTAAGTATGTCTTTTCTCATAAAGATCTCAATCTTCATCAGAGAAGGTGTTTAGAGCTTTGAAAGATTATTATATGAGTGTCCTTTATCATCCGGGCAAGGCTAACGTTATGGCCAACGCTCTTAGTAGACTGTCTATGGGTAGTGTTGCTTATGTTAAGGATAGTAAGAAGAAGTTATCTTGCCAGACTAGGCGTTCACTTATTCAATTCAGAGTAGGATGACATATGGGTTCAGAGTAGTTCAAAATAATCTCTAGTTTTAGAGGTAAAAAAAACCAAGATAGAGATCCCAATCTTATCAAGTTAAAGGAGTCAGTCAAGGATCAAAAAGTAGAGGTTTTCTTGCAAGGGTTAGATGGTGTATTGCATTGTCAGGGTTGTCTATTTGTTCCATGTGTAGATGACTTAAGGCAGCAAATTCTTGCAGAAGCGCATTATGCGTGCTACTTTATTCATCCAGGGGACACAAAGATGTACCATTAATAACGGGAAGTCTATTGGTGGAGTAGTATTAATAGAAATGTTGTAGAGTTTGTGGCTAAGTGCTCTACATGTCAGTAGTTTAAGATAGAGCATCAGAAGGCAAATGGGTTCATGCAGTAGTTTTATATTCCCACTAAGAAGTTAGAATAAGTGAACATAGACTTTGTGATGGGTTTGACTCGTACTCGTCACCAACATAATTCAGTTTGGGTCATTGTAGATATGATAACCAAGCAAGATCATTTCCTTCTAGTCCATACCTCTTATTTAGTCAAGGATTACGCCAAACTCTACATCCCCGAGTTAGTCAGATTGCATGGTGTTTCATTATCTATTATCTCAGACAGAGGTACCCAGTTCACCACTTATTTATGGAAAGTATTCCAAAAGGGTATTAATACCCAAGTTTATCTCAGTACAACCTTCTATCCTCAGATGGATGGTCAAGAAGAACAGACCATTCAAACTTTAGAAGATATGCTAAGGGCGTGTGAAATTGATTTCAAGGGTAGTTGGGATGACCACTTGCCTTTGATTGAGTTTGCATACAATAACTATAATTCCATTATTCGGATGGCTCCATTCGAAGCTCTCTATGGTAGGAGGTATAGATCTCCAGTTGGTTGGTTCGAAGTTAGTGAGGACTTAGTTATAGGGCCTGACTTAGTATTTGATGTGGTGGAAAAAGTCCAGTAGATTAGAGAAAGACTCCGGGCTACTCAGATCTAACAGAAGTCTGATGCAGATGTGCACAGAAAGGATCTCGAGTTCAAGATTGGTGATTATGTCAAAATAAAGATTTCTACCATGAAGGGAGTGAAGTAGTTTGGCAATAAGGGAAAGCTCAGTCCCCGATATGTCAATCCCTTCAAGATTCTCAGTCGATTTGGTAAGGTAGCTCATGAGCTCGAGTTTCTTTCAGATATTGCCTCTGTTCATCCAGTATTCCATGTCTCTTTTCTCAAGAAGTGCATAGGTGACCCAACAGTTGTAGTCCCTAATCAGAGCACAGTTGTTCAGAACAGACTCTCTTATAAAGAGATTCCAGTTGAAATATCCTAGACTATCAAAATCATAGAATGAGGAACAAAAAAGTACCTCTAGTTAAAGTTCTTTGGCAAAATCATTCTGTCGAGGGATCTACTTGGGTGGAAGAAGCATACATGCGTACAAAGTATCCTCACCTCTTCTCTACCATTTCAGATCAAGCTCAAGCTACCAGTTCTCCTTAAGCATTTTGGTTTGATGTTCATATTTCAGTTATAATATTGATATCCATTTCATGTACAGAATTCCATTATAAACTTGGTATTAAATACCATTGCATATTCAGTCAGTCAATCATATGTCAAATCACTTATGTAATCATACATCAGATATGTATTCTCATTGTGAGAAACTTAAATTCTCAGAACACTCAGTCATGTATTCATGAATCAGTTACATATACATCAGATATGCGTATTCAGTATGATATATTTAGTTATCAGTCATGTCAGTCATGAGATTATGTTTCAGATGTTCATGTTCAGTATGTACATCAATTAATCTTCTCCCCTCTCAATCATTCTCATTCGAGGAGAATGTTCTCAAGGGGGATATATTGTAATACCTCATACTTTTACCTATCTTGAAATCATCCCAAGAATGTTAGAAACTTTCTTTGAAAGATGAATCCATTTTTTTACATGTGAAATTTTTAAGATTTTCACTTTTTGTTGAGTTGGTAATTGAATTCTCTTTCCAACGATACCCATTTTATCAAAATCCGGTATCAGTGTAAAATGTTATGGACTTTTTACCGATAGCTTTTAGGACGGCCCAGGTGTGACAGGCAGGTTGATGGACCATTGATCTAGCAATGGACCGTCGTTTAGATCATTGCAGCTAAGGTCGTAAGTTATTCTTCTGGATAAGGTGCGATGGACAGGTTGACGGACCTTCGAACTTATGACAGACCATTGCCTAAGCCATCGCTACTAAGGCAGTGAGTCCCTATTCTTGTCCACGTGCGACGGTCAGAGTGACGGACCATCAAGACAGTGACAGACCATAGCATGAGCTGTCGCAGATCTCGTTTAGCAATTTAAAGTCGTTTTTAAAAGGATACTTGGTTCTTTTTCCATCCTTTTTAACCCCTAATTATACAAGACCTTAGCTTATAACTTCATCATCCATCTACAACATCAAACTAGGGTTTCCTATCAAAGATAATCCCCAAGAACAATATCCAAAACCTTCTTTAAGAAACTAAGAGATTCAAGTTCTTCAAGTTCAAGGACTTCAAGAAACTCACAATCAAGGTATTTTATATGGTTATTCATGGGTCCCTTTCACCCATGATGCTCAAGAATCTCTTTTCAAAATACAAGATTTCTGTATTTATAAATGTTCATAATTTTAATTGAATTGAAATTTATGTCCATGTTGTTGTGGGGTTTGGATTCACGTTTTAAATTACATATTTTAATGGTTGACCCTTGAATGTGGTGATTTGCATAGTAATCATGATAAACCCCTACAATTTACAAGTTGATTGATGTATCCATGATTAATAGATGTGTTAATGATTGTATAACCAAAGCATCCTCCCCATGTGTTAGATTAAATGCCTATATGAAGGAAAAGTTATATACTAGTATAATAATGTGAAATACCCATTCAAGTTCAAGTTTATGCATGTCAAGTTAGAATAGTACAGAACTCAGCTAGTTTCATAAGAACCTAAAATGTAAGATATAGTCGCTCAGTATCAGTTATTTTAGTTATACAATTATCAGTATCTCATGATATCAGTACACATGCTCAGTAATCATGTTATCACGAACTCAGTTATAGTTATTATTTATTCATGCATGCATTCTTATATTCATGTTATCCAGTCAATCAGTATAGTTCAGACATGTGAACCCTTTGCATTTAGCCTACCTCACATGCATACCAGTACATTCAATCGTACTGACACATTTGCGCTATGGTGTTTTATACTATAAGTTCAGAAGAACGAGCTCCAGAGAATTAGTAGTATTCCAGTGTCAATAGTCAGAGTTAGCAGTGATTCCTCATCCTTCGAGTACATGGCCATTACTTTTTTATCTCATTAATTAATTTATTTCAGAAGTTGGAGTTAGTTGGGGACATGTCCCATTAACTCCTTATTCAAACAGTTCGGTCAGTTAGAGGTTTTTCAGACTATCATGTTTAGACAGTTATTTTAGTTGTTTTTGGTAATTCATACCCCACTTAGATATTATATTTTATCAGATATTATGTCTCAGTTTTGAACCTTACGGCCTTACAATATTTATTTCCATATTTACACTGTATATTATACAGTGTTCAGGTACAGATATTAGTCATAGGTTAGCTTGTGGTCCTTCGGGGTTATGAGCACCGTGTAGCATTCTGGGTACCAGATTCAGGGCATTACAGTAGGTTGTAATTGTGGGGAGGGATGATCACTTTGGTTAATAGTGTATCTAGCATAAGTTGATTAGCCAGTTAAGATCAGCTCATATATGTTGCAAGGTTAGGGCTTAAGGGTTTTCCACCACTAAAAAAAGATCGATCATGAGTCCAAAGAGTGTTCCAACTAAGGGATTTTGAGTTAGTCAGCATAGGTAGATCAGTCTCATATGGTTGTTATTTTTTTGTCAAAGGTAGTGCAATTAGTGTTTCTAGTGGTCATTTAGAGTGTTATTACGTGTTTGGAAACACTCATATTTGTGTTTATTCGGGCATGTCAGGTGTTATGGATTTATATTCTACTGTTAGATATATAATTTTTATTTACTATCTTTTAGCCTCTATTTAAAAAGTGTTGGTATTTGTATACCCATCAGTGGTTACATGCTTTGATGTCACTAGATTGGTTGTTGTAGTTTCTCTGTATTTTTTTATGCTTATGTGGGTACCCCCATAGATGAATTATTTTAGTATTTTATTTAGTAGATTAGTATTGTGATTTCCTTGGGGTGTAACATTGGGGTTAAAGTCCTTTTCTTTTGGTATATTGGCCTAGATATGATAGTGATACTGGTTGTTTTTCATTGCTATAATTACTATTGTTTTAACTTGATTTTATATTGATTTGATAAACGACTAGACTAACATTATCTAGTTAGTGCTCCCATCCTTATGATTCTTATTCATTGTTTTAGACGTCTCCCTTAGTTGGTTTTCTTTACTTCTTTGTTGGTAAGATTAGATAAGTTTTTAATAGGTTGTGGAAGTAAAAAAAGGTTTAGCCTTCCAATGTTTTGTTGTGATTTTAGCATTGGCATTTTATTTTTATGGACCATTCTAGATAGTGATCAATTTGAGATTTGTCTTTCTAGTCTGGCAAGTTCATTACCTGATAGTGGTCATAATCTTGGTTTTTTCATTGAGTTGGTGCTTTATTCTTTCTACAATTTTGTTCAAGGTTCAACCAATTTAAAGTTGGTGTAAATGGGTGTGTTCAAAAATTTCTCAATTAGGTATTTGTTTTTCCTAGTATGACTTCGTGAAATTCTTCTACTTAGTGTTATTTTATTGGGTATCAATTGGAAACCAAAGTGGGTGTCAGAGAGAGTGATTATTCGTCACCATAAATTGAGTATTGGTTTGACTAGGTTCAAGCTAAGATCATATTCTCTAGGTAGCTCGAGATTTAGCTACCATTGGTAATGTATATAGCCTTTGTGAGTTCTTGGTTTTCCCTTGGTGTATTGTACTCTTCCAGCAAATGTGTATTTGATTGCTCACCAAAAGCTAGTTTCTACCCATCGTGATTAAACATTCAATGATATTTTGGTTTCAGCCCTTGCTAGAGTCGTTGGATATATGCTTAGTAAGTGAAGGTGACATAGATTTGGGGTATATTCTTGATTTTTGGTAATGAGATTTATTTGAGTATTTGATCTTCTTGAAGATTTATTGATTCTAGATGGAATTTTTGACTCTTTTGAATGACAACTTAGGAGTATCAATGGATTTAAGTATGTGGATGCTTTCTCGGCAACACGATTGTTTTGGTTAGTTGAGGTCTAGTATTTTAGATTCGATGTTGATATTATAGATATGGATTACATAAATTGGTTGCAACCCATTTTAAAGTTTTGATTTAGTTGGGCATTCGTTGACAAGTTGACTTGTCCTATTTTTCACATACAAATTCGATTTACTTTTGTTTTGATGGGTTATTGATAACACTCAGCTTACATATAAATTTAAGTGCAAGGTGGTCATCATCTATATACTTACCCAACTTTTGAGTCGGGGTCGAATCCATGAGGAACAACATGAGTGGCTGTCAAATTATCTTAGAACAATGGATACTTGCTAAATTCAAACTTAGAGAACAAGAAGATAAAAACAGGGGGTTTGGAAGATAGCACAACTAATATTTCTTTTTTTTCTTATTCATGTATTAATTCAGGGCTATGAATAATTAAAGTCCAATCCATTCAGCGCAGATCTTGGGATCATGCTTTCTTAGGGGCAACTTATGCATGGGCATGTGATGACTTGATGCTAATTCTAAATATTGGTGATGTGGTAGGCTAGGCTGGAAATTCTTAAGGCTAGTTTACCAACAAAACCTCAAAGGGTGTCACTCATTGACCCTTTCGAGTACCTAATGAGTGATTCAACCAAAACCACATAATACCTCAATTAGACACACCTATTTATAGAAAGGTGCCCTAAGTATAGTCACTTCATAATCACCATTATGTCTAAGATGGTGAAAATTACAAAATTAAACCCAACAATTGTGTACTATCGCCTTGGTTCACATATCCCTCATTCAAAGATGAAGGTTCCTATAGTTCACCCAAACCTTTTTTCAAGGATGGATCATTGGATTGAGCTTTCAAAAGCTTGGGATATTTATCCATCAAACCCATTTGGATATTTGGGTCTTTTAGCCACAAATCCCAACCAATTTACTCAGGCAATAGTAGAACCCAACATCATAAACTAGTTAAAGCACAAAAAATCACATCCCATGTATATTTACACTCTAATCTAGCATAATCCCAAGAGGAAGAACTAACTACACATAGAAATAGTAAGCAAGATATACCCGATAACCTCCATTGATTAGATATATGAAATACTAAGTGAATGTTACTTAAAACTTTGAATATCCACTAATCTTCAATGGGAATTAGCTAATCCTTCACTTAGAAGCTACTCCAATGTATTTTTCACCCAAAATTAAATAATATTTTTTTCTCCAAGTATGGAGGCTAAGAGCAAGAACAATGTCTAAAAGTTGGGGATGATGATATTCAATATGATGATTAATTAGGTTTTTAGTCTTCTTTTTGTTCAATGTGGGATCAACTACGTGTATTTACATTTCTGCCCTTGGGTTTCATTTTTTGCTCGGTCGCGATCGCATCAGCTAGACCGTGCCCATAGCTACTACAACTGCAGTCTTGGCAACACGATCATGGTAGATTGACCTTCTTGACTGACTGCGATAACGGTCCATAGACCGCGACTGAGATAACTGAGGCTATGTCTACTCCAGGTTTTCAGTTGCACTTCCTTGCTTTCTTTTGATCCTTTTTAGCTCCAATCCATATCTTTCCATCTCATCAACTATGTGCCTGCAAAATGTGGATATTAGTGCATTCAATCATAATTATGTCTCATTTATTCATTCAAAATTTGGTAGTGTGCATTAATTTTGAGTGCAAATGAGTGGTAAATTCACAACTAATCAACACCCCCAACTTAAACTTTTTCTTGTCCTTAAGCAACACTAACTCTCATCATCAGACACTACACATTTATGATCAAATTTCATGCCTCAATGCTCATATTAACCTTAAGCTTAGTTACAACCACAAGTAACTCTTTGCACATGGTCCAAGCTATTCTCACTTCACCACTTCAAATATAAAGCAATATCTAAGGATGCAAAATACTTCAAAGAGCAACAATTCCACAACCACTAATATGCAAGAAGAGACTCACTTTTTACCATCACTAAGCTATACTTCTTTTGCCTCATTTCTTGGAAGGTGACAAAATAACCCACCTCAACTTGTTCTCATGCCTCATCACAAGAAGAAAAATTTCACACACCAATATACCAAGTATGAAACAAGGAATTTTAAGTGCAAAACTATCTCCTTCACAAGAACTCTCTATTTTAACAAGTGTTATACAATAGGCTTGCCCCTATTTTCAATCGCCACTACAATGAAAGCAAATGGTTGGTGATCTCGAAGTTCTTATTGAGATTGAAATGTAGGTTCAGGTTAGGGTAGTATATCATTTAGGAATAACACGGTTACACCCTCCTTTAACATCTACATCACACTACTTGATCAATCCTTTGACTATGGGCCAGTTCCCTTCATTTTCATTATTTTGATTACACAAGCCTACTATTGCTTCTTTGTTTTACCCAAATTCTTTCATATCTTTTTCTTGCAGATTTCATGCAATTACTTCCTTTGTTAGATCCTTTCTTTTTCTTATTCATTTGTATCAATGCTTAAGCATATAGGTATTCACTGACATTTTGTGGCCTTAAGTTTCTTCCTTCAATCTTCGCTACCCCCAACTTATTCTTTTAGCTTCAAGTTGATATTTCTAATTTTAAGAAGGGCATGGTTCAAAAGAGGGACAAAAATTGAATGATACATGACTTATAAAATGTTTGCATAACAAATAGCTAAAGGCTCATATTGGGTCACTAGGGATAACATTTATGCACGACCAAACTTTTTAGGGTAAAGTGGGCTTCAAAAAGTCACAAAGATGGCCTAAGATAATTTTTTCAAACAAATACAATCAAAATTAACCTTGAGAGACTAATTGGGAAAGTTATAGATGACATAAGTATACATGATATTTAGTCAAACAAACTCACCATACATGGCATGTGAACTCTCTATGGAGGCTCAATTTCCCCCTCGCGTAAGAGATAAAGATAAAGTATCTATCAATAAATACAAGCCAAATATTTTGGATTCACAAAAAGAGGAAAAGTTTTGTTATAATATTGCTCGTGTCCATGCCCCCTATTTTTGAAAAAAAAAATTAGGATGGAGGGGGTTGTCTGTTTTGGACTTGCACCACGCACCATTTGCTAAATCATAGCTACAACTCAAGATAATGTCTCACATTTTGGTACAATCTGAGAAACCATATGACAACTCAGATTTTGCCATTTGTATACAATATGATCCGAAATTTAAAATGCCATAGGCACTCAGACTTCCCTTGAATTTATGACTAATACCACGGGTACTCAGAATTCTCCTGCATCTACAACTAAACACCCAAACATGATACTTTACCCTTAAGAATGTCGTCACTAAATCTATTATAGGATAAAGCTCATTATGCATCACCATAATCAAACTAAATCAAAAGTAACACAAAAAATCTAAAAACAAAACAAAGTGATAATCCATGAAAATGTGGGCCCCATCAGAGTGACCAAATGTAGCATCCCAAATTCAAAAGAAAACATCATCCAGAATGTTATCAAAACAACATAAAAATATCTAGAGACATACCAAAATAATACAAATGTTAGGAAAGGCACCCCCAACTGATAAGCGAGCAGTGTCCCCACTGCATACACAATAAAGCATAAGTAAAAGGTAAGGGTCCTCCCATAATCTGCAATAGGATCTTCTCTCTCCATCTAACTCTGCACCATCAATAATGACATCATCAGTTTCCCAATTAGCAAGGGACTTTTCATGACTAACAACCTAGGGAGAAGGCAATCTCTCATAGGGTATTAGGACTTTTCACAGGACCTTAACCCTCTTCCACATTTTGGTGAAGAATTTCTCCCTCTTCTTCTCCATGTTTTTTATCTTATCATGTGAATCCTTGTGGTCTTTGTGATTTATCCAAGGCTAAATAGGTGTTCTCCAATCTGGAAACTATGGGTTCTTGTTTCTTTTGTTCCTCCTGGTATATCTAATAATCCGACTAAGCAACATATGAATGGAGAGAAGTAGAGGAATCTCCCTGTCCCTCAGGCAGTCTAGAAACTAACTCCTTCATTATCTGCAACTGTCCTGAGATCTCATCGAAGGGGTTTGCTGATGGAGGTCTTCAAGAATTTGGGTCCTCTTGTGTTTCTTTGACCAAGTCCACATTTATTTTCTTTTTCTTAGTAAGGTCACCCTTGCATCAAAATTTTAGTGGGAAGATGCGGGGGTCTGGGAGCACCCAAGTATCTGCAGCATATTCCTCCACCTCTGCCCTTTTGCATAGCTCAGTGATAAGGGAAGGAAAGAGAATTAGTGTACCTCCATGATTCCTGAAGTGTCTCCTCTCAAAAAAAATAATTTCTCCCACATTAAGAGAAATGCATGATAGGATACAAGCCACCATCCGAGCTCACATATTTTTTTCACTAGTCATGTGTGTGCACGGCACAGCAGATGATGTTCATCCAAAGCCTGACTTCTGCTGTAAAGTCATTCATAGAAATATCTATTTTTTTATAGCCTAGAGAACTTCTTTTCCAGTACATAATATATTTTCCATCCAGGTCCCTGTCTTGTGTCCTTTTTCCTAAAACAAGGCCATATCTGTGTTTGGAAGCCCGTATATCCCATTGGTCCACTCAACTCCAAAATTGACCTCCTTCCGCCAAATTGTTATCACTTGGTTTATGAGAGATCCTATGCTAAGGTTCACATAGAACTCACATACCCAATGCTCATTATCATAGTAGGGGTCCAGGGCAAAGCACATACACCCAATAGCAATGAGGCTAGCATGGAATCTCGGGAGTTTTTCCTCTATTTTATCTAGGAAAATACCTTTTTATGGGTGTAATTTATCCTAGGAAGGTCACCATAGTATAGGTTTTGGCATTCAATAGCCATAAATCTGGTGTTACTAATGTCTCCCCTCTTTGCAACCTAGTACATGTAAGCAATACAATCCAGACCATCATTAGCATTGTCACAACAAAATCATTCTATATTAATCGAATAAACTCATGTGGTATCATTGTCGAGGGTTTTTAGGTGATAAATGGGTATGTAGAATTTTTAGTTTTAGTAGATACTGCTCTACGGTATAGGGATCGTAGAGCCTTGACTGTGATTGCAGTCATCAGGATTGCAATTGCTGTATCTGAGACCATTGTTGAGAGTTTTAAAACACCACTTAAAAAACATGATTTTAATAAAGAATATGTGTTCCAACTAAGAGCATAAAGATCATGTTCAAAGAATTTAAGCTTGGAATATGGGATTATACCCCCAAACTCAAAGGAATTAACATGGAACTCATTGGGGCATTAAATCAAACACATAGTTTACAAGATATTTTCAACAGTTTTAGGACTAATTTTGGTTACTCAACAATTCTCCATTGTTGTGTACACTATCTACAATAGCTAACCACAATAATAATTATAAACAAGCATTGATTTCATGTTTAAAATAATATGTCGGGCCTTTCCCTAAACAACAAGTTCTATGGATACAATTACATTAAAAATTAGGGAGTTGAGACAATATACCAAGTTAGATGTTGCAAATGGATTAAAATGAACACTTGGACTATCAACATAAAGCCAAACTTTGGAGGGAATTTGAGAAAATTTTAAAAATAATGAGTGGGGAGAATGGCAGTCGGATGGTCATCTAAGCTTATTTGATTGCGATCACTGTCCTAGTTTAGTGATCGCATACATATGACCTCTACGATAATGGGGACATAGGCCACGGTCACAGTAACTAAGACAAAAATTTAGGTCCCCTGCACTCCCCTGTCCACTTAAAAATAAGATAATTTCACACTTTCCCTTTTTCAAATTCAATCAACACTCATCATAGCTTTACCTTTTCATGGATTATGCATGAAAAAAAAATTACTCTATCTTGTATAAATTAAAGGATACGAGCCAATTTTCATTGCTTGATGGGGTATCTACCATCGAGCGCTTAGTTTAATGTAGTGGCATGACGCTTCCTCAACTTCTGTTTATGTTTCCACTTAGCAGATTTGAACCTTCGTACAAAATATTTCTCACTATGCATTGAGCGATAGAGGGACAGAAGATTCAAATTATCAAAGATAAACCATATTAGATGTGAGGACCTAATAAGAAATCTTATATATAATTAAATTGAAGACTTAAACCTTTTACCCAATTTCAGATTGAATTTTTGGCTTGGATCCTTAGGCAAAGGTGAAAATATCAATAGTCCACTAAATCTACATTGGAATTTATGTTCTTTGTCCTTTGATGGTGGGGTTTCCAAATTCTTCTTTGGGATGTTAGATTCCAAGATCTAGGGTTGGGACTTCCGTTCCCTACATTCAATCATTTTCCTAGATAGATAGATTCTCAACACATCCTCAAATCATAATGTTGAAAGGCGGTTTGAATGAAATCTCTCCCCTAAATTCAAAATTTCATCCATTATAGCACCATCACCCCAAAATGAACTAGGGTCATCATAAAAGATTTTCTTAGCTTCTTTTTTTGAATCTACTATCATTTTCTTTATTTTAGTGCACATCATTTTCTTTGGTTGGTTGGGAAATCACTGAGAATTCATTGGTACCAAGCTCATCATCATAGCTTGGTTTCTCTTCTTGATTAACCTTTTATTGGTAAGTGGGCAAGGTTGTGGTAATTTTAAGATTTATTTACTTACCTATTTCCTCCATGTTGACAATTTACCTTCCAAATGTCTCATTTAATTAATGCATATCTTGCACATTCTCCCCCATTGTACTTACCCTATCAAAAATAGTTTGAATCATTGCTTCAAAACAATTGGACCTGATATGGTTCTCTTCCTTCTTCAGACCATAAAACCTATCAAACTTATATGATGAACTAGCATTTGGGTTCATAGAATATGGGGAGGGGTCATTTAGATAATCACTCCAATTTCCATCTCGACCACCACATAAAGAACTATCATACTCCCAATAGGATTGAGATGGTGATTCTATATTTCTATGGAAAACATATGTGCAATCTCTTTCAAAGTGATGTCCATCATAATATGGACATGGATCGTCAAGATAGGACTTCCAACTTCCAAAATCATATTTGTTGGAAGGTGCCATAGAGAAAAGTAAAGTAAAAATTGAAATCTACCAAACACAAGAAACAAAAGAAAATTACAAACAAATATTTACAAGTTTTAATCTAAGCAAGTGAGATGAAATTCCAAACTCACTTAATACACCAAATTCTTCCCCAACAACGACACTATTTTTGATAATTCTAAACTTACAAATCAATTTAAGTGCAAGACGTTCATCGTCAATTTATTTACCCAACTTTTACGATGGGGTTGAATAAATGAAGAACAATGTGAGTAGTTATCAAATTATCTCGGATCAATAGATACTTGCAACATTCAAACCTAGATTACAAGAAGGTAAAAATAGGCGAGGTTTGGAGGATATCACAAATAATATTTCTTTTGGGGTTTTCAAGTATGAATTTGGGGCTACGAATAATTAGAGTATAATAAATTGAGCATGGATCATGGTATTACGCTTTCCTAGGGGCAATGTATACATGGGAGTGTGATGACTTGGTGTAAATTCTAAATATGGGTGATGTGGTAGGCTAGGTTTGAAATCATTGAGGCTAGTTTGTCAACAAAATATCAAGGGTCTCACTCATTAACCCTTTCTAGTACCTAATGAGTGATTCAACCAAAACAACCTAATACAATAATAAGACACCCCTATTTCTAGGATGGTTTCGTAACTATAGTCACTTCATTATCAACCTTATGTCTAAGATAGTGAAAACCAGAAAACTAAACCTAATAGTTGTCTACTATTGCATTGTTTCCCACATCCCTCTTTCAAGGATGATGAGGTTCTTATAGTTAATCATAACTCCTCTTTCAAGGATGGTTAGAGCTTTCCAGAGCTTGGGATTTTCATACATCAAATCTATTTGGGTATTTGGGTGTTTCACCAACAAATTCAAACCAATTTAATTAAGCAATTGTATAACCCAACATCACAAACTAGTAAATTCACAAGAAAATCACAGCCGAAGTATATTTACAGTCTAATCAAACATAATCCCAAGAGGAAGAACTAACTACACATAGAAATAGTAAGTAAGATATACCTAATAAACTCCATTGATTAGATCTATGAAAGACTATGTGAATGTTACATCAAACTTTAAATATCCGCAAATATTCAATGGGAATTAGCTAGTACTTCACTTGGAATCTACTCTAATGTATTCTTTACCATAAATTAATACAATATATTCTTCTCAAAGTATGGAGGCTAAGAGCTAGAACAATGTCTAGAAGTTAGGGAAGATGATATTCAATATGTTGATTAATTATGGTTTTAGTCTTCTTTTTATTAAATGTGGGATCAGCTACGTGTATCGACATTTCTGCACTTGGGCTGCATTTTTCTGCTAGACCGCGATCGCACCAGCTTTATTGCAACTGTAACTACGGAGACTACGGTCCTTGCCAAGAGATCGTGGTATATTGTCCTTCTTAATTGACCATGATCATGGTCCTCTAACCACGACAGTGGTAACTGAGGCTATGTCTTCTCCAAATCTTTAGTTGCACTTCCTTGCTTTCTTTTGATCTTTTTTATCTTCAATCCATATCTTTCCATCTCGTTAACTATGTGCCTATAAAATATGGATATTACTGTATTCAATCAAAATTATATCTCATTTATTTGTTCAAAACATGGTAGTATGCATGAATGTTGAGTGCAAATGAGTAGTAAATTCACCACTCAGTAGTTATGCAGGAAAAATATTTGAATCTTGGTACTCAGTTTTCATCAAACTTCGGTAATCCTGCTCAATGGAAGTTGTGTACCTAGGTTTGGTTTAGCATATTTTCACCCATACTCAGTGGATCACTCTTGAGTGGGTCATTCATTTTTGCTAGTTTGTGTTTCAAAGTAGTGAATTTTATTTTGAGGTCATTTGAGTCAGTTAGTATCTTTGGTAGAGATAGCATACTTTAATCACCATCATTCAAGTATTCAGGGTGAATGTCATGGGCATTGTTGGTATAATATTCCTTGTAGATTTTTTTCACAACCCAAAAACAAAGGTTATGATGTAACTTTTTGTAGATAAACCTTGAAAAGTAACTCAACCACCCAAATTGATATGAAAAAGAAAATAACAATAAAATCCTAGTAGGACATCTAGAACAAAGTCGAACCATATTGTAAAACCCCACAAAATTTGTAACGCCTCAATTTTCTTAACCGAAATGCTACACGGTGCTCATGACCCCGAAGGACCACAAGCTAACCCATGACTGTTATCTGTACCTGTAAACTGCATAATATCTAATAAAATTTGCAGAAACATGAACTGTAAGGCCATAAGGTTCAATACTGATACGTATTTGAAAAACATGGTATAACAATACAAAAAAAGAAAATAAATACTGAAATCTGAACATCTAGTTCGAAAGCCTCTAACTGAACTGAATAAGGAGTTGAAGGAACATGTCCCCAACTAACTCTATGAACTGAAAAACAAATCTGAAATAATGTAATAAAGTAATAATAATATTATCCTCAAATGAAGAGGAGCATTGACTGCTGAAATTTGCAATGCTACTGCTGCTCTGAAACTTGTGCCTCTGCACCTATGTAGTCAAATAAAATAGAATAGCGCGAATGCGTCAGTACGACTGAATGTACTGAGTATACGAGTGAGGTAGGCTAAATGCAAAGGGTTTTATATGTATGAACAATGCTGACTGATATGAACGTGTGATACATACATACATATGTAACTGCAACTAAACTCGTGGTGATACTGAATACTGACAACATGAGCTTACTAATGATGAGATACTGAATGACCGAGTTTACTGATATTGATATGTAATTCAGTAATAAGTGAGGAACTGATACTGTATTACTGAATACTGGGAGACTGATACTATATAACTGATAAAGGAATGATTGTTTTTTATAGTTCTGATTATGAAAAACTGATTTGATTTACCGTATATAATAGTCCTGAAATTGAAATCATGATAACATGACTACTGAGTATGAATACTGATGACATGTATTTACTAATAACATATCATGAATGATAACTGAATTTGATAATTGATATATCTGATAACATGAATTCTGATAACTGATAGCATGAATGACTGTATCTAACAGTCCTAAATCTGATAGAACTAGCTGAGTTCCATACTGTATCTGACATTCTTGATATCCTGAAGAACTATCTGAGTTCTTTTACTGAGACTGATACTAATACTTTGGGAAGTAGTCATCTAACCAACATGCCCCAAATACGCTATAATAGCTAAGCTGGGATCCAATCTTTGCCTTGACTGGAAGGGTGTTAATACCGCACCACTGGTAAGGACAAACTGTGAGTGACTCTCATCTGGTAGGTACTCAATGAGAACGGTGGGAACCTTAAACTGACAGGTTAAACCATCTCATCAACCCTAATCTGACAGGTTAAGATGTCTCAACCTATGCTGGCTACATAGTTCTGGAACGCAAGGATTGCTTCTAACAATCACACTCTCTACTGGCAGGTGAGTTCCAATCCTGGGGTTCATTCGGTGCTGAATCCTACTCCCAACTGAATGACACTAAACTGATTATACTGAACTAATTTCTTAGTCTGTATTAGAATTAACTGAACTGTTACTGATTGTTCTATTTAACTGAAATGAACATGGACTGAGTTTATTGAGTTTCGATGACTAGCGGAACACTACTGAATTCTTTTAACTGACTAAATGCTACTGAGTTTTGTTAGCTGACTGAGTTTACAGATGTCTGAACTGAATACTGAACTAAATTATATTGATACTAAGATTTACTGAATTCCATAGACTGATGGAAAATTACTAAGATTACGTAGATTACTGAGTATTGAGTAAAACTGAACTGATACTTTCTTTACATGAGTTTTCCTTAGTCATGAGACTTACTGAAGTCTACTGAACATGGCTTGACTGAGTGTATCATGAAAACATTACATGGCTCTAGGCACACAACTATATTTTTTTGTGGTACGAATACCCCCAGGACTCGATAGAAGGAAACTGACACACATGAAATGACTTGATCACAAGATTTGAGTCCACAATTCACAATATCATAAGCAGGGGATAGTATACTTCATGCATTTATTCAAAATTTCAAACATGTTAGGAGAAACATGGATATATTTTGTGTACATAATTTATATCTCCATTATCATACATGCTTTATACCACAACAATAACAACACATAATTTGCATGGAAATTCATATTGGAGTGTATGGCTAACATGAACTTGTTATTTAGATATCATGAAATCATATAAATATGAAGTTCTAACATACTAGGCATTTTATCGAACACCTTGCATGAATTCTTTAAGGCATAGGTGGATTTCATACTTGCATTCTATTAATTCATCTAAAGATCATGTTTTTCAAATAACAACATAACTTTCATGAGATATACAGTTACAATACTATTATATAGAAAAACAAACAAGCATCAACATGGGTATGATCATATCACCAAAACCAACCAAGCTTTTGTATTTTAAAGATTGATTTTTGAACTCCATGGACGAATGTAATCCGTGGATGAACACTACGCATACCTTGGAAGGAAGGTTATTGATGATTGACGAAGGAATTTCCTTGAAATTTTATATGTAGGAAAAATGGTTCGTCTCCTAACTTAGAAACATGAGGGGTATTACAATATCTCCCTTTGGAAACATTCATCCTCGAATGGAAATTAACTGAGGTGGGAGAGATGATAAGATGAAGTACGTACAAGGCATACACTACTGAAACATGGGTTCATGACTGACATGACTGAAAGTTGTGCACAACATACTTAACATGCATATCCGATGCATGGGAAGCTAAATCATGAATATAAGACTGAGGATTCTAATAAAGTGCATTTTCTCAAAATGAGAATGCATATCTGATGCACATCTGAAAGGCTAAATCCATGCATATCTGATGCATAATTATATAACTGACATGATATGTGAATGCATGAATAAAAGTACTGATGAGCTGATCACACATATCTGATGCGTGAATTCATGACTAAACTTACTTTTGAACATGCAATGGTAAATGTATCAAGTTTGAATTGAAAACTTAGTATGGAACTGAATACCAAGTTTGGTACTGAAATATGAACATGAGAACGAGTAAGTTTAAGGAAAATTGTTACCTTGAACTGAAAATATGGATAAGTTTGAGATTAATTACTCCATATGCATGATCGGAAACATGAGAACATAACTGAGTCTGGGACGTGGTAGATATACTGAATATCATGATCTAAACTAAATCTTGAAAACATGGCATATGACTGAAGTTGGAGTTTGACGGTTAACTTATGAGCACCCCTTCTCCGAACTGGATTCACCAAAAAAAAAGAGAGCAACATGTTTATGTTATGAAAGTTTGGGGGTATGATGTATATCCCCCTTGGGACACTATGTCCTTCAAAGAATACTGACTTGAGTGAGCTACTAAGGGGAACTGAGGCAATGCGTAAGACACCTAGAAACTTAGTCATGACTGTATAGATGGGATCTGAAACTGAGACATGATATATGAACTGAACTGAACACAAGTGCATAAACACACTAACTTATCTGATTAACTAAATAACTGATAGCTGAATACTGGATCTGCAAAGCTAAACTGTACTTATTCTGAATAGTTGGGCTGAGGTTTTTTAGTTTTATGCATAGGAGATAAGGACTAACTTAGTAGAATGAAGTATCTGAGCATGGATTCATGAATCTTGTATTATTTGCGAATGTGAGACCAAGCGTCCGACAAGGCTCTGAGGTATTTTATAAACTGGGGTACTAAAACACTAATAACTGAGTACTGACAACCTGAATGCTTTGGTCAAGCATGTCTGGAACTGAACTGAGTTGCAAATCTGGTTACTGAATTGAAGATGACATTATAGATAAGCCTATAGCTAGTACAGAAGTACTGAATTCTGAGGCTAAGTAACTGGTAACTGAAGCCATGGTTCTGTAGGACTATCTAAATCCTTTACTTAATATTGATTTCTGAACTATTTCTGTAACTGAGTTTTAGATTGATACTAAAGTACTGAATGCAAGGACTAAACACTGATCACAGAGTGCTGGATACTGAAACTATAAATGAGTTGTCAACTGAGTTTTTGATGGCTACATGTTGGGGACTGACATAAGTCAAGGATCTAACTGTACACTTACACTTTGTACTTTCCCAACTTCTAAATACAACCCCTTCCTAGACGTTTACTTGCACATTTATCATGACATTCAAGTCTATCTTCACAACTACACCCTCGTGCAAAGTAAGTATGCAACAATATTCTCTTATCTAAACAACTGCTCATCAATACACTGTTCCATAAGGAGAGCTAACTGGAGGAGTAAATAAGGTGTACCTGAAACATGAATAGATACAAACTAAACTTGACACATGACTCAAACCTGAGGAATAAAATATCAATAGTTTGGATTTAACAATAAGGTCTGAACTGAGAATATACATGATGTGGTATGAATTTATCTTCTATGTAGGGGCATAGCATAAGTGATGAAAGCTAAGTATACTAAAAAGCATGATATGCATACATGATTCATGATCTGCATGACGTGAGTCTAGAGTTTCTGTACTCGTGGGACATGATTCGTAATACTGAGGGAGCTGGAACTGAACCTCTTAGACTAGGAACTGAAGGCGCACATAATCCCATGGAAAGTCTGTGAAAGTAGATTGTTCTCATGGAACATGATTCGTACATCAGAGTAAACTGGGACCCCTTATACTAGGAACGAAAAACATACATGATTTATGGGAAAAAGAAATGCATGAGTCTGGTTCGTGACCATAGAGTTGATATGCAACTCCTGAGTGAATTTTTTTTTGTGATAGCTGAGGTGCAAAACTCTGTACTAATATGAGGATGGGTCAAGAATTGTCTTCCCTTACTGCTTTCTATACATACTGGCTCTACTACTGGAGTTTGAGGGACTGACTTGGTCACTTGATCTATTATCACATACCTACATTCTTTTCAACACCTTCTTGTCTTACTAATCACATCATCTGATTCTATTTCCTCATATACTAATAATATCACATTCACACCTTCATGCTTAATTTCAAGTCAAATAAACTTAAATTCTTGCTCTCCTGCTAGCAGTGTTCAACCCTACTAATTCATGTTGGTACAACTATCCCCATGAATACATAATCTAATTAGACTAGATAATACTATCCCAAATCATCTACTGCTAAACTATTAGGTCCATGCTTAAAATTCTAGGTCTATACTATCGTAGGATTCTGAGAAGGGATCTAACGGCATATCAAAAATTGGATTTTAGTTTACAAAGGAGTTCTCATCATCATATATGAAATCTATACAACTTTGGAACATGACTGAACTGGTGGGATACCATTTGAGTTTGTGGCTAATCCCATAACTGACTGTAGGGACTGCATGAGAAATCCCTATCTTTAGGACTTAAGCTTCACTGTTTCTATTACCTTGAAAGTAAGGTAAGGTTGACATGAGGGGAGCTTGATGTGAATCTACATGGGTTCCTTAGAGAAACTTTCCATAGAACGATCTTGAGATATGAAAGAAGGGAAACTGTTCCTAAAACAACACATAGCCTCCTGCACATAAGTGTGGTGCACAACATGCCAATGTACAAGACTCTACTTGATGTAGCTTTTAGACTTCTGAGGAAATAGTGGAACCTTAGGCTCTGATAACAAGTTTGTAACACCCTAATTTTTTTGAACCAAAATGCTACATGGTGCTCATCACCCCGAAGGACCACAAGCTAACCTATGACTGATATCTATACCTGTAAACTGCATAATATCTCATAAAATATGCAGAAATATGAACTATAATGCCATAAGGTTCAATACTGATACATATTTGAAAAACATGGTATAGCAATACTAAAAATAAATATAAATACTAAAATCTAAACATCTAATCTGACATCTAGTCCGAAAGCCTCTAACTAAATTGAATAAGGAGTTAAAGGAACATGTCTCCAACTAACTCTATGAACTGAAAAACTAATCTAAAATACTGTAATAAAGTAATAATAATATTATCCTCGAATGAATAGAAGCACTGACTGCTGAAATCTGCAATGCTACTGCTTTTCTGAAACTTGTGCCTCTATACCTATGGCGTCAAATAAAACACCATAGCACGAATGCGTCAGTACGACTGAATATACTGAGTATACGAGTGAGGTAGGCTAAATGCTAAGGTTTTTATATTCATGAACAATGCTGACTGATAAGAACGTGAGAATACATACATACATACGTAACTGAAACTAAACTCGTGGTGATAGTGACTACTGAGTATGAATACTGACAACATGAGCTTACTGATGCTGAGATACTGAATGACTGAGTTTACTGATATTGATATGTAATTCACTAATAAGTGAGGAACTAATACTGTATTACTGAATACTGGTAGATTGATACTATATTACTGATAAAGGAATAATTGTTTTTGATAGTTCTGATTATGAAAAATTGATTTGATTGACCGTATATAACAGTACTGAAACTAAGCTCGTGATAACATGACTACTGAGTATGAATGTTGATGACATGTATTTACTAATAACATAACATAAATTATAACTGAATTCTAAAAACTGATATATCTAATAACATGAATTCTGATAACTGATAGCATGAATGACTGTACCTGACAGTCCTAAATCTGATGGAACTAGAAGAGTTCTGTATTGTATCTGACAATATTGATATCCTGAAGAACTATCTGAGTTCTTTTATTGAGACTGATACTGAAACCGTGGGAAGTAGTCATCTAACTAACATGCCCCAAATACGCTATAATAGCTAACCTGGGGTCCAATCTCTTCCTTGATTAGAAAGGTGTCAATACTGTTCCATTGGTAAGGACAACCTATGAGTGACCGTCGTCTAAAAGGTACTCAATGAGAAGGGTGAGAACCCTAAACTGAGAGGTTAAACCACCTCATCAACCCTAATCTGACAGGTTAAGATGTCTCAACCTATGCTGACTACATAGTTCTGGAACGCAAGGACTACTTCTAAGAATCACAGCCTTTACTGGCAGCTGAGTTCCCATCCTTGGGTTCGCTCGGTGTTGAATCCTACTCCTAACTTAATGACACAAAACTGATTATACTAAACTGATTTCTTAGTTCGTACTAAAATTAACAGAACTGTTACTAATTGTTCTATTGAACTAAACTAAATATGGAATGAGTTTATTAAGTTCCGATGACTAGTGTTACACTACTGAATTCTATTAAATGACTAGATGCTACTGAGTTCTATTAGCTGACTGAGTTTACTGATGTCTGAACTGAATACTGAACTAAATTGTACTGATACTGATATTTACTAAATTCCATAGACTGACAAAAAATTACTGAGATTACGTAGATTACTGAGTATTGAGTAAAACTGAACAGATACTTCCTTTACATGAGTTTTCCTAAGTCATGAGACTGAATAAAGCCTACTGAACATGGCTTGACTAAGAGTATCGTGAAAACATGGCATCACTCTAGGAACACAACTATATTTTTTCCGGGTACAAATACCCCCAGGACTCGATAGGAGGAGACTGACACACATGACATGACTTGATCACAAGATTTGAGTCTATAATTTACAATATCATAAACGGGGGATAGTATACTTCATGTATTTATTCAACATTTCAAACATGATAGGAAAAACATGGAAATATTTTGTGTACATAATTTATATCTCCATTATCATACATGCTTTATACCACAACAATAACAACACATAATTTGCATGGAAATTCATATTGGAGTGTATGGCTAACATGAACTTGTTATTTAGATATCATGAAATTATGTAAATATGATATTCTAACATACTAGGCATTTTATCGAACACCTTGCATGCATTCTTTAAGTCATAGGTGGATTTCATACTTGTATTCTATCAATCCATCTAAATATCATGTTTTTCAACTAACAACATAACTTTCATGAGATATATAGTCACGATACTATTATATAGCAAAACAAAAAAGCATCAACATGGGTATGATCATATCACCACAACCAACCAAGCTTTTGTATTTTAAAGATTTATTCTTGAACTCCACGGATGAAAGGAATCCATGGTTGAACACTACGCATACCTTGGATGGGAGGTTCTTGATGATTGACGGAGGAATTTTCTTGAAATTTGATATTCAAGCTTGATTGTGCATCCCTAGTTGTTTTTCTCCTTTGGTTCTCTTGGATAATTAACTTTGAGATGTTAATAGGGTTGTAATGTGTTTAGAATCTATAAATTTTGTGAGGTTAGGTTTTGCGACATGTAAGGAGTGTTAAAAGACTTAATTACCCTCAAAATAACTCAAAACAAAGTGTTTTTGGCACTTGGAACTGACTTAGGCGGCGCCCAAGTAATTGCACAAGCCAGTTTGGGTGGCGCCTAACCAATCGCATACCCTTACCGTCTCTCATGAAAATGGACATTACTTTTCGTTCGAGTATTGGATTAAGGAAAAATTGATATCGTTGGAAAGCTAATTCAATTCTCTATATTTTAGTGGGAAGAAATATGCAGAAATACCACATTAACATTGAGTTATACTCGTTCAAATATGAAACTTACGAAATTGAACACTAAAGCTTGATGGATTCAAAAACACTTAGCTTGTATTACCTTAAGTGACTCATATGAACATGATTATCGCATCATAAGATATCTTATCGCTAGTATACTTATTGTAAGTCATATACTCAAGTATGAATCACAGGATAGAAGATTTCATATGTATGAAAAATGGTTCGTATCCTTGCTTAGAAACATGCGGGGTATTACAAAATTTCTAACTTAATTCAGTCTTTTAAGCTTGTTAAGGGGTCCTAGACTTAGAAAAAATTTAGCTAAGTATTTACACTTATTTTATTTTTATTCTTCAAAAGTTGGCAATCTCATTTTGCAACCTTAATGTCCTTGAAATGTCTATGTTTTAGATAATTCATGATCAGGAAGGTCAATAGGTGAACCCAGGCAAGTTTTGGATTTTTCAAACTTCGTTTGAAGCTCCTTTGGAATTCCAATATAGTAAGCCAACGCGATGTTCGCTCATCGCATTGATTATCACGTTGGTTAATATTTTCCCAAGCTACCAGCGTCAAATTCTAATGATTCAGTGCGATCTTGGCACGATGCATCGACTATTACATCGATACCATCGACGCGCCGCATTGACCAGTGCGTCGGTAACCTAATTTTAGTCATTAAAAGACCACATTCTTGCAGGGTATTAGGGTCTTTTTCCCCAGAACCTTAGCCCCCAAAAGATTCAATTTAATAGCCTAGAAAGAAAATAAACTCATTCTTTCTCAATTTCTCTCAATAACAAGCCTTAGGGTTTTTGAATTTAAAATCAAGAGATCAAGATTTCCACCATTAAATTCTAGAAATTATTAAAAAAGGTATGTAAAGTGTTCATCCAAGGGTCCCTTCCACCCATGAAGTTCAAGAAACTTCTTTACAAAACATGAACTGTGATTTGTATGTTGTGTGTTTGAATGTAATCATGTTTATGTTGTGGTATGTGTTCCAAGTTGAAATCTTTATGTATTTCTTGATATTATAATAACATGTAAGTTGAATTTTGATTCTCCTATATTGAAACCCTTGAATTATGAAGTCATGATGTATTAGCATTGTTGTTCATGCCCAAGTATGAAGCTATGTCTACCATGTGGTTGATAAAATGCTAAATTCATATTATGGTGCTTTTATGATCCTTTAGTGATCTAAATGATGAACTTATGCTATATACACATGTTCACAATGTCTTCCATGAGATTGGTTTAATGAAATTATGTTGTGTTAGCATGCATTCCTATCCATGTGCAAGTTCATGACTTTCAAGTGATTGATGAAATAACTCATAGATTATATTGTTAGTTGTTGATTACTATCAAGTATTCAAGAATTGTCATGCCATATTACTTCTATGCTATCGAGTCCTGGGGGTATTTAATACCTAACAATTTAAATATGTGCCTAGAGCCAGAGTAAGTTACAGAATAGTCTCAGTCATGTCACGATAAGTAGTACTTTAGTTTAGTTACAGAACTCTGGAAAACTCAGTAAACTCAATATCAATCCAGTCCCATTCAGTATTCAGTTCAGCCCTCCATAATCTTAGTCAGCTAACAGAACTCAGTAGTATTATGTTAGTTAACGAAACTCAGTAAACTCAGTTCAGTTCAGTTAATCAGTAATAGATTAGTCCAGCCTAGTATGAACTAGGAAATCTGTCCAGTGTCTATTCAGTTGAGAGTAGAACTCAGCACCGAGCAAACCCAAGGATGAGGCTCACCCGCCAGCAGAGGGTATGATCCTTAGAAGCAATCCTTGTGTACAGAACTACGTATCTGGCATATATTGAGATATAACCCTACGAGTCTAGGGTTAATACATCTCATTAGAGTTCTCCTACCAGTGAGGGGTTGATGGAAGAGCTCCCTGTCAGAGAGGGTTGTCTCACAGCTTGTCTTTGCTCGTGGAATGGGACTGACACTCTTGCAACTGGGGTTACAATTAGGACTACAAATAGTTCAGAAAGGGTCTTGTAGGTTAGATGATTACCTCTCACAGTCTCAATCTCAGCCGTCAGTAAATAACTCAGATAGTTCTACAGATTCCAGGACTGTCTGATACAATCACTTAGCTTAGTACGGAACTCATCTAGTTCCATCAAAAATAGGAATATCAGACATAGTCACTCAGTAAGCAGTATATTAGTTACCTGTTACATCATTTAACGAGTATTAAAACTCAGTATTCAGTATTATCACAATCTTAATTATAGTTCACGTATTCATGTAAGTACTCTCATTTAGTCATACTCATGTTATTCATTTGTTATTGTTCATGCATATGAACCCTTGCATTTAGCCTTACCTTAGTTTGCGTACCAGTACATTCATACGTACTACCGCATACTTTTCTTTTGTGTTATGCTGTTATATACCATAGGTTTAGACATACGGGCTCTAGAGCACACTTAGAAGAAAAGACTTTGAGCAGATAGAGTAATGGTGAGTCTTTATGGCTTGAGGATAAGTTTATTCATTTAGTATCTCTTTTTATTTTTTGTAGACAGAGTTAGTTGGGGGGTTATCCCATCAACTCCACAATTCAGACAGTTTTAGAGGCTTTTCAGACTAGATGTTCAGACAGTATTCTGTATTTTAGATTTTGATGTTTTTATCATATTTTATCATTTCTCCTTAAAAGTATTATATTTTTAAACCTTATGGCATTTCAGCCCATTATTCCGCATTATATAGTAATATTACTCTGTTATTGAAGTAGGTACCAATCATGGGTTAGCTTGTGGTCCTTCGAGATTATGAGCATCGTGTAGCGTTCGGGGTACCGGACTCGGGGCATTACAAACTTGGTATTAGAGCCTATGTGATACCAAATGGTATCTAAGTTAGAAAAAAATAGTTAACAATCTTCGCAAAATACTCCATACGACAAGACACCAAATGGAAACTACAAACACAAACTTAAATGAAAAAGAAGATAGGTAACTTGACACAAAGAGAACACATAATGTAGCAATTAAAGAGTAAATTAAACTATAAAACCTCTACAAAATATGTTAACAAGCACCAAGTTTTTACGGTGACCTCCAAGGCAATCAACTCACCTCAAGATCCACCGTTTCTAAGCAAAGAACAATATTGGATTTTCCAATCCCTAAGCTATAATGGCTACTCCAAGCCCTAACTAAGATCTAAACTAATGTGGTCTACTCTCAAGTGAGAGGATTTTCAATGTCTCATATTTTCATAATTAAACAAATGAAGAGAAAAGACCTAGCAAGAGACTTTATATAGCCTAGTTTAATACATAGTATAGTGAACCAAAATACCCTTAATGAAAGGGGAGGTGATGGGTTGTTTCTTTAACACGTGAAATACCCAAAATAACCTTAATGAAGGGTGCTTCTTCAATTCTCCAAAACCATGGGGTCACGCTTCAAAACATGTAGTCTCAAATTGGCATCAAATGTAAGCCCCCAATCAATCTTCCACGCACAGGTTTGTTTAATGACATGCTCACAACGGGTCCTCCATGCATGTTATAATATCCTCGAGGTGACCAAGTGTTGAGACTCCATATGTTGGCCTCTAAAGATTTCATCAAAAGATAAGATGTCCATTTGTCCCATATCATCCTCCCCTTCTTGAAAAGGATTCGACCTCAAATCCAAACCTTATAAAACCGAAGAGAGGACAAATAAATACAAAATCCTCATGGAATGAAAGTTAGAGTTAGCACAACAAATCATCTCAACTTTCCAAGGTTGCACATATTTGCAATATAACCAAGGATTCTTTGAATAAAATATTAAAAACTCAATGAAAGATGTACGAAGGATTTGGTTATGGGATCCACCAAGAGTGACACTTTTCTTGTAATGTAGACCAAGCAACAAGTTGGGTGCACCAACATCACCATTTCAATATTTGGAACCGGGGTCCAATGGGAAGAGTCGCCATAGACACGGTTCTAGACAACACTTCCCTTTTCTGTGGTAACTACCAAACTAAATGACATACTCTCTACAATAACATACATATCATCGAAAGAAAATAGAGAGTAGAGAAAAGTATCACTAAAGTTAACTTCTAATAAGGTTCCCTCATGTGTGTACTCACTACTAGTTTACCAATCATCATCATGAGTTCTCTCAAAAATAAAGTCACACAAAGTTGAAGAAGAAGTAACTTCCAAGACTACACATCCCTTACCTTTAAGAGTACTCTCATCTTTCAAGAAGAGATTTTCATATTTAGGAGGAATGTTGTCAGACCATGGTGAGTTAATAAATAGGCTATAGCCTCCAAGTTAAGGTATACCATCTTTTTCACCACTAGGCTCAGTAGGAGTGTTTATATCATTTTCAAACAAGACATTATACCTAAAGAGTGTATGATCCAACCCACAGGCAGATTTGGAACAAGAAAGTTCCTCACTCTCTAAGAGATCAATATTGAGTTTCAAAGCAGTTTCAAGCACAAGATTGTCCGAAGAATAGCTCTCGGGTTAACTCCTCTTTTGTTGACAAACTTTTTCAAATGCTACACTCACTTGATTTTGATTAATAACATCACACACAAACTTAAATGGTGGACAATTTTCTTAAATAGGTTGATTAACACCAATTACACAAGACGATGTACTTCTTCTCAACATATAGGCTTCAACACTAGGTGCACATAAATTAATCTTACATGAAGAGTCAATTTGGTCATCAATAAGATCAACTAGTGTATCCACACTCACAACATGTACATCATCAACAAAAGGCAAAGATTCATTAAACTAAAAAGTAAGATAGCTACTACTCATATTCAATGGGCTACTAGCCATACAATTATCATTCAAATTTCCAAAAGAGTAAGAGTTAGCTATTTTACCTTAAAGTTATTGAGTCGAATCTCCTTTTCCATGTTGTGAAGGACCTCCACAAGCTTGGTTAGAAACTTTACTTCGAAATTGCTCTCCTTCACTTTCCATATCGGTACCTACACAAATTTCCTTAGAAATATAAGGACAAAAAATGTTAGCTCGGTTTGGTGGCAATACCCTCACTTCGCTCCACACAACCTCTCGTTTTTCCACTCTTAGATTACCACCTTGAACACCTTTAATCCTCTCAATATTTTATATATCATAAGAATTAGGATTGGAGTAAGTATTCACTTCTCTTTGCGGATCAGGAAACATGCATGTCACGAGGTGATTTCCCCACCTGTCTTTTATAATATTTGGCCAATTTTGAAAATTTGGAACTCTATGTTGTGCAAAGTAATGACCACCTAAGCATACATGAACATATGTCAATTAAATAATATCACACCACACCTCCTCATGGTAGTTAAATTGGGAAAAGACAACCTTAACCCTCTCGGTAACCTTAAACCCATCCAAGAAGTATGGAAAAACTAAAGGGCCGCGAGACAACCCCAAGTAGTCAACCATGAATGGAATGATGTAGTTACTATAGTACCTATTATTTAACACAATGAGGAAGCCCGGTATCCCACAAATAGTCACCTTTCCGGAGTGTACACTCCTTCTCTGATCAACATTGTAAAGCACACGAGTACCCTTTTGGTTTTGGAGATGCATACCCTCTTCTTCTCATTGGACAACCTCCACTAGAGCTAGTATAACCATTCACACTATATCAACCTTGATAAAAGTACTACAAGGTGGATAATATGAATATTCACACTCCTCATGTGTACTCTCATCATAGCTCTCATAAGTTTTGCGAATGAAAAGGTTATACCTAACACAAAATCTAGGTTTGGAGTGAGAAGTGTAAAACTTCTCACATGCCCCAACGTCATTATAAGATCCATCACGAGGTCCTACATCATCTCCAAATTCACCATAATCACTAGGCACTTCATTCACCTTATTTTCCCCCTCAAAACCATAACTCTCAAATCTGTCCAAGTTTTCATTATGGCTATTTTCATAGCCTCTACAATCACCCTAAACTTCGTAGCGATAAAACCCTTCACTACAATCATAGTCTCCCATGTTGTAGTCATAATAATCCCCGGCTATCGAAGACATTTTCCCCTTATATCACCTTTGTACCGACATAATGAACAAACAAGATTATTAGTAAAAGATCCTCACCAACTCTCGTATACGCACACCTTTGTGATTCTCACAATTGAAGCGGTGAATATTGAAAGTTTCTTATACCCCGGTACTCAATAGGATGTCAATACTACTTGGCGGCCGAAATAAATTCTTGTTTGATCGAATCAAGACACAAAAACAAAAATTATTTACGAACTTGAAACAAAGAAAATAGTACGACTTATAAATGATAAAAGCACAAAATAAAATGGTTAACATGAAAGAAAACATACTCAAAATCTAATCTACAATCTAGTAGGTATTTACTAGTTTGCTAATTAGTATGAGAACCAACAAAATGAAAACCAATAGAATCAAAAAAGTAAAAAACTAGGAATTCCAACCTTCTTGAGATATTGATGATGTGTCACTCGACTATTGGTCGATGTACAAAAAAATATTGTTGAAGTTTGAATTTTTTTTCCATAATTTTAGTTGTTCAAATTTCACAAAGATGGGGGGAATTTCGGTTTTTGTAGGTTAAAAAACAAGACTTTAAGTCCTTTTTTTTCAAAATTCAAACCTTGACCAACTTTCTCCTTTTTGGTAAAACAACCTTTTAGAGATCTTGCCCCCCTTTCCTCTTTTGGCTTGTCTAGAAAAATGAACTTACTCCCTTTTGGTATGAAGGCTTTTGGGAGGTCTTTTGTTCTTTTTCCCCATTGGTAATGTATTGAAAGTTGTTTCAAGAATAACAAGAACCTACACTCTCTTCCCTTTTAATTTGGATAAAAAATAACCTTTTACAAGACTACTTCAACACAACATAAGAGCCTCAACAGAAACAACAACAAAACCGTCCACTCTTCCCACATCAACTTACAATTTTTTTTTCTCAAGAACATAGGTTGGAATCAAGTAGTGTTAGAGAGAAAGAAAATCAACACAATAAACAACAAATATAATCAAAAGAACACCTAAATCTAGACACGAATTCGGCCAAACAACAACAACACTTCGGCCAAGACACCAAACCCGTAGAATAACATCTTTTTGTGAGATTTTCTATCTTGGATAACTCTTCTTATGTTAGGAAAAAAGTATATAACAGTAGAACACACAAAACACGCAAAAATCACAAGAAAACTAGGCTTCAAATTTTGGCCAAAACACAAAAACGTGGACAAATTACTATTTTTGAGTTTTTCAGCTTTTCAACACTTTTTCTTTATTTTTTAGTGAACAAACCCAATATTGATCTCGTGGGAACAAATTCAATGATTTCTATGATACAAAATGATACCAAACTGTATCTAACTGAGAACAAAATAGGCCACAATCTTTGAAAAACACTCCACACAACAAGACACCTAACGGAAACAACAAACACAAACTTAAACGAAAAAAAAGATAGGTAACTTGACACAAAGAGAACACATAATGTAGAAATTAAAGAGTAAATTAAAATCTAACACCTCTACAAAATAATTTAAAAAGAACCAAGTTCTTACGGTGACCGCCAAGGAAATCAACTCACCTGAAGATCCACCATTTCCAAGCAAAGAACAATATTGGATTTTCCAAGCCCTAAGCTACAATGTCTAGGCCAAGCCCTAACTAATAACTATACTAAGGTGGTCTACTCTCAATAGAGAGGATTTTCTATGTCTCATATTGTCATCATTAAACAACTAAAGAGAGAAGACATAATAAGAGACTATAAATAGCCTAGCTTATTACATAGTATAATGGATCGAAATACCCTTAATGAAAGGGGAGGTCATGGGTTATTTATTTAACATGTGAAATCATCAAAATATCCTTAATCAAGGGTGCTTATTCAATTCTATTAAACCATGGGGTAATGCTTCAAAACTTGTAGTCTCAAATTGGCATCAAATGTAAGCCCCCATGCAATTTTCAACACACGGGTTTGTTTAATGACATGGTCAAAACGGGTCTTCCATGAATGTTCTCGTATCCTTGAGGTGACCAAGTCTTGAAAATCTATGTGTTTTCCTCTAAAGATGTCATCAAAAGATAAGATGTCCATTTATCCCCTATCACTAAGGTTCAATAGAGTCTTAGGAAGTCTGAAAGTCGTATCAAGTAGAGTCTTTTTCATGGATGTGTAGTGCGCCACACTTATGCACAGGTGACTATGAGATGTTGTAGGAACAATTTTCCTTTTTTAAGTATTCATGTCGTGCGAGTGAGCATGAGCTCCATTTAAAATATAATTCTATTTTGCTTCTTCTTTTTGGTTACAGAACATGCCTTCCAAAAGGACTAACGAAAGAAGAACGAAAAACTAGCTAGTACCCCAGCCCGTTCGAGCAGATCCTCTGGATGAGTACGTCTCTCATGCAAAATTCAAAACTGCATTCACTACTCTAGACAATTCAATATCAACCTAGAATGAATGGCCAACATCTATTCTGGCCAACCTAGTTTCCAATATTGTTGTAGCCAGGATTCGGGATTTTACCCGAATCAATCCTCCATTATTCTCAGGATTAAAGCCAGAAGAGAATCCACAGGAGTTCCTCGATCAAGTTCAAAAAGTCACATATATCATGGGAGTAACTTCCAGTGAGAGTGATGAGTTATCTACCTATCAGCTATAAGATATAGCCTATATGTGGAGTAAGTAGTAGGAGGTAGACAAGGGTGCAGATGCAGAGCCCATAGAATAGGGAGAGTTTGATACTGCCTTTTTAGATAGATTATTTCCCTAAGAGATAAAAGAATACAAGGTGTTAGAGTTCATCAATATCAAGCAAGGAAGTATGAGTGTTGAAAAGTATTCCCTTAAGTTTACTCAGTTAGCCACATATGCTCCCCATGTAGTGGCAGAAAATAGATCCAGAATAAGCAAGTTTGTGTTTAGGGTATTGGGTAGAGTGGTTAAAGAGTGCAGGACTGCAATGTTGATTAAGGAGATGGAGATATCTAGGCTTATAGGACATGCTCAACAGATAGAGGGGTAGAAGCTTAAGAAGATGGAGAGAGAAAATAAAAGAGCTAGAACATGTAGTTTTAACTTCTCTCATCCTAAGTCTTAGGGTGGAATTCGTTCTCAGTTCCTCCCAAAATATTCATCCCCAGTTCCATATATAGCTAGTGCACTAGTACTAAAGTTCAAGAATGACAGTTATGATGGGGTGCCAGGATCCAAGACCAAGAGTAGTGCAAGCTGGGTTCGTACCAACCCATTTTGCGAAAAATATGGTAAGAATCATAATAGTGTATGTAGAGCTAGTAGTGATGTGTGTTTTAGGTGTGGCGAGTCAGGTCATAGAGTTTGATATTTTCCTAAGCTTGGCCTACGAAGTCAGCATAATCGTTCTTCAACTCTGCCGAATTGTTCAAATCAGCGGGGTACCACTTCTAGTGCCGCCAGTGGGAAGTTCTCAAATAGGATTTATGCACTTTAGTCCAAGTAAGATCAGTAAAGTTCTCATGATGCGGTTACTGGTACGTTACAGACCTCTCTTTTCATATATTTATGCCTCATCCAATTCAGGATCTTTTTTGTCTTTTTATACTCTTTGTATAACAGTTAGCTTTAATGTCAGAAAAAATATTAACAAAACCTTTCTCAGTCTCCACCCCAATGGGTCAGTCTATCGTAGCCCGACAGGTATACTGGAAGTGTTCGATTAAGATATCTCAGGAAGTCAGGCTTCCAGATTTCAGTAGTAATATTATTACGTGTAGTAAAGTAAAGGGTGGGAATGATTACCAACCAGTCTTTACCTCTGTTCAAAGTTTTGTACTTCAATCATCATGATACCTATGTATACTTTATGTCTCATCTCCATGAACATAGCTTTTATTCACGCACTTTTCATAGAATCGTGTTCTCTTATAGTTCCTAGTATGAGGAGTTCAATCTCACTCAGTAGTGTGAATCATGTTCCATGAGTGCAGAAATCTCCAAACTTAGGTCATGAAGATCATGACTACTACTCTTATGCCTTACAGTGTGTTCAGCCCCGTTACCATCTCGATTATAGTCATCGTTATAGTCTCAGACATAGTGTCATCCTCAATCTCAATCCAGTAATCAGATTCGTAACTCAGTTTAGTCTCGAGATTGCTCGATTATAGTGAATGGTTATCAGTTACTCAAATTTTTAGTATTTCAGTACATCAGTTTTAAGACTATTTCAGAATCATATCAAATGCCTGGTCTTGCATTCTTAAATATTATAGTTTTCATTAATTCGTGCTCAATTATTTAATATTATCTAGTCAGTTCTTATCTCGTATACATGACACTCTACGGTTTTAGTTCAGTTATTCAGGATAAGTACAGTTTTGTCTTGCATACACAATAATTTAGTAAATTCTATAATTTAGTATGCTTATGAATTTGTGCTCAGCACCCATGTAAATATTTTTAGTAGTCTCAGGTGAAGAGTATAGTTGAAAGGATATCTCTAAGCTAGAAATTTTTAGTTGCAGTGCATAAGGATTAGCCACTTCATCTTAGATGATGTTTCATAGGCCATGACTCACATTACAGAACTTATTCAGACCATTCCAAGATTTCCATACCCCCTAAAGACACTAGAACTATATAGAAATAGTGTCAGAAAAAGGCCCTAGTCGAGTATAAGTTTTTAGCATAAGTTAGTCCGCAGAGCCAGTGATTCAATTTAGAAGTCAGACGGATAAGTTTGTGTGGTTTCCCATATTTATATTCATTCGTGCTATCTAAAGTCTCATGAATAAAAATGTTCCAAGATGGGGCAAGTAGGTAGTTGCGTATTCATCCCAGTCCATGGATCACATATTAGTTTCAGGCCCTAGATATGATATCCAGACATGACTTGGTTCGTAGGTGCCCTGTGCATCATCCTATTTTTCCTCAGTATCTCAGCAAAGTCTGTATTCTTTGAGAGACATAACGTCCTAAGGGGGGAGATTCTCTATAACCCCCGAGCTATCATGTCCTAAACCCTCCAGCTTCTCATCACATAATGAATCCACTTTGGAATGGTGGGTACTCAAAGGTTGACCCTCAAGTTCCAATCTCAGTTGTGAGCTATGTATTTAGAGGCTCAGTTCAGTGCCTGATATTCAGTCCATGTATCATACTTCAGACTCAGTAATTTCCCCAAGTCCCTCTAGTTAAAGTTCTTTGGAAGAATTACTTCGTTGAGGGAGATACTTGGGAAGCAAAAGCAGACATGCAGACCAATTATCCTCACCTCTTCTGAACTAAATCAGACTCAGCCCAAGGTAATGGCTTTCCTTAAGCTTATTCAATCTTATGCACAAATTTCTATTACAAACTTGGTATCATTTACCGTTACGTACTCAGTCATATGTTCATGAGTTAGTCTAGTCATGTATTTATGCATCAGATATGCATGATCAGTATAAGAAAATTAGACTATCAGTACTCCCAGTCATGCATCATGAATTAGATCAGTCATGTACTCATGCATCAGATATGCATATTCATTATGAAATTCAGCATGTCAGTAATATTAGTCCTATAATTAGGTCCAAGATATTTATGTCCAGTAAGATGATTCAGCCTACTAGTACTCTATGTTCAGTCAGTCTCATTCAAGGATGAATGTTCCCAAGGGGGAGATATTTTAAGACCGCACAAATTTTTTAACTTAATTTAGTCCTTTAAGATTGTTAAGGGGTCTTAGACTTAGAAAAATTCTAGCTAAGTATTCAGACTTAATTTATTTTTAGGCTTCAAAAGTTGGAAATCTCATTTTGTGACCTTAATGTCCTTTAAATGTCTATGTTTTGCTTCATTCAAGATCAGGAAGGTCAATATGTGAACCCGAGAAAGTTTTAAATATTTTGGACGTCGTTTGAAGCTCCTTTGGAATACCAAAATTGTGAGCTAATGCAATCTTGGTGTGTTGCGTCGACTAACGCATTGGTTAATATTTTCCCCAGCTACCAGTGCCAAATTCCAGTAAGTCAACGTGATCTTGGCGCGACACGTCAACTATCGCATCGATGCCATCGATGCGCTGCATCAACTTATGCATTGGTAACACCATTTTTTATTCATTAAAAGACCACATTCTTGTAGGGTATTTGGGTCTTTTCCCCCGACCCTCAACCCCCAAAATATAAAATTTAATACCCTAGAAAGAAAATAAACTCATTCTTTGTCAATTTCTCTCAAGTACAAGCCTTAGGGTTTTTGAATTTCAAATCAAGAACTCAAGATTTCCACCATTAAATTCCAAAAATTCATCAACAAGGTATGTAAAGTGTTCGTCCAAGGGTCTCTTCCACCCGTGGAGTTCAAGAAACTTCTTTTAAAAACATAAATTATGATTTCCATGTTCTGGATTTGAGTGTAATCATGTTAATGTTTTGGTATGTGTTCCAAGTTTAAATCTTTATGTATTCCCTGATATTATGATAGCATGTAAGTTGAATTATAATTATCTTAAATTGAAATTCTTTAATTATGAAGTCATGATGTATTAGCATTGTTGTTCATGCCCAAGTATGAAGCTATGGATACCATGTGGTTTATAAAATGCTAAATTGAGATTATGGTGATTTTATGATCCTTTGGTGATGTAAATAAAAAACTTATTCTATAGCCACATGTTCCTACTGTCTTCCATGCTAAAGATATACCTTGTATATGTTTGATGGAATGCTCTTGAGATTGATTTAACAAAATGATGATGTGTTAGCATGCATTCCTATTCATGTGAGAGTTCATGACTTTCAAGTGATTGATGAAATACCTAATAGATTGCATTTTGAGTTGTTGACTATTATCAAGTATTCAAGAAATGTCATGTCTTATTATTTTTATGCTATTGAGTCTTGGGGTAATTAATAACCAATAATTTAGCTTTGTGTCTAGAGCCAGTGTCAGTTACAAAACAGTCTCAGTCATGTCACGATTAGTAGTACTTTAGTTCAGTTACAAAACTCAGGAAAACTCAGTAAACTCAGTATCAATCCAGTCCCATTTAGTATTCAGTTCAGTGCTGCATAATCTCAGTCAGCTAACAAAACTCAGTAGTATTCTGTCAGTCAATGAAACTCAGTAAACTTAGTTCAGTTCAGTTATTCAGTACAATCAGTAGAAGATCAGTCCAGCCTAGTATGATCTAGGAAATCAATCCAGTATCTATCTAGTTGGGAGTAGGATTCAGCACCGAGTGAACCCAAGGGAGGGGTCTCACCCGCCAACAGAGGGTGTGATCCTGAAAAGCAATCCTTAGAATCCAGAACTATGTAGACAACGTAGTTTGAGATATAACCATATGAGTCTAGGGTTAGTACATGTCATTCAAGTTATCCTTCTAGAGAGGGGTTGACGGAAGAGCTCCCTGTCAAAGAGGGTTAATTCATAGCTTGTCTTTACGTATGGCACGGTACTAATACCTTTCCAACTGGGGTTACAGGTTGGACCCCAAATAGTTTAGAAAGGGGCATGTTGGTTTGAAGGTTACCTCCAACAGTCTCAGTATCAGTCATCAGTAAAGAACTCATATAGTTCTATAGATTTTAGCACTGTCAGATATAGTTACTCAGCTCAGTATGAAACTCAGCTAGTTCCATCAGAAACAGGACTGTAAGACAAAGTCACTCAGTAAGCAGTATATTAGTTATCAGTTACATTAGTTAATCAATATTCAGAATAAGTATTCGGTTTTATCGCGATCTCAGTTACAGTTCATGTATTCATGCATGTACTCTCATTCAGTCATACTCATGTTATTTAGTTTTTATTTTTCATGCATATAAATATTTCATTCAACCT
The DNA here is from genome assembly GCA_030864215.1 of Capsicum pubescens. Classification (NCBI taxonomy): domain Eukaryota; kingdom Viridiplantae; phylum Streptophyta; class Magnoliopsida; order Solanales; family Solanaceae; genus Capsicum; species Capsicum pubescens. Next base: position 148,689,523 of record CM061547.1, read on the forward strand.
TACCTCACTTTGCATACTAGTACATTCACACATACTTACACATACTTTTTTTTGTGCTATGGAATTTTATTCCATAGGTTTAGACATACGGGCTCCAGAGCACCCTTACCAGATCAGACTTTCAGCAGACAGAGTAGTGGTAAGTCCTAATAGTTCAAGGACATATTTATTCATTCAGTATCTCAGTTTATTTTCAGTAGTCGTAGTTATCTTGGGGATTGTCCCATCAACTCCACTGTTCAAATAGTTTTTGAGGCTTTTTAGACTAGATGTTCAGGCAATATTCAGTATTTCAGATTCTAATATTTTTATCAGATTTTCTCATTTCTCTTTATAAGTATTACAATTTTTAATCTTATGGAATTTCAACCTATTATTCCGCATTATACAGTATTATTACTCTGTTATAGCAGCAAGTACAAGTCATAGGTTAGCTTGTGGTCCTTTAGGAATATGTGTGTTGTGTAGCTTCTGGGGTATGAGACTCGAGGCATTACACATACATACATAAACAGTGTAGAAATTTGAATATAAAAAAATACATAAACCATCCCAAAACCTGGTGTCATAGTGTAGTAACAACTAAGTACATCTCGACGTCAAAAAAACATAACCAAAAAAGCTAAAAGAAAACATAAGTCTATCTCTGAAAGCATAAAGAGACATGAACCAGATAGATGAGGTTAGAGGTTAACTCTGAAAGTATCGAACTACCACTACCTCAAGAGTATTCCAAGCACCACCAATGCACTTTCGTGCGATTCACACATACCTAGATATGCATAGAAAGAGAACAGAAGGGATAGGTATGTCCCACTTGTACTCAGTTGTATCATAGGCCAACTGAGCAAAGTAGAAAATAAAGTATATAAACACATACTATGGGCACGTCACCTTCAATCAAAAAATATCTCAAATGGTAGCCCACACCGTCTCCAAAAAAAATTCTACTTATAACATAAATATCAGGCATAAGTACCAAATGAAGCACAAAAATAAATAGACATCAAATCAACACAAAAGTACAACACATTAGATGCATAATATACAAAATGAAATAAAAATAATAATGATGATGATGATGATGGTGTGATATGTCTGAGGCTATCGCACAATCTTCGAATATACCTATCAAGCACTGCTGCCGAGGTAGGACCCATGGAGGGTTCTCAACCCATATACAATCTAATAACCAATACCAATATAATTACATTATCCATAACTCCTTTATAGAACATGATCTTCGATAAATGGTTTTTAAAGATGTCATATTTCAGTAAGAAATATCAATATTTCCATAGTGTTACTAATGCCTCATGAATTTATATATGATATGAGGATGTAATTCTCACAACCTATAAAGAATGAGAATTTCAAATTCAACCAATACATTAGTACTGAGCTAGAATCCACTCAATAAACCTACTATCCATGTTTCAGTATAATCTATGTACCATTCGAGTGAGATACATAAGTAATATGTCATTGATACCACATAAACCCTAACTTAGGTATGTCCCTCAGGAAGACAACAACCTAATAAATAAAGAAAAATCCAACAACATCATTAAAACTCCCACTCGAGTTACACATACCAAATAGTGTCTGAAAACACCAATAACAACAACATAGGCTCCACACAGGAACATAACAGTAATAACACCATCTTCATGATTAGTAACCATACCCAGAGCATGTTTTTTTTTGTCAGTATTATATACCCAATGCAGTTTGAAGAAAGTTAAGTCATAACCTACCTCAAACAAAGAAATCCCAGTCCAAAAGCCTCTAATAAACAAGCATTTCACTCACAAATAGCCTCAAAATAAAATAAGACATATAAATAAAGAATCTACATGCCAAAAGAAAACAAAAGGTACTTATATAGCTTATTTTTAATACGGGCTTAAAATGGACCTTGAAATGAGTTTTCAAAAAAGAAGAGTAAAATTAGAGTTAATGTTCATAAATACATTACAAAAAAAAAGGAATCCATAGTATAAAATCCAAGAGAAAATAGGTTAAAAAAAATAAAAATTTGAAGAAATCAATTTTAGGACTTTTGAGAAAGAATTCACAAATTTCACTTTTAAAACCATATTTTAACAATCTTTAAATGACAAGAATTAAAGAAAAATTAATGGAGTAGGTATTTGAAGCGTAACCAAGCTTGAAAATAGAATAAATTTCAAAAAAATCCAAACCCAAAGATTCAAGTCTCAAAAATAGTGGAAAATAAAGAAAAAATCTATTTATTTGCAGTACCATTTAACCCTATAAAGTGGTCAAATGGCCTCTTTAGTTGTCACTGCTAAAGTTGCCATGTATCGATTTAGAAATACCCACTTGCATGCCAATCTGCTAAATTGTACAAGGGGCTTCCTTAGCGGCCTCAACTAAAGCAGATAAGGCCAGATTTTCCCATCTTGGGTCGGGTCGCTAAAACAGCCAAAATTATGCATTAGAGCCGATTGATAAACCTTCCAAAATGAAGCTTTAGCGCCCATTTCTAAAGTGGCTGAAATGTTGCTTTAGAGACTTCACAAACTAGGTGGTGCACCAGTTGAACTTTTAAATTTTCCAAGTCTTTGCCAAGCCCTCAAGATTCATCTAGATTCTTGAGAATAAAAACAAATGATGCTACTGTATTGAACCTTAAGTTAATATTCCATATTTCTTCTTATTTTCAGTGTTAGATCCTTTCAATAGCTTCCCCATGTCATTTATGACTTATTAGAACTTATAGTTTGGTTATCGGGTAGTTTATTTATTTTTTAGAGCCAATTCTCTGTTTTGATGTCTTTGCTAGTTTCAAATGGCCACCAGGTGAAAACATTATCAAAACAATCTCAAATGAAAATTCAAACTTTGCAAACAGCTCCATAATATCAATTTAAGGCTAGGTAGACATTTGATTCATCTCCTAATATACCCGAGCTATTTTTGACCTATTGATAGAAAAGTTGGAAAATTAAGAATATGGATGTACAACCCATATTTGGTTAAAATGACCTTGGATGGAGAATCAAATTTTCCATTGTGTTCAGAACATTAAATTTTGTGTGTTTATTTAGTTCATCTATTTATAGCAGATTCCAAATAAATCCCGAGGCTTGCCAAAAATTTAGAAAAATTTCCAAGTTTTAGCTGATAACTGGCACCTCTATGGTCGCACCTCTTGAGTATCAATCTCACCAGTATGTGAAGAGAGGGTAGTGCAATATCAACAAGGGTTTTGATAAGCTCCATACTTTCTTATTATGCTAGGGTGTGCGATTGTACACCTGGATGTGTGATCGCAACACCCGATTACCAGGAATGGGTATAAATAGACCACTTATGTCTCAAATTAGCCTATTTTTGCATCCATACCTTGAGAGAAAAAAAAATTAAAGAGTGTGATAACTCAAAATTGAGGTTGTGGGTTATTGGAAAGCTTGTTTAACATCTATTTTTGTGATTATCATTCGAATTAAGGTAAGATTTCACCTTTTTTTTTTAATTTTGATGATTTCTTAACCAAAACCCCACAATCTTGAGGGCTTGATTTTAATCCCAATTTATATTGGTTTTTACCCATTCTTGAGCGTTATGATTCCTTAATGATATGTGAATGTAGGGTTGGACTTGGAAATGTAATTTTTTTGAGTGGGACCCATGTGGGGTTTTGATGTTGTTTTTGGAGCCGAATCACAGTGGTGCAAAATGGGTATAGTTGTTATGGCATTAATATTTAGAATATGATTTTGATAGCTTGGCATTTTTTGGAGGCTTCTTGAAAGGTAAAAACAAAGGTTTAGCAGTCTGTGAGCTTTCTTCGACGTCGACATAGACTAGGTTTAACCCTGGTTAGATTAAAGCACTTCATAGTATATTAATGATATTTTGTTTTACTAGGATGGGTTTATGTGTTGGTTTTATGGATTTCAAAACTTGGGTTTAGTTGATCGTCTTAGGATATTTTGATACCATAAGTTTGAATCCTTTAGCTTGTTCCCTTGAGCTTTACGTGAATTCGAATTTATCACTCATGCTTAGCATGAGAATGAATTTTTTTACTCAAATTAGTCAAAGTTAACCTAGTTACTCATGTTTCAGGTGATTTATTATCTTAGGGCTAACTAAGGCGTGTTTAACATCTAAAAATGGATTTAGATACCTTTAGACTAGTTTGGGTCAAAATTTGTCTAAAATGGATCTTGAGGATTAAAATGGACTTTTAACCCACCCTAGGCTTTGACACATGTTGGGTTTGGTGAACCTTGATGCCGATTAAATCTTGAAAAAGGGGTATTTAGGTTAGGGTGAGAAATCTTAGTACTTGATGATATTGTTGGTAGATGTAAAGAACGATTACATTGTTATTTATGCTATTATGATGATGATGATATAATTATTACCTGTTCAATTTCAAGTATTTTAGATATTTATGATTTATTCAAATACGAGCGTTGGTGATATTTATGATCGATTTAATTTCGAGTCTTAATGATATTTATTACTAGTTAAAATTTCAGTCCTAATGATATTTATGCCTGATTCAATTCTAATTCTTTATAGTACATATTTAAGGTTCAATTCCAGTGATGAATATAATTACATATTCAAGTCCGAATATATATATATATATATATATATTCCATGGTGTATTATGGCTAATGTTAGAGATAAAATAGGCTAATGATTGAGTAGAGGTTTATGGAATAAATTTTGTAAATTGCCATGTGGTGGTGTAGTGCCAAATGATGGTGAATTATGGAAAGATAGTTAATTATAATGTAGAATGATTACTTTCTTTTCTCTTGGGTGTATTCTCCAATCGTATTGGATTGTGTGACGAGTTCTTTCCTTTTCTGCACCAATTGGAATATGAGGGCAAATTTTTAATTATGTTTGCATGTACTACATTCTAACATTATGTTATCATTATAATCTTAGTTTATGTACTAATTATGAATAGTAATCTTAGTTATTTTTTCTTGTATTTAATTTTTTTTATATCATGACTTAGCTTAGTTGGCCGATGATGCTTATAGAGTATCCATTGTTTTGGTTCCCATACTATACTTATGTACCTTTTTGGTGTATATCTATGTAATAGCTATCGCCATTGACTGTTATTCATGCAGAGTTGATATTTCGAGGATATGGTGGCTCTTGGAATCAGAGTCACCTATTTTCTTCTATCTTTATGATTCAGTCTTTTATTTCAAGATATATTTCTGACTATTGTAAGTATGATGAGTTGTATTACTACTTAGATGCTCTTGTACAGGATCTACCAAGTCATGGTATTGGTATTCATTTGTTGATAGTTTTAGCTATTAGTACACTATTTATTTATGACTTGTGTTCATTGAATTTAGCCTATGTTGGGCATTTTCTCCCAAAATTAACACATTGTACTAACTCCAAGTTAGGGTTTTGTCTTACCTACTAACGAGATTTAGTAAGTCCCATCATAACTCATAAATTTGGTCATGACAAATTAGCATCAAAGCCTAGGTTTAACTAGTATTGTTACTACAAGACCAAGTGTCTAGTAGAGACTTATAAATTTGAACAATGATGTCCATTTCCAAACTTTGGGAAGCTATGTAACATTCTTACAAGTTCTAAACTTCCTTCACTTAAATTGTGCAAGAGTCAGAGTTGGTTAGTAGAGTATTCCTTTGACTTTACTCTTTTCTAGATAGCCAGGACATGCGCTACTGCTACGTGAGATGAGCATCCCAAGATCTAGCCTAGGGATCCTACTTTTTTTTGCGTATAATGTAAAGGTCATGGACATTCTTGTGATGTGTCCCCAACTAGGTTTATTGATAGGCCTCCGTCCCCAAACCCTATTCCTGCTCCTTTTCCTGAGCTAGAGGTGTTTCTGCCAAAGCCAGCAATAGACCAATGACCAGCCCAGGCTCTACCAGGTTTTATTCAGTCCTCATTTCCCAGAGATGCATTGGTTTAGTTATTGTGTTTAGTTGGTGGTGTGTCGTATGATAGTTCACAGTCTACTAATCAGAGTGGTATTGAGGTGGTGGCGTAACCTGTATCTGTAGCTTATAATGTTAAGGTTCCTCCTACAGTAATAGTTGCTCATCTAGTATTAGCCCAACCAATAGTTTCTCAGACTATTATGTCTTTTGAGGAGCTTAAAATGATGGGTATATTCTTGAAATTAGCTCCGCCTAGGTTTTCTGGTGCCTTAGGCAAGGATGCATATGAGTTTCTGATTCTTGTAAGGATAGGCTTCATAGTTTGGGCCTTGTTGAGGTTCGCAGTGTAGATTACACCATAGTTTAGTTGGACTAGTCTGCTCATCATTGGTGGAGAGGTTATATGGATTCTAGACCAGCTGGATCTTCTCTATTGTCTTGGACTCAGTTCTCTAAGATGTTTATGGAGAAGTATATGCCTCACAACCTTAGAGATTATTTAAGGGATCAGTTCTCTAGATTAGAACCAAGCTCTAAGAAAGTTGCAGAGTATGAGGTTTATTTTCATGAGTTGGATAGGCATATGACTTCCATTATTGAAACTGAGTATGGGAGGATTCATTGATTAATTATAGGGTTGAAACTTCCTATTCATATATCTACTCAGAGTTTGGTCCTTGTAGGAAGATATTTTGCAGTGGTTTTAGATTTGTTCTAGTAATAGAGGAGATGAATTTTGAGGCCCAAGGGGAAACTATAAGAGGTCTAGATATCAAGGCCTTTTAGTGGGAGACGTAGTAGTTCCTGATTTAGAGGTAATAGTTCTCATGGTTAGTATTCTCTGAATCCATCCTATTAGCCTCAAAGTCAACCCAGTCAACTGGTTTAGGAAGCTCTTCATATTACTAATGGAGGTCAGTCTAGTGCTAGTGATTGCCTTAGACACGACATTGGTTGGTTATTGAGAGGTGTGTCCTCTTTTTATTCTTTTCAAGATTGTTATACTAGGTCAGTTAAATCTGTTAGATCAGGTTTAGCTTCGATGACATATTTTAGTTTTGGGTTATTTAATCATTTTATTTGTAAGTGAACTGATTATGGGGAGATTGTTGTGTCAACAAAAGTTACTTCCCCTATTAGAGTCCTTCAACTCTCAATTAAAGGTGGTTCTCATGGTTTCACGGGTGGTTCCTAGGTTGTTTGAGGTAGTTCTCAAGAAGGTTGGACAGTAGGTCGATCAGGTACCCCACAAGGTGTCGAGCATAGTCCATTGCATCCAGTACCTGCTTGACCCAGGGATGAGACGTCGGATGGTGTTGCTACAGGTACCAATTTGGTGTGTTTCCAACCAACCCTTTCTTTAGTTGATTTTGGATCTACTTATTCTTATATTTTTGCTTATTATGAACCATGGTTGGAGTTGTCTTATTATTTATTATATGGGCCATTGCGTGTATCTACTCCCATAAATAATTCTTTAGTAGTGCATCGAGTATTCATATGATATGTTATAATAGTTAGTGATGTTTATACTTATATTGATCTTATATTTTAGATATGGTGGGTTTTGATATGATTCTAGTCATGGACTGGTTATCCAACTATTAAGAGGTCATGAATTGGTTTGCCAAGACCGTTACATTAGCTATGATGTGCATACTGTAAGACCCCGCAAAATCCTACGCTTAATTCAGTCCTTTAGGCTTGTCAAGGGGTCCCAGACTTAGAATATTTTATCTAAGCACTCAAACTTAGTGTCATATTAATCTACGAAGGTAGGAAATCTTATTTTACGACCATTACATTCACTAAATGTTGATGTTTAGGTTATTTCCTAATCAGGAATGTCCATAGGTATTTTCGGACAAGTTTTTGATTTTTTGGACTTTGTTTGAAGCTCCGTTGGAATCCAAAAATAGTGGATCAACACGATCATGGTGTGCCGCATCGACTATCACGCTGAATACCATTTTCCCTAGATACCAGCATCTAAGTCCAGTGAATAAATGCGAACATGGTGTGACGCGTTGTCTATTGCATCTATGTGCTTTTACCGCGCCGCGTCGACCGACGCGTCCGTAACCCAGTTTTCAGTCATTAAAATACTGCATTCTTGGAGATATTTAAGTCTTTTTCCCTCAACCCTCATCCCCCAAAATACGAAATTAAAATCCCTATAGAGAAAATATAGTCATTCTTTCAGAAATTTGCTCAAGAGAAAAACACCAAAAGATCCAATTTCAAATCAAGAACTCAAGATTCAACCATAAACATTCAAAAATTCTTCAATAAAGGTATTTGAAGTGTTCATCCAAGGGTTCCTTCCACCCTTGGAGTCCAAGAATCTCTCATGAAATTCAAGTAATTGATTTTATGATTTCCATGGTTTGAATTAAAGTGTCTCTATGATTTCTATTTGGATTAAGTTCCTAATTCAAGATTATATATATATATATCTCATGTGAAATTGATCATTATGTGTGTAGATTCATGTGAATCCATGAAGAACCCTTGACTTATGATATTAGAGATGAATTACGATGCTCACTTATTGTTCAATACTATGTGCATATTCTATGCTCACCAAGTGCTTGATAAAGTGTCCATGTGAACTATTAAGAGAATCAAATCTTGTCAAGTTAGATTATGTGCAAGTGATATCATGCAAGAGTTTGTCAAAATGCCCCAATGTATGAATGATGATCATGTTCATAGTTTACATGTTTCATGTTATATCATATCTCTTAATTTATGAAATCGAGTCCTGGGAGTACTTGTACCCGATAATTTAGATTATTACTTAGAGCCATGGTAAATCATAGAATAGTATCAATCACGACACGATCAGTAGTACTCTCAGTCAGTTACAAAATTCACGAAAACCTCAGTAAAATCCATATTTGTCCAGTCTAATTCTGTATCCAGTTCAACCTCAATAAACTTTGTCAGATAATAGAATTCAGTAGTATTCCATCAGTCAACGGAACTCAAAAAACTCAGTTCAGTTTAGCTAAACAGTAATCTCAGTAACCGTTCAGTCCAGCCTAGTACAGACTAGAAATCAGTTCTGTATCTATTCAGTTGAGAGTAGGATTCAGCATCGATTTAACATAGGGGTGGTGGAGTTCCTATCAACAGAGGGTTTGACCCTTAGCAGCAATTCTTGTGTTACACTACTATGTAGCCAGCATAAGTTGAGGTATTTTCCAGCTAGACATTATGAGGGTTGATACTTCTCATTCGAGTTATCCTGCCAGCAAAGGTTGATGTAAGAGCTTCCTATTAGAGAGGGTTAAATCACAGATTGTACTTAGTCGTGGTACGGTATTGACACCCTTCCAACTGGGGTTATAGGTATGACCCCAAATCAACTAGAGAAGGGGCATATCACCTAGATGATTACCTCCCATATTCTCAGTTCCAGTCTTAGTCTCGAAATAGAACTCAGTTCAGTTTTACAGATTCAAGACTATTAGACATAGTCACTTAGTACAGTACGGAACTCAGTATGGTTCCACATTACTTAGAACTATTAGATATAGTCATTCAGATAATCTGTAATACATTATTCGTAAACCTAGATATCAGTTATCAGTATTCTTATTTAGTACTCTGTATTAGCACAATCTCAGTTACAGTCTATATGTTTATGCATGTACTCTTACTGAGTCATACTCATGTTATTCAGTTATTATTGTGTATGCATATGAACCCCTGCATATCAGCCTACCTCACAGAGCATACAGTACATTCAAAATACTGACACATGCTTTTCTTTGTGCTATGATGTCTTATATCATAGGTTCAGATGTACAGGCCCCACAGTACCCTTAGCAGTTCAGATTCTCTGCTTTCAGAGTAGTGGTGAGTACTCATAGTTCAAGGACATGCTTATTATTTACAATACTTTAGTTTTATTTCAGTAAATGGAGTTAGTTTGGGGCTTGTCCCATCAACTACACAGTTCATATAGTTAGAGGGTTTTTCAGACTAGAGTATTTTCTAATAGTTGTTTAGTTTTTCAGTACTTATATTCAGTTTTTGTATTTTAATACCGTATTTAGATTTATTTATAGATTTGAACCTTATGGCATATGTTTCTGACTATTTCTGCAATCATTACCGTTTTTATTATACAGTTATTGCAGCACGTACCAGTCATGGGTAAGCTTATGGTCCTTTAAGATTATAAGCATCATGTAGCGTCCAGGGTACAAACTCGGGGTGTTACAAACTTGGTATCAAAGAATAAGGTTCAATAGTGTCCTAGGAAGTCTAAAAGCCGCATCTAGTAGAGTTATGTGCATGGGAGTGTTGCGCACCACACTTATGGACAAGAGGCTACGAGATATTTTAGGAATAGTTTCCCTTCTTTTAGTATTCATATTGTGTGAGCGAGTATGTTCTCTAGTTACACTCTCTTTCTAATCCTAGCTTCTCTTCCATTTATAGAATATGCCTCCAAAGAGGACTCAGGAAAGAGGAACGGGAGATCAGTCAGCCCCTCAGCCCGTCTATCCAGATCCTTTAGGCGAGCATGTCTCCAACACAAAGTTCAGAGAAGCCTTCAAAACCCTAGCTCATTCTGTGGTAGCCCAGAATAAACGTCTAGCTATGGTTCCGGCCAACCTAGTGGCTAATACTACCGTTGCCAGGATTCTAGACTTTACCCAAAAAAACCCTCTATCATTTACTGGGTCTAGGTTAGATGAGGACCCTCAGGAATTTTTTGATCAGGTGCAGAAGGTTATTGATATCATGGGGGTGAATGATGTTGAGATCGTTGAGTTATCAGTAGAAGGCAGAGAGGGTCGCAGATGCAGGGTCCATAGAATGGGAGAAGTTTGTAGTTACTTTTTTGGATAGGTTCTTCTCCCTAGAGTTAAGGGAAGTAAAGGTTTTGGAGTTTATGAACTTGAAGGAGGGAAATATGATAGTGCAAGAGTATTCTCTTAAAATTACTCAGTTAGCCAGATACACCCTGCATGTTGTAGCAGATGGCAGAGCAAAGATGAGTAAATTTGTGTCAGGAGTGTCTAGCAGTGTGGTCAAGGAGTGTAGGACCTCAATTTTTATTAAGGATATGCACATAGCCAGGCTCATGGTCCATGCTCAGCAGATACAGAAGACTAAGAATAAATAGAAAGAGAGGGAGTATAAGAGGGCGAGAACATGTAGTTTAAATTTTTCTCAGCCTAAGTCAGAGGGTGGGAACTGTTCTAAGTTCCCCCCTAAATCCTCAGTTCCATATCCTTCCTTAGCCAGTGCTCCAGTTCCAAAATTTAGAGATGGAAACTGAGATAGGGCATCAGTATCTAAACCCTAGGGCACTGTTAGCAGTGCCCAAACGAATCCCATTTGCCAGAAGTGCGGCAGAAACCCCCAGGGTAACTGAAGAGCTGGCAGCAATGTATATTTTGGATGTGGCAAGCCAGGATATAGAGGAAAACAGTGTCCTCAGGTGGGTCCACATAAGTAGCATAACCGTCCCCCAGCTTAGTTCGGTCGCCCAAATCAGCAGGGTGCCTCTTCCAGTGCCACTAGTGGGCAGTGCATAAATAGACTCTATGCTCTTAAATCCTGATAGGATCAGGAAATTTCTCCTAATGTGGTCACTAATTTGTTGCAATTTTATCATTTGCAAATTTATGCTTTGTTAGATCAAAGAGCTTTTTTGTCTTTTGTTACTCCTTATATAGCGATTAATTTCGGAGTCAATCTCGAAATTTTAGTAGATACCTTCTTAGTTTCTACCCTAGTGGGTAAATCTATCATAGCCCGACGGGTATAGAGGAATTGTCTGGTTATGATATCTCAGAAAGTCACTTCAGCAAATTTAATCGAATTAAAGATGACTAATTTTGACGTCATTCTTGGCATTGATTGGCTTCATTCCTGCTATGCCTCAATCGACGGTAGAAACAAAATTGTCCATTTTCAGTTTCTGAATGAACCCATCCTAGAGTAGAAGGGTAGTACGTCAGCACTTAGGGGTCAACTGATTTCTTACCTTTGGGCTGGAAAGATGATATTTAAGGGATGTGTCTACCATCTCATTTGAGTACATGACTCTAGTTCAGAAAACCCTACTTTTTAATCAGTATCAGTAGTATGTGAATTCCTGTATGTGTTTCCCAAAGATCTTTTCATAGTTCCTCCCAAAAGTGAAATTGATTTTGGAATTAACCTTTTCCTAGATACTCAGCCCATCTCTATCCAGCCATACAGGATGGCTCCAGTAGAACTCAGAAAATTAAAGAATCTCTTAGATAAGGGATTCATTAAACCTAGTGTGTCCTCATGGGGCGCACCAGTTTTATTCGTGCATAAGAAAGACGATTCCTTCAGAATGTGCATAGATTACCATCAGTTAAACAAAGTTACGGTCAAGAACAAGTATCCACTCCCCAGAATCAATGACTTATTTGACCAACTTCAGGGTGCCAGTTATTTGTATATGATAGACCTCTGATCAGGCTATCATCAGCTTAGAGTCAGGGAAAGTGACATCCCAAAAATAGTTTTTCGAACTAGGTACGATCACTTTGAATTTTTAGTCATGTCCTTTAGTCTTACCAATTCCCCAGCAACCTTCATGGAAATGATTAACCATGTGTTCAAGTAGTACTTGGACATGTTCATCATAGTTTTCATTAATGACATTCTCGTTTACTCCCGTAGTGAAAACTATCCCAAAATAGTATTGTAGACTCTCACAAACCATCAGCTATTCGCCAAATTCAGTAAGTGTGAATTTTTTCTAAAGTCAGTAGCATTCCTTGGCCATATAATTTCCGATGATGACATTATATTTGATCACCAAAAGACTAACGTAGTGAGAAACTAGCCCAGGCCCATCACTCCATCAGATATCAAGAGTTTCTTAGGTTTGGCTAGTTATTACCGATGGTTTGTTAAGGGATTTTCATTTATTGCATCCCCTATGTAAATATTGACTCAGAAGAAAGTCAAGTTCCAATGGTCAGATCCTTGTGAGAAGAGTTTTCAGGAGTTAAAGACTCGACTCATAACAGCTCTAGTATTGACCCTACCAGATGGTTCCAATGGTTTTGTTGTGAACTGTGATTCTTTTAAAGTTGGATTGGGTTGTGTTTTGATGTAGAGAGGTAAGTTCATATCCTATTCTTCTAGAAATCTTAATCCCTATGAGAATAACTATCCTACTTATGATCTTGAGTTAGCAACAGTAGTTTTTGCCTTAAATATTTGAAGGCATTACAAGTATGGTGTGCACGTTGATGTTTTCACTGATCATAAGAGCCTGCAGTATATGTTCTCTAAGAAATACCTTAACCTCCATAAGACAGGTTGGTTGGAATTATTGAAAGACTATGATATGAGTTTTCTACACTATTCGAGCAAGTCTAATATAGTGGCTGACGCTCTCAGTAGAATGTCTATGGGTAGTGTTTCCCATGTTGAGAATAGTAAGAAGAAGTTAGTCCAGGAAGTTCATCAGCTAGCCCGACTAGGTGGTCGCTTAGTCGATTCAGCAAAAGGTAGTGTGTGGGTACAGAGTAGATCAGAATCATCCCTAGTTCCCTAAGTGAAGGAAAAGTAGGATAGGGATCCCAGTCTAGTCCAGTTGAAAGAATCAGTCAAAAATCAGAATGTAGAGGTTTTCCCCCAAGGGGGAGTTGGTATTTTGCGTTATCAAGGTCGTCTGTGTATGCCAGGTGTAGATGACTTGAGGCAGCGAATTCCTGCAGAAGCTTATGGTGTGCATTACTCTATTCATCCAGTGTCCACGAAGATGTACTGCTATTTGTAGGAGATCTATTGGTGGAGTGGGATTAAAAGAGACATTGAAAAGTTTATGGCTAAGTGCTTAACATGTCAGTAGGTTAAAATTGAGCATCAGAAGCCTAGTGGGTCCATGCATGAGTTCAGTATTCCCAAATAGAAATAGGAAAAAGTGAGCATGGACTTCATGATTATCTTGCCTCATACTCGTTGTTAGTATATTGCAGTTTGGGTCATTGTAGACAAGATGACCAAATCAGCTCATTTCTTTCTAGTTCATACCTCCTATTCATCTGAGTATTACGCCAAACTCTACATCAGGGATTTTCTCAGATTGCATGGTGTTCCATTGTCCATTATTTTATATAGAGGTACCCATTTCACCTTTCATAACTGGGAAGCATTCCAAAAGGCTCTTGGTACCCGATTTCATCTCAGTATAGCCTTTCATCCTCAGCCAGATGGTCAAGCAGAAAGGACTATTCAGACCTTAGAAAATATGTTGTGAGCATGTGAGATAGACTTTAAAGATAGTTGGGATGACCACATGCCTTTGATTGAGTTCACTTAGTACAACAGCAATCACTCCAGTATTCAGATGGATCTGTATAAGGTGCTTTATGAGAGGAGGTGTAGATCTTATATTGGTTGGTTTGATGTGGGTGAGGCTACAGTAGTAGGTCCTGGATTGGTGTTTGATACCTTGGAGAAGGTCCAGTTGATCAAGGAAAGGCTTAAGACAGCTTGGAGCTGACAAAAATCAAATGCAGATGTGCGCAAAAATGACCTAGAGTTCGATATTGGTCACTATGTGTACTTAAAGATCTCTCCTATGAAAGGAGTGAAGTATTTTGGAAAGAAAGGGAAACTCGATCCCTGATATATCGGTCCTTACTGAATTATCAGCCAATTCGGAAAGGTAGTTTATGAGCTTGAGTTACCTTCAGATTTATCTTTAGTACATCCAATGTTTCATGTCTCCTTGATAATGAAATGAATAGGTGAACTATCAGTCGTAGTCCATATTGAGAGCATAGATATTTAGAACAACCTCTCTCATGAAGTGATCCCAGTCGAAATCCTTGACTATCAGATTTACAGACTAAGGAATAAAGATATTCCTCTAGTCAATGTCCTTTGGTGGATCAGTCCGTTGAGGGAGATACTTGGGAAGTAGCAGAAGAAATGTGAACCAAGTATCCTCATCTATTCTGCGCTAATCCAAACTCATCTCAAGATAATAGTCTTCTTCATCTTAATCAGTTTTATGTTCAGATTTCAGTTACAATCGTGGTATCAGTTCGTATTGCATGTTCAGTTATATGTTAATGAGTCTGTTCAGTCATGTATCCATGCATCAGATATGCATTCTTAGTATATATATTGAGTTTATCAGTAATCCCAGTCATGCATTCATGAATCATGTTCAGCTATATCCATGCATCAGATATGCATGTTCAGTATGATAATTCAGAATACCAGTAATATCAATGTTCATGTCCAATAAGTAAGTTAGCCTCTCAGTATTCTCAGTCTCAGCAGTCTCATGCAATAATGAATGTTCCTAAAGGGGAGATAATGTAAAACCTCGCAGAATCCTAGGCCTAATTAAGTCCTTTAGGCTTGTCAAGGGGTCCCATAGTTAGAATATTTTAGCTAAGTACTCAGAATTAGTGTTATTTTAACCTACGAAGATTGGAAATATTATTTTGCGACCTTTACATTCATTAAATGTTGATGTTTAGGTTGATTCATGATCACGAATGTCCGTAGGAATTTTCGAACAAGTTTTGGATTTTTCAGATTTCGTTTGAAGCTCCGTTGGAATCCCAAAATAGTGGACCAACGCAATCTTGGCATGCCGCATCGACTATCGCATTGATTAATAGTTTCCCCAGTAACCAGCGTCCAATTCCAGTGAATTGACGTGAACATGACATGACGCGTTGGCTATCGCATAGATGCCATCGATGCACTTCATCGACCAACCATCGGTAACCCAGTTTTAAGTCATTAAAATACCATGTTCTTAGGGGTATTTAGGTCTTTTTTCCTCGACCCTTAGCCCCAAAAATTAAATTAAACTCCCTATAGAGAAAATATAGTCGTTCTTTCTCAAATTTGCCCAATAACAAAACCGTAGAAGATCAAATTTCAAATCAAGAACTCAAGGTTCAACCATAAACTTGAAGAAATTCTTCAACAAAGATATGTAAATTGTTCATCCAAGGGTTCCTTCAACCTTTGGAGTCAAAGAATCTCTCATGAACTTCAAGTAATTGATTTTATGATTTCCATGGTTAGAATTAAATTGTATCTATGACTTCTATTTGGATTAAGTTCCTAAATCATGATTATATATATATATCATGTGAAATTTATCATTATGTGTGTAGATTCGTGTGAATCCATGACAAACCCTTAACTTGTGAAATTAGAGATGAGTTATGATTCTCACTTGTTGTTCAATACTTTGTGCATATTCTATGCTCACCAAGTGCTTGATAAAGTGTCCATGTGAACTATTAAGAGAATTAAATCATGTCAAATTAGCTTATGTGCATGTTATATCATGCAAGTGTTTGTCAAAATGCCTCAATGTATGAATGATGATCAAGTTCATAGTTTACATATTTCATGTTATGTCATATCTCTTAATTTATGCTATCGAGTCCTGGGGTACTTGTAACTGACAATTTAGATGATTACCAAGAGCCATGGTCATTCATAGAACAGTATCAATTATGACACAATCAGTAGTAATCTTAGTCAGTTACAGAATTTAGGAAAAACTCAGTATAATCCATATTTGTCTGGTCTAATTCAGTATCAAGTTCAACCTCAGTAAACTCAGTCAGCTAACAAAATTCAGTAGTATTCTGTCAGTCAATGGAACTCAGTAAAATTAGTTCAGTTTAGCTAAATAGTAATCTCATTAACCGTTCAGTCCAACCTAGTACAGACAAAAAATCAGTTCAGTGTCTATTTAGTTAGTAGTAGGATTCAACAATGATTTAACCCAGGCGTGGGGGCATTAATGTTAGTAGAGGGTTTGATCCTAAGCAGCAATCCTTGTGCTACAGAACTATATAGCCAGTGTAAGTTGAGGTATCATCCTGCCAGACATTATGAGGGTTGATACTTCTCATCTGAGTTATCCTGCAAGCGAAGGTTGATGTAAGAGCTTCCTTTCAGAGAGAGTTCACTCACAACTTGTCCATACCCGTGGCACTGTATTGATACCATTCTAACTAGGGTTATAGGTTAGACCCCAAATCAACTAGAGAAGGGGCATGTCCGTTAGATGATTACCTCCAATAATCTCAGTTCCAGTTTCAGTCTCAAAATAGAACTCAGTTCTGTTTTTCAGATTAAGGACTATCAGACATAGTCACTCAGTTCAATACGGAACTCAGTGTGGTCGCACAATACTCAGAACTATTAGATATAGTCATTCAAATATTTATAATATAGTATTCATAAACTCAGATATTAGTTATCAGTATTACGATTCAGTACTCTATATTTACAGGATCTCAGTTATCGTCTATGTGTTTATGTATGTACTCTTACTTAGTCATACTCATGTTATTCAGTTATTACCGTGCATGCATATGAACCTATGTATATCAGCCTACCTCACAGACTAAACTAGTTTATTTAAAGTACTGACACATGTTTTTCTTTGTGCTATGATGTCTTATATCATAGGTTCAAATGCACGGGCCCCAGAGCACCCTTAGCAGTTAAGATTCTTAATTTTAAGAGTAGTGGTGAGTCCTCATAGTTTGAGTTCATATTTATTATATGAAGTACTTCAGGTTTATTTTAGTAGATGGAGTTAGTTGGAGTCTTGTCCCATCCACTCCACAGTTTAGACAGTTAGAGGATTTTTCAAACTAGAGTATTTTCATACAGTTATTAAGTTTTTCAGTACTTATATTTAGTTTTGATATTTTAATATCGCATTCAGATTTATTTACATATTTGAACCTTATGGTATATGTTTCCTCCTATTTCTACAATATTATAGTATTTATTATACAGTTATTACAATAGGTACCAGTTATGGGTTAGGTTGTGGTCCTTTTAGATTATGAGCACCGTGTAGCATCCAAGGTAAAAACTTGGGGTATTACACATACCCCAATCTTGTGATAATGAGTAGTTAGTCATGATATGATAAGGAATATTTCTTATAGTCCTACTAGGAGTCCTATATCTAGGAGTTACGAGTCTTATCTCACGTATATCTTTGTTACTAATATGGAGAGTCCATCGCTTGAATTTATTCCTATTTTTTTTGATTTTTTGTTGTCTTCCCTATTGACCTTCTTCGTATTCCCCTTATCTATGAGACTGAGTTTCCTATTGACCTCGAGCTTGGCACCCGACCTATTTCTATTGCACCTTTCCATTTGGATTCTACCGAGCTTAAGGAGCTAAACTTGCAACCTTAGTATATTCTTAGTAGTTGTTTTATTAGATTGAGTGTGCCCTCATGGGGATATGCTTTATTGTTTGTAAAGAATAAGTATGGTTCTGTATGTATGTGCTTTGATTATAGGCAGCTTAATTAAATGACGGTGATAAACCATTATCCTATGCCTCGCATCGATGATTATTTTGACCAGCTTCAAGAAGAAGTTGTGTTGTCTTAGATTGGTTTGAGGTCTAGTTACAATTAGTTGAGGATTCAGGCTAAAGATGTCTCGAAGATAGCTTTTAGTACCCGTTGTGGTATTTATAAGTTCTTACTAATGCCTTTTGAGTTTACTAATTCCTTGCCACATTCATAGGCTTGACGAACTGAGTATTAAGGCCTTAATTGGACTCGTTTATGATTATGTCCATTGATGATATCCTTTTGTATTGGAAGTGTAGTGAGGAGAATACTCAACATTTGAGGATTATGCTCCATACTTTAAGATATCATGTGTTTTTAGCCAAGTTCTGTAAGTGTGAGTTTTGTCTTGATCCGGTGACATTCCTTGGACATCGTGTGTCCAAGAAAGATATTATGGTGACCAATAAAAGATTAAGGTGATTCATTATTGGAATAGACCTACATATTCCACTGAGGTCCCTATTTTTATTGGTTTGGCCAGTTATTATAGATGCTTTGTCGAGGGCTTTGCTACTATTTTAGCCCCTATGACCAGTTTGATTCAGAAGGAGGTTCCTTTTTTATGTTCCAAAGAGTGTAAGTCGAGCTTTGGAATGTTCAAGGAATTTCTTACTTTAGCTCCTATATTAGCTCTTCATGTTGAAGTTAAGGGATTCACCATGTTTTTTTATTCTTCAGGTGTTAGTCTAGGTTATGTATTGATGCAGTGGGATCATGTTATTGCTTATGCTTCTAGATAGCTTAAGGTGCATGAGCATAACTACCCACTTCATGATTTGGAGTTGCCGGCAGAAGTTTTGTCACTGAAGATTTAGTGGCATTATCTGCATGGTGTGTATTATGAGATTTTTACAGATCATGCCTTCAACATCTTATGACCAAGTCAGAGCTTAATGCTCGACAGGTTAGGTGATGGATTTGCTTAAGAACTACGATATTTCTATCTTGTATGATCTAAGCAAGGAAAATATGGTTGCTTATGACTTGAATTGGAAGGTAGTGAGTATGGGTATCTTGGCATGTATTTCAGTTTCTGAAATGCTATTAGTATAGGACATTCAATCCTTATCTAACTTGATTATTTACCTTTATATTTTAGACACTAAAAGGAGTTTAGCTAGTTTAGAGACCGTCTCTTTATTTGAGATGATTTATGATCGTCAGTTTAAGGATCGCAAGCTTCGTTACCTTCATGATCAAGTGATTATAGGTGAATCTAAGAGGGTCACAATATATTTCACGAGTTTTTTGAGATTTTGTGGTAGTATTTGTGTTCCTTAGATTGATGACTTGATTCAGTTGATTTTGCATAAGGCTCATTGCTCTAGATATTTAATTCACCCCAGTACAGCCAAGATGCATAGATATTTGACATAAAATTATTAGTGGAGTCGTATTTACAGTGACCAAGCGCACAGGCAAGCGTACGTGGTCTTATCAAGTAGTAAAGTCGCTTCAAGGAAGCCCAAGTATCGATCTCACAGGGACTTGAGTTCGCAGCCTATCTAATTCTAGTCTAACTAATTGAGAAAAAATAAACAAGAAGAGAGTTTGTAATTTTTATATTAAAAATAAAATAAATGATTCGTAAAAATAAAAGTCTTGGGACAATCAATGGATTAAAGCCCAAGGTTAAAGCACTTCGAACAATAAAACTATGTTATTGAATTTCCTTCGTTAACTTGCTTATCTTGGTTGTTAATTCTTAGAGTTAATTGCATGATCATGATTTACCTACCTCTAATCTTTTACCTAATATGGACATTACAACTACATCATTGATCGGGGATTTAATAATCCGATTAAGTTAATTAAATCTATCATCCTACATTTGAATCAAGTAAGACATCTAAGTACATCCCTGTCCTAGATGCTAAGTTCAATTTTTTATTTTATAAATGAATAAAAACCCAAACTTTATTTATTCTCATGTTATATCTCTCTATTCCCTGTCCCAAGATCAAAAGGTCAACAATTTATGTATTTCATGGGTGATCAATCCATAATATAATTAAAACAAGAATAAACAAACAGCCAAAAATGATAAGCGAATTAAGCCAAATTAATCCAAAATAATAATAATCATGTTCTTGGCTTTAACCCCGGAAAGAGGGTTTAGCCTTGAATGGAAATATTCATCTTACAATCCCTTGTAATGATGATACAAACCATAAAAAAATAAATTAAAGAATGATAAAACCTACAAAGAAGTTGTGGTAGCCTCCAATGATATCCCAAGTGATCTAGGATTTTCCAAGTTGTCCCAAGATGCTTAAAACATTTTTTAGGACGTTATATTTATAGTAGAAAAGTTATATACCAAGTTGGATTAGGTTTACACGCTGTTTTACTTCAGTTGGGCGAAATTTTCCCTATTTTGGTGCTCCCCGTGTCGCGCAATATTTCCAGGACATAATTGTAAAAAAATCTGTCAAATTCCAGTAGCTAGTCGCGATTTCAACGTCTCAAGGGGCCTTCTTAAACCCCATTATAAGATACACGCACCTATGTGTAAAACTCTTAGGTCTATTATGAAACCATAAATATTTTAAATCATCCATTGTCTATCTTTATAGTATACACACGCCCCATACATTTCAGGGGTCCAAATTGCGTCCAGCTTGCGTCTTGTGCTTTCGTTGAGCCATTCCGAGCCTTATTGAGTTGTTTTCACTTGATTTGAAGCTGATATATCCTTAATATGTCATCATAATCAATTAAACAAGAATCATGTAGTATTAAACACAATAATTTAGAGCTCAAAACAACACAACATCCTTAAAGACAAACTAGAAACACGAGCTAAGCATAGGCTAAATTCACATTGAGTTTAAACTCATTGTTTTGACTCTTTTATTGATCCAATTGACCCTTGAACATTATAAATGAGATTTTTTTACATATAAATATATAATTACAACCTTAAGAACTCATCAAAACACATTAGAACCCTAAACAAGAGACTAAACAAACACCTAGCTCAAGCAAGTTACACTAGTTTTCTCGGTTGAATACTAAATGATCAATTTTAATCAAAACTCATGTGAAACAAAAATTAAACATCATAAAAACATACTTGGAAATGTATATGATCAGTTATATAATTATCAATACATATAGCATAACAGTCATCCTCAAAACAAGCCTAAAACAGCTATAATAGTAACGCTAGAATGCATAAATTCACCAAACATCACCACCCCACACTTAAAGCCTTGATCATCCTCAAAAAACTCTTAACTATAAATACTATGATATGGAGAAACTACACACATCTAATACAAGCAATAAATTCAATCTAGCACTACAATGACTACACGAAATGCAAGTTCGCAACACTAAGCATGTTATACACAATTGAAAGCTCATGAATCCTACTTTAAAAATATCCTAGACTCAAGAATTTACTCCACAAGTATCAAACTAATGCATATCGTTCAATCAAGTACATCATACAAATCACACACATTCATCAAACATGTGCCCCTCACAACAAGAGAGTTACCAATAATTACTTGCAATAATGCAATTTATAACATAATATGTACAATTATTAAATTACGCTCACTCTCACAAAGAATTCACAAGTTACACATAATGAACCAAAGGCTTGCCCTTATTCTAATACTCCAGTAATAGTCGAACATAAAGCTTAGGATCAATTAAGACTTTTTCGGGTTGTAATGAAGGCTAAGGGATGGGTAGGAACTATTTGGGAATAGTGACTAACCTCTCTAAGTGATTTAATACACTACATTATTCATTTAAAACCAATCTCTAACAACCAAATTACACTTTTTCATCCACCCATAATTTTTATTTTTGCCCGATCTCTTTTAAGCATTTTCACAAACACATCGTGGGCGTAGTGTTTATTCCTTCAAGATTAAATTTTTCTCATTCTCTACAATCATGGGAATATTTTTAACACCATTTATATCATTAGAAACCACCACATATTAAATATAAACACCAATGACTATTTCCTTGGGGCATCAATTTCACCTTTTTCTTCTTCAATTTCTCAAACTTCTTTTTCACTTATTTCTTCTTCTTTTTTCAATTAAAGCACTTAGGAGTTTTTTGGATTAATTTATGGTCTATTAAAGAAGGGGATTGAGCTAATTATGAGGCTACCAAAGAAAAGGCTAAAGGCTCAATTGGGGTTAACTTGGATAATGCACAAGGCGTAGGACTAATAAAAGGTTTAAAACAAGGCTATCAAAGAAATGCCTAAATCATCTCCTAAACCCACATTCTTTATTTCACTTCACATACACACTGGGCAAGTTTTAAACATCACATGCAACATGGAATATACAAATACCTCACATCACACATGGCACATGCTCAACTCAATAGGATCATCATAAACTCCCAACCAAATAATAGAACAAATTCAAAATTAAGCCAACATGAAAAAAGTCATAAACTTAAGACTAAAAGTCTCAAAATAGCAATTCACTGATCAATCAATATGCTTTTACAAACAAACCCACTTGCATCATGCAATCAAAAATTGCACCAACTAGAATATCTTACTTATTCCTAACCTAATTTTTTTTAAATTTAGCAAAAATTTGGGAATTTCCCTACCCCATACTTAAAAATCTAATTTGTCCATAAAGTGAACTTTTAAAGTAAGAGATAGAAATACTACCTGAGGCCTCTAGGACTAGCTAGCAGCATCTTCACACATAAATGAGGTCTATGGGATCCCACACTCAATCTTTGCCATGCTTTAAGCTCAAGTTTATGGTACTCAGACATTTCATTAATCTGTGAATCAACCAAAAATAAAAACTACATGAAATAAAAAACTAAAAATTAAAAAGAAAACATACTTAGCTTGGGTTGCCTCCCATGAAGCGCCTAATTTAGTGTCGTAGCACGACCCATATAAAAATTTCCCCCCACCTTGAGGATATAAATTTCACCCCAACATCGCAGCCATATTTTTGCCTCGCTCATAGGGTGGTGGTAAAAAAACTAAAGAACCAAGTAATGGAATGTAAAATGGTAAACCACTCGGTCTTGAAGTGAGGTGTGTTTTTATGTTGCTTGTCCAGTGTAAAATCAAGAATATAGAATTCTTGTTCCTTATCTTCACACTCTTCCACTATTTTAAATGATTGCACAGACAAGACATTATCTAAACATAATGAACAAAAGCGTTTCGAATGCATCCCAACAAATCCTACTTCATAATTTACACAATCTACTACACACTAACTTTTATTCACCTCCTTAATTTCAGTCTCAAGATTATGATAAAAATTGAGTGGTTGTGATTCTTGTGTTTTCTCCAAACATTGGTTAATATCCTCTTCATATATTTCTTTGCTTAGCCCCTATAGACATGGTGGCAGTGGTGTCCCCTTAATAATTTCCACAATATTTGTTTTCGAGTACTCAGACTTCCTCGAATTATCCGCATTACATTGTGAAGGTTCCGTTCAAGAACTTTCATAAAAATCTGGACAATAAGCAACAAGGTGGTGTCCTCCACAAAAACAAATAGAATTGCCATCACCCAAAAACCAGCTATGCTAGACTGACATCTCGAAAAGAGTATCACCAAAATAGAAATAAAGGAAAATAAAAAGAAACTAAACAAAAACTATTTACAACTCAATATAGAAAAACTAAAAATAAGATAGTTGCCTAATAAAAAGTCCTCAGCAATGGCACCAAAAACATGACAGTGCACACGCAAGTGTATGTGGTCTTATCAAGTAGTAAAGTGGCTTCAAGGAAGCCCAAGTATCGATCTCACAGGGACTTGCGTTCGTCTTCTATCTAATTCTAGTCAAACTAATTGAGAAAAAATAAACAACAAGAGTGTTTATAATTTTGTATATTAAAAATAAAGTAAATGATGGGTAAAAATAAAAGATTTGGGACAATCAATGAATTAAAGACCAGGGTTAAAGCACTTCGAACAATCATACTATGGTATTGAATTTCCTTCGTTAACTTTCTTATCTTGGTTGTTGATTCGTAGGATTAATTGCATGATCATGGTTTCCCTACCTCTAATATTTTAACCTAATCTGGACATTACAACTACATCGTTTAGCGAGGATGTAATAATCCAATTAAGTTAATTAAAGATCCTATGTTTGAATCAAGTAAGGCATCTAAGTACATCCTTGTCTTAGATGCTAAGTTCAATTCTTTATTTTATAAAATAATAAAAACCCAATCTTTGTTTATTCCCATATTCTATCTCCCTATTTCCTCTTCCGATATCAAAAGGTTGACAATATATGTATTTCATGGGTAATTAATCCATAAAATAATTAAAACAAGAATAAACAAATAACCAATAATGATAAGCGAATTAAACGAAATTAATCCAAAAAAATAATAATCATGTTCTTGGCTTTAACCACGGAAAAAGGTTTTAGCCTTGAATGGAAATAGTCATCATCCAATCCCTTAGAATGATGATACAAATGTAATACCGCAAGTTTTGGACTATAATGAAAATCCATCATTCCTATGCATAGACATTTCAAAAGCCTCGAATCCTATTTAAATTTAGTGTGTTAATAAATTATGTAGTGTGGGAATATATTTGAGCATGAATTTAGATCATATAGGTCCCCTAACTCAAGTACAAGTTGAAAGCTTTCCTATCGTTAAAGTTTTAGTGAGCGTCAAAATATGGGTCAAATTCAATTGATAATAACTTGTAGTATATGATGAAATGGGAGACTTACTATATATTAAATGAAATCTCTTTGAATTATCTTTTCAACTATACCGATTTCGCTTAAATCCCATATCGGAGCAAGGAGTTATGCTTATTTTACTCCAACATGTCGGGCTGACAACTGTGTGGTGACAATTTTGACGGCCTGTCACATTTGTGACGCCTAGTCAAAATGGTCGTCGGCCTTAGGCAATATACAGCTTCTATGTGATGACATTTTTGACTCTTTGTCACGAATGTCGTCAGCTTTTCTTTCCAGAACTTCAGCGACGTTTTAGTAAGGGTATTTTGGTCTTTTTCCTTCACTTCCCACAACATATAACCCTCAAGGAACGTATTATATTCCACTCATTTTAGTTAAACATCTCAAAAATATCTCTCATACACTTTTAACCATAAGATTAGGGTTTTCTCTCAAGATCATATACTCAAGAACAAGAACATTTTCTCCTAAAGGTGTTAAACCCTAGTCAAGAAAAATCAATAGCAAGCCTAAGGATTTCTTCAAGAACCTTCAAGAAACATTAGATCTCTTTCAATATCAAGCTTGAAAGTATGTGTAGTGTTCATCCATGGATCTCAAGAATCATGTTTTAAATTATAAATTGTGATTTCCTTGTTGTGTTATGACTATATTCATGTTGATGATTGTTGTTTGGATTAAAGGTTGTATCTTGATGTGTTTTCTATGAAGCATGTGAATATTTTAGTTGAAACCCATAAATTTTGAATGGATTAAGATTTTCAAATTGACATCCACACCTATGCCTTAAAGAGTGCATGCAAGGTGTTTGATAAATGCTAAGGATGCTAGAAATTCATGTTTACATGGTTCCATAATATCTAAATGACAAATCCATGTTATCTATATAATTCAATATGAATTTCATGCTATTGATGTGTTGCTATTGTTATGGTATGAAGCATGTATGATAATGGAGATATAAAATATGTACATGAAATATATCCATTCACTCCCTACCATGCTTAAGATGTTGAAGAACTACATGAAGTATAATATCCCCTACTTATGACAATGTTAATTCTGGACTCTATTCTTATGATCAAGTCAATCATGTTGTGTAAGTTTCCTTCCATCGAGTCCTGAGGGTATTCGTACCCGAAATTATAGTTGTGTGCCTAGAGCCATGTCATGTTATCATGATATTCTCAGTTATTCTATGACCTATAGAATTCAGTTAGTCATGTTACTCAGGAAAACTCAAAAATGTCAGTAGTCTAAGTAGTTCAGTAATCTCAGTGATCTCAGTACTCAATAATATCTTTAACCTTAGTATTCAAAGTCAATCTCAGTAACTTCAGTACTCTCAATCAGTCCTCAGAACTAAGTACATTTCGTTAGTCATCAAAATTCAGTAAATATAGTTTATCTCCGCTAAACAATACCACTAGTATTAGTTCACTTAATTAGTATCAGTTTAGCTAATCAGTTCAGTTGATTTATTTAGTTTAGCTTAGTTATCCAGTTCAGTGTCTTTCAAATGGGAGTAGGATTCACCACCGAGTGAGCCTAGGGATGGAGACTCAACCACTAAAAAGGATGTATATCCTTAGAAATTATCCTTAAATTCCAGAACTACGTAGCCAGTGTAGGTATGATATGTGACCCGTTAGATAGGACTGGCATACTCAGGGGTCACCCGTTAGCACATTTATATGTATAGGACTGATCCAGGAGTCACCCGTTAGATTAGGACTGACTCCACAGTAGTTTTCTTTACTGATGGCACAGTACTGACACCCTTCCAATCAGGGAAGAGATTGGACCCCAGTCATCTTAGCTTGGGGCATGTCGGTTAGATAAACACATCCCATAGTTTCAATTACAAATTCAGGACTGTCAGATACAGTCAATTTAGTTCAGTAGTACAGATTAAGTACCGTTAGAGACAGTCAATCCTTATCATTAAAAATAGACTTCAAGATCACCCATTAGACAGGACAGATCCCAACTATAGTTAAATAGTATCAGAATCATCAAATTTAAAGATACCTGATAGATAAGACTAATCTCAAATTTAGTTACTTCATATAGAATGGAACTCAGATAGTTCCATCGAAACTTACACTGTCATATATAGGTGCTCAGTATCAGTTACATCAGTTAGGCCAATCATCACAGTTATATCAGTTATGTCAGTCGTCATAGCTTACGTTATCAATACTCGATTTCAGGACTATAAGACACAGTCAATCAGACTAGTTTTTCATAATTTGAACTGCAAAAAATAGTCATTCATCTATTCAGTATCTCATTATCAGTAAAGTCATGTCGACAGTATTCAGACTCAGTAATCAGTATCACCACGAGTTAAGTTAGTGTTGCTTATGCATGTATGTATTCCCACGTTCATATTAGTCAGCATTGTACATGCAAATAAACCTTTGCATTTAGCCTACCTCACTCGTATACTCAGTACATTTAGTCGTACTGATGCATTTGTGCTATGATGCTTTCTCTTATGTTACACCATAGGTTCAGAGGAATGTGTTCCAGATCAGCAGTAGAATTCCAGTCATAGAGTTGCAGTGAGTCCTCATCCATTCGAGGACGATATTATTTTCTTTCATTTATTATTTTATTTAAGTTTTTCTAGATGGAATTAGTTGGAGACATGTTCTATCAACTCCTTATTCAGACAGTTTAGAGGCTTTCTAGACTATAGCATGTCAGACGGTTATTTTAGATTTGTTTTGGTATTGTTATACCATTTTCAGACATTATTCTTATCACATGTTTTTATTTAGATTTGAACCTTATGGTCATTCAGTAATTGTTTCCACATTTTCATGTTATATTATGTAGTGTACAGGATTAGATATTACTCATGGGTCATCTTGTGGTCATTCGAGGTCATGAGCACCGTGTAGCATTCCGGCTCAGAAAATTGGGGTGGTACAAACTTGGTATCAGAGCCTAAGGTTCAATAGAGTCGTAGGAAGTTTGAAAGCCACTTCTAGTAGAGTCTTGTACATACGCGTGTGGTGCACCACACTTATGTGTAAAAGGCTATGAGATATTTTAGGAATAGTTTTCCTTCTTTCATATCTCATATCGTTCTATATCAAGGTTCTCTAAGTAACTCATGTAGATTCTCATCATTCTTCACTCATGATAATTCCACCTTACTTTCAAGGTAATAGAAATAATGAAGTTCAAGTCCTAAAGATTGGGCTTTATCGGACAGTATCCCATCAGTTAAGTTATGTCCCAAAGTTGTACGAATCTCATTCATAATCCAAAGAACTTATTCTCGAACCTAGATTTAGACATGCCATCAGATCCCTTTTCAAAATACTATGATAGCATGTGACCCAGAGTTAAAAGCATGAACCCAAGAGTTTAGCAGTAGACAAGTTGGGATACGATATCCAGATTAAATAAATTATATATGTATGGGGATAGTTGTGCTATAATAAATAAGTAGGATTGAACAGTATGAGTTTGAAATTTAAGTTTATTGACTTGAAATTAAACATGAAGATGTGAATGTGATATTAGTAGTATGTGGGAAAATAGAGGCAGATGATGTATTTAGTTAGGCGAGTATGTGTAGATAAGAGTGTAAGTATGTGATGATGATTTCAGTGCAGTCAGAGATTAGTTTAGTGTTCACAGACGTATGATGATGGCTTAAAGATAAGGGAGAGATAATAGATCAAGTAACCAAGTCAGGTTCTCTGATTCCAGTAGTAGTGCCAGTATGTACAGAAAAGCAGTTAGGGAAGGCGATTCCCAATCCATCCTTATCTCTGCATAAAGCTTCGTACTTCAATCAGCATAGTGCCTATGTATGCTTCATGTCTTAGATTCCATGAATATATCTTATGTTCACACACATTCCATAGAATCGTGTGCATTTTTAGTTCTCAGTAGAGGTACTTCAGTTCTAGATCACTCAGTGTTACGAATCGTGTTCCATGAATTCAGAAATTCCAAACTCAAGTCATGCAGCTCATGACTCATTCAGTCCCTTCTCATATATATAATACTTTATGGTATCATCCCAAATACTAAGATTAATTACAATTCAGTCTTGCATACCTAGCATATAGTTATCAGTTACTTAGTTTATCTGATAAGTCAGTATGTCTATGCATTCGTGCATCACGCTTCAGTTTTAGATTTTAGGTAATAAATCACGATTTCATACCTAGGTGCCTTGAGCATCGCCCTAACATCCTTAATATCTCATCAAGGTCAGTCCAGCATCCTTCAAGGGACATAGTGTCCCAAGGGGGAGATATACTATAGCCCCCAAACTTCCTTAATTTAGACATGTCGTTTTCATTGATGAATCTATCTTGGAGGAAGTGTTACTTATGATCCAACCTCTATCTCCAAAACTTAGCAGTATGCCATGTACTCAATGGCTCAGTTTAGTCCATAATATGATACTCTATCTATGTCATGAATTGCAGACTCAGTTTAGTTTAGGTATCACGCTCCAGACTAAGTCATGTTCTCATGTTTTCACTCATGTATTTTGAGTAAGTAGTTTTAGACTCATCGGTATTTTTAGTTCAAGGTAACGACCTTCCTTGAAGTTACTGATTCTCATGTTCAGATTTCAGTAACAAACTTGGAATTCAGTTCCATGCTTAGTTTTCAGTTCAAACTTGGTATCTTTACCATTACATGTTCAGTCACATGTTCATAAGTCAGTTCAGTGATAAATTCATGCATTAGATATGCGTGGTCAGCTTATCAGTACTTTCAATCATGTAGTCACGTATCATGTAAGTCATACAGTCCTACATAAGATATGCATAGATTTATCTTATCAGTTATGCATCAGATATGCATTCTCATTTGAGAAACTCAGTTCATCAGAACACTCAGTCCTACATTCAAAAATCAGTTACTCATTCATTAGATATGCATGTTCAGTGCGATATATTTAGCTTATCAGTTATGTTAGTCCCTAAACCATGTTTCAGTAGTGTATGTCTTATACGTACTTTAGTTGATCTTTTCTTCCATCTCAGTCATTCTCATTCGAGGACGAATTTTACAAGGGGGAGATATTGTAATACCCCATATTTTGGACTAGAATGAAAATCCATCATTCCTATGTGTAGACGTTTCAAAAGCCTCGAATCCTATTTAAATTTAGTGTGTTAATCAATTATGTAATGTGGGAATCTATTTGAGCATGAATTTAGATCATATAGGTCCCCTAACTCAAGTACAAGTTGAAAGTTTTCCTACCGTTCAAGTTTTAGTGAGGGTCAAAACTTGGATCAACTTCAATCAACCATAACTCATTGTATATGACGAAATGGGTGGATTAATATATATCAAATGAAATATCTTTGAATTATTTTTCCAACGATACCAATTTCACCTAAATCCAATATCGAAGCAAAGAGTTATGCCCATTTTACTCCAAAATGTCGGGCTGGCAACTATGTGACGACAATTTTGATGGCCTGTCACATTTGTGATGCCTTGTCAAAATGGTCACCCACCTTGGGAAGAATCCAGCTTCTTTGTGACAACATTTTTGACGCCCTATCACATTTTGACGCCTTGTCATTAGTTTTTCTTTCCATAACTTGAGAGACGTTTTAGTAAGGATATTTTTGTTTTTTCCCTTCACTTCCCACGACTTATAACCCTTAAGGAACGTATTATATTCCATTCTCTTTAGTTAAACATCTCAAAAATCTCTCTCATACACTTTCAACCACAAGATTAGGATTTTCTCTAAGATGATCTCCTCAAGAACCAGAACATTATCTCCCAAAGGGGTTAAACCCTAGTGAAGAAAAATCAATAGAAAGCCTATGGATTTCTTCAAGAACCTTCAAGAAACATTAGATCTCTTTCAAGATCAAGATTTAAGGTATGCGTAGTGATCATACATGGGTCCCTTTTATCCATGTATCTCAAGAATCATGTTTTGAATTATAAATTGTGATTTCCTTGTTGTGTTATGACTATATTCATGTTGGTGATTGTTGTTTGTATTCAAGGTTGTATCATGATGTGTTTTTCATGAAGCATGTGAATAAGTTAGTTTAAACCCATAAATTTTTGATGGATTAAGATTGCCAAATTGATAAGCACACCTCTTCCTTAAAGAGTGCATGCAAGGTGGTTGATAAAATGCTTAGGATGCTAGAACTTCATGTTTACATGGTTCCATGATATCTAAATAACAAGTTCATATTAGCTATATACTTCAATATGAATTCTAGCTATTGATGTGCTGCTTTTACTGTGGTATGAAGCATGTATGATAATGGAAAAATACAATATGTACATGAAATATCTCCATGCACTCCCTACCATACTTAAGATGTTGAAGAACTACATGAAGTATAATATCCCCTACTCATGACAATGTAAATTGTGGACTCTATTGTTATGATCAAGACAGTCATGTTGTGTCAGTTTCCTTCCATCGAGTCCTGGGTGATTTCGTACCCAAAATTATAGCTGTGTGCCTTAGCCATGTCATGTTATCACTATACTCTCAGTTAAGACATGATCTATAGAATTCAGCTAGTATGTGACTCAGGAAAACTCAGAAATCTTAGTAGTTTAAGTAGTTCAGTAATCTCAGTGATATCAGTACTCAGTAATATCTGTAACCTCAATATTCAAAGTAAATCTCAGTAACTTTAGTACTCTCAATCCATCCTCAGAACTCATTATATTTTGTTAGTCATCGAAATTTAGTAAACATAGTTTAGCTTCGCTAAACATTACCACTAGTATTAGTTCAGTTAATCAGTATCAGCTCAGTTAATTAGTTTAGTTCAGTTATTCAGTTTAGCTCAGTTATCCAGTACAGTGTCTTTCAGATGGAAGTAGGATTCAGCACCGAGTAAGCCTAGGGATGGGGACTCAATTGCTAGAATGGACAGAGATCCTTAAAAGAAATCCCTAAGTTCCAGAACTACGTATCCAACATAGGTACGAGATGTCACCCAATAGATAGGAGTGTCATACTCAGGGATCACCCGTTAGCACATTTATATATATAGGACTGATCCCAAGAGTCACCCGATAGATTAGGACTGACTCTATAACAGTTGTGTTTACTGGTGGCGCTGTACTAACACCCTTCCAGTCAGGGCAGAGATTGGACCCGAGTTAGCTTAGCTTGGGGCATGTCGGTTAGATTAACACATCCCACAATTTCAGTTATAGATTTAGGACTGTCAGATACAATCAATTTAGTTCAGTAGTACAGATTCAATACCGTTAGAGACAATCAATCCTTATCATTATAAATAGACTTCAAGATCACCCATTAGACAGGACTGATCCCAACTATAATTAAACAGTATTATAATAATCAGATTTAAAGATCACCCTCTAGATAGGATTGATCTCAAATTTAGTTAGTCCATATAGAATGAAACTCAGATAGTTCCATCAAAACTTAGACTGTCAGATACAGTCGCTCAGTATCAGTTACATCGGTTAGGCCAATCATCAAAGTTATATCAGTCATCATAGCTTACGTTATCAGTACTCTGTTTCAGGACTTTTAGACACAGTCAATCAGACCTATACTTCATAATTTGAACTGGCAGAAATAGTCATTCATCTATTCAGTATCTCAGTATCAGTAAAGTCATGTCGACAGTATTCAGACTCAGTGGACGGTATCACCACGAGTTAAGTTGTAGTTTCTTATGCATGTATGTATTCCCACGTTCATATTAGTAAGCATTGTTCATGCATATAACCCTTTGTATTTAGCCTACCTTACTCGTATACTCAGTATATTTAGTCGTACTGACGCCTTTGCGCTATGGTTCTTTCTTTTATGTTACACCATAGGTTCAGAGGCACGTGTTCCATATCAACATTAGAATTCCAGTTGCCGAGTTGCAGTGAGTCCTCATCCATTCGAGGATGATATTATTTTATTTTATTTATTATTTCATTTATGTTTTGCTAGACGGAGTTAGTTGGAGACATGTTCCATCAACTCCTTATTCAGATATTTTAGAGGCTTTCTAGACTATAGCATGTCAGATAGTTATTTTAGATTTATTTTGGTATTGTTATACCATTTTCAGACATTATTCTTATTTGATGTTTTAATTAAGATTTTAACCTTATGGACATTAAGTACATGTTTCCACATTTTCATGTTATATTATGTAGTGTACAGGTATCGATATCAGTCAAGGATTAGCTTGTGGTCCTTCAGGGTCATGAGCATCGTGTAGCATTCTGGTTCAGAAAATTGAGATGTTACAAACTTGGTATCAGAGCCTAAGATTCAATAGAGTCCTAGGAAGTATGAAAGTTGCATCTAGTAGAGTCTTATACATGCGTGTGTAGTGCACCACACTTATGTGCAGGAGGCTATGAGATGTTTTAGGAACAATTTCCCTTCTTTCACGTCTCAGATTGTGCAATAGCAAGGTTCTATAAGAAACTCATGTAGATTCTCATCATGCTTCACTCATGTTAATTCCACCTTACTGTCAAGGAAACAAAAACAATGATGCTCAAGTCCTAAAGATAGGGCTTTCTCAAATAGTATCCCATCAGTTAAGTTATGTTCCAAAGTAGTATGGATCTCATTCATGATCATGAGAACTCGTTCTCGAACCTAGATTTAGATATGCCATCAGATCCAGTCTCAAAATCCTATGATAGCATGTGACCCAGAGTTAGAAGTATGCACCCAGGAGTTTAGCGGTAGACAAGTTGAGATACAATATCCAGATTAAATAAATTATGTATTCATGGGGATAGTTGTGCTATAACTCAATAGGCTTGAACAGTGTGAGTTAGAAATTTAAATTTATTGATTTGAAATTAAGCATGAAGGTGTGAATGTGATATTAGTAGTATGTGAGAAAATAGAGGTAGATGATGTCTTTAGTAAGGCGAGCATGTGTTGATCACAGTGTAAGTATGTTATGATGATTTTAGTGCAGTTCAGAGATTAGTTTAGTATTCACAGACATATGATGATAACTTAAAGCTATGGGAGAGATAATAGAAAAGTAACCAAGTCAAGATCTCAGATTCCAGTAGTAGTGCCCGTATGTACAGAAAAGCAGTTAGGGAAGGCGATTCCCGACCCATCGTTATCTCTGCATAAAGTTTTGTACTTCAATCAGCATAGTGCCAATGTATGCTTTATGTCTCAGATTCTATGAATAACGCTTATGTTCACATTCATTCCATAGAATTGTGTGCGTTTTTAGTTCCCTATATAGGTAGTTCAGTTCTAGATCACTCAGTGTTACAAATCATGTTCCATGAACTCAGAAATTCCAGATTCAGGTTATGTAGCTCATGACTCATCTAGTCCTTTCTCATATGGATAATACTTTATGGTCTCATCCTAGCTAGTCAGATTAAGTACACTTCAGTCTTACATACCTAGCATTCAGTTACCAGTTACTCAGTTAATCAGATAATTCAGTATGTCTATGTATTCGTGCATGATGCTTCAGTTTTAGATTTTGGATAATTAATCATGATTTCATACCTAGGTGCCTTGTGCATCTGTCCAACTTCCTTAATATCTCAGCAAGGTAAGTACAGCATCCTTCAAGGGACATAATGTCCCAAGGGGGAGATATACTATAGACCCTAAACTTTCTTGATTTAGACATGTCATTTTCTTTGATGAATCTAACTTAGAGTAAGTGTTTTCTTATGATCTGGCCCTCTAGCTCCAAAACTCAAAAGTAAGACATGTACTCGATGGCTCTGTTTAGTCCATGAAACGATACTCTATCTATGTCATGCATTGCAAACTCAGTTCAGTTTAGGTATCACGCTCCATACTCAGTTATGTTCTCATGTTTCCACTCATGTATATTGAGTAATTAGTCTCAGACTCATCGATATTTTAAGTTCAAGGTGACAACCTTCCTTAAGGTGACTCATTCTCATGTTCAGATTTCAGTAAGAAACTTGGTATTCAGTTCCATGCTTAGTTTTCAGTTCAAACTTGGTATATTTACCATTACATGTTCAGTCACATGTTCATAAGTTGGTTCAGTCATGTATTCAAGCATCAAATATGCGTGGTCAGCATATCAGTACTTTCAATCATGTATTCATGTATCATGTCAGTCATATAGTCATGCATCAGATATGCATGGATTCATATTATCAGTTATGCATTCTTATTTGAGAAACTCAATTCATCAGAACACTCAGTCCTACATTCATAAATCAGCTACTCATTCATCAGATATACATGTTCAGTGAGATGTATTCATCCTATCAGTCATGTCAGTCCCGAAACTATGTTTTAGAAGTGTATGTCCTGTACATACTTTGGTCGATATTTTCTTACATCTCAGTCATTCTCATTCAACGACGAATGTTTCCAAGAAGGAGATATTGTAATACCCCATATTTTGCACTAGAATGAAAATCCGTCATTCATATGCGTAGACATTTCAAAAATCTTGAATCCTATATAAATCTTGTGTGTTAATCAATTATGTAGTTTGGAAATCTATTTGAGAATGAATTTAGATCATATAGGTCCCCTAACTCAAGTACAAGTTGAAAGCTTTCCTTTCGTTCAATTTTTAGTGATCGTCAAAACTTGGGTCAACTTCAATAGACCATAACTCATTGTATATGATTAACTGGTGGGTTAATAGATATAAAATGAAATAAATTTGAATTATATTTCCAACGATACTAATTTTGACTAAATCCAACATCGGAGTAAGGTGTTACGTCCATTATACTCCAGCATGTCGGGCTGGCAGCTGTGTGACGACAATTTTGATGGCCTGTCACATTTGTGATGCCTTGTCAAAATGTTCTTCAGCCTTGGGTAGAATCCAGCTTCTGTGTGACTACATTTTTGATGGCCTGTCACATTTTTGATGCCTTGTCATGAATGTCGTCAGCTTTTCTTGCCAGAACATGAGAGACGTTTAGTAAGGGTATTTTAATCTTTTACCTTAACGTTCCACGACTTATAACCCTCAAGGAATGTTTTATCTTCCATTCTCTTTAGTTAAACATCTCAAAAATTTCTCTTATATACTTTTGACCACAAGATTAGGCCTTTCTCTGAAGATCATCTCCCCAAGAACAAGAACATTCTCTCCCAAAGGGGTTAAACCCTAGTGAAGAAAAATCAATAGCAAGCCTAAGAATTTCTTCAAGAACCTTCAAGAAACATTAGATTTATTTCAAGATCAAGATTTAAGGTATGCGTAGTGTTCATCCATGTGTCCCTTTCATCCATGTAGCTCAAGAATCATGTTTTAAATCATAAATTATGATTTCCTTGTTGTGTCATGACTATATTCATGTTGATGATTGTTTTTTGGATTCATGGTTGTATCTTGATGTGTTTTTCATGAAGCTTGTGAATAGGTTAGTTGAAACCCATAAATTTTTGATGGATTAAGATTGCCAAATTGATAAGCACACCTATGCCTTAAAGAGTGCATGTAAGGTGGTTGATAAAATGCTTTGGATGCAACAACTTCATGTTTAAATGGTTCCATGATATCTAAATGACAAGTCCATGTTAGTTATATATTCAATATAAATTCCATGCTATTGATTTGTTGCTATTGTTGTGGTATGAAGCATGTATGATGATGGAGATATACAATATGTACAAGAAATATATCCATGCATTCCCTACCATGCTTAATATGTTGAAGAACTACATGAAGTATAATATCCCCTACTTATGGCAATGTTAATTGTGGACTCTATTATTATGATCAAGTCAGTCATGTTGTGTCAGCTTCCTTCCATCGAGTCCTGGGGGTATTCGTACCCAAAATTATAGTTGTGTGCCTAGAGCCATGTTATGTTATCATGATACTCTCAGTTAAGCCATGATCTATAGAATTCAGTTAGTTATGTGACTTAGGAAAACTGAGAAATCTCAGTAGTCTCATTAGTTCATTAATCTCAATGATCTCAGTACTCAATAATATCTATAACCTTAGTATTCAAAGTCAATCTAGGTAACTTCAGTACTCTCAATCAGTCCTCAGAACTCAGTACATTTCGTTAGTCATCAAAATTCAGTTAACATAGTTTAGCTCCGCTAAATAATACCACTAGTATCAGTTCAGTTAATTAGTATCTGTTCAGCTAATTAGTTAAGTTTAGCTCAGTTATCCAGTTCAGTGTCTTTTAGATGGGAGTAGGATTCAGCACCGAGTGAGCCTAGGGATGGGGACTCAATGGCTAGAATGGATGGAGATTGTTAGAAGAAATCCCTAAGTTCCAAAACTACGTAGCCAGCATAGGTACACGATGTCACTCGTTTGATAGGACTGGCATATTCAGGGGTCACTCGTTAGCACATTTATATGTATAGGACTGATCCCAGGAGTCACCCTTAGATTAGGAATAACTCCATAGCAGTTTTCTTTACTGGTGGCGTGGTACTGACAACCTTCAGGCCAGGGAAGAGAGTGGACCCCAGTCAGCTTAGCTTGGGGCATGTCGGTTAGATGAGCACATCTCACAGTTTTATTTATAGATTCAGCATTGTCAGATACAGTCAATTCAGTTCAGTAGTATAGATTTAGTACCGTTAGAGATAGTCAATCCTTATCATTATAAATAGACTTCAAGATCACCCATTAGAAAGGACTGATCCCAACTATAGCTAAACAGTATCAAAATCATCAGATTTAAAGATCACCCGCTAGATAGGACTGATCTCAAATTCAGTTACTCCATCTAGAACATAACTTAGATAGTTCTATCAGAACTTAGACTGTCAGATATAGTCGCTTAGTATAATTTACATCGGTTAGGCCAATCATCACAGTTATTTAAGTTATGTCAGTCATCATAGCTTATGTTATCAGTACTCAGTTTTAGGATTGTTAAACACATTGAATCAGACTAGTTCTTCATAATTCAAACTATTAGAAATTGTCATTCATCTATTCAGTATCTCAGTATCAATAAATTTATGTCAATAGTATTCAAACTCAGTAGTCAGTATCACCATGAGTTAAGTTATAGTTGATTATGCATGTATGTATTCCCACGTTTATATTAGTCAGCATTGTTCAGGCATATAAACCTTTGCATTTATCGTACCTCACTCATATATTCAGTACATTTATTCGTACTGACGCATTTATGCTTTGGTGCTTTCTCTTATGTTACACCGTAGGTTCAAATGCACGTGTTCAAGATCAGCAGTAGAATTCCAGTCGTAGAGTTGCAGTGACTCCTCATCCATTTGAGAAAAATATTATTTTATTTCATTTATTATTTTAGTTTAGTTTTGGTTGATGGAGTTAGTTGAAGACATGTACCATCAACTACTTATTCAGACAGTTTAGAGGCTTTCTAGACTATAGCATGTCAGACAGTTATTTTAGATTTCTTTTGGTATTGGTATACCATTTTCAGACAATATTCTTATCAGATGTTTTTATTTAGATTTGAACCTTATGTCCATTCTGTACATGTTTCCATATTTTCATCTTATATTATGCAGTGTACAGGTATAGATATCAGTCATGGGTCATCTTGTGATCCTTTAGGGTCATGAGCGCCGTATAACATTCCGGTTCAGAAAATTAGGGTGTTACAAACTTGGTATCAGAGCCTAAGGTTCAATAGAGTCCTAAGAAGTCTGAAAACTGCATCCAGTAGAGTATTGTACATGCATGTGTGGTGCACCACACTTATGTGCGAGAGGATATAAGATGTTTTAGGAACAGTTTCCCTTCTTTCATATCTCAGATCGTGCTATAGCAAGGTTCTCGAAGAAACTCATGTAGATTCTCATCATGCTTCACGCATGTTAATTCTACCTTACTTTCAAGGTAACAGAAATAGTGAAGATCAAGTTCTAAAGATAGGGCTTTCTCAGATACTGTCCCATCAGTTAAGTTATGTACCAAAGTTGTACAGATCTCATTCATGATCATGAGAACTCATTCTTGAACCCAGATTTAGATATACCATCAGATCCCTTCTCAAAATCCTATGATAGCATATGACCCAAAGTTAGAAGCATGAACCAAGGAGTTTAGCAGTAGACAAGTTGGGATACAATATCCAGATTGAATAAATTATGTATTCATGGGGATAGTTCATTTATAATGAATTTGTAGGCTTGTATAGTGTGAGTTAGAAATTTAAGTTTATTTACTTAAAATTAATCATGAAGGTGTGAATGTGATATTAGTAGTATATGAGAAAACAGAGGCCGATGATGTGTTTAGTAAGGCGAGCATGTGTTTATCAGAGTTTATGTATGTGATGATGATTTCTGTGTAGTTCAAAGATTAGTTTAGTGTACACAGATGTATGATGATGGATTAAATCAAAGGGAGATATAATAGATCAAGAAACTAAGTCAACCTATCAGATTCCAGTAGTAGAGCCCGTATGTACAGAAAAGCAATTAGGGAAGGAGATTCCCGACCCATCCTTATCTTTGCATAAAGATTCGTACTTTAGTCAGTATAGTGCAAATGTATGCTTCATGTCTCAGATTACATGAATACATCTTATGTTCACATGCATTACATATAATTTTGTGCAATTTTAGTTCCCAGTATAGGGAGTTCAGTTCTAGATCACTCAGTGTTACAAATCGTGTTCCATGAACTTAGAAATTCCAGACTAAGGTTATGCAACTCATGACTCATTCAGTCCCTTCTCATATGAATAATAATTTATGGCCTAAGACCAGCTACTCAAATTAAGTACAATTCAGTCTTGCATACCCAGCATTCAGTTACTAGTTACTCAGTTAATCATATAAGTCAGTACGTTTATGCATTCGTGCATCACGCTTCAATTTTAGATTGCAGATAATTAATCACGATTTAATACCTAGGGTCCTTGTGCATCTCCCCAACTTCCTTAATATCTCAGCAAGGTCAGTCCAACATCCTTCAAGGGACATAGTGTCCCAAGAGGGAGATACACTATAGCCCCCAAACTTCCTTGATTTAGACATGTCATTTTATTTGATGAATTTATCTTGGAGGAAGTGTTACTTAAGATTAGTCCCTCTAGTTCCAAAACTCTGTCGTAAGCCATGTACTCAATGGCTCTATTTAGTCCACGATAAGATACTCTATCTATGTCATGCATTGCAGACTCAGTTCAATTTAGGTATCACTCTCCAGACTCAATTATGTTCTCATGTTTCCGCTTATTCATATTGTGTAATTATTCTCAGACTCATCGGTATTTTTAGTTCAAGGTAATAGCCTTTCTTGAAGTTACTCATTCTCATGTTCAAATTTCAGTAACAAACTTGGTATTCAGTTCCATGCTTAGTTTCCAGTTCAAACTTGGTATCTTTACCATTACATGTTCAGTCACAAGTTCATAAGTCAGTTCAGTCATGTATTCACGCATCAGATTTATGTGGTCAGCATATCAGTACTTTCAATCATGCATTCACATATCATGTCAGTCATATAGTCATGCATTAGATATGCATGGATTCATCTTATCAGTTATGCATCAGATATGCATTCTCATTTGAGAAACTTATTTCATTAGAACACTCATTCCTACATTCATAAATCAGTTAATCATGCATCAGATATGCATGTTCAGTATGATGTATTCAGATTATCAGTCCTGTCAATCCTGAAACTATGTTTTAGAAGTGTATGTCTTGTACGTACTTCATTCGATCTTTTCTTCCATCTCAGTTATTCTCATTAGAGGATGAATGTTCCAAAGAGGGAGATATTGTAATACCCCACATTTTGGACTAGAATGAAAATCCATCATTCCTATGTGTAGACATTTCAAAAGACTCGAATCCTATGTAAATTTAGTGTCTTAATAAATTATATAGTGTGGGAATCTATTTGAGAATGAATTTATATCATATAGGTCCCTTAACTCAAGTACAAGTTGAAAGCTTTCCTATCGTTCATGTATAAGTGAGCGTCAAAACTTGGGTCAATTTCAATCGACCATAACTGGTTGTATATGATGAATTGTTTGGTTTACTATATATCAATTGAAATCCCTTTGAATTATATTTCCAACGATACCAATTTTGCCGAAATTCGATATCGAAGTAAGGTGTGATGCACATTTTACTCCAGCATATCGTGTTGACAACTGTGTGACGACAATTTTGACGGCCTATCATATTTGTCACGCCTTGTCAAAATGTTTGTCAGCCTTAGGAAGAATACAACTTTTGTGTGATGACATTTTTGACGGCCTGTCACATTGTTGATGCCTTGTCACCAATGTCGTCAGCTTTTCTTGCCAGAACTTGAGGGACATTTTAGTATGGGTATTTTGGTCTTTTTCCTTAACTTCCAACGACTTATAACCCTCAAGGAATGTATTATCTTCCATTCTATTTAGGTAAACATCTCAAAAATTTATCTCATACACATTCAACGACAAGATTAGGGTTTCCTCTCAAGATCATCTCTTCAAGAAAAAGAACATTCTCTCCCAAAAGTGTTAAGCCCTAGCCAAGAAAAATCAATATCAAGCCTAAGGATTTCTTCAAGAACCTTCAAGAAACATTAGATCTCTTTCAAAATAAATCTTTAAGGTATGAGTAGTGTTCATCCATGGGTCACTTTCATCAATGGAGCTCAATAATCATGTTTTAAATTATAAATTGTGATTTCCTCATTGTGTTATGTCTATATTCATGTTGATGATTGTTTTTTTGATTCAAGGTCGTATCATGATGTGTTTTTCATGAAGCATGTAAATAGGTTAGTTGAAACCCATAAATTTTGGATGGATTAAGATTGCCAAATTGATAAGCACACCTATGCTTTAAAGAGTGCATGCAAGGTGTTTTCTAAAATGCTTTGGATGTTAGAAATTCATGTTTACATGGTTCCATGATATCTAAATGACAATTCCATGTTAGCTATATATTCAATATGAATTCCATGCTATTGATGTTTTGCTATTGTTGTGGTATGAAACATATATGATAATGGAGATATACAATATGTACATGAAATATATCGATGCACTCCCTACCATGCTTACGATGAAAAAGAACTACATGAAGTATAATATCCCCTACTTATGACAATGTGAAATATGAACTCTATTCTTATGATCAATTTAGTCATGTTGTGTCAGTTTCCTTCCATCGATTCCTGGGGGTATTCGTACCCAAAATTATAGTTGTGTGCCTAGAGCCATGTCATGTTATCACGATACTCTCAGTTAAGCCATGATCTATAGAATTCAGTTAGTCATGTGACTCAGTAAAATTGAGAAATCTCAGTAGTCTCAGTAGTTCAGTAATCTTAGTGATCACAGTACTCAGTAATATCAGTAACCTTGGTATTCAAAGTCAATCTCAGTAACTTCAGTACTATCAATTAGTCCTCAGAACTCAGTACATTTCGTTAGTCATCAAAATTCAGTTAACATAGTTTAGCTCCGCTAAACAATACCACTAGTATCAGTTAAGTTAATCAATATCTATTCAGCTAATCAATTCAGTTCAATTATTCAGTTTAGCTCAGTTATCCAGTTCAGTGTCTTTCAGATGGGAGTAGGATTCAGCACCGAGTGAGCCTAGGGATGGGGACTCAACCTCTAAAAAGAACATAGATCCTTAGAAGAAACCCCTAAGTTCCAGAACTACGTAGCCAGCGTACGTACGAGATGTCACCCGTTAGATAAGACTTACATACTCAGGGGTCACCGTTAGCACATTTATATGTATAGGACTGATCCCAGGAGTCACCCACTAGATTAGGACTAACTCGACAACAATTTTCTTTACTGGTGGCGCGGTAGTGTCACCCTTCCAGTCAGGGCAGATATTGGACCCCAGTCAACTTAGCTTGGGGCATGTCAGTAAGATAAACATATCCCACAGTTTCAGTTGCAGATTCAGGAATGTCAGATACCATCAATTCAATTTAGTAGTACAGATTCAGTACTGTTAGAGACAGTCAATCCTTATAATTATAAATAGACTTCAAAATCACCCATTAGAAAGGAATGATCTCATCTATAGATAAACAGTATCTGAATCATCATATTTTAAAGATCATCTGCTAGATAGGCATGATCTCAAATTTAGTTACTCCATATACAATGGAACTAGGATAGTTCCATCAAAACATAGACTGTCAGATACAGTCGCTCAGTATCAGTTACATCAGTTAAGTCGATCATCACAGTTATATCAGTTATGTTAGTCGTCATATCTTACGTTAAAATTACTCAGTTTCAGGACTGTTAGACATAGTCAATCAGACCAGTTCTTCATAATTCGAACAGTCAGAAATAGTCATTTATCTATTTAGTATCTCAGTAAAGTCATGTCGACAGTATTTAGACTCAGTAGTCAGTAACACCCTGAGTTAAGTTATCGTTTCTTATGCATGTATGTTTTCCCACATTCATATTAGTCAGCATTATTCATTCATATAACCCTTTGCATTTAGCCTACCTCACTCGTATACTCAGTACCTTTAGTCGTAGTGACGCATTTGTGCTATGGTGCTTTATCTTATGTTACACCATAGGTTCAAAGGAATGTGTTCCAGATCATCAATAGGATTCCAGTCGCAGAGTTGAAATGAGTCCTCATCCATTCAAGGGTGGTATTATTTTATTTCATTTATTATTTCAGTTAAGTTTTTCTAGACAGAGTTAGTTGGAGACTTGTTCCATCAACTCCTTATTCTGACAGTTTAGAGACTTTATATACTATAGCATGTCAGACAATTATTTCAGATTTGTTTTGGTATTGTTATACCATTTTCAGACATTATTCTTATCAGATGTTTTTATTTAGATTTGAACCTTATGGCTATTCAGTACATGTTTCCACATTTTCATGTTATATTATGCAGTGTATAGGTATAGATATCAGTCATGGGTCAGCTTGTGGTCTTCGGGGTCATGAGCACCATGTAACATTTCGGTTCAGAAAATCGGGGTGTTACAACAAACAATAAAAAACTAAATTAAAGGATGATTAAACCAAAAAATATGTTGTGGTAGCCTCCAATAATGTCCCAAGTGATCTAGGATGTTCCAAGGTGCTTAAAATATTTTTTAGGATGTTATATTTAAAGTAGAAAAGTTATATACAAAGTTGGATTATGTTCTAACGCTATTTTACTTTTGCTACGAGAAATTTTCCGGATTTTGGTGCTCCCCACATCGCGCCATTGTTCCAAGTCATAATTGTCAAAAAAATTGTCAAATTCCAGTAGCTAGTCGCGACTTCAATGCATTACGTGGCCTCCTTAATTCCCATTATAAGATACACGCATTTATGGATCAAAAACTTGGGCCTATTCTGAATCCAGTGATGTTTTTAACTCAACTAATGTCCACCTTCACAGTCCACAGGCACCTCATACATTTTAGGGGTCCAAATTACGTCCAACTTGTATCCTCTGCTTTCCTTGAGCAATTTTGAGCTTTATTGAGTT
The DNA here is from genome assembly GCA_030864215.1 of Capsicum pubescens. Lineage (NCBI taxonomy): Eukaryota > Viridiplantae > Streptophyta > Magnoliopsida > Solanales > Solanaceae > Capsicum > Capsicum pubescens. Next base: position 148,733,969 of record CM061547.1, read on the forward strand.
GTTTACACTTGATTTGAAGCTTGTATAACCTTTATATATCATCATAATCCATTAACCAAGCATCATATAGCATTAAATACAAAAATGTAGATCTCAAAACAATACAACATCCTTAACGACAAACTAGAAACACGAGCTAAGCCTAGGCTAAATTTACATTGTGTTTAAACTCATTGTTTTGACTCTTTTATTTATACAATTGACCCTTTAAAATTTTAACGAAGTTGTTTTCCATATAAATACATAATAATAACCTTAATAAATCATTAAAACACATTAGAACCCAACACAAGAGACTAAATAAACACCTAGCTCAAGCTATTTACACTAGTTTTCTCGGTTGACTTCTAAATGATCAATTTAAATCAAAAATCATGTGAAACCACCATTAAAAATCATTAAAATATACTTGGACACATAAATGCTTATTTATATTATTATCAACACATATATCATAAGAATCATACTTAAAATAAGGCTAAAAAATCTAGAACAGTAACGCTAAAATGTATATATACACCCAACATCAGGTGTGAAGATAGATATGGCAAAATTTGTAGCTTTTTGCTTATGTTATCTGTAGGAAAAGACCGAGCATCAATGACCAGGTGGTTTTAATGAGAGATTACACATTCTCGAGTGGAAATAGGAATGGATTACCATGCATTTTGTTAGTACTTTGCCTCGTATGCTCGTGGTTATGATGGTATTTGGGTTATTTTGGATCATTTTACCAAGTTAATACATTTCATTCCTATTTAGATGTCTTTCAATGTTGAGAGATTATCCCATATCTATGTACAAAATATAATCCATTTGCAAGGGTTGCCCATTTCAATTATCTCAGACCGTGGTTCTGTGTTCAATTTGAGGTTTTGGAGAGCTTTCCAGGAGGAGTTAGGTACTCAAGTGGATCTGAGTGCAACCTTTAATCTGTAGACTGATGGACAGTAAGAGCAGACTATTTAGGTTCTAGAGGACATCTTTCGAGCTTGCATATAGATCGATGAGGCCATTAGGAGAAACATTTAGCCTTGGCAGAGTTCGTGTATAATAACAACTATCATTTGAGTATTTAGATCACAACTTTTGAGGCCTTGTATGGTAGGAGATGTCATTCTCCGATCGGATAGTTTGAGACTTCTTAGGTTAGCCGTCGTGGTACTAATTTGTTTCAAGATTCGTTAGATAGAATCAGGGTGATTTAGATAGGTTGGGAGCAGCTCACATTAGGTAGAAATCCTTTTTGGCTCCATGCCTTAAGATTTGGAGTTGGTGACCATGTACTCCTCTTTGTATCACCCATGAAAGGTGTAATAAGGTGAGAGAGTAAGGTCAAGCTTAGTCTGAGGTGTATTGGACCTTTTGAGATTCACTGTGTTATTGGTGAGATATCTTGTGAGTTAGCTTTACCTTTGAATTTTGCGGCTATGCATCCAACTTTTCATGTCTCTATGTTACGACGAAATATTCCCGATCCATATCATGTGCTTAGATAGGACTCAATCTAGTTGTATACGACTTTGACCTTTGTAAAGGAGCTGGTGATTATTTTTACTAGTGATGTGAGGCGGTTACGCACTAGGGAGATTCACGTAGTTAAGATTCAGTGAAGACACCTCCCAGTAGAGGAGGCCACTTAAGACATCAAGTGTGAGATGCTGGCACAGTATCCCCACCAGTTTGAGACCTTAGGTATTTCCTTATCATTAACTATCGGGGAAGAAAGTTCCTTTAGTAATTGCCCTTCAAGTCATTTTCCATATTATTACTTGTTTTTGACATTAAAGCCTTTCCATAGCTGCCCCAAGTGATTTATGACTTGCTGGAACTGACAGTTTAGTTACAAAGTAGTTTGTTTGTTTCATAGATAAAATTTCCTATTTTGATGTCTTTATGATTCCTTAATAGGCTAAATGATCCAAACAATACTATCATACCACCAAGACTTATTTCCCATCCCATATCTGGAATAATATCATAAATATAGTACAAATTAACGCAATATATGAGGAAGGTATACCATTTCTTCCTAGAGGCCGAAGAAAGGGCAAGCAAAATTTTCTAAGTCATTGATTTCCCCTTCCAAAAATCTTCTACCAGATTCCATGCTATAAAAATCATAATATACTCATCAATACAAGATCAAAGATACCCATATTGCAATTTTGTACTTTGAGTCCAAAATCACAAAAAAATCCCACATGGGACGCAGTTTCAGAATTGCCCTTTTGAAATTGTCAACATGTCCCTCTATGCTCAAAGAACATTTACCCTCTACAATAAGTGAATTTAGAGCTAAAATGGTTCTACACTAAACCCACCAATATTCTAGGAATTTTGGGGAAATTATGAGAAATTAACCATGGAATTTATGACAAATTACAAAGAATTCGGAGAAGAAATGAGTTATTCGAGTTTACGAACACCAAAATATCACCTACTAATGTTTCTCCAAAGTATTCATACCATCTAGGGAACTACTTACTTTGAATCGGGTGTGCAATGGGAGACTACGGGCAAAGTGAGGAATTTAATTGTACCAGGTATCTCTTAATTGGACATTCGGTCTCTTAAGCAGTCATCGCTTAAATCCCAAGTGCTACTTTACGACATTAGTGACTTCTGCACATGTTGCTTAAATGTTATTTGCGACAATAGCTTAAGAGACACCAGCTATGCAAAATAGACGTCTAAAGAGACGTTGCTTAAGTGGCCTTCTCTTATGTGACCCAATGGGTGCTAAAGAGAAGGCACCAGCACCAACTGAAAACTTGGAAATTTTTCTAAGTCTCTACGGACCCCTCGAGATTCATCTGGATTCTGATTTATGCAAATGAATTATGCAACCCTATAAAATTTTTCATTTCTGAGTTAATGGCGCAGTCAAAATTTTCATCTGAGGTCATTACGATGAAAAGTTGTCTCACACCCATGTGTGATTTTTCTTAACTTTCGGTCAATAGCTTAAAATGAGTCTGAAAGTATTGGAACCTAATACAAGGATCCTTATAACCTAAAATCGATGTTTTGAAGCTACTAGAACTTTATGAATTGGCATACATGTTTTTTTCACTGGTGCTTTTGCCCAATACTTGATTCTAACTAGCAAAGACTTCAAAATACGAATTGACTCTAAAAACCTAATGAATTTTTCGGTAATTGATATGTCAGCTCTAGCAAGTCATAAATGATTTAGGGTAACTATATGAAAGATATAAATGGCAAAAATTAGAGGAAATGACCTAAAGGTACATTATAATGTTGAACTTCTAATGCCAAAATACCATACTCGAAAAAGGGCATAAAAGGAGTAAGACCACTCAGAGTTTAGGGATACCATAAGTAGATGTCAGTACCACTAGAGGATCCACATTCAATCCTTGAGTAACACCATAGGAAAGATCTATCAAAACTGGAAGTAAATTACTCGGAGCTAAGGAACACTATTTGCACTTAAAGGAACACCCTCCAAATGAATCATCAAATGAATCAATAAACCCACCAAGACCGAAGAAGATAAAACTCTATAGAACCTGAGTAGGTCTTTTATCTCTATCATGCTTAACATAAGGCTCAGGGGAGATCCATATGTCACTATCTCTAGAAGAGGTAGATCCTTGTGCCCGACCTGTTCCTCAGGATTGTTAATAACTCACAAATAGCCTTCTAGACTGGGTTATCTCCTCTGATGATGGCTTAGCATCGCTAGACTCATGGGATTTAATACTCACCATCTTTGTAGAAAAGAATGAATCTCAATTCAGAATATAGGGTGTAGAAAAACCAACATAATTAGGAACCAAATAAGGAAATTTCCTAAAGTTAAATTATAGCCTCTTAAAGATAGATACAGATGTCTGCAAACTAATCCGAAAGACTATACTCGACCTCCTATTCTTAAACTAATGAGACCAATTAACTTGGATACCCTGATACTTATTCGTCATAACCCTAAAATAATGGTCATAATGGTACTTGTCGCATCCATGGCTTTACAAGTATACCAAATACCCAAAATGATATAAAAGAGAAAATAACAGAAAAATCCCAAGGCATGACCTTTAGAATAAATTCATACCATATATATATAAACATAGCAAAAATTTAAATATCAAACAATACATAAGCAATCAAAAACTTCATGTCAAAATGTAAGAACAACTAAGTACATCTCAACAAAAATAATATAATAAAAAAATCTAGAAGAAAACATAAGTCTATCTCCAAAAACATAATAAGATGTGAACTAGATAGAATGAGATTGGAGGTCGACTTTGAAAACATAGGATGACCACTATCTCAAAAACACTCCAAGCACCACTAATAAGCTACCGCAAGATGCACGTGTACCAGGATCTGCACCAAAAGGAAATAATAGGGATGAGTATTATCCAATTGTGCTCAATAGGCATCATAGACCAACTGAGCAAAGTAGAAAATAAAATATATAAATACACGGATACCAAACACGAATACAACATAGAAGAAGGAACAACACTTTGTGTCAATGGAGTACCATAAGCAGATGTCAATACCACTAGAGGATCAATATTCCATTCTTAAGGAACACTATAGGAAGGCTCTGGCACTGCTAGAGGTACATTATAAAAAGCTGGTGATCACTATTTGCACTCAATAAAACACCCTCCAAATGAGTCAACAAATGAATCAATAACCCTTCCATAATTTAGGTAGATAAACTCTGTGGAACCTTATAGGTCCTATATCTCTAGCATACACAACATGAGGCTCAGGGAGATCCACCTTGTATTATCATTATAAGTTGTAGATCCTCATTTCCGTCCTCTTCCTAGAGCTCATCCACAACTTGCAACTCACCTCCTAGACTAGACTATCTCTCTAGATGATGGCTCTGTATTTCTAGTCTCCTGGGATTTAATCCTCATCATATATATAGAATAGAGTGATACTTAATTTAGAATACAAGGTATAGAAAAACCAACACAATAAGGAACAAAATAAGGAAGTTACCTAAAGATAAATTATAGCCCCTTGAAGATAGATACAGATATCTATATACCAATTTGCAAGACTTTACTCGACATCCTATTCTTATACTGATAAGACCAATAAACCAAGCGACTTGTACACTAATTCATCATAACCAAAAGACAATGGTCATGATTGTACTTGTCATGGCTACTCCATGATAAGTAATCCAAACACCTAAACTGATACAAAAGAGAAAATAACACAAAAATCCCAAGGAATGACTTTAATAGCATAGTCTAACTATACATACAAAAACATAGTTAAATTTTAATAACAAACAATACATAATCCCTCCCAAAACTTGGTGCCACAATATATGAACAACTAAGTATATCTCGATGTCAAAAATAATATAATCAAAAAATCTGGAAGAAAATATAAGTCTATCTCCAAAAATATAATGAGACATGAACTAGGTAGAATAAGGTTAGAGGTCGACTCTGAAAGCATAGGATGACCACTATCTCAAAAATACTCCAAGAACTGTTAATAAGCTACAGCACGATACATTCTTACCTGGATCTACACCAAAAAGAAATAATAGGGATAAGTATGGTCCACTTGTAATCAATACGTATCATTGACCAAATGAGAAAAGTAGAAAATAAAGTATATAAATACATAGATACCAGCATTAAAAAAGGAACAACATTAGTAGTTTGGGGAGTACCATAAGAAGATATCAGTACCACTAGAGGATCCATACTAGATGCTTGAGGAACACCATAGGCAGTCACTGACATAACTTGAGGTACGTTACTCGAAGCTGGGGAACACCATTTAAACTCAAAGGAATACCCTTCAAATAAGTCATCAAATGAATTAATAACCCCTCTAAGACTGAGGTAGGAAAACTCTGTCAAACATGAATAGGTGCTACATCTCTATCACGCTCAACCTGAGGCTTAGGAGAGGTCCACCTGGTACTACCTCTAGAAGAGGTAGATCATTATGCCCGCCCTCTTCCTTCAACTCGGCCATAACTCACAACTTGTCTCCTAGACTGGGATATCTCCTCATATAATTGAGTTGTATCCCTATCATCATGTGATTTAATCCTCACCACTTGTATAGAAAAGAGTGAAACTCAATTTAGAATAGAGGGTATAGAAAAACCAACAAGATAAGGAACAATATAAGGAAGCTTCCTATAGATAAATTATATCCTTTTAAATATAGATACAAATGTCTATATACCAATTCATGAGACTCTACTCAACATCACATTCATACACTGATGAGACCAATGAACCGAGCTACACTAAAACTAATTCATCATAACCCAGAACAATGGCCATGATTAAAATTGTCCTATATATGCCTTGATAAGAAGCCAACCACCCAAACTGATACAAAAGAGGAAATTTAAAAAAATCCCTAGGAATGACTTCAAGAACAAAGTTGAACCATAAATACAAAAACATAGCAGAAATTTGAATATCAAATGATACATAGGCTATCTCAAAACCAGGTGTCATAGTCTAAGAAGAACTAAGTACATCTCGAAGACAAAAAAAATATAATTTAAAAATATTGAAGAAAACATAAGTCTATCTCAAATAAAATGATGAGACATCAACTAGATAGAAAGAGGTTGGAGGTCAACTCTAAATGCATAGGATGGTCACTATCTCAAAAGCACTCCAAGTACAAATAATAAGCTATAGCACAGTGAACTCATACCTAGATCTTCCCTAAAAGGGAATAATAGGGATGAGTATTATCCACTTGTACTCAATTGTAATACCCCGCAGTTTGGGGCTAGTCTTTGAACCATTGTTCCTACGCGTATAAGCTATGATTTAAATGATTCCCATGAAAATATGAGTTGCATGATCTTTATCCTCATGTTTGATTTGATTTTGAGGTAAAAAGTGTTCATAAGAATCACTTAGAAAAAAGTTGAGCTAAGTGCCTTTGATTCATCCCAAGTATGGTATTTGATTCTGCAAGGGTCTACATTAAATGTATATAACATTTTATATACATATAATTTTGCAAATCAACACCCACCAAATTATATATAAATTAATTATATTTCCAACGATACAAATTTTTCCAAAATCTGATACCCTAGCGAAAAGTTAGGCATTTTTTGTGAGAGGAAGTAAGCGGAAGCGATTGGGACGCGATGCAACGGTTGTCAACGCGATTAGAAATGAAACGTGATGGCCAGCCTGTTACGAGACTATTTCATATACTATTTCAGTTTTTGAGGATTCTAGGGGCTCTTTGGTCATTTCCCCTCACCCAAATCTGCCCATAACACTTAATTTCATCCCCCAAAGCAATATACAGTCAATTATTCATCTTTTCTCTCAAATAAAAACCCTAGCCTCCTCAAGAACACCAAGAAATTCATCAAATTTTTTTCGAGAAAACCAAGAACTCAAGTTTTCTAATTCAATAATGCTTTTAAAATTATGTTTCTCTTTCAAGATTAAATCTTTAAGGTATGTGGGAGTTCATCCATAGGTCCTCTTTCACCCAAGAAGCCCAAAACCCCTTTTCCTTTAATTAAAGAATGAATTTTTCCATTATTATGGTACTTTGTATGTTCAATAAAGGTTGAATTTAATGTTTTCATGATGTTTTTAACTCAATTCAGCCCATATGTGATTCCATGCACGATTTTAAATTCCTCATGCTGTGAATTTGAATTTCCCATTCTTTATTTAAGTAAATTCCATGATGGAACCTAAATTGAAGAAGTTTAGCAATATTTTCATGTTTTAAATTCATGCCTTCCACACGTTTGATGAAATTCCCATACCATGTTAAGTAAATTTCAATATGAATTCCCAAGTTATGAATTTTCTGATGTAACTCTATTATTCCCTAATGTCTAAGAGATTCAAACGTTCATGTTATGAACTTTACATATTATGATGAAACCCTAATGACCTATTTCAAGCGAATTACATGTGAATTCCGCAATTCATGATTTTACTTATGTAATCATGTTATGCTCCCATGTTTAAGATATTTTTATGTTCAAGTTCATGATCCACATGTGTTTGATGAATTGACCATGATAAAGTTTTAATCTCCAAGTGTTTGATGAAATTCCCAAGTGATAGGTATCTTTAAATACTGACCATTTATCATGTCCTTAAATCCTTAGTATGGTCTGGCTGTTATTGCTATCGAGTCTTGGGGGTTATAAATACCCGAGGGAATATCATTTAGTTAGTAATATGGTCAGTTGTGAGTCCGATTAAGTTATCTTAGTCTAGTTTTAGTTCCAGTATCAATTAACACATTAATAATTACCTGAGAATACATATGCACTATTACTTTTAGTATACCATGACCTGAGCTTATTAGTTATCAGTTAATAGTGCATACACCAGTTAGTATTCTAGTTTCATTCAGTTGGGAGTAGGATTCAGCACTGAGTGAACCCAGGAATAGGGGCTCACCTGCCAGTAGAGGGTGAGACCTTTAGTAGCATTCCCTGTGTTCCGGGACTATGTAGCCAGCATAGGCTGAGACATTAACCTTATAGTTGAGGGTTGATCTCATATGGGTACCTTTCAGTTTGAGGTTAAACCTTAGTCCTTCGACACAACACTTTAGTGGATCCATACAACCAGTATTAGTACCCGTGGCATGGTAATGACACCCTTCCAACTGGGTTATAGGTTGGACCCTAATTATCTTAGATTAGGATAGGTCGGTTAGATGTACCTCCAACAGATACAGTTTCAGTCTCAGACTTAGTTTGGTACTCAGTTCAGTTTTACAAAATTAGGACTGTCAGAAATAGTCACCAGCTCAGTATAGACTTCAGTTTAGTTATACAAAATCAAGACTATCAAAATTAGTCACCAAGTTATTAGTAAGTCAGTTTTCAATACTCGCCGCTATCAGTTACTCAGTTATCAGAACACAGTGTTCAGTTCTAGTTATTATCTTAATTATAGTCTTAGATACAGTCTTAGTTACAGAACTTAGTTACAGTCTCCTCGCAACTATTAGTTACTCAGTTATTAGAACTCATTGTTCAATTCCAGTAATAGTCTCAGTTATAGTATCAGTTATAGAACTTAGTTACAGTCTCAGTTATTGTCTTAGTTACAGTCTCAGATACCGTCTTAGTTATGGTCTCAGTCACAATCTCAGTCTAAAATTTGATCAATAACTCAGTCAGTTTTAGGTTTTCTTGAACATTGTGTACAATTATTAGTTATTCAGTTATCAGTATTTTAGTACCTCAATTTACAAACTATTTTAGAATCACGTTATACATTTTGTCTTGCATTCTCAAATAATATAGTTTTTCATGAATTCATGCTAAGTTACCTCATGTTACTCAGTCAGTCCTTACCTTATATGATAATACTCTATAGTTTCAGTCCAGTTATTCAAGCTAAGTACAGCTTAGCCGTACATGCCTAGTATTCATCTATCAGTCATTCCGTTAATCAAATATGTTAGTATGTTTATGCATTCGTGCTAAGTTAGATTGTATATTTAGATCCTTAATTTATGTCAGTCTCCATCACATAGTTTCAGACCCAGTATTTATATAGTATCCATGTTTTATCATATCCCAGCTTCAGTTATACTTATATTAATAAAGTAAAGCTTTACAAAAATTAAGTATAGAGATTCACCATCTTATTAGAGAATGTTTGTAACTCATGCATTAAGATATTTTAGTTTTTAGTTTATTCCAGCCTATTGGTGACTCTACTTATACTTAGCGTGCATGTATTACAGTTACGTATGAAATCAGTTTTACTTGTTGCATTCTCCCCTGCATTACTCAGTACATTCTACCAGTACTGATCCACATATATGTCTGTGTGGATTAATATAGGTACCAGTTGTAGCCCACAAAACATGATCAGACAGTTGCAGATTCCAGCCAGTAGGTGATGAGTTCTCCTACTTCGGGAACTCCAGACAATTGTAGTTCTTGTACATTTTATTTTTTTCCATATGTATTGATTAATGGTAGTTGGAGACATTTCCCAACAATCCATAGTTAGTATAATAGAGGCTTCATAGATGTCAGTCAGAGTCAGTCATGTAATTCAAGTTTTATCCTTCCGATTTATCAGATTGAAAAGGTTTATCAGTATTTTATCTATTTTAAATTTTCAATATGATTATGTTTCCGCACACCAGAACAACTATTTAATATGTTATAATTTAGTTACTTAACAATATGCCAGTTTATGTGTTAGCTTGGGATCACTTGTGGATACAAGCACCGTGTGACGACTAGGGGGTAGTCTCAGGTCATTACATCAAAAGGGATCATAGACCTACTGAGAAAAGTAGAAAATAAAGTATATAATTACATACTATGGGTACACCACATACAATTAGAAAATATCATAAACGGTTGCTCGCATCATCTCTACTAATAGTTCTGGTTTTTACACATATATAAAGTGCAAGTATGAAAAATGCATATAAATAGGGAGACATCAAATCAACATGAAAATACAACTCAACAGATACATAATTTATAATTTCAATGAAAATGATAATAATGATGTGGTGTGATATCTCTGAGGCTGATGCACAATATTCGTACATACCCACCAATCACTTCTTCTGAGGTAGGACCCATGGGGAGTTTTCAACCCATATATAATCGAATAACCAATACAAGCACCAATCCAATATCCATAACTCTTCTCCAACATATGATTTTCACTAAATCATTTTTAATGATATCACATTTTTATCCAAAAAACCAATATTTCCATATTGGTACCAATGCCCATGAGTTTACATATGTTATGAGGATGTAATGCTCACAACCATACAAGAATGAGAATTTCAAATCCAACTAATACTCAAGTACCTGAGCTCGAATCCACTAAAAAGACAAGCATATATGATTCAATATAATCCCTGTACCATTAGAGTGAGATACACATGTAATTTATCATTTATAGAATATAAACCCAATCTAAGGAATGTCCCCTAAGAAGAAAACAACAAAATATATGTGTACATATATATATACACACAAAACCAACAAATGTGTATATATATATACACACAAAGCCAACAACATAATATGAGACCCCCACCTGGGTCACACATAGGAAATAATGTCTCAAAACACTAATAACAATAGCACAGGCCCCTACATGGGCACATAATAATAATAACAACATTTTGATGATTAGTCCCCATACACATAGCCTGCTTTAATAACAGTATTCACTACCCAACCCAGTCTAAATTAAGTTAAGCCATAGCCCATCTCGAATAAAGAAATCCTAGTCCAAAAGCCTCCAATCACACTTTCTCTATACAAACAACCTCAAAATAAACTAAAAGATAAAAATATAGAATCTACGCATCAGAATTAAACAAACGATACCCATATTGACTACATCTGAGTCAGAGTAAAAATGAACCTCAAAAATAGGTTTTCAAAAATAAGGGTAAAGCTAATATTTTAATTCATAAATACATTACACAGGATTAAAGGAATCCATATAAGAAAATCCAACAAAAATGGGTTAAAAATGAGGTATAAACTTAAAGAAAACCAGTTTAGGTCTTCAAGGATGAAATTCTCAATTTTAACTTTTGAAATTGTATTTTAACAAGATTTAGATGACAATAATTGAAGAAACATAATTGAAGTAGGGATTTGGATCTTACCTAAGCTTGAAAATTGAAGAAATCACCCAAAAATTCTAAAACCAGAAGCTCTAACTCTCAAAATGGTAAAGATTAAGAAAAATCTAATTATATACTTTACTAGTATTAACAACTAAAGTAGCCAAATGGCCACTATGGAAATAATAGATAAAGCTGTATAAGTAGTGAAGTACTAATTTTGAAACACCCGCTTTCGTGAAGAAAACAAGATGCCTACTTTAGTGGCCTTCACTAAAGTGAACAAAACCCGCTATAGAAACCTTTACCAGTTTGGGTTGAATTTCTAAAGGGGCCAAAATGATGCTTTAGCAGCACCAGATGGGTGGTACACCAGCTGAGCACTGGAAATTTTCAAGTTTCCCCCAAACCCCTCAGAATTTACTTAGAATACTAAAAATTCAAAAAAATTAGGCTACCCTACCAAATTTGGTTCTCCAGACTGAATGAAGACATCAAATTTTAGAAAAGAGTTTGCTTTCATAAAATTGACCCCCGAGGAAGAATTTTACAACTTTTCAAACTACAGTTTGAAATATGATAAAAAAGCCATAAAATCATTCCAACATGCTATCAATCCAAAATCAACGTTCTATATTTTGTAGTTAGATTGTTTTTCCATCTGATGCATAGAATAATAAATGTTGAACAAAGTCAACTATAAAGCATTTTTAACCTCCAAAAAACATATACTCATATAAAGCTCACCAAAATGCAATGGGAAATATTCAAATCATCCCCACACCCCAAAATCATCACCTAGAAACTATGAGAAGGGTTAAAATTGTCAACTTACAGAAAATGAAAAATTAAAAAAAGTAAGTCGTTACAATTTTCAATAGGTCAGCTTCATTCATTCATGGATAATGTGAAGTGCTTATGCGGGCAGTACTTTGATGATGCTGGAGAGATTCTATTAATTTCTGAGTAGATATCACATTTAGTAGGACAAAAGAATGCAAGATTTGGAATATGAGTTCATTTAATGGTTCATACTTTGAACTTTCTTTAGCTTGGTTATGCTTGTATTAATATGATATGTGTATGGTGTGTTTGGATTTGAAGGTTACGGTCATGATCAATTCATTTAGGGGCTAATTAATGGTTGATAATAAGTTTGTGGTTATTTAAAAAGTGAAGGAACTTGGTGAAAAAGGGATACATATGGTAACATCCCTTGAAAGTACTAGTTTACTAAGAGGTTATCTAGAGAGTCTTGCTTGGAGAAAGCAATCCCAATAGCTCTTTTTTTTAGGCTTTTGGGCACTTTCTATCCATTGACTTTCACAGATGAAAGTCATTTTAGTAGTGGATTTTATAATGACCCTCTAGGTCATTTTTTTGGCTTTATATATTTTTGTATTTTGTGCTACCCATAGAGGCTATAAATAATGTTTTACATGACAAAAAATTAATTATTTATTTATAGATAGATTTTTGGGTGTTACGCTCAATTCCCTGTTTTGGAGTTTTCATTGTTAAGATATTGGTCTTGGACCAAAACCTAATAAATGGCCTCAGATGAGAATTTCAACAATGCCATCAACTCCAGAACATTTAGTTTAGGGTATGGTAGCTTTGGTCAAGATCACAAGGATTTTGAACTTATTTTGAGCTGTTGGGTTGAATTTAGTTTAAATAGAACAATAGGTGTAGGACCTACATTTACTGAAAGAGATCATGCATTAAATTATTAATGGTTTTGTGGAGTTTTAAATGTCAAATTTTTGATGGTAGCATAGTTCATTTCCATGTATGGGGTTTTGAATGAATCCTGAGCACCAAATTGGTGTCTTTTGGGACTTGAGAAATTTTTTTGTTTTTCATCATTTCATGCAACCACCTTTTATTCTTTGAATTCACGTGGTATTGTTATGACCCTCACCGTTATTTTTTTTTATTTCTACTTATTTTAATATTTAGAGGTTTCGTATAACTACCTAAAGTAATTTATGACATACTAGAATTGACAGTTTTATTACCAAGCAATCTATTTGGTTTTTAGAGAAAATATCCTATTTTGAAGACTTCGTTGGTTCAAATTGGCTATCAGGTGAAAACTTCTTATAAGTGAATTTATATGCTGATTCTATGTATTCCAATAACTCTAAATCATTGATTTTAGGTTAGTTGGACCCTTGGTTTAGGTCCCAAGGCTGTATGACTCATTTTGGGCTATTGGACGAAAGATAAAAAATATGTCAAGTAGGTGTAGGACCCACTTTTCATTAAAATGACCTCAGATGGAAATTTCAACTACGCCATTGAGTTTGGAGCATCAAATTTGATAGGTTATCATATTTTTTTTGTGTATAGAGGATTCAAGATAAATTATGAGGGACTGGCAGATATTCTAAGGCTCAGATATTGCAGGTACATTGCCTAAGAGGCCATGAAGTTACGTAGGTAAATATATCTAAAGCGGCCTAACTTTTGCTAAAGTAGCTTGGCATTACCTAACAGGTATAGTTTTGGTTATTAAGTGATCTTTGGCCACTTAAGTGGTATCTGGGTAGACACCAAATATCGCTAAAGCGACATTGTGTTGCCTAAGCGGCCCCGTCTCTGCTTAAGCAATACTTGTGTACTTGGGAAGGGTATAAATATTCCAATTAGCTCAATATTCACTATTTTTCATCTATTTCCTAGAATCGTGAACCCTAATAAGTGGGAAAACATGGGAAAATCATTTGAAGGTGATTTTGGAGCATAGGTAAGGTTAATTTACACATTTCTTCTTCAATAATATGGTAATCTTCTATTATTTTCATGGTTAATTTCTCCATCTTTTTCAAAATCCCTGAAAGCTTGGTGACCTGATTGTAGCACCATTAGAGCTCGAAATTCACCCATATTTAAGGGTAAATGTTCCTTGGGTATACAGGGGTGTTGTGCTAGTTTTGAAAGTGTGATTCCATAAATGGACCTCACATAGGATTTTTATGTAATTTAGGACCTGAAGTATAGTAGTACAATATAAGTATCATTATTCTGTTCTTGATAAGTAGATTGTTATTTTGATAATGTGGAATCTTGCGAAAGCATCTCAAAAATGGGAATCGGTGGTTAAGAATTTTTTTTAGGCTTTTCTTTGGCATCACGATGATGTTCTATGAATTTATAGCACTTTCAATACATAAAACTATGAAAATATGCAATTTTCTTAGGTTGTTTTGTGTGATATGATGTGTTTTTAGTATATTTTTCAGCAAATTATGTTTTTGATGATAAATTGAACTAAAAGATGAAAATTGAAGTTTCTAGCTACTTATCGAGGAAATTTTTGGTATATGTCCCACTTATGGGGCATAGTTCATCAAAGTATGTATTGGAAATTTAAGCCTAGTAGCTCAAAAGTATAAAAATAAGATTACATATACCTATGTTCATATACGATTTGTATATAGTACATACAATCCATTTGTGACCCAATTATGTACAGAGATTTAAACTCCAGGTAACTGCAGGATCTTTGCAGAAGTTCTGTAGTTACCTATGTCCACATACGATGTGTATGCCATACATATGATCTGTATGTAGCCTATGTAAGTGAAAATCGACCTCAAATTTCCTTTTTCATTCGAGATTTAATTTTTAGGGTTTTTTTGTGCACTACATATACCCTTTTGATATTTTGTAGTTAGGTCACATAACGTAACACTTAAAACTTATATTTTGATTCCAATATTTGTATTTGATCTTTGTATTGATCTTATATTGATTTTTGTTGATAATTTAATTTCAGGCTTTGAGTTTTATTCAATAATTCTGGTGATGTTGTTTAATGCCTTACATAATGAACTCTGTTGATCATTTCACAAGCATGAGCAGCTAAAACCCTTAGCTAGGATTGTAAGAACCCTATCATATTGATAAACTAGGGTAAATGTGAAGTTATTTTTAAACTAGTACTTGTGCATGCATTGTATTATCTACATTTTGGTCATTGTTCTAGTGGTTGCAAATGTTAGGATCCCACATAGGTTGTTGCTACTTACTCCACAAGAGGAGTAATGACTAGGAAAAGATAATTACAATAGTAATTCGATGTTTAGCTATTGATCTAGGCTAATTAGCATTATCAATGTAAGATGGTTAACTTTCATCTAGTAACTTGAAACTCAAAAAGTAATAGTTAACTAGAATCTAGGATAAGGGTTAGTAATGCGACATCCTGTGAATCAAAAGGTAAAGGATGAATCTATCTATGAGTCCACAATACAGTTGATGGTACGTAACTTATTAGATTTTGCATTCAAAGTACTAGGTCAGTTTAGCAAAGCACAATAAACCTACAGATTCGAGAAGCTTAGGGGAATATAACACTAGTGCTCTTCTCCAACAGCTTACATATAATTACTTGTTTAATATTGTTACTACAAACCCTAGCTCAATTTTTTCAGCCCATTGAGTTTATCAAACAAAATATATATATCCAAGTTATCCTTGCCGGTTTGTCCCCAACATAATTGGATTAATATTTTTGACATTTACCACTTTATCCTCAATTTGAGGTGTAATTTGGGTGTTGATAAAAATTTTAGCACCATTGCTTGGAAAGTTGGTGTTGTGTTGATTGAAGTTTTTTAAAGTTTGCGGGTCTTTAGTTTTTCTATTCTTAGTTGGGTATACGCGGGTATATGCCTAATACAAGGACTAAAGACAATCCCTTACTCCCAATAAATCCTAACCTTGAGAAACTATTACATCCTAATTGTACGATGGTGGATCCAGTGTGTGTAGGAAATTTAAAAGGGGTTTAGGATGATCCAAATGTTATACCTCCACTTTCTCTTGGTTATCCATTGAATATTATAGATAGACAGTGTAATGACCTGATTTTCTGGAACCGGAACGGCACACGGTGCTCATGATCCCGAAGGAACACAAGACAAACCTCTACTGATATATGTACCTCAACACTACATAATATAGAAAATAAATGCAGAAACTGGCCATAAGGTTCAAAATCTGATATTGTTCACATTTCTCAAATAATCTGACTGAGTTAAGATGAATTCACTTGGTTTCGTATCTGATGGAATACTACTGAATCACGGTATCTGATTGACGATACAGAGTTTTAATAGAGTACTCAATTACTATTGAGGTCAGAACTGAACACTTGAATACTACTAGATCTGAGATGGGTATAGAACTGAGGCTAGATTACTTGCAATACTTAGATTACGGTGATTACAGAGATTACTAAGATTTCTTAAGTCCTGTATCTATCTAAGAATACAGAGTTCTATAACTCGTGGAGTTCTGAGAATCATGGCTCAACTGGAATTATCATGAAAACTGACACGGGCTCTAGACAACTGTTAAATTATCGGGTATAAATACCCCAGGACTCGATAACATAAAATTAAAAGATAACCATTCTTAAATAATCAAGACCATGGACAATCATTCACTATCATAATCACTAAGAAATCACTTCAAGCATTTAGGAATCCTAAACATGTGATAACATAGTGGGGGGGACATGCTATTGGATCATACTCCATTCAACAAGGCCTTGCATCAAGCACTTCGCATATATTTAAGTCTTGGCATATACCAAAAAACACATAATTGGGGAACTTCATGCTATAATATTACAATTCATTCACTAAGGCTTTTCAACAAATACTTAGGATACATGGGCTTACACACAATTGGAGATTTCTAATCAACATGCTGGAATGGATCTAATTACATCACATAAGCATTTTATCAAACATATGGGGAGCATGCTTTGCTTATTCAATAATTTCTACACCTAATTGACATGAACACATCACTCAAAAAGCAACTTGAAGAGGGTTTATCATGAACATCGCATGTATATCACATACTAGGGTCAAAGCTTGAAAACCTTGCAAACAAACATGAATCACAACTCAATAATAGCATGAACATCAATTTCAACTCACATGAATCATGAAAACTCATAAACATAAAATCTTTGAAATTTAGAAGAGGGTTCTTGAGCTTCTTAGATGAAAGGGACCCAAGAATCAACATCTACATACCTTGGGATAACTCTTTTCTTCAAAGCCCTTGGAGAGATTCTTGATTTCTCTTGATCTCTGTTATTTTGCTTGAAGAAGAAATAAGGGTTTTAATTTTGTAAAAACCTAGTTTTGATGTTGAAGATGGGAAATGAGGCTGAGAGCCTTTTATCGGGTATATATAAGGGCTGAAAATAAATGGGAAAAGACAAAAAAGCCCTTGGAATTAAAATACAAAACTAGAAGAATCCCAATTTTTCATGCTGGCGCAATGCAACATAATCGCTCCAGCTCACTGGAAATTACACAATTGGGAAACTGCTTGACGACGCGATGTGGTGGAAATCGCGTTGCCACCTTGATTGAGAACTAGAAAGGCACCGTGATGTGGTTAAATTGCGTTGGTGCACTAAAAATTGACAATTCTGAAATTAACCCATAGTGCAACAAGCCAAAATCACGAAGGCTCACTGGATTTTGATGATTTCCATTTTGGGTGGCTCCGCAATGCGCTAAAGTGCCAGGTGGCACACTATCTCACTAAAATGGCTCTAACTCTTTGCCTGAGTGTCGGATTTGGGTGAATTTGGTATCGACAAAAATCTTATCCAATTCTCACTTGGGGAAATTCTATATGGTTCAAAATACTTCTCACTTGGGAAGACACTTCTCAACCTTTTTATGACGAATTTTCACTTCACAAAACACACTCTAAGGCTCAGACTAGGAGAGAATTTTGATGGGTGTTACAGAGAGATAGAGCAGATACTAGAAGGGGTATCTAACTAGAGGAGGGAGGTTAGGGAATTTTGGTTGGCTCAGCAGGTAGAGTTAGCTAGGGCAAGGTTGATAGTTAATCGTTGTGCAGTGCTCAATGGAAATTGAGATAGAGTTCATAGATACCAGTCTAAAGTTATCCATGTATTCTAGTATTTCCAACCATATGATGATAATAAAAACATGGGAAATGTTAAGCCGGCAGAAAAAAGAGTCATCATTCCTCCCGCACTGCCTTCAATTTAAAGTTCGACATAACTAGTGCCATGATCTAGCTCTTAAACTTGAAGTATGTATTTTTAGGCCTAGATATAGATGATGCTAATATGTACCTTGCTAACTTTATAGGGAAATACACTTGTTATACCATCCCAAAGGTGGACCAGGAGTCACTTAAACTAAGGTTGTTCCTCTTCCAACGATAGGTGAAGCTTCTTTATGGTTAGGGGAACTTCTAAGATGATCTATCACCACATGGAAAGAGTTGCGCAAGAAATTCTTAAATTATTTATTTCCACCTGCCAGGATGTTGCAACTTAAAGATGAGATATATAATTTCAAACAACTTTATTTTATGTCGATCTATGAGGGATGGTTCTGGTTTAAGATGACCCTTAAAATGATTCTCGATCACCAAATTTTAGGTATGAGCTTATTGAAGATATTATATAGAGCCTTAAATATTAGTTCTCGAGCCATGGTAGATAACATCAATAGATGAAATTACTCTTAGAAGTAATTTTTGAGGTTCTAGACTAAATATCTCTCTCTAACTGAGGTTGGCATACTCGAGAAGGTGAAATGGGTATTGACACTTATGATATCAGAGCTTCTGGTGAATAGAGAGCAGTTGATGAGTTTATGGCATAAGATATTTCACAACTGAGGATCGATATTCGGGTGCTGACTAAGAAGTTTGCAGTGGTCAATTCAAAAAGGTGAACACAGTAGGTGCGCTAGGTTTACCCTCCAGATATAATGAGTCAGACTTATTGGAGTAAGCTCAATATCTTTATAAAACACCCCAAGTCTTGGACACTTGCAAAATTTCCTTGGTTTTTGAATTACTAGACTTGGTACGACTCAAGGATACCAATCATACACATGAATAAGACTTATGGGATGGCTTGAGTGTTTACTTATATGTTAGGCAGTGTGCACAGATTGGTTACTACCCAAGATACGACAAATTTAAGTGAAATTCATATCAAAAGATATGAGTGGTGCAAGGCAAATCATATTATGCTTTATTAAGTTGTCTTGTATATTTTTCCCATTGTACGATTGGTGGGTACAATTCATTGTACCATTCATATCCTTAGTTCAAATTTTGAGAGGTATGAGTCCAATAAGAACCAGTATATAGGGTCTTGGAATGGTATTGGGTACGAGTTGGGGTACTAACCGTACCCTAGGATATAGATAGTAAAGGTGAGTCGTACCCTAGATTTTGGTTGTTTTAATTTTAAGTCAAGGGTAGTTTAGATATTTCCTACTTCAAATCCCTTATGTTCTCACATTATATAACCCTTGGTGTCCTCTCTTAAAACTTATTAAAGGATAGACATACTCTAAAAATTCTCTCAAACATACTCTTGAAGATTAGAGGCTAGGGTTTCTTCATGTGTTCTTCAAAGGATTCAAGGTTCATATTTCTCTTCAAAATCTTCTTGTATAAGGCATTTAATCCTTCTCTCATTGTTAGTTCAAATTAAAGTCATGTGTATTATGTTTTAACCATTGATTTATGAATCATGATTGGTGGTTTTCAAAATATATAATGAGGGTCTTGATGTATATGGTTTGGTATTGGTTTAAACTATGATTTTACATGTTTTTGGTAATGCTTTGAATATTTTGGTAATTTTTTATTATGGTTTAAAAAATGGTTCCTGAGTAACCCTAATTATGGAGGTTTATGCATTAGTTTTGGTCTTGGTAACGGTATACCCTCAATATGTTTGATAAAATGCCTTAAAGAATGTTTCCTCTCTATTGTTGATTTTTTATTGGAAATCTTTCAAGATTCTGTTAGGTAATTGAACCCTATATTAATTTGGATGGTTTTTGCATGGTTTAAATGGTTCGTATGATATAAATTTTTTAAATGTTTGGCATGGTCAGAAATGGTTTGGAATAGTTTTAAATGTTATAAATGGTATAAATTGTTTTGAAAGATTAAATGGTAAAGGATTGGTGAATGTGAAATTGTTTATGCTAGTGGGGTATATGGGAATCCCCCAAGAGCTTTAATATGGTTGATGAAAGAGTACATGGAATCCCTTATTATTATACATGATTGGGTATGGATAGTACTTGTAAGTATAGTCGGTATGACGATACCACCACTAATAGCCTTGGTTAATAAATGGTTAATGGATTGGTTAGTTGTTTGTTAATTTTTTTAATTGGGCAATAATTATAGGGTGTGTAGCAAAGCCATAGAAAGTGGAGGTCTCGGGAGGACACAAAACTAGAAACTTATATTTATTGATGTGAGCTTTGTTCTTGGTGACTATGTGCATGATGTCACACTATATTTTAGGGGATGTACTAGTCATCCCATGGTTTCTTCCATGGTTGTGTGGCTTCATTCACTGTGGCGCTTTCATTATGAAGTTGAACCCATATATCCCATGAGTGGTTTAGTACGGCAAAGCTACAAGCCTAGGTAATGGTTTTAAAGACATGCTAAACCCGATTCCCTATCCCGGCATGGTTATATATATATTAGGGTGGTATGTATTATGGGTTGTTTTACTTGTCTTTGTCATTGGCTACTTTATCCTTATCCTCAATGCATGCTAGTGCTCACCCACTAACCCATCTTCGGGCAGTTGTATACCCATGATTTCTAGGGATCCAACATTCTACTTCTCCTGCTTAGTGATCAGATTAAATGATAGTCGATGTTTGATCAAAGTAGTGAGCTTTCATAGTTTTGAAGGCATCTATTTCATGTTATTAGTTATATTACATATTTCTTGTCTTTCATAGACTTTGATTTTTCGCTATGGCCGGAGGCATGTCCCAACTAGCTAAACTTTGGCTGGTCTAAAGGATTTGTATAGACATCTGAATACTTGGGTATGGTATGGATTGGTTATGTTTCATATATATATATGTGCATTAGATTATTACAATTAGTTTTATTTTATGGGTTTTGGCATTAGTTTGGTTGGTCATTGGGTGGTTGGACTTTCTTGGGTTGGTCTCAGATATAGAATTATCCCTTAGTCACCACATGTTTGTTTACAATATCTTTTTACATGGTCGGACTTCATCAAACTCAAGGTATGCATTTGGGGGTTGTGTTGGGTAACGGGGGTGGTTCCTGATCCTAGTTAGGCTTGGGATTGCCCATTAGGACAAGGCCTAGGTTTGGGTCGTGTCAAGTTGACATCAAAGATTTAGGTTTAGGTTTCATGGGGTGTCCATAAAGCCATGTCGAGTAGTGTCCTTCTTATGGGTGTGTCATGCACCACACTTATAATAAGTCTGTAGTGCTATATATGGTCCATGTGTGGGCTAAGTAAGTAGCCACCAACCTCAAATTCCCATTTTCATTTGGGATTGGATTTTTAGGGTTTCCTGGTTTACTTTATATACCTTTTTGATGTTTTGTAGTTAGGTTACGCATTATTTACACTTACAACTTATATTTTGATTCTAAGATTTAAATTTGATATTAGGATAGCTCTTGTATTAATTTTGGTTGATAATTTAGTTTCATACTTTGAGTTTTATTCAATTATTGTTGTGATATTATTTAAGGGATTTCATCATGAACTTTATTGATCGTTTCACAAGTATGAGCAGTTAAAATCCTTAGCTAGGGTTTGAGAACATATTGATGAAGTAGGGAAAGTGTAAAGTTTTTTTGAGCTAGTTCTTGTGCAGTCAATGTATTATCTATGTTTTGATCATTGTTCTAGCAGTTGAAAATGTTAGGATCCCTCCTACATTATTGCTACTTGCTCTACAAGATGAGTAGTCACTACGAAAAGATAATTACAATAGTAATTTGAAGTTTATCTTTCGATATAGGCTAATTAGTATTATCTCTGTAAGATGGTTAACTTCCATCTAATAACTTGAGACTCAAAAGGTAATAGTTAATTGGAAACTTGGGTAAGGGTTAGAAATGCGACATCCTAAGACTCAAAAGGTGAAGGATAAAATCTGTCAATGAGTCCACAGGACGGTTGATGGCGCATAACTTTTCATATTCTGCAGGCAAAGTACTGGGTCGGTTCATTAAAGAACAATAAACCTATGGATTCGAGAAGCCGGATGGAACACAACTCTAGTGTTTATCTCTGACTATTTACTACCAAAGTTACATACCGTTACTTGTTTGATAATTTTACTAACAACCCCCATTTACTTTTTATTCAGCCCATTGAGTTAATAAAACTATAGATATACATCCAAGTCTTCCATGTGGGTTCGACCCTAACCTAGTTGGGTTATTATGCTTGAAAACGATCGCTTTGTCATCAATTGGAGGTGTAGCTTTGGCATTGATCACCAGGAAAGCAAGGTTTACCCTCTTCATGGATTAAGCTATTTCTTAGTATGATTAAGATATTATGCTAGATATAGGGAGGAATTTAGGTATTGGAGGTATTATTGAAAATATTTGGGTTAGTTGGACTAATTAGGCTATCTTGAAATCATAATTTAGGTGTAATGGACTTAGTCGCTCATGATTTATGGAGTATTTCGATATTAAGGATAATTATGGATTATTAACATATCAAACTGAATTTAGATACCTTAGCCTACTCTGGGGTAGAATTTGCCAAAAATGGATTTTGGGATTAGAAGTGGGCTCATTCATCCCACCTAAGGCCAAGACTTGTGTTAGGTTTTGTAGATCTATTTATGCATGTTGTACCCTTATTAGTGATTCTTTTGGGACTTTGATGATATTGAATATTTATTGATTATGCTATTTTGGTATTGGGAGTTAATGCTAATTTAAGGTAAAATATGATGGATTATTGGTAGAGTTTACTTATATGGTTTATTAGTATGGCATATAGTTTTGGTCTGTTTATATGAGTTCTAATTCCTGTCTAACAATTGTTAATTCTATGGATAGTATGAGTTCTAATTCAAGTTAGATAATTAATAATGATATTTATTTTATGAGTTCCGATTCAAATATAACAAATGGTGTTATAATATTGATACTATGGAGGATGATATAATGATTATATGAGTTTTGATTCGAGTTCAGCACTGGGAGTTTGGAATTATATGATTTGGTAGGGATCGTTAGATGTCTATAGCTGATATCTTGTAGACTTATGGATCTTCGATTGTTTATTTCTTTTTTATTGTACCCTTCAATCTTATGGGTGCCTATATTGGTTTATTTATTTTTCTGCACTTATTGGTTTATGGGGGATAATTTAGTTATTATACTTGATGATCTTTTTGTTAAATTCATTTATTTATTTATTTACTT
This sequence comes from Capsicum pubescens, assembly GCA_030864215.1. Taxonomy (NCBI): domain Eukaryota; kingdom Viridiplantae; phylum Streptophyta; class Magnoliopsida; order Solanales; family Solanaceae; genus Capsicum; species Capsicum pubescens. The sequence continues at coordinate 148,757,873 of CM061547.1, forward strand.
ATGAACAATAGTGTTAGAGAATATTTCTAGGTTTTCCCCTTTTACCTTGACTTAGATTATTTTATCGTATATTTTATCATATTTATATCAAGATTTAGATCAGTTGGATGATGATGCCTACTGAGTACCCATGGTTTTTGTACTCATACCATATTTTTGTACCATTTTGTTGTATATCCAAGTACTACTTCTCCTCGTTTATGTAACGATCATGTTAAGTTGATTTTAGATATTGGGTGAGCTCTCACAGTAGGATTTGCCTTTTTTCCTTCTACTTATCTATGCCTAGTCTTTATTTTTCAAGATAGATTGTATGTGACTATTCAGTACTGATGGTTTATTTATACGAGTTCTTATACCGATATTACTAAGTCTTGGGAGGGTTGTTGCTCTTTTACCTCTCTATTAGACTGTTATGAATATTTTAATGTTGTTTTAACCTTCTAAATCTATGGTTTAGATTACATATTGGAGGAATAAAGTAGGTGCTACAATGACTCATAAATGTGGTCATGACAAATGGGTATCAGTGCCTAGGTTATAGTAGTACCATTGGTACAAGAGCAAGTTCCTAATAGAGTCCTGTGGATTAGAAGATAACATTGGTTTCTTATCTTAAGGAGGCTATAGGACATTCTTAGGAGTTTGTCACTTCTTTCACTAATTTCATGTTAAGAGTCTGAGTGGGCTTTTAAAGTATTCCTTTAGTTTTATTCTTTCACGGATGGCTAGGACATGTGCTAGCTACTACTACAAAAAATAAGGATCTCGAGATTGAGTCTAGGGATCTTGTCATTGTTCATGGATGACCTAGAGGTTATGGACAGACCAGGGATGTCTCCCCAGCTAGGGTATAGGATATAGGTCTTTACCAGACCCTATTCCTGATCCCGAACCAGAGATTATTTTACCCCAGACAGCGGTGAGCCAGGACCAGCCAAAGCTGTAATTTGGTTTATTTTTTCTTCCGTTATCAGGGATGATTTACATTAACTTTTGGGATTAGTTTGAGGTGCACCATCTGATGATTCACAGTATGTATTAGACTGGTACTAAGTCAGAGACGCAAACTCTAACTAATGCTCCCAAAGTTGAGGTCCCTTCTGCATTGACGGTGTCCAGCCGATAGTTTCCCAGATTGTAGTTACTCAACCGGTGGTTTTTCTATATTCTTTCTCTGTTGAAGAGAAGAAGATATTGGGTAGGTTCTTCAAATTATCTTTGCGTAGGTTTTTTGTGCATTGTTCGAGGATACGTATGAGTACTTGATTTTTAATGAGGATAGGGTCTATAATTTTGGCCTAGTTGAGACTCGTGTTATGGATTACACTACATTTAAGTTGTACTTGGCAACTCAAAATGTTTGATCTTCCCTATTTAGATGGACTCAATTCTCTGATATCTTTTTAGTGTAGTCTATGTAAGGTCAGAGTATGGCTCCATCACTATTATAGAGTATAAAGATCAATTAAATGTGTTAACTAGTCATGCTACTTCGATTATGACTACTAAGTATGAGAAAGTTCATCGCTTAGTTTAATGATTGAGATTTCCTCTTTGCATGTCTACATAGAGTTTGGTTGTTGCGAGTAGATCTTTTGGTAAGGTTCTGATCATGCTCAAGTTATGGTAGAGATGCATCATAAGGCCCAAGGGGGAAGCAATAAGAATCCATAGTATAAGGATAGTTTCAGTAGGAGTCGTAGTATCTCATCGTTTAGAGGCAATAGTTCTCATGATGGGTACCCTCCGTGCCATCCATAGCAACATATGGGCCAGTACAGTCGACACTTTAGATTACTAATAGAGGCTACTCTAGTTTTAGTAATCATTTTGGCTAGGGTAGTGGTCTATCTTTGAGGGGTTCTTCTTCTAGTTATTTTGAGTCAATTGGATCTTCTAGTTATAGTACAATTTTTGAGGCATATCATGGTTGTAGAGATTTTTGTTATTTTTCAAGAGAGTTCCCCAGCTATGGAGCGATGGTTCCATCAACTTAGAGTGTTCTACCAATTCAGGTAGTGTTACCACTACCTAAAATTGTATGTGTGGTCATAGAGATGGTCCCCAAGTGCTTATAAAGTTTCTCAGGCAAGTAGGACAGGATACCGGTTAGGATCCTAGACTGGTGGTGGGAGTAGTGAATTGTATGTTGTATGTACTAGACTCAAGGCTGAGTCTTTGGATGTTGTTATCATGTGTATTCTCTTGATGTATCGTCAATTTGTTTTTTCCTTATTTAATTCAGAATTTACTTATTCTTATGTGTCTACTTATTATGCTCTATGGTTAGATCTATCTTGGGATTCATTATCCATTCCATCATGTGTATTTACTCCCATGTGTATTCTTTAGTAGTGGATTGGGGTTTTTATCATGTGATTTCACTATTTGAGTGGTTTATACTCCTGTGATCTTATTATATTAGACATGGTAGATTTTAATATGATTTTGGGCATAGATTGGTTATCCCACTATCATGTTTTTCTGGATTATTTGCTAAGATAGATCATAGCCATGCCCAACATTCCTTCGAGAGTGTAAAAATGAGAGGTTAGATATGAGCCAACATGGACTGTTTCTTACATTTGTGCTAGAATGCTTATTTTGAAGATTTGTGAGTCTTATCTTGCTTATATTTGAGATGTTTGATTGGACAGTCTATCGGTTTACTCTATTACAATAGTTCGTAAGCTTCTGGATGTATTTCTACTAATCTAGCTGGTCTTTCTTCTGAATACTACATTGAGTTTATTAATGATCTTCAGCCAGGCACTAGACCTATTTTTATGGCACCTTCTTGTATGGCTCATGTCAATCTTCAGAAGCTAAATTCTCAGCTTCAGAATCATCTTCATAAGGGTTTTATTAGATCCACCATGTCTCTATTGGGAGATCCTATGTTGTTTTTTAATCAAAAAGATTCCATGCATTTGTGTATTGATTAGGCAGCTTAATAAGGTGACAGTGAAGAACAGTATCCTAGGCCTCACATTGATGATTTATTTGACCAGCTTTAGGGAGCAGAGGTGTTCTCTAAGATTTACTTGGGATTCTATTACCACCAGTTGCAAATTCAGATTGAGGATATCCTGAAAATAGTATTTAGGACCCGTTATGGTCATTATGAGTTTCTAGTGATATCTTTGAGGTTGACTAATGCCCCATCCACATTAATGGCTATGAGGAACCATGTGTTCATTCCTTAGTTGGATTCTTTTGTTATTGTGTTTATCGATGACATCCTTATGTATTCGAGGAGAGAGAGGAGCATATAAAACATTTGAGCATTGTGCTTTAGACTTTGAGAGAACATATGCTTTTTGCTAAATTCTCTAAGTGTGAGTTTTGTCTTGATTCATTGACATTCCTTATGCATGTGGTGTCTAAATATGAAATTATGGTTACCCGATGAAGATTGAGGCTATTAGTTATTGGGCTAGACCTATATATCTGTCTGAGGTTTGTAATTTCATTAGTTTGGGCAGTTACTATAGATGGTTCATTGAACGTTTTGTTGCTATTATTGTACAACTGACTAGATTGAGTCAAAAAGAGGTTTCTTTTTTATTTTATGAGGAGTGTGAGTCGAGCTATGGAGAGCTTAAGGGGTTTTTTACTTCAGGTCCTATCTTGGATCTTCCTGTTGAGGGTGAGGGATTCACTTTGTATTTTGATGTTCTAGTGTCATTTTGGGTTTTTTGTTGATGCAGAAACGTTATGGTATTGCCAATGTGTTGAGATAGTTAAAGTTATGCAAACACAACTACCCCACTCATTATTTTGAGTTGGCAGTGGTAGTTTTTGTGCTTCAAAATTTTTTGTAATTATCTTTATGGCGTGCTTTGTGAGATTTTCATGAAGCATCATAGTCTTCAGCCTCTTAAGACCCTGAGAGATATTATATCTAAGCAACGTTGATGGATGGAGTTGCTTAAAGATTATGATGTCTCCATTTTATTTTATCCAAGAAAAAGGCGGTGAGTATGGGCATCTTGTCTTGTATTTCAATTAATCAGAGGTCGTTGGCATGGGACATTCAGTATTTAGCTAAGTTGATGGTGCGGTTTGATATTTTTAACCCTACAAAGATTCGCTAGTGTTGTGGTGATCTCTTTCCTATTTCATTGAATCCAGAGTCATCAGTTTGAGGCTAAGAGGCTTTGCATTATCCGTAATTAGGTGTTAAGTGATGTGTCCAAGAGGGATACCATAGATTATTAGGGTCTCTTGAGATTTGATAGCCATATTTATGTCTGAGGGTTGGTGACTTGATTCAGTTAATTATGCATGAGGCTCACTCCTACATATATTTTATTCATCCAGGTACAACCAGGATGTATAGATATTTGACATATAATTATTTGTGGATTGGCATGAAGAGAGACATGTTGAACTTTGTAACTCGTTGCCTTAATGTTAGCAAGTGTAGGCAAATAATTAGAGGCCTAGTATCTTGATTTTCACGTTGCCCATTCTCGAGTGAAAATGGGAATGACTTATCATGGAAATTATTAGTGGTTTTCCTCATACTTCTCGTGGATCCACAAGTATTTGGGTTATTGTGGATAGGTTGACCAAGTCGGGTGCAGAGTAGAATAAGGTAGTATATGGGTGCAGAGTAGCTCAAAGTCATCTCTAGTTTTCGAGGTGAAAGAAATGCAAGATAGACATCCCAGTCTAGTTAAGTTGAAAGAATCAGTCAGATATCAGAAAGTGAAGGTCTTCTCCCAAAGAGGAGATCGTGTGTTGTGTTGTCAGGGTAGATTGTGTGTGCCTTGTGTGTGCCTTGTGTAGATGATTTGAGGAAACGAATTATTGTAGAGGCACATGGTTCATGTTACCATATTCATGCAGGGGCCACTAAGATGTACCACAATTTGCAGGAGATCTATTAGTGGAGTGGGATAAAAAGAGATATTGCAGAGTTTGTAGCTAAGTGCTCTATATGTCACCAAGATAAGGTTGAGCATCGAAAGCCTAGAAGGTCCATGCAGGAGTTCAGTATTCTCATGAGGAAATGGGAGGAAGTGAACATGGACTTTCTGAAAGGTTTTTCTCATACCCATAAGTAGCATGATTCCATTTAGGTTATCATAGATAGGATGACCAAATTAGCTCATTTATTGCCAGTACATACCTCTTATTCAGCCAAGGACTATGCCAATCTCTATCTCATAGATTTGGTTATGTTTCACGGTGTTCCCTTAACTATCATCTAAGATTGAGGTACCCAGTTTACCTCTCACTTCTGGAAATCATTCCAAAAGTATCTTGCTACCAAAGTCCATCTCAGTACTTCCTTCCACCCTCTGACAGATGGTGAAGCAGAATGGACCATTCAGACTCTTGAGGATATGCTGAGAGCATGCGTTGTTGATTTTAAGGGTAGTTGGGATGGCCATTTTCCTTTGATTGAGTTTGCATACAACAATAACCATCATTACAGTATCTATATGGTTTCATTTGAGGCTCTCTATGGTAGGAGATGTAGATCTCTAATTGGTTGGTTTAAAGTAGGTAAGGCTACGGTATTTGGGCCTGACTTGGTGTTTGATCTGTTAGAGAAGGTTTAGTTGATTAGAGAAAGTCTTATGGCTTCCCAGAGCCGACAAAAATTGTATGCCAATGTGAGAAGAAAGGATCTTGAGTTTGAGGTTGGTGATTTGGTGTACTTGAAAATCTCTCCCATGAAGGGACAGAATTGATTCAACAAGAAGGGGAAACTCAGTCTATGATATGTCGTTCCATTAAGAATTCTCAGTCGTTTCACAAAGGTAGCTTATAAGCTTGTGTTTCTTTCAAATTTATCCTTAGTACACCCAGTATTCCATGTCTCATTGTTGAAAAAGTGTATTAGGGATCCAGCTATAGTTGTTTCCCTAAAAAGTGTAGATATTTAGAAAAGTCTTTCCTTTGACAAAGGTCCAGTTGAAATTCCTTATCATCATGTTTGCAGACTAAGGAACAAAGAAGTTCTACTTGTCAAAGTTCTTGGGCAGAATCAGTCCGTTGAGTTAGCCACTTGGGAAGAAGAAGTAGATATGCGGACCAAGTACCCTCATTTTTTATTTGCAAATACAAATTCAGTATAACGTACTAATCTTCTTAGGATTTCTCGTTATGCTCAGTTTCAGTTGAACATCATATTAATGTTAGTTGAGCATTTACAAATTAGTTCAGTCATGTAATCCATGCATCAGATATGCATATTCAGTGTGTAAGCTTAGTCCATTAGTTTTCCTCAGCATAACCAATTTTATTCGGGGATGAATGATCCCAAGGGGGAGATATTGTAACACCACGTATTTCCCTAGCATAATCTAAGTCCCAATACATGAGTATTCGTATATGAAATTTTTGAAACACTCATTATTTTTAAGTTTAGAGCCTGCAATGGCGATTTTCCAAACGATGTAAAATTAGTCCAAATCTGATAAACGAGTAAGAAGTTATGGAGATTTTAAGTTTTAGTCATTAAAAACTTATTCCAGACATTGTTTTATATTTAGTATTAGTTCAGTTTTGAACCTTATGATCTTACATCTTATATTTTGCATATTTACAGTATATTATTCAGCACTCAGTTAAAGATATCGGTCTTGGTTTAGTTGTGGTCCTCCATTGTCAAGAGCATCGTGTAGAATTCAAGGTTCCAAATTTGGTGCATTTCAAATACTAAGGAGAGAGAGAGAACAGACAAGAGAGCTAGGACGGGTAGATTTAATATCAGTCTGCCAAAGTTAGAAGGTGGTAACTGTCCTCAATTTCATCAGAGGTATTCATCCCCAACACCCTCTTCAACTAGTGCACTAGTACCTAAATGTAGAAATGGTAATAGGGATAGGTCACCAGGCTCTACGTCCTAGGTTAGTGTTAGTAGTTATCATGCAAATCCTCTATATTAGAAATATGGCAGACATCATCAGGGAGAGTTACGAGTGGGTAGTGATGTGGGCTTTGGGTGTGGCAAGCTAGGGCATCAGATTTGGAATGTCGGGTAGTTACTCAGAAGGGTAGAGATGTGCGCCAACATGGCCAATCCCATCAGTTGTCAGTTCCATCCAGGCACCCAACTCAGCAGGGTGCCGCTTTTAGTGCTACGAGTGGTCAACGTCTGGATAGATTACATGTTCTTCAGTCCCACCAAGATCAGGAAGATTCTCCTAACGTAGTTACTGGTAAGTTGTAGGTATTTCACTTATATGTTTATGCTTTACTAGACCCCGGAGCTTCTCTTTATTTTGTAACTCCATATAAAGCTGTCAATTTCGGAGTCAGTCCCGAAACTCTACCAGAGCCCTTTTTAGTGTCTTCCCTAGTAGTAGTTTCCATTATAGCAAAGAAGGTATACAGGACTATCCGGTCATAATATCTTAGAAAGTTCCCTCATTTGATCTCGTAGAGTTAGAGATGACAAATTTTGACGTCATTCTTGGCATGAATTGGCTCCACTCATGGTATGCCTCAGTTGATTGTAGAAACAAAATAGTTTATTTTTAGTTCCTAAATAAACCAGTCCTTGAATAGAGGGGTAGTACCATAGCTCTTAGGGGTTAGTTGATTTTGTACCTTAGAGAGAAAAACATAATATCCAAGGGGTGTGTCTACCATCTTATGTCAGTCAAAGATCCTAGCTCAGAAACACCTACTCTTGAGTCAGTCCCAGTAATAAATGAATACTCAGATGTGTTTCCTTAAAATACCCCAAAGTTTCCTAACTAATTTTGTCCCAAGAATGTCAAGAATTAGCTTCTAAATTGAATAATGTTTATTCCATAGGGTATTTTTAAGATTTTAATCAATATAAGATTCACCAAATACGATAAACGAGTAAGAAATTATGACTATTTCAAGTTCCCATCGAAAAATAGTGCCATATTAGTTAGTAGCGCGCCGTGCCACAAGAGAAAATGGCATTTGTCAAATTCAAGTAGGGTTCTGCGATAGAGGTATGCCGTGCCAAACTTCCAGGTCACAAACGAAGTGGCAATGGTATTGCTCTGTATCGCGCCATCCCCCAATTTCCCAATTATTAAATTCCAGTGACACGGCGCGATAGCTCCACATAGCGCCAGGGGTCCATTTGGAGAAATTTTTGTAATTTAAATGACACATGCATGGGTTAAAAGGGTTAATTTACCACCCCTATTTAAACCAAATAACACGTGATTCAACCATTTTTCACCCAAAACATAGTATTTCTCTCAAGTTTCTTTTAAAAACAAGCTAGGGTTTCAATTGAGGATTCAAATTCAATACTAAAATTCAAGAGTGTCTCCGTCAATCTTCACAAAATCAAGAACTAAGGTATGTATAGTGTTTATATATGGATCCCTTTCATCCATAAAGCTCAACAAATATATTTGAAATTTTAAATAATGATATTCATGTTGTGGGTTAGTTGTAACCATGTTTATCTTGTTATATGATTCTCAAGTTGGAATATTTATGTTTTTTTATTAAACCTCATTAGCAAGTGAGTGAAATCCACAAATTGTGTTTTTTATAATTTATCAATTTGATGATTATGCCTATTCCCCAAGGGTGCATGCAAGGTGTTTGGTAAAATTCCTTGGGGGATAGAAATTATGCACTATAGTTAAATTGTGATCGAAAATGACTTCCATGTAATTCTTATGTATTGAAATTGTTGTTAGATTGCTCATGATTTTTCCTTATGAAATTATTCTATGTATACATGTTATTTTATTCACGTACCAATCTGTAATAATCAAATGCCCATGAAATATCTCGAATTACTGTATTATAGATTGTTGATTTTGGTCATGTATTCCAGAATATCATGCCTTTTCAATTTCCCTCTATTGAGTCCTGGGGTACTTGCACCCAATAATTTAGTTGTACGCCTAGAGCCAATGTCATGTTTTCAAGATAATCTCAGTCAAGCCATGTTCAGTAGAATTCAGTCAGTCTCATGACTTAGGAAAAACTCAGTAATATTTTTGTCAGTCAATGGAACTCTGTTAATTTAGTCCAGTTTAGTTCAATAGTTCATGTTCAGTGTCTACTCTGATGGGAGTAGAAATTAACACTGAGCGAACTCGAGGATGGGAATTCACCTATTAATTGAGGGTGTGATTCGTAGAAGGAATCCTTGTGTTCTAGAACTATGTAGCCAGTGTATTTTAAGATATCATAGACTTCTAAATGAGGGAAGATGAGCTGGCTTAAAATATTATATGAGGGTTCCTACCGTACTCACCAGAGTTATGTATTATATGAGGGTTACTCATAGATTATCGTTACCAGTGGCGCGGTATTGACACCCTTCCAATTGGGATTACAAATTGGACCCCAACTCAGCCATACTGGCGTATTAGGGGCATGTCGGTTAGATAGCTACTTCCCATAATTTAAGTATCAGAATCAGTAAAAGGACTCAGATAGTTCTTCTAATTTTAGGATTGTCATATACAATAAACTCAGATACAGTACGAAACGTAGCTAGTTCCATCAGATTCAGGACTGTCTGATACAGTCACTCATGTCATAAGTTATATCAGTTATCATAACTCAATCATTAGTCATGTTAGTTATCAGTAAATTCATGTTATCATGATCTCAGATATAGTTACTATGTATTCATGCGTGTAAACTCACGTTCATGTTATCCAGTCAGTTAGTATAGTTCATGCATGTAAACCATTTGAATTCAGCCTATCTCACATGCATACCAGTACATTCAAAGTACTGACGCATTTGCGATATGTTTCTTTATATCATAGGTTCAGAAGCACAAGCTCCAGATCCTTAGTAGCATTCTAGTCTCAGCAGTCAAAGTTAGCAGTGAGTCCTCATCCTTTAAGGACATGACCATTACTTTAGTATCTCATTGATTAATTTATTAGTTGGAGTTAGTTAGGGACATGTCCCATCAACTCTTTATTCAGACAATTCAGTCAGTTAGTGGCTTTTCAGACTATCACATTTCAGAAAGTTTATTCCAGTTGTTTTGGGTAATTCATATCGCGTCCATATATTATGATTTATCGAATTTTATGTAACAATTTTTAACCTTATAGCCTTTCAATTTATGATTCTACATTTATACAGTATATCATGCAGTATATAGGTACAAATATCAGTCATGGCTTGGATTGTTGTCCTTCGGGGTCATGAGCACCTTGTGGCATTTTGGGTACCAGATTTGGGAAGTTACAATTTTGGTATCAGAGCCTAAGGTTCAACAGAGTCCTTGGACGTCTGAAAGCCGCATCTATTAGAGTCTTGTAAATGGTTGTGTTGTGTGCCATATTTCAGTACAAAAGTCTATGAGATATTTTAGAAATAGTTTTCCTTCTTTCAGTATTCATGTCATGCCAATGAGCATAATATCAAGTTAATTTCTCAGTCTGATCTATTTCTCCTTTTCTTCTACAGAACATGCCTCTTAAAAGAAGAAATAGGAATCAGTCAGCCCCTCAGTTCGAAGATCCTTTGGGCGAACATGTTTCTTATGTAGAGTTTAGAGCTGCATTCACTACTCTTTCTCAGTCAGTTGCTTCTCAGAATGAATGACCAGCTATCTCTCAGGCAAACCCAGTGACTAATTCAGCTGCAGCCAGGATTTTGGACTTCACCCGAATAAATCCTCTATCCTTTTGTGGGTCTAAGTCAGATGAGGACCCTAAGAAATTCATTGATCAGGTTCAGAAGGTTACTGAAATCATGGGGGTCACTCCTAGTGAGAGTGCTGAGCTAGCTGCATATCAGTTGCAGGATGCTACTCACACTTAGTTTAAATAGTGGAAGTTATAAAGGCCAGATGATACAGGGCCTATAGAGTGGGAGGAGTTTCTCACTATATTCTAAGATATATTCTTTCCCCAAGAGCTGAGAGAGGCTAAGGTGTTAGAATTTATCCACCTCAGGTAGGGCAACATGATGGTGAAAGAGTATTCTCTTAAGTTTACTCAATTAGCTAGATATGCCCATCATGTGGTTGAAGATAGTAGGGCCAAGATGAGAAAGTTTGTTTCAGGGGTGTATGATAGTATGGTCAACAAGTGTAGGTCTGCGATGATGAATAGTGACATAAATTTAGCTAGGATTATGACTCACGCTCAGTAGATAAAGGACTAAAATATTAATATAAGGGAGAAGCAGAATAAGAGAGAAAGGACAGGTAGTTTTAACTTTGCTCTGCCTAAATCAAAAAGAGGAACCATCCTCAGTTTCGTCCTAAGTCATCAGTTCCAGCTCCTACTTCAGCTAGTGCTCCATCTTCTATTTCAAGGATGGTAACAAATTTATAGAGCTAGGCTCTAAGTCTTAGGGCATTTTTAGCAGTGCCTGCACCTATCCTCTTTCACAGATTTATGGCAAGCACCATCAGGGTATTTGCAGAGCTGGTAGTGGTATTTGTTTCAGATGTGGCAAGCCAGGCCTCAGAGTTAGAGGTTGTCCTCAGACAGGTCTTCAGAGTCAGCAGAACCATTCCACAACTCAGTTCGGTTGCCCAAACCATCAGGATGCCACCTCTAGTGTTTCTAATGGGCAATACCAAATTCAACTTTATGCACTCCAATTTAGGCAAGATTAGGAAAATTCTACTGATGAAGTTACTGGTACGTTATAGATCTTTCATGTGCATGTTTATGCTTTGCTAGATACAGGTGCTTCCTTTTCTTTTGTTAATACTTATATAGCAGTTAATTTCGGATTCAGTCCCAAAATTCTAGCAGAGCCCTTCTAAGTTTCTACCCCAGTGGGTAAAACTATCATAGCCCGACGTGTATACAAGAATTTTCCGGTTATGATATTTTAGAAAGTCACCTCAGCATACTTAGTCGAATTAGAGATGACTGATTTTGATGTTATTTTCGGCATGGATTGGCTTCCTTCATGCTATGCCGCAAACGAATGCAAAAACAAAATACTTCAGTTCAAATTTTTGAATGAACTTGTCCTAGAGTGGAGGTGTAATACTTCAGCTTTCAGAGGCCAGTTTATTTCCTACCCTCGGGCTCAAAAAATGATATCTAAGGGATGTGTCTATCATCTTGTTCATGTTAAGGATTCTAGTTCCGAGACTCCTATTCTTGAATTAGTGCCAGTAGTGAGTGAATATTCAGATTTCTTTCCCAAAGATCTTCCAGGAAATTCTCCTGAAAGGGAAATAGATTTCGGCATTGTCTTTCTTCTAGCTACTAAGCCTATATCTATTCCTCCATACAGAATGGCTAAGCAAAACTCAAAAAACTGAAAGAGTAGTTGAAGGAGCTCTTAGATAAGGGATTCATCAGACCCAGTGTATCCCCGTTGGGCGCACCAGTCTTATTCGTGCGCAAGAAAGACAATTCTCTCAGAATGTGCATTGATTATCGTCAGGTCAATAAATTCATGGTCAAGAACAAGCATATACTTCCTAGAATCGATGACTTGTTTGACCAACTTAAGGGTGCCAATTATTTATCTCAGATAGACCTTAGATCACTCTATCATCATCTTAGAGTCAGAGAATGTGACATTCCAAAAATAGCATTCTGAACTCGGTACGATCACTTCGAATTCCTAGTCAGATCCTTTGGTCATACCAAAGCCCAACAGCTTTCATGGACTTGATGAACCATGTGTTAAAGAAGTACTTTGACATATTCATCATAGTCTTCATAGATGATATTCTTGTCTCTTCCCACAGTGAGTGTGTTAATGCAGATAATCTTATAATTGTACTACAAACTCTCAGATCCCATCAGCTATTCACCAAATTAAGTAAGTTCAAACTTTGGCTAAGGTCAGTAGCATTCTTTGGCCGTATCATTTATGGCGATGGCATTAGAGTAGATCCTTAAAAGACCGAAGCAGTAAGAAACTAGCCTCGCCTCATCTGTCCATAAGATATCAGGAGTTTCTTGGGTTTTGCTGGCTATTAAGGTTGGTTTGTTGAGGGATTTTCTTCTATTGCATCCCCTATGTCCAGGTTGACTCAGAAATAAGTCAAGTTTTAGTGGTCTGATCCATGCGAGAAGAGTTTTCAGGAGTTGAAGACTCGACTCACCTCAGCTCCAGTCCTAGCTCTTCCAAATGGTTCAGATGGGTTCATAGTGGATTGTGATACATCTAGAGTAGGTTTGGGTTGTGTCCTCATGCAGTATGGTAAGTTCATAGCTATGCCTCTAGACAACTTAAACCCCATGAGAAGAATTATACTACTCATGATCTTGAGTTAGCAGTTGTAGTATTTGCATTTATAAATTGGATACATTATATATATGGAATTCATGTAGATATGTTCACAGATCATAAGAGCCTTCAGTGTGTCTTTTCTCAAAAAGATTTTAATCTTTATCAGATAAGGAGGTTAGGTATCTTGAAAAATTATGACATGAGTGTCCTTTATCAACCGGGCAAGGCCAATGTTATGGATGACACTCTCAGTTGATTGTCTATGGGTAGTTTTACTCATGTTAAGGAAAATAAGAAGAAGCTAGCTCAGGAAGTTCATAAACTTACTAGACTAGGTGTTCTCTTAGTCGATGTAGAAGAGGGTGACAAATAGGTTCAGAGTAGTTCATAATATTCTCTAGTTTCTGAGATGAAACAAAATCAAGATCAAAATCCCAGCCTTGTCAAGTTGAAAAAGTCAGTCAAGGATCAGAAAGTAGAGGTTTTCTCCTAAGGGAGAGATGGTGTTCTGCATTGTCAGGGTCGTTTATGTGTTCCAGGTGTAGATGAATTAAGGCAGCGAATTCTTGTAGAAGCGCATGGTGCGCGCTACTCTATTCATCCAAGGGCAACAAAGATGTACCACGACTTGCAGGAGATCTATTGGTGGAGTGGGATGAAGAGAGATATTGCAGTGTTTGTGGCTAAGTTCTCTACATGTCAGTAGGTTAAGATAGAGCATTAGAAGCCTAGTGGGTCCATGCAAGAGTTCAATATTCCTACTTAGAAGTGAGAAGAAGTGAACATTGACTTTGTGATGGGTTTGCCTCATACTCATCATCAGTATGATTCAATTTTGGTTATTGTAGACAAAATGACCAAATCAACTCATTTTCTTCCAGTTCATACCTCTTATTCATCCGACGATTATGCCAAAATCAACATCAAAGAGTTGGTCAGATTGCACGGTATCCTATTATCAATTATCCTAGAGAGAGGTACCCAGTTTACCTCTCCTTTCTCAAAACCGTTCAAAGAGGGTCTTGGTACCTAAATTCATCTCATTATAGACATTCATCCTTAGACATATGGTCATGAAGAAAGGAACATTCAGACCATAAAATATATGTTAAGGGCGTGAGCAATTGATTTCAAGGGAAGTTGGGATAACCACTTGCCTTTGATTTAGTTTTCATACAATAACCGTTATCATTCCAGTATTTGAATGGCTCCATTCGAAGATGTCTATGGTAGGAGATGAAAATCTCAAGTAGGTTGGTTTGAAATTAGTGATACCTTAGTTATAGGTCCTGACTTAGTATTAGACACCTAAGAGAAAGTCCAGTTGATCAGAGAAAGAGTCTGGGCTGCTCAGAGCTGACAGTAGTCTTATGCAGATATGCACAGAAAGAATCTCAAGTTAGAGATTGGTGACTATGTCTAACTAAATATCTCTCCCATGAAGAGAGTGAAAAGTTTTACCAAGAAGGGAAAACTCAGTCCCTGATATTGGCGGTCCCTTCAAGATTCTTAGTCGTCTTGCCAAGGTATCCTATGAGCTCGAATTGCCTTCATATCTAGCCTCAGTTCGTGTAGTCGTACATGTCTCATTACTCAAGAACTGTATAGGTGACCCAATAGTTTTAGTCTCTATTAAGAGCATGGATGTTCAAAATAGCCTCTCTTATGAGGAGACTCCAGTTAAAATTCTAGACTACCAGACTCGTAAATTGAGGCACAAAGAAGTCCCTCTAGTCAAAGTTCTTTTGTAGAATAAGTACATTAAGAGAGATTCTTGGGAAGTAGAAGAAGACATACATACCAAGTATCCTCACCTCTTTTCCACTAAATCAGATCTTGCTCAAGGTTACAGTCCTCCTGGAGCTTTTCAGTTTCATGTTCAGATTTCAGTGATGACTTGGTATCAATCTCATGTATAGAATTCTATTTTAAACTTGTTACTAAGTACCATTGTATATTCATCCATATGTTCATGCATCAGATTAGTCATGTGATCATGCATAAGTCATGCATTCTCCTAGTGAGAAACTCAGTTATTAGAAATCACAGTCATGTGTTCATGAGTCAGTTAAATCAATAAATTATGCATCAGATATGCATGCTAAGTATAAATCTCAGAAATGTTAGTCATGTTTCAGTTGTACATGTTCAATATATATACTTCAGCTCATCATTTCTCTCATCTCAGTCAGTCGCATTCAAGGATGAATGTCCCTAAGGGGGAGATATTGTAATACCCCAAAGTTTCCTAACTAATTTCGTCCCAAGAATGTCAAGAATTATCTTTTTAATTGAATGATGTTTATTCGATGGTGAATTTTTAAGATTTTTACTTTTTATCATGTGGTAAATTCAATAAGCTTTCCATTTATATAAGATTCGCCCAAATCCCATAACCGGTTAAGATATTATGACTATTTCAAGTTCCCATCAGAAAATAGCGCCATATTAGTTAGTGGCGCATCGCGTTACAAGAGAAAATGGCATCTGTCAAATTCCAGTAGGAGTCCACGATAGTGGCGGTCGCGCCATCCCTCTATTTCCTTGTTTTCAAATTCCAATGACACGGCGCGATAGCACCGCGTCGCGCCAGTGGTCCAGATCAGGAAATTTTTGCAATTTTAAAAACGTGTCCAACGGTTAAAAGGGTAAATTTCCCGCCCCTATTTAAACCCAATAACACGTGATTCACCACTTTTTCACCAAAAATATAGTATTTCTCCCAAGTTTCTCTCAAGAACAAGCTAGGGTTTCAATTGAGGATTATAATTCAAGAGTCTCTTCGTCAATCTTCACTAAATAAAGAACTAATGTATGCAAGTATTGATTTATGGATACCTTTCATCCATAAAGGTCAAGAACCTTATTTCAAATTTTAAATCATGAAATTTATGTTGTGGGTTGGTTGTAACCATGTTTAGATTGTTATATGATTCTCAATATGGAATATTTATGTGTTTTTCATGAAACCACATTAGTAAGTGAGTGAAATCCACAAATAGAGTTATTTATAATGTGTCAATTTGATGATTATGCCTATGCCTATGCCCTAAAGGTGCATGAAAGGTGTTTAGTAAAATGCCTAGGAGGATAGAAATTATTCACTATAGTTAAATTATGTTCCAAAATGACTTCCATGTTATTCTTATGTATTGATATTGTTGTTGGATTGCTCATGAGATAGCCTAATAAAATTATGCTATGTATAGATGCTATCTAATTCACGTACCAAGCTATGATAATCAAATGCCAATGAAATATCACCAATTATTGTATTATGGATTGTTGATGTAGGTCATGTATTCAAGAATGTCATACCTTGTCAGTTTGCCTCAATCGAGTCCTAGGGGTACTTGTACCCAAAAATTTAGTTGTATGCCTAGATAAAAGGTCATGTTTTCAAGATACTCTCTGTCAAACCATGTTAGGTAGAATTCAGTCAGTCATATGACTCAGGAAAAACTCAGTAAAATTTTCATCAGTCAATGGAACTCAGTTAATTCAGTCCAGTTCTGTTCAGTAGTTCATATTCAGTGTCTATTCAGATGGGGGTAGAAATTAGCACCGAGCAAACCCGAAAATGGTAACCCACCTATTATATGAGGGTGTTATTCTTAGAAGCAATCCTTGTGTTCTAAAACTATGTATCCATCATAGGTTGACACATCATAGCCTGTTATATGAAGGCTGATGAGGTGGTATAACCGGTTATATGAGAGTTCCAACCGTTCTCACCAGAGTTATCTGTTCTATAAGGGTTGCTCACAGATTGTCTTTGCCAGTGGTGTGGTATTGACACCTTTTTAATGGGGGTTACAAATTGGACCCCAACTCAACCATTATGGCGTATTAGGGGCATGTCGTTTAGATAACTACTTCCCACAGTTTCAATATCAGTATCAATTAAAGGACTCAAATAGTTCTTTAGATTTTAGGACTGTCAGATATAGTCAACTCAGATGTAGTACGGTACTCAGCTAGTTCCATTACATTTAGGATTGTCAGATACAATCACTCATGTCATCAGTTATATCAGTTATCAAAACTCAGTCATTAGTCATGTTAGTTATCATTAAATTCATTTTATCACGATCTCAGATATAGTTACTAAGTATTCATACATGTAATCACACGTTTCTGTTATCCAGTCAGTTAGTATAGTTCAGGCATGTAAACCCTTTGCATTCAGCCTATCTCACTTACATACCAGTACATTCAAAGTACTGATGCATTTGTGATATGTTGTTTTATAACATAGGTTCAGAAGCACGAGCTCCAGATCCTCAGTAGCATTCTAGTCTCAGCAGTCAAAGTTAGCAGTGATTCTTCATCCTTCAAGGAAATGACCATTACTTTATTATATCATTAATTAATTTAATAGTTGGAGTTAGTTGGGGACTTGTCCTATCAACCCCTTATTCAGACAGTTCAGTCAGTTAGAGGATTTTCAAACTATAACATTTCAGACAGTTTGTTCCAGTTGTTTAGGGTATTTCGTACCCCATCCATATATTATGATTTATCAAATTTTATGTTAAAGTTTTGAACCTTATGGCCTTTCATTTCGTGTTTCCGCATTTATACAGTATATCATACAATATATAGGTACATATTTTAGTCATGGGTTGGCTTGTGGTCCGTCAGGGTCATGATCATCGTGTGGCATTTCGGGTACCAAATTCATGAAGTTACAAAGATAGTATCAAAGCCTAAGGTTCAATAGAGTCCTAGAAAGTCTGAAAGTTGCATCTAGTAGAGTCATGTACATGGTTGTGTTGCACGCCACATTTATGTATAGGAGGCTATAAGATATTTTAGGAATAGTTTCCCTTCTTTCAGTATTCATGTCGTGCCATTAGCATAATCATAAGTTAATCTCTCAGTATGATCTATTTCTTCCTTTCTTCTATAGAACATGACTCCTTAAAGAAGAAATTGGAACCAGTTAGCCCCTCAACCCGAAGATTCTTTGGGACAACATGTTTCTCATGCAGAGTTTAGAGATGCATTCACTACTCTTGCTCAGTCAATTGCTTCTCAGAATCAATGACCAGATGTCGCTCAGGACAATCTAGTAGCCAATTCAGCTGCAGCCAGGATTCGGGACTTTACCCAAATGAATCCTTCATCCTTTCGCGGGTCTAAGTTAGATGAGCACCCTCAGGAATTCATGGATCACGTTCAAATAGTTACTAACATCATAGGGGTCACTTTTAGTCAGAGTACTAAGCTAGATACATATCAGTTGTAGGATGTTGCTCACACTTGGTTTAAATAGTGTAAGTCAAAAAGGCAAGATGATACAGGGCCTATGTAGTGGGAGGAGTTTGTCTCTGTATTCTTAGATAGATTCTTTCCCCAAAATATGAGAGAGTCTTAGGTGTAAGAATTTATCAACTTCAAGCAGGGAAACATAATGATGAAAGAGTATTCTCTTAAGTTTACTAAATTATCTAGCTATGCCCCTCATGTGGTTGCAGATAGTAGGGCTAAGATGAGTAAGTTTGTTTCTGGGTTGAATGATAGTATCTTCAACAAATGTAGGCCGGCGATGTTGAATGGTGAGATAAATTTAGCTAGGATTATGACTCATGATTAGCAGATAAAGGAGCAAAAGATTAAGATGAGGGAGAAGTAGAATAAGAGAGCAAAGGCATGCAGTTTTAACTTTGCTCAGCCAAAATCAGAAGGAGGAACCATTCAAAGTTTCATCCTAAGTCATTAGTTCTAGCTCCTTCTTCAGCTAGCGCTCCAGCTTCTAAGTTCAAGGATGGTAACAATGCTCAAGGGAATAGTCCTCTTTAAGCTTTTCAGTTTCATGTTCTGATTTCAGAAATGACTTGGTATCAATCTCATGTTTGAAATTCTATTATAAAATTGGCCCTAAGTACCATTGTATATTCAGTCATATGTTCATACATCATATTAGTCATGTGATCATGCATCGGACATGCATTACCAAGTGAGAAAATCAGTTATCAGAAATCACAGTCATGTGTTCATGAGTCAGTTAAGTCAATAAATCATGCATCAAATATGCATGCTCAGAATAAATCTCAGAAATATCAGTCATATTTTAGTTGTTCATGTTCAATATATATGTACTTCAGCTCATCATTTCTCCTATCTCAGTCAGTCGTATTCAAGGACGAATGTTTCCAAGGGGGAGATATTATAATACCCCAAAGTTTCCTAACTAATTTAATCCAAAGAATGTCAAGAATTATATTCTTAATTGAATGATTTTTATTCCATGGTGAATTTTTAAGCTTTTCACTTTATGTCATGTGGGATATTCAATAAGCTTTCCATCGATATAAGATTTTCCCAAATTCGATAGTCGGGTGAGATATTATGACTATTTCAAGTTCCCATTGTAAAAAAGTGCCATATTAGTCAGTGGCGCACCGCGCTACAATAGAAAATAGCATTTGTCGAATTCCAGTAGGAGTCCATGAGAGTGGCGCATCACACCAAACTTCCAGTTCGTAAACGAAGTGGTTACGCGATGACTCCGCGTCGCACCATGCCCCAATTTCCCTATTGTTAAATTCCAGTGACACAACGCGATAGTGACACGTCGCTCCAGGGGTCTATTTCAGGAAACTTTTGCAATTTAAAAGACGTGTCCAAGGGTTGAAAGGGTAAATTTCCCACCTCTATTTACACCCAATAACACGTGATTCAGCCATTTTTACCCAAAACATAGTATTTCTCCCAAGTTTCTCTCAGGAACAAGCTAGGGTTTCAATTGAGGATTCAAATTCAATACTCAAATTCAAGAGTATCTTCAGAAATCTTCACTAAATCAAGAACTACGGTATGCATAGTATTGATTTATGGACCCCTTTCATCCGTAAAGCTCAAGAACCCTTTTTCAAATTTTAAATCATGATATTTATGTTGTGGGTTGGTTGTAACCATGTTTATCTTGTTATATTATTCCCAAGTTTGAATATTTATGTGTTTTCATGAAAACTCATTATAAAGTGACTGATATGCACAAATTGAGTTATTTATAATGTATCAATTTTATGATTATGCCTATGCCCTAAGGGTGTATGCAAGGTGTTTGGTAAAATGCCTAGGAAAATAGAAATTATGCACTATTTTAAAATTATGATCCTAAAGGACTTCCATGTTATTCTTATGTATTGAAATTGTTTTTGGATTGCTCATGAGTTAGCATTATTAAATTATGCAATGTATACATGCTATCTTATTCACGTACCAAGCTATGATAATCAAATGCCCATGAAATATCATCAATTACTGTATTATGGATTATTGATGTTGGTCATGTATTCAAGAATGTCATGCCATGTATGTTTCCCTTTATTGAGTCCTAGGGGTACTTGTACCCGAAATTTAGTTGTATGCCTAGAGCAAATGTCATGTTTTCAAGATACTCTCAGTCAAACCATGTTCATTAGAATTTAGTAAGTCTCATGACTCAGGAAACTCACTAATATTTTCATTAGTCAATGAAACTCAGTTAATTCAGTCCAGTTCAGTTCAGTAATTCATGTTTAGTGTCTATTCAGATAATAGTAGAAATTAGCACCGAGCGAACCCGAAGATGGGAACTCACCTATTCTATGGGGGTATGATTCTTAGAAGCAATCCTTGTATTCTAGAACTATGTATACATCATAGGTTGAGACATTATAGCCTGCTACATAATGGCCGATGAGGTGGCGTAACCTATTATATGAGGGTTCCTACCATTCTCACCAGAGTTACCTATTATATAAGGGTTACTCGCAGATTGTTCTTTTTGTGGTGCAGTATTAACACCCTTCTAATTGGGGTTACAGATTAGAACCCAACTCATCCATAATGGCATATTAGGGGCATGTCGGTTAGATAACTACTTCCCGCAGTGTTAGTATCAGTATCAGTAAAAGGACTAAGATAGTTCTTCAGATTTTAGGACTATCTGATATAGTCAACTAAGATACAACACAGAACTCAGCTAAATCCATCAGATTCAGGACTATCATATATAGTCACTCATGTCATCAGTTATATCAGTTATTAGAACTTAGTCATTAGTTATCTTAGTTATCATTAGATTCATGTTATCATGAACTAAGATATAGTTACTATGTATTCATGCATGTAATATCACGTTCATTTTATTCAGTCAAGTAGTATAGTTCATGAATGTAAACCCTTAGTATTCAGCCTACCTCACATACATACCAGTACCTTCAAAGTACTGACATATTTGCGCTATGGTGTTTTATACCATAGGTTTAGAAGAACGAGCTCTAGATTCTTAGTAGCATTACAGTCTCAGTAGTAAGAGTTAGAAGTGAGTCCTCATCCTTCGAGTACATGACCATTAATTTATTATCTCATTAATTATTTTATTAGTTGGAGATTTTTGGGGACATATCCCATCAACTTCTTATTCAGACAATTCAGTCAGTTAGAGAATTTTCAGACTGTCACATTTTAGATAGTTTATTACAGTTGTTTTGGGTATTTCGTACCCCATCTATACATTATGATTCATCGGATTTTATGTTACCGTTTTGAACTTTATGGCCTTTCAGTACATGTTTCCATATTTATACAGTATATCATGCAGTGTATTGGTATAGATATCAGTCATGGGTTGGCTTGTGGTCTTTCGAGGTCATGTGCATTGTGTGGCATTCCGGGTACTAGATTCAGGTACTTACAAACTTGGTATCAGAGCCTAAGTTTCAATAGAGTCCTAGAAATTCTGAAAGCCGCATCAAGTAGAGTATTGTACATGGGTGTGTTGAGGCTATGAGATGTTTTAGGAATAGTTTCCCTTCTTTTAGTTTTTATGTCGTGCCAGTGAGCATAATCTTAAGTTAATCTGTCAGTCTGATCTATTTATCCCTTTAATCTATAGAACGTGCCTCCTAAAAGAAGAAATAGGAATCAGTCAGCCTCTCAGCCTGAAGATCCTTTGCGCGAACATGTTTCTCATGCAGAGTTTAGATCTGTATTCACTACTATTTCTCAGTCAGTTGTTGCTCAGAATGAACGACCAGCTATCACTCAGGATAATACAATGGCCAATTCAACTGCACCTAGGATTCGGGATTTCACCCAAATGAATCCTTCATCCTTTCACGGGTCCAAGTCAGATGAGGACCCCCAGGAATTCATCAATCAGGTTCAGAAGGTTACTGTTATTGACATCATGGGGGTCACTCATAGTGAGAGTGCTGAGCTAGCTGCATATCAGTTGCAGGATGTTGGTCAAACTTTGTTTAAGCAGTGGAAGTCAGAAAGGCCAGATGATGCAGGGCCTATAGAGTTGGAGGAGTTTGTCACATCATTCTTAGATAGATTCTTTCCCTAAGAGCTGAGAGAGACTAAGGTGTTAGAATTTATCGTCCTTAGGCAGGGCAACATGAGGGTGAAAAAGTATTCTCTTAAGTTTATGCAATTAGCCAGATATGCCCCTTATAT
Organism: Capsicum pubescens; assembly: GCA_030864215.1. Taxonomy (NCBI): domain Eukaryota; kingdom Viridiplantae; phylum Streptophyta; class Magnoliopsida; order Solanales; family Solanaceae; genus Capsicum; species Capsicum pubescens. The sequence goes on from CM061547.1 coordinate 148,780,481, forward strand.
AGTTGTAGATAGCATGGCCATGATTAGTAAGTTTGTTTCAGGGGTGAATGATAGTGTGGTCAAAATTTTTAGGTCTGCGATGTTGAATAGTGACATAATGTGATGCCCCAAAAAAAAAATTTGTTAAGATCTCGGACAAAAATGTGTTGAATTATGTTCTTTATCATGATTAATAATTTTTCTGTGTGGAATTTCTTGATATGCAACCTTTCATCGCGTAGATCATCGAATAATCTTTCCAACGATATATGGATCATCCAAAATGGACACTCGAGCGATAAGTTATGTTCATTCCGATCTAACCGTGAATAGTAAATATGCAGAAAAAAATACTGAGGCCAGGCGAATTTTAGGGTCAAATTCAAACAATCATCACTCCTTGTACATAATTATTTGGGTGAGATACTATATATCAACAGAAATCTCTGAAAGTCATCTTTCCAATAAAATTAGTTTCATCCAATTTGGCCAACGGATCAAAAAGTTATGGTCGATCTACTTCAGCCTATGAAAATAGTCCACCAAAAGACAGATTTGACATTATTTGATTTTTTAAGGTATTTTGGTCATTACCACTCCAATCTAACCGGGTAAACCATGGATTAAAGTCCATTAATAGCATTCAATAACTCATTTTTCTCCAAAATTTCCTAAGGCTCAAACCCCAACCCTACTACTCAAAATTTCATCCTTCTATGTCTCTTGATTGAACTGTAGAAATTTCAAATTGATTTGGGATTCGAGTTGATCATGTTAAGGGCTTTGAGAAGCACTCTTTATTTTCGTGAGTAAAGTTCCGAAGTCGAAAGTTCATATTTATCTTCAATTTTTAGGTATGTGGGGCTTTGAATAAGATTATCCTTTCGATCTTGTGCCCGGTATTTTTGTTGAATTACATTGACATGAGATTTTACATGTTTTACCATGAATTGGAAATATGGTTTTATATCTTATATTATTGTCCATAAACTATGGGATTATGTCATCCGATATGTGTATGATGTTTAGATGGAAATATGTCCTAAAAGTATTTGATTATGAGAGTATGATGATTTAATTTTACAAGCCTTGATTTATACTATCATTGCACTATTTCCTTATTATGAATTTATAATTGATATTGGAAATTCTATATCCCTACTACGGGTTGATGTCTCAAGTATCTTTAAATGAGAGTTGGATGGAAATTGAGAAATGTTGATATTGAAGTTCCAATGAGTCTTGGTATTTTCCAGATGGTTTTGATGAGTTAAATTGTTGAAAATATTAAGTATTGAGTCTTCATATCCTTGTCCAAATGTCGAGTCGGTTATGGTTCAATGCATTGATGCCTTGTTGATGTTGAGGAAGATTAAAATATTTTGAGCTAAAATGTGTTGAGTTAGGAATCAACAAATTGATATGATTCGATAAATGAGAAAGAGATTTGATTTGGTCTTTATGATAGACCCTTGTGATGTTGTGGGGGATTTCGTAATGCATTCTGAGCTTGTTAGGGAATAGTACTTAACACCGAGAGGGAAATTTTGTATTTCCCCAAACCTATGTGCCACCGTAGGGTTGTTTGATGATGATATTATTGGCTAGAGAAACCGATTGTGATTATTGCAGTTTTAAGGTCATACTCCCTGGAAAAGAGTATGACGCTACCGCCAACGGGGGTTTCAAACGTTGGTATTCCACGTAGCTCACGTGGGGTTGTCGGTTATAGTAAACTCCCCTGTCCATAAGAGTCATGTTTATTGAAATACTGAGTCACTCCGAGTTTTGATGTGGTAAGTCAAGTTGCCTATGATGATCTATAATGATTTATGAGTTTTTTCTCCTACATTTCCTATCTAAGATGTGATGAGTTGCATGATTCAATGTCACTTAAGCCAGGTGTGTCATTATGGTCCGTATGTACATTTTTACGAAATTTATGATATTATTTATATTTTGTATGCGCCCCTACATACTCAGTACGTACCTTGTGCTGACCCACATATTTTTCTATGGGCTACATTCTTACCATAATGTAGGTTCAGGTACTCAACCGCAGCCGCGACAGTGATATCCGAGTGTCGCATCTTCGTTCCTTTAGTGGTGAGTCCTCATGGTTCGGGGACCAAGTTGCTAGTTTTGGTGTTGTTGTTTTGTGATCCCCTTTTGGTTTGTTGAGTCAGTTGGGGGTTTTTCCCAATGGCTCGTTGATTTTGCTGTATAGAGGCTATGTCAGACTAGTGTATTGTTGGGTTGGTTTGTGTATAGACATTTCATATAAGTACAATCTAACGACATTTCGTGCCATGTGCGATGTGATATGATATGTACTTATATATATATCCTTAGCATAACATGTATGTTATTGTGTTGGAACCCAAGGGTAGTGTTTTGGCTTAAAGGGTTAGCTTGAGGCTATGTGTAGCCTCGAGCTGGCATCTCGGGATGATATTTTGGGGTGTTACCAACTTGGTATAATAGCCTAAGGTTGTGAAGAGTCCTATGGAGTCTGACAAGCTGCATTACGTAGAGTCTTGAGCATCGGTGTGTAGCGTGCCACACCTATGATCAAGAGGCTGCGGGGCATTCTAGGAAAAGTCATTTCTTTATTTATACAAGAGTCTATTATGCTTACAATTGTTTCCTTCTGCTGTTAATTCGTGCGTTCTTATGACAAAAAATGACTCCACGTCGACCTCGCAGAAACAACAACCAACCTCAACCCGTTGATCCGTTAAATAAGATGGTATCCCATGCCAAATTTTAGGCAGCTTTTCAGATGCTAGCCCAGGCAATTACCGCCAATACTCAGGACAACGCTCCACCTCCATAGGAAAATAATTTGGCAGCAACACAAATTCAGGATTTTATGCGGATGAATCCGCCATAGTTTCATGGGTCGAGAGAAGGTGAGGACCCGCAGATGTATGTTGATGAAATGAAGAAAATTACACAGATTATGCACATGATCGAGGAAGAAAGTGTAGAGATGACTTCTTATTGGTTGAAGGATGTTGCCTATGACTGGGTGCAGATGTGGAATAAGGGTAGAGAGGAAGATACCGGTCTGACGACTTGGCAATTGTTCTAAGATGCTTTATTGGATAGATTCTTTCCTCTTGAGTTACGAGAAGCTAATATAGAGGAGTTTATGAATTTGAGACTAGGTTTTATGTCGGTTAAGGAGTATTGTCTTAAGTTTAATCATCTATCGAAGTACGCTCCCAATATGATGGCTGACTCGAGGACTAGTATGAGCAAGTTTCTAACTGGGGTGTCGAGTTATATGGTGAAAGAATGATGATCTTCTATGATTAACAGGTAGATTGATCTTCCTAGGTTAATGATTCACGCCTAAAAGATTGAGTCAGACAAGATAAAAGAAAAAGAAAGAGTAAGAGGAATTAAGAGAGTCAGATCGTAGCAACAGGGGTCTGGTCAGACTAAATTCTCCGAAGGGAGTCTCCCTCAGTTTTAGAGACGTCCATTTATACCTGCGCCTTCCTCAGCTAGTGCTCCCGTATATCGAGGAAGGCAGGATCCCGGGAATAGGTCGGTACCTTCCAGGTCTCAGGATAGTGTAAACAACCTACCTCATCCTCCTTCGTGTGCTAAGTGTGGTAAAGACTATTTTGGGGAGTGTTATATCGGCCAGTCGGGCTATTTTGGTTGTGACAAGTTAGGCAACATACTTAGAGACTGTCCGTATGCCAGACAACAGAGTCATGATGCCCATCCCCAGAGTCATGCTACCAGTGCCCCACCTCCCGCAGCCTGTCCAGTTCCTCCTCAGGGTTCTTCATCTAGTACTGTTGGCTATCAATGCCAGAATCATTTCTATGCTATACCACCTCCTCAGGAGCATGAGGACTCTCCCGATGTTGTCTCTGGTATGCTCCGTGTTTTCTATTTTGATGTTTATGTATTAATGGACCCAGGTTTGAGTTTTTCTTATGTGACACCTCTCTTTGCTGTAAATTTTGAAATGGATCCTGAACTAATTTCTGAGCCTATTTTGGTTTCTCCTCTGGTAGAAGAGTTTGTCATTACTAAGCGAGTGTATAAGAAATGTCCTATTACTGTTTTTCATTGGGTTATGTATGTTGATTTGATTGAGCTTGATATGGTTGACTTTGATATCATTCTGGGTATGGATTGTCTTCACTCATGCTATGCGTCTATTGATTGTCATGCTCGTGTGGTCAAGTTTAAGTTTCCTGATGAACCTATCTATAATGGTTTGGGAGTTCTGTAATTCCTAAGGGTCATTTCATATCCTATCTCAAAGCTAGGAAGTTGATTTCCAAGGGTTGCATCCACCATTTGGTTTGGGTTAAAGACACTAAGTCTGAAACCTCGACCACTCAGTCAATTAATGGTGTTAATGAGTTTCTTGATATCTTTCAAGAAGATCTCCCTGGAATACCTCTTGATAGAGAGATAGAATTCGGGATTGACCTTCTTTCCGATACTCAGCCTATTTCCATTCCTCCATATTGCATGGCTCCTGCGGAACTTAAAGAGTTGAAGGAGCAATTGAAATATCTTTTAGACAAAAGATTTATCAAACCTAGTGTGTCCCCGTGGGGTGCGCCTGTCCTGTTTGTGTGTAAGAAAGATGGTTCTTTGCGGATCTGTATTGATTACCGGCAGCTTAATAGGGTTACTATCAAGAATAAATATCCGCTTCCTCGAATTGATGATTTATTTGATCAATTGCATGGTGTGAGCTACTTTTCGAAGATAGACCTCAGATCCGGTTATCACCAACTTAAGGTTAGGGAATGTGATATCCCTAAGACAGCCTTCCGAACTCGTTACGATCATTTTTAATTTCTAGTGATGTCTTTTGGGTTAACTAATGCTCCAGGGGCTTTCATGGATCTTATGAACCGTGTATTCCAGCCATATCTGGATAAATTTGTAATAGTGTTCCTTGATGATATTCTTATTTACTCTTGATGTAAAGGTGATCATGCAGATCATCTCCGAATCATGTTGAAAACTCTTCAAACTCATAGGTTGTATGCTAAGTTCAGTAAGTGTGAGTTCTGGCTTAACTCTGTAGCCTTCTTGGGTCATGTTGTTTCTTCCAAAGGTATTAGAGTTGATCCTCAAAAGATAGAGGCTATAAAGAGTTGGCCTAGACCTATTTCTCCTTCTGATATCCGAAGTTTCTTGGGTCTAGCTAGTTATTATCGTCATGTTGTTGAAGGGTTTTCATCTATTACATCTCCTATGAACCATTTGACCCAAAATAAAGTGAAGTTCCTATGGTCCGAATCATGCGAGAAGAGTTTTCAGGAGTTGAAGACTCGACTTACTTCTGCCCCGGTGTTGACTTTGCATGACGGTGTTGATGGTTTTCTGGTGTATGGCGATGCTTCCAGAGTAGGTTTGGGTTGTGTATTGATGAAAAAGGGCAAGGTTATAGCTTATGCTTCCAGGCAGCTAAAGCCTCACGAGAAGAATTATCCTACCCATGACCTTGAATTAGCTGTTGTGGTTTTTGCTTTGAAAATCTAGAGACATTATTTGTATGGTGTCCATGTCGACATCTTAACGGACCATAAAAGCTTGCAGTATGTATTCACCCTAAAGGAGTTGAATCTTAGGCAGAGACGATGGTTAGAACTGTTGAAAGATTATGATATCAGCATGCTATATCATTCGGGCAAGGCCAATGTAGTAGAAGATGCCCTTCGTTGGAAGTCCATGGGTAGCGTAGCATATGTGGAGATTAGTAAGAAGGAGTTATCCCTTTAGGTACATTATTTGGCTAGATTAGGGGTTAGGTTGTTTGGTGATGCTGAGGGTAGTATAAGAGTGCAAAGCGGTTGTGAATCCTCTTTAGTTTCGGAAGTGAAGGAGAAGCAAGACAGGGATCCTATCTTGGTCAGATTAAAAGAGTCAGTTAAAGACCAAAAGCTAGAGATTTTCTCCCAAGAGGGAGATGGTATTTTGAGACTCCGAGAAATATTATGTGTTCCTGATGTTGATAACTTGAAGCAGAGGATTATGACGGAAGCAAATGGTACGCGATACTCCATCCATCCTGGTGCTACCAAGATGTACCATAATTTGCAGGAAATCTATTTGTGGCGAAGTGTTCCACGTGTCAACAGGTTAAAATAGAGCATCAAAGGCCCAGTGGCGTGATGCAAGAGTTTAGCATTCCTACTTAGAAGTGGGAAAAAGTGAATATGGACTTCATAGTTTGTTTGCTTCCTTCTCGTCGCCATCATGATTCGATTTGGGTTGTCGTAGATTGGCTAACGAAATCAACTCATTTCTTGTCTGTGCATTCATCGTATACAGCTGAAGATTATTCTAGAATATATATTCGGGAACTCGTCAGACTTCATGGAATCCCTTTTGCTATTATTTTTGACAGAGGTACTAAGTTTACCTCTCAGTTTTGGAAATCTTTCCAGAAGGGTCTCGGTACCCAAATTCGTTTAAGTTCTGCTTTCCATCCCCAAATTGTGGTCAGGCCGAACGGACCATTCAGACTTTAGAAGATATGTTGAGGGTTTGTGTGCTTGATTTTAAAGGTAGTTGGGATGAGAACTTAGCATTAATTGAGTTTTCTTACAATAACAGTTTTCATGCTACTATTGGAATGGCCCGATTTGAAGCTTTGTATGGTAGAAGGGGTAGATCACCCATTGGTTGGTTTGAAGTTGGTGAGGCTGCTGCGACTAGACCGGATGTGGTGTTCAAGTCCATGAAGAAGGTTAAGTTAATTTGGGAAACGTTGAAAACCGCCCAAAGTCGTCAAAAATAGTACGCAGATGTAAGGAGGAAAGACCTTGAATTTGATGTTGGTGATTTAGTGTACTTGAAAGTTTCACCCATGAAAGAGGTGAAAAGATTTGGGAAGAATAGGAAACTAAGTCCCCGTTACATTGGTCCCTTTAAGATTTTGGATCACATTGGGAAGGTAGCGTATAAGGTTGAATTGCCCGCGGAGTTATCTAACGTCCATTCGGTTTTCCATGTTTCTATGCTTAAGAAGTCTATTGGTGATTATGTTGTGATTGATCCTTCCGAAAGCTTGGGTATTCAAGATAGTCTTTCATATGAAGATATTCCGGTTGAGGTTTTTGACTTTCAAGTTCGTAGGATAAGAAACAAGGAAGTTCCTTTGGTTAACGTGCTTTGGCGAAATCAATCCGTGGAGAGTGCTACTTGGGAAGCCAAAGCGGATATGCACGCCAAATATCCCCACCTCTTTCCCATGAATCCTGAGCATGTCAAAGGTATCGTTCTCATTTGATTTAATCCTTATTGCTATGTTTGTCTTGGCTTGTGTGTTTTCTACGATATCCAAAAAAAATCTAGAATGGAGTATATGCTTGGGAAAGATGATTTTTCTCTATATACTCATTTTCATAGTATTCTTGACCTACCTATCAACATTTGAGGACGAATGTTTCCAAGGGGGAGATGATGTGATGCCCCAAAAAAAAAATTCGTTAACATCTCGGACGAAAATATATGGAATTTTGTTATTTATCGTGATTAATAATTTTTCTATGTGAAATTTCTGGATATGCGACCCTTCATCCCGTAGAGCATCGAATAATCTTTCCAACGATATGTGGATCATACAAAACGGACACTCTAGCGATGAGTTATGATCATTCCGATCTAACCGTGAATAGTGGTGAACAGTAAATGTGCAGGAAAAAATACTGAGGCCAGGCAAATTTTAGGGTCAACTTCAATCGATCATAACTCTTTGTACATAATGATCTGGGTGAGATACTAATATCAACAGAAATATCTGAAATTCCTCTTTCAAATGAAATTGGTTTCATCCAATTTGGCCATCTGAGCAAAAAGTTATGGTCTATCTACTTCAGCCTATCAAAACAGTCCACCAAAGGACAGATTTGACATTATATGATTTTTAAGGGTATTTTGGTCATTCCCACTCTAATCCATCCGGGTAAACCATGGATTTAAGTCCATTAAGAGCATTCAATAGCTCATTTTTCTCCAAAATTTCCTAAGGCTCAAACTCCAACCCTACTACTCCAAATTTCATCCTTCTATGTCTCTTGATTGAACCGTAGAAATTTCAAATTGATTACGAATTCGAGTTGATCCTATTAAGGTCTTCGAGAAGCACCCTTTATTTTCATGAATAAAGTTCCAGAGTCGGAAGTTCATATTCATCTTCCATTTTTAGGTATGTGGGGCTTTGAACAAGATTATCCTTTCGATCTTGTGCCCGGTATTTTTTTTGATTTGCATTGACATGAGATTTTACATATTTTATCATGAATTGGAAATATGGTTTTATATCTTATATTATTGTCCATGAGCTATGGGATTATGTCATCCGATATGTGTATGATGTTGAGATGAAATTATGTCCAAAAAGTATTTGATTATGAGAGTATGATGATTTAATTTGTTAAGCCTTGATTTATACTATCATTCCACTATTTCCTTATTATGAATTTATAATTGATATTGGAAATTCTATATCCCTACTATGAGTTGATGTCTCAAGTACCTTTAAATGAGAGTTGGATGGAAAATTAAAAAATGTTGATATTGAAGTTCCAATGAGTCTTGGTATTTTTTGGATGGTTTTGATCTGTTAAATTATTGAAAATATTATGTATTGAGTCTTCATATCCTTGTTCAAATGTCGAGTCAGTTATGGTTCAATGCATTGATACCTTGTTGATGTTGAGGAAGATTAAAATATTTTGAGCAAAAATGTATTGAGTTAGGAATCCACAAATTGATATGATTTGATAAATCAGAAAGAGATTTGATTTGGTCTTTATGATAGACCCTTGTGATATTGTAGTGGATTTCGTAATGCGTTCTGAGCTTGTCGGGGAGTAGTACTTAGCACCGAGAGGGAAATTTGGTATTTCCCCAAACCTATGTGCCACCGTAGGGTTGTTTGATGATGATATTATTAGCCAGAGAGCCCAATTGTGATTATTCCAGTTTTAAGGTCGTACTCCCTGGCAAAGAGTATGACGCTCCCCCCAATGGGTGTTTCAAACATTGGTATTCCACGTAGCTCACGTGGGGTTGTCGGTTATAGTAAACTCCCTTATCCATAAGAGTCATGTTTATTGAAATACTAAGTCACTCCGAGTTTTGATGTGGTAAGTCAAGTTTCCTATGATGATCTATAATGATTTATGAGTTTTTTCTCCTACATTTCCTATCTAAGATGTTATTAGTTGCATGACTCAATGTCTTTCAAGTCATGTGTGTCATTACGGTCCGTATGTACGTTTTTACGAAATTTATGATATTATTTATATTTTGCATGCGCCCCAACATACTCAGTACGTATCTTGGGCTGACCCACATATTTCTCTATTGTCTACATTCTTACCATGATGTAGGTTCAGGTACTCAGCCGCAGTCGTGATAGTGATATCTGAGTACCGTATCATTCCTTCAGTGGTGAGTCCTCATGGTTCGAGGACTAAGTTCCTAGTTTTGGTGTTGTTGTTTTGTGATCCCCTTTGGTCTGTTGAGTCAGTTGGGGGTTTGTCCCAATAGCTCATTGATTTTGCTGTATAGAGTCTATGTTAGACTAGTGTATTGTTGGGTTGGTTTGTTTATAGAAATTCCATATATGTATAGTCTAATGATATTCCATGGCATGTGCGATGTGAGATGATATGTACTTATATATATATATATATCCTTAGTGCAGCATGTATGTTTTTGTGTTGGAACCCAAGGGTAGTGTTTTTCCTTAAAGGGTTAGCTTGATGCTACGTGTAGCCTTGGGCACCGTGTGGCATCTCGGGATGATATTTCAAGGCGTTACACATAAATTTAGCCAGGCTTATGACTCATGCCTAGAAGATAGAGGCGTAAAAGATTAAGATGAGGGAGAAGCAGAATAAGAGAGAAAAGACAAGTAGTTTCAACTTTGCTCAGCCCAAATCAGAAAGACAAAACCGTTTTTTGTTTCCTCCTAAGTCATCAGTTCCAGCTTCTTCAGCTAGCGCTCCAGCTTCTATGTTCAGGGATGGTAACAAAGATAGAGCGTCAGGCTCTAAGTCTTAGGGAAGTGTTAGCAGTGCCTGCACCTATCCTCTTTGCCAGACATGTGGCAAGCACTATTAGGATATATGTCGAACTGGTAGTGGTATTTTTTTCGATGTGGCGAGCCAGGACACAGAGTCAGAGATTGTCCTCAGCCAGGTCCTCAGGGTCAGTATAATCATTCCCCAGCTCAGTTCGGTCGCCCAAACCAGCAGGGTGCCACCTCCAGTGTTACTAGTGGGCAACACCCAAATCGACTTTATGCTCTCCAGTTTTGGGAAGATCAGGAAAATTCTCGTGATGTAGTTACTGGTACGTTATATATCTTTCATGTGCATGTTTATGATTTACTAGATGAAGGTGCTTCCTTGTCTTTTGTTACTCATTATATAGCATTTGGTTTTGGAGTCAGTCTCAAAATTCTAGTAGAGCCCTTCTCAGTATCTACCCCAGTGGGTAAGACTATCATAAACTGATGGGTATACAGGAACAATCAAGTTATGATATTTCAGAAATTCATCTCAGCAGACTTAGTCAAATTAGAGATAAATGATGTTAATATCATTCTTGGCATGGATTGGATTTATTCCTGCTTTTCCACAGTCAACTGCAGAAATAGAACAGTGCAGTTTCAATTTTCGAATGAACCTATCCTAGAGTGGAGGGGTAATACTTCAGCTTTCATAGGCCAGTTTGTTTCCTACCTTCGGGCATGGAATAAAATATCTAAGGGATGTGTCTGTCATCTTGTTCATGTTAAGGATTCTAGTTCCAAGACTCCCAATCTTGAATCAGTCCCAGTAGTGAGTGAATATTTAGATGTCTTTCCGGAAGATCTTCCAGGACTTCCTTCCGAAAGGGAAATAGACTTTGGCATTGACCTTCTTCCAGATACTCAGCCTATATCTATCCCTCCATATAGAATGGCACCAACAAAACTCAAAAAATTGAAAGAGCAGTTGAAGGATCTCTTAGGTAAGGGATTCATCAAACCCATTGTGTCCCTGTGGGGTGCACCAGTCTTACTCGTGCACACGAAAGACGGTTCTCTCAAAATATGCATTGAATATCATCCGCTCAATAAAGTCATGGTCAAGAACAAGTATACACTTCCTAGAATTGATGACTTGTTTTACCAACTTCAGGGTTCCAGTTATTTATCTAAGATAGACCTCAGATCCGGCTATCATCATCTCAAACTCAGATAATGTGATGTTCGAAAAATAGATTTTTAAACTCGGTATGGTCACTTCGAATTCCTAGTCATGTCCTTTGGTCTTACCAATGCCCCAATAGCTTTCATGGACTTGATCAACTGTGTTTTCAAGCAGTAATTAGACATGTTCGTCATACTCTTCATAGATGATATTCTTTTCTATTCCCGTAGTGAACGTGATCATGCAGACCATCTTAGAATTGGACAATAAACTCTCAGATCCCATCAGTTGTTCGCCAAATTTAGTAAGTGCAAATTTTGGCTAAGTTCAGTAGCATTCCTTGGTCATATTATTTTCAGCGATGGCATTAGATTAGATCCTTAAAAGACCAAAGTAGTAAGAAACTGGCCTCTCCCTATCTCTCCATGAGACATCAGTAGTTTCTTAGGTTTTTCTAGCTATTACAGATTGTTTTTGAGGTATTTTCTTCTATTACATCCCCTATGTCAAGATTGACTAAGAAGAAAGACAAGTTTTAGTGGTCAGATCCTTATGAGAAGATTTTTTAGGAGTTGAAGACTCGACTCACCTCATCTCCAGTCTTAGATTGTCCAGATGGTTCAGATGGGATCGCAGTATATTGTGATGAATCAAGAGTTGGTTTGGGTTGTGTCCTCATGCAACATAGTAAGGTTATAGCCTATGCCTCTAGACAGCTTAAACCCCATGAGAAGAATTGTACTACTCATGATCTTCAGTTAGAAGCCATAGTATTTGCCTTAAAGATTTGGAGACAATATCTATATGGGTTTCATGTAGATGTCTTCACAATCATATGAGCCTTCAGTATGTCTTTTCTCAAAAAGATCTCAATCTTCGTTAGCGAAAGAGGTTAGAGCTCTTAAAAGATTATGACATGAGTGTCTGTTACCATACGAGCAAGGCTAATATTGTGACCAATGCTCTCACTAGAATGTCTATGGGTAGTGTTACAAATTTCGAGGACAGTAAGAACAAGCTAGCTCTGGAAGTCCATAAGATTTCTAGACTAGGTGTTCACTTAGTCGATGCAGAGGAGGGTGATATATGGGTTCAGAGTAGTTCAAAATCATTTCTAGTTTCCAAGGTAAAATAAAAGAAAGATAGAGATCCCATCTTTGTCAAGTTGAAAGAGTCAGTCAAGGATCAGAAAGTAGAGGTTTTCTCCCATGGGGGTGATGATGTTTTGTGTTGTCAGGTTCGTCTGTGTATTCTAGGTGTAGATAACTTAAGGCAGAAAATATTTGCAGAAGCGCATGGTTCACGCTACTCTACTCATCATGGGGACACACAGATATACCACAACTTGCGGGAGATCTATTGGTGGAGCAGCATGTTGGAGAGATATTGCAGAGTTTATGGATAAGTACTCTACATATCAGCAGGCTAAGACAGAGCACCAAAAGCCTAGTGGGTCCATACAAGAGTTCAATATTCCTACTTAGAAGTAGAAACAAGTGAACATGGACTTTGTGACGGTTTTGCTTCGTACTCGTCATCAACATAATTCAGTTTCGGTCATTGTAGACAGAATGACCAAATCAACTCATTTTCTTCCAGTTCATACCTCTTATTCAACCAAGGATTGTACCAAACTCTATGTCAATGAGTTGGTCAGATTGTACGGTGTCCCGTTCTCTATTATTTCAGATAGAGTTACCCAGTTCACCTCTCATTTAGGGAAAGTATTCCAAAAGGGTCTTGGTACCCAAATTCATATCAATACAACCTCTCATCCTCGGATAGATAGTAAAGCAAAACAGACCATTCAGACCCTAGAAGATATGCTAAGGGCGTGTACAATTGATTTCAAGGGAATTTGGGATGACCACTAGCCTTTGATTGAGTTTTCATAAAAAAACAACTATCATTCCAGTATTCGAATGGCTCCATTTGAAGATCTCTATGGTAGGAGATGCAGATCTCTAATCGGCTGGTTTGAAGTTAGTGAGGCCTTAGTTATAGGGCCTGACTTAGTATTCAATGCCTTAGAGAAAGTCTAGTTGATAAGAGAAAGACTTCGGGCTGCTCAGAGCTGACATAAGTCTTATGCAGATGTGCACAAAAAAGACCTCGAGTTCAACATTAGTGACTATGTATATCTAAATATATCTCCCATAAAAGGAGTGAAAATGTTCGGTATGAAAGGAAAACTCAGTCCCCGATATGTTGGTCCCTTCAAGATTCTCAGTCGTCATGGCAAGGTAGCCTATGAGCTCGAATGGCCTTCAGATCTAGCAAAAATTCATCCAGTCTTCCATGTCTCTTTGATCAAGAAGTGTATAGGTGACCCAGCAATTGTAATCCCTATTCAGAGCATAGATGTTCAAAACAACCTCTCTTATGAGGAGTCTCCAGTCGAAATTCTAGACTACTAGACTCATAGACTAAGGAACAAAGAAGTCCCTCTAGTTAAAGTTCTTTAGAGGAATTATTCCATTAAGAGAGCTACTGGGGAAGCAGAAGAATACATACGTACCATGTATCCTCACCTCTTCCCCACTAACTTAGATCTAGCTCTAGGTAACAGTCCTCCTTAAGCTTTACAATTTCATGTTCAGATTTCAGTTACGACTTGGTATCAATCTCATGTTCAGAATTCTTTTATAAACTTGATCCTAAGTACCATTTCATATTCATTCATATGTTCATGCATCAGATTAGTTATGTGATGATGCATCAGACATGTATTCTCCTAGTGAGAAACTCGGTTATCAAAAATCACAGTCATGTGTTCATGAGTCAGTTAAGTCATGAAATCATGCATCAGATATGAATGCTTAGTATAAATTTTAGAAATGTCAGCCATGTTTCAGTTGTTCATGTTCAATATATATATACTTCAGCTCATCATTTCTCCCATCTCAGTCAGTCGCATTCGAGGACGAATATTTCCAAGAGGGGGATATTGTAATACCCCAAAGTTTTCTAACTAATATCGTCCCAAGAATGTCAAGAATTAGCTTCTAAATGAAATTATGTTTATTGAATAAGCTTTCCATCGATATGAGATTCTCCAAAATCCGATAACCGGGTAGGAAATTAAGACTATTTCATGTTTTAGTCGTAAAATAGTACCATATTAGTCAGTGACACGTCTCACCATAAGAGAAAATGACATTTGTCAAATTTCAATAGAGTTCCACAATAGTGGCGCATCATGCCAAACTTCCAGGTCACAAATTAAGTGGCAACGCGATGGCTCCACATCGTGCCATCCCTCAATTTTCCAATTGTAAAATTTCAATGACATGGCGCGATAGCGCTGCGTCATGCTAGGTGTCCAGTTCGAGAAAATTTCACAATTTAAATAACATGTCCAAGGGTTAAAAGGGTCAATTTCCCACCCTATTTAAACCCAATAACACCTGATTCAACCATTTTTAACCCAAAACATAGTATTTCTCTCAAGAAAGAGCTAGGGTTTCAATTGAGGATTCAAATTCAATATTCCAATTCAAGAGTCTCTCCATCAATCTATGATAAATCAAGAACTAAGGTATGCATAGTGTTTCTTTATGGATCCCTTTCATCCATAAATCTCAAGAACCCTATTTCAAATTTTAAATCATGATATTTAAGTTGTGGGCTAGTTGTAACCATGTTTATCTTTTTATATGATTCCCAGGTTGGAATATTTATGTGTTTTTCATGAAACCTTATTAGCAGGTGAGTGAAATCCACAAATTGAGTTATTTATAATGAGTAAATTTGATGATTATGCCTATGCCCTAAGGGTGAATGCAAGGTGTTTGGTAAAATGCCTAGGAAGATAGAAATTATGCACTATAGTTAAATTGTGATCCAAAATGACTTCCATGTTATTCTTATGTATTGAAAATTTTTTTGGACTGCTCATGAGTTAGCCTTATGAATTTATGCTATGTATACATGTTATCTAATTCACGTACAAAGCTATGATAATCAATTCCCCATGAAATATCTCCAATTACTTTATTATGAATTGTTTATGTTGGTCATATATTCAAGAATGTCATGCCATGTCATTTTCCCTCTATCGAATCCTAGGTGTACTTGTACCCGATAATTTAGCTCTATTCTTAAAGCCAATGTCATGTTTTTAAGATACTCTCAGTCAAGCCATGTTCAGTATAATTCAGTTAGTCTCATGACTAAGGAAAAACTCTGTAATATTTCTGTCATTTAACGAATCTCAGTTAATTCAGTCCAAATTAGTTCAGTAGTTCATTTACAGTGTCTTTTCAGATGGGAGTAGAAATTAGCACCGAGCGAACCCTAGGATGGTAACTCACCTGTTATATGAGAGTGTGATTCATAGAAACAATCCTTGTTTTCTAGAACTACGTGACCAGCATAGGTTGACACATCATAGCCTGCTCTATGAGGGCAAATAAGGTGGCTTAACCTGTTATATGAGGGTTCCTGCCCTTCTCAGTAGAGTTACCTATTATATGAGGGTTACTCATAGATTATCCTTGTCAGTGGTGTTGTATTGATACCCTTTTAATTGGGGTTACAGATTGGACCCCAACTCAACCATAATGGCGTATTAGGGGCATGTCGGTTAGATAATTACTTCCGATAGTTTCAGTATCAGTATCAGTAAAAGTACTCAGATAGTTTTTCAAAGTTTAGGACTGTCTGATACAATCAACTCAGATATAGTACAAAACTCACCTAGTTCTATCAGATTCAAGACTGTCAGATACAGTCACTCATGTCATCATTTCTATCAGTTATCAAAACTCAATCATTAGTTATGTTAGTTATCTGTAAATTTATGTAATCACGATCTCAAAAATAGTTACTATGTATTCATGCATATAATCTCACATTCATGTTATCCAGTTAGTTAGTATAGTTCATGCATGTAAACCATTTGCATTCAACCAACATAACATGCATACCAGTACATTCAAAGTATACACGCATTTGCGCTATGGCATTTTATACCATAGGTTCAGAAGCATGAGCTCCATATCCTCAGTAGCATTCCAGTCTCAGTAGTCAAAGTTAGTAGTGAGTCCTCATCCTTCGAAGACATGACTATTACTTTATTCTGTCATTAATTAATTTATTATTTATAGTTACTTCGAAAACATGGCTATTACTTTATTCTGTCATTAATTAATTTATTATTTAGAGTTAGTTGGGGACATGTCCTATCAACTCCTTATTCTAATAGTTCAGTAAGTTAAAGACTTTTCAAAATATCACATTTTAGAAGGTTTATTCCAATTGTTTTGGATATTTTGTACCCCATTCATATATTATCATTTATTGGATTTTATGTTACAGTTTTGAACCTTACGACATTTCAATGCATGTTTCTTCATTTATACAGTATATCATCCAGTATATAGGTATAGATATCAGTCATGGGTTGGATTGTGTCCTTTCAGGGTCATAAGCTTCATGTAGCTTTCCGAGTACCAGATTCGGGGTGTTACATTCCTGAAGATCTTCCCGGAGTTCCTCCTGAAAGGGGAATTGACTTTGGAATAGACCTTCTCCCAGATACTTAGCCTATATCTATTCTACCAAACAGAATGGCTCCAGCTGAACTCAAAGAACTGAAAGAAAAGTTAAAGGATCTCCTAGATAAGGGATTCATCAGGCCCAACATCTCCTCGTGGGGTGTGCCTATTCTATTCGTGTGTCAGAAAGATAGTTCTCTCAGAATGTGTATTGACTACCGTCAGTTGAACAAGGTTACAGTCAAGAATAAATACCTACTACCTAGAATCATTGACTTGTTTGGCCAACTTCAGGGTGCCAGTTACTTTTACAAGATAGACCTCAGATCAGGCTATCATCATCTTGGAGTTAGAGAATTTGATATTCCAAAATAGCATTTCAAACTCAGTATGGTTAGTTTGAATTTCCAGTCATGTCCTTTAGTCTCATAAATTCCCCAGCAGACTTCATGGACCTGATGAACCAAGGGTTCAAGAAGTACTTGGACATGTTCGTCATAGTCTTTATTAATGATATTTTAGTCTATTCTCTTAGATAAAGAAATCATGCAGACCATCTCAACATAGTGCTTCAAACTCGTAGATCCTACCAGTTATTTGCAAAATTCAGTAAGTGTGAATTCTGTCTAAGATTAGTATCTTTCCTTGGCCATATTATTTCTAGTAATGGTATTAGAGTTGATCCTCAAAATACCATGGTGGTGAGAAACTGGCCTAGACCCGTCTCTTCATCAGACATTAGGAGTTTCTTGGGTTTAGCTAGCTAGTACCGTCGGTTTGTTGAAGGGTTTTCTTCTATTACATCCCTCACGTCTAGATTGACTCAGAAGAAAGTTAAGTTTCAGTGGTCAGATTCCTCTGAGAAGAGTTTTCAAAAGTTGAAGACTCGACTCACCTCATCCCCAGTTCTTACCCTACCAGAAAGTTTTGATATATTTGTTGTGTACTATGATGCATCCATAATAGGTTTGGTTTGTGTCCTCATGCAGAGAGGTAGGGTTATACCCTACGCCTCCAAATAGCTTAAGCCTCATAAGGAGAATTATCTGACTCTTGACCTTGAGATAGAAGAAGTAGTATTGACTTTAAAGATTTGGAGGATTACTTTTATGGGGTGCATGTAGATGTGTTCACAGATCACAAAAGCCTTTGGTATGTGTTCTCTCAAAAAGATTTAAATCTATGTCAAATAAGGTGGTTATAGTTATTGAAGGATTATGACATGAGTGTTCAATATCATCCAGGCAAGGCCAATGTAGTGGATGATGCTCTCAGTAGATTGTCAATGGGTAGTGCTTCTCATGTTGAGGATGGTAAGAAGAAGTTAGCTTAGGAAGTCCATCAGCTTGCCCAACTAGGTGTCCATTTAATTGATTCAATATAAGGTAGTGTATGGGTGCAGAGTAGCTCAAAGTTATCTCTAGTTTCCGAGGTGAAGAAAAAGTAGGATAGAGAGCCCAATCTAGTTAAGTTGAAAGAATCAGTCAGAGATCATAAAGTGGAGGTCTTCTCCAAAAGAGAAGATGGTGTGTTGTGTTGTCAGGGTAGATTGTGTGTTCTTGGTGTAGATGATTTAAGGCAACAAATTCTTGCAGAGGCGCATGGTACACGTTACTCAATTTATCTAGGAGCCATTAAGATGTACCGCAATTTTCGGGAGATCTATTAGTGAAGTGGGATAAAGATATACATTGTATAGTTTGTAGCTAAGTGCTCTATATGTCAGCAAGATAAGGTTGAACACCAAAAGCCTAGTGGGTCTATGTAGGAGTTCAGTATTCCCATATGGAAATGGGAGGAAGTGAACATGGACTTTGTGATGGGTTTTCCTCGTACCCATCATCAGTATGATTCTATTTGGGTTATCATAGACAAGATGACCAAATTAGCTCATTTATTACTAGTCCATAACTCTTAATCAGCCGAGGACTTTGCCAATCTCTCTCTCAGAGACTTGCTTAGGTTGCACGGTGTTCCCTTATCTATCATCTAAGATAGAGGTACTCAATTTACCTCTCACTTTTGGAAAGCATTCCAAAATGGTCTTGGTACCAAAGTCCATCTTAATAGCTCCTTCCATCCTTAGATAGATGGAAAATTAGAATGGACCATTCAGACTATTAAGGATATGATGAGAGCATGCGTTGTTGATTTCATGGATAGTTGGGATGGCCATTTTCCTTTGATTGAGTTTGTATACAATAACAACCATCATTATACTATCTACATGGTTCCATTTGAGGCTCTCTATGGTAGGAGATGTAGATCTCTAATTGGTTAGTTTAAAGTAGGTAAGGTTACGGTAGTAGGGCCTGACTTGGTGTTTGATCCCTTAGAGAAGGTTCAGGTTATCATATAAAGGCTTAGGGATGCCCAGAGCAGATAGAAATCATATGTCGATGTGAGGAGAAAGGATATTGAGTTTGAGTTCGGTGATTTGGTGTACTTGAAAATCTCTTCTATGAAGGGAGTGAAGATATTCAGTAAGAAGGAGAAGCTCAGTTCCCGATATGTCGGTCCCTTTAGAATTCTGAGTTATTTCAGAACGGTAGCTTACAAGCTTGTGTTGCCTTCAAATATTCTCAGTACACCCAGTATTCCATGTCTCATTATTGAAAAAGTGTATTGGTGATCCAACTATAGTTGTTCCCTTAGAAAGTATAGATATTCAGAACAGTCTTTACTTTAAGGATGGTTAAGTCAAAATTCTTGATCATCATGTTTGCAGACTAACGAACAAATAAGTTCCACTAGTCAAAGTTCTTTGGAAGAATCAATCCGTTGAGACTGCCACTTAGGAAGAAGAACCAGATATGCGGACCAAGTACCCTCATCTTTTATCTGCAAATACAGATTCAGTATAATGTATTAATCTTCTTAGGATTTATCACTATGCTCTGTTTCAGTTGCACATCATGTTAATGTCAGTCATGCATTTACAAATCAGTTCAGTCATGTAATCCATGCATCAGATATGCATATACAGTGTATAATCTCAGTCCATCACTTTTCCTCAGCTTAGCCAGTTTTATTCGGGGATGAATGATCCCAAGGGGGAGATATTTTAACACCACGTATTTCCCTAGCATAATCTAAGTCCCAATACATGAGTATTCATACATAAAATTTTTGAAACACTCATTATTTTCCAGTTCAGAGCGTGCAATGGCATAGAAAATTCAATTAGCTTTCCAACAATATAAAATTTGCCCAAATTTGATAACCGGGTAAGAAGGTATGGAAATTTTAAGTTTTAGTCATTAAACACTGTCATTTTAACCTTTAGAACATCGTGGAACAGGCCAATCTCCCATTTGGAAAATTCAAAAGAGGGTCCGCGATCCTGGCACGTCGTACTATAGGTCAACTTGACAATTGTCAATTTCCAGTGTTGAAGCGCAATACCACTGCGTCGTGGTGAAATTCCAGGTCCCAATCAGTGAAGGGTCACGATTTCGCCTGTCGTGCCACAGACCATTTTTCCAATTGTCCGATTCCAGAGACATGGCTCGATAGCGCCGCGTCGCGCCTGCCCAAAAAATTAAGATTTTCAATCAGTTCTGATTTTTAATTCAAAGGGCTTTTAAGTGATTTTCCCTTGTCCCAGCCAGCTCCAAACACGAAATTAAGTCCCTAATAACCTAATTGGCATTGTTCAAATCAATTTTTCCCCAAAATCAAGAACATTCTCTCAAGTAGAAAAATCCTAGCCTCCAAGAACCAAGGTCAAATCTAAAGAACTCTCTATCAATACTTCCGAATTCATCATCCCATGTATGTTCGACGTTCATCCATGGGTTCCTTTCACCCATGGAGCCAAAGTATCCTATTTAAATTACAAAATTTATATCTTTACAAGTTATTTGATTTTAAATTGTGATTTCACCCATGAATCTCCATGAACTATGATTTTACCCCATGAATGATTGAAATTATTTTTGTTATTCAATTCCCCATGTTTTACTGTTATCATTCCTCAAATTAAATCATGATTTAGAATTATTCGTGTTGAATTCATTCTTTTACTACAAGTTCCATGATATTCCTATAATTTGATCAAACCATGAAATCCAAGTGTTTGAGAAAAAGCCTACAAGAAGAAATGTTTACTAAAAGCCTTCATGTTATGTTCTTCAAGTTTTGGTGTCACTTTACTATTATTTCTTTTTAGTCTTGGGGGTAGTAAATACCCAAAAACCATAGTTTTTTATTTAGTCTAGTCTCAGTACATTACAAGATAGTCCTCAAATTTTATTATGAGCATTATCAGAATAGTCAGATATCGGTCATTAAACTCAGAATAGTCTAGTATCTCAATGTCTTTCAGTTGGAAGTAGGATTTAGCACCGAACGAGTGTAGGGATGTCACACCACACGAAAAGCCCAAGAGAACCAAATCATAACCTTGTACTTCTCATACATGTAACTATGACAACCAAAGGTTCTGACAAACATGATATTATGCATCGATGAAAATAACTACATAGGCAAGCACAAAATTATATATACAACACTTGGCCGTTGGGGACACCACATCTAAATGACAAGACACTACCATGTTTAAGTTTAAATTAGTCTACAAAGACTATAAAAGATACATAGACTAATTTAGGGTCGGGACAAACCCCGCCCTACTCTTGAATACTGCACAATACCAAAATTTATGGAACAGACTCAGAAAGCCCCGAATCAACCTAGAGCTCACTAATAGTCACAGAATAGCTTATGCTCAGACTAGTGAGGTGTATTAGCTGAAGCACCTATTCCTATAGCATGAAATACATGCCCCCCATGAGGGACGTCAGTATAAAGATATGTACTGAATATGTAAGGCTGAAGGTAACAACACATGATACAAGAGCTCAATAGAAATCAGATACAATTGTATAAGTAGTTATAGTAGACCACCTTTATATATATTTGTGGGATGACGTACATTGCATTCTTTTCTTCATTTTTTTACCTTTATTACTTCATAATCTTTGTAAGCCATATAATGCAAATGACCAGCTGATTAATCAGTTGTAAATAGATAAATCGGGATCGGCCCAGGCTAGGATTACGCCCTTAAGCTACCACCCATATAAGAACATTTGGATCGTCCCATGCTAGGATTATGAACCTGATTTGCCAATAAGATATAAGGGTATTGAGATCGTCCCATGCTAGTCTTATGCTCCTGAGCTGCCACTCGTTTTATAGATTTATGTTACATAGTTTATTTAGACTTTGAGATTGTTACTTTGGTTGTCATAATATTATGGTACCTTGAAACAATAATTTACCAATAAGATACTTGTAAATGGATAGTTAACGCAACAACAATGAGGTAGGGCATTTTTGGCACACAAATGAAGTGTTTAGGAGATGAAAATAACTCATGGGTCTTATTTGAGTAAACATATAACTCCTTAAGTTTTCTAGTAAATATAGACATGCAGGCTTAATAATAAGCATGTATTGAGGTGTTTTAACACATTTGAAAGTGGGAACAAGGTCATTAGCTACATGGGATATAATACGCTACTTTTTATGAATCATATTTTATGAATGGTTGGGTAAATGGTTTTTTGAAGGCATTGTTGGTCATGTAATAATTTTAATTGTAAACTTTGTGGTTAATTGGAAAAAATTATTTGAGTCCCTAAACATTAAATTTATCTATACCATTATTAGACAATGGGTTTGAGTCCCTAAACTTTAAATTGAATTAGTCTCTTTCTTAGACAATGGGTTTGATTCCCAAACTCAAATAAATGATTGGTTGATTGATAATAGTAATGGCATGAGCTATGATTGCAAGTGGTGTTGGTATAAAAATACCAATAAAGTTCCTTTTTAAGGTAATTTTCTTAATTATTGTGTATGTGAAATGATAGTTTTAAATTAGGCTTTAAAACGGGTTGTGTAGTTGGGCAGTGAAAGTGGAGTTCGAAAGACTAATAATGGAAACCATTCTATCCGGTCCGGATTTCTTTGTGATTTAGTGGTTATAGTCTCCTAAATGAATATATGAATTAGAGGTTTGAGTCCTCCATAATACATATATTTGTTCTTAAGTCTCATTGATTATGCTGGGAGGTTCGAGTCCCCCATATAGGCATAGATGGTTATGGATATTCATTGGTGAGTGCAAATATATGCATTGGACACCTTCAATCTAGGTGAGAACTACGCCCATATATCCCGTGGGTGACTTGTTATATGACGGTTATGTTACACAACCTAGGTTAATATTTTATAAGTTCATGATAATTGTGTTACCTACCCCGACATGGTATATATGTATATGTATGTATTGCATTGGTTATATGCATTGGTTGATTGGTTTTGAACTGTTGGCATTATTTTATCCTTATCCTTGAGATACATGCTAGCACTCCAACTGATACCTATCCTCGGTCGTTATCCCCACACGATGCAGGTGTTTGTCAGACTATTACACCTCCTTCTCAGTGACTTTGATTCAAGGATAGCTTGTGTTGACTTGAAGTGGTGAGCTTCCATATTTCGGAAGGCTCTATTTCTTGCTTTGAGTTTTTTTTTTCTTTATTAGTTTAGACTTTGATATTGGTTTTGTCTATGGTTGGAGAAATGTCCCGACTAGACATTCTTGGCTTATTTTAGAAGCTTTGTATTGTCAAACAGTGGACTTGGGTATTTTATGGATTTGGTTATTGTTTTGTGATTTTTTTCATGGTTGGGTTGTGTATCGGGGGCAATTTGCAGTTCTTATTTGACTTGGGATGTCAATTATGACAAGGCCCTGGTTCGGGTCATTTTTTTCTCAGATTCTGAGCCTCTATTTCTCAAGCTCGAACACATAGTCTCGTACCTACGTCCCCTAGGTACTACATATGTTCCATACATGGCCACTTTAATCATCCAAAACTTCGATCTTTACACCTTTTCTACAAAATCATTCCAAAACCTTATTTCCTGCAAAACATAACACAAAACACATTATATTTACCAAAACAACCTAAGTAACTTGCATATTTTCATTGCTTTAAGCATCAAAAATGCGATGAAACCATAACACATCATGTACTCATAACAATAGGTGGCATAGTAAATTTGGATGGCTGAGATCCGACCTAAGGAGGTAACATAGGAGAAGGTAGATCTTCTAATCACGAAATACCATACTCATATGCAGGATCTAAAGAAAGAGTTGCACTCGAAGTCTGTGGAGTACCATAAGAAGATTTTGATATCACTAGAGGATCCACACTTGGAATTAAAGGGACATTATAGAAAGACTCTGGAACAAAACAATGTGCAATACTCGAAGTTAGAGGGACAAGTGCAATCAAAGGAACACCCTCCAAACATGTTAGCAAGAAAATTAACAACCCTTCTAAGAATAGGGTAAAAGAATACCATGGGACCAGATTAGGGCTCATATCTCAAGTATGATTAAACTTAAGCTCAGAAGAGATCTCTCTAGTACTTTCTCTAGATGAGGAATATCCTCATTCCTATCCCCTACCTCGAGCGCTTCTATGACTTTAAACTCACCCTCTACGCTAGGCTATCTCCTTAGATAATAGCTCAATAAGTCTTGCCTCATGGGATATATTCCTTATCATTTGCATAGAAAATAATGAAATACTATGTAGAACACAATGTATAAAAGATCCATACATTATAAAATGAAATAAGGAAAATTTCCAAATGAGACTTATAGCTTTTAGAAGCATTATATATATCTACGTGTCGATTTGCGAGACTCTACTAGACACCCATTTCTTACACTTATGAGACCAATGAAACCTAGCTTCTTATATACAAATTTATTACGACCCAAAAACTGAAGGTCATGATGGCACTTGTCGCGATGAGCCTTGACAAGTAATCCTATCACCCAAACTGATATAAAATGAGAAATCTATACCAAAATACAAGATTAGACTTCTAGAATGAAGTTGAACCATATATATAAGATGATAGAAGAAGTACATAACAAAGAAATAATCATCCTATATCCTAAAACCTAATGTCACTATGTAAGAACTACTAAATACATCTTGAATATTAAAAAAATATAAAAATAGTCCAAAAAGGAACTAAATCTATTCCTGAATTAAAAATAAGACATGGGCTACATAAGAAAAAGTAGTAGGTCAACTTTGGAAGCATTGATTGACTGCTACCAAAAAGTATCAATATCTATTTCTGAATAAAAATAATACATGAGCTACATACAAAGAATTAGTAGGTCAACTTTGGAAGCATTGATTGATAGCTACCTCGATTATACTGCAGATTCTACCTGAATCAGCTACCTTGCAGTGCACTCGTAAATGGATCTGCACTGAAAGGGCATAGTAGGGGTGAGTATAGTTCATTTTTACTCACTAGGTACCATACATCGACTGAGCGTATTGAAAAATATAACATATAAAATGCACACTATGGACATATCATATGCAATCAAAAAATGTCCCAAATGGTAGCCCACACTATCAACTAATTGGTCTACAATATAAACATATACCATAAAAAAATACAAAAAAGAATGAAAAATATTCAAGAATACAAAATACAAGTATAAGAAAGAAGTTAAAAATAAACAAATATAACATCAAGGAAAATAATATACCACAGAATTGGAACAACATATAAAATGCAATGAAGATGATGATGATAGTGATGATGATGTATTGCTCGAGGTTGTTGTAAACCCACCATATGCACCTATCAAGATGTGATCCCGAGGTATGACCCATGGGTGATTCATCTTCCCATAGAGAATCCAATATCCAACACAAATATCCATGACTTTTTTCCAGCACATCTTTCAGTAGAGGGTCTATAAAGATGCCACAAGCCAGTGTTCCTACTATTTCAATAGTGGTATCAATGTTTCATAAGTGTATATAATATAAGGATACAATGCTCACAACTAACAAAAATGAGAATTTTCAAGGACAATCATTATACTAACCATGTTAATTAAAATCTACCTTATATGGAAACAATCCTTGAAATTAATGCAATCATATACCAATAGAGCTAAACACACAACAATATGCCACTGGCACAATGTAAATTCCATTTTAGTCTTTTCACCAGAAATACAACACTATGTATACGTACATAAGGCTAATAATATCATACAAGACTGCACTCGATCATACATAACAGATAATGTCTCAATGCCACCAAATAACAAAAATATACGTTCCCACACGAACACAACACAATATTAATAGTTATTACCATGATAAGTTATCACACGCATAATTGGATTTTACACCAATATTAACTACCCAATCCATTCTGAAGAAAGTTAAGCCAAAACCTACCTCAAATGCCAAAATTACTACAATCAAGTATTCAACACCAAGCTTTAACCTCACGCACAGACTCTAAACCATATAAAATTCAAAAATATTAAATCTACACATTAAAAGAAAGCCAACAATGCCCATGTTGTCGATTTTTTATTTGGGGTCAAAACAGACACCCGAATTAGGTTATTGAAAAAGTAAGGTAGGATCGAAATTTTATTCCAAAATATATCACCAAACATTAAAAAATCTCATAACAGAAAATCCAAGTGAAAATGAGTTTGAATTGTGGTTTTTATCAAGAAATTTCAAAGTTTAAGACTTTTAGGCCAATTTCTCAAATCTCCACCTTTGAGTTGAAGTTTTAACGAGATTCAAATGATAAGAATCGAAGAAAAGTAATTGAAATTTTAGTATAAAGCTTAACAACGCTTCAAAATGGAAAAAATTGCCCAAAAAACATGAAACCCCAAGCTCCAAGGCTCAAAAATTGTGAAAATATCAAAAATGAGAGATATAACCCTCCCAGGCATCGCCTAAGAGACCACTAGGTTTCTTGAGTGTTCGTAGGTGACACTTTGGCGGTCAATCCAAGTCACTTAATAAACCAAAGTATCGCTTACATGGTGCTCCATTTGGAGACTTAGAGAATTCCAAGTCTCTATGGATGACTCGCGATAACTCAAGAATCTCAATAATGCAAATAAAATTTTCTATTAGACTAAATTCGATGCTCCGTACTCATTGGCTATATCATATTTTTGAAAAAATATCATTTTCACAAGGTTGACCCCCAAAACCCAAATTCACAAGTTTCCAAATAGAGGGTTGAAATACCATATAGAATCCATAAAACCATATCAACCATGTTTTTTCAACATAAAATAGATGTTCTGGATCTGCTAGAATAGTCTGTTTTGCCATCCGATAAAAGATTAATAAATATTGACTGAAGTCAATTGTAAAGCTTTTATAACCACAAAAACCACAATCTCACACAAATCACACTGAAAAGCATTTGAATCATGCCAATCACCCTATACGCCAGAAATACCATAATGTAACCACAAGAAGGGGTAAACTGGTCAAATCACATAGAAATGAATTATTCACATAAGTTATCAAAAAATCAGGTCATTATAATAACATATAAGCAAGTGGGCTAGACATGTGGTCCTATAATATAGTGAAATATGAAATATTAATCCGATGGTAAGGTATATTATAAATATATAAGTGGACTAACACATGAATAATGCTACTTTATGAAATATAAGGAGGTAAGCTTATGATACATTGGCAAAATTAACCCATGATCTAGTAATTTATAATGTCTATAAGATATGAGACATTAATATATGATGCTTATAAAATATGCACAACTGATCTATGGAAAGTAATTATTGAAATATAATTAGGTACTATGAAACATATATTAATAATTGACTATTTTTTTGAAGAATGTAACACCTAAATGTAAGTGTTCCATGACATATGTAACATGTAAGAAAATAATCCATAAAGGGAATATGACCAATCAATAGATGTGGTATAAGACATGTAACAAGTACAATTTTATAAGCAACCAAAGCCTTTGAAAACAAAGAGACATCCTATAGAAATACTCTACTATATCTTAAGTGCAGGCATACTGCAACTAGTTCTAAATCACGTATGGTGTGGTTCGTTGCACGTATTTTTATTCACCTTGAAACATATGTAATTGATTTTCTATATTGTATTCATGCTATTGAGATAGTTTTTCTCATCGGTGTTTTGACCATTAGAATCGAGTAGCTTTCTAAGTATTTCAAAATATTGGGACAGCGGTAAAAACAAGGCTTTATAAATCTTCAATAGCAATGGGGGATCAAGGCTAACTATATATTCATTACTAATCAATGTTACATAATTACACATAATGTTCGATACCTTATTAAGGATCAAATAAATATATGAATCCTTAGGGCAGCACAAGTAATGGCCATTCATATACTGCCAATTGTAGATAATGTAAACTATAAGCCAACTTAACTGATGATTTTGTAGATTATGAGGGTTATCCACTTTGGCTCAACAAGTTAGAACTGACAATTATAATAGGTTTGCATAACAATATAACAAATAAGTGTGTTTCAACCCTTTTTCATAAAAGAAACTGATAAGAACAATTGACAGATGATCAACTATCTTCTCCTTAATAAAGCTATGATCGCAATTTTATTTAGTTGGCTCATACATATGCATAATGACCCATCCATATTTTATCAGAAGGATGTAGGTTGATTTAGAGTACCACACTTGACTTTTGATTTAACTCTCCATTGTTATAGCTATTAAGATTAGGTGTTAAAACTCATATTGGTACAAAATTAATTTCTCTATCTATGAAAAGTTGAAATGTTATTCGGGAATATTTTGTGTATGCCTTGGCAACTGGTAAAAGTTATAGAGTTGATATCTCTTTCTAGAGTATTAAAATGTTGTCCTCCTTTATTATGTATGTAACTAATGTCTCTCCTTATAGTGATCATTAGATACTTTACCTTCCATTACTTTCTAACAGATCATAACTTTTTTCTACCATATCAAATTTTTAACCTTAATCCTTAGTTGTATTCTCTGTTATATCCACAATACAGATCATAATTAGATACTATTATACATATACTCTTATATGAAATAATTAAAACACTTGACCTCTAAATTTTCTAACCATAAAAGCAGCACACCTTTTATACTAATTGTGGTGGTCATATGCACATATCTTATAATTTCAGTTATTAACATATACAAAATGATGAGTAAGCATTCAAGCTCTAGCAGCAAACTAATAGAATCTTTAGTCAATAACATTGTGGTATATTCACTTACTATGTTCTACAGCCATATCGTTTAACTAATAAAAAACTAAATCAACAAATGCTAGTTTTAATACATGTATAACCCTAATTATTATATATATATTTCTCACAAAGTACTAAATTTTATCTTTTCGATTAGATCATTCAACCAGCGGGGGAGTCATGTTTGAGTAAATATCAAACTCATGAACTAGTCTCATTTTCAAAATAAGTTAGACAATGAAATATTACTTCCAATCTTTGTGACTAGGAAGCCATTTTCATTGTAAAATATGAGAGACAATGTTATCTCCCACTTTGATTAACCAAGATTGTACAAGTGGAAAAAATGCAACTATAGATGTAAGTAAAGCAGAAATCTCTACAAACCTTTCTCTAAATTTTAATAACATGAGACCTTTCTTAAAGATTGCCTCAATAGAAATACTTGTGCAGGACATTTGACACCTTTGATCTTAGCTATAGTAGACATAATTTGAATGACATAAATCATAGTATGAGTGAGAATAAACTTCAGAACATAATACTATCTCACAATTTATATTATATAAGAAAGTCTTATTTCTTAAATGTCTAAGAAACCCCTCAATTATTAAAGAGGCATGCGACACATTCATAAGTAAGGCTCTACTAGACATTGTTATGTAGACCCTCTAAGATGATATGGTCTGATAGCACTTCCACCTCAAATCACATTAAGGTGGAAATGCACCCAATGTCCTAAAGGCATAAGAAAACAAACTTATAACTCATGCTTGACATACATATTACTCTGATAAATATACAACTTTTATGAGTATGGGTAACATACCCTAATAAAAAGACCATCACAAATGGACAAAAATAGGTATACATGACTTGTCCATTGAGGCCTCAATTATTAAAAGACAATATAATTTCTCTTTAATTTAACATTAGTCTACAAAGCCTCTAAAAGATAGACAACATATCTTAGGTTAGGATAGGACTCTACCATAACCTAAACTATAATTCTCACAACTAAATTCCTCAGTTTATGATATCACCGACCATAACCCACCAGTAGATAAGCCAACTCATAAACCAAAATTGCCAGTAATTGACTATCAAGAAAAATGAATGATAATAGTGAAATAAATTTGATAAAAGTCTAATACATATAAAACAATCGCAAAACCTAGCACAATAAGTAAAATATCTTCTAATGTAATAAGGTATATAAATAAAGTACTAAATGAATATACAGTTACAACCCATTCCTGAATATAAATAGAGATTAGCCCAGTCCATAAGTGAAGAATAACAATACACTGAATGCCAGGATAACACCTTAATTCTAAGATCTATATATACTCCACACAATGAACATAATAATAGAGATAACCCATACTATGATCTGCAAGCGGCAGAAGTGTAGTATGAGTGTCAAACATGTGATACTCAATAAACAATAATTGACTGGGCTTTAAGGATAATGAAAATATAGATAACATGCAAAAAGGAATGTAAACTACAACCAAATATCCTTGAAGCGAACATAAAAAATAAACTAGAGAAGCAATAAGTATGAACTATTTTATCCTAGCCATACTCAGGAACTAAGCAAATATATTGTTTATCACTATCCAATATACAAATAAAGAGTAGAAGAAGAATATATAGATGTATACAAGGACCATGGGTACATACATAATAGGAAGAAATAAGGGAAGATAGGGATATATAGTAATATCTTAGACAAATATATGTACATACACATAGGAATACCCGACTAACTCAAAGGAAATGAACTAAGGTAGTCAATCTATTTAATGACCCTTCAGGTCATTTTGTATATTTTTGCCATTAGAGTTTCGCATAGCTACCCCAAGTCATTTATGACTTGCTGGAACTAATAGTTCAGCTATTGGGCAGAGTTTGTTTGGTTTTTAGAGCCATTTCCCTATTTTGAAGTCTTTACAATTTCCAAATGGCCATCTATGATAAATATAGTAAAACAATCTCATATAAAAACTTTGACTGCTCCTGTAGCTTTGGAATATTGATTTTAGGATGGGTATACCTTTGGTTTAGTCTTAAGTCACCTGGGATCCTTTTAACCTATTGGTCGAAATAACCTCAGATGGATATTTTAAGTGCGCCGTTGCATTTATAAAGTTGAATTTAGTATAGTTACATAGTTTGTTTGCATATGCAGGATTTTGAATAAATCTCGAGGACTTGATAAAAACTTGGAAGAATTTCCTAGTCTTTACATATCCAGTTGTGATCGCTATTCTGGGCTATGATTGTGGTGCTTCGATTGAACAATATTTTTTACCATTGTAACTAATCATTCATTCATTAGGTAGTACAATAACATATCTCAAGGTTGTGATAACAACTCCCAAGTACATGGACTAGATATAAAATGAGCCCTTTTCAATGATTTTGGGCATTTTTTTCTTTTCCCTTGATAACTAAACCCTAGAATAGAATGGTAGCTTAAAATTTAAGATTGTGGGAGACTACAAAGCTATATTAACATTTATTTTTGCAATTATCTTCTGATTTGAGGAAAGAATTTACCCTTTTCTTGGTGAATTTATTTGATTATTTGCTCAAACCCCAAAACCTTTAGGGCATGGTTTTACACTAAATTTATCTTAGTTTTCACCCATTTTAAGGGTTATTATTCCTTTAGCTTTTAAGAATGTTAGGTTGATTTCGAAAAAGCATTTTCCTTAAGTTGGAGACACATGGGGTTTTGATGTCATTTTTGGACCCTAAGCACAATTGTGCAATATGGGTACTGATATTCTCATATTGATGAATAAAATGTGTTCTTAATATCTTGATATCTTGATAAGGATTATTGGAAGAAAAGAGTAAAGGTTTGAAAGTTCGTTAAGCTTTCTTCGGCGATGAGGTAGGCAAGGTTTATCCCTTGTTAGATTAAGTTATGTCATAGTATGCTTATGATATTTTGTTAGATTGGTATTGGTTTTATGTGTTTGATTTATGAAATTAAGTACTTGTGGTTATTTGATCCATTTAGGCTACTTGACACTATACGCTTGAAACATATAGATGGTTCCTCAAACCTGAGGTGAATTAGGTTTTATTACTAATGTTTCGCATGAGAATTATCTTTAATTGCTTATGATTAAGTAAAATTCTCTAGTTAATAATTCATAGGTTATGTTGGACTTAGTTGCTTACACTAATAAAGGTTTACATAGTTTCTTTTAGACTTAATTAATGCATTTGGAAAGAACCTCTACCTTAGGACTAATTGTGGCTTGCTATACCTATAAAAGAGCATTTTGATACCTTAAGTCTTGTATGGGTGGAATTTTCTTAAAATTTAACTTGTGGACTAGAAATGGACTCTTAACCTATTTTAAGCTATGACACATGTTAACTTTGGTAAAATCATTTACATTTATTAGACTCTTGGAATTGTGTATTCCAGTAATATTGAGAATTATTTACAGTTGATTGTTATTTTTGTTAATGTAAGGGTAGATCCATATTGATTATGCAATTAGTTATACATATTGATGATACTATGTATAACGTCGATTATATATATATATATATATATATATATATATATATATCCAGTTTGAGTTTGAAAAATGGTTATGTTTTTTATAGCTAGTTCGATACGAAGGATGATTATGAAAATGTTGATTTTTTGTTGGTTTAAATCTGGATAATGATTATATTTTAGGTTGAAGTTTGGTTATTAATTATATTTATCGGTTTGAGTCCAACAATTGATTATTTTTACGAACTCAAGTTTGACTATTTATTACATTTACTAATTTGTGTCTTGATATTAATTATATTTACAAGCTAAAGTCTTGCTATCTATTCATATTTACCGATTCTAGCCTGGATATACATATTATCCAATGATGACAAACTTTTATGGTTAACAATATTGGGGTAGAGATTGAAGGTAGCAATTTGTCTAGTCAAAAAATGAGAAAATGGTTATACATGGTATAACATAAATGTATTCTAGTATTCGTATGGATTGGTTAATAAGTGATGAGTGGATAATAAATGGTAGTTAGTTAGCAACAATGGTAAGGTTGTTAAACTACGGTAACATTATGCAATGTGGATAAATTGTGCAATGGTTGTTAAATAATTATGAGTTTTGTTGTAATTATATTTGAATGCTTTATTATATCCTTGGGTGCACTCTCCAACCGTATGGGAGTCTGTGATGAGTTATTTACTTTTCTGCACCCATTGACGTATGGGACTCAATTTTTGTAGCTTGTGATTGCATGTGTTATATTATGATACATTATGTTATTGTTGTTGATGCTTACTGATTATGTACAATGGTATTGTAGATTATTAAGGTTTATTTCTATACCTTGACATAGTTATGTTATCTCGCATTTTATCATACTTATATCATGATCTAGCTCAGTCAGCCAGTGATGACTACTATGTACCCGTTGCTTTGGTACTTTTACTACATTTTTATACCTTTTTGATGTAGATCTGAGTACTAGTTGTCGTTATTGATCGATGTTTGTAAGGTGATTTATTTTCATAGATAGGGTGTTAGAACTTGGAGTTTAATTTCCCTCTATCTTTATATTCATTCTTTTGTTTTGAGACAGATGTATTAACTTTTCTAAATAATTAGTTTGTATTTTGTTATAACTTGATGATCTTGTACAAGATCTACAGGATGTGGAATTGGTATCTTGTATAGTCTTCTTATTCTATCCAAAACATTTGTTATTTATAGTTTGTGTTGTTGAAATTTTGACTATGTTGGGAATTTCCTACTAAATTAATACATTGTGTTATCTAAAGGTTATGGTTTGGCTTACCTACTAGATGGATTTAGTAGGTTCCATCATGACTCATAAATTAGGTCATAAAAAATTAGTTTTAGAGCCTAGTTCCATTTTTTATATAATCTGCCTAGATTATCGGGACCTGAACCAGGGGCCCCCTAGCCTAAAATCAATGTTCTGAAGCTGATGGTATTGTTGAAACTCTCATCCGTGGACATATACAAAGTGTTTTGGTTCGATACCAAATTCTATACAACCAAATTTCAAAATCAAGAAGATGAGCCTAAAACCCAAACAAACTATTTAATATCCTAACTGACAAGTTTGGCAAATCATAATGACAACTAGCAACTGTGGGAAGGCTTGAAATGCTAAAAATACATTACAATTGAGGAATTGACCAAGAAGTTACTTCAATATCCACAACTAAAAAGAATTTCATCTGCAGAAGTGAATGGATAGAAGGAGAATGAAATCTCTAAGATACGAGGTTCTGGGCCCGTATGCTTCGAGCAAGACTCCCTAGATAGCCTCTAAGAAGAAACAATGTTTCTAAGGGAATTTGTTATAGATGTACCTTTTAAACCAACTTTCTCACTTCATTTCTGAAATGACCAAAACTCAATATCAACTAAAAACTGTCCTTCAACTAAACCGATGAAGGTGGATGCAAGCAAAACCAAACATCAACTCAACAATACCACACCTATGCAATCAAGACCAAGCCTAAACTCCTCCAATACTAAGAAAATCCGAGTCGTGAAACTTGCAACAAACTTTAAAACACAAATATATCCTTCTTTTACCTTCCAAAATCTGCCATCCATGGTAAACCAAGAGGAAAGTCACTCGAGTCTTGTCCATGCAAATCCATCACACTAACCATAAAGAACTAAAGTTTATTCCCTGAAAATACATTATGTAAATCATGAGAATAAACCCATAAGGTGATACCTGAGAACACAAATAAAGATGGTCAAAGTCCACAATCTACGTTAGAGCTACAACTGGTTTGAATGACCCTCAAAACTAATAGTAAGAAGTCTGAAGTACAAACACTTCCCACTGAATAATCCTCTTAAAGATGCTCTATTAACTGAGGATGAAGCCATGTTGAATCCAACTCGAGTATAATACTCCCGTAGAGTATATCACCAAAAATTCCAATCAAATTAAAAAATAAAGTCAAAAGTAGAAGAACCATCATCGGGTGTCAATAGGCTACATTCTATAAACCTATCCACAATACTTCTTAATTAAAGAAGACAAAAGTGGTATACAAGGAGTAGACTTAGCCATCTTATAAATGAAACCCTAACTAAGAAAAATCTTTAAAAGAAGGTTGCACCAAAGCTCCACAACTCCAGATCTATCATAATCCTTATGTCTATATTCCAAGGCATCAAATCCAAATTGAGAAGGACCGCCAAGTCCTTGGTGGACAGCCAATTGTCCCGTAAAGCCAAGGCAGTGACCCCTTTTTTCTGTCCATCGTGAGAAGGCTAAATTGGTGGGCCGCCAAAAATTTGACGGACCGTCAAGAGGACCGTCAAGTCGAGGCAGAATGTCTCATTTTTGACCCCCCGAGTGACGGATGATCTAGTGGACCATCAGTTTCCTAACGGATCATCGCTTCAACATTCACATCGAGGAAAAATGTCCTAGTTTTGGCACTCGAGTGACGGACGATCTGGTGAACCGTCACTTTCTCTGATGGACCATCATCTCGACCATCACAAACCCGATCGACAATTTTTTTAACTCATTTTAGGGGCATTTTGGTTATTTCCGCCCATTTTGGTCTTGTATATATATATCCAAGTAGAGAAGAGAAGTTTATTTTTTCTCCTTTCTCTTCCAAAATCTTCTAGAAACTAGGATTTCTTCTAAAATCCTAAATCAAATCTTCTCCAAGAAATTCAAGATTTTTCCAAAGATTTGACCAAGTTGTTCAAGAATTAAGTTATCCACATCAAAGGAATCAAGAAACTTAAATCAAAAGTGTAAAGAAGAGTTTCCAATCAAGCTTGTTCATCTTAAAAATCATAATCGAAGGTATGTGGGATTTGAAAAAGAACACTTCTTTTGTTCTTGTACCCAAAGATTTAATTTTTATTGAATTTCATGATTTTTTCAAAGTGGGTTTATACCCAAATTACTTTATCAAGGATTTATGAGATTTGAGCTAAACAAGAATGACATATATGACTACATCATTGTCCTATTTCTTAAATTGAGAATTTATGCTTTTCCATGAGAAGTTTGACTATTGAATATAGATTGATATTTAGCTTGAGGGTCAAGAACGATCTCTATGATGGTTTCTTGAAGTTTTGATATTTGATATGATTTGATAAGCAAGTGTACTTGAAGATGAGAAAGATTATTTTGTGATTGAGTCGAGTTAGGAATCCATAAGTTGATTATGATTCATAAATGAGATATATATTTATATTTTGGTCTTCATAATAGACCCTTGAGTTGATGAAGATGGATTTCTTAACGCGTTCTAAGATTAAGTCTGGGAGTACTATTTAGCACCAAGTGGGAAGTGTGGGTTTAGCGCATCATACTTCCCCAAAACTACATGCCACCGTGGGATTAAGATTAAGGGCCAAAGGCCGAGACAGTGATTACTAAAGTTAAGGTTCTACTCCTATGGCAAGGATAGAACAACTCTCCCCAACATGGGCAAGACGTTGGACACCATGAAACTCACATGGTTTATGTCAGTTATAAGAAACTCCCAAGTTAATAATAGTTAAGTTTCTTGAGACACCAAGTCACTCTAAGTCTTAAGTCAAATAGTTTTGAGTTGAGTCGAATGGTTTATGAGATTTATGAATCATGTGTTATTAATGATGATTTATGAAAAACATGTTCAAGTAACTCAAGAAAAGAAAGTCATTATTATCAGTATGCATGATTTTTCTTATACATTTACGATATTATCTAAATGTTGCCTGCACCCCCAAATATTCAGTACATTCCCAAGTACTGATTCCTATACACTTCTGTGTTAAATATTTCCTCATGATATAGGTTCAGGTGCTCAGTCTTAGCAGCAACAGTGATATTTGAGTACCTTCATCTACCCTTCTGCAGTTGGTGATTCCTCATGGTTCAAGGACCTAGGTCCCTAATTTTGTCATGTTGGTAGATAGTTATTTCCTTTCAGTTTAGTGCGATTCAGTTGGGGACCTGTCCCAATGGATCCTCAGTCTTATATAGTAGAGGACTTGTCAGACTAGAGCGCCAGTATGTACAGAACTGCAGCATTTTGACTATATAGGACAGTATTTTTTTGTATTCCAGTATGTTCATGACATGATTATTCTTTCTTATTACAGCGTGGTTATCGTCATAGTGAGTTATAGAAGTGACGATAGGATTAGAGAGTTAGCTTGAGGCCACATGTGGCCTTAAGCACTGTGTGACATCCCAGGATGGGATCTTGGGGCGTTACAAGTTTGGTATCAGAGCCTAAGGTTTAAGGATCCCTAGGGAGTTTGACAATCCACATTACATAGAGTCTTGATCATCGTTGTGTAGTGCACCACATCTATGAGCAAGATGCTATGGGACTTTTTAGGAAAAGTCAATTATTTCTTTAAATAGTCTATCATGCCAATGACTGTTTCTCTCTTCTATTAATTTGTGATCTCTTAAGACAAAAAATGCCTCCTCGTAGAGCTCATTGAAAAAACGAACTATCTCAATACGTTTACCCATTGAACGAGCATGTGTCGCATGCAAAATTCCGGGCAGCTTTTCAGGCGCTAGCCTAGGCAGTTACCGCCAATTCTCAAGCCAATACCCAGGCTACTATTTTGCCTCTGCAAAGGAATAATTCTACTATAACTCGGGTTTGTGACTTTATGCGGATGAATCCACCTGAGTTTAATGGGTTAAAGGTAGGTGAAGACCCACAAATGTATTTAGATAAAGTGAGAAAGATCACTCAGATTATGTACGTGACTAAGAAGGAGAGTGTTGAATTGGCTTTCTATCAAATGAAAGATGTTGCATATTATTGGTTGGAGATATGGAGGAAGAGTAGAGGGGAAGATGCCGCTCCCATAACTTGGCAGATGTTCCAGGTCGCGTTCTTAGATAGATTCTATCCCTCGGAGCTGAGGGAAGTGAAATTAGAAGAATTTATAAACTTGAGATAGGGCCCCATGACAGTTAAGGAGTATTGTATTAAATTTAACCAGTTATCTAAGTATACTCCCGGTATGATGGATGATTCTAGAAGAAGTATGAGTAAGTTTTTGGCCGGTGCGTCGGGTTATGTCGTGAAAGATTTTAGATACACTATGCTTAATAGGGATATGTATCTTTCTATATTAATGGTACATGCTCAACATATTAAATTAGAAAATGTAAAAGAGAGAGAGTGATTGAGAAGGAATAAGAGGGTTAGATCAGGGCAGCAGGGGTATAGTCAGATTAGATTTTCTAGAAAGATCCTCCCTCAGTTCCAGAGTTGTTCTCTTGAGCCAGTGCCTTCATCAACTAGTGCTCCTACACCCAAAGTTAGACAGGAGTAGGGTAATAGGCCTACTATGTTCGAGTCTCAGGACAGTGTGAGTAATAGACCTAACTATTCCCCGTGTGCTAAGTGTGGTAGGATGTATCCCGGAGAGTGTATGACTGAGAAGAGAGGTTGTTTTGGTTTTGGCATGTTGGGCTACAGACTTAGAGATTGTCCATATACTAGAAAGATGAGCCGTGATGTTAGTCCCCAGAGTCAGGATATTAGTACTCCAGCCTCTTTTGTTCATCCTACTCCTCCTTAGGGTGCCTCATCTAGTACTACCGGTAGTCAGCACCAGAATCACTTTTATGCTATACCACCCCATCAGGAGCAGGAGGTTCACCAGATGTTGTTAATGGTATGCTCCGTGTATTTCATTTTGACGTGTATATGCTGATGGACCCTGGGTCAACTCTTTCCTATGTGACTCCGCTAGTGGCCGTCAATTTTGAGATCAATGCTAATAAAATTCCTAAGCCTTTTCTAGTTTCTACCCCAGTAGGTGAATCTGTTATTGCTAAGCAAGTATATAAGAAGTGTCCTATCACTGTCCTTTACAGATTCATGTTTGCAGATTTGATTCAGTTAGACATGGTTGATTTTAACATTATTCTGGGTCTGAATTGGCTTCACTCTTGCTATGCATCTACAGACTGTCATACCCGTGTAGTTAAATTTCAGTTTCCCAATGAGCCAGCCTTTGAGTGGTTCAGAAATTCTATATCTCCTAAAAGTCATTTCATATCCTATCTTCAAGCTAGGAAATTGATATCCAAGGGTTGTATCTATCATTTGGTTTGAGTTAAAGATACCAACTCTGAGACACCGACTATTTAGTCTATTAGTGTTGTTAATCAGTTTCTTGATGTTTTACTGGAAGATCTCCCAAAGGTACCTCCTGATAGAGAGATAGAATTCGGAAT
This sequence comes from Capsicum pubescens, assembly GCA_030864215.1. NCBI lineage: Eukaryota > Viridiplantae > Streptophyta > Magnoliopsida > Solanales > Solanaceae > Capsicum > Capsicum pubescens. The sequence continues at coordinate 148,819,572 of CM061547.1, forward strand.
TGATCTTCTTCTTGATACACAACCTATTTCTATTCCTCCGCATCATATGGCCCCCACTGAAACTTAAGGAAATGAAAGAGCAACTCAAAGATCTTCTTGATAAGGGTTTTATAAGGACCAGTGTGTCTCTTTGGGGTGCACCCATTCTATTTGTGAGAAAGAAAGATGGTTCATTGTGCATGTGCATTGACTATCATTAGCTCAACAAGTTCACAGTCAACAACAAGTACCCTCTTCTTAGAATTGATGACCTATTCGATCAGCTGCAAGGTGCCAGTTATTTCTCAAAAATAAACTTGAGATTCGGTTATCACCAACTTTAAGTGAGGGAGTACAATATTCCAAAGATAGCTTTTTGCACCCGTTATGGTCATTTTGAGTTCCTGGTCATGTCCTTCAGGCTAACAAATGCCTCAGCCGCTTATATGGATCTCATGAATTGGGTGTTCAAAAATTACCTGGATATGTTTGTTATTGTGTTCATAGATGATATTTTTGTATACTCCTGAAGTAAGAACGACTATTTAGATCATCTCTAAATAGTCTTGCAAACCCTTAGAGATTATCAACTATTTGCTAAACTTGGCAAGTGCAAATTTTGGCTAAGGTCAGGTTCTTTTAAAGGTCATATTCTTTCTTCTAAAGGTATTCATGTTGATTCTCAAAAGATAAGAGCTGTAATGAAATGACCTAGACATATTTCCCCATCTGATATTAGGAGTTTCTTGGGTCTAGCTGGCTACTACCATCGTTTTGTCAAAGATTTCTCTTCCATTGCCTCTCTTTTGACACGATTGACCCAAAAAAAGGTTAAATTTCTATGGTCTGATGTTTGCGAGAAGAGTTTTCAAGATTTAAAGATTCGACTCACTTCGGCCCCTATATTGGCCCTTTCAAATAGTGTCGATGACTTTGTTGTGTACTATGATGCTTCTAGAGTTGGTTTGGGTTGCGTATTAATGAATAAGGGTAAGGTTATAGCCTATGCCTCCAGGCATTTAAAGTCTCATAAGAAGAATTACCCAACCCATTACCTCGAGTTAGCTGCAGTGGTTTTTGCCTTGAAAATTTGGAGACACTACCTGTACAGTGTTTATGTTGATGTCTATAAGGATTACAAGAGTTTATAATATGTGTTTACTCAGAGAGAATTGAACCTTTGGCAGAGGTGATAGTTAGAATTGCTAAAGGACTATGATATGAATGTGTTGTAACACCCGAGAAAGGCCAATATAGTGGTAGATGCCCTTTACAGATCGTCCATGGGTAGTGTAGCGCATATAGAACAAGATAAGAAGGAGTTGTCCCATGAAATGCATCATTTGTCTAGGTTAGGTGTTAGATGTCTTGACTTAGCTGAGGGTAATGTTTTGGTTTAGAGTAGTTCTGAATCTTCCTTAGTTTTAGAAGTGAAGGAGAAACAGGACATGGATTCTCATTTGATCGAACTGAAAGAGTCAGTTAAAGACCAAAAGGTAGAGGTTTTCTCCCAAGGGGGAGATGGTGTATTGAGATTTCAGAATAATTTGTGTGTGCCTGATGTTAACAATTTAAGGCAGAGAATTATGGTTGAAGCGCATAGAGCAAGATATTCTATTCATCCCGGTGCTACCAAGATGTGCCGTAATTCGCAGGAAATTTATTGGTGGTATGGTATGAAAAAGGATATAGCGAAGTTCATAGAGAAATGTTCAACTTGCCAACAGGTTAAGATAGAACACCAAAGACCCGGTGGAATGATGCAAGAATTCAGTATCCCTACTTGGAAGTGGGATGAAGTGAATATGGATTTTGTGATTGGTTTACCTACTTCTCGACGTCGTCATGATTCAATTTGGGTCTGTTATTGAGTTACATGATTTTGCAAGTGGGTTTAGAGCCAAATTTCTTTATTTATGATTTATGAGATTTTAGTTGAATAAGTTTGATATTTATGATTATTTCACCATCATGTTTCTTAAATTGAGAATTTATTCCATGAGTTGTATATTGTCATTACGTATTGATGATTTCTAAGCGATTTAAGACAAGTGTCATGAGTTATGCCATTCCATGAGAAATTTGACTATTGAATATTTATTGATATTTGAGATTGAAAGTCAAGAATGAGTCCTATGATGTTTCCTTAAAGCTTTGATATTTGAAAATGATTCGAAAAGAAAATGTAGTTGATGTTGAGAAAGATTGTGTTGAGTTCAGTCGGGTTAGGAATCCACAAGATGTTTAAGATTTGCAGATGATTGTGTTGAGTTCAGTCGGGTTAGGAATCCATAAGATGTTTATGATTTGCAGATGAGATATATATATATATATATTTATGTTTTGTTTTTAAAATAGACCCATGAGTTGATATTGATTAAGGTGGATTTTCTAACTCGTTCTGAGATGAGTCTGGGATGAGTATTTAGCACTGAGCGGGAAATGTGGTATTTCCCCAAAACTATGTGCCACCATAGGATTGATGTTGATAATTGTGGGCTAGAGGCCGAGTATGGGATTGTGATAAGGAGATTGAGGTTGTACTCCCTGGAAAGAGTATGACACCCCCACCAATATGGGGTTCTCTCCTTAGAAGGGCAAAACATTGGACTCCATGCGACTCACATAGTGTAGTTATGTCGGTTATAAGAAACTACCACGTCCATAATGATCTAAGTACCATGAGTTACCAAGTCACTCTAAGTCATGAGTCAAAGAGTTTGAGTTGAGTTAAATGATTTATGAGATTTATAAAGCATATGTTATTAATAAAGACTTGCGGAAATTATGTTTTAGATAATTCAAGCGAAGAGAGTTATTATTGTCAGCATACATTATTTTCTTATACATTTATGATATTATTTAAAAATGTTGCAACCACCCCCACATACTCAGTACATTCCCAAGTACTGACTCCTATACTCTTCTGTATTTTATATTTCCTCATGATATAGGTTCAGGTGCCCAGTCTCAACAGCGACAGTGATTTTTGAGTACCTTCATCTACATTTCTGCGGTTGGTGAGTCCTCATAGTTAGAGGACCTGTGTCTCTGATTTTGTCTTGTTAACTGATGGTTGTTTGTTTTCTGTTAAGTACGAGTATGTTGGGGATCTGTCCCAATGGCTCCTCAGTCTTATGTAGTAGAGGCTTTGTCAGACTAGTGTACCAGTGTGTACAGAGACTTCAGTATTTTGTTTGTACAGGGCAGTATTACTTTGTGTTTCAGTATGTTCATGACATAGTTATTCCTCTTTATCTTATCATGATTTGCGCTATAATGAGTTCTGAAAGTTATGACAGGATTAGAGAGTTAGCTTTAGGCCACGTGTGGCCGTGAGCACCATGTGACATCTTGGGATAGGTTCTTTGGGAGTTACAAGCTTCGTATCAGAGAATAAAATTCAAGGAGTCCTAGGGAGTCTGACAAGCCACATTACGTAGAGTCTTGATCATCGGTGTGTAGCGCGCCACATATAAGAGTAAGAGGCTACGAGACATTTTAGGAAAATTTGTTTCTTTCTTTCAAGAGTTTATCGTGCCTATGATTGTTTCTCTCTGCAGCTAATTCGTGCTCTCTTATGATAGAAAATGCCTCCTCGTAGAGCTCACAAAAACAACGAACGACCTTAACCCATTGATACTTTAGGTGTGACGGTGTCCCATGCCGAATTTCGGGCATCTTTCCAAGCGCTAGCCCAGGCAGTCACTGCCAACGCCCAATCCAACTCCCAGGATACTATTCCACCTCCGCAAGGGGATAATTCTTCTATATCCTGGGTTTGTGACTTTATTCAAATGAATTCACTTGAGTTCTATGGGTTAAATGTAGGTGAGGACCCATAAATGTATTTAGATGAAGTGAGAAAGATCACTCAGGTTATGCACATGACTGAGTATGAGAGTATTGAATTGGCTTTCTATCGAATGAAAGATGTTTCTTATGATTGGGTGGATATAAGGAGGAAGAGTCAAGGGGATAATGATACTCCAGTGACTTGGAAATTTATTCAAGATTCCTTCTTAGACAGATTCTTCCCCCCAGAGCTGAGGGAAGAAAAATTAAAAGAATTTATGAACTTGAGACAAAGCCCCATGAAAGTTAAGGAGTATTGCCATAAGTTTAAACAGTTATCTAAGTATTCTCCCTATATGATGGCTCATTCTATAACTAGTATGATTAAGTTCTTGCCCGGTGTATCCGATTATGGTGTGAAAGATTATAAATTTGCTATGCTTAATAGGCACATGGACCTTTCAAGACTAATGATTCATGCTTAGCAGATTGAAGCGGACAAAGTAAAGGAGAGAGAGAGTGAGACGGAATAAGAGAATTAGATCAGAGAAAAAGGGGTATAGTCAGACTAGATTTTCTGGAGGGATCTGCCCTCAGTTCCAGAGTCGTTCTCTTGTACCAGTTCCTTCATCATCCAGTACTACTACATTAAGAATTAGACCGGAGCAGTGTAGTAGGTCTACTATGTCTAGGTCCCAGGATAGTGTGAGTAACAGACCTCATCCTCCTCCATATTTGAAGTAAGGTAGGGACCATCCCAGTGAGTGCTTAGTTGGTCTGAGTGGTTGTTTTGGTTGCGGTAAGTTGGGCCATAAATTTAGGGATTACCCTTATTCTAGACAGGGGAGTCGCGATGTTTGTCCCCAGAGTCAGGCTGTTAGTGCTCCATCCCCTATAATTTATCCCATTCCCCTTCAGGGTGCCTCGTCTAGTACTGCAAGTAGTAAGAACCAGAATCACTTTTATTCTAAAGCACCCCGCCAGGAGCAGGAGGATTCACCAGATGTTGTTACTGGTACGCTTCGTGTATTTCATTTCGATGTGTATGTGTTGATGGACCCTGGGATAAGTCTTTATTATTCTACTCCGTTGGTGGCTATGAATTTTTAAATTAGTGCTTAAAAGATTTCCGAGCCTTTTCTAGACTCTACACCAGTGGGTGAATCTTTTGCTGCTAAGCAAGTGTATAAGAAGTGTCCTATCACTATTTTTAACAGGGTCATATTTGCAGATTTGATTAGCTAGACATAGCTGATTTTCATATTATTCTGGTATAGATTGGCTTTACTCTTGCTATACGTCTATAGGATGTCGTACCCGGGTAGTCAAGTTTCAGTTTCATAATGAGCCTATCTTTGAGTGGTCTAGAAATTCTATATCTCCAAAAAGTCATTTCATATCCTATCTTAAAGCTAGAAAATTGATATCCAAGGGTTTTATCTATCATTTAGTCCAAGTTAAGGACACTAAGTCTGACACTCCAACTATTCAGTCTCTTAGTGTTGTCAATGAGTTTCCTGATATTTTCTCGGAAGATATCCCAGGGGTACCTCCCGATAGAGAGATAGAATTCTGAATTAATCTACTCCCTGATACACAACCTATTTCTATTCCTCCGTATCGTATGGCCCCCGCAGAACTTAAGGAGTTAAAAAAGCAACTTAAATATCTTCTTGATAAGGGTTTTATAAGGCCTAGTGAGTCTCGCTGGGGTGCACCCATTCTATTCATGCGAAAGAAAGATGGTTCATTGCGCATATGCATTGACTATCGTCAGCTTAACAAGGTCACAGTCAAGAACAAGTACCCTCTTCCTATAATTGATGACCTATTTGATCAACTACAAGGTGCCAGCTACTTCTCGAAGATAGATTTGAGATCCGATTATCACCAACTTAAAGTCAGAGAGTGTTATATTCCAAATATGGCTTTCCGCACTCGTTATGGTTATTTTGAATTCTTGGTCATTTCCTTTGGCCTAACGAATGCCCCGACATCTTTTATGAACCTTTTGAATCAGGTGTTTAGACCGTACCTAGATATGTTCGTTATTATGTTTATAGATGATATCCTTTTATATTACCAGAGTGAAAACGACCATGCAGATCATCTTCGAATTGTCTTACAGACCCTTAGGGATCAGCAGTTGTTTGCCTAATTTGCAAGTGTGATATTTGGATTCTGTCAGTTGCCTTTATGGGTCATATTATTTCTGCTAATGGTATTCGAGTTGATCCTCAAAAGGTAGAAGATGTGAAGAATTTGCCTAGACCTATTTCCCCATTTGATATTAGGAGTTTCTTGGGTCTAGCTGGCTACTACCGTCATTTTGTCAAAGGTTTCTCTTCCATTGATGTTCCTTTGACCCGGTTGACCCAAAAGAAGGTTAAATTCCAGTGGTTAGATTCCTGCGCGAAGAGTTTTCAGGAGTTGAAGACTTGACTCACTTCAGCCCCTGTGCTGACCCTGCCTAATGGTGTAGATAATTTTGTGGTATATTCTGATGCTTCCAGAGTTGGTTTGGGTTGCGTGTTGATGTAGAAGAGTATAAGGTTATAGACTATTCCTCCATGCATTTGAAACCTCATGAAAAGAATTATCCGACCCATGACCTCGAGTTAGCTGCAGTGGTTATTGCTTTGAAAATCTGGAGACACTATTTGTACAGTGTTCATGTTGATGTCTTTACGGATCAGAAGAGTTTACAGTATGTGTTCTCTCAGAGAGAGTTGAATCTTCAGCAGAGGCAATGGTTAGAATTACTTAAGGACTATGATATGAGTGTATTATACCACCTGGGCAAGTCCAATATAGTGGCAAATTCCCTTAGCAGATTGTCTATGGGTAGTGTAGCACATGTTGAGGAAGATAAGAGCGACATAGACCATGAATTACATCGTTTGGCTAGGCTAGGTGTTAGATTGCTTGACTTAGCTGAGGGTAATGTTTGGGTCCAAAGTAGTTCTGAATCTTACCAAGTTTTGAAAATGAAGGAGAAGCAGGATACGGATTCTCGTTTGGTCGAACTAAAAGAATCAGTTAAATACCAAAAGTTAGAGGTTTACTCCCAAGGTGAATATTATGTATTGATATTTTAGAATAGGTTATGTGTGCCTTATGTTCATGATCTGAGGCAGAGAATTATGGATGAGGCGCATGGCGCACGGTATTCTATTCATCCCGGTGCTACCAAGATGTACCGCGATTTGTGGGAAATTTATTGGTGGAATGGTATGAAAAAGGATATATCAAAGTTCATAGAAAAGTGTGCAACTTGCCAGCAGTTAAAGATAGAGTACCAGAGGACGGGTGGTGTGATAAAAGAATTTAACATTCCTACTTGGAAGTGGGAAGTGGTGAATATGGATTTCGTGACAGGTTTACCTCTCTCTTTTCGTCATCATGATTCTATTTGGATCGTTATAGACACGTTGACTAAGTCAGCATATTTCCTACCTGTACATACATCTTTCATCACGGAGGACTATGCTAAGCTGTATATTCGAGAGATAGTCAGGTTGCATGGAGTTCCGTTGTCTATCATCTCCGATAGAGGTACTCAGTTTACTTCTCAGTTTTGGAGAGCCTTTTAGAAGGGACTTGTCACCAATGTTTATCTTTGCTCCGCTTTTCATCCGCATATAGATAGTCAGGCTGAGAGGACTATCCAAACTTTGGAGGATATGTTGAGGGCTTATGTTCTTGATTTCAAAGGAAGTTGGGATGAACATTTTTCATTGATTAAATTTTCTTACAATAATAGTTTTCATGCTAGCATTGTAATGGCTCCATTTGAATGTTTGTATGGGAGAAGATGTAGATCGCCCATAGGTTTAATACCCGTGCCTTTTCCTAGCTAGAAATCATCTCAAGAATGCTAGGAATTACTTTGAAATACAAATCTATTTTTGTACATACAGTATTTTTGAGTTGGCTTTCCAACGATACAAATTTCTTCCAAATCTGACATCAGACGAAGGAGTTATGGACGTTTTACTCAGAACTGTCAAAATTGCCTAGGTGCGACGGCCCAGTTGGCGGACCATCAAATTAGTGATGGACCACCATATGGACCGTCACTTCTAAGGTAGAAGGGCCCCATTCTGGTTTAGGCCTGATGGCCAAGTTGACGGACCATCAACTTTGTGATGAAGCAACACTTGGATCGTCAAAGTCATGCTAGTTGAGCCACATTCTGGATAAGGTGTGACGGACGAGTTGACGGACCGCAAGATATTTGATGGACCGTCACTCATACCGTCAACCCTTATCCAGTGAAGCCCTTTTATGGTCCATGTCTGACGGGCTAAATGATGGTCTACCAAGAGTCTGACGGACCGTCACATGCCACGTTCAGTTTAATTCCAGGTCATTTTAACAGGGGTATTTAGGTAACTTACCACTCATCTATATAAACCCAATTACACCCAATTTCAGCCACTTTTCATCATTCTTTCACTACAAACAACTGCGGTTTCTTCCTTAATTAAATCTTCAATACCAAGACTCAATCTTCGTCAGGAATCAAAGGATTTCAAATCCTTCCAGTTCAAAAACATCAAGAAACTTGAGTCAGGTATGTGTAGTGTTCATCTATGGACCCCTTTCGTTCATAGAGTTCAATAACCATGATTTTAAATGAGAAACTTTGATTTCCTTGTTGCTATGTGATGTTTTTCATGTCAATGACCATTGTTTAAACTTTAGAATATTATTTTAGGATGATTTACATGAAGTATGCATGTTTGTGGTTAAAACCCATGAAATTGGGTGGTTCAAGATGATTAACATTTGTTGAGAAAACCTATGCCCAAGGTGTGCATGCAAGGTATTTTTTATAATGCCTAGGATGCTAGAAGTCCATATTTACATGATTTTACGATACCTAAATGAAAAGTCCATATTAGCCATACACTCAATATGAATTCTATGCTATTTATGTGTTGCTATTGTTGTGGTGTGAAGCATGTGTGGTAATGGAATTATAGAATATGTACACAAAATGTATCCATGATTTCCCTACCATGTTTGAGATATTGAATAGACTCATGAAGTACACTATCCCTTACTTATGATATTATGAATTGTGGACTCAAATCTTGTAATCAAGTCATGTCATGTGTTTCAGTTTCCTTCTATCAAGTCCTGGGGGTATTCGTACCTGAAACTATAGCTGTGTGCCTAGATCCATGTCATGTTGTCATGATATCTTCAGTCAAGCCACGTTCCATAGAATTCAGTTAGTCATGTGACTCAGGAAACCTCAGAAACCTCATGATCTCAGTCAGTTATCAGTACTATTCCATTAGTCAATAGAAATTCAGTAAACCCAGTTCATGTATAGTTAGTTAAGTCATGTTCAGTCTCTTCAGATGGGAGTAGGAGTTAGCACCGAGCGAACCCAAGGATGGGAACCCACCTGCTTCAGATGATGGTGTGTTTCTTAGAAGCAATCCTTGTGTTCCATAACTATGTAGCCAGTAGAGGTTGAGACATCAACACTGCCAGCTTGAGGGTTGATGGGGCGGACATCCTTCGTTCTCTTTTTGAGACACTTCCATATTTGAGGGTCACTCATATCATGTCTTTACCCATGGCACGATATTGACACTCTTCCAATCAGGGCAGCGATTGGGCCCCAGTATAGCTACTTTAGCATACATGGGGCATGTCGGTTAAACAACTACCTCCAACAATTTCATACTCAATCTCAGTAAAAGAACTCAGAGAGTTCTTCAGATATCCATATACCAGGAATGTTAGATACTGTCAAATCAATAGTCAAATCTCAGTTATAGTACGGAACTCAGATAGTTCCATCAGATTCAGGACTGTCAGATACAGTCCCTCATACTATCAGAACTACATTTTTTTAGCCATGTATTAGCGTACAGATTTAGTTATCACGTACTCACGATCTCAGTTACTGTGTATGTATGTTTGCACTCTAACGTTTATATCAGTCAGTCAGTTAGTATTATTCATACATGTAAACCCTTCGCATTAGCCTACCTCACTCCTATACTCAGTACTTCAGTTGTACTGACGCATTTGTGCTATGGTGATTTCTTTTCATGTTACACCATAGGTTCAGATACATGAGTTCCAGACCAGCAGTAGCAGTCACATACAACACACAGAGTTGCAGGGAGTCCTCTTCATTCGAGGACGATATTACTTGATTTATTTATTTATTAATTCAGTTAGTTTCACTTTACGGAGTTAGTTGGAGACATATTCCTTTAACTCCTTATTCAGACAGTACTTAGAGGTTTTCAAATTAAGTTGTTTTGGGTATTTGCTACCCACATGGATATCATGTTTTGATAGTTTCTTTATTCAGTTGAACCTTATGTCTTATTGTTCATTTTACGCATTTTACAAGTATATTATGCAGTGTACAGGTATAGATATCAATCATGGGTTGGCTTGTGGTCCTTTGGGATCATAACCACCGTGTAGCATTCTGGTTCATAAAATCGAGGTGCTACAAACTTGGTATCAGAGCCTAAGGTTCAGTAGAGTCCTAGAAAGTCCGAAAGACGCATCTAGTAGAGTATTGAACATGGGTGTGTTGCGCACCACATTTATGTCCAAGAGGCTATAAGATGTTTTAGGAACAGTTTCCTTTATTTTAGTACTCATGTCTTGCTAGTGAGCATAATCTCAAGTTACACTCTCAGTCTAATCCATCCTTCTCTTATTTCAGAATATGCCTCCAAAGAGAAGAAATCAGCTAGTTCCTCAGCCCGAACATCCTTTGGGCAAACATATTTAACATGTGGAGTTTAGGGTCGTATTTACCACACTTACTCAGTCTGTGGCTGCCAATAATGAATGGCCACCAGCTATTCTGACCAATCCAGTGGAAAATTCCATAGCACCTAGGATTCTAGACTTCACCCAGATGAACCCTCCATCTTTTTTCGGGTCATAGTCTGATGAAGATCCTCAGGAGTTCATTGACCATGTCCAGAAGTTCATTGACATCATGGGTGTTACTTCTTTCAGAGTGCTGAGTTAACCACATATCAGTTGCAAGATGTGGCTCACACTTGGTACAAACAGTGGAAATCCAAGAGAGTAGATGGTGCAGGTCCTATTGAGTGGGAGGAATTTTTTATGGCTTTCTTAGACAGATTCTTTCCCCAAGATCTGAGTGAAGCCAAAGTTCTTGAATTCCTTAACCTCAGGCAGGGAAACATGATGGTTAGGGAGTATTCTCTTAGATTTACTCATCTAACCAGATATGCCCCTCATGTGGTTGCAGATAATAGGGCTAAGATAAGTAAATTCATGTTAGGGGTGAACTACAGTGTGGTAAATGAGTGTAGGTCTGCGATGCTGAATAGTAATATGACCTTAGCTCGACTCATGACCCATGCTCAGCAGATAGAGGAGAAGAAGGTTAAGACTAGAGAGAGGCAAAATAAGAGAGCAAGATCAGGCAGTTTCAGTTTTGCTCCACCCAAATATGAGGAAGGAAACCATTTACAGTTTTATCCCAAGTCATCAGCTCCAGCTCATTCTATAGACAGTGCTTCAGTTCGTAAGTTCAGAGAGGGTAACCAAGATATATCCCTAGGCTCTAAGTCTCAGGACAGTGTTAGCAGTGCCCAAACTAATCCCCTATGTCAGACTTGTGGTAAAAACCACAAGGGTATTTGCAGAGCCGGTAGTGATGTTTGTTTCGGATATGGCAAGCCAGGCCACAGGATCAAGGATTGTCCTCAGTCAGTTCTACAAAAACATCTCCATTCCCCAGCCCAGTCTTGTCTCCCGAATCAGTAGGGTGCCACTTCCATTGCTAATAGTGGGCAACACCAAAAAGACTATATTCTCTTCAAACCCGACAGGATTAGGAAAATTCTTCTGATGTTGTTACTGGTACATTACATATTTTCCATGTTCATGTTTATGCTTTGCTAGATCCAGGTGCATCCTTGTCTTTTGTTACTCCCTTTATAGCAGGAGATTTCAGAATCAGTCCCAAAATTTTAGCAGAGCCTTTTTCAGTCTCTACCTAGTGGGTAAAAATGTCATAGCCCAGCGGGTATACAGGAACTGCCCGGTTATGATATTTCAAAAAGTCACCTCAGTAGACTTAGTTGAATTAGAGATGAATAATTTCGATGTCATTCTCAGCATAGATTGGCTTCATTCCTTCTATGCCACAGTCGACTGCAAAAATTAAATAGTTCAGTTCCGGTTTCTGAATGAACCTATCTTATAGTGGCAGGGTAGTACTTCATCTTTAAGGGATCAACTTATTTCCTACCTTCGGGCAAGGAGAATGATATCTAAGCGATGTGTTTATCATCTCGTGCATATTAAGGATTCCATCTCTGAATCTCCCAGTCTCGAATCACTCCTAGTGGTTAATAAATATTTTGATGTGTTTCCCGAAGATCTCCTAGGCATTCCTCTCGAAAGGAAAATAGATTTCGGCATAGACCTTCTCTGAGATACTCAGGTTATCTCTATTCCGCCGTACAGAATGGCACCAGCAGAGCTTAAGGAACTAAAATATCAATTGAAGGATCTCTCAGATAAGGGATTCATTAGGACAAGTGTATCCTCATGGGGTGCACCAGTCTTATTCGTGCGTAAGAAAGACTGTTCTCTCAGAATGTGTATCGATTACCGTCAGCTCAACCCAGTTACGACACTAATGTGTAAATAGAGGTTGGTAGTCCTATTTCCTTGTCACACTCTCTTTTCCAAACATATAACTTTTCTCTCGAACAAGTTAGTGCCATAATGGCGCATTCTATATGTTTGCAACCACAAGAATTTAATTAAAAAAAAGAGAGTAATGATATAAGTAGCATACGTATCAAGAATTCACAAACTCATAGTAATAGATAGTATATCAAAAGGCTTCCATAACCCTAACAGAGAAGTTTAGCTACTCATGATTACAACGGAGATCACAATAAACATCATCATCGTACCAAAGCTCAAAGAATATCCCGTTGAAGATGGGTGTGGCGTCAAACTAGGTTGACGTTTTTTCCCTCTAGATGTTTTTCCCAAGTTAGCATTTTTTTCTCTGTTAAAACTTAAAGAATCTGTAAACTGAATAATACTCCAAAGTCGAATGAATAATGAAAGTATCTATCAATTCGTGAATAATGAAAAGCATGAATTGAATGCTGAAAAATTCAGCAAATAGGGTTTTTATAACATCCTTGTCCTAGTCCTATTAAGTTAATGCTGATCCCCAAGTCTTTAGAAATATTATTTTTGCCCGGGACAAGTTCTCCATGCATTACTTTCAGTCCATAAGCTTCCAAAAGATGCCTTCCCTCTTATGTGAAGTTTCCCTTGCTACCAAAAGGTCCACAAAGTGCTGAAATCTTCATCATTAATACCTGAAAATATGCTAATCACGTTGGTTGGCTCACTTACAGGAAAATGGACTAAAAATGCAGGAATTATATATTTTGTCCTTAAAACTTAGCTAAAATATAGGTAAATTATGGTGCTTTAGGCGTGTAAATACGCCTATCATCATTACACTTGTGTTCTTGATTTCAAAGGAAGTTGGGATGAAAAGTTGTCGTTGATTGAATTTGCTTACAACAATAGTTTTCATGCTAGTATTGGAATGGCTCCATTTAACGCTTTGTATGGGAGAAGATGTAGATTGCCTATATGTTGGTTCAAAGTGGGTAAAGCTACTGCGATTGGACCTAATGCTGTGTTCGAGGATGTGGAGAAAGTTAAGTTGATTCAGGAGAGGTTGAAGACAACCTAGAGTCGTCAGAAGTTGTATGCAGATGTAAGAAGACGAGCCCTTGAGTTTAAAGTTGGTGATCTGGTGTATTTGAAAATTTCACCCATGAAAGGGGTGAAAATATTTGGAATGAAAGGAAAGCTTAGTACCCGATATGTAGGCCCTTATAGATCTTTGAATCGTGTTAGGAAAGTAGTTTATGAGATTGAGTTGCCTGCAGAGTTGTCAGCTGTCCATCTTGTATTTCATGTTTCTATGCTCAAAAAACACATTGGTGATTCTGTCGTTGTTGATCCGTCAGAGAGCTCCGATGTTTGAGATAGTCTTCCTTATGATGAAGTTCCAGTCGAGATCCTAGATAATCAAGTCCGAAGACTAAGGAACAAGAAAGTTCTTTGTTAAAGTTTTGTGGCAAAATCAATCAGTCGAGGGTGCTACTTGGGAAGAAGAAGAAGATATGAGAGCCAGTTACCCTTATCTCTTCTCCACAATTTCAAATCAAGCCGAAGGTACTATTCTTCCTCAATTCAGTTGTGCATTCGGCTATATGGTTACTCTCTCTATGATTTGTGCAGTACTCAAAAAATTAGAGTAAAGTAAGCCCTTCGAGTAGGTCGTTCCATTTGTGCTTCCTCATTTTCTCTTATACTTGACCTATCTGGCATCATTCGAGGATGAATTTTTCAAAGGGGGAGATATTGTAATGCCCCGATCGTTCCTTAAGCCTAAATCTATCTTCTGAGTGGATAGGGGTGGCTTCCAAAGTTATTGATGTTTATATTGAATTGTATTTCTCTAATTTATAATTTTTTTTCATGTATAGGATTGAATAATATTTCCATCAATACCAATTTCATCAAAATCGGACATCGGACGAGGAAGTTACGGCTGTTTTACTAAGCGATCTCGGAATTGCCCAGGCCTGACGGTAGACCTGAATGACCGCCAATTCCTTTGTGGACCGTCAATTGTCCCGTCAAGCCAAGGAAATAACTCTTTTTCTTGCCATCGTGCGACGGCCAAAATGGTGGGCCGCCAAAAATTTGACGGACCATGAAGGAGACCATCAAGTTGAGGCAGAATGTCCCATTTCTGGCCCCCCGAGTGACGCACGATCTAGTGGACCGTCAATTTCCTAACGGATCATCACTTTGAAAATCCTAGTGTTTGTACTCGAGTGATGGACGATCTGGTGGACCGTCAGTTCCGCTGACGGACCGTCAGTTCGACCTTCACAGACCCGATCGACAATTTTTTTAACTCATTTTTAAGGGGCATTTTGGTCATTTTCGCCCATTTTGGTCTTGTATTTATATATCCAAGTAGAGAAGAGAAGTTCATTCTTTCTCCTTTCTCTTCCATAACCCTCTAGAAACTAGGGTTTCTTCCAAAATCCTAAATCAAATTTTCTCCAAGAAATTCAAGAATTTTCCAAATATTTCACCAAGCTGTTCACGAAGTAAGTTCTCCAAGTCAAAGGCATCAAGAAACTTAGATAAAAAGTGTAAAGAAGAGTTTCCAATCAAGCTTGTACATATTAAAAATCATAATCCAAGGTATGTGGGGTTTGAATAACAACACTTCTTTCGTTCTTGTGCCCAAAGATTTAATTTCTATTGAATTTCCTGATTTTTGCAAACTTTGTTTATACCCAAATTACTTTATCAAGGATTTATGAGATTTGAGGTAAATAATATTGACATATATGACTACTTCATTGTCCTATTTCTTAAATTGAGAATTTATCCTTTTCCATAAGAAGTTTGGCTATTGAATATATATTGATATTTAGCTTGAGGGTCAAGAACGAGTTCTGTGATGTTTTCTTGAAGTTTTGATACTTGATATTATTTGATAAGAAAGTGTACTTAAAGATGAGAAAGATTATTTTGAGATTGAGTCGAGTTAGGAATCCACAAGTTGATTATTATTCATAAATGAGATATGTATTTATATTTTGGTCTTCATGATAGACCCTTGAGTTGATTAAGGTGGATTTCGTAATGCGTTCTAAGCTTATGTTTGGGAGTAGTATTTAGCACCGAGCGGAAAGGGGGGGGTTATCACTTCTTATTTCCCCTGAACTACATGCCACCGTAGGATTAAGATTAAGGGCCAAAGGCCAAGACAGTGATCACTAAAGTTAAGGTTCTACTCCGATGGCAAAGATAGAACAGCTCTCCCAAACGTGGGCAAGACGTTGGGCTCCATGAAACTCACATGGTTTATGTCAGTTATAAGAAACTCCCAAGTCCATAATAGTCAAGTTTCTTGAGACAACAAGTCACTCTAAGTCTTAAGTCAAAGAGTTTCGAGTTTAGTCTAATGGTTTATGAGATTTTTGAAGCATATGTTATTAATGGTGATTTTTGGAAAATATGTTCAGGTAACTCAAGAAAAGACCGTCAGTATTATCAATATGCATGATTTTTCTTATACATTTACGATATTATCTAAATGTTTTCTGCACCCCCACATATTCAGTACATTCCCATGTACTGATTCCCTTACTCTTTTGTGTTCTATATTTCCTCGTGATGTAGGTTTAGGTACTCAGTCTCAGCAGCGACAGTGATATTTGAGTACCTTCATCTACCATTTTGCAGTTGGTGAGTCCTCATAGTTCGAGGACCTAGGTCCCTGATTTTGTAATGTTCATAGATAGTTATTTCCTTTCGGTTCAGTGCGAGTCAGTTGGGGACCTGTCCCAATGGCTCCCCAGTCTTATGTAGTAGAGGCCTTGTCAAACTAGAGTACCAGTATCTACAGAACTGCAACATTTTTACAATACAGGACAGTAGTTCTTTGTATTCCAGTGTGTTCATGACATGATTATTCTTTCTTATTACAGCGTGATTATTGTCATAGTGAGTTATAGAAGTGAAGAAAGGCTTAGAGGGTTAGCTTGAGGCCGCGTGTGGCCTTAAGCACCCTGTGACATCCCGGGATGGGATCTTGGGGCGTTACAAAGAACTTTTGACATCAACATTGAAGATACTATCAGGTGATGAACTAGCCAAATCACAAAAATATATCGCAAATTTGACAACCTAAAAAATGGGCATATATATAGAGAAGGGAAACAAATACTATTATCTTTGCAAACCAGAATGCAAACCTTAGAATTTCAAACTCATAAATGGGCAATGAAACTGAATTGCCAGCTCTAGAACTGTAGAAGACTACCCTACCTTGAGTTCCATAGCTCACTTTATAATCAGTCTACCTCCATTAAGAGAAGAGAAAATGACCAACCACACCTCGCTGTAATATAGAAATTATCAAAGCAAACTAGCTACCCCAACCAATGAATATGAACTATGAAGAAGGGAATTCTTACCAATTAACATAATTCTATCCATCAACCCAACGAGGATCGATGAAGATCAAGCAATAAAAATAATAACAACAATAATCAAAATACCACTATAAGGAATAGGTGGTACAAGAAAATGAAATCAATAACAAGTACCACTCTTGGGCTATTAAAAACCTATGCTAAGGAAAAATGAACTCAGACCCAAACAATCCACACTTATGGAAATAGCAACACCAATCCACCTATCCACTACAAGAATAAATCATCTATAGGGTAGTCATTGAATCATGAACTCTATATCAAGGCACACAATGACAAATATAGACCTACAAAGGCATATAATCATCAAGGAGTATGAGAACCCCAATACACATAAATAATAATATAAAGGTAAAAGATAAAAGAAACACTTATTATTAAGGAGTCCAAAGTCATATGTCTGATATGCTCGAGGGAGTATGAATCTAAGTGGGTCCAAACTGGGACTGAGTATCTATACCACTAACCGAGACACCAAGTGCACTGCCTCTAACTATAGATGATACTGATCTCGATTAGTTGTATTACTAAGAATCATGTGTTGGGGACACTCTCGAGACCAATAACAAATCCCCTGCAATGATAGCAAACCCTTAAAGCCCTAACCTAGAAAGAAACATGAGTTTCCCCAATCTTTTGACCAACTAATGGTGATGGAACTCCTTACTAAAATGGCTATCCTCCCCATAATTATGACACACCTCAAGAGCTTCAGACTGGTGAAGAACACATCTAACCCTTTATAAGAAACTAACTTACATTTTTGGCACTTTAAGGACCAATGACAAATCTCGTTACAACTACAACAAGATCTAAATATACTCTGAGGTACGGCCTCTACTGATCCAAAATAGTTTTCATAGCCTAAAAACCCATACCAAATACTTCACAAAGACAGATGAGAACTCTATCTTTTGTGATTACCACGACTAATCTAAGACTCACCTAGATTATAAAATGCTAGTTGCATAGAACTAATATACTACAAGTAAAGCTAATCTCTGTCAGAGGATCCTTACTCTCGAATGGAATACAAATGGGATTATTGTTAAGGCATAGCCTCTTACTGCACCTCCATAAGTCTTAATACATGCTCTCCATGTGGACCTCGTATTATCAACAACCATAGACAATAAATATCTAGCTGCTATCAAATCCTCTAATTCCAAATAGAGTGGTCACGCTAATACTCTAGTGAAACTACACACCATCTCATGCTCTGACAGATATAGCCTAGGAATATGTCTAGACCACTCAAGAAACCCAATCTCGTATTGTGAAACTAACAAAGAATCTTGTTGAACACTAAGAAGACCAACTCTGGCCTTTAAACAACTCAAAGAACTATGCCTCATCTTTGGCTATGATGTACTCATAAAAATACTCAAAATCCCCGATGTTGAATCTCAAAAGGCTGAAGCAGTCACAAACCTTATCTGAATTCGGGCTTGCCCAAATCCTCCGACTAATGTTGAAGATCTTCGATGGTAACCTTTGACTCCATAGTCTGACATTGTGCAGAAGCTCAAAAAATATGTGCTGAATTCCCATCTATATTTATTAATAACCTCGTACTATACATCTTAGATAGAATAGAGTCACGAAATGTAATAGAGATCCATTTACATATGAACAAATGATAAAGAGTCAAGAATAGATTTTCCTATGAATGTCCTATTGCCTTTCAAAGATAGGTTACGAATGCCTATGCATCGATATTCAAAAATCTACAATATACTAAGCTATTAAACTAGCACACTAGTAAACCTAGGCTCTGATACAAATGTGTCATGGCCCAATTTCTCATGTCATGATGAAACCTACTATAACCCATCGCCTAGTTATCGAACTCTAAGTTTGGAACTTCTACTAACGAACTATCAAGATAGTTGAATAAAGATAGAGAGATAAATATAATAAGAGACTAATATATATAAGACAATCCCAAAACGTGGTGGACTTAGTATAAGATCTTTTAATGTAATAAGGATACCAACAAAGAGTACTAAATTAATATGCATGTACAACCTATCTCTTAATACATATAATGATTAGTCTAGTCCATAAAATGGAGAATAGTAATACTTCACACTCTAGGAACTCACCTTAATTCTTCGATACATAGATGCTCTTCACGATGTACATAACAATGATAAGAACCCATACTATGATCTGGAAGTTGTAAAAGTTTATTATGAGTACCAAACACATGGTACTCAGTAGGTAACTGCCGATTGAGATCCAAATATAATTCAGATACAGATAGCATGCAAGAATGAAAGTAAACTACATATCGAGGAAGCTAACATAATAAAACTAGAGAGACCATAAGGATAAGCTATTCTATCCTATCCATACTCAGGAACTAAATCACAATACCATTAATCACTGACCAATATACAAATAAAGAGTAGAAAAAAGATATATAGTTGTATATAAGGATAAGGAATGCATATATAATATGAAGAAACAAGGTAATAAAGGAAATATGATAATATCATAGCTAGATATATGTATATACATATAGGTATAAAAGACTAACTCAAAGTAAATGACCTAATGTAGTCAATCTAGTATCTCGAGGCATCCTAATCAAGTAGTAGCCTACTACTAGAATAATCAGGGCCCCTAATCCAAATGTCTAAACATAAGATAATTATTTATGATTAAATAACAATAAGTGAAAGGAATTAGAATCACATCTCAAAACTTGGTACCAGTCCAATATTCAGCCTGTCACAAACTAACCATAGTAACAAAAACAAAAGTAAAAACATCATCTGGACAAATAATAACTAAACTATACCCTATAACCCAAAATACTCAATCAACACACAGTGCACAACAAATATAACGCATGACATATACCTATGCAAACTCTAGTAAGGTTGATATATTTATCTACCAAAAAATATATTGATGATAGACAATGCATAAACAAAAATAAATGCAAAGTAAATCCATAATATAATAACCGATCCTAGTGTCATAAAGTAACCCAGTGTATAATAGTCCCCCAGATTAACGTCTCGCAAAGGCAAGACCTACGGTAACCTTTCTTTTCCAACATGATGGGTCATTTAGAAAAAGACCCCTAGAGCATTTGGGATTTCCCATATACATTGACCTAGTCCAAATGTAGGATTTCCAATCATCATCATAATCATAAATCTACTCCATGTAATACAGGATAAATATATGTATATATAATAAATTCACGTAGTCGAACCGCCCCTAAAAGAGTGTAGGTATTTAAATCTATTGACTGGGGTCAACTCTGAGACTAAATCCTCATAAAAGTGTTGAAAGGGTGATATCTGTTAACCCAAGTAAATATTCTTTGTAAAACCATGGAGTGAAATCTATCTTGGTCAAATTTCTAAGCTATCATTTTTTATTCCAAAACCTCATAAATCATCCATTAAGGTAGTATGACTCCTGTATTGAAAAAATGCATTTTATATGTGAAAAGTGGGAAAATTCCCTTTTAGATAAGCAGTAGTAAAAACATGTTTTTATAATGAATTGTTCCACTTGGTGAGCATGAATGTACCAAATATATGCATGCCATCACCACTATCTAAGAAATACAATTATAAGCATCTAAATGTCTATAGACTATAACTACGTCATTTACAAGGATAGATTAATCACTCTTAGTTCAACTAATATTGTAATCATGACCTTGATTCTAATAATATAAAACTCTTATAAGAATAATGCCATAATTAGGGAAACCATGTTTATAAAAAAAGTCCAACTAGTAAACCTTATACTAAACGAGTCCTTAGCCTCAACAATGGCTAACATGCTCGTAACCTAGGGCTAGGATCCTATAGGCATAACAAGTGTTTCATCATAAGGGTTGATTCACCCTTCTATCCCTAAACTTCTAACTTAAGTTAAGTCATGGTATTATACCCATAGTAAAATTTAACATCCTTATCTAACATGCAATATATATAATACATTATCTCATGAAGAAGAGTACACCAAAGTTGTCCTGGATGTCAAACCGCAAATCCTTGAATTGCCTAAAAATTATCTATTTTTGATCCATAATCCCAAAATACTGCCACGCTATAAAAATAGTGATCTATGCATCATAAGAAGTAAAAAGATGCCCATATTGCTACATAAAGGGTCGGGTCAACATTTGGGTCAAGAATGGGGCTGCGAAGCTTATAAATGGAATCTAAAATTGAATTTGTTACATCATCACAATCCAAACTAAGGCCTGGTTGTGATGGGTATCTCAAGTTCCTCGAGGATCGGAGACCACACCCTTTATCCTAGCCATCCAGAACACAACACAACTAGCACCAAATGAATTTTTAACATATAAATAGCTAGAGCTGAGTTCCAAACATAAAAAAAGTTAGGTAACTTAACTAACTCAGAAAGATATCAAACAATTTAAACAACCATCCAAATCCACAATAATAAAAAAGACTCTAAGAAGCAAACATCAATCTATGCTAGGACATGACCCCAAAAATAGAAAAAATTAAACCGAAAGATAGTCTATGATATAGTGAAACCAAAACATAAAATGAGGGTCTGGGAAGAATAAAAGCTCACCACTTAAAGCTGACTCTCAATCGATCAAGAAATTACTTAATCAGTATGCAGGAATAGCAAAAGTGTCTTAGTTTATGGCATCACATGGGGATACAATGTACGAATATAGTTCACGTGATGAGTGCTAGCATGTATCTCAAAATTGGGATAAAATAATGAAAATTAAATATCCAGTCCAAACTCAATATACATATTTATGTATATGCTTACATATATATATATATATATATATTTCAAGCTCTCCCTACTGAAAGGACCCTAGTAGGTGTTAGCCACATGTACTAGAGATATCCAAGGAAGACAGGGAATGCCCCGACACCATTTCAATATAGGATACGTGCATATATATATATGTGTATGTGTATGAGTTTGTGTGTATATATAGTTTGACATAAGTACATGGTCATCAAGACCAACCCTCATGCTGGCAAATGTTAGTTTCTAGTATCGGTCCCCCATGACCTCCATCTTCATGACCTTGCTACACAACCCCATTTAAGCCTAATTAAAATAAGTTTCACACAACCCATTCATTTAACAAAGGAATTATCCATTAAGGCATCACCCACAAGTATCCTTATACCATTATTCTTGCAATATTATAATTATGCCATACCAATTCCATCAACTTAGGGTCATTTCATGACCTTCTTTGTTAGTTAAATTAAGTTAGGGGGATGTGACAACACCCTTTGTTCAATAAATCAAGTTGGGGGAATGCTACGACCCTCTTTATTCATTAAATAAAGTTTAAAATAAAAATCATGGCCAATGAGGCCTATAAAACCATTTAATCCTTTAATAATTTTTGCAATGCAATAATGTAGTGAAGTAGGGAAGTAGGCCAAATCATGTGATTAACCATAATTCAATCCAATTATACAAGTGGGTTAAGGGAACATAATTTCCAAATAAAATTCCAAACAATTATCATCAAATGGAGGGAATACCTCGACGACCATCCCATTCACAATACCTATGCACCCCAACTGCTATTAAAATATATAAATAAAATATGGACGCTAGCATTAAGACCATGGCAATGCAAATCAAGTATCAATCCTTCCAAAACCCTCAACCTAAATAAAAATCCATAATCAAATCCATGTGAATAACCATTTAAATACAAAATTTAAGTAAAAAAAATTTAATGGAAGAGGTACCTACCTGAAAGTATCATAATTACGAAGATAAATTACCACTTTGGATCTCTAAATAATCAACCTTTAGACACCCTAGCTTGTTCTTTACTTAGGGATTTGATAGAGTTTAAGAGTGTGTTTGATTATGACTTTTTGATAATAATGGGGACACAAAAGGGTTTTATGGTCATAGGTCACACGTAGGAAAAAGGGGAAATGTCCAAAGTACACTTAATGAATACTAAAGATTTACTGACCAGTCATTGCGGGTCATTTTATGACATATAACGACTGATTATGACTCATCCCCTAGACTCATAGACTGTGGAGTGTCCCAAGTCATTGTTACAATCCAAACCAGGGACTTACCATAATGGGTATCTCAAGTCAAATAAGTACTGGAGACCACCCCCAACACCAAAGCAGCTAACCACCATACACCCCATGTCGGATGAATTCCAAACATATAAAAAGATAAGTAAATGTAATTTTAAAGATATTATAATTGCCTATAACAAAAATGAATCAAACCAAACCAAACCATACCAAACTTTCCTAAGTCCAAAGTACTCAAAACAAAATATCTAACAAATGAGTACCAATAAAACTCTGAAATGTGCCCCCGACTCTGATAATGACAATCACAATGATATTGTTAATGGGAACTCTTCACATCTAAATTATGGAAAGAAAATGATGAAATAATTAAGTCTTCCCAAGGAATAAAAGCTCACAATTTACCACCAAAGACTAATGAACCAAGATGATCCAACTAAATCTACATAGGAAAAGTAGAAGTTACTTTGGTACCTACATTGTGTAGGGGTGCACCATATAGAGACGATTAGTGGGTTAACAATAGAATATACTCAGGGATAAAGATAAAGTAATGACATCAATTCAAAACAAAGTCAAACAAATTCACATAACCATATGCAATTACATATATATATATATATGTATATTAAATGCTCGGATAGGAATAAGGCTTAAAATGCTTTTCAAAACCTTAATCTGGATTATGTAGCTAAACTATTATAAATAGTACCCATGTGCTATATGGGCCCCTACTCTCACCGCCTAGTCTGTCACCAGTGTGTGTAGTCGCACAAACCAAAGAATAATCTTATATATATGCACATGGGGGACTTGAACCCTCCATAGTATACAAGGTTGACATAAGCACCCGATCATATAATGTTTTATGAGAGACTCGAACCTACCTAATCATGAAATAATAAAAAGGGGGACTCAAACCTCCCTGGTTACTTTAAACTCTGCATCGGCAAATACAATTTCCAATATCGGTCCCTCAAACCTCTACTTTCACGATTCATCTACACAACCCTTATTAGAGCCCAATTAAAACTAGTGTGACACATTCCCATTCATTTAATAACATTCCTCATTAAGACATATATTATTGGTTTCATCATACAAATTACACTTGCAAGGTAACACGTCATGCCAAAACAATTTCCATTAACTCAGGGAGAATAACTCCCTTCATTCATTAATACACAGTGGGAAATACCAACTCCCTTTATTCATTAAATTATACCATTGTATTTCAAATACCTTTTTATATTATGGAATAAGTCAATTTCAAAAATTCCCACTGTTCTCATAACTAAAACCAATTTCACATTTTGGGTTGGGGATGTAACCACTTCAAAATTCACAAGTTTGGGAAAATCACGATTTCACAGTTCATTCACCATCCCCATGCACCCACAAGTTCTAAACCATGATTAATCATGAAAATCTTATATAGACCATGAGTAAATTGTTTAATTTATAAATATTAAAACAACCCCAACCCATATTTCAAATACATCATAATAATTTCATGGACAATAATTTAAATCACATGCTTTTACAAAATTAACAACAAGGGAAGAGTAACATACCTCAATCACCAATAAGTACAGAAAGAAATTACCCTAGAAAACATTGATTATCTCTCAACTTACAAGTTGGAAAAAGCTTTCTTTGGTTACTAATTAATCGTTTGACACTTGACAAAATCCAATGACTTCTCTCTACAAGTTAGAATCTGAAGAGTATGAGGAGAATCCTTAAGATTGAGAGAAATTTGATGTTGAGATACAAGAAAAGTGTGAATAAAAGAGGGGTAAGGGAAAATAATGCCGTGGGTAGTGAAGTTGGAAGGGGAAAGAAATTATTGATTGTGGATCTTGATTTTTCCTTGTTACTTCCTAACCCAAAGGCTAGCATTTTGCCTAGATTTGATTCTTGTTATGTATAGGTAAAAGATAAAATAATATTCAAGACAGATCCAAAATGATTTCCACACAAAAGCATGAGAAATAAACTAGTGAATCCCTTGACCGAGAGCTCCAAAAAGATGTACTACACAAGCCAAACCCGAAGTAACTTTTGTACTCTCAACACTTCCTTGTACTCAAAATGTTGTGATTTAGTGTCTTGTGAAGTTGTTTTAGGTTTACAAGTGCATACCTATTTCCTTATTAACTCTTTTATTATGAATAATGATCGACTTGCTCTTAAAACTAATTCACTACTTGAACATGAGAATGGTCTGCTTAAGTATTTCCAGGTTAGAGTTGATGCTTGTAATGTTGATCTTGATATTGAACATGGTCCTTTAAACATGTGTAGTAAATCCATGCTACTAGTATTGATCATAGTGTCCTTGTGTATGTCAGAGTTGTGAGTAATGCCTTAATGATTGTGATCTTAGTAGCCTAATAAAAGGAATGGGTCATCTCGTCTTAGAACCTTATCTTCTACTTCCATTTTATCTTGATGTACCTTTGGGATGTTCATGGAGTAACTTCAGGTCATGTGAATTTCCTTTTGATGTTGATGTTATTCACTTCTTTTATATCTTTTTTTCTAAGTTTTTGATGTTAAATACCAAGGATATATGGATGTATGTCAAATGTGAACAACCTTGGCTTGTCATTGAGTATGGTCCTTTGAGCTTGTGTGATGAAATACATGAAGTTAATATTTTTCAAGGTGACCATGTGTACGTCAAAATTATTTTTGGTATTTTGGGAAGTCATTGCTTTGATCCTTAAGTACAAGGGGTGGTTAGTTTCCACCTAGACCCATGCCTACTACTTCCCTTTGACCTCGGGGTACTTGTCAGATGTTGGAAGTGGAGTTTTTGTTCATGCTCATTATCTTTTAATGTTGATGCTATACAATTCTTTGGTATACTTTATGCTAAGATTTTCATGTTGAATACCAAGGATATCTAGGTGTATTTTAATTGTGAACAACCATGGATTTATGATATGAGTGTGGTACTAATACTAACCCTCATACCAAGAGGATTGTGTACTTATTTGTTTTGATTTTTTTTGCAAGATATTAATTTGAAGACAAATTCCTTTCAAGATGGAGAGGATGATACAAGTATAAAGAGCACAAAATACTACAAGGCATTATCAAAGGTTCAAGCTTCGAGCCTTTTAAAGTCTTGTTAAGTTAAAGGAGGAGAAAGGAACCAATACACTCAAGAGGCACCTCAAGTTAAGGGTATTGAAGACATTTACATCCAAAAGTTACATCCAAGAGGCGCCTACTTTCCCTTATTCATTATGGGCATTTTTGACATTTGTTATGTAAGAGTATAAATAGAAACTTTAGTAGTTATTTTCATTAGGCTTTGATGAATTCATTAAGTATTACTCAAATTGCATTTTCTTTCCTTAGTGTATGGTTTGGAAAAAACATCTTAGTGTAGGTCTTGAAAAAGATATTGAAACTAGGGTCATCTTTGAGTGTGGAATCACTCTTGTTTACATTTTGGCAAGAAAGGTTGGTGCTTGGGGAAGGTGACTCCCTTCTTGTCTACCTATGAATGAAGTGTTATTCATCAATGGTGAGGTGTGTCTAAGTGTTTAATATACACTTTGAAACTAATCGTTAGGGTTGGTGTACGTTTCATTACTATCTTTCATTTAATGCAATTTTCTTCTATTATTTTGTTTGAATTCAAGTGTCTCTACCTCTTCTCTTCTTTCTTTAGTTGCTGAATTTTGTTTCTTTAGGATTTAATTTCGGTTATATCTTTGTGATATCTATCAAACTATTGTTGGGACTATGCCTTGTTAGGGAAAAGATGTGCATGGGAACATGATAATTCGATGTAAGTTCTAATCATTGATGATGTGGTAGGCTTGGTATAAAGTCCTTGAGGCTATATTTTCAACAAAACCACAGAGATTTTACCCATTGGATCTTTCGAGCACCTAACTAGTGCGTCAATCAAAATCACTCACAGCCTCAATTAGGAACCCTTATTTCTCGGATGGTGCAAAAGGGATAGTCAACCTCATATTCATCCTTATTTTTAAGATAGTGAAAATAAGCAAACTATACCCATAAATTGTCTACTATTTCCTTGGTTCCCACATCCTTTTTACATGAATGATATGGATTACTAAATTTTACCCAAAACCTTTCTTTCGAAGATGGCTTAGAGATTTCTAGAGTTTGGAGTTTTTGTAATACCCCGAGTGCAACCATGAATCAAGCTCATGAGAAATAAATTATAATGTTTTGGTTTGTTTTATGATCATGTATGGTGTTTATTAAGGCCTTAAATATTTCCTAACAATTGGGTGAATCAAAACATTCCTTACCAATTGAATTCTTGGGAAAGATATTGATATAGTCAACTTCAAATGATCATATCTCTCATTATACTTGAAATTTTTGATCTTATGACCTATCAACAGATATATATGTGAATTATATTTCCAACTATACCAATTAATCCAAAATACGATATCGGAGCAAGGAGTTATACCCATTTTACTCCAACATATCAATCTGGAAAAGGCTGACGACGTTTCTAACTGGCTGTCAAGTTTTTGATGCCATTTCTGACGACGTCATAATTTTCTGACAAAATTTCTAATGATGTCGTCAAACTTAGGCAAAAAATAAAAAATTCGACCCTTTTGTGACGACATTTCGTGACGGCCTGTCACAGATGTAGTCAGCCATTTTTTCAGCAATTAAGGGGCATTTTTAAAAGGGTATTTTGGTCTTTTCCACCCATTTTGACCCTCTATATATATCCAAGTAAAGAAGAAAACTTCATTTTTCTTCTATTTTATCAAGAATACTAGGGTTTCTCTCTAAAAGTTCAATCCAAATATTCCAAGAACATCAAGAATCCAACCATAAATTTCACAAATTGGTTCAAGACTCAAGGTACCCAAGTCAAGAACATCAAGAACCCTAACTCAAGAAGTGGAAAAGGATTCTATAACAAATTTATTCATTACAATTCATAATCAAGGTATGTGGGGTTTGAACAAGTACACTCCTTTCATTTTTGTGCCTAAAGATTTAATTTCTATTATTGATTTACATGACTTTGCAAAGTGGAATTACACCCATAATGCTCTATTAATGATTTATGAGATTTGAGTTGATTAAGTTTTATATTATGATATATTTACCATCATATTTTTTGAATTGAGGATTTATGCTATATGTTGAATATTCTTATTATGAATTGATGATTTTCGAATGAGTTGAGATAAGTGTCATGATTTAATACTTCCATGAGAAGTTGATTATTGAATACATATTTATATTCCTTGAAACTTTTGATATTTGAAATGATTTGATAAGCAAATGTACTTGATGTTGAGAAAGATTGTATTGAGTTGAGCCGAGTTAGGAATCCACAAGATCTTTATGATTTACAGAAGAGATACAAATTTATATTTTGGTCATTCTAATAGACCCATGAGTTGATTAAGGTGGATTTTCTAACGCATTCTGAGCTGAGTCTGGGAGGAGTATTTAGCACCAAGCGAGAAATGTGGTATTTCCCTAAAACTACGTGCCACCGTAGGATTGATATTGATGATTGTGGGACAAAGGCTGAGTATGGGATTGTTATTGATAAATTGAGGTTTTACTCCTTGTCAAGAGTACGACACCCCCATCAATGTGCGGTTCTCTCCTTAGGAGGGAAAAACATTGGACTTCATGCGGCTCACATGGTGTAGTTCTGTCGGTTATAAGAAACTCTCACATCCATAATAATATATGTACCTTGAGTTACCGAGTCACTCTAAGTCATGAGTGAAAGAGTTTGAGTTCAGTTAAATGATTTATGAGATTTATGAAGCATGTGTTATTACTGATGACTTATAGGAATAATGTTTCAGATAATTCAAGCGAAGGGAGGTATTATTGTCAGCATGCATGATTTTCTTATACATTTATGATATTATTTAAAATGTTGCATCCACCCCCACATACTCAGTACACTCCCAAGTACTGATTCACATACTCTTCTGTGTTCTACATTTTCTCGTGATGTAGGTTCAGGTGCTCAGTCTCAGCAGCAACAGTGATCTTCGAGTACCTCCATCTATATTCGTATAGTTGGTGAGTCCTTATGTTTTGAGGACCTATGTCCCTAATTTTTTCTTGATAGTAGAGGGTTATTTATTCCCAGTTTAGTACGATTCAGTTGGGGATCTGTCCCAATGGCTCCTCAGTCTTATGTAGTAGAGACTTTGTCAGACTAGGGTACCAGTATGTACAAAACTTCAGTGTTTTGATTGTATAGGATAGTATATCTTCGTATTCCAGTATGTTTATGACATGACTATACTTTATTATTACAGCTTGATTATTGTCATAGTGACTTATAGAAGTGATGACCGGATCAGAGGGTTAGCTTGAGGCCACATGTGGCCTTAAGCACCGTGTGACATCTTGGGATGGGATATTGGGGCGTTACAATCTTGGTATAAGATCCTAAGGTTTAAAAGAGTCCTAAGGAGTCTGGAAAGCCGCGTTATGTAGAGTCTTGATCATCGGTGTATAGAACGCCACATCTATGAGCAAGAGGTTGCGGGATATTTTAGGAAAAGTCATTTCTCTCTTTCAGAAGTCTTTCGTTCCTACCACTGTTTCGCTCTGCTTTTAATTCAGGCACTCTTATGACAGAAAATGCCTCTTCGTAGAGCTCGTAGAAACAACCAACGACCTCAACCCATTGATTTTTTAAATGAGACGGTGAATCATGCCGAATTTTAGGAAGCTTTTCATGCGCTAGCCTAGGTAGTTACCGCAAATGCTCAGGCTAATGTTCAGGCCGTTGTTCCACCTCCGCAAGAAGGTAATTCTCTAGCAACTCGAATTCAGGATTTTATACGGATGAATCTGCCAGAGTTTTATGGGTCAAGGGTAGGTGAGGACCCCCAGATGTATCTTGATGAGGTGAAAAAGATCACCCAAATTATGCATGTAATAGAGCAAGAAAGTGTGGAGCTAGCTTCCTATCGCTTGAAAGATGTTGCTTATGATTGGGTGGAGTTATGGAGGAAGAGTAAAGGGGAGGATGCTTCTCCCATGACTTGGCAGTTATTCTAGAATGCGTTCTTAGACCGATTCTTTCCCCCGGAGATGAGGAAAGAAAAACTAGAAGAATTTATGTACTTGAGACAAGGCTCCATGACAGTTAAAGAGTATTGTCTTAAAATCAACTAGTTGTCTAAGTATGCTCCCGGTACGATGGTTGATTCTAGGACCAGTATGAGTATGTTTTTGACTGGAGTATCGAGTTATGTTGTGAAAGAGTGTAGGTATGCTATGCTCAATAGGGATATGGATCTTTCTAGATTAATGATACATGCTCAGCAAATTAAAGCAGACAAAGTGTAAGAGAGAAAGAGAGAGAGGGAATAAGAGAGTCAGATTAGAGCAGTAGGGGTATAGTTAGAGTAGATTTTCTGAAGGGATCCGCCCTCAGTTTCAGAGCCGTTCTGTTATGCCAGCACCGTCATCAGCTATTACTACCATATCAAGAGTTAGGCAGGAGCTGGGTAATAGACCTACTGTGTCTAGATCTCAGGATAGTGTGAGTAATAAACCTCGTCCTCCCCCATGTCTGAAGTGCGGTAGGGACCATCCCGGTGAGTGTTTAGTAGATCAGTAGGGTTTCTTTGGTTGCGGTAAGTTGGCCCAGCAAATCATGGATTACCCATATGCTAGACAAGGGAGCCGTGATGTTCGTCCCCAGAGTTAGGCTATTAGTGCTCCAGCCCCTTTGGTTCGTCCTACTCCTCCTCAGGGTGCCTCATCTAGTACTTCCAGTGGTGAGCGTCAAAATCGCTTTTATGCTATACCACCCCACCAGAAGCAGAAGGATTCACCAGATGTTGTTACTGGTACTCTCCGTGTATTTTATTTTGATGTGTATGTGTTGATGGACCCTGGGTCAAGTCTTTCTTATGTGAATCTGTTAGTGGCCGTGAATTTTGAGATCAATGCTGGAAAGATTCTTGAGCCTTTTGTAGTTTCTACTCTAGTAGGTGAACCTGTCATTGTTAAGCAAGTATATAAGAAGTGTCATATCACTGTCCTTCATATAGTAACGTTTACAAATTTGATTGGGCTAGACATGGATGATTTTGAGATTATTCAGGGTATGGATTGGCTTCACTCTTGTTATGCATCTATAGACTGTCGTAGCCGTGTAGTCAAGTTTCAGTTTCCTAATGAGACAACCTTTGAGTGGTCCAAAAATTTTGTATCCCCCATGAGGCATTTCATATCCTATCTTAAAGATAGGAAATTGATATCCAAAGGTTACATCTATCATTTTGTTCGAGTTAAAGATACTAAGTTCGAGACTCCGATAATTCAGTCAATCAACATTCTTAATGAGTTTTGCGATGTTTTTCCAGAAGATCTCCCAGGGGTACCTCCCGATAGAGAGATAGAATTTAGAATTGATCTTCTCCCCGACACAAAACCTATTTTTATTCCTCCATATCGTAAGGTCCCCGTAGAACTTAAGGAGTTGAAAGAGTAACTCAAAGATCTTCTAGATAAGGGTTTCATAAGGCCTAGCATATCTCCTTGGGGTGTACCCGCTCTGCTCGTGCGAAAGAAAGATGGTTCATTGTGGATATGCATTGACTATCGTCATCTTAACAAGGTCACAGTCAAGAACAAGTACCCTCTTCCTAGAATTGATGACCTGTTTGATCAGCTATAAGGTGCCAGTTACTTCTCAAAAATAGACATGAGATCCGATTATCACCTGGTTAAAGTTAGGGAGTGTGATATTCCAAAGATAGATTTTCGCACCCGAAATGGTCATTTTGAATTCTTAGTTATGTCCTTCAAGATAAAAAATTCCCCAACATCTTTTATAGACCTCATGAATAAGGTGTTCAGATAGTACCTATATATGTTTGTTATTTTGTTCATAGATGATATTCTTGTATACTCCCAAAGTGAGAACGACCATGTAGATCATCTCTGAATAGTCTTACAAACCCTTAGAGATCATCAACTATTTGCCAAATTTAGCAAGTGCGAATTTTGGATAAGGTCAGTTGCTTTTCTGGGTCATATTGTTTCTTCTGAAAGTATTCAAGTTGATCCTCAAAAGATAGAAGCTGTGAAAAATTAGCCTAGACCTATTTCCCCGTCTGATATTAGGTGTTTCTTGGGTCTAGTTGGCTACTACCGTCGTTTTGTTGAGGGTTTCCCTTAAATTGCATCTCCTTCGACTCAGTTTACCCAAAAGAAAGTTAAATTCATGTGGTCTGATTCTTGCGAGAAGAGTTTTCAGGAATTGAAAACTCGACTCACTTCGGCCCTTGTGTTGACCCTTACAAATGGTGTAGATGATTTTTTATGCACTATAATGCTTCTTGAGTTGGGTTGGGTTTCATGTTGATGCAGAAAGGTAAGGTTATAGCCTATGCCTCCAGACAGTTGAAAACGCATGAAAAGAACTACCCGACCCATGACCTCGAGTTAGCTACAGTGGTTTTTGCCTTGAAAATCTGGAGACACTATTTGTACGGTGTTCATGTTGATGTCTTTACGGATCACAAGAGTTTGCAGTATGTTTTTACTCAGAGAGTGTTGAATCTTTGTCAGAGGCAATGGTTAGAATTGTTAAAGGACTATGATATGCATGTGTTGTATCACCCGGGCAAGGCCAATGTAGTGGCAGATACTCTTAGCAGGTCCTCCATAGGTAGTGTAGCATAGGTCTAGAAAGATAGGAAGGAGTTAGCTCGTGTGGTTCATCGTCTGGATAGGTTGGGATTTAGATTGCTTGATTCAGATGAAGGTAATATTTGGGTCCAGAGTAGTTCCAAGTCTTCTCTAGTTTTAGAAGTAAAGGTGAAGTAAGATATGGATCCTAGTTTGGTCAGATTGAAGGAGTCATTTAAATACCAAAAGTTGGAGGTTTTCTCTCAAGGTGGAGATAGTGTATTGAGATTTTAGAATAGATTATGTATGCCTGATATTGAAGATTTAAGGAAGAGAATTATGGCTGAATCGCATGGCGCACGATATTCTATTCATCCCGGTGCTACCAAGATGTACCGCGATTTGTAAGAAATCTATTGGTGGAATGGTATGAAAAAGGATATAGCAAAATTTGTAGAGTAGTGTACAACTTTCCAACAGGTTAAGATAAAACACCAAAGACCCGGTGGAATGATGCAATAATTCAGTATTCCTACTTGGAAGTGGGAGGAAGTAAATATGGATTTTGTGACTGGTTTACCTCCTTCTCGACGTCATCATGATTTGATTTGGGTCGTTGTAGATAGGTTGACTAAGTCCGCACATTTTTTGCCAGTGTATATATCTTTCACCGCTGAGGACTATGCTAAGTTGTACCTTCGAGAGTTAGTCAGGTTGCATGTAGTTCCTTTGTCTATTATCTCCGACAGGGGTACTCAATTTAGTTCTGTTTTTTAGAGGGCTTTTCAGAAGGGTCTCGTTACCCAAGTTCATCTTAGCTCCGCTTTTCATCCGTAGACCGATGGTCAGGCTGAGAGGACTATCCAGACATTGGAGTATATGGTAAGGTCCTGTGTTCTCTATTTCTAAGGGATTTGGGATGAACATTTGCCATTGATTAAATTTTCTTACAGCAACAGTTTTCATGCTAGCATTAGGATGGCTCCATTTGAGTCTTTATACGGAAGGCGATATAGATCATCCATAGGTTGGCTTGAAGTGGGTGAAGCCGTTGTGAGTGGATCTGATGCTGTGTTTGAGGCTATGGAGAAAGTTAATCTAATTTGGGAAATGTTGAAAACAACCCAAAGTCGTCAGAAGTCGTATGTAGATGTGAGATTAAGAACTCTTGAGTTTGAGGTTAACGATATGGTGTACTTAAAGATTTCACCCATGAAGGGGGTGAAAATATTTGGTAAGAAAGGGAAGCTTAGTACCTGATACGTTGGCCCTTATAGTGTTTTGAATCATGTTGGGAAAGCAACTTACAAGATTGAATTTCCTGCCGAGTTGTCAGCTGTCCATCCGGTCTTTCACGTTTCTATGCTCAACAAGAGCATTGGTGATTCTGTTTTTGTTGATCCGTCAGAAAGTTTTGGTGTTCAGGATAGCCTTTCGTATGATGATGTTCCGTTGAAATCCTAGATTATTAAGTTTGTAGACTAAGAAATAAGGAAGTTCCCTTGGTCAAAGTTCTTTGGCGAAATCAATCAATCGAGGGTGCTACTTGGGAAGCAGAGGCAGATATGAGAACCAGATACCCTCATCTCTTCCTAAATCCAGTTTCCTTCTAATCCAGTGTATTCATCTATATGGTTATTCTCTCTATGATTCATGCATTTTGTGAAGTAATCAAAAGTTTAGAGCGAAGTAAACCCTTTTAGTGAGTCGTTCCAGCTATACATCCTCATTTTCTCTTGTTCTTGGCCTAGCTAGCAACATTCGAGGACGAATGTTTCCAAAGGGGAGATATTGTAATACCCCGAGATTCTAACCAATAGTGCAACCATGAATCAAGCTCACGAGAAAATAAATTATAATGTTTTGGGTTATTTTCTGATCAAGGATGGTGTGTATTAAGTCCTTAAAGATGTCCTAACAATTGGGTGAATCAAAACATTCCTTACAGATTGAATTTTTGGCAAGGATATTGGTATAGTCAACTTCAAAAGAGAATGTCTCTCATTATACATGGAATTTTTTAGATCATTACCTATCAACAGATATATAATTGAATTATATTTCTAGATATACCAATTTCGCCAAAATCCGATATCGGAGTAAAGAGTTATACCCATTTTACTCCAGCATATCAATCTGGAAAAGGCTGATGACGTTTCTGACGGGCTGTCACATTTTTGACGCCATTTCTGACGACGTCGTCACTTTCTGAAGACATTTCAGATGAAGTCGTCATCCTTAGGAAGAAAATCAAAAATTCGACCCTTTCGTGACGACATTTCATGAAGGCCTATCACGGGTCTGGCGGCCTGTCACAGATGTCGTCAGCCATTTTTTTCAGCAATTAAGGGGCATTTTTAAAAGGGTATTTTGATCTTTTCGACCCATTTTTACCTTCTATATATATCCATGTAAATAATAAAACTTCATTCTTCTTTTAATTTATCAAGAATATTAGGGTTTCTCTCTCAAAATCCATTCCAAATCTTCCAAGAACATCAAGAATTCAACCACAAATTTCACAAATTGGTTCAAGATTCAAGGTACCCAAGTCAAAAACATCAAGAACCCTAACTCAAGAAGTGGAAAAGGAGTCTATAACAAGTTTCTTCATTCCAATTCATAATCAAGGTATGTGGGGTTTGAACAAGAACACTCCTTTCGTTCTTGTGCCTAAAGAATTAATTTCTATTATTGATTTAAATGAATTTGCAAAGTTGAATTACACCCAAAATTCTCTATTAATGATTTATGAGATTTGAGTTCATTAAGTTTGATAGTATGAAATATTTACCATCATATTTTTTGAATTGAGGATTTATGCTATGAGTTGAATATTCTTATTAAGAACTGATGATTTTCGAATGAGTTGAGATAAGTGTCATGATTTAAGCCTTCCATGAGAAGTTGATTATTGAATACATATTGATATTGAACTTGAGAGTCAAGAATGAGTCCTATGATGTTTCCTTGAAATTTTTGATATTTGAAATGATTTGATAAGCAAATGTACTTGAGGTTGAGAAAGATTGTGTTGAGTTGAGTCGAGTTAGGAATCTACAAGATGTTTATGATTTACAGACGAGATATATAGTTATGTTTTGGTCTTTATAATAGACCCATGAGTTGATATTGATTAAGGTGGATTTCCTAATGCGTTCTGAGCTGAGTCTGGGAGGAGTATTTGAAACCGAGCGGGAAATGTGGTATTTTCGAAAAACTACGTGCCACCGTAGGATTGATATTGATGATTGTGGGCCAGAGGCTGAGTATGGGATTGTGATTGAGAAATTGTGGTTGTACTACTTGGAAAGAGTACGATACCCCCGCCAATGTGGGGTTCTCTCCTTATGAGGGAAAAATATTGGACCCCATGCGGCTCACATGATGTAGTTATGTCGGTTATAAGAAACTCCCATGTCCATAATGATCTAAGTACCTTGAGTTACAGAGTCACTCTAAGTCATGACTCAAAGAGTTTGAGTTGAGTTAAATGATTTATGAGATTTATGAAACATGTGTTATTACTGATGATTTATGGGAATAATGTTTCAGATAATTTAAGCGAAGGGAGGTATTATTGTCAGCATGCATGATTTTCTTATACATTTATGATATTATTTAAAATGTTGCATCCACCCCCACATACTCAGTATATTCCCAAGTACTAATCCCCATACTCTTCTGTGTTCTACATTTTCTCATGATGTAGGTTCAGGTGCCTATTCTCAGCAGTGACAGTGATCTTCGAGTACCTCTATCTACATTCGTACAATTGGTGAGTCCTCATGGTTCGAGGACCTATGTCTCTAATTTTTTTCTTGATAGTTGAGGGTTGTTTATTCCTAGTTCAGTACGAGTCAGTTGGGGATCTGTACCAATGGATCCTCAGTCTTATGTAGTAGAGCCTTTGTCAGACTAGAGTACCAGTATGTACAGAACTTCAGTATTTTTATTGTACAGGATAGTATCTCTTCGTATTCCACTATGTTTATGACATGACTATTCTTCCTTATTACATCTTGATTATTGTCATAGTGAGTTATAGAAGTGATGACAGGATCAGAGGGTTAGCTTGAGGCCACGTGTGGCCTTAAGCACCGTGTGACGTCTTGGGATGGGATCTTGGGGCGTTACAGTTTTCAGCAATCAAACCCATGTGGATATTTGGGGATTTCACCCACAAATCCCAACTAATTTAATAGGGCAATAGAAGAACCAATCATCAACTAACTAGAATCTATACAAATATGTCACAACCCACACACATTTGTACCCTAATCAACCACAACCCCAAGATGTAAATCTAGTAAATCATAATGATAATAAACACAAATAAACCAATATTTCCATCAAAATTATCCATAAGAAAATAAAGAGATGGAAAACCGCACTTTAGAATCTAATGAAACTTCAATGGGTGATGCCAAATCTAAACTTCAAGTTCACTCTTATGTATTCTTATCTCCAGATTAGTATAGATTTAGGTACAAGATCCAAGAAATTACAAAAACCCTAAACTAAGGATGTGAGGTAGGGTTGTAGAATGGTTGAATCCTCTATTGGATTAGGGTTTGAGTCTTATTTTGTTGGGCAAATTTGGGACAATTTCGTGCATTTGTAGTTTTGCCCTTATGCTGAAATATCGCTAGGCCGCGATCGCGGTGTCTTTAACAAAATAGTGCTACAGAAACCACATGTAATTCCACTTGATAGAGGCACTTTGACCTGCTTGACTGAGCTCGATTGCGGGCTGATGCCCGTGATCGCGATAACTGAGGCCATGTTCTGCTCCCGGTCTTCAACTGCACTTCTTTTCTTCTTGTTTTTCCTTTTGTAGATCCAATCCACATCTTTTCATCTCATCACATTTGTTCCTAAAAATGTAGACATTAGTGGTTTCAATCACAATTATGTCTCTCTTAATCATTCAAAATAAGGTAAGGTGAGCAAATGATGAGTATGAATGAGTGGTAAAATCACCACTCATCAACATAGCATATAAATGTTGATCTTTTAAGGTTTTGAATATAATACGAAGGTGTTCAACATGATCTACCTCACTCTTGGTATTCACCAAAATATCATCTATAAACACGATGACGGATAAATCCAGAAACCAACGAAAAACTCTATTCATCATGTCCATGACAATACCAAGAACTTATAATGACCGTGCTGGGTTCGGAATGCAGTCTTAGGGATATCCATATCCCTAATTCCTGGTTGAAGATAACCATACCTAATATCAATCTTAGAGAAACATTTAGCACCTGATACTTCTAAAACAAATCATCAATCCGAGGAAGTGGATACTTATTATTCACTATGACCTTATTCAACTAACGATAATAAAAACACATCCATAGGGAACCATCCTTCTTACGCACGAAAAAAATAGGCGCACCCCATGGAGACATATTAGGATGGATAAAACCTTTATTTAGGAGGTCCTTCAACTGCTCCTTTAGCTCCTTCAATTCAGCTGGAGCCTTTCTATAATGAGGGATAAATATAGGGCGGGTGTTCGAAACCAAATCAATCCCAAAATTGATCTCCCTATCAAGAGGGATACCAGAAAGACCATCAGGAAAAAACTCATGAAATTCACTAACTAAAGGAATGGATTGCAATGAAGGACCGTCTGAGTTAGAATCTTTTAACTGAAACAAATAATAAAGACATCCTTTGCAAATCAACTTTCGAGATCAAGATATGATATGAACCTTCCCTTAGGCACTAGAGAACCCAATTCCCTCTCAATGGACAACTTATTAGGGAATTTAAACATAACCTTATGGGTCCGACAATCTAAGGAGGCATAGCATGAGTGAAACTAGTCCATCCCCAATATTACATCAAAATCAACCATGCCTAACTCTATCATAACTACCAAAGTTTCGTTACCACCAACGGATAGAACACAACCCCTATAGACTCTTCTAGAAACCACAGAGTGACCTACTAGGGTTGAAATAGAAAAGGTATCAATGATACACTCAAGACAGAAACAAAAATGCACAACTATATATAGGGTGACATAAGAAAGGGTAGACCCTGAAGAAAACAAGAAATACACATCTCAAGAAAATAGTCGTAACATACCAGTAACGACATCGGATATGCCTCAGAGCTTCTGGCAAGCAGCAAGAGCATACAAGAAATTTTGGCCAGTGTTGATAGCAGAAGTAGAAGCAGCACCCTTTGGTGCAGGAGTTGGTGAAGCGGCAATGGGAAACTTATTTTCCCCCGAAGAAACCTTAGAAGGACATGCCTCTGCAGATGACCTATTTGACCACATTTAAAAAACTTGTTCCTCCCCTTTTTATAATAACTACAGTGCACCTACCTGCAAAATCTACAAGGAGGATATGATGGAGCGGATTAAGCCCTACTAGGCAAAGATTGGGCACCCTGTGCAGTAAACCAACAATTATACATGGAATGACGATCACCTGACGACTTTAAATAAAGAGAACTAGCCATAGAGTAGGAACCAAAACTACTCCACTTCTTCTTAGAGCATTTTCCACTATTTCAACCACTCTTTTGCTGACCTCCACAAAGTCTATTTCACTATCGTGAGGAACAACTGAGAGATCAAAGGGGAATACTTTAGGATATTCATTTAAAACAAGGATAACTTTTGAGAGAGAACCTCAAAACTAGAATCTCTAACCCAAACTAGATAGTATAGAATGTTGTAAATGTGTGTTTCTTGTACCAGTCCCCTCGGGACCTCCACCTTGATGGCCTAGTTACATAACTACTTTAAGCCCAATTAAAATAAGTTTCACACGACCTATTTATTTAACTAAGGAATTATCAATGATAGCGTCACCCACAGGTATCGTCTTGCCATTATGCTTGCAAACATACAATTATGCAATACCAATTCCATCAACTTGGGGTAATGACATGAGCCACTTTGTTTATTAAATTATGTTGGGGGAAGGACATGACCCCCTTTGTTCTTTAAATCAAGTTATGGGAATTCCGTGACCCCTTTTGTTCATTAAATAATGTTTAAAATTAAAAATATGGACAACAAGGCCTTAAAAACCCGTTTTACCCATTTAACCATATATACAATGCAATAGTTAGGAAAGTAAGCCAAATCATGAGAATAACCATAATTCAATCCAATTATGCAAGTGGGTTAGGGGAACACAATATCCAAAACCAAATTCCAAACCCAAATCATTAAATTATGGGAATACCTCGACCCCCCATCCCATTCACCATACCCATACACCCCAATAGGTTTCAATATACATAAATAATATATGGACACTTGCATTAAAAACATGGGAATGTAAATCAAGTAACAATCCTTCCAAAACCCTCAATCTAGATCAAAATCCATAATCAAATCCATATGAATAACCATTTAAAAATATGTTTAAGTAAAACAAGTTTAAGGAAAGAGGTACACGCCTGAAAGTTTAACAATTACGGAGATAAGTCAACACTTGGAAGCTCTAAATGATCAACCTTGAGAAACCCTAGTTTATTCTTGACTTAGGGATTTAAGTAAGTCTATGTGTGCGTTGATTATACCTTTTAGATTTCTGGAATCATGTCCTCTTCAGCTTCCAAAGTTGATTCTTGAACCTTCTAGTTTCTCCATAGAACCTTTACCAAAGCCACATCCTTAGTCCTCAAATGATGGACTCGTCTATCAAAAATATCCATCAAAACTTCCCCATATGATAAGGAACCGAAATATCAACACTCTCAGTAGGCAAAACAAAAAAAGGATAAGCCACACAGTTTTTCAACATCAAAACAAGAAAAATCAGATGAATGGATCCCAAACTCAAATGAAAATCCAATTCATAAGCAATTTTCCCCACTGTACTCAAAATCAAATATGGACAAACATTACTGGGGGTGAGTTTCCCCTTCTTCCCAAACCATATCACTCCCTTAATGGGAGACATCTTTAAGAATACTCAATTGCCAATATAAAACTCTAACTACCTTTATCTCATATCCGCATAAGACTTTTAGCGACTCTGAGCAATCTTGTGTTTGTCCAAAATCACCTTCACCTTCTGCACGGCTTGGTGAATGATGTCCTAAACGAACAATCAGGTCTCACTAACCTCAAACCACCCCATAGGTGATCTACGACTCCTACCATAAAAAACCATCAAAAATAAGATATCCTAATGCTAGAATAATAACTGTTATTATATGCGAACTTGATTAGAGGGAAAAAATCCACACAACTACCCCTAAAATCAATCACATGGGCCCTTAGAATATCTTTCAAAGTTTAAATAGTCCTTTTCACTTAATCCATCCATCTGAGGATGGAATGCGGTGCAAAGGTTCACTCGTGTACCCAAGACTTGCTAAAAATAACACCAAATATAAGAAGAGAATTGCGTACCATATTCCAAAATGATGGAAAATGGAGCACAATCCATTTTGATGATCTTCTAAATAACAAATATGTAGAATCTTGTATAGTGTAAGTAGTCCTCATAAGTAAGAAATGAGTGCATTTAGTCATCCTATCAACAATGACCCAAATCAAATAATCTTGATGTCGAGACCACAGAAGACCAGTAAAAATGCCCATGTTGATCACCTACCACTTCAAAATAGGTAACATAACCTCTTGATAGAAGCTACCAGGCCTCAAGTGCTCAACCTTCACTTGCTGATACACCTTATATTTAGCAATTTAGCAACAAAGCCAGATCTCTCTTCATGTTGTTCTACCAATAAATCTCCTTCAAGTCATGATACATCTTTACCTATCTAGGATAAAATGCATACCTCGACTCATGAGCCTTACTCAAAACTCTTTCCCGCAGCTTCTCCATATTAGGAACAAACAATCTACCTTGGCATATTAAGATACCATCTCCACCAATATCAAATGCCATGAAAATCTACTAACCCACTTCATGCTTAATCTGCACCAAGATAAGATCCAAAAACTACTTCTCCTTCACCCCAACACTATGAGTTGACTTCATCACCTCTTGCACAATCAAACCAGTATCCTTAAAATCTAAAAGACAAACTCCAAAATTAGCCAACAGGTGAACGTCCTTCACCAATCCTTGATCTTTTCATCCACATAAGATAAGTTACCCATGGAAAAATTGTTAAGAGTATCAAAAATCACATTAACCTTTCCTAGATTGGATTTAAGGCACATATCATGGTCCTTAAGAAACTCAAGATATCTCTTTTTTCCTGAGATTCAACTCCTTCTGAGTGAACACATATTGCAAGCTTTTATCATCTTTATCGATATAAACATGAACCCCATACATATAATGACACCAAATCTTCAATGTAAACACAACAACCGCCAATTCCAAATCATGGGTTAGGTTATTCCTTTCATAAATTTCAGCTACCTAGAAGAATAGGCCACAACCTTACCATGCTACCTCAAGACACAATATAGTCCCACACGTGATGCATCACAGTTTAGAACAAACTCATTTTAACACTCGGGCTGGGTCAAAACTAAAGTAGAAGTCAACTACTCCTTCAGCTTCTCAAAACTTCCCTCGCAGGCATCGGACCATAGAAAGTTTACCTTATTTTAGTCAACTTAGTCAATGGAGTAGCAATGGATGAAAAACTTACAACAAATCTTCTATAATACTTGACTAAACCCAATAAACTTTGAATGTTAGTTGGAGTCACGGGCCTAGGCCACTTCTAAACTGCCACAACTTTCTGTGGGTCCACAATGATCCCATCACTAAAAACAACACAACCAAAGAAGGTCATAACATTCAATTTTAGACTTTGAAAACTTGGCATACAAATGTTGAGCCTTAAGGGTCTGCAATACTATACAGATGTGATTGGCATGATCCTTCCCACTCTTAGAATATACCAAGAAATTATCAATAAATATAATCATAAATAAATTCAAGGACTATCTGACTAACCAATTCATCAAGTCTATAAATGCAGACGGAGCATTAGACTACTCGAATGACATCACCGGAAACTCATAATGACCATATCGGGCTTGTAAATCAGCTTTATGGATATCCATCTCCCTAATCTTCAACTGATGATAACCTGATCAAAGATCAATCTTACAGAAGTACTCAGCAACCTAAAGTTTGTCAGTAAGATTATTTTTTCTAGTAAGAGGATACTTATTCTTCATAGTTACCTTATTTAGTTGTGGATAATCTATACATATCCGAAGAGAACTATCCTTCTGATGAACAAAAAACATAGGTGAACCCAATAGAGAAACACTAGGGAAGATTAAAACCTTATCGAGAAGATCCTTTAATTACTCCATAAGTTTTTTCAACGCAATCAAAGCCATTCTGTATGGAGGGATAGAGAC
The DNA here is from genome assembly GCA_030864215.1 of Capsicum pubescens. Taxonomy (NCBI): domain Eukaryota; kingdom Viridiplantae; phylum Streptophyta; class Magnoliopsida; order Solanales; family Solanaceae; genus Capsicum; species Capsicum pubescens. The sequence goes on from CM061547.1 coordinate 148,862,501, forward strand.
AGGATGGGTATCTAGTTGAAGATCAATCCCAAATTCTATTTCCCTTTAGGGAGGAATACCACGAATATCATCAAGAAATACGTCAGGATATTCTTTTACAACACGGATAGATTATAGGGAGTGCACTTAAGAACTAGAATCCCTAACTTAGATTAAATTGTACAGTCACCACTTGGAAATCAACTTCTGAGCTTTAATATACAAAATGAACCTTTTCTTAGAAAGTAAGAAACTCCCTTTCAACTTAATTATTGGTTCATTCACAAAGTGGAAGCTGACCATATGGGTACGATAATCTTGAGAAGCATAGCACAAATGGAGCCAATCCATCCCAAGATCACATCAAATTTTATCATATCCAATTTAATTAGATCTAGCAATCATCCCTATCTCCACTAGATACTACACAACCCCTATAGACCAGCCATAATAGAATCACACACTGGGGTAGACACAGAAAAGGGAACAGAAATATTCTGAAAACCAAAACCAAAATGAATAGCCACATAAGGAGTCATATAAGAAATAGTAGATCCTAGGTCATGTAAATAGTACACATCACGAGAGAAATGTCGTAACATACCAATGACAATATCAGTAGATGCCTCAGATTCTTAATTGGTGGTAAGAGTATAAAGATGATTTTACCCAGTGTCGATAGTATAATTAGTACCTTTTGTTGCATGAGCTGAAGAAGTAGAAATTGGAACCTTATTAGCTCTAATAGAAACATTTGTTTACAGACAGTTCCTCTAAATATAACCAAGTTGGCCACATCTGAAACACTTATTCCTCCCTTCATCATAAAAGACATGGTGGATCTATGCACAGAATCTTCAAGGAGGATATGATGGATCTAACTAAGCTCCACCAGCTTGGGTCTAGGCACCCTGGGTTATACATCTACTATCAGCCTAAAAGTGATGATCGCCAGTCTACTTAGGATAACAAGATCTAGCCATCAAATAGGAACAATAATTTCCCCAAGCATCTTTCTTCCCCTACTACCTACTATCCCTATAATGGTTCTGCTAGCCTCTACCCTGCTCTGAATATCTAAATTTCTTACTTTGTCTCTCTCCCATTTTTTCTTGTTTCTTGTTTTCAAATTTAACCTATTGTATATACACCACTAGCCTAGAGGTTTTCATCTCATTATTCAACATCGCCGTCTTACACTCTACCACTATGTCCTAGGACAAACCTAAATAAAACTTCCTAATTCTTGCCTTTATGCTAGATACTAACTCAGGAGCTTAGCGGGACAACTAATTAAACTTTAAGGCATATTTCTTTACAGTTATCCTTCCCTGGTTCAAGTTAACACACTCCTCAACCTTAGCCTTCGTCAACTCTTGAGGAAAGAAATGATTATGGTAAGCACCAGAAAATTCCTCCAACATAGCCTGCACAACATCATTACCACTCAAATGCTCCCACTAATCATTCTACTTATAGGACACTTCTTTTAACTTATATACCACAACCTCCACAACCTCCACATAAGTATCATGCATCACCTTTAATATATTTTTTATTTTGGTAACAAACGCTTGAGGATCCTCCTCAACCTTTGAGAATGCAAAGGTCGGAGGATTCAGCCTCATAAATTAGCCAACTCTAGTAAACTCAAAAGATAGAGCAATAGAACTAACACAGTCAGGCTGATGAGAAAGAGATATCACTAAATGATTTAGTAGATAATAGATCATTGGGATTCAGCATTAGAAATGTCTCTTTAAGGTGGTGAGGTATGAAACATCATCTCGAGGGACAAAAGGAGGACTGGTAGGGACCAGTGGAATTCCATGTGGGCAGTCAAGAGAAGAGGCCCTAGATCAAGTTTGTACTCCATATGTAGGATGAGTTCTATCAATATTTTCTTCAGGTGGGATAGAGGAGTTTCCATAAGCATTAGATCCTCGATCAGGCATGATTTGAAATGAAAACAAATGGAATTAAAGGAGATTTCAAGACATTGGACTCTATGGCTCAAAAATAAATCACAAGAACGGGAAACATTCCTAAATACCCCATAACATCCCCCTTATAACAGTATCATGCTACATACCCATAAAAGAGACTTTACTTGAAGTGACTTTCTGGATACCTAATGACCATGAACCTGGCTCTGATACCATGCTTGTTATGAACTAAACCATGGCCTGACCATCATGGGTATCTCAAATATGCCAAGGAACAAACACCACCTATTTACCCTAGAAAACCAAAACACAACACAACTAGTAGCAGATGAATTCTGAACATACAACAAGATAGAGCTGAGTTTTGAATATATAATAAAATAGATATTGTTCTGAACGTATAACAAGATATGTAACCCAACTAACTCAAAAAAGAATTGAAGAATTTTAACAACCATCCCAATCCATAGTAATCCACAAGCCGCTATGAAGCCAACATCAATCTAAGTAGGGACGCGTCCCCGATAAAAGCTAAAATAAAATTGAATGATAGTCTTTGATATAGTGAAACCAAAAAATAAAATGAGGGTCTTTCAAAGAATAGAATATAACCACATCAAGATGACTTATAATCGATCTAGAAATCACCTAATCACTATATAAAAACTTAGAAATTTCTCCATTCCCTGCATCATGTAGGGATATAATGTTCGGAGACGGTTAGAGGGGTGAGCGCTAGTATGTAAATCAATATAGGGATAAAATAATGCCAATTCAAAATCAAGACCAAACTCAATGTACATATTCCCATACATAAATAAATATAAATATATATGGTAGGATAGGGAACAAGGTTTAACATGAGATGTAAAATCGTTAACTTGGACTGTGTAGCTAAATTGTCATACAAATAGCCACGAGCTATATGGATCTAGCTCCCCCTATTGGAAGGGCCCCAGTGCGTGTTAGTCAACTAACCAAAGATATATGAGAAAGTTCAGTGAATGCCTTAACCCCATCTCAATCCAGGATGCAAATATATATATAGTTCAAAACAAGCATACAGTCATCTAGACCAATCCTCACACCGACAAATATGTGTTTCGAATATCGATCCCCCAGGACCTCCATATTCAATTCCTAGGTAGACAACTCCTTTTAAGCCCAATTGAAACAATTTTCATACAACCTATCCATTTAACCAAGGAATTATCCGTTAAGGCATCACCCAAAGGTTCGTCCTACCATCATGCTTGTAAGCTTATAATTCTGACATACCAATTTGACCAACTTGGGGGAATTCCATGACCCTCTTTGCTCATTAAATAAAGTTAGGAGAATTCCACGTACCCCTATGTTCTTTAAATCATATTGGGGGAATTCCACGACCCCTTTTGTTCATTAAAGCAAGTTCAAAATAAAAAACATAACCAATAAGGACTTCAAAACCCTTTTTATCCATTAAACCATTTATACAATGCAATAGTTTAGGAAAGCAAGCAAGGTAATGTGATTAACCATAATTCAATATAATTATGCCAATGGATTGAGAGAACACATTTTTTGAAACCAAATTCACAACTAAAATCATCAAATTGGTGGAATAGCTCGACCCTCATCCCATTCACCATACCCATGCACCCTAAAGGGTTCTAAATACATAAATAAAATATGGACACTTTCACTAAAACTATAGGAAAGCAAACCAAGTAACAATCCTTCTAAAACCCTTAACCTATACAAAAATCAATATTCAAATCCACATGAATAATGATTTGAACACATGCTTTAAGTAAAATATGTTTAAGGGAAGAGGTACGTGTCTGAAAGTATCTCAGTTACGAAGAGAAATCACCACTTGGAAGCTCTAAATAATCAACCTTAAGAAACTCTAGTTTTTTCATAACTAAGGAATTTGGGAGAGTTTAAGTGTAAGCTTGATTATGCCTTTTGGATGATAATGGGGTTGTAAAAGTGTTTTATGGTTTTGGGTAACAATTGGTGAAATGGTAAAATGTACAAAGTATCCATAATGAAACACTTTGAGTCATAACGACTAACTATGAGTCATCATCTAGACTCGTAGTCTGAGTAGTGTCCCAAGGAATCCCTATTTTTGACTGCATGAGTTGTACAAAACAACTTGTACAGGGACGTTATGACTCGTAAGGTCTTAGTCGTTAGCACAACTGTGACATTGGTCATCTACATTGGTTTGACTATAGAAAGAAGCCTATTACTCGTAAAGAGTCATTACGACTCATGAAATCTACGTAGTTGTCACAATAGAAACACGGGCAACCCTCACTGGTCACCCTACAACTCGAGCACTACGACCCGTAAAGAGACCGTATGACTTATTAGTTGAACCATAGTCTTAGTAATCTTCAAACTAAAGAATTTTTTAGAGGAAAAAATCTAGGGTGTTACATACGAGGTACCTCGGAAGTGTAACGCCTCGATTTTCTGAACCGGAATGCTACATAGTGCTCATGACCCCGAAGGACCACAAGCTAACCCATGACTGATATCTGTATTTGTAACTGCATAATATACATATAAAATACGGAAACATGAACAAAGAGGGAGTAAGGTTTAATCTTGAATAATGAAATATCTTAAATAAGGTGGTATCACAATACCAAAAAAAAAAACTGAAAATACTAAAGTCTAAATCTGAAAACTCTATAATCGTTTGAAAGCCTCTAACTGTCTGAATAAGGAGTTGAACGAACATGTCTCCAACTAACTCCCTAAACTGAAATACTAGAATAATAAATGTAACGATCATGTCCTCAAAATATGAGGACTCACTGCTTACTGAACTGCTACTGTTGATCTTGAATCTACACCTCAGAACCTATGGTGTAACATAAAAAGAAAGCACCATAGCGCAAATGCATCAGTACAACTAAAGTACTGAGTATACGTGGGGGTAGGCTAAATGCATGTGGTTTATATGCATGAACATGCTGACTAATATGAACGTGAGAATACATACATACATACATACGTAACTGCTACTAAACTCGTGGAGATACTGACTACTTGAGTTTGAACTCTGACAACATGAGATTCGTGATACTGAGATACTGAATGACTGATAACATGGATGACTGTATCAAACAGTCCTAATTCTGGGGAAAACTATTTGAGTTTCAAACTGTATCTGAACATCTAAGTCTAAGATCAGTGCTAGCTAACGAGTGATCTCTAAAACTGATAATGAGAATACTTGACTGAATCTAAGATTGAGATCAAGGTTGTCTGTCAGGTGACCTCTAGATCTAACAATAAGCATCTGAATATGGGACCAAGCCTATCTGACAGGATAGTCCAGGAATCAATGGAACTATCGGAGTTCCTTACTGAGATCGATGACTGTATCTGACAGTCTTAATTCCTGATTTCTGCTCTGAAGACTGATACTGAAATGACTGTGGGAGGTAGTAACCTAACCGACATGCCCCGATACTGTACTGGTGGGGTATAATATTTGCCCTGATTGGAAGGGTGTCAATACCGTGCCATGGGTAGAGACCTCTACTATTGTCAAGCCTCTCTGACTGGTGACCCTGAACAGGAAATCAAGCCTAAGGAAATATAATAGTCAAGTATAGCCTTAATCTGACGGGTGACTCCTGTCCTGCGCTGGCTACGCAGTTCTGGAGTACAGGGATTTGCTTCTAACTACTCTACCTTTATAACGGGAAAAACCTTCATCCCTGCACTCGCTCGGTGCTAGTCCCTACTCCCAACTGAAAGACTCTAAAAAGATTAACTTCGCTGAACTGACTAACTGAACTGGACTTATTTATAAACTGATTAACTGAGTTGATAATATTTTCTTAGCTGAACTAAGATGAATTCATTGAGTTCCGTTGACTGACAGAAAAGCTACTTAAGATTTGAGGTCTGACTGAGAGTACTAAAACAACTGGGACTACTGAACTACTGAGATTTCTGAGTTTTTCTGAGTCACGTGACTAACTGAAATCTATGGAGCATAGTTTGACTGAGGATGTCTTGAAACATGACACTAGCTCTAGGCACACAACTATAGTTTTTGGGTACAAGTACCCCCAGGACTCGATAGAAGGAAACTAACACACATGAATGACTTGATCATAAGAGTAGGGTCCACAACTCACAATATCATAAGCAAGGATTTCATAATAAGAATGATTCTCAACAAACTATCACATGATCGGGAATGCACACAACATGTATATACTTGCATGGCTTCAATAACATGGTCATTCCATATCACAACAATATCATGAGCATCTCATACAACATCTTCAATTCAAGACAATAGCATGGGGATCACGTTGAACATAAACATAGAACATGGAATAGTCATTTAGGACTTACTATGTCATAAAAGCATGATTTCTATTCCCTTAGGTATTTTCACAAACACCTTACATGCATATCTTAGGCATAGGTGGATTCATCAAGATTACAAATATTCAACCACCAATTTCACATATTTATGCATTAAACACCATCATATCATCACACAAAACATACAAAGATCCCATCTTAGGCATCATCAAACTCCAACAACATGAACATCAACCACCAACAATATAAAAATCATAATACATAATTTAAAAGATGGTTCTTGACCTTCATGGATGAAAGGAGTTCATAAATCAACTCACGCATACCTTAGAAGGAAGATTCTTGATGATTGACGGAGGAATTTCCTTGAAATTGGATCTTCAAGCTTAATTATGCAGCCCTAGTTGTTTTTCTCTTTTAGTTCTCTTGGATGATGAACTTAAGATGTTAGTAGGGTTTTAATGTAATTAGGAGCTATATATTTCGTAGGGTAAAGTTTAGGGACATGTAAGGAGTGTTAAAAGACTTAATTACCCAGAAAATAACTCAAAACGGAGTGTTTTTGGCACTTGGAAGCGACTTAGGCAGCGCCCAAGTAATCACACAAGCCTGGTTGGGCGGCGCCTAACCAATCACCTAAGTTTTGTTGGGCGGCGCCTAACCAATTGCATACCCTTACTATCTCTCACAAAAATGGTCATAACTTTTTGCTCGGGTATTGGATTACGGCAAAGTTGGTATCATTGGAAAGCTAATTCAATTCTCTATAATTTGGTGGGTAAAAATATGCAGAAATACCACATTAACATCGAGTTATACTCACTAAAATATGACCCTTACAAAATCGAACACTAAAACTTGATGGATTCAAAAACTCTTATCTTGTATTACCTTAAGTGACTCATATGAACATTCTTAACGCATCATAAAATATCTTATCGCTAGGATACTCATTGTAAGTCATGTACTTAAGTATGAATCACAGGATAAGAGATTTCATATGTAGGAAAAATGGTTCGTCTCCTAGCTTAGAAACATGCGGGGTATTACAGGAAGGCAAAAAATGTGTGCTTAAAAGTATAGCATAGATTGTGCATGAATCAGAGACCAAATCATCCCCTCATGTTTACGGAGTTAAGATCTAATTTCTAAGAATTTACCTTAAAATAGGGTTTAAATTGAAGGAAATTAATGGGAAATGATGCAATAGTGTTAGGCTAGCTTAACTTTGATTCAATGGATGATTACCCACTTTTTCCTCTATTAAGCTCTTAAATTAGTTTGAAAATGGTAAAGGAAATAGTGGAAACCGAGGGGAGAAAGGGGATTAAAATGATCCCAGGTGTTGTTAAAGCAAATAACTTTCTCCTAAAGTGCCTGCATCTAAAATGGATATGGACCACTAAAGAGGTTTGGCATTTTTACTGTCAAGACCCAAACTTTGGTCCATGACGTATGGGTACCTCAAGCTTACATGAATCGGAGATCACCCTGAAACCCAACCTAAGCATCTCAACATACCATAGGAGTTGAAGGAACTCTAACTCGCATTCAGAATAGCAAAAACAATAACGTAAGTCAATATTATAATCATTATAATAATTATGCCCAAGTTTGAATTAGTTCACAACACCTTTATACAATATCAAAGTCAATAAGTGTATATATTAGGACAAGCCCCCGACTATAGCAAAACCAAGTCTTAAAGAGCCTAAGTCTAATTATAGAGACCAAGAGATGACATTTTCTTAAATAAGTAAGCCCACCACATCATGTCAAGCATAAACTATCTCGATCTACTAATCACTGCACAGGTAAAGAAGGAGGTGCTTCAGGCCCTACATCGTGTGGGGACGTAGCATTCAGAGATAGTTAGTGGTTGGAATGCTAGCATTTAACTCAAGGATAAGTGATAGAATAATATCATTATTAAACAACAAGACAATATATCATATTTTATCTCATTCACACAATTATCCATACATATAGATATATCAAATGCTAATAAAGATATCATATCAAGGCTCATCATCATTCTCAAGAATTCATTCAATAAACATGAAGTGGAGGACTGCCGCCTCCCGCACATATACATTCTTCATTATCAACGTGCTAAGGACTCGAACCAAAATCACTTTATCATTTAAGAAGGTACTTCACTCGTGCACACACATTCATTAACCAAGGACTTTAACAAAATTCACAATCATTTAAACAAGGGACTTTACCCACATACATTAATCGTGCAACAAAGGACTTTACCTACACACATTCATCTAGGCGAGGGACTTTAACCTCATTCCCATTTATTAGTAAGGGGAGTCAAACCACATACCATATGTGGACTTTACCACAAGCCCCTTCATGAGGCTAGGTACTTTGAACTCAAGAGCTCTTCTTATGCAACAGACTTTACCTTTGCATTTTCATTGGGCGAGGGTTTTTAACTCTAAGCCGCATCATGGGAAAGGGACTTTAACCTCAAGCTATAACATAATGAAAGGGACTTTAACCTCACGCCATCACCACCATCATTAGTTGAAAATTGGTACTTTACCATCTTGTTTATTCATCAACGCACATTCAACACAACACTTGCGGAAATTAACCATCTGGCTAATTCAATTACTATGAAAGACCCCATGGTCCTTATAGGAGCCTTCATTGCTGAACCATTTCAATAAGACAATTCCTTCATTCAATTTATCACACAATACATTTTATGGTCCTCAAGACCTTCACAAGACATCCACATTTCAATTGCATTCTTATGCCACACTTTAGGTCAATACACCATTCAAGTTCAACTTTATTTGAAGGGACTTCACCCTCTTATTAGACATTATCTCAACAAGATAATCAATTACACATTACATGGCACATAATACTCTTATCAAAACATTTATCAATCACTTATACTTATTGGACCATTTCCCTAGTTCAACACATCATCAAAATTGACTAGACAATTCACTTAAACATTTTCACAAACACCTTTTGTGCATACTTATGACAAGGTCATTTTCATGGTACATATTATAAAGACCAGGGTTACTCTAGACCCTCATGATAGAAAATGTACAACAAGCATCCACATATCCAATCTACCATCAACAACATGTATCAACACAAGTAAAATAAAAGAATCATCATTATTCATTGTTAGGTTGTAAAACCTTTTTCATTTTATTCGAAACAACCATATACACTTAATAATTCAAGTGTGAAATACATGGGTTTAGAGTTATTTAAAGAGGGGAAGAGATACATTCCTTAAAAAATAAGAAACTCTAACAATCTTGCCTCTTGCAACAACATAAACACCTCCAAACCCTAGCCTCAAATCTTGTTCCAAGATCCTTTTTGAGTGTTTGGAATGTTTTAGTCTTGCAAATGAGGACTTGGGAGGCCAAGATGACATATATAGTGAGATGTTTTAGGGTTTTAGTCAAGGGAAATAAGCAAAAGGTCCTTGGCAAAAATCTGGAAAACATACACGTACAGGGGTATGACTCCCTCTCATGGTTAAGTTGGCAATCATGATGTAGGGTACGAGTGGTACCCTAACTCATACCCTTGCCTTCTCCTAGGTCAACCACACTTTTTTGGGTACGAAAAGGTACCTTTGACTCATAACCAAGGGTATGACTCACCCTCCAATCATGATCTCAACTCGTGACCAAAATAGTCCACTTCTAGGTTGTATTTCCCTCAATACAATTAAGTAGCTTATGACTTGTAAGTATGGTTACGACCAAGGGATAACCTTGTTGTATGGAGGACAGTATATTAACCTAAATTAATGTCTAGTACACGAAAGGGTAGGACATTGTCGGTATGATTCGTGACCTAAGGTATGACCCCCAACCATAACCACTCCAAAGACATCAAAGGTTGGTGTTTTTCAATGGTTCCAAGGTTTTGGTGCTTCAAATCTCTTCCACTTTTATAGGTAAGTATAGATACAATTTAACATGATAATATGTACCTAAGAATCTCGTGTACAAGTTGGAAAAACCACACAACAAGGATTCAACACAACACAAATATCATGATCATTGCCATTAAACCAATATATTTGCAAGGTCAAATTCTCGAGTGTTTCATTCTCCCCCACTTAGAATCATTCATCCGCGAATGATGAGTAAGGAAAGCATGAACACAAGTTAACTCAATAACATGCATCAAACCAACTCTTACACAGTCTAGAAATAAGAACACAACAATGATGAAACATAACACATAACATGATTTTCATTAATCAACCATTTCATTTCATTTATCCTGAAACTCCAACTCATTATTTATGCAACACTTGCTAATTTCATAACTTAGGGACTCCAACCGATCAAATCATCTAGGATATCAATCAACTCAAGGAGTTGGAGACTTTACTCCACCATTTATCAAAAATATGAATCAATTCAAAGTATTAGAGATTTAAACCCATCACAATAAGTCATGCACCATTTCATAATATTAGGAACTTTAATGTTCATAGTCTAATAAGACACCAATCATTTCACACATTAGAAAATTTAATCCATTGTCTAATAAAGGCATAAACAGATCTCAATCATTAGAGACTTTACTCCATTGTGTTTCAAAGACATAGATCAAAGTAAGGTGATCAATACATACCTCCATCACAAGACTCTAGAATGGGAAATAAATGTGGGTACTTGGACTTCAAGTCCTCTTTCGCCTCCCAAGTAGCTTCCTCAAAATTTTGGTTCCTCCATAGAACTTTTACCAAAGAAACTTCTTCCGTTCGCATCCGTCAAACTTGCTGATCCAACATCCTTACCGGGATATCCTCAAAGGACAAAGAGTGAGATACCAACATCTTTCAATGAAACAACCAACAAAGGATCACCCACATATTTCTGCAACATAGACACATGGAAAACTGGCTGAATTGAGTTCATACTAGGAGGCAGCTCTAACTCATAGGTGGCATTGCCAACTCTCTTCACAATAAAGTAAGGGACAACATATCGGGGACTAAGCTTCCTCTTTTGCTAAAATGCGTCACTCCCTTCATGGGAGACACTTTTAAGAATACCCAATCACCCACATTAAACTCTAAGCCCATTCGCCTCACATCCGAATAGGAAATTTGGCAACTTTTAGGGTTTTTTAATCCATCACGAATAACTGTTACCTTCTCTAAGGCTTAGAGAACTAAATTGGGCCCAAACAATTTACCCGCGCTAACATTGTACAACCCAATAGTAGATCGACATCCCCTACCATACAATGATTCGAAAGGCACCATGCCAATACTAGAGTGGTAACTATTATTATAAGTGATCTTAATCAAAGTCAATTTATCTTATCAAATACCACCATAGTCAATTACATAAGCCCATAACATATCCTCCAATGTTTGGATAGTTCTCACCGCTTGACCATCTATTTTCGAGTGAAACATGGTACTAAAACATACCTTTGTTCCCTAAACCTCTTTGGAATGACTTTCAAAATTTGGATAAAAATAGAGAACCATAATACAACATAAATACACCGGAGCACCATACAACTTCACGATCTCCAGAAGGTACAACTTAGCATAGTCTTCCACCGAGAAATTAGTTCTCACAGGCAAGAAATGGGCGGACTTGGTCATTCTATCAACAATGACCCAAATGGAATCATATTGATTCTGAGATCTAGGAGGACCTGTAATGAAATACATATTAATGGACTCCCACTTCCACTCGGGCAACTCAATCTCTTAGTTGAGTCCACCGAGACTCAAGTTCTTAACCTTTACTTATTGGCACACCATACACTTAACCACATGGCTAGCAATATCATGTTTCATTTTATTTCCCCACTAGAACTCTCTAAGATCATGATTCATTTTTTTCAACTGTGTTGAATATTATAATGGGTACCATGGGCCTCAACCATGATTCTTTCCCTTAATCCATTGATGTCGGGAACACATAGCCTACTACCTCAAGATACCATCACCACAAATCACAAAGTCCGCAACCTTGTGCTGACCCACATTGATCTTGATCATCATCCATTTGAGGTCCAAGACTTGCTTTTGCTTAATCTCAACAACAATAGACAATTGAGATACCAGTTGGACAAATACCCCACCATCCTCTGAGTCCGCAAGTACAACTCCAAGATTCACCAACCGGTGAATATCCCTTACCAATTACCGCTTATCCTCATCAATATGGGCCCAACTTCCCATAGTCAATATACTAAAAGCATCTGTGACTACATTTACCTTACCGGGATAGTAATGAAGACTCTTTTCATAGTCTTTCAATAGATCAAGAAACCATCTTTGCTGGAGATTCAAATCCTTTTGGGTAAACACATATTAGAGGCTTTTATGATCTGAAAAGATATCAACATGAACACCATAAAGATAATGCCGCCAAATTTTTAAAGCAAATACCATGGATAAAAATTCTACGTCATAAGTGGGGTAATTCTTTTCATGAACTTTCAATTGCCTAGAAGCATAGGCCACCACCCTGCCATGTTGCATAAACACACAACCAAAACCAAGACAAGAAGCATCACAATATACGATAAAACCATCACTACCCTCGGGCAAGGTCAACACTAGAGCCAAAGTCAATTTATCTTTCAACTACCCTCACACGCATTGGACCATACAAACTTGATCTTCTTTTGGATCAATTTGGTCAACAGGGAAACTATAGTGGAAAACTATCCACAAACCTCCTTTAATAACTGGCTAGACCCAAGAAGCTCCGAATATTGATTGGAGTCATAGGTAAAAGACACTTCTTAACTGCCAAAATCTTTTGAAGATCTACAATGATCCCTTAACAAGAAATGACATGACCCAGAAAAGCTATGACTTTCAACCAAAACTCACAATTGGAGAACTTGACATACAAACGATGATATCATCAATGAAGACAATGACAAACATGTCCAAAAATTGATGGATGACCCTATTTATAAAATCCATGAATGTCATTGAGGCATTGGTCAGCCCAAAGGACATGACAAAAAGCTTGTAGTAACTATACCGGTTTTAAAGGAAGTCTTAGGGATATCCACATCCCTAATTTTAAGTTAATGATAAACCGATCTGAGATTAATCTTAGAGAAATACTTCGCACCCTAAAGTTGATCAAACAAATCATTTATCCTAGTAAGAGGATATTTATTATTTATGGTAAGATTGTTCAACTAATGATAATCAATATGCATATGAAGAGAACCATGTTTTTTGTGCACGAACAACATGAGAGCACCTTAAACGGACATGCTATGATGGATAAAACCTTTATCAAAGAGGTCTTTCAATTTCTCCTTAAGTTCTTTCAACTCCATCAGAGCAATCCTATAAAGAGAGATATAGATCGGACTAGTTTTCAAGACAAGATCAATCCCAAAATCAATTTCCCTATCGGGAGAAATAGAGGAATCATCATCGAGAAACACTTTACAAAACTGATTTAACATAGGAACAAATTCAAGAGAAGCCTCTTCTAAGTTAGAATATTTAACTCGGACCATATGGAAGAAATAACCATTTAAAATCAACTTCTGGGAATTGAGATAATAAATAAACCTTCCCTTAAGTACTAAGGAACCACCTTCCCATACAATGACTGGCTCATTAGGGAATTTGAATAAGACCCTATGGGTTTAACAATCTAAGGAAGCATAGCAAGAGTATAACTAATCCATTCCCAAAATAACATCAAAATTAATCATATCAAACTCTACCAAATCAACAATAATATCTCTACCATAAACAGATATCACACATCCCTTATAGACTCTTGTAACAACCACAAAGTCTCCGACCAGGGTAGATACAGAAAAAGTAGTTGATAGACTCTCGGGGTCGTAATTAAGATGCACAACCACATATGGGGTCACATAAGAAAAAGTAAGCCCTAGATCAAGAAAATAATACACATCACGGGAGAAAAGTCTCAATATACAAATGACAACATTGGGAGACGCCTCAAAATCCTAGCTAGTAGAAAGTGCATACAAACAGTTCCAACCAACACCGCTGTCAGAAGCAGAAGCAGATATAGCACTATTTTAAATAGGAGGAGGAAAAATAAGGGACCTATTGTTCCAAGAAGCTTCTAGAGAGGGGAAATCCATTGCATGTGCCCAATCTAACCACAATGAAAACACTTGTTCCTTCTTTTTTCACACTAACCACGGTGACTCTAACCACATAATTTACAAGGAATGTGGGGTGGAGCTGACTAAGCACTATTAGCCTAAAATTAGGCACATTATGCCCGAGACCCAATAATGAATGGAGAGCGATGACCACCCAAAAACTTCAGGTAAGAAGAGCGAACACCAGCTGAGGAGAATGGACCTGAACTCCCCCACTTCTTTCATAGCCATTTACCACTACTTCCACTACTACTCTTGAAATCTCTAAAATTCTTTTCTTGCTTCTCACTAAGCTCAAATTTATTCTTCTTCTCATCCTCTACTTGTTGCATATACACAATCAACCTAGAGATATCCATTTTATCAATTAACAAGGATGTCTTGCACTTAAGTACTAACTCATGGGACAATCCTGAGACAAACTTACACATTCTATCCTTCATACTAGAAACAACATTGGGAGCATACCTTGATAATTGATGGAATATCAAGGAATATTCTTGAATGAACATTCCCCCCATGTTTTAAATTCATAAACTCTTTTACCTTTGCCACCCTCAAATCTTAAGGAAAGAAGAGGTCGAGGAAAGCTTTGGAGAAATCTACCCAAGAAGTTGGGCTAGTATTAATACCCTTAGATAACTTTCATACTTCGTACCACTATTACGCAACATCTTTCAATTGGTAGGAAGAAAGCTCTGCACCCTCAATTTTAAAAGCATGCATGAACTGGAAGATCTTCTCTATTCCATCAATGAAACCTTGAGGATCTTCATAAACCTTCGTACCAGATAACATAGGAGGGCTCAACCTCATAAATTGGCTAACTCTTGTGGCCTCAAAAATGGTAGTTGGAGAACTATGATCCAGTTGAGAGGCTACTTATTGAGTCCGGAGATTGATAGAGCGATGAAATTCAGCATTAAAGTATCCCTTTGAGGAGACTGGGGAGGAATGCCACTCTCATAATCAAGGTTTATAGGTGGAACCCTATGAGAATGGCCAGATGTCACATCCCTAGCCTAGATCTGAACTCTAGAAGTTAGATGTGCTTCATCCATAGGACCCTCAATTATGTCTGTATGAGTCTCAGATCTTCTTTGAGGCATGATCTGAAAGATAGCAAATAAAATTAGAGAAAATCCAAGACCTTAGAAAGAATATATTGATATTGAATCAAAAGAAAGGGAAAAATTCCTAAAATGTCTCATAGCCTCTCTTTTATAAGTTTGGCGTGCTTCACACCCATAAAAAGAGACTCTTGTTGACCCGATATTGTGAACACCCAACTGACCTTAAACCTAGGCTATAATACTAACTTGACATGACCCAAACTTTGGTATTATGTCATATAGGTAGCTCAAGCTCACATGAACTGGAGGTCACCCCAAAACCCAACCTAAGCATCTCAACATACAATAGGAGTCGAAGGAACTGCAACTCGCATATAAAAATAGCAAAAATAATAATATAAGTCAATATTATAATTACCATAATAACTATGCCTAAGTTCATAGTTGTTCACAACATCTCTATAAAATACCAAAGTCAATAAGTATATATGTCGGGACAAGCCCCCCCAAGTCTTAAAGAGACAAAGAGATGACATCTTCCAATATAAGAAAGCTTATCCCTTTAAGTCAAGCACGAATTGCCTCGATCGACTAATCATTGCATAGGTAAAGAAAGAGCTGCTCCAAGCCCTACGTTGCATGAAGACGTAGCATTCCGAGATGGTTAGCGATAGGAACACTAGCATGTAACTCAATGATAGGTGATAGAATAACATAATTATTCAATTAAAATGCAATATATCACATTTGATGTCATTCACACACTTATCCATACATATAGATATATCACATGCTAATAAAGATATTATATGAAAGCTCGTCATCATTCTCAAGCATTCATTCATTAGACATGAAGTGCAGGACTACCACATCCCACACTGATAGATTCATTATTCTAAACATGTTAAAGGACTCCAAACACAATCACTTTTTCATTATATAAAGGACTTCACTCATGCACACATTCATTAACCAAGGACTTTAACCACATTCACAATCATTCAAACAAGGGACTTTACCCATATACATTCATCATTCAACAAGGGACTTTACCAACATATATTCATCTAGAAAAGGGACTTTAACCTCATGCACGTTTTTTATATAAGGGACTCTAACCACATGCCATATGTGGACTTTAACATAAGCCCCTTCATGAGGTGAGGTACCTTGAACTCAAGAGCTTTTCTTATGCAATGGACTTTACCTTGCATTTTCATTGGGCGAGGGACTTTAACTCTATGTTGCATAATGGGAAAGGGGCTTTATCCTCAAGGCATCACATAAGGAAAGGGACTTTAACCTCAATCCATCACCACCCTCATTAGTTGACATTTGGGACCTTCTCCCCTTGTCTATGCCTCAACGTGCATTCAACACAACACTTAGTTATTTTAACAATTTAGCTAATTCAATCATTATACAAGACCACATGGTCCTTATGGAAGATTTCATTTCTCAACCATTTCAATAAGTTAATGCCTAAATTCAATTATCACAAAATTTATTTTATGGTCCTCAAAACATTCACAAGATGTCCTTAAATCAATAGCATTCTCATGCTACACTATAGTTCAATACACTTTTAAATTTATCTTCATATTAACGGACTTCACCCTCTTATTAGTCATTAGCTCAACAAGATCATCAACTACACATTAAATTACTCACAATACTCTTATCACAATATTTATCAAATATTCATACTCATTGGACCTTTTCCCTAGTTAAACACATCTCAACAATTGACTAGACAATTTACTTAGACACTTTCACAAACACTTTTTGTGTATTCTTATGAAAAGGTCATTTTCATGGTAGATATAATCAATAATAGGGTTACTCAAGACGCTCAGGTTAAGCAACGTATAAAAAGCATCCACATCTACAATCTACCATCAACAATATGTATCAACACAAGTATAAACAAGAATCATCATTATTATTGCTCGATAGTAAAACCCATTTCATTTGATTCAAAACCACCATGTACACTTACTAATTAAAGTATGAAATACATGGGTTTAGAGATATTTAAAGATGGGAAGATTTACATGTCTTACAAAAGAAGACACACCAACTATCTTAACTCCTCCTATGGCCTCAAGATGAACACCTCCAAACCCTAGCCTTCAATCTTGTTCCAAGAGCCTTTTTCAGTGTTTGGAATGTTTTAGTCTTACAAATAAAGACTTGGGAGGCTAACATAACTTATAAATCAAGAGGGTTTAGGGTTTCAAGCAAGGTAAAAGATGAAAAGTTCCTTGTTTAAAATCTAGAAAACACACACATGCAGGGGTATGACTCCCCCTCATGGTTCACTTGGAGATCGTGACCTAGGGTACGAGTGGTACCCTAACTCATAACCTATACTTTTCCTAGGAAAACTAAACTACTATAGGTATGAAAAGGTACCTCTGAATCTTAACCAAGGGTATGAATCACCCTCTAATCAAGAGCTCAATATGCGACCAAAACAATCCTCTACTAGGTTAGGTTTCCCTTTATACGGTTGAGTAATTTACAACTCGTAAGCATGGTTAAGACCAAGGGATGAACTTGTCGTATAGAGGAAAGTATATTAACCTAACTTACTATATAGGATACGAAAAGTGAAGTCACGGTGGGTACGATTCATGACCTAGGGTATGACTCAAACATTCCCAACTGTAACCAACCAAGAGACATCAAAGGTTAGAATTTTTCAATTGTTCAAAGGTCTTGGTGCTTCAACTCTGTTCCACATTAATAGGTAAGTATAGATATATGTTAAAACCCTAATATGCACCTAAGAAGTCCTTACACAAGTTTGAAACAACAAACACCAAGGATACAACACAACACACATATCATGATCATTCCCATTCAACCAAAATTTTTGCAAGGTCATATTCTCGAGTGTTTCATTTATGCAAATATTGATAAAAAGTCCCCCATGGTGATAAAGAGGTAACCGCTAAAGAAGACCCTAACCCAATGACCAAGTCACTTAAGCGATTCATAGGAGCTAAAGCACTAGTTGCTAAAGCTGCCCAATGAGCGCTAAAGAGATCCTTTCAGGTACCACATACCATATTTAGCTATGTCTAAAAATGGACTTTGATTGAGTGATCATGATTTATTGGGAACCCCATGCGTGCAAATGATCTATGCTACCATACAAAATTCAGTATTTCAGAATCAATGGAACCATTAAAACATTCATCAGAGATTGTTTTAATTTAATATAGGGCCTACACCTACAGTTTAATTTTACATATAATCTACTAAATAGCCTAAAATAAGACTGGATAAATATACATATTCGTATTGACCCATGCTAGATAATATAACCCCTATGATACCTGATAAGTGAAAAAATTTTCATTCATTTACATCTATATTTTAGCATTCTAAGATGAATTAATTACTTAGATGAGGGAAATTCGTGATCAAAATGCATTAATTTCCAATACTTGTGATCTTTTAGGTAATATAATAAAAAAGAGTGAGATAAAACTTGAAAAGAAGTAAAGTGAGAAAAAATAAGAGGAGAACTAATGATCAGACACTGGTGGTGACCCTCAGATGATGAGATCGCACTTAGAGTGTCGTGATCATGATAAAAAGTCAAGTCAAACATTCATGATTGCATGATGACCACCATGATAGTGGTAGTTTCAAACAAAATCAAGAGACAACTATTGTGGTAGGGCAAAAAAGTTCCAGGGACAGAATAGGAATTTGATAAAGCTGAATCCCAAATCACAAAAAGCAAAACCCTTGCATATTTTTTAGTATCTTTGTAATACCCTGTATTTCTCTAGCCTAGATTAACCCTCAGATGGGTTATCCTAAATATAAATTTTGGAATACTCAGTAATTTTCATATTATAGCCTTCAATTTCATAGAAAATTCACATAGTTTTCCAATGATATAAAATTTGCCTAAAATCCGACAACCGGATAAGAAGTTATGAAGATTTTAAGATTCAACCATTAAACATCGTCATTCAAGCTAGTAGCGCATCGTGGAGTGTGTCAAAATAGAAATTTTCTATTTCCAGTGTTTCTCCATGATATTGGCACATTGCGCCATAGACCAAGTTCACAATTGACTATTTTCAGCGAACAAATGCAATTCCACCACGTTACAGTGCACTTTCAGTTCACAAAAAAATGGCAACATGATACCACTGTGTCACGCCCCCATGTAATTTCTTAGTTATTATTTTTCATTGACACAGCATGATAGCACCGTGTCACACTAGGGGTCCAGATCAGGAAAATTTCACAAAAAATTAAAGTTTCCCCTATGGTTAAAATAGTCTTTTTCTATGATTTTATTCCTCCTAGATGTGGGATTTAATCCCTAAAAACGTGTAAAACCTTTCTTAATTCACTTTTCCCCAAAATCAATAGATAGTTCTCTCTCAAGAAAATAAACCCTAGCTCCTCAGAATCAAGGTCAATCCCAAGAATCTCTCAAAGAACTCCAAGAATCTCACAAATTAAGGTATGTTAGATTTTCATCTATGGATCCTTACCTTCCATGGAGTCCAAGAATCCTTTTTCAAAATACAAGATTTATGATGTATGATTTCCATATTTGAATTGTATTGAATTCATGATTCATGATGTTGTTTGAGTTTTAATACATGATTTAGATTACAAGTTTTGAAAATTGATTCTAGTAAGTGTTGATTACATGATATTCATGATAAACCCTTCAATTTGTATGTTGATTGTTGTGTCCATGTTAACCATAAGTGTTTATGATTTAATGAACCAAGTATACTTACCATGGGTTTGATAAATTGTCTATGAGAATGAAATAATGTCATTATAGCATTCTAACATATATTCCCCATCCATGTACAAGTTAATGCATTACATGTGTTTGATGAAATTTCTCTGTGAATGAATTATGCCCAAGTGAACATTTTCATGCTATTCAATGTTATGCTTTGCTTTACTTTTCATTCTATCGAGTCCTGGGAGTATTTAATACCCAATAATCTAGCTGTTACTTAGAGCCAGTGTCAGTTATAGAATAGTATTAATCATGTCATGATCAGTAGTACTCTCAGTTAGTTACAGAACTCAGTAGAATTTAGTCAATTATAGAACTTATGAAAACTCAATAATCTCAGTATCAGTCCAGTCCAATTAAGTATACTCAGTTTAATGTCTTTCAGTTGGGAATAGGAACTAGAACTGAGAGAGTGTAGAGGTGACGACTTCTCCCATAAAAAATATAGAGTCGTTAGTATAAGTCTCACATAACAGGACTATGTAGCCAGTGTAGGATGTGAGGATTCACCATTCAGATTAAGGATTGGGTACCTCCCAGGTGTCACCCGTCAGATTAGGCTTGACTTTCTATTTAGGGTCACCCATCAGATAGACTTAACCACAGCAGTGTCTTTACCCATGGCACAGTACTGGCACCCTTACAACTGAGGTTATAGGTTGGACCCCACTCAGTTTACTCAGGGGGCATGTCGGTTAGGTAAGAATTCCCATTGTTTTAGTTTCAATCTAGTCTTCAGAATAGAACTTAGTTCAGTTCTATAGAATCAGGACTTTCAGATATAGTTACTTAGTTATCAATAATTCATATTATCAATCATCTTAGATTATCAGTGTATTCAGTTATCATATATCAGATTCAGTTCTAGTATAATTAGTTACAGTATGCATAATATGTTTAGTAGTTACCGATCCTCCATGTATGCTAATCCAGCTCTTGCAAATCATTCAGTTAGTTATAGTTCATGCATCTAAACCCATGCATTTATCCTTACCTGATTTAGCATACCAATAAATTTCCACGTATTGATTGCATACCCATTTCTTGAACTATAATGTTTTATATCATAGGTTTGGATACTCACATTCCTGACCGTACTTAGATAGATTCAGTTATCCATAGCAGATTTAGCAATGATTCCTCCTCTATCAAGGATATGCTTTTATTTTAGTGCATCAACTTACCAGTATTTTAGTAGATAGAGTTAGTTGGGGGATTGTCCCATCAACTCCACTTTCAGACAGTTTTTGTTAGATGATTTTTCAGACTATATTTTTAGATAGTGTTTTAGATTCAGATATTATTTTTCATTATCAGTATTTTACATATTTTGAACCTTATGAATTTTAGCCTATTATTTTTAAATTATTTTTGTATTATTGTTTAGTGGTCACAACAAATATCATTCATAGGTTAGCTTTTAGTCCTTCGGGGTTGTAAGTACCATGTGACGACAAGGGGGTAGTCTCGGGTCGTTAAAAACATGTTATCCAAGCCTAAGGTTCAACAGTGTCCTAGGGAGTCTGAAAATCCATATCGCGTAGAGTCGTGTGCATGGGTGTGTAGCACTTCATACTTATGGACAGGAAGCTATGAGATGTTTTAGGAAAAGTTTTCCTTTTTTCAGTATTTATGTCGTGTGAGTGAGCATGAGATCAAGTTAATCTCTTAGTCTAATTAGCTTCTTTCTTTTATTTACAGAGCATGCCTCCCAAGAGGACTAACAAAATAATAATCAGAAACAAGTCAACCCCTAAGCCCGTTCAGGCAGATCCCCTAGATGAACATGTCTCTCACGCAGAATTTAGAGTTGTATTCACTACTCATGAAAATTCAGTCATAGCCCAGAATGAATGGTCAGCTGTTGTTCCTGCCAACCCATTGGCTAATACTGTTGCGACCAGGATTCAGGACTTTACCCAAAGGAATTCTCTTTCTTTTACAGGATCTAAGTCTGAAGAGGATCCACAGGAGTTCCTCGATCAAGTTTAGAAAGTCACAAACATCATGGGAGTGACTTCCAATGAGAGTGTTGAGTTAGTTGCCTATCATCTACAAGATGTAGCCCATACATGGTTTAAGAATTAGAAGGTAGATAGGGGTATAGATGCAGAGCCCATAGAGTGGGAAGAGTTTGCTACTACCTTCCTAGAAAAATTCTTTTCCTTTGAGCTGAGAGAATCCAAAGTGTTAGAGTTCATCAATCTCATAGAAGGTAGTATGATCATAAACGAGTATTTCCTAAAGTTTACTCAGTTAGCCAGGTATTCTCCCTATGTATTAGCAAAAAATTAGTCCAGAATGAGCAAGTTCATATCTGGGTGTCAGATAGTATGGTTAAGGAATACAGAATAACGATGTTGATCAAAGAGATGGATATATATAGGCTTATGGTCCATGCTCAATAGATTAAGGAGAAGAAGTTTAAGAAGAAGGAGACAGAGAATAAGAGGGCTAGAACAGGTAGCTTTAATTTCAATCAGCCTAAGTCAGAAGGTGGTAACCGTTCCCAGTTTTATCCAAAATCTTTTGTTCTAGCTCCATCCTCAGCCAGTGTACTGATCACCCATGATAGCATAAACAATGGTCGTACTAATCCATTTTGCAAAGAGTGTGGTAAAAAACACAAGAAAGAGTGTAGGGATGGTAGTAATATTTGTTATGGCTGTGGAAAACCGAGCCATAAGCTCAGAGAGTGTTGAATATCTTCTCAGAGAGGTAGGGATATACGCCATCTGGGTCGGTCTCATCAGTCACCAATTTAGTCCAGTCACCTAAATCAGCAGTGCTTCTCTTCCAATGCCACCCATGGTCAGCATCTAACCAGATTTTATGGACTTCAGTCCCGACAGGATCAGGAAAGTTCTCCAGATGTGGTCACTGGTAAGTTACAAATCTCCGACTTATATGTTTATGAATTATTTGATCCATGAGTTTCTCTATCTTCTGTAATTTCTTACATACTAGTCCAAACCAGGGTTAAACCATGAAACAGTAGTACGATTATTGATTTAGTGACCGACAAACATAGAATGACAACTTTAAGCTTAAGGGGAGATGGTAGTATAGTACATGGTAGAAGACCATACATGATCACTGTTCCTAGTATAAGGAATTTCATTTCACTCTGTAGTGCGAATCAGGCTCCATAAGTTCAGAAATTAAAAACTCAAGTCAGGCAGCTCATGACACACGTATTCATGTTTACTAGTATGCTCAGTTCTCATGACTCATGTTACACTCCAAATGGTTCGTGAAGTTCAGTTTATGCCATGTGTTCCTCAGGACTCAGTAGTGTGTCGAAGTTATTCAGTTGTCCTTTAGTTAGATGGTGTCTCGTACATTATCAAAGTCTTTCTTAAACCTACTCAGTACCATATTTAATACTGTTACAAACTTAGTATCAGTTACCATCTAATATCATCCTCATGTCAGTCATGTATTTCATGAATCAATTTTAGACATGTAATAATGCATCAGATATCAATGTTTAGTATGTAAGTTCAATCTATCAGACTAGTCACGTAATAATTCTTCAGTTGTGGATGTCTAGTTAAGTATGTAAATTCACTCTGCTAGTACTCTCGCAGCTTAACTAGCCATATTCGAAGATGAATGATCCCAAGGGGGAGATATTATAATACCCTATATTTCCCTAGACTAGATTAACACTCAGTACATGGGTTATCCTAAATAAAAATTTTGTAATACTTAGTAATTTTCATATTAGAGCCTGCCATTGCATAGAAAATTCAATTTTCTTTCCAAAGATATAAAATTCGCATAAATACGACAACCAGATAAGAAGTTATGGCAATTTTAAGTATCAGTCGTTAAACATTGTCATTCAGGCCAGTAGGGCATCACAAAGTTTGTCAAAATAGCAATTTTCTATTTCAAGTGTTGCTCCACTATATTGGCGCATCACGCCATAAACCCAGTTCACAATTTTCAATTTCCAGTGTACCAACGCATTCCACCGCATTGCGGTGCACTTCCAGTTCATAAACAAAGTGGAAATACTTCACGCCACCATGTAATTTCCCAGTTGTCATTTTTCAATGACATGACGCAATAGCACCGCATCGCACCAGGGGTCCAGATCAGAAGAATTTCACAGAAAATTAAAGTTGTGTGCAGGGTTAAAACAGTCTTTTCCCATGATTTTATTCCACCCAGATATGGGATTTAAGCACTAAAAATGTGTAAAAGCTTTCATTATTCAATTTTTTCAAAAATCAAAAGGTAGTTCTCTCTCAAGAAAATAAACCCTAGCTGTCAAGAATCAAGTTCAATCCCAAGAATCACTCAAGGAACTCCAAGAATCTCGCGAATTAATGTATGTTAGATGTTCATCCATGGATCCTTACGTTCCATGAAGCCCAAGAATCCTCTTTCAAACTACAAGATTTATGATGTATGATTTCCTTGTTTGAATTAGATTGAATTCATGATTCATGATGTTGTTTGAGTTTTAATCCATTATTTAGATTACATGTTCCAAGGATTGATTCTAGTATATGTTGAATTACATGATATTTATGATAAACCCTTCAATTTGCAAGTTGATTGTTGTATCCATGTTAGCCAAAAGTGTTTTTGATTTAATGAAACAAGTATGCTTCCCATGTGTTTGATAAATTGTCTATGAGAATGAAATAATGCCATTATCGAATTCTAACATATATTCCCCATCTATGTACAGGTTAATCCAATACAAGTGTTTGATTAAATATCTCTGTGAATGAATTATGCAAGAGTGAACATTGTTATATTATTCAAGATTATTGTTTGCTTTATTTTTCATGCTATTGAGTCTTGGGGGTATTTAATACCCAACAATCTAGTTGTTACTTAGAGCCAATGTTAGTTAAAGAATAGTATCAGTCATATCCTGATCAGTAGTACTCTAAGTCAGTTACAAAACTCAGTAGAATTTGGTCTATTACAAAACTTAGAAAAACTCAGTAATCATAGTATCAGTCCAGTCCATTTCAGTATACTCAGTTCAGTGTCTATAAGTTTGGAGTAGGAACTAGCACCGAGCGAGTGTAGAGGTGGCAACTTCTTCTATTAGGAAGGCAGAGTTATTAGTAGTAGTATCACAATACAAAACTACATAGCCAACCTAGGATGTAAGGAGTCACCCGTCAGATTAAGGATTGGGTACCTCCAAGGTGTCACCCTTTAGATTAGGCTTGAATTCCTGTTCAGGGTCACTTGTTAGATAAGCTTGACCACAGTAGTATCTTTACTCGTGGAATGGTAATGGCATCCTTCTAACTGGGGTTACAGGTTTGACCCTACTCAGTTTACTCAGGGAGCATGTCCGTTAAGTGAGAATTCCCATAGTTTCAGTTTTAGTCTTAGTCTTCAGAATAGAACTCAGTTCAGTTCTACAGAATCCGGACTGTCAGATATAGTCACTTAATTATTAGTAATTCAGATTATCAGTGATCTTAGATTATCAGTATATTCAGTTATCAGATATTAGATTCAGTTCCAGTATCCTCAGTTACAGTATGCACAATATGTTCAGTAGTTACAGATTCTTAATGTATGCTAATCAAGCTCTTGGATATCATTCGGTAAGTTATTGATAATTTATATCTACCCATGCATTCAGCCTTACCTAATTTAGCATATCAGTACATTCCCACGTACTTATTGTATATCCGTTTCTTGCATTATGATGTTTTATATCATAGGTTCGGATGCTCAAGTTTCTGACCGCGCTTAGCTAGATTCATCTAATAGTAGCAGATTGAGTAGTGAGTCCTCATCTATTAAGGATATATTTTTATTTCAGTACCTCAGCTTAGCAGTATTTTAGTAGATAGAGATAGTTGGGGGATTGTCCCATCAACTCAACTTTCAGATAGTTTCAGTTAGAGGCTTTTTCAGAAAGTGTTTCTGATTCAAATATTATTGTTCATTATCATTATTTTAGATCTTTTGTACCTTATGGAATTTCAACCTATTATTCAGCAATTATTTTAGTATTAATGTTCACTACTCACAGCAGATTTCATTCATGGGTTAGGTTGTGGTCCTTCAGGGTCGCAAGCACCGTGTGACGACTAGGGGTAGTCTAGGGTTATTACAATCTTTGATTTAATTTTCCATTTTGTAGAGATAAGAAGAATTTATTTTTGAGGGAGAAAACAAATATTGAGTTGAGTCGAAGAGAGATTTGGTTTTAATTTAAAATTAGAGTTTGGATTTATTCTTTCTTTGCTTTTCAATGTATATATTGAATGTCAACATGGATATACTTTCTTTACTTAATTTCCTGAATGGCTAAATTACTATCTTGGGGTTGTGTTTTATTTGGTGTTTAATATTTTTGTGGGCATTAATTATTAGTCCAAATAATTAGTTAAGGGTGTTGGTTTTTGTTCTTACTAAATGTTTGAATTGAGAATTACGGGTAAAATTTCCAATTTACAAGGATCCTATATCATCCATGAATGAGGGATATGGGGGATAAATAATTGTGAACAACACCTTGAATTAGCTTCTTTGTTAGGACAATCTTAGCAATAAGTGTGCTAGTTAAATTGACTATGCTAATAAGCATTATATTAGAAATAAGGATACATAGTATAAAGTCATGGATTGTTAAACTTGTCATGCTAATGATGTATTTTAAAGAATCCATGAGTAAAATTTAGTGTTTTATTGAAAGGTTAACACTATGACCCTAAATCTAACCTAACCAAAACCCTTAGCCAACACTTTGATTAAATCTTGATTACCAATTAATGAACACTACTTAGGAGTACATAACCCTAAGATCTCTCTTGATTAGATAGACTTAACAATTATTGGACCTCATATTATTGTAATTTAGTGATTGTGTTCAACCAATTTCAACTTTCAAACCCCCTAATTTACTTCCAGGTTTTGTTTTACATATCACATTATGAGTTAACTCCTCTTTATCTCTCGACACATGTGGGTATTAAAATCTAGTTTTCACTCTTTTAGGATTAGACTCTGACTATTGTTGGGTACATATTAACAAATAACCACCTTGCATAGAAATAAGGGTGTAAGTTGAGCATTATAAAAAATAGCACTGTTGTTGGATAGTGAAACTTAGTTTTCACTATTGCATTGTTGTTAGTGTACTTGGGTTAGCCGTGGTGTTTGGTTTATATATTTTTTTTTGTATTTCTATTAGGTGACTTAATAGAATTTGCATTACAATGATCCAACAAGGGAGAGATAATGTCTCTTTTCATTGGCATATGGGAGATATAGATTATCTTGATGATGCGGGCCATGCTAGTGCCATCCATATCCTACCAGTAATGAGTGTTGATTTTATCACTCATTTACACTCAACTTTAGTACACACTACCATGTTTTGTATAAATAAAAGAGATATATTCATGATTAGATGTATTAATATCCATATTTTACAGGCATAGAGTTGATGAGATGAAAATATATGGATTGAAACTTAAATAGGTCAAATGGAAGCAAAGAAGTGTAGTTGAAGCCTTGAGTAGACATCAACCTCAGTTACTGCGATCATATGTCCAAGGCCGCAGTTGCAGTCAGTCAAGATAGTCAAGAGAATGCAATCGTGGTGCAAAACCACAACAACAGTGGCCATAATCGCAGACAACCTCACACAATTGCAGCTAAGCAGGAATATTTCCCAGGACAGTTTTATAATTTCACCTGGCTAAATCCCAAACCTTATATAGGCTAAAACCTTTTACTCTTTGGGTATTAATTACCTTATAGATTGGAAGTCTAGAGATTTTAAGGATCTGTACAGATGTTCTGCACTTAGCTAGGTCCACATATGGTCGAAATATGCTACATACGGTCCATAGTGTTATATACGGTCCATGTGTGATCTAAGTAAGTGGCCACCGACCTCAAATTTCTATTTTTATTTGGGATTTGATTTTTAGGGTTTTGTTGTATACTTTATATACCTTTTTGATGTTTTATAGTTAGGTAACGCACTATTTTCACTTACAACTTATATTTTGCTTCCAAGATTTCAATTTGATATTAGGATAGCTCTTGTATTAATTTTGGTTGATAATTTAGTTTCTTACTTTGAGTTTTATTCAATTAGTGTTGTGATATTATATAAGGGCTTTCGTCATGAACTTTATTGATCGTTTCATAAGTATGAGCGGTTAAAACCCTTAGCTAGGGTTGTGAGAACCCTAGCATATTGATGAAATAGGGGAAGTGTGAAGTTTTTCTCAACTAGTACTTCTGAATTCATTGTATTATCTATGTTTTGATCATTGTCCTAGTAGTTGTAAATATTAGGATCCCACCTAGGTTATTGCTACTTACTCTAAAAGACAAGTAGTGACTAGGAAAAGATAATTACAATAGCAATTTGAAGATTATCTTTCGATATAGGCTAATCAGTATTATCTATGTAAGATTATTAACTTCCATCTAATAACTTGAGACTCTAAAGGTAATAGTTAATTAGAAACTAGGGTAAGGGTTAGTAATGCAACATCCTGAGACTCAAAAGTTAAAGGATGAAATCTGTCAATGAGTCCATAAGACTACTGATGGCACATAACTTTTTAGATTTTGCATGCAAAGTACTGGGTCAGTTAAACAAATCACGATAAACCTATGGATTCGAGAAGCTAAATGGAACACTACTCTGGTATTCATCTCCAACTATTTACTACCAAAGTTACATACCTTTACTTGTTTGATAATTTTATTACCAACTCCCATTTACTTTTTGTTTAGCCCAATGAGTTAAGTAAACTATAGATATACATTCAAGTCTTCCATGTGGGTTCGACCCCAACTTAGTTGGGTTATTATACTTGACAATGATCTCTTTATCGTTAATTAGAGGTATAGTTTGGGCATTGATCACCAGGAAAGAAAGGTTTACCCTCTTCATGGAGTAAGCTATTTCTTAGTATGATTAAGATATTATGCTAGATATAGGGAAGAATTTAGGTGTTGGAAGTATTATTGAAAATATTTGGGTTAGTTGGACTAATTAGGCTATGTTGAAATCATAATTTAGGCGTAATGGACTTAGTTACTCATGATTTATGGAGTATTGCTATCTTAAGGATAATTATGGATAATTAACATATTGAACTAAATTTAGATACCTTAGCCTACTCTGGGGTAAAATTTGCCTAAAATAGATTTTGGGGATTAGAAGTGGGCCCCTTGTGCCCCTTCAAACCACCTAAGGCCAAGACTTGTGTGTTTTCTATACCTATTTATCCATATTGTACCCTTATTAGTGATTTTGGTACTTTTAGGTAAAATCCGATGGATTATTGGTAGAGGTTACTTATATAGTTTATTGGTATGGCATATAGTTATGGTCTGTTTATATGAGTTGTAATTCATGTCTAACAATTATTGATGCTATTGATACTATGAGTTCTCATTCAAGTTAGACAATTAATGATGATATTGATTTTATGAGTTCCAATTCAAATCTAGCAAATGGTGTTATAATGTTGATACTATAGAGGATGATATCATGATTTTTTGAGTTTTGATTCGAGTTCAGCACTGGGAGTTTGGAATTATATGCTTTGGTATGGATCGTTATATGGCTAGAGCTGATATCTTGTATACTTATGGATCTTCAATTATTTATTTCTTTTTGATTGTACCCTTCATGCTTATGGGGTCCTATATTGGGTTATTTACTTTTCGACACTTATTGGTTTATGGGGGATAATTTAGTTTTTATACTTGATGATCTTTATGTTAACTTCCCTTATTTATTTATTTATTTACTTATGAACAATAGTGTTAGAGCATATTTCCAGGTTTTCCCCTTTTACCTTGACTAAGATTATTTTATCTTATATTTTATCATGTTTATATCAAGATTTAGCTCAGTTAGACGATTATGCCTACAGAGTACCCTTGGTTTTTATACTCATACTACACTTCTGTACCTTTTTAGTGTAGATCCAAGTACTACTTTCCCTCATTGATGTAACGATCGTGTTGTGTTGATTTTTAAAATTGGGTGAGCTATCACAATAGGATTTGCCTTTTTCCTTTCTACTTATCTATGTCTAGTCTTTAATTTTCAAGATAGATTATATTTGACTATTCAGTACTTATGGTTTCTTTGTACAAGTTCTTTTACTAATATTACTAAGTCTTGGGATGGTTGTTGCTCTTTTACCTCTCTATTAGACTGTTATGACTACTTTATTATTGTTTTAACCTTCTAAATGTTAATTTCTAGATTTTAGGAAATTTTCCATCAAGTTAGCCCATTGGTTATAGCTCTTATCTATGGTTTGAATTATCTATTGGATCAATAAAGTAGTTGCTATAATGACTCATAAATGGGGTCATGACAAATTGGTATCAGTGCCTAGGTTATAGTAGTATCATTGTATAAGAGCAAGTTCCTAATAGAGTCCTGTGGATTAGAAGATAACGTTTGTTTCTTACCTTTAGGAGACTATAGGACATTCTTAAGAGTTTGTCACTTTTTTTACTAATTTCATGCTAAGAGTCTGAGTGGGTTTCTAAAGTGTTCCTTTGGTTTCATTCTTTCAAGGATGGCTAGGACACATGCAACTACTACAAAACATAAGGGTCTTAAGATCGAGCCTAGGTATCGTGTCATTGTTCATGAATTACCTAGAGGTTACGGACAGCCCAGGGATGTGTCCCGAGCAAGGGTACAGGATATAGGGCCTTACAAAACCCTATTCCTGATCCCAAACTAGAGATTATTTTTCCCCAGACAGCGGTGGGACAGGACCAGCCCAAGATATAATTTGGTTCATTTTTTCTTCCATGCTCTGGGATGCTTTACTTCAACTTTTGAGATTGGTTGCGGGTGCACCATCTGATAATTCACAGTATGTATTAGACTGGTACTGAGGCAGAGACACAAACTGTAACTAATTCTCCCAAAGTTGAGGTCCTTTCTGCATTGACAGTGTCCAGCCGATAGTTTCCTAGCTGGTAGTCACTCAACAGGTGGTTTTCTAACATTCTTTTTCTGTTGAAGAGCAAAAGATGTTGGGTAGGTTCTTCAAATTGGATTTGCCTAGTTTTTTTTTTGCATTATGCGAGGATACGTATGAGTACTTAATTTCTAATGAGGATTGGGTGTATAATTTTTGCCTAGTTGAGACTCGTGGTGTGGATTACACTACATTTCAATTGGACTTGGTAGCTCAAAATCTTTGATCTTCCCTATTTAGATGGACTCAATTCTTTGAGATGTTTTTAGTGAAGTATATTCCTCATAGTCTTAGATATCAGTTCTTAAGGTCGAAGCATGGCTCCATCACTGTTGTAGAGTATAAGGATTGATTAAATGTGTTAGCTTGTCATGCTACTTCTATTCTGACTACTAAGTATGAGAGAGTTCATCGCCTAGTTTAAAAATTAAGATTTCCTCTTTGCATGTCTACATAGAGTTTGGTTTTTGGGGGTAGATCTTTCGCTGAGGTTTATGATCATTCTTAGGTTATAGTGGAGATGCATCGTGAGGCCCAAGAAGGCAGCAATATGAATCCATTGTATAAGGATAGTTTCAGTTAGAGTCGGAGTGGCTCATAGTTTAGAGGAAATGGTTCTCAAGGTGGGTACCCTCCGCGCCATCTATATCAATATATGGGCCAGTCTAGTAGGACAGTACAGTCCACACTTTATATTACCGATGGAGGCTAGTCTAGTTTCTATAATCATTTTTGATAGGGTAGTGGTCTATCTTTGAGGTTTTCTTCTTCTAGTTATTTTCATCCAGTTGGATCTTCTAGTTTTAGTACAACTTTTAGGGAATATCATAGTTGTGGATATTTTTATTATTTTTTAAGAGAGTAGCCCAGTTATGGAGTGATGGTTCCATCAGTTTAGAGTGTTCCACCAATTCAGGTAGTTTTACCACTAGCTAGAGATGGTATGTGTGGTCATAGAGGTGGTCCCCAGGTGCCTATAAAGGTTCTCAGACAAATAGGATAGGATTTCAGTCAGGAGCCTAGCCTGATAGTGAGAGTGGTCAATCGTATATCATACCTACTAGACTCAAGGCTGAGTCTTTGGATGTTGTTATCATGTGTATGCTCTTGATGTATCGTCAATTGGCTTTTTCCTTATTTTATTCAGAATTCACTTATTCTTATGTGTCTACTTATTATGCTCTAAGGTTAGAGCTATCTTGAGATTCATTTTCCTTGACTTCATGTGTATTTACTCCCATGGTTATTCTTTAGTAGTGGATTGTGATTTTGATCATGTCATTTCACTATTAGAGTGGTTGATACTTATGTGATCTTATTTTATTAGACATGTTAGATTTTAATATAATTTTGGGCATAGATTTGGTATCCCACTATCATGTTTTTCTAGATTATTTTCTAAGACAGATCATAGCCATTCCCAATATTATATCGATAGTGTGGAAAGGAGAGGTTAAATGTGAGCAAACATGGATTATTTTTTATATTTGTGCTAGAATGCTTATTTTGAAGGTTTGTGAGTCTTATCTTGGTTATATTTGAGATGTTTGTGTGGAGAGTCTATTCACTTTACTCTATTCTAATAGTTTGTAAACTTTTTGATGTTTTCCTACTGATCTAGCTGGTCTTCTCCCTGAGCACGACGTTGAGTGTATTAATGATCTAGATCCAGGCACCAGACCTATTTCTATGGAACCTTATTGTATGGCTCGTGTCGATCTTCAAAAGATAAATTCTCAACTTCAAAATCATCTTCGTTAGGGTTTTATTAGACTAAGCATGTCTCCATTGAGAGATCCTATGTAGTTTTTTAATTAGAAGGATTCCATTCATTTGTGTATTGATTAGGAAGCTTAATAAGGTGACAGTGCAGAACAGTATCCTAGGCCTCGCATTGATGATTTATTTAACTAGCTTTAGGGAGCAGAGTTGTTTTCTAAGATTGACTTTTGATTCGGTTACCACCAGTTGCAAATTCAGATTGAGGATATCCTGAAAATACTATTTAGGACCCGTTATAGTCATTATGAGTTTCTAGAGATGTCTTTTAGGTTGACCAACGCCCCATCTATATTCATGGATATGATGAACCATGTGGTCATTCCATAGTTTGATTCTTTTATGATTGTGTTCATCGACGACATCCTTATGTATTTGAGGAGAGAGAGGAGTATATAAAACATTTGTGCATCGTACTTTAGATTTTGAGAGATCATATGATTTTTGTTATATTCTCTAAGTGTGAGTTTTTTCTTGATTCATTGACATTCCTTACGTATGTGGTATCTAAGGAATGGATTATGGTTACCCAGTGAAGATTAAGCCTATTAGTGATTGGGCTAGACCTATATATCTGTCTGAGGTTTGTAATTTCATTAGTTTGGGTAGTTACTATAGATGGTTCATTGAGTGTTTTGTTTCTATTATTGTACTGATGACTAGATTGATTCAACAAAAAGGTTTCTTTTTTATTGTCTAAGGAGTGCGAGTCGAGCTATAGAGAGCTTAAGGAGTTTCTTACTTCAGCTTCTATCTTGGATCTTCTTATTTAGGGTGAGGGATTCACTCAGTATTTTGATGTTTCTAGTGTCAGTTTGGGTTTTATGTTAATGTAGAAGCGTTATGTTATTGCAAAATGCGTTGAGATAGTTAAAGTTGATCAAACCCAACTACTCCAGTCATTATTTTGAGTTGGCAGCTGTAGTTTTTGTGCTTAAGATTTTGAGGAATTATCTTTATGGCGTTCTTTGTGAGATTTTCATGAAGCATCATAGTCTTCAGAATCTTAAAACTCTGAGAGATATTATTTCTAAGCAACGTAGATGGATAGAGTTGCTTAAAAATTATGACGTCTCTATTTTATTTCAACCAAGCAAAAGGCGGATAGTATGAGTATCTTGGCTTGTATTTCAATTAATCAGAGGACGTTGGCATGGGATATTCAGACATTAGCTAAATTGATGGTGCAGTTTGATATTTTTGACCCTAGGAAGATTTGTTAGTGTTGTGGAGAGGTCTTTCCTGTTTCAGCAAATTTAGAGTCATCAGTTTGAGGATTTAAGGCTTTGCATTATCCGTTATTAGGTGTTGAGTGGTGTGTCCAAGAGGGCTACCATAGATTATAAGGGTCTCTTGAGATCTGATAGCCACATTTATGTTTGAGGGTTGGTGACTTGATTTAGTCAATTTTACATGAGGCTTACTGCTCTAAATATTCTATTCACCCAGGTACAACTAAGATGTATAGATATTTGACGCATAACTATTTGTGAAGTGGCATGAAGAGAGATATGGCGGACTTTAGAACTCGTTGCCTTAATCTTAGCAGGTGTAGGCCAATAATCAGAGGCCTTGTATCTTGATTTTGATGTTGTCTATTCTCGAGACAAAGTGGGAATGACTTAACATGGAAATTATTAGTGGTTTTTCTCATACTTCTCGTGGATCCACAAGTATTTGGGTCATTGTGGATAGGTTGACCAAGTCAATACATTTTATTCCTATTCAGATATCTTTCAATCCGGAAAGGTTAGACTACATCTATGTTAGTGAGATAGTCCATTTATATGGTGTGCCTATGTATATCATTTCAAACTGGGGTTCAGTGTTTACTTCTAGCATTGGGATAGCTTTTTAGGCCTCTATTTTGGATTTCAGAGGTCAGTGGGAGCAATACTTAGCTTTGGAGGAGTTCTCTTATAATAATAGTGTAACACCCAATATTTCCCTAGAATAATCTAAGTCCCAATACATGTGTATTCGTATATGAATTTTTTGAAACACTCATTATTTTTCAGTTTAGAGTCTGTCATTGCATAGGAAATTATATTAGCTTTATAATGATATAAAATTTTCCCAAATTTGATAACCGGGTAAGAAGTTATGGCGATTTTAAGTTACAGTCGTTAAACACCATCATTTTAACCTTTAGTGCATCGTGGAGAAGACCAATCTTCCATTTGGAAAATTCCAATGAGGGTCTGCGATCCTAGCACATCGTGCCATAGGTCAACAAGACAACTTGCCATTTCCAGTGTCGAAGTGTGATACCACTGCATCGCGGTGAACTTCCACGTCCCAATCAGTGAAGGGCCGTGATTTCCCTACATTGTTCCATAGACCAGTTTCCTAGTTGTCCGATTCCAGTGACACAGTGTGATGGCGCCGCGTCGCGCCATCCCAAAAAAAATGGTATTTTTAGTTAGTTCCATGTTTTAATTCCAAGGAATTTTAAGTACTTTTCTCTAGCCCCAGACATCCCCAAACACAAAATTAAGTCCCTAATAACTAATTGTGCATTATTCAAATCAATTTTTCCCAAAAATCAAGAACATTCTCTAAAGTAGCAAAACCCCAACCTTCAAGAATCAAGGTCCAATCTCAAGAACTCTCCATCAATCCTTCCAAATTCATCTTTCCAAGTATGTTAGATGTTCATCCATGGGTTCTTTTTACCCATGGTGCCCAAGTATCCTATTTAAATTACAAAATTGAGATCTTTACAAGTTATTTGATTTTAAATTGTGATTTCACCCATGAATCTCCATGAACTATTATTTTACCCCATGTATGATTGAAATTATTATTGTTATTCAATTCCCCATGTTTTAATGTTATTATTCCTCGAATTAAATCATGATTTAGTATAATTCATGTTAAATTCATGCTTTTACTACAATTTCCATGACATTCCTATAATTTGATCAAACCATGAACTCCAAGTGTTTGACAAAAAGCCTACAAGAATAAATGTTTACTAAAAGCCTTCATGTTATGTTCATCAAGTTTTGGTGTCACTTTACTATTATATCTTGGGTATTGTATACCTGAAAACCATAGTTGTTTGTTTAGTCCAGTCTCAGTACATTAAAGAATAGTCTTCATATTATATTATAAGCATTATCAGAATAGTCAGATATCAGTCATTAAACTAGAACTGTCTAGTATCTCAGTGTCTTTTAGTTGGGAGTAGGATTTACCACTGAGTAAGTGTAGGGATGGTGGCTTCCTCGTCAGATTGGCAGAGTCATTAGTATAAGTCTATATACTCCAGAACTACATAGACATCATGGGGTATGAGTAGTCACCCATCATATTAGGCTTGACTATCTCGCAGGGGTCACCCGTCAGTTCATGCTTGACACACTTAGTCCTTAGGACATTATATCGGTTTAGGGGATCCAAACCACCATCGTTAGTACCCGTGGCATGGTATTAACACCTTTTTAACTTAGGTTATAGGTTGGACAATGATTAGCTCAAATTAGGGAATGTTGGTTAGATGATACCTCTCACAGTCTCAGATATAGTCTTAGTTATAGTCCCAGCTCAGTTTGATTTTCTATTCTTTTGAGGGAAAGAAAGTTATAGTATCGAACTTTTCACTTCTGCAATAATTTTTTATTTCAAGTACCTAAACCTCCTCAAATTTTCAGCAACTTATTTTGACACCTGTGGGGGAGTCAAATCTGTATCTACCTTCTTAGTTGCCTTTTGAGGTTCTTCATTGAGATATTTAGCACTCCTCAAAGTGATTTTCATTACTTGTTTTGGATTTTCTGTATTTACTGGCAAACCACCATGAGGCCTAGTATTCAGTGTCTATTGTAGCTACCCCAACTGCAAATCTAAGATTCTTGTGGTCGCTTGCTGATTCTATATTTTGGCTTGTTGACTTTTCATGTTTTCATCCATTTGTGCTTGACCAACTAAAAGTTGTTCCATCATCTCCTCCATATTTCTGTGTGACTTATTTGGTAGAGCCTTTTGTTGTGGGGTATTCCATGCCTGCATAGGCAACTGAGTCTGCCACTTTATATTATTGGTGTTACCATAATTAGGCCTTTGAACATTACCCACATACATTATTGATTCAAGATATACAGCACATATAGCTGCTAAATCGCCACTATTACCGCAAACGTTACACCAACCTACAGCTTGTTGAATTTCATTTACTATAGATGCAGGTTGTGCTACTCCCAACTTCAGACTACTTATTTAATTTTGCAATGCAGAGATCTGAGTAAATATGGTAGTGAATTTGTCAACCTCTAATACACCTGCAACTCTTTTTGTAGTGCTCCTCGAATCTTAATGTCATTCTGGATTTCCTTGAGCTATGTGGTTCACTAAAGTGTAAAGCTTATCAAATGTCATCTCAAGATATTGACCTCCTGCATCTGAATCTAACAAAACAATTTTATTATGGTCAAGATCCTCTACAAAAGTAGTGAGAAAGTACCTTATTGGATAGTTGACGGTGTGGACAGTCCCAAAGAAGTTCCTTAAATCTCTCCCAAGCATGATAAAGATTATTGTATGGTTTTTGTTTAAAGCACACTAGCTCACTGTGAATTCTCATATTCTTGCTAGACGAAAAGAAATGGATGAGGAATTTCCATTCCATGTCATCCTATGATGTTATTGAATTTTTTTGCTCAGCATTCAACCACTTTTTTGCTTCCCCCAATAGTGAAAAGGGGAATAATGTAATCCTCACATAGTCTGCATTCACACCTGTGGAGATAAATATGTCACTGATTTCAAGGAAATTCCATAAATGGACCTGTGGATCTTCATGTAAAAGCCATGTGAGTTGTCCACTGCTAATCAAAAGTTGTGCCATATTTTGTTTGAGCTAAAAATTGCCTCCAACTACCGGTTTCTAAACTGAGGAGGTCAAATATGTTGGAAGTGGGATTTCCACTTCTCTAAATATAATGTGGGCTGCTTGTTCTTCATCCATTAGAGAGGGATTTTCATGATCTTCTATGATTTGAGGAATACAGGGGAAAAGGATTGCTTCTCTACTTCATTGATGGAAAAGTTTCTCAGGTTTGGAGTTTGGTTCAACCAAGTCCTGATCCCTTTCTAGCTTACGACTTTGTAAACCTATTTCCTAGAAACACACAACCAATACCAAGTGTAAAAATAACAAAGAAATCTAAAAATCAAAACTAACGACAAAATAATTGCCAAATTACCAGTCCCCGACAATGGCGCCCTAAACTTGACAATGCCCAAGTGCACATGCAAGTGTACGTGGTCTATCAAGTAATATAGTGGCTTTCAAAAAAGACAAATATCGATCCTATAGGTACTTGTTGTAAAACTATTCAAATTCAGTTCACAATTTAGATTCAATTAATGCAAGAGTAATCAAAATAGAGTTTTGAATATTTTTAAAGTAAGGTAAAGTAAACAATGTGTAAAATAAAAGTCTTGAGGTAATCAATAGAAGAAAAGCCCAGGTTAAAAGCACTCCGAACAATCATACTATGTTATTGAACTTTATTCGTTAACTTACTTAGTTGTTGATTTGTAGGGTTAATTGCATGATCATGGTCTCCGGACCTCTAACCGTTTACCTAATTTGGACATTACAACATCATTTAGCGGAGATATAATAATCCAATTAAGTTCTTTATGTTATCATCCTACGTGTGAATCAAGTGAGTCTTCTAAGTTGATGAGTGGTGATTTACTACTAATTCACACTCATTATTTGTGTACCTTACCTAGTTTGGAATGAATAAGTGAGATATAATTATGATTGAATGAACTAATATCCATATTTTGAAAGAACAAAGGTGATGAGATTAATGGATGTGGATTGGAGCTACAAAAAGAAAAAAAGGAAGTAATGAAGTGCAATTGAACACCTGGAGCAGAACATGGCCTCAGTTATCGCGATAGCGAGGAATTTCCTTTGATTGCTGAACAGCGGTCGCGTTAAAGACACTCTGATTAATAACTAGTGGGGTTTCATCCAAAAGGCGAAATTGTAATTACATGAATCTATCCAAAAGTCTCCTAAAAAAATGCAAACCCTAATCCAAAGCATCAATCCATAACCCTACTTTCTATTCGCAGTTTAGGGTATTTATTATTTTCTTGGAGCATAGATCTAAAATTGTATTAATCTTGATCCAAGAAGACATTAGAGTGTCTTTTAAGTGTAGATTTGGCATCACCCATTGAAGATTCATTGGATTCTAAAGTGTGGTTTGCTATCTCTTTATTTTCTTAGATATAACTTCAATGAAAATATTGGTTTATTTTTGTTTATTATCATTGTGATATCTACCTCTTGGGGTTATGCTTTATTAGGGGGTGAATATGTGTGTGTTGTGATGCATTTGTGTAGATTCTAGTTTGTTAATGATTGGTTCTTTAATTGCTTGATTAAATTGGTTGGAATTTAGGGATGAAAGCCTCAAATATCCAAATGGGTTTGATGGATGAAAATCCCAAATTCTTGAAAGGTCAAACTATCCTCTAAAAAGGGGTTTGGGTGAATTTTAGGAACATTCATCATCCTTGAAAGAGGGATGTAGGAACTAGGGCAATAGTAGACAGTTAATGGCATAGTTGGCTAATTTTTGATATCATAGATATAATGGTGATTATAAGGTTGACTATACCTTGGGTACCATCCTAGAAATAGGGGTGCCCAATTGTGGCTTTGGGTGGTTTTAATTGACACACTTGTTAGGTACTCAAAAGGTTTAATAAGTGACATCTTTGAGGTTTTGTTGAAAAACTAGCCTCAAATGCTTTAAACCTAACCTACCACATCATTGTCTATTAGAGTTTGCACTAAATCTTCATGCTCTCATGCATAGGTTGCCACTAGAAAAACATAAATCCAAGATCCGTTCATAATTATTACGCTTTAATTATTCTTAGTCTCGAATTAGTCCCTTAGAAGCTGAAGAATTCTTTATCTATTAAAAGCTATTTCAAAACCCCCAAATAATTTTGTACCATAGGTTTGAATCTAGTTAGTATCTCTCATTTTGAACCTACTAAATCATCAGTAACATTTTTCCTTATGGATTCAACCCCAACTCTTAGGTGGGTAAATATATTAATAACAACAACCTTACACCTAAACTAACGTGAAGTTCAGAGTTATCAAAAATAGCTCCATTGCCGGGGAACAATTTGGCGTATTGAGTTAGTTTGGAATTTTAACCTACTTGCTTTAAATAAAACTTGTAAATATTATTTTGCTATTTAGTTTGGTTTCTTGTAATCAGATAGATTTTTGCATTTTTCTTATTTCTTACTAGGGCATCTTTGAATTAAAGTGTGATCGTTGGGTAGAAATCCTATCATGACAACCCATGTCCATATTGTGGTGGACCCCACTCTTGGAAAGATTGTGAACATACACCTCAGAGAGAGATGTATGAACCATTTTGATCTTATAAGGATTATGTTCGTCTCGATATGATAGTCGAGATGGACATTGGAGTGATTGTCCAAATGCTCCTCCCACCGTTATACTAACTCGGTTTCTAGTTCTCCTTATGATTTTGATAGGTCTTATGAGAAATAAAGGTAAGATGAAGCATGTAAAATATTGGTGTAGAAGCAATACTTCAACGTATATTGGAATGGGCAAAATCAATGGAGGATGAGTTAGAACATTAGAGAGATTGCTCAAATACCCCCTCCCTCATGATGTTATCCTAAATGCTAGTTCCTATTATAAGTTTGATAGGTGTTATGATGAGAAGAAGGAAGAGAAATATACCAGATCCAATAGCTCTGAAGATATTCTTCAAACTATCTTGGATCGGTTTACTACAACAGGGGAGAATATGCTAGACATACATTAGTCTAATGACACATTTGGAAGGGATATTGTCAAGGTAAAGGAAATGGGATGGGAACAAATCTTGAAAATGTCATTTCCCTGTCAACTTCCCAAGACGAGGTTAATCAAGAAGATAAACCAATCTATGATGATGAGCTTGGTAACAAACAACCCCTAAATTCCCAACCAACCAAATTAAATGATGATGAAGATGCCAAAATAAAGTAAATGGTACTAGAGTCAAAATATTAATCAAAGCAAATCTCCTATGATTACTCTAGTTTATTTCGGGACAAAGGTACAACGGAGGAGAAAATTCTGAAATTAAGGGTTGGACCTCATTCAACCCACTATCAATAGTATGCCTAGCTGATGTGGTGAGAATCCATCCCCCTAGATGAATGATGGATTGAGGGGTGATGGGGTCTGATTCCTATATTGTAGAATTTGACATTCCAAAAGAGCAATTGGAACCCCATCTATTAAAGGCCAAAGACCATAACTTCCAATGTACAATAAGTGGCCTATTGATATGTTCACTTTTTCCAAAGGAGCCAAACCAAAAGTTTGATGTCAAATTGGGTAAAAGGTTCAAGTCTTCGAAGTGGCTTGATAGAACTTGCGTCATCACGTCTTTATTTTTACCCAAAGAGTATTGAAGATGGAATGATCAAATATTGGGAAAAAAGGTAAAATCCTTGAAGTGGAGGCACAAATGAGGATTATAAATGGCATCGTATTGTGCCAATAAATAAGGAACTTGATGGGAGGAAACCTATCATTTTCATATTTTTATTTTTATGTTTTAGGAATAATTTACATAATTTTTATGTGCTTTGGATAGATTGAAAGACAAAAAATTGGGAAAACCAAGTTTGAGAAGTGTGGCAGCCCTACAAGAAATGGGGCCACGATCGCGACCTAAGGAGCGCAATCACAATACTGCGATTGTAGCATATATGCCGCAATCGTGATAGTCTCTCCAACCTGCACATCACTGCAGTTTTAAGGAGCCCTTTAACCTTCTTATACTTTTATGTTATGTAGTAAGGTAACTACAAGCCTTACAGTTGGGGGTGCCGCCCTACCCTTGTGTGTATTCATTGGTTTGCAATACTCGAACTTAGTTCACTTAAAGCATGAAAATTTTGTGAATTGATTGTTTTCATTTGTAGTTTTCTATTTTTGTTATTAATAATGTTGGACAAGTCTTTCTCTCTAATAGATTGAGTTACGTCACTCTTAAGGGAAAAGCATTGTGCTTGGGTTTTGAGCTATGGATGAAAGGAAAGTCTCAATATCGGTAGCATTGGAAATATAGGATTTCACTCATACCATTGGCGAAGTATGAGTAACTATATGGTTATTTTTCCCATATTAAACCAAAATGTTAGGCTAAGGCTTTAGTTGTAGCTATGAGTTAGTAAATTGAACATGGTGAAAATTCAAACCAAACAACCTACTCCATCCAAAACTTTCCAAAAAGAAAAATTAAGGGCATGGACGTGAACAACCTTGTAACAAAAATCTTTCCCTTTTTGAGACTCCATAAATTTTGACTTGTTAATATTGATAGATACTCCATTTTTGTCTCTAAAGGGAGGAGTATTTGAGCTCCCTCAGCAAATTTTGTATACCAAATTTTGTAAATATTTGTTGTTATTTAGTTTTGTTTCTTCTAGTTAGATAGATTTTTGCTTTTTTCTTATTTCTTACTATGGCATCTTTGAATGAAAGTGAGCTCGGTGGTTGGAAATCCTATCATGATAACCTATGTCCATATTATAGTGAACACCACTCTTGTCAAATTGTGGACATGCCCCTCAAAGAGATATGTATGCACCATCTCGATCTTATAGGAAGTATATTCATTCTCTATGTGGTGGTCGAGATAGACATTGGAGTAATTGTCCACAGCCCCCTCCCCCCATTATACTAACTCGATTTCTATTTTTTCTTATGATTTTAATAGGTCTTATGAGAAACAAAGGGAGGAATGAAGCGCAAAAAATATTGGTATTGAAGTAATGCTTTAACATATATTGAAATAGGCAAAATCAATGGAGGATGAATTAGAACATTAGAGTGATTGCTCAAATACCCAATCCCTTCGTGATGCAGTCCCAAATGTTAGTTCTTTTTATGAGTTTGATAGGTCTTATGATGAGAAGAATAAAGATCAACTAACTGTGTCAAATAGATTTAAAGCTATTCTTCAAACTATCTTTGATTGGGTAACTACAACAAAGGAGAACATGCAAGACATATATCAATCTAATGAGGCATTTGGAAGGGAGATGGTCAAGGTAAAGGAAATGGTCAAGGGAACAGATATTTCAAATTCCATTGTTGTTCCCACTACCAATATGAGGTTAATCAAGAAGAGAAAGCAAGCTATGATGATGATCTTGACAATAAAGAACCCTTGACTTCACAACCAACCAAATCAAATGATGATGAATATGCCAAAAAAAAGGAAATGGTAATAGAGCCAAAAATAATCAAAGCATATCTCTTATGATGACTCTAGTTTATTTAAGGGTTGGACCTTTTCCAACAAACTTTTCAACATTATGCCTAGAGAATGTGATAAGAATCCATTCACCTAGACGAATGATTGATTGTGGGGTGACTGAGTCAGATTCGTATATTATGGAATTTGAAATTCCAAAATAGCAATTGGAACCCCATCTATTAAAAGCCAAAGACCA
Source organism: Capsicum pubescens (assembly GCA_030864215.1). Taxonomy (NCBI): domain Eukaryota; kingdom Viridiplantae; phylum Streptophyta; class Magnoliopsida; order Solanales; family Solanaceae; genus Capsicum; species Capsicum pubescens. The sequence continues at coordinate 148,906,086 of CM061547.1, forward strand.
TAACTTCCAATGTACAATGAGTGGCCTATTGATATGTTCACATTCTCCAAAGGATCCAAACCAAATGTTTGATGTCAAATTGGGTAAAAGGTTCAAGTCTTAAAAGTAGCGAGATAGAACCTGATAACGCCCAAACTACAGCTCTCGTAAGAGTGTAAGCAGTCGCTGTCAAATATAGAACCCAACTGGGTTGGGTGTCGAATCCCAGAGGGAATACTTGGTCACTAAGTGTTGCAACTATTATTAGACTGTTGATCGAAAATTCCCCGGCAACGGCACCAAAATTTGATAACGCCCAAACTACAGCTCTCGTAAGAGTGTAAGCGATCGCTGTCAAATATAGAACCCAACTGGTTTGGGTGTCGAATCCCACAGGGAATACTTGGTCACTAAGTGTTGCAACTATTATTAGACTGTTGATCGAAAATTTCATGAAAAAGGGGGGGTTGGATTGTGGCGTGAATTAATGCTATCAAAGTAACAACAGAATGCTTTGTTTAGTAAGATTTAATCACAAAGAAAAATAAGTTAGGGTTATGTCCACCTTATGAGTTCTACGTATCTATTAACTACGAGTAATGCGAAATTCAGACATGCATGCACTTACAGAGATTCTTATTCTAATAGTAAATCCTAGTGTTTCTCAACCATCAAGGATTATTTCACTTTACCTCTCTCGAGCTTAAAGCGTATAACTAACGGTACGAACTCTCCAAGAGGTTAACCCAGTTACGGCACTAACGTGTAAATAGGGGTTGGTAGCCCTATTTCCTTGTCACACTCTCTTTTCCAAACATGTAACTTTTCTCTCGAACAAGTTAATGCTACAATGGCCTATTTTCTATGTTTGCAACCACGAGAATTAAATTAAAACGAAGAGAGTAATGATATAAGTAGCATACACATCAAGAATTCACAAACTCATAGTAATAGATAGTATATCAAAAGGCTTCCATAACCCTAACAGAGAAGTTTAGCTACTCATGATTGTAAAGGAAAACAACGAAGACATCATCATCATCATACAAAAACGATACAATCTAACGATGAGTACATATTGGCATCACTATAAGAATGACGTGATTTCCTCTCTAGTCGTTCTTGTAGCATTTTTTTTCTCTGTCTGAACATACAGAATCTGTAAACTGAATAAATAAAAAGTGTCGACTGACTTCTCAAAAGAAATCGTGAATGGATCAATGCATGCTGAAAAATTCAGCAAAATAGGGTTTTTATAACATCCTTGTCCTAGTCCTATTAAGTTACTGTTGCACCCCTTTTGCCCGAGACAATTTCTCCATGCGTCACATTCTGTCCATAAGCTTCCAAAAGTTGTCTTCCCTGTTCTGTGAAGTTTTCCTTTGCTGCCCAAAGGTCCACAAAGTGATGAAATCTTCATCATTAATACCTGAAAACATGCTAATCACGTAGGTTAGCTCACTTACAGGAAAATGGACTAAAAGTGCAGGAATTATATATTTTATCCTCAAAACTTAGCTATAACATGGGTAAATTATGGTGTTTAGGCGTGTAAATACACCCAACATCAACACTCCACACTTAAAGCTTTGTTTGTCCTCGAACAAAATATTACGTCCATGCAAACATCTAACTAGGATTTCACAGCAGTAACACAAAATCTTCAACAAGACATGCACAACAATTATTAACAAAGAGTAATTTTCTAGATCACTACTAGAAACCATTCAACCTCTAACATAGACTCGTGATGATGGCTAATTCGTATCCACAAGTTAAGGCACCAAGAATCATAGAAAACTACCCAAAACTCATCAACCATGTGTGTCTCACACAAGATATCACCCATAATCACTCACAAGTTTTGCATTTTTCGGAACATGGGTATAAGATTCTCGTTGCTCTCACTCTCACAAAGAATTCATATGTTGCAACTGATGACCATAGGCTTGCCCTTAGTGTAATGCTCCACTAATATCAGAATGCTAAGCTTAGGATCAAATAGGTCTTTACAGGTTATAATGTAGGCTAAGGGACAGGTAGGACTATTTTGGCCAGAAATAGTGACTATTTTCCCTAAGCGCTTTAATACATCACAATAAGCCATTAACACTCTCTTTTAAACAACCCTTCTACCTTTCTTTTCATCTAACACCCCTTTTCACCTATTTTGTTATTCAATTATAAACACAAAGATAAGAATATACAACTTATTTTTTATTTTTCTATTTCTGTTTTTTTTTCTTTTTTTTTTATAAAACACTTCTATGTCAGCCACTCTTATTCACAACAATTTCAAGTACCAATACACTCTAAGGTATCACTCTCACCCACTTTCCTCTTATTTTGTCACATGACTCTACAATTTAAAGCGCTTAGGAATTTGGATCAAATTATGGTCTTGAAAAAAATGGATTAGGCTACATATGAGGCTGTCAAAGAAAATAGCTAAAGGCTCAAAGGGGGTTAACTAGGATAATGTCCACGGGTAGGTAAAAAGAAGGTAAACAATCACAGGATGCCAAAGAAATGCCTAAATCATCTCCTAAACTCACACTCTTTATTTCGCTTTACACACACACCAGGCAAGTTCTAGCATCAGTCATAAAACAGAATATACTATAACCTCTCACACACAAGGCACATGGTCAACTTTATTGGGAGCAGTATAGACTCTTTGACCCAACAGGTGAATGAATTAAACCACACAATTATCACACAATGAGTCACACTTAGAGCCTACATGTCTCAATAGTAATGATTTTGGCACAAACTCTTGTCATAATATCATACCGCCTATCAGAACAATTTCATGTAAATCTAAAAAAATCTAAAATTAAACTAACTAATTATGACTAATTAAAACAAACAAGAACTAGAATAAATGTAGGCAAAGAAGTACAAGAAGCATACAAATACCAGCACCCCACACTTAGACGGGACACACTGTCCTCAGTGGAAAATAAATAAGGAAAACCTGATTAGTCGGACTCTTCCTCTATGTCTGGGGTCATGCCCCTGCATTGGAATCATCATTAGAGTCGTCGTCATCAGATTTATCCTCCACGTCTGAGTCTGGCTGTCGGTGATCATCATCAATCGGTACATCATCATCGAGAGGTTCCTCAAAATTTACACCTACTCCACACATAGCCCGCGCATGCTCATTCATCGGGTAGTCATAATCCAACTCCTGGAGCTCTGCATCAGTTGGAACACGTCCCCCACTCATCATGGTAAACCTCGTCATGCCATATAAATGGCGAAAGAAGCTTTCGTTGCGAGCATGTCTTTCTGCAGTGGTCAGGTTGACGCCATGCATAGTTTCAGGATCTTTAACCTTCGTAAGATCAACCTTTTTTGGGTTGTGCGGAAGATTATGGTCTGCAGGTTCCTATTCAATGTCCTCTTTCCTCAATAATATGGTCAAAAAATTGCCAAAGCTGAAGTGGGACCTCTTGTACAGCCTAGCCTTACACATTGACGACCGTATAACCGCACCAACGTGGATGGGAATATTAGTCATCAGAGCGTACACCAAGCATACTCTATCACGTGTGATCTTTGTGTACTGTGACCCTAGAATCAGGCAAGAGTTGACTATCCGCAACCATATCCGAGCTTCTCTGTTCAAGGAAGCATAGGGGAAGGTATTATGCCGACCGGTATCCTTGTGACGACTCCAACGTGCCATTGATCTTGTTACGCACAGTGTGTGTTTGATTTACCTGTATGGAGGTCTGTGATAAAGCTCCTTGAGCGGTGATGGATCCACAGATGGAAGACCCAGAAAAAAGTTGAAGAACTCCGCATTCAGTTGCAAGACTTGTCCCCGAATCTTCACTTCACTTCCGGTAGTCTTTGGGGACCAATTGGCATAGAATTCTCGCGTTAGATCAAGATTGCATTCTCCCATATCTTGGAAAATAAAATCAAGATGTAGCGCCATGATTTTATCCAAAATGCGAGGTTCTCTCTTCGCTAGACTCTCCTTTTGTATCAACTCCATGTGAACATATTTTTTCACTTTGTTGTTCTTGTACCACTCCTTTCCTTCCTCCTCTAGGACCCATTTTTTCCCGAACATGCGGCGAGGTATTTGCAGCGAGAAGAATTCAGCTTGCTCTTTTCTTCCCCTTTTCTGACCTTTCTGTGAGGTGGACGCTTTTTCTTTTCCTGGTCGACCTTTTGGTGCCATTTTACCTGAGATTAAAATAAAGTCATGTTAGCTTATCTTGGAATATTTGATCGACAAACAAACAATAATGGCACCACCCCACACTTAATTTGTTGGCACCAACTAATTAAGTGGATGATATTGATTACTCAGACTTCATCGACATACATGTAGGCGATATATTCCAACAATATGTTCAGCACAGTCATACTTTCATAGAACCTTAACTATCCTTTTCAGCTCTATGTCATGTAATCTTGACCATACTTTATGGTTTGGATTAATGCACTTTTTGAAAAAGACTACTACGTAGAGATCGAATCAAGTTGTGGCATAGAAATAATCACAACATCTCATGCTTGTATTCAGTTATGATCTTTATCTCGATGAAAGAGTCATTCAAACATTCCAACTTTCGACTTACAAGATTATGTAATTAACTTTACCATTTTGATCCCGCAAAAAGATGAAAGTGTATAACAATCAAATACAAATCGGAATAAAGTCAAGAACACCCATACGTATTCTTTCACTCAACTAGATGTATCATAGCAAACCAACCTCATTCAAATCACCAACACCACTTCAAGTTTTAACAAATCATTATAGGCGTAGTATTGTAATAACTACGGAATATAAAAGAAGAACTTACTTGGTGATGGACTTGGAAGATGATGTTGCAAGGTTAGATGAGCAAAAAGAAAAGTTTTGAGAGATTTGGGAAGGTTAGGTGGAACCTAGGTTGAGCAAACAATGTGATTTTGTCTCAAGGTTGAAGTTCTATTTATAGACCAAGGCTTGGGTCGGGTTTGACCCATGAAACATTGGGTTAGGAGACCAAAAAGCATAAGTAGGTGGCACCTAATGCTTTCCCTATGCTTAGCATAGGCGGCGCCTTTAGCAAAGCCTAGTTGAGCATAGGCGGCGCCTATGCTATGGCATTGTAGATTCAGAGAGCAAAGGCAATGGCATAGGCGGCGCCTTTAGCTTTGCCTAGTTGAACATAGGTGGCGCCTATGCTATAGCCTAGTTGGGTATAGGCAGCGCCTATGCTATGGCATTGTTGATTCAGAGAGAAAAGGCAATGGCATAGGCGGCGCCTTTAGAAAAGCCTAGTTGAGCATAGGCGGCACCTATGCTATGGCATTGTCGATTCAGAGAGCAAAGGCAATAGCATAGGCCTTGCCTTGTCCGTTGCCTAGATTTACATAGGCCTTGCCTTGTCTATTGCCTAGATTTGTATAGGCAATGCCTAACCGAAAGCCTTTTGCTCCTTCATTACTCACTTACTACCTTTAACATTGCTCACTTTCAAATCAAAATTTGAGACCAAGCTCCTTTTTTATACGTCTTCCCCTACACTTAATCAAAAACAACAAAAACGATTAGAAAGATTGGTTACCTCCCACCAAGCGCCTTAGTTTTGGTCGTGGCTCAACTCTTTTTCTTGGATTTTTTATTTACCAAAACAAACTCCTGGAAAACAAAATGACTAAAAATGATGGGTTGCCTCCCATGTAGCGCTTGATTTATTGTCGCGGAACGACATAGTTACCTCGATTACTTAGACTTCGTCGAGATAGATGGTGGCCATGCATTTTATCGAGTCAAGAGGACCGATATATGGCTTCACACGTTGGCCATTCACCTTGAAGACACCACCATTTTTGTCTTCTAACTCTACTACTCCAGACGAGTAGACTTGGCTAATTCTGAATGGACTAGACCATTTAGACTTCAACTTACCTGGAAATAGCTTCAGTCTGGAGTTGAAAAGAAGTACCATATCACCCTTCTGAAAGTTTCTTTGGATAATCCACCGATCATGGTACTTTTTCATCCGTTCCTTGTAGAGGTCTGCCCTTTCATACGCATGTAGAAGGAATTCATCCATCTCATTCAGCTGTTCCAATCTCAGATTAATAGCATCATCCCAATTCAGGTTAAGCCTCTCAACGCCCACAATGCTTTATGTTCGAGCTCAATAGTCAAATGACAAGCCTTCCCATAAACTAATTGGTACGGGGACATGCCAACTGGTGTCTTTAATGCGGTCCTATAAGCCCATAAGGCATCATCCAGATTTCGGGACCAATCCTTCCTACTAGAATTTACAGTCTTAGCAAGGATCATCTTGATCTCCCGATTAAAAACCTCTACCTGCCCACTAGTTTGTGGGTGGTAAGGTATACCTACCTTATGTTTCTTGACCCCATATTTCACCAATACGGCTCTGAACAGCTTGTTACAAAAGTGTGATCCTCCATCGCTTATGATGGTACGTGGTACCCCAAAACGAGAGAAGATATTTCTCTTTAAGAATGCTACAACACGCTTACCTTCATTATCAGCCAGCGCTACCACTTCGACCCATTTGGATACATAATCCACAACAACTAGAATATATTTCATCCCAAACGAACTCACAAATGGGCCCATGAAATCAATACCTCATACATCAAATAGCTCCACTTCGAGAATTTTAGACATGGGCATCTCATGGTGCTTTGAGATAGAGCCTTGCCTCTAAAACTGATCACATCTTCTCACAAAATCGTAAGCATCCTTGAATAATGAAGGCCAATAATAGCCGCTTTGTAATACCTTCCTGGTTGTCCGATCACCTGCATGGTGACCCCCAACTTGGGAAGCATGACTTGCTTCCAAGATGCTAGGCACCTCCACATAAGAGATGCATCGCCTAATAACACCATCAGCGCATCATCGAAAAAGATACGGTTCATCCCAGAAGTAGTGTTTCACATCATGCATGAATTTTCTCTTTTGATGAAAGGAGAGATTCTCAGGCACCACTTTACTTACCACGTAGTTCGCAAAGTCTGCATACCACGGTAAGTCTTCCACCATAGCAGCTAGGATCTCTTCGTCGGGAAATGCATCATCAATCTCAAGGTCGGGTTGCGCTATGTGCGCACTCTCAAGTCTAGATAGATGATCAGCTACTTAGTTTTCGCAACCTTTTCTATCCTTTACCTCGAAATCAAATTCTTGAAGCAATAACACCCACCGAATTAGTCTTGGCTTAGTATCCTTCTTTTCCATTAAATATCTCAGAGATGCATGATCTATATGAACCACCACTTTGGTTCCCAACAAGTACACACGGAACTTTTTAAAAGCATAAACAACTGCTAGAAGCTCTTGTTCCGTGACGGTATAGTTCTTCTGGGCTCCATTCAAGGCCTTGCTCGCATAGTAAAGTGGATGAAATAGCCTTTCTCTTTTCTGACCAAGTACAGCACCCAAAGCTACCCCACTTGCATCACACATCACTTCAAACGGTAGAGACCAATCGGGTGCTACAATAATAGGAGCTTCAACTAGCTTCCCTTTGAGGCATTCAAATGCCTTCAAGCAATCTTCACCGAAGTCGAACTTTGCATCCTTCTCCAAGAGTTTGCATAATGGACTAGCAATCTTGGAGATGTCTTTGATAAACCTTCGATAAAAACCCGCATGACCGAGGAAACTACGAACTCCCTTTACAGAAATTGGAGGTGGTAGTTTCTCGATAACTTCAATTTTGGCTCGATCAACCTCAATTCCTCTTTCGGAGACTTTGTGCCCAAGAACAATGCCTTCCTAAACCATAAAATGGAACTTCTCCCAGTTTAGCACCAAGTTGAACTCAACACATCTCTGTAACGCCATACTCAGATTCGCCAAGCACGATTCAAACAATTCACCCACAACTGAAAAATCGTCCATGAACACCTCCAAGGTGTCTTCAACCATATCCGAAAAAATGGACATCATACAACGCTAAAAAGTGGCAGGTGCGTTACATAAACCAAATGGCATACATTTGAAGGCAAATGTACCATATGGGCATGTAAAAGTGGTCTTCTCTTGATCCTCAGGAGCAATACAAATCTGATTATATCCGGAATAACCATCTAAGAAACAAAACCATCCCTTCCCTGCCAATCGATCAAGCATTTGGTCCATGAATGGCATTGGGAAGCGATCCTTAAGCGTCCACGAATTCAGCGTCTGGTATTCCATACACACTCTCCACCCTGTGACAGGTCTGAGTGGAATCAACTCATTCTTTTCATTCGCAACTACCGGCATGCCCCCTTTCTTGGGCACACACTGTACCGGACTTACCCACTTACTGTCGAAGATTGGATATACTACCCCAGCATCTAACCACTTAATAATTTCTTTTTTCACCACCTCTTGCATGGGTGGATTCAAACGTCGTTGATGCTCAATGGTAGGCACACAATTTTCCTCGAGCTGAATCTTGTGCATACATATCCCAGGAGGGATACCAATAATATCAGCAATAGTCCAACCGATGGCTCTCTTGTATCTCCTCAGAACAGAAATAAGAGTCTCAACCTGCTGCTCACCTAAATCAGCCGCAACAATAACCGGAAGTATATCACCACTTCCCAAAAATGCATATTTTAGGTGACTAGGCAGCTCCTTCAATTCTAGCACTGGTGGTTCTTCAATGGATGGCTTTTCTAGTGGTGAAGGGCAATTTTTAAGATCCAGATCCATCTTATTAGGAGCATGAGAATAGGAGCCAATTCATGTTAGAGCACAAATAGTTTCTTCATATTCTTCAACATCCTCACGCTCAAAATTCATAAGTACAACAGCCAATGGATCAACAATAAGCTACTTCTCTACAGATAATTCTTTCTCATCATCATAATAAACATCAGCTACAGAGAACACATTCATATATTTAGGCTTCTTCATTGATTTGCATACATCAAAACGAACCACTTCGTCATTCATCCGAAATAAAAGCTCATTAGCTCTTAGATCAATAAGCGCACTTTCTGTTGCAAGGAAAGGACGCCCCAAGATTATGGGAACTTCAGAATCCACCTCGCAATCCAGAATAACAAAGTCTGCAGGAAAGATGAAGGTGGAAACCTTCACCAATACATCACATAAGATACCAACAGGTCATTTTACCGACCTATCTGCCATCACGAGCTGCATATTGGTTGGTGTAGGATCACCCAAACCTAACTTTCTGTAAATGGATAGTGGCATCAAATTAATGCTAGCTCCCAAATCGCACAATGCCTTAGCAAAATCCAAAGATCCAACCGTGCACGGAATAGTGAAAGCACCAGGATCTGCCTTCTTCTAAACTAGCGATCTTGTAGCGATTGCACTGCAATGATGAACATTATCTGCCAGCTCATAGCTTGCTGCCCACTTCTTTGTCAAAATGTCCTTCATGAATTTAGCGTATCCGGGCATCTTCTCTAGCGCGTCCACCAAAGGAACATTAATAGTTAGCTGCTTTAACATAGTCATGAATTTACTGAACCTGGTCTCCTTGGATTTCTTCTTCAGTCTCTGAGGAAAAGGTGGTGGTGGAAGGGGAATAGTGTTCTCTGCCACTTCTTGTTTATCCTACTTCCGATTGTCGATCTTCTCAGGCTGCAGACGTCTAGGGGTAACGTCAGGGACACTATCTTTTGCTTCTACGGCATCTTCGTATTCTGCATCAATAACATTATCTGATATATTATCAACCACCTTCTTGCCTTTGGATGGATTTTCCAATGCTTTACCACTCCTGGTAGTAATAACCATACATGATCCATCGTTCCTTGGGTTTTGCACAGTGTCGCTAGGTAAAGTGCCAGCCTTTCTTTGATTGAATGCCGCTGAGAGTTGACTCAATTATTGCTCCAGCTGTTTTATTGCAGTAGAATGCGAGTCAACCAATTGATTTATTGATGACAAATCATTCTTTACCTCAGTAACGCCCATATTGGTTGCCTCCACCCCTTTCAACAGCTTAGCCATCATATCATCCATGGACATCTTTCCAGAGCCAGATGTTAAAGCCTCACGGTTTCCAGGAGGAACATACAAACCACTCCTGTCAGTCTTATTCTTCCAACCACCTTGATCGCGGTCCTTGTATCCAGATTTATCATAATAGTTCCGACCTTGGTTTCCTTGGGCATTGCCTCAAAACCCCCCCTAATTATTCAAATAATTTGCTTCCTCCTTAGAATCTGATTCATCTCTTCCCTGTGACACCACAACCTTGACTTTTTCGGTCTTCCCTGATAATAAATTCTTGGTAAGAAGATCCATCTGCGTTATCGTGTGAGCCATATCCTGGTCACGTTCCTCTTGTCTTCGTCTCTACTTTGCAGTCATGCCAATAGATACAGTAGAGCTCGCTACCTCAGAATCCCTGGTATGCCAAGCTCTACTCTGCTTTGTCATACAATCCAGCATATCACTCGCCTCAATAAAAGTAAGGTCCATGAATGACCCTCCTGCAGCATTATCAACCACTGGCTTTGTCACCGAGTTCAAAGCCCTATATAATATTTCCATCAAGTGGATATTCGTCATCTGATGGTTTGGGCACCGCATAAGCTTCTTCTTGAACCTCTCCCATGTTTCGTGGAGAGCTTCAGTTAGAAGCTGTCGGAAATTGCTGATCTCATCTCTTAATTGTGCTTTCTTGGATGGCGGAAAGAATCTTTCTAGGAAAGCGTCTTTCAGTTGCCTCCAATTAGTAATAGAATTAGGAGTTAGCCCGTTCAGCCATAGAGTTGCCTCCCCAGACAGAGACAATGGAAATAAGCGCAGCCGAATTGCATTCTGCCCAACTCCTAGATTGTCAAACGACATGCATATTGAAATAAAGTTGATCAGATGCATATTTGGATCATCGCCTGCGAGTCCACCAAATAAACCCTTGAGCTGCAATAACTGAATCATGGTGCTAGTGATATTGAACTTAGCTCCAGGTGCCAAGGGAGGAGGAATAATAGCCCCTGTGGCACCAGCTCCATCCAGATCGTCATCATCATCATCAAAAAGAGCCTGCACAGCTCAGCGGTCAGGTCTCATTCTAGCTTGACGTTCTCTCCTATGCATAGGTACCGCCACCTCATCTGCACGCCGTGGATTAAGTAACTCATCATCACCCAGGTCCTCATCATCAGGACTTCTTGCCCGACCTGCGTTATCAATATTCTGTTGATGTACTTGAGCAGCTGCCAGTGCAGCTAATCTAGCCTGCTCCTGTTGAGCCGCCCTTCTGTCAATGTCACGCTGTGCATCCATTTTGCCAATAAGTTGAGGTTCAGTATTTATGGGTAATAATGGCTGACTAGAACTACGAGTATTTGGCATGCACTCAACAGAACCTGAGTAAAACAAAAACAACAACTAAAAGTAAAATTTGAGAATCTTTGACAAAAGGGTCTAGTAACTATCACAAACTTAGTTGAAAACTGTATTCCCCAGCAACGGAACCAAAATTTGATAACGCCCAAACTACAGCTCTCGTAAGAGTGTAAGCGGTCGCTGTCAAATATAGAACCCAACTGGGTTGGGTGTCGAATCCCACAAGGAATACTTGGTCACTAAGTGTTTCAACTATTATTAGACTGTTGATCAAAAATTCCCCGGCAACGGTGCCAAAATTTTATAACGCCCAAACTACAGCTCTCGTAAGAGTGTAAGCGGTCGCTGTCAAATATAGAACCCAACTGGGTTGGGTGTCGAATCCCACAGGGAAATACTTGGTCACTAAGTGTTGCAACTAATATTAGACTGTTGATCGAAAATTTCACGAAAAAGGGGGGATTAGATTGTGGCATGAATTAATGCTATCAAAGTAACAACAGAATGCTTTGTTTAGTAAGATTTAATCACAGAGAAAAATAAGATAGGGTTATGTCCTCCTTATGAGTTCTACGTATCTATTAACTATGAGTAATGCGAAATTCAGACATGCATGCACTTATATAGATTCGTATTCTAATAGTAAATCCTAGTGTTTCTCAACCATCAAGGAACATTTCACTTTAACTCTCTCGAGCTTAAAGCGTATAACTAACGGTACGAACTCTCCAAGAGGTTAACCCAGTTACGGCACTAACGTGTAAATAGGGGTTGGTAGCCCTATTTCCTTGTCACACTCTCTTTTCCAAACATATAACTTTTCTCTCGAACAAGTTAATGCTACAATGGCCTATTCTCTATGTTTGCAACCACGAGAATTAAATTAAAACGAAGAGAGTAATGATATAAGTAGCATACATATCAAGAATTCACAAACTCATAGTAATAGATAGTATATAAAAAGGCTTTCATAACCCTAACAGAGAAGTTTAGCTACTCATGATTGTAAAGGAAAACAACGAAGATATCATCATCATCATACCAAAACGATACAATCTCACGATGAGTACGTATTGGCGTCACTATGAGAATGACGTGATTTCCTCTATAGCCGTTCTTGTAGTATTTTTTTTGTCTATCTAAACTTACAGAATCTGTAAACTGAATAAATAAAAAGTGTCGATTGACTTCTCAAAAGCAATCGTGAATGGATCAATGCATGCTGAAAAATTCAGCAAAATAGGGTTTTTATAACATCCTTGTCCTAGTCCTATTAAGTTACTACTGCACCCCTAAGTATTTAAAAATACTGCTTTTGCCCGGGACAATTTCTCTATGCGTCACATTCAGTCCATAAGCTTCCAAAAGCTGCCTTCCCTCTTCTGTGAAGTTTTCCTTTGCTGCCCAAAGGTCCACAAAGTGCTGAAATCTTCATCAATAATACCTAAAAACATGCTAATCACGTAGGTTAGCTCACTTACAGGAAAATGGACTAAAAGTGCAGGAATTATATATTTTATCCTCAAAACTTAGTTATAACATGGGTAAATTATGGTGTTTAGGCGTGTAAATACACCCAACATCAGAACCTTCATCGTCATACCTCTACTTTTTCCCAAAGAGCATCTAAGATGGAATAATCAAAAGTTGGGCAAAGGGTTCAAATCCTCTAAGCGGAGGAACAAATGAGGATTATAAAAGGCTTCGTGTTGCGCAGATAAATAAGGCGCTTGATGGAAGGAAACCCATAATTTTCATATTTTTATTTATATGTTTTAGGAAAAATTTACATAATTTTCATGATTTGTAGGTTCTTTGAATAGATTAATAGCCAAAAATATGGGAAAACCAAATTTGAGAAGTGTGGCAACCCTACAGAAAATAGGGCAAAATAGGGGAGGAAAATGCCTCAGGTACCGCGATCGCAACCTGATTATCGCGATCTCAATATCGTGATTGTGGCATAAATACTGCGATCGCAACACCCTCTACTACCTGCAGCTTGGTTATCACTGCGATTTCAGGGAGCCCTTTAACCTTCTTATGTTTTTAGGTTATGTAGTGAGGTCACTACAAGCCTTACAGTTAGGGGAGAGAAACTACCCTTGTGTGTATTCATTGATTTGCAATACTAGAACTTAATTTACTCCAAGCATGAATTTTTGTGAATTAATTGTTTTTGTTTTTACTTTTCTATTTCTTTTAATTATGTCAGACGAGCCTTTCCCTATGATAGATGAATGACATTATTCTTAAGGGTATCGGTCCTGGGTTTTAAGCCATGGATGTAAGGGAAGTCTGAGTACCTATAGCATTGGAAATTTGGGATTTCACTCATACCATTGGCAAAGTCTAAGTCACCATATGGTTGGTTTTCCCATATTAAGAAAAATTGTAAGGCTAAGGCTTTGGTTGTAGCCGTGAGTTAGCAAATTGAGCATGGTGAAAATGCAAAACAAACACCCACCTGCGTCCAAAACTTTTCAAAAAATAATAAAGGGCCTGGACATAAGCAACCTCTAAAAAAACTTTTTCTCTTTTTTGTGACTCCACAAATTTTGACTTGTTAATATTGATAGATACTCCATTTTTGTATCTAGTGGAAAGGACATTTGATCTCCCTCGGCGAATATTGCATGCCATGATGGTGAGCTACTTGAATTCATTTCTTGTATACTTGTGTTATCTAAAACTTTCTCCGTTAGTCTTTCAAAGCTAGGTTTTATTGTATGTGGTTGGAGAAGTGATGTTAGGACATATTTGTGACTTTGGAAACCACTCAAGCTTAAAAATCCTACTCGTGCATGATTGTAATCCCTAGTTACCCACTTTGAACCTTTAGACTACTTTGTTGGCAAACCCATTACAAGCCGTGAACCATTTCTTTTATCCTCTTTTGAAACATACCATCCTTGAACTTAAAGATGAAATTTAAGGCTAAAAGTCTAAGTTTGGGCCGGTGAACGTTGATGGAAGGAAGTTTGGGGACATAAAGTGGTAGTAAAATGCCAAATGTGCCTAAGTGTTTAAAATAAAAGAATAGAAAAAGAAAGGATCCAATAAAGGAAACAATTGCATTAAAATTACAAGATATAGAAATAGAAAGAAATAGGTGAATAATGGAAGAAAAAAGTAGGCATATATAAAAAGAGAGAAAACAAAGAGGAGTGGCCCATAGTCAAAAAGGCAAATTAAATAATGTGATGTTGATATTCAAGGAAGGGTGTAGCCGTGTTGAACTAAATGATATCCTACCCTAAACTGAACTTACATTACAAGATTAGAAAATCCTTCGAGATATCCAACCATGTACTTTCTTCGTTGTGGTGATTTAAAATAGGGGCAAGCCTATAGTATGACACTTATTGCATAGATATTTCTTTTAAAAGGGAGAGAGTTTTTGCACTTAAAATTCCTTATTGCATATTTGGTATTTTGGTGTGTGGAATTCACTTTCTTGTGAGGTTGGCATGTGAACAAGTTGAGGTTTTGTCACCTCCCGAGCAATGAGGCAAGTGGAGTATAGTTTAGTTGTGGTTAAAAAGGATTCACTTCTAGAGTGTTAATTTTTTTTTCTTAGTTTCTCTTTAAAGTCTTGTGCATCCTTGGATATTACATCATATGATGAGGGTTGTAGTGGAAAATAGCTTAGCCCATGTAAATGAGCTACTTCAGGTAGCGACTAAGGTTGAAGTCATTGTGATCTTTAAGGCTGATGTTTCGGAATAGATGATTATATGTCATGGTAAGAGGTAGAGTTTCTAGAGGATAAGCAAAATCTTCAAGTTATGGGTGTTGATGAGTGGTGATTTTACCACTCATTTGCACTCATCATTTGTGCACTTTTCCTTGTCTTGAATGAATAAGTGAGACATAATTGTGATTGAATGCACTAATATCCACATTTTGCAGGCACGAAAGTGATGAGATAAAAAGATATGGATTGGAGGTACAAAAAGAAACAAAAGGAAGCAAATAAGTGCAGTTGACTAATGCCCGCGATCGTGCCAAGTCAAACTGGTCAAAGGGTCACGATCGCGTGGAATTTCCTACGTTTGCTAAACCGCGGTCGTGTTAGAGACACCGCGACCATAGCCTAGTGGGATTTCAACAAAGGGGAAAAATCATAAATGCACGAATCTTTCCCAAAATTTCCCAACAAAAGAAGACTAAATCCCTAATCCAAAGCATCAATCCACAACCCTACTTTCCATCCTTAGTTTAGATTTTTTGTAATGTTCTTAGAGCTTGGAGCTAAACTTGTACTAATCATGAGCTAAGAATACATTACAGTACTTTTAAGTGTATATTTGGCATCACCCATTGAAGATTCATTGGATTCTAAAGTGTGGTTTACCATCTCTTTATTATCTTATAATATTGGTTTATTTATGTTTATTATCATTATGATTTTCTAGATCTAACTCTTGGGGTTATGCTTAATTAGGGTGCAAATGTGTATGGGTTGTGATGTATTTGTGTTGATTATAGCTTGTTGATGATTGGTTCTTCTATTTCTTGATTAAATTGGTTGGAATTTATGGTTGAAACCCCTAAATACCCAAATGTGTTTGATGGGCGAAAATCCAAAACACTTGAAAGCTCAAACTATCCTTGAAAGAGGGGTTTGGGTGAATTTTAGGAACCTACATCATCCTTAAAAGAGAGATGTAGGAACCTAGGAAATAGTAGACAATTAATGATATAGTTGGCTAATTTTTTCTATCTTAGAAATATGGGTGATTATGAGGTTGACTATACCTTGGGTACCATCCTAGAAATAGGGGTGCCCAATTGAGGTTTTGGGTGGTTTTAATTGACACACTCGTTAGGTAATCCAAAGGGTCAATGAGTGATATCTTTGAGATTTTATTGGAAAACTAGCGTCAAAGACTTTAAACCTAGCCTACCTAATCATCGTCTATTAGAGTTTGCACTAAATATTTATGCTCTCATGCATAGGCTGCCCCTATGAAAACCTAAACCTAAGATCGGTTCGTAATTATTTACGCTCTAATTATTCTTAGCTTGAATTAGTCCCTTAGAATCCCAAGAATTCTTTATATTTTAAAAGCTATTTCAAAACCCCCAAATCTTTTTGTACCATAGGTTTGAATTTAGTTAGTGGATCTCATTTTGAACCGACTCAATCGCCACTCACATTGTTCCCCGTGGATTCGACCCCAACTCTTAGTTGGGTAAATATATTGACAACTATCGCCTTGCACCTAAATTGATGTGTAAGTTTAGATTTATCATAAGCAACTCCCTATCCTAGATGCTAATTTGAATTCCTTATTTTATAAAAGAATACAAACCACACTTTGTTCATCTCGATATACTATTTCCGTATTCGCTCTCCCGGGATCACAAGGTTTACTATAGATTTAAACTAAGGGTGATCAAGCCTCAAAATAGTTAATCAAGAATAAACACACAACCAATAATTATAAGCAAATCAAACAAACTTAAGTCAAAACAATACTACTCAAGTTGTGGCTTTAACCCCGGAAAGGGAGTTTCTAGCCACTCATAGTCATAATCAACATCAAAATAATTGTATGAATGATTAAAACCCATAAAAAAAGCTAAACTAAAGAATAAAAACTTAAAATAAATTTATAGTAGCCTTCTCAAGGCTCCAATACATCCAATTATTGTCCAAGAATGATTAAAAGTGTATTCAAAGTATTATTTATTGCAAAGTAGAAGAGCTAAACTGTGTAGGACAAGGATCACTTTTTGGCCGTGCTTAAAATGACCAACGCGTCATATTACTAACTCAACCCAGTTATCCAACTCAGCTCATTTCTAAATCAACCCAATTATCTAACGCGTCGCATTGTTAAATCCATTCAACTAAGTGGTACGTCGCATCTAATTCCTGTCAGCTCACTGGAAGTTGCTTCCAAAATTTTGGTTATTTATCGAACGTCCTATCCTTTTCCCATGCCTTTTGTACTATATTTACAATGAATTTCCAGCCTTTATATCATCAATATATCACCATATTCATCTCATAAATATTCCTACATAATCACACCACGAATTAAACACAATAGCAACAAAATATCCATTACGATGAATCAAAATAAAAGCTAAGATAGGCTAGATTCCATGATCTTCAACTTTATGTTCCAACTCTTAACTTAATCCAATTGAACCTTGCACATCACCAACAAGTTACTGCACTCATAATTACATATATTAAACCATTTGGATCTCCTTTAAAACATTAGAATCAAACGAAACCAACTAGACACACACCTAGCTTAAACTAGTAAAACTAGCTTCCTCGATTGAACTCTAAATGACTCAATTAAGTACAAAATTATTGAAAAACATTTTTAACCATTGTAATTACGTCCTTGAACACTTAACATTATTTTTTATATCATATCAACACATAAAGCACACAAATTTCCCTCAAAACAAGGCTTAATAAGCTAGAATACCAACACTAGAATGCTTAAATACACCCAACACTAGTCACTTCCGTAAAGTGTTGCAGATCCTAAAGAATCAATGACTATATGCTAAATTTTCTAAGTATGATTTTCGTTGAATATGTTACTTTTTTGGGTTATGTTTTTTCTAGTGAAGGGATTATGGTGGATCCATAGAAAGTTGAGGCAGTTAAGAGATGGCCTAGACCCATGACTCCAACTAAAATTCGGAGCTTCTTGGGTTTATTCGAGTATTATAGAAGATTTTTGGAGAGTTTTTTTTATTGCTTCTCCTATTGACTAAGTTGACTTAGAAAAATGTGAAGTTCCTATGGTCCAATGCTTGTGAGGGTAGCTTTAAGAAGTTGAAGGATAAATTTTCTTCAGTTCCAATTTCGACCCTACTCGAGGGTAGTAATGGTTTCATTATTTATTATGATATATCTCATGTTGGACTGGGTTGTGTTTTGATGTAGCATAACAGGGTTCTTCAGTATTTTTCTAGGCATCTTAAGATACATGAGAAGAATTATATGACTTATGACTTTAAATTATTGGTTGTGGTGTTTGCATTAAAGATATGGTGTCATTACTTATATATGGTTCATGTTGACAACTATTCAGATCATAAGATTTTGTTGTATGTGTTCACCCAGAAGGAGTTGAATCTTAGGAAAAGGAGATTGGTTGAGTTTCTCAAGGACTTTGATATATGTCTCCATTATCATTCAGGTAAAGCTAATGTTGTTGTTGATGCTTTTAGCAGATTACCTATAGAAATATTATCTTATGTGGATGAGGAAAAATGAGGTTTAGTGAAGGATATTCACTATTTGGATAATCATAGAGTTTGCCTTTTAGACTTTGAGGATGAAGGTATGATTTTGAGAGAGGTGGTTAAGTCATCTCTTGGTGTTAAGGTGAAGAAGAAGCAGGTTTTAGATCCTATCTTGATGTAGATCAAGGATGATGTGGGTCACTAGAGGTTGTGGAATTTGAGATTGGTGGTGATGGTATCTTGAGGTACCAAGGTATATTATGTGTTACAAATATTGATGGTTGTGAGAAAAAATATTGTATGAGGCTCATGAGTCATGGTATATGGTTCATCCTGGTTCGATGAATATGTACCATGATTGGAAGGAAATTTATTTATGGAATAACATTAAGAGGGATGTGGCAAATTTTGGAGATAAGTGCATGGTGTATCATCAAGTAAATATGGAGAACTTGAGACTTAGTGGGTTGTCTCAAGAAATAAAGTTGTCAGTGTGAAAGTGTGAAGTGATTAATATGGATTTCATTACCCATCTTCTGCAATCTTGAAATTAGTTTGACTTCATTTGGGTCATCGTGGATAGGATGACTAATTTTGCTTATTACTTTCTCATAAGGACTAACTATTCTAGGAGGACTATACTAAATTATTTATTCAAGAGATCATAAAGTTGCATGGTGCTCCAGTTTCCATCATAGCTGATTGAAGTACTTAGTTCTAATATTAATTTTGGCATTCTTTTCAGAGATGTTTGGGAACTAAGGTGAACCTTAGCATTGTTTTCCACCCTTAGAAGGATGGACAAGCAGGGAGGACCATTCAGGCGTTGGAGGATTTTCTAAGCTCCTATGTTATTTACTTTGATGGTAGTTGGGCTGATCATTTTTCTTTCATAGAGTTTGCATGCAATAATAGCTATCACTCGAGTATTTAAATGGCTCAGTTCGAAGCATTGTAAGGTTGTAGGTGTAGATCTTCTATTGGGTGGTTTGAAGTTTGTGAGACTATATTATTTGGTCTTGATTTTGTTTACCATGCTATAGAGAAGGTAAAGGTAATTAAGGATAGGCTTAAGACAGCCCAAAGATGTTGAGGAGAATGGAGTTAAAGTTTAAGGCTGGTGACTTAGAGTTCTTTAAGGTGTCTCCTATGATGGGAGTAATGAAATTTTGAAAGAAATCGAAGCTCATTCCCTGGTATGTAGGCTCGCTCATGATTTTAAGGAGAGTGGGTAATGTGGCTTATAAGTTGGATCAGCCTTCGAGCTTCAGTTTTATTCATCCGATTTTTCATGTTTTGATGTTGAGGAAGTGTGTGGTTAACCCATCCTTGATTATCACTTTGGAGAGTGTTGGTATTTTAGATTCGTTATTCTATGAGGTAGTCCTAAATGAAATTTTGGATAGAAAAGTCCGTCGTTTGAGAACAAAGGATGTGGCTTTGGTAAAGGTTCTAAGGTGGAACCAAAAGATTTAATAAGCTACCTGGGAAGACGAAAATGACATTAAGTCCAAGTATCCATTATTGTTTCCCGCTTTGGATAGTCATGCTTAAGGTATTTGTATCCATAAACATCTTTATTTTTTGTCTTTCTTAAAGTAACTGTGGTTACATTTCTATGTTTAATTGCACTAATGGATGCCTTGACTCATCATTCAAGGATGAATGATGAGTCAATATAACACCCTCGATTTTGGTCCTTAAAAAATCCTTGAGATTTGAGCCCACTACCCTGACTATGATTTACCATACTAGTTGTAATGTCTCTATATTTCATATGATATGAATCGTAGCCTAACCATTGTAGGTTTCTTGAGCTACTACTCAGACCATGACTTGTCCATACGAGTTGTAATGTTTCTATATTAGTTGTATAATAGAAATCGTAGTCACAGTAGTATGATTACCCAAATATTCTATCTTAATTACAACAAGGATACTATGAGTCATAGGGTCATTTGACGAGTCATGTGATGTGAGTCGTGGGGTCACCATAGAAGGTTCCTTTTGCTACAGTAAAGACTATGACTCGTGGTGACGAGTCGTAGGGTGTCCTTACGAGTAAAAGCAGACCCGTCGTCACTGGCGATAAATTCTCAACTTTTAATCAATGGAACTTTGGACATTTCTCTTTTCCCCAATAATAACCCATGACCTTAAATCATATTGGGGACCCTATTTTCAACACTTATCAATCATAAACACTCTCTTTACTCTCTAAAATTCCCTATTCAAAGGCAAAGCTAGGGTTTCAAGAGTTTTGTCCTTTTGGGCTCAAGGGTGGTTTCTTCTCCAAATTTCTTGGTGATTAAGGGATGTATCTCTCTCCCGAAACTTGTGTTTTCATATTGAATAAAATTGGTTTACTATTTACATGGTTTTGATGTTAGGTTTTGAATGATGGGTTGAGGGTTTTGGATTTAATTTGTTTAAATGCTTTTCCCATGATTACTATGGAATAATTATACATGAATTATTGATTTGAACACTCATTGGGGTGCGTGGGAATGGTGAACAAAATTAGGGGTACAAGGATTCCCCAAATTTGCAAATAATAAAAATAGGGATACAAGGATTCCCTAAACTTGTGAACAATAATACTAGGGGTACAAGGATTACCGAAATAATTGAATTTTGGTATTGAAATTGATAAAAACCCCAATACACATGCATAATTGGTTTCGGAATGTTAATAATCATTTGATTTGGCTTACTTTTCTTTAAAAATAATGCATTGCATAAATGGCTATATCATTAAGAATGATTTTGGAAAAATTGTAGGGTATAAGGAATCCCCTAAGTTGATTTTAGTAATGGATTTTAGGGTACAAGGATTCCCCAAAGTAATGGCTTAATGATATTTGCCTCCAAGTTATAGTCGGTATGATGATACCACTTGATTATGCCTTAATGAATGACTCTTTGAACTAATGGATAGGTTATGTGTTAAATATATTAATTAGGCCTAAAGGGGGTTGTGTAGCTACCCGTAAGGGTGTGAGTTTTGAGGGACCAATACTGGAAACTCATGTTTTTTGACGTGGGGGTTGGTCTTGATGACCGTGTGCTTATGTCACACTATATATATTTCATTTATGGATGGTGTAGGGTATGACGATTCCCCATCCCTCTATGATATCTTTGGTTCATACGACTAACACACACTAGGGCCCGACTAGGGGGAGACAACTGCACCCATATAGACAGTGGGTAGTTTTATGATGGTAAAGATTCATAGACTAGACTAATATTTTAAAGTTCATTCTAAACCTTGTTCCCTCTCCTAGAATCATATATTTATAGGTATATGAATGGATGTGTACATGTGTATTGATTTGAACTGTTCTTGTATTGATGGCATTATTTTATCCCCTTATCCCTAATTTACATGCCAGCACTCAACCCTCTAAAAAATTTTAGAAATTGTATCCCCATGCAATGCTAGATACCGAGACTCTTCTACTTTTTCTGTACACAGTGATAGGATTTTTGAGTTGTCGGCAATCAGCTTTGAAGTGGCGAGCTTCTGTTTTCCAAAAGGTCGTTACTTCTTGGTTTATCCGTTATCATATATTTTCTTTTGACTTATTTTTCTTCTATCGTCAGGGGCATGTCGTAAATTTGATTGATTTGTTTCGTTTGAGGCTTTGTGTACTGTGGATTGGGAATTGTTGTTGACACTCACATATACTTCTGAGTTGTTTATAATTTTACCTTGTTATATGATTAGAATTTATCCATTTCTTTTTGTATTTTAATCTTATTGGTTGCAAAAGGGGTGGTCTACAGTCGTTGGTGGACTTGAGATACCCATTATGGAGAGGCCTTGGTTCGGGTTGTGACACTAACTCAGTAGAAAATGGCCTAAAATCTAAAAATCAACATTTAAAGAGTTGAATCATTAATAAAGCAGAAAATAAAAGACTAGACATAGATAAGTAGAAGGAAAAAGGGTAACTCTGACTCTAAGATATCATCCAATCTCAAAAAGCAACCCTGCACAAGCATCACATCAACGGCGGCAACTAGAAATTATATTTTTCCCAAAAAGGTATAGAATTGTAGTATGAGTAAAAAACCACGGGAACTCAATAGGCATCATCGACTGACTGAGATACATTATGACATAAATATGATAAGATACTAGATAAAATAACTAAGGCATGGAAAAAGGGAGAACCTAGAAATAATTTTCAATACCACTATGCATAACTAAATAAATAAATATAGAAATTAATGGAAATCACACCATTATAACTACTAAACTAGCCCTCATAAGACAGTAAGTGAGGAAAAGTAAATTACCCAACGCAGGCCCCCATAATCTTGGAGAGTACAATCAAGGGAAGTAAATAACCCAATAACAATAAATTACTAATCATCCTTTCATAACATAGAATCCATCCAAACCACATAATATCATAAATAACTCACAAATTGTCGAACTTGAACCAGAACTCAATAGTATCATTATCACTACCATTATTTGTTGGACTTGAACCGAACTCATATTATCAACGTCATCATCAAATGATTGACTTGAACTTAAACTAATATTATTAACATGATCATCAAATGTCGTACTTGAAATGAAACTCATATATTCTTAGACCATATCAATAGACCATGTAAATAAACCATAATCATAAGCCACATCAGTAAATCACAATAATTAACTACCAGAACCTACCCATAATTAGCAATAACTCTCAACTATTGAACTATCATAATAAATAAGGATTTAATCTCGTTAAAGTCCTAAAATAAGCATTAACAAGGGTATATTATGCGAAAAAAAGTCTACAAAAGCTAAAAAAAATTGGCCTAAGGTGGGCCGGAGGGATCCACTTCTAATCCTCAAATTCCACTTTTAGGCAAATTTTACCGGACTAATCTATTGTATATAAATTATTTTAGATGATAAATAAGACATAATTATCCCTAATATAGCAATTCTCCCAAAAACATAAGTAACTATGCCAATTAAGCCTAAATTATTGTTTCACAATAGCCTAAACAGACCAACAAACCCAAATATTATCAGTCATGCTTCCAATACCTTAATCCCATCCCATATTTAGAACATTATAATAATCATACTACAAAATAGATCAATCTATGAAAAAGCTAAACCTAGCTACTTGGACACCAGAGAAAAGCTTGAAGAATCCATTAAGCCATTAATTTACCCTTTTGAAAATCTTTCGTAAGATGCCACGCTATCAAAATCATATCCTACTCATAAAAACAAGAATAATGATACCCATATTTCCCTATTTTGCTTAATAAAAATCTCATGTTGGGCCTATTTATGAAATCGCACTTACGAAACCAACAAAACATCTCTCTATGCTCAAGAAAAATTTACCCTAAAATTGGGTGAATTCTGAGATCTAATGGTGCTACAATTAAGTCACCAAAATTCAAAGGATTTCAGAAAAAGATGAAGGATTCTATCAAGAAATTAATGTAATTATACCACGAATTCGAAGAAGAAACGCCTAAATTGATCTTACCCAAGCTAAAAAATCACGCACAAATGATTCTCTCATGAATTTAAACCTTTTAAGGCTAAATATTCTAGAGAATTATTGAAGAATAGTGAAAATTAGGCTAAGTAGGGTATTAATACCCTTCCTAGGCCCATAGATATCTCTTAAGTGGACATCGGATTGCTTAAAGCAACCAGTGTTACTTAAGTAACACCCACTATCGTAGCACACGTCGCATAAGTGATGCGAGTATTACTTAAGCGACGTTCGCTTATGTGCCACGTGCCTCTCTTACACAATACCTGTGGTCTAATCCAAGGAGCTTAAACAACAGGTTGGTCGCAGACGTGATGCACCATCACCCCAAGTCTCCGCTAATCCATCGGAATTTCTCTAGAATCCTATATACATAAATGAACTATGCTACCTTATCAAATTCAATGTTTTGGACTCAATGCTACAATAAAAATTCTCATCTGATGTTATTTCAATGAAAAGTGAGTCCCACACCAACTTGTGATTTTTCATAACTTTGATCAATAGCTAAAAATGAGTCTGAAAGCTCGGGACCCAAATCGAGGTTCCACCTAGCTTAAAATTAATATTTTTGAGCTGTTGGAATAGTCGAAATATGAATACAAAGTTGTTTGACTGATGTTTTTACCTAGTAGCCAATATAAACTAGTGAACACATCAAAATAGGGAATTGGCTCTAAAAACTGAGAGAAGTACCTCGTAACCATGTCAGTTCTAGTAAGTATTAAATGACTTGGAGCAACTATAGGAAAGCTCTAAATAAAAAAATGAGTAAGAATACAAAAAATGACCTGAGGATCATTACACCATGCTACCCACTTAATATCAATATTCCAAAACTGATAAATTGATAGAATTTTGATACGATGTTTAGTTCTCCAAACATTGACCAAGGTTAATCATTATAATTTATGAGCCTACCAAAACTAAAAAATTACATAAATGTCAACCATATTCCTCGAGAATTATTTCACATACTCTTGAAACACACAAACATTATATGCAACTACAGGGATGGGTAAAATAGTCAAAACACAGAAAACTCTTGAAATGAAGGTATGAGTTGTAGCATACTGTCATTATTTACAACATCAACATACTATGATCTCAATAATATTGGCTTAAAAAACACTTCACTCTTTTCAATGGACTTCTAACTAATATTTTGTAGTCATTCTATAACATATAAGGATTAAACGATATTCAGTTAGTTGTTTTCTCCATGTTTATAGCATTTGAGTACTAAAGCACATGAGCATTTAATAATAAGAAAAAGTCTTCCAACTTTAATAAACTAAAAATTATCATGTAATAAAATTATTATTACTCTAAATTTTAAATTATTTTTACAACTTTTAGGTATAAATGTTATCCATCAAAATAACAAAATTTATACTTAGATCCCACAACTTTAAAGTAAATCCTCATGATTTTTATGAAAAATAATTATGAGTCAAGACCTAAATTCTCAGGTCATTATATCACCGATCATAACCCACGAGTAGGTAAGCCAAACCATAATCTGAAATAGTGAGTAATGGTGTATCAAGAAAAAAAATAAAGTAGTGGTAAATAAATTTAATAAAGAGATTAATATAGAGAAGTAACCCCAAAACCTGGTGAAGTCAATACAATATCTTCTAACAACACAAGAGTACAAGGTAAGAATAACACATATATACAGAACTATCTGCAAAATGCAAACTAAAGTTTAGTACAACAACTCAGAGAGTGCAGGAAAAAATACAAACATTAGGTGCTCACCCCAAATATCATATTTATGGTAGTTACAAATGATTTAAAAATTAGAGGAGATAAATGATACTATTATCTTGAAATACACAAGATCTTGGCTCTGAAATTTTTTTGGTTTTTGAGCATGTTGTCTAAGGTACGACAGGGAAAGACATTTTTACCCTTTGGATATGAGTCGTACCCACTCCTCCCTCCGCTCTAATACCTTGAGCAATCTAGAAGGGATTTATTTTGTCCTCTATATGACTTGGCTTCCCCTCACTCATATACAAGGGTACAAGTGGCACCTAGGTAAGTCATATGGTGTGTGGCACTTAGTGTAGAGTGGACTATTTTGGGTACGAGTATTGTGTATGGTTAGGGTGTGATTCATAACCTTTTTATATGACTCAAAGGTGTGTATTCATATCAATATTAGTGAATATGACCTTGGTGGAGCCTAGGGTATTAATCAGGGTACCACTCGTACCCTAGAGTATGATTGACTCAAGTGAGTAGTGCCCACCTGGATGACCAATTTTTATATTTTAACTAGGGCCTTTTATTCATTTACTACACCCTAAAACATAATTCCCCTTACTATATAAGGGTATATGGACTCCTTAAACATATTTTTGAGTTAATTAGACATCAAAAACACTCTCTCAAACTCATCTTTGAAGAATTAGAGGCTAGGGTTTCAAGGGTGATCTTCAAAAATTAAAGTGAAGTTAATACTCTTTGGAATCAAGTTGTATAAGGTATATAACTCTTTACCTTGTTAAATAACTCTAAACCCATCTATTTTACACTTGGATTATTATGTTTACACGGTGGTTTTGAAATCAAATAAAAAAGAGTTTAGTTGCCTAATGATGTATAATGTTGATTCTTGCTTAGACTTATGTTTATACAGTTATTGATGATGGTTGTCATATTTGGGTACTTTTTCTATGTGGTTTAATATGAGGATCTTAATTAACCATAATCTTGATAATTTTTACCATGAAAATTTCCTTGTTAAAGGTATGTACATAAGTTGTTTGTGAAAATGTCTAAGTGAATTGTCTAGTTTCATGTTGGTGATGTTTTGAACTAGGTAAATGTTCCTATAAGTATGATGGTTGATAAATGGTATTGCAATGGTATTGTGAGTCATGTATTGTATAATTTATGACCTTTTTGGGTTAATTACTAATAAGGGATTGAAGCCCCTAAACATGAATATGAATTTGAATAATGTGTTAAACTAAAATATGGTGAGAGTATGGTATAAGATTTCTAATGAAATGTGAATAGTTATGTGAGTTTTGATGATCGTAAATTTAATTAATGATAAATTGAATCAAGGCATTTAGTTTATTAGAGTTATTAGTGGTTAAATGGTTTTGTGAGGGTCTAATGTGTATCTATGGTACTGGTCTAGTGTAAATGAATGATATAATATTTTATTAATGAATGTGAATACTCGGTAAGTGTTTGATAGAGTCCTTCTTTTCCATGCGAGGAGTAAGTGGATGTATTTGATAGTTGGTTGCCTAAATGGGTCCTAGTTCCTAAAACATGGACTTGAATTGTGTTTGAATAAAAAGGTGTGTAAAAGAATAGTAATGAGTAATAATTGGTTCGTAGAGGTCTTAGTGACCATAAATAAACTTGTATCGTGTTGCAAACTAAGGCCTTGGGCTTATCTATATGATTAATGCCTAATTTGTATCGGTGAAGACCAAATGGTAGTCTATGATCTTGATAGGTATCCTTGGTGTCTAGAATTACTTAAATGTGTCAAGACCTTATGTATTGAATTGTATAGATGTTGATATGTGAGTAAGAAGGGCTAGAGTCCAAATATCGATTGTTGATAATATAAGACGTGTATTGGTTTGTGGTTCGAGACCATATACCATACTATAAAAGGTGTGCTAGTTTGTGGTTCGAGTCCATTTATCATAGAAGGTGAGACATTTTATGGTCCGAGTCCACAAAACATAGGAGGTTATTTGTCGTCCAAGTCCACTTACCATATGAGTCATGTTGGTTACTGGTCCAAGTCCACTTACCATACAAGGTGTATTGGTTTGTGGTCTAAGTCTACTTACCATACAAGGCGTGTTGGTTTGTGGTCCAATTCCACTTACCATATGTGGTATGTTAGTTGGTGGTTCATTTTCACCTATCATATAAGATGTATTTAAGTTTCGTGTCCTCTTACCTATTGTAATATAGAAACCCTATATGGACAAAATATAAGTGTGTAAGGTTGGGAAATCCTTTACTCCATGTCACATGAATGAATGATTCAACAATGAATGGTATGACTTTTTCTATGGTTTTGCACATTGTGTAACTGTATCTACATATATCTTCATATATGCCTATACTTATGTAAATGTTATTGCATATGATGGTTTGTTATGGATTTGAACAAATGTAATATTTTATCCTTATCCTTAGGTTACATGCTAGTACTCCTACCGCTAACCATCTTTGGATGTTAAGTCCCTATGAGACATAGGGGCTCATCTTCTTTTCCTGTGCAGTGACTAAATATTTGGGCGGATCGTGTGAGACATTGAAGTTGTGAGCTTATATTCTTTGCAAGGCATATATTTTATAGTGTCTTTAGCTTATGTTTTAGACTTGATGTTGTCTTTTATCGGGGGCATGTCCCGACATCTATTCATATATTTAGACTTCAGATTTGTATATAGGTATTGTGGATTACTATGAACTTAGGAATATAGGTGAATTTGATGAATCTAATGAAATTTTTAGAAATGTTTAAGTTATGAATTATAGTATGTTTCCGCTATTTTATTATATGGTCGGGATCATATGACCCTTGTGATTTATATTGATGATTAGGTTTGGTTAATGGGGAAAACTCCAATTCATGTGGGCTTGAGGTATCCATTCAACATGGCCTGGTTTTGGGGTATGTCAAGTTGGTATTAGAGCCTAGGTTCATGGAGTGTTGGGTATCGATAATACCATGTCGAGTAGAGTCTCTTTTATAGGTGTGAAGTGCACCGCACTTATTAAAGAGGGGATATGAGAAATCTTAGTAAATGTTTCCCTTTCTTGTGTTTCAATCTCAAGCTATAGAGTGTAAGGTATTAGATTTGTCTTATTTCTATTTTCTATCTTTCAGAACGTGCCTCCAAGGAGAACTAATACTCAAGAAAACTCTTCAATCCCGATTGGGAATAATGTGGACGGAGCTCATCCATTTTGTGGCTCAGACCCGAGCTAGGGCTGCAGCATCTGAACATTCTCTTGAGGTTCAACCTATCCCTACCAACCCTACTTATGAGAGTGAAACTCCTCCTCAGTACTTTCAAGGGGATACTTCTAATGTTGAGTTTCATCACTCTATCAACCCCTTGACCCAATCGGTAGCTTCTCAAATTAGGCATAGTGCTTCTTTTTCTACATCCTATGAGTCCACAAGGGTTGGAAAATTCATGAAGTTGCACCCTCCTATGTTTATGGGTGTGAAAGTTAAGAAAGATCCCAAAAGTTTCATTGATGAAATGGAGAAGATCTTCCAGATTATGCATCCGTCGGAAGTGGAAGGTGCTGAGTTTTCTTCCTACCAATTGAAGAATGTAGCATACCAATGTAACAAAGAGTGGGAGATGTCTAGAGATATGAGTTCTAGTCCGAATGAGTGGGAATATTTCTCTAATTCCTTCCTTGACTGCTTTTTTCTTCAAGAATTGAGGAAAGCAAAAGTAGAAGAGTTTGAGAATTTGAGGAAAGGGAGGATGTTCGTTACTAAGTATGCTTTGAGATTTCATCAGTTTTCTTGGTATGCTATTGAGATATTTTCTAGCATGAGAGTTAAGATGCATAAATTTGTTTCGAGGCTGTCTCCCAAATTGGTCCCCGAGAGTAAGGCGACTTTGTTGATGAGAGATATGAATATTTCTAGGTTGGTTGTGTATATGCAACAAGTGGAGGAAGAGAAAAATAAATAGGGTAAGATTAGTAAGAGGCAACATAAGAGGTCTCGACCTTCTCAGCTAAGTGGGTGACAATAGTCTAGTGATAGGTTGTTCGGGAGGAAGAACTAGGTGAGTGGTGATTCTCAGGCCAGTGGGGCAAAATTAGAGTCGATTTATCCCTTTTGTAGATATTATGGTTAGCATCAGCGTAGTGAGTGCGAGAAGGGGAAAATTAGATGTTTTTATTATGGTCAGATTAGGCACATGTAGTGAGAGTGCCCTTCTCGAGTGGCTACTCAGGCTAATAGAGCCCCTATTTCTACTTCATCTACTTCTTCACCAAACGGTGCTATCTCTACTTCTGTTTCTGGTAATAATAATGGTCGGAGTCATTTGTATGTACTTTCTACTCATCGGGAGTTTGAGGTGTCTTCGAATCTTGTTATGGGTATGTTGAAAAAAAACTCCTTACCAATATTATGTATGCTTTGCTTGGTATGTATGATCCTATCTGTGATTATGTATTTCAATTTGGTTCTAAGCCATTTGGGCTCCTTTTTCTGTTTCTACCCTGATAAGAAACTTTGTGGCTGTATAGAGTCTATAAGGGGTGTGTGATAGCGGTTGGTAGTAAATAATGTCTTATTGATTAAAAGAGATGGAAATGATTGCATTTGATGCCATTTGGGGGTGAATTGGATACATTCATGCTATGCTTCCTTAGATTGTTGGACCTGTAAGGTCATTCTTAAAATTCCCTAATGAGTTAGTCATTGTGTAGGAAGAAGGTTTCTTAAGTAGCTAAAGGGATAGTTTTCCTTGTGAGGATGTAAGTTGAATCAGACTTTCCCTCTAGCATGAGTCCCATCCGTATGGTTTTCCATGTCATTACGTGAAGAAGGTGCGTAGGTTATACTTTGTTTATCTTTTTGTTAGAGGACGTTGGTATTTTGGGTCCCTTGTATTTAGAGGAGATCCCAGTGAGGATCTTTGGTTGGTAAGTTCACCGGTTATAAACGAAAGAGGTGGCTTTGATATAGGTTCCATGGAGGAACCAAAAGTTTGAGGAAGCTACTTAGGAGGCAGAAGAGGACATGAAGTCCAATTATCACAAACCATTATGGAAACTCATACTTGTAGGGTGTGTTGGTGTTTCTAACTTAGCTTATGTCATTGATAGACAATGGGTTGAAGTTCCCGATGCGTAAAATTGATTCATGTCTTTTATAGGCAAGGGATTAAAATTCCCAAATTCTTAAGTTGCTTTATATCTTTGAAAATCAATGGGTTTAAGTCCTTGATCTTTGAATTGACCTAGTGTCTTTGATAAATAATGGGTTGGAATCCAAAAGCTAATTAAATGAATAGTCAATTGGAAATGATCATGATACATGTCTTATTCTTGTTGTATGCCTTATTTTTTAGCGTGGTTAAAGATTGGTTATATATGTGGTAGTGTGTTAACTTGTGAATGTGTTTGCCTTACCTATCATTCGAGGAAGAATGATCCTAAGCGGGGGAAAATGAAACACACAAGATGTTGGTCTTGCAAAAAAATTTTGTTTTTGAGCATGTTGTACAAGGTATGATTGGGCAAGCCACTCATACCCTTTGGATATGAGTCATACCCACTCCTCTCTCCCTTCTCATACCTTGAGCATCCTAGCTGGGTAGAATTTCATCCTTTATATGACTTGGCCTCCCCTCACTCATAAACAAGGACATGAGTCGTACCGAGGCAAGTCGTATAGTCTTGGCACTTTGTGTGGATTGGACTATTTTGTGTACCAGTGTTATGTATGGTTAGGGTGTGATTCATACCCTATGGATACGAGTAAAATCTGTAGTCATATCAATATCAGTGAAGATTACCAAGGTGGATCCTAGGGTATAAATCAAGGTACCACTCGTACCCTAGGGTACGATTGACTAAAGTGAGTCGTACCTACTTGGACGACCAATTTTCATCCTTTAACTAGGGGCCTTATGGCTATTTCCTATACCCTAAACCCTAATTTCCCTCTCTATATAATCGTATATCGCCTCTTTTATCATATTTTTGAGTGGATCAAACATCTAAAACACTCTCTCAAACTCATCTTTGATGAATTAGAGGCTAGGGTTTCAAGTGTGATCTTTAAGAGGCAAAGTGAAGTCAACACTCTTGGTGAATCAAGTTTTCTAAGGCATGTAACTCTTTCCCTTGTTAAATAACTCTAAACTCATGTATTTTTCACTTGGATTAGTAAGTGTAGATGTTGGTTTTTAAATCAAATGAAAAAGGCATTTGTTGCCTAATGATGAATAATGTTAATCCTTGCTTAGATTTGTGTTTATACATGTTATTGATGATGATTTACATATGTGGGTGCTTGTTGTATGTGGTTTAACATGAGGGTATTGAGTAACCGTAATCTTGATGATTTCTACCATAAAAACGGCCTTGTTAAAGGTATACACATAAGATGTTTGTGAAAATATCTAAGTGAATTGTCTAGTTTCATGTTGGTGATGTTTTGAACTAGGACAATGGCCCAGTAAGTATGATGTTTGATAAATGGTATTTTTATGGTATTGTGAGTCATGTATTGTATAATTGATGACCTTGTAGGGTTAATGACTAATAAGGGATTGAAGCCCATAAACATGAATATGAATTTGAATAGTTTGTTAAACTAGAATATGGTGAGAATGTGGTATAATCTTGCTAATGAAATGTGAATAGTTATGTGGGTCCTGATAACCATAAATTGAATAGATGATGAATTGAAACAAGGCATTTATTCTATTGGAGTGATTAGTGGTTAAATGGTTTTGTGAGGGTCAAATGTGTATCTATGGTATTGGCCTAGTAGAAATGAATGATAAAAGACGTTGTTAATAAATATGAATGCTAGGTAAATGTGTTATAGAGTCCTTGTTGTTATGCGAGAAGTAAGTGGATGTCCTTGATAGTTGGTTCATTAAATGGGTCATAGTCCCTAAAACATGGACTTGAATTATGTTTGAATAAAAAGGAGTGTATAAAAATAGTAATGAAGAATGATTGGTTCGTAGAGGTCTTGGTGACCATAAATAAACTTGCATCATGTTGATAACTAATGCTTTGTCCCTATCTATACGATTAATGGATAATTTGGGTCGGAAAATACCATGTGGCAGTCTAGGGTGTTGATAGGTAGCATTGGTGGCAAGAATTACTTAAATGGGTTTGAGTCCTTATGTGTTGAATTGTATAGATGTTGATATGTAAGTAAAGAGGGATAGAGTCCAAATATCGATTTTTGATGATATAAGACGTGTGTTGGTTTGTGGTCTAAGTCCACATACCATACCATAGGTGATGTGCTGGTTTTTGGTCCGAGTCCACTTACCATAGGAGGTTTGCCGTTTTGTGGTCCGAGTCCACTCACCGTGGGAGGTTGTTTGTCTTCCAAGTCTACTTACCATATGAGTCATATTGGTTAGCGGTCCAGGTCCACTTACCATACAAGGTATGTTGGTTAGTGGTCCAAGTTCACTTACCATACAAGGCGTGTTGGTTTGTGGTCTAAGTCTACTTACCATATGTGGTATGTTGGTTGGTGGTGTGTTTCCACATATCATATAAGATTTATTGGTTTGATCTTCATTTTTCTTTACCTATTGTAACGTAGAAATCCTATGTGGCTTAAATTTAAGGGTGGAAGGTTCTGAAGTCCTTCACTCCATGTCTCATCAATGAATGATTTGAGAATGCATGTTATGACTTGTTCCATGGTTTGGCACGTTATGTAACTATACATACATGTATCTTTATATATGCCTATACTTATGTTTATGTCATTGCATATGATGGATTGTCATGGATTTGAACAAATGAACTATTTTATCTTTATCCTTGGTTACATGCTATCTCTCTAACCGTTAACCATCTCTGGACACTATTTTCCCATGCAATATAGGGGCTAGATTTTCATCTTCTTTTCCTGCGCATTGACCAAGTGTTTAGGTGGATCTTGTGTGATATTATGGTTGTGAGATTCAATTCTTCGGAACATACATAATTTATAGTCTCTTTACCTTAAGTTTTAGACTTGATGTTGGCTATTGTCTGGGGTATGTCTCGATATATGTTCATATATTTAGACTTCGGATTTGTATAGAGGTATTGTGAAAGATTGTGGACTTGGGAATATTCGTTAGTTTGATGAATCTAATAAAGTGTTTAGACATGTTTAAATTATGACTTATAGTATGTTTACACTATCTTATTAGATTGTCGGATTGATACAACCCTTGTGATTTATATTGATTACTTGGTTGGTTTATCGGATAGACCTCCGATTCGTATGGGCTTGAGGTGTGCATAGGACATGGCCCAGTTTCAGGGAATGTCAGATCTGTAAGAAAAAAATCTATTCTATTCGATCGACAAAGCTCCAAGTATAATGCAAGTATAAATAACATGTAAAGCATGAATATAAATACATGGAAATATTTAAGAAACGGGCATGTTAAAGAGAATGAAGAGGAGCTGGGAGCTATTTGATACTATAGGTAATAAGGGATGCAAGCTCTATACCATAAGTGACTAGTCAATATATTATAGAAGAGTGGAGAAAGAGATATAAAATATACAATAGTAGTAGGAAGGAAGGAAATGATATACACGAGTAGCTAGAAAGGAATGTATATAATACCGTATAATACAAACTACCCAACATGAAGGTACCACTCTGATGGAGATAGTCTAACATCACAAGGATCATAAGCAATGAGGGAGCTAACTCTAGCATAATCAGGGTCTATAAGTGATGTGAAGGAACATATGATATTCTAACAATAAAAAACTTACCATAATAAAGAGTAAAGGAACTCAGAAGCATACTTAAACCTTGAGTAACAATCAATAACTAATCTTCCATGAACTATACAACAATAATAAATTAATAATATAACTAGCTAACCTAGACAAAAAATAACCTAAATAAGCCCTCATAATCCCAAAAATCATAAGAAAATGCTTATCAAATATCAACCTAACATGTATATATACATCTTCCCATAAGATCGATGATACAAATACTAAACAATTATACTGGGGATAAACGATGCACATAAATTAATGATGGTCATTAAAATAACCAAATGAAACAATATAAAGCAAGTAAGTTATTTAACACAAGTGTATACACCTTCTCCAATTCAGTTGCTCGAAAAGGCAAGACCCGCGACGATCATCCTTCTTTGATAATTTGGCTCATCAGATGAAAACCATAAAGGACTATAAATATTTGTATACACTATCAGGTGCCGAACTAGGACTTTTATAATTCATGACTAATCCAATTCGTCTAGTATCAGAGGTTAATATGATCAATAAGTCCTTGAAATTACACCGAGACTAAAACACAAGTAGAAATCTTTTAAGTCGAGTGCCCAAGATTGAATTTGGTACTAAAATGGTAAAATAGTATAGAAAGGACTGAAATCTTTCTCGATCAATGTATGAAGATAGTGACAATTGCATAAATTAAGAATGGATTGAAATTTACCTCAATTGAAGTTTTCAAAGTAGGATACTCAGTTTAAAGAATTATAAACTGATAACAAAAGTGGTATGTCTTTTATTTAGAAATTAATTTTAAAAGTAAAAAGTGGGCATAAGCCTCTTTTTTGAAAAATAGTATAAAACTATGATTTATCTGGAATCGCACCACCAAATACATGATAGTGCATCTAAATGTATGGATGTCATCGCCAATATCAAATAATACAAACGTAAGCATCTATGAACTAAATCACATTCTTTCATAAAATAGGGTACTAACCTGGTGTCCAGATGGTATCATAACCACGTCCTCATGCCCAAAGATATACAGTTTAGTAGTATAATAATATTATAACTCATCAAGATTAAGGTAAATACGATGTTCAAGCTACTAGGGGTATCTAATAGTGTGATATTACCCAAATCACTAAGTAATACTAAAAATTATATACTAACAGTTCTTAATGTCAACCTAAGGTCATGTACTTAAATAACTAGACTTACGGTATCCTATGTCTATAGTGGGTATCCTTAGGTCAATGCTCAATTTACAATTCTATTTCCCCTAGATAGCTCAAATCATGATACAACTACAAATAAACCTATCCTATAATCCCTTATCAAGCATGCAATGCATACAATACATAATATCGTAGATAAGAGTAGACTGTAGCCTACCTAGAATCCAAATGTTAAGCTTGAGAACATTGGACCAAAGCATGGCCTTGTCAAGAAGTTTCCAAATGACGTCCCACTAGGACTCGAGCTTGAATAACTTGATGTAGACAATTTATTTTCTTTAATGGATCAAATATAACATCAAAAATAATTTCATATGAAATCCTCTTAATCGTGAAGTAAATATTGATATACATATGTACATGTAATGGACTACATATGGTAAGTGAAATGAATGAAAAATGAATGCAAATGTCACTTCAAAACAAAATAGGATTGTTGTTAGATATGTATGCAACTATCTAAGAAGATTATAATATAACAAGTGTGAAAATATTTGTAGTGTGTACTTATCTATAAAAATAAGATAATGCATGGCTTCTAAGTTATATGAATTACTATCTTGGTGGCAATATCCTCGAAGTGATAAATGGCACTTATATAAAGTTGTTGCTAGGTGGGGTTATAAAGCAAGAATATATTTATCTCCTTATGCATGTACTCGGGTATTGCAGAGATTTGTGGTACAATAAAATATTTTAAATATATCATAATCAATAGTAAAATAATTTGAATAAATCCACTATTATATAATAAGAATTATTCAACATAACTATAGTCACTATCTCTGTTTAAAATATTAATAAATTAAAAACTATTATAAAATAATATAATCATATCATAACTATAGAATTTTTATGAATATAAAAAAAAAATTGTAATAAAAATAAGAATTATAAATTAATGAAACTCTAATTTAAATTAAATATTTATGAATATGCTCGGTACTAATAAAATTCTGCAACGAACTACCTAAAAATGAATCACCTGTCTTGAAAGGTCATAAATAACAGGTAGCAACTATCGAGAAGCTCGAAATACCGAAAATGCATGAAAATTAAAAAATGATCTAGAGGATCATTACATTCCATCATGACAATTTATATGGTACAACTTATTAAATCTATAGATAAGCATCAAGAAATTTATGTAGGGTTATGAGTGTTCACAAGACACAGCGGAATACTAAAGGCAACCCTAGACAGATCTACTTATATTTAAAATTTGTTTACATATAAGGGATAGGTTTCAATACGAACCTAGTGATAATGGTCGTATTGAAGATTTGTTTGAAGTATGAAGACTTTTTGTGCATTCATAATAAGACTGATCTTTACTATCAACTCCTTGAACAACATAACTTGTGAACAAATTAATTAAAAATATTGTGTTAAAGATTTTCTCAAAAATCTCAATCCACAATAAACAGAGCATGAAAACACTTGTTTTATCAATTTATTTTGTTTCTTCATTTGTTGTAGTACTGACATCTTTATATAAAAAAAATTTCTCATAAGAACTTTTCTCATGAGTGGAAAATGTTTTCCTCATAATTGATTACTATCAACATTTATTTTTACATCAACATTTATATAGAATCACCTCTAAACCTTTTTCCTATTTGGTAAAGGTAATACCTTACTTAGGGTAAATGTTCAATTCCATAATTAACTATTATTAAAAAATCCCATTGAGATTGTTGAATCCAATTCCTAATAAAACGGATGAATCCTTTATGACATTTCATAAGTTGCACAACCTAACCAACTAGAACAGAGAAGAACCTACTCTAATCCAACTAGATAGAAGAAACCTTACCACCCATTTTAAGATACATACAGAATTTATAAGCAATTCCATTAAGCATTTCAAAATCTGATAAATGTTAAAGTGGCTTTATTTTAGTATATTCCATCTATATCCCTATTTCATTCATAGTATCCCTTTATTCTCATTGACATAACAAACATCGTTTCTAGTCTATATCTTTTTTTCTATATATGGAAAGTAAAAAAATTATCATATAATTATCCAAAAATTGTAGTAGAAAAGAAATAAGTGAGGTTTGTGTCAGTATTTTACAATAAAGTTGTAAATGAAAATACTTTTCCCGAGGGCCTAGTCTAGACAATATGAAAGAGATTCTAATATAGTAAAAGATAAAAGAAATGCAGCTTCTACTATAGGAATCAAATGAGTAGAAGCAGTTCGAGATCACTATCCGGATTTATATGACCCCACAAAATTCCTAAGCTTAATTCAGTCCTTTAAGCTTGTCAAGGAGGTCCCTGACTTAGAACATTCTAGCTAAGTGTCAAGACTTAGTTTATTTTAGGCCTTCAAAAGTTGGCAATCTCATTTTGCGACCTTAATGTCCTTTAATGGTCAGTATTCTTGCTAATTCATGATCAGGGAGGTCAATAGGTATTCTCAGACAAGTTTTTTGGACCTTCTTTAGACCACGTTTGGTGTTCCAAAATAGTGGACCAACACAATCTTGGTGTGCTGCATCGCCTATCGCGTTGGTTAACATTATTACAAGTTGCCAAATCCAAAAATACTAAGGCTTGGCACGATCATGGCACAACGCATCGAGTATCATGTCAGTACCATTGACGCACCGCATCACTGATAACGCTCAAATTACACCTCTCTTACGAGAGAGTAAGCGGTCATTATCAAATATATAAACCAACTAGGTTGGGGTCGAATCCTACAGGGAATATGGTGTTAATTAAGTTGTATGCAGATTAGTTGACTTTTAATCGTTCGTTTCCGTAAAATAAATAGGGGGATTTGATTCAGTTCACAAATTAATGGTTTTAGTTTAACAAAATGAAATATTTGTAGTAGTATTCAAATTCAGAGAAATAGCAAGCTAGGGTTATGTCCATCTTGTAGTTTTCAATACTTACTAACTATGGGCTTTATGAATTCATATATGCGTTGTTCTTGTAGAGAAACTTATTGTATTTAATAACATAATCCTAGTGTTTCTCAACCATAAGGGACTAATTCACTTTAGTTCTCTCGAATCAAAAGCGTTCACCAAAAACAATACGAAATCTGCAAGTAGTTAATCCTGCTAAGGAATTAACTTATGAAATAGGGGTTGGTAATCCTATTTTATTGTCACTACTCTCTTTTCCAAACATCAACTTTTCTTTTGAACAAGTTGCATTTTAAGGAATATCCTCGATGTTTGCAACCACGAGAATTCAAGATAAGCGAAGAGAGTATGATATAAACAAGTCAATGCATAATGAATTCAAAACCCTAAGTGATAGATTGTACGCTACAAGGCTTCCATAACACTAATTAATAAACTTATCTACTCATGAATAAAACGAAAAGCATCATAAATATATTCATCATACCAAAAACTAGAAGAAGATCTTTGTGTATGAATCGTGAAAATAAGAGAGAAAATGTTTTTCTCTCTCTCCAGGATAAGCCGCCACTCTCCTTGTTCAGAATAATACAGAATAATTCCATTATGAATAAAAATTCAGCATTAAGCCTTTTAATAATCTTTTCTCTCATAATTGCCTTCTAAGTCCCTGAACTAATTATAAATGACAAACTAGTGTTGGACATAGTTTCTAGGCGCCACATTTGGTTCAGATTGCTACTCTCTCTTATGTCATATGCCATCCGTATTCCATAGTCCCATAATGTCTTCATCTAGCTCATTAATACCTGAATCATGCTAATCACTTCGGTTAGCTCAATTACATAGAAGTAGAGTAAAAACATAAGAAACTACGCACTTTGTTCTCTAAACATAGCTAAAATATGGATAAATTATGGTGCTTAGGCGTATAAATACACCCAAGATCACCACCCCACACTTAATGATTTGTTAGTCCTTGAACAACATATCTATATATGCATACTACACAAGCCTTAGCACCCACAAAGGAAAACAAGATGCTCAAATAGGCTCATACAATAATTATGAACAAGAAGTAGCTTCAGGAATCATTCCTAGATAGAACCTACCCTAAAGATTAGACTCATTAATTTGGAAATTTCATTCATATCATTTAAGAAAAGAAATCATATAAATTACCCAACCTTCATCAACCATGTTCCCTCACAACAAGAGAATTACCCATAATCACTCACAATCATACAATTTCTAACAAAATGGGTACAAAAATCAAGTTGCGCTCACTCTCACAAAGAATTCTCAAATTACAACTGATGACCATATACTTGACCTTAGTGTAATACTCCATTAATATCAGAATGCTAAGATTAGGATAAAATAGGTCTTTTACGGGTTATAATGCAGGCTAAAGGATGGGTAGGAACTATTTTGGCCAGAAATAGTGACTATCTCCCTTAAGCGCTTTAATACACTACATTATGCAATTAAGATCAATCTATAACAACCAATTTCCAATTCTGCTATCTTCACAGATTTGCTTTTCACCCCAACTCATTAAGCTTAATTAATAACACTATGGTGGGAGTATGCAACCCTTTCAAATATTTTTTTTGGCACCATTTTCATGTCACGCACCCCTATAATAGCCACCCTCAACTTAAGAAATTTGCCTTAGTTGAGGTACACAATGTCCAAGAAAGACCAGGGCCAAAACAGGTTCATTGTAACATGTCCGGGATAAAATTTTGAAGTTTTTCAACAATTTTAGCTACTTCCAACCATATCAATTGTTCACTCCAATAACTAGACTTTGGGGCATCAATTTTACCTTTTTTCTCTTATTTCAAACTCCTAAGTCACATTGAATTTACATTAAAGCGTTTAGGAGCTTTTGGATCAAATTACGGTCTATTAAAGAACAGATTAGGCTACATATGAGGCTAACAAAAGAAAAAGCTAAACGCTAAACGGGGCTAGCTAAGATAATGTACAAAGGTAGGTCAAAAGAAGGTATGAACAATGGCTATCAAAGAAATGCCTAAATCATCTCCTAAACTCATAATCTTTATTTCGCTTTGCATACTCACTAGGCAAGTTCTAGCATCAGTTGCAATAAGGAATATACAATAGTCTTACACACTCATGGCACATGGTCAACTCAATTAGGAGCATTATAGATTCTCGACCGAACAATTACATAAATTCAATTAAATCCAACAATCACAACAAGATTCACAATTAGAGCCTAGGTGTTTCAAACGTAATGATCCATCATATACTTATGTTATAATGTCATGTGATCCACAAGTGCAGTATCATGTAATTGAAAGACTATTTTTCTCTTAAGACGGTCGTCATCCATCCATCATCGAGAAAAACACCTAATTATGACTAAATAACTAACAAAATGAACAAAATAACTAATCATATCCAGAAGTATACTAAAAAGAAGGTCCTATTTTCTTACAAAATAAGTAGCAAAGTAACCAGCCACCCCACACTTAAGCTCAGCACTGTGCCCAGTGAAAATAACAAGATAGTAGTACTTCTCACCCACATTAGGAGTCATTCCACCAGCATGGAGATCATCATTGGAGCCATTTTTCCTGTATTCATCCTGTAATTTTCCCATCACTTCTAAACTTACCACTGTTGACATGGCTCAATTTCAATCCAAATTTTGTATGAATCACCTCCTTAGTACTTCATGCACCTACACTTAATCAATAACAACAAAAATTGATTAGAAGGATGGGTTGCCTCCCACCAAGCACTTGATTTAGTGTTGCGGCATGACCCAATCAACCTTTTTCTCCACCTTGAGGATATAAATTTCACCCCCAACATCACATCCATTTTTTTGCCTCGCTCATACGGGGGTGGTGCTGAAATTAAGAAACAGAGTAATGGATGATGCATGGTAAA
This sequence comes from Capsicum pubescens, assembly GCA_030864215.1. Taxonomy (NCBI): domain Eukaryota; kingdom Viridiplantae; phylum Streptophyta; class Magnoliopsida; order Solanales; family Solanaceae; genus Capsicum; species Capsicum pubescens. The sequence goes on from CM061547.1 coordinate 148,947,700, forward strand.
CAACTCGTTCTTAAAGTTAGGTGTGTTTTTATGCTGCTTATGAAGTGTAAAATAAAGAATATAGGATTTTTGGTCCTCATCTTCACACTCTTTCACTATTTTAGATGATTCCAGGGACAAGATATCATCTAAAAATAATGTGGAAAAATGCTTTGAGTGAGGCCCAACTAATTCTACTTCAAAATTTACACTATCTACTACACACTCACTTTTACTCACTTTCTCGAAATCTTCTCATAGAATTGGGCTAGAGTCTTTATTAGAGATTTTATTGGTTTCTTCATTTGCGTCTAGCACCAAGTCCTCACTATTGGCATCATATCTAATGGTTGGTTCGGTTGGTTGGGAAGTCACTGAGGGTTGATCAATATCAATATAGTGTTGTAGCTCCTCATCTTCACACTCTCCCATTATGTTAAATGATTCCACAGACAAGATATCATCTAAGTATATTGTAGAAGAGTGCTTTGAATGATTTACCTCTATATCCATCTCCTCATGAATGATTGGCCTCATGCCTTGACGCATATCACATACGATATCATATATTTCTCACTGGAGATCCAACATTCATTGAAACATAACTTCAATGCCACTCCTTCCGGTGCTTCGTTCTTCTTTTTCTTGACCATAAGACCTGTTAAACTCAAAAGAAGAACTAGAATTTGGGTTAGCGCAATGGGGGGAGGGTGCATTAGGGAAATCACTCCAATGTCCATCTTGACCACCACAAAAAAAAACAATTATAATCCCGGTAGGATGGAGATGGTGCACACATCTCTCTGCGGGGAGCATATGTACAATCTTGCCAAAAGTGAGGTCCATCACAATATGGACATAGATCATCAAGATAAGATTTCCAACCACCAAGCTCATGTTCATTCCACGATGCCATAGTAATAAGTAAACTAAAATAAAAATCTACCTAACACAAGAAATAAAAGAAAACTAAAAACAAATATTTACAAGTTTTAATTCAAGCAAGTAGGCTAAAATTCCAAACCAACTCTCTTAAACATAAAATTAAGAAACTTGACTAGAAGTCAATGAACACACATAAACTCAATCAACAACAGTATTGCCCGGCAATGGCGCCATTTCTAATAACACTCAAATTACACCTCTCTTATGAGAGAGTAAGCGGTCGTTGTCAAATATATAACCCATCTAGGTTGGGGTCGAATCCCACAGGGAATATGGTGTTAATTAAGTTGTATGCAGATTAGTTGACTTTTAATCATTCTTTTCCATAAAATAAATAGGGGGGATTTGATTCAGTTCACAAATTAATGGTTTCAGTTTAACAAGATGAAATATGTGTAGTAGTATTCAAATTCAGAGAAATAGCAAGATAGGGTTATGTCCACCTTGTAGTTTTCAATACTTACCAACTATGGGCTTTATGAATTCATATATGCGTTGTGCTTACAGAGAAACATATTGTATTTAATAACATAATCCTAGTGTTTCTCAACCATCAAGGACTAATTCACTTTAATTCTCTCGAATCAAAAGAGTTCACCAAAAACAATACGAAATCTCCTAGTAGTTAATACTGCTAAGGCATTAACTAATGAATAGGGGTTGGTAATCCTATTTTCTTGTCACTACTCTCTTTTCCAAACATCAACTTTTCTTTCAAACAAGATGTGTTTTAAGGCATATCCTCGATGTTTGCAACCACGAGAATTCAAGATAAGCGAAGAGAGTATGATATAAACAATTTAATGCATAATAAATTCAAAATCCTAAGTGATAGATTGTATGCTACAAGGCTTCGATAACCCTAACTAATAAACTTAGCTACTCATGAATAAAATGAAAAGCATCATAAATATATTCATCATACCAAAAACTAGAAGAAGATCTTTATGTGTGAATCGTAAAAACAAGAGAGAAAATGTTTTTCTCTCTCTCCAGGCTAAGCGGCCACTCTCCTTGTTCAGAATAATACAGAATAATTCCATTATGAATAAAAATTCAGCATTAAGCCTTTTAATAATCTCTTCTCTAATAATTGTCTTCTAAGTCCCTGAACTAATTACAAATGACAAAATAGTCTTGGACATAGTTTCTAGGTGCCACATTTGGTCCAGATTGCTACTCTCTCTTGTGTCATATGCCATCCACATTCCATAGTCCCATAATGTCTTCATCTAGCTCATTATTACCTGAAATCATGCTAATCACATCGGTTAGCTCAATTACATAGAAGTAGAGTAAAAACAAAGAAACTAGGCACTTTGTTTTCTAAACATAGATAAAATATGGATAAATTATGGTGCTTAGGCATATAAATACACCCAAGATCTATCGTTCAACGTATCGGTGCCCAATTTTAGCCATTAAATGACTGTGTCCTTAATGGTAATTAGGTCATTTTTCTCAACCCTCATAAACACAAAATTTATCCCTTTTTGGCTAAATACACTCATTATTCCACAATTGATAAAGAAAAAGAAACCCTAGGTGAGCAATTTCAAGCCAAGGATTCAAGCTTTCCTCCATTAATCTTCAAGAAATCATCCACCTAGGTATGTAAAGTATTCATCCAAGGAACCCTTTCATCCTAGGAGTTCAAGAAACTATTTTTTTTAAAATAGCTTAAATAATAATGTTCATGTTGTGGATTAAAATTGTATCCATGTTGTTTATTTGTATGGTTAAAATGATGGAATATTTATGTATTCCTTGATATTATGTTAGCAAATCGACAGAATTTCATGAAATTGAGTTGATTAAAGTAGCCAAGATGTAATTATTTAGGGTTCATGCGTATATGCATCCCCTGTGTTTGATAAAATGCCTAAGTCAGTAGAATTGCGTTTTATGACCCTTTGTTGATCTAAATGATAAACTTAGTCTACTACTAGATGTTCAAAATGACTCCTATGTTAAATCTATGTCTTATAGTTGTTTGATGGAATGCTCATGAGACTAGAATTATGAAATTATGATATGTTTGAATGCATTCCTATCTATGTACAAGATTATGAATATCAAGTGCTTCATGAAATCCCCCAATGATTGTATTATGAATTGTGACCTATGGTTATGTATTCAAAGAAATGTCATGTCTTGTTAGTTTCATGCTATCGAGTCATGGGTGTACTTGTTCTTTATAATTTAGCTGTGTGCCTAGAGCTAGAGTCGGTTTTCAATATACTCTCAGTCAAGCCATGATCATTTAAATTCAGTCAGTCACATGACTCAGGAAAACTCAGTAAATTCAGTATCAGTCCAGTCCTTCACAGTACTCAGTAATATCAGTAATCTTAGTCAGTTATCAAATCGCAGTAGTATTCTATCAGTCAATGGAACTTAGTGAAACCAATCCAGTTCAATCAGTAACACGATTAATGATAGCTAAGGCAAGCCTAGTATGAACTAGGAAATTAGTTAAGCGTCTGCTCAGTTGGGAGTAGGATTTAGCACCAAGTAAAACCAGGGATAAGGGCTTACCTAACAGCCAATAGAGAGTGTGATCCTTAGAAGTAATCCTTGTGTTATAGAATTACGTAGCCAGCGTAGGTTCAGATATACCCCTACGAGTCTAGGGATTATACATCTCATTTTAGTTTTCCTACTAGGACGGGTTGATGGAAGAGCTCCCTGTAAGAGAGGGTTAACTCACATCTTTTTTTTACCCGTGGCATGATATTGACATACTTCAAGCTGGGGTTATAGGTTGGAACCCTACCAGTTCAGATTCGGGGTATGTCGGTTAAATGATTACTTCCCACAATCTCAGTCATAGTCTCAATAAAAGAACTCTGATAGTTCTTCAAAATCAGGACTGTCAGACACACTCAATCATCTAACAGTATATCAGTTATACAAAACTCATGTTATCAGTATTCAGAATCAGTAGTCAGTATTATCATGATCTTATTTACAGTTACTTATTCATGCATGTATTCTCACGTTCATGTTATTCAATCAGTTAGTATTGTTCAAGCATATGAACCCCATGCATTCAGCCTACCTCACTTTGTATATCAGTACATTTAGATATAATACCTCATACTTTTCTTCTGTGCTATGGTGTTTTATACCATAGGTTCAAATGCTCAAGTTCCCAATCACACTTAGCTTCAGATTCAGCCAACAGTAGTAGATTTGTAGTGAGTCTTAATCATTCGAGGATAGCATGATTATTTCATTACTTTATTATTTTAGTTTTAGTAGACGAAGTTAGTTGGGGACATGTCCCATCAACTCTACATTTTTCAGACAGTTTAAAGGCTTTCAGACTAGCATGTTCAGATAGTTTACTTTAGTTTTTGTATTGATATACCGTATTTCCAGATGTTATATTGTATCTGATATTTGAACCTTATGGCCTTTCATCTCTTTTATTCTGCATTTATACAATATATTATCCAGTGCTAAGGTATAAATATTAGTCATGGGTTAGCTTATGGACCTTTGGAATTGCTAGCATTGTGTAGCATTCAGGGTATCAGATTTAGGGTATTACAATCTTGGTATAAGAGCCTAAGGTTTAATAGAGTCCTTGGAAGTTTTAAAAGACATATCTTGTAGAGTCTTGTGCATGGGTGTGTTGCGTGCAACATTTATGTACAGGACGCTCAAGCCCCTCAACATGTTCAGGAAAATCCCCTAGATGAGCATGTCTCCTATACATAATTTAAGATTGCATTCACTACTCTATCCAAGTTAGTCACATCTCATAATGAACGGCCAGCTGTTGTTCTGGACAAATCACTAGCTAATACTATTGCAGCCAGGATTTGGGACTCCACCTGAATGAATCCTCCCCTATTCTCAGGTTCTAAATCTGAAGAGGATCTAAAGAAGTTCCTCGACCAAGTTCAGAAATTCACAGATATCATGGGAGAGACTTCTAGTGAGAGTACTGAGTTAGCCGCTTATTAGCTACATGATGTAGCTTATATGTGGTTTAAGCAGTGGAAGGTAGACAGGGTTATAGATGTAGAGCCCATAAAGTTGGAAGAGTTTGCTACTGCCTTTCTAGACTAATTTTTTCCCTAAGAGCAGAAAGAAGCCAAAGTGTTAGAGTTCATCAATATAAAACAAGTTAGCATGAGCGTAAAAGAATAATCCTTCAAGTTTACTCAGTTAGCTAGGTATGTTCCCTATGTAGTAGCAGACAGTAGATCCAGAATGAGCAAGTTTTTGTCTGGGGTATCAGGTAGAGTTGTTAAGGAGTGAAAGACTGCAATGTTGATTAAGGAGATGGGCATATCTAGGATTATGGTCCATGCTTAACAAATTGAAGAGAAAAATCTTAAGAAGAAGAAGAGAGAGAATAAGAGAGTCAAAATAGGTAGCTATAGTTTTTCTTAGCCAGGGTCACATGGTGGTAATCGTTCTCAGTCCCAGTTCCATCCTCAGCTAGTGTGCCAGTACCAAAGTTCATAAATGACTGTAGGGATGAGGTGCCAGGCTACAAAACTTGGGGTAGTGAGAGCAGGATTTTTACTAATCTATTTTGCAAAGAGTGTGGTAAGTATCATAAGGGGGAGTGTAGATCTGGTACTGATGTGTGTTTTGGATGTGACGAGTCCAGTCACAAGGTTTGATATTGTCCTAAACCTTTCCCTCGAAGTCAGCATGGTCGCCCTTCAGTCCAGTCCGGTCGCTCAAATCAGTAGGGTGCAAATTCTAGTGCTATTAGTGGGCAACGCACAAACAGACTCTATGTTCTTCAGTCCCGACAGAATCAGGAAATATCCTTCTGATGCAGCCACTGGTATGTTATCGATCCCTCTTTTACATGTTCACATTTCTTCAATTTTAGGAGATTCTTTTTCTTTTGTAGCTCTTTACATAGCAGTCAGCTTTAAGGTCAGACCAAATATTAACAGGACCTTTCTCAGTCTCCACCCATTGGGTCAGCCCATCATATCCCGACAGGTATACAGGGAATGTCCGCTTATGATATCTCAGAAAGTTAGGCCTTCAGGTTCCAGTAGTAATACTAGTATGTGTAGGAAATCCATAAGGAAAGATGATTCCCGGCCCATTCCTACCTCAGTGCAAAGTTTTATACTTCAACCATCACGATACTTACACACGTTTTACATTTTAGTCCCATGAATACAACTTATATCCATGTGTTTTTCATAGAATAGTATGTGTTTCAAGTTCCTAGTATGAGGAGTTCCAGTTTACCCAGTGTGACGAATCATGTCCAATTAACATAGATATTCCAAGCTCAGGTCATGCAGCTCATGACTCATGCTCCACTCCTAGTGATCGGCCAAACTCATATTATGTCATATATACTATCAGTTTAGATCCATCGGTGAATCTGTAGTGTAGATATTCTATCCCTTAAGCCTCAATTACAGCGTCAATTCAACAATCAGTATTCAGTAAAGGACTCATATAGTCCTATATGACCATTGATTTTAGTTATCAGTTACTTAGCCATCAGAATTTAGTACTTCAATACCAGTCTAAACCTCAATTATCAGAAACTATCATTCAGTTTCAGTTACATTCTTAGTTATAATTACAGTCTCAATTATTGTCTTAGCTACAATCTTAGTCTCATTCCTAGCCCAGTAATCAGTTCAGTAACTTAGTTTAGTTTTAGGATTTCCCGACCATAGAATATGGCCATCAGTTACTTAGTTATTAGTATCTCAGTACCACAGTTTAAAGAATATATCCAAAATATGTTAGATTCCTGATCTTACAATTTTAAGGTAATACAGTTCTACTCGCTTATGCTCAGTTACCTCATGTTACCCAATTAGTCATTACTCTCTATGCATTATACTCTACAGTTTCAGTCCAGTTGTTCAGACTAAGTTCAGTTAAGTCTTCCAGACCCAGTATTCAGTTATCAGTCCTTCAGTTAATCAGATGAGGAGTATATTTAAGCAGTCATGCTCAATACCCATGTGAATATTTTTGGTAGTATCAAGTGGCGTGTTGTACTAAGGTAGAGAGTATAGTTTAAAGAGTACCAGAGAAGTACTTCAGTTAAGTAAAAGTTTTTAGTATGAGTTAGTTTAAGCAGCCAGTAATTTAGTTTAGCAGTCTGGCGAAAAAGTTTGGATGGTTTGGTTTCCCTTCATTCCATCTAGGTGCACTATCCAAAGTCCCATATATGTGATCATTATAAGATGGAAAAACCATTTAGTTCCATGCTCATCTTAGTTTATGTATCACGACAGAGTTTTAGATCCCAGATATTCAGTCACAATTCAGTTCGTAGGTGCCTTGTGTATCGCCCTAGTTTTCCTCAGTATCTCAGCAAAATCAGTATTCTTCGAGGGACCTAGTTTCCCAAGGGGGAGATACACTATAATCTCTCAAATTTTCATAACATAAATAGGCCACTCTCTCTCCTCGTAATGACTACAGTTAGGAGTAAGGGGTACTTATAAGTTGACCCTCAATCTCCGACCTCAGCCACAAGCCACGTATTCAAGGTGCTCAGTTCAGATCACAATATTCAGTTTATACCATGTTTTTGGCTCAGATATGTTCCTATGTTCCCATTCATGTGTGCCCAGTAAGTGATCTAGGGTTCATCAATATTTTTGATTTAAGGTAACAGTCTTCTATAAATTTACGCAGTTCCATGTTCAAATTCCATTACAAACTTGGTATTCAGTTTCATACTCAGATTCCCATTATAAACTTGGTATCAATTAGCATTTCATATTCAGTCATATGTTCATGTGTCAATTCAGTCATGTATTCATGCATTAGATATGCATGCTCATCTTGATAAATTCAGCTTACCAGTAATCCCTGTCATGCTTTCATTGATTCATCTATTCATGCATTAGATATGCATGTTTAGTATAATACATTCAGCTTATCAGTCATGTCAGTCATGTACTCATGTTTCAGTTGTTCATGTTCAGTATGTACTTCAGCTTATCATTTCTCCTATCTTAGTCGGTCACATTCGAGGATGAATATTTCCAAGGGGGAGATATTATAAGACCCCGAAAAATTCCTAATCTTAATTCAGTCATTTAAGCTTGTCAAAGGGGTCCCGTACTTTAAAAATAATAGCTAAGTTCACGATTAAGGAGGACAATAGGTGTTCCCGGACAAGTTTTAGATTTTTCGGACCTCGTTTAGACCACGTTTGGTGTCCCAAAATAGTGGACCAATGCGATCTTGGCATGCCACATCGCCTATTATGTTGGTTAACATTGTTGCAGGTTGCCAGAGACAAAAGTACTGAGGCATGGCACAATCATGGCATGACACATCGAGTATCGCGTTGGTACCAGTGACGCGCCGCGTCACTCAATGCGTCGGTGCTCAATTTTAGTTATTAAATGACTGCATCCTTAAGGATAATTAGGTCATTTTCCTAGACCTTCAGCCCTCATAAACACGAAATTTAGCCCTCTTTTGGATAAATACACTCTTTATTCCACAATTGCTCAAGAACAAGAAACCCTAGGTGAGCAATTTCAAGCCAAGGATTCAAGCTTTCCTCCATAAACCTTCAAGAAATCATCCACCTAGGTATGTAAAGTGCTCATCCAAGGAACCCTTTCATCCTTAGAGTTCAAGAAACTATTTTTTAAAAAAAAAAATAAATAATGATGTTCATGTTGTGGATTGACATTGTATCCATGATGTTGATTTGTATAGTTTCCATGATGAAATATTTATGTATTCCTTGATATTATGATAGCATGTGGATTGAATTTTATGAAATTGAGTTGATTAAAGTAGCCAAGATGTAATTGTTTAGGGTTCATGCCTAAGCCTAAATATATGCATCCCATGTATTTGATAAAATGCCTAAGTGAGTAGAATTGTGTTTTATGACCCTTTGTTGATCCAAATGATGAACTTAGGATACAACTAGATGTTCAAAATGACTCCCATGTTAAATCTATGTCTTATAGTTTTTTGATGGATTGCTCATGAGACTAGAATTGTGAAATTATGATATGTTTGAATGCATTCCTATCCGTGTACAAGATTATGAATATCAAGTGCTTCAAGAAATCCCCCATTGATCGTATTATGAATTTTGGCCTATGGTTATGCATTGAAAGAAGTGTCATGTCTTGTTAGTTTTATGCTATCGAGTCTTGGGGTACTTGTACCTGACAATTTAGCTATGTGCCTAGAGCCAGCGTCAATTTTCAATATACTCTCAGTTAAGCCATGATCCTTAGAATTCAGTCAGTCACATGACTTAGGAAAACTTAGTAAATTCAATATCTGTCCAGTCCTTCATAGTACTCAGTAATCTCAGTCAGTTATCAGATCTCAGTAGTATTCCATCAGCCAACGGAACTTAGTAAAACAAGTCCAGTTTAGTCAGTAACACGATCAGTGACATCTCAGTCAAGACTAGTATGAACTATAAAATTATTTCAGTGTCTGTTCAGTTGGGAGTAGGATTCAGCACCAAGTAAACTCAGAGATGAGGGCTCACCTGTCAGCCAATAGAGGGTGTGATCCTTATAAGCAATCCTTACATTCCAGAACTACGTATCCAATATAGGTTTTGATATACCCCTATGAGTCTAGGGATTATACATCTTATTTGAGTTTTCCTACTAGGAGGGGTTGAGAAAAGAGCTACCTATCATAGAGGGTTAACTTACAGCTTTTCTTTACACGTGGAATGGTACTAACACCGTTCATGTTGGGATTACGGGTTGGACCCCTACCATTTCAAATTTAAGGAATGTCAGTTACATGATTACTTTCTACAATCTCAGTCTTAGTCTCAATAAAAGAACTCAGATAGTTCTTTAGAATCAGGACTGTTAGACACAGTTAATCAACTAACAGTATATTAATTATATGAAACTTATGTTATTAGTATTCAGACTCAGTAGTCAGTATTATCAAGATCTCATATATAGTTACGTATTCATGCATGTATTCTCATGTTCATGTTATTCTATCATTTAGTATTCTTATCTGCCTCAATCTGCTACACATGTATCATTATTTTAGAAATTTCCTTATCTCTGTTGAGCATAGCATCCCTACACTCCTTTAACACTAACCCTGATACACCAATCACAAACTTACTTATACTCGATCTAGGGTCAGCTATCAAGTCAGGAGCATACTTAGCTAACTGGTTGAACTTAAGAAAATACTCTTTCACTTTCATGGATCCTTGCCTTAGGTTCATGAACTCTTCTACCTTAGCCTCTTTCATCTCTAATGGGAAAAACTTATCTAGAAAGGCATCCTAAAACTCTTGCCAAGTCATGGGAGATGCATCCTCCTCTCTACCATTCTTCCATATCACTACCCAATTATGAAAAATATCCTTCAGCCTATAGGATGCTAACTCTACCCTATCCTCCTCAGAAATATGTATAAATTGGTGCTCTTCCTCACCTCTTCTAGGTAAAGTTGTGGATCCTCAGCTGCTACTAACCCAAAGAATTCTGGCGGGCTCATTCTCATGAAATCTCAAATTTTGGCTGTGTCTAAACCCCTATCTTGCTGAAGTGGGGCCACAGCCTGACGGTTCCCTTGAACATTAGTCATCACAGCTTAGGCTAGCACATGAAAAGCTGCCTGAAACTCAGCATGTGACACACTCTTATTCTCAGGATCTACTGGCTAAGGTGGATGGTCAACAACCCTATGGTCATTATCTCTGCGAGGAGGCATAATCTATACATGGAAGAAAGAGGTGTATTAAACTGAGGATCAACTTGAGTTTATGCTTACTCGCACGATATGAATACTAAAAGAAGGGAAACTGCTCCTAAAAACATCTTATAGCCTCTTGTACATAAATGTGGCGCGCAACACACCCATGCACAAGACTCTACTAGAAGAGGCTTTTCAGACTCCCTAGGACACTATTGAACCTACCTTAGATACCAAGTTTGTGACGACTCGATTTTTTAGAATCGGAACGTCACACGGTGCTCATGATCCCGAAGGATCACAAGCTAAATATATACTGATATCAGTACCTGAGCACTGCATAATAAAGATAATAAATGCGAAAATTGTCCATAAGGTTCAAAACAACTAAAAATACTTAAAACTAAAAACTAAATACTGAGACATCTGTCCAAAAAGCCTCTAAATTATTTGAACTATGGAGTTGATGGGAAAGTCCCCAACTAACTCTGTCTACTAAAAATAAACTAAATCTGATGTAATAATAAACTAAATCTGATGTAATAATAAACTAAGGATCATCCTTGAAATAAGAGGATTCACTGCTACATCTACTGCTGCTGACTGGGACTGAGCAGCTAGGGGTACTCTAGATCTCGAGCCTCTGAACCTATGGGGTCAAATAAAACACTATAGTGAAAATATGTCAGAATAGGAATATACTGAGTATGAAGATGAGTTAAGGATAAATGTAAGGGCTTATGCATGCAGAATTACTTATCTGAATAATCATGAGAATATTGAATGAGGACATATGCATGAATGTACAAACCATAACTGAAAACATCGCAACTCGAAATACCGAAACATGGATACTGCTTTACTAATATCTGAAATCACTACAAATACTGAGATACTGAATAACTGAATCTCTTGATATCGATAACTAAGTACGGAAGTTGAGTTCAGTCTTATCTAGCGAGTGATCTTAAAAATTGATGATACTGAAACTGATTAGATGAATCTACTTATATCAATGACAGAAAGTTGGGCTTACTACTCTTGACTGATTGAATCTGAGATCAAACCTCTCTAACAGATTATCCCTGAATCTATTATCAATGATAAGAAAATATTATGTCCAATATCAAACCTATCTAGCGGAAGACCTCTAAATCTGATAATGAGAATATCAACTAAATCTGAGACTGAGATCAAGCCTAACTAATGGATGATCTCTGGATCTGATGATGAGATTACTCAATAGAATTTGAGACTGAGATCAAGCCTATCTGACGGGTGATCTTTGGATCAGATAATGAGATTACTCAACTGAATCTGAGACTGAGATCAAGACTATCTAACGGGTGATCTTTCGATCTAATGATGATATAACTCAACTGAATCTGAGACTGAGATCAACCTTAACTAACGGGTGATCTCTGGATCTAATAATAAGATTACTCAACTAAATCTAAGATTGACATAAAGCCTATCTAACGGGTGATCTCTGGATCTGGTAATGAGATTACTCAACTGAGATCAAGCCTATCTAATGGGTGATCTATGGATTTGATGATGAGATTACTCAACTGAATCTAAAACTGAGATCAAGCCTATCTAATGGGTGATCTTTGTATCTGATAGAGAGATTACTCAACTGAATATGAGACTAAGATCAAGCCTATCTAACCGGTGATCTCTGGATCTGATAATGAGATTACTCAATAACATTATGTGGGACCATTCCTATCAAGAAGGTAGTCCATGAATCAATGGAACTATCTGAGTTTCTTTCTGAGAAAGATGACCGTATCTGATAGTCCTGATTTCTGAGTTCTTCTCTGAAGATTGATACTGAATTGTAACTATGGGAGTGATCACTTAATCGACATGCCCTAAATTTGAACTGGTTGGGTCCAACCTGTAACCCCACCTGGAAGGGTGTCAATACCGTGCCATGGGTAAATACCTCTCTGATCAAGCCTCTCTAACAGGTAACCCACATTGGAAATCAAGCCTAAGGCAGTATAATAGTCAAGCCTATCTAACGGGTGACAAGCCATTTTTTGACGGGTGACTCCTGCATCCTGTGTTGGCTACACAATTCTAGAGTTTAGGGATTGCTCCTAATGACTCTGCCTCTCTAACGCGGATCCTCTATCCGTGCACTCGCTCAGAGCTAGCTCCTACTCCCAACTAAAGACTTCAAAGTGATTCTTAACTTAAACTGAACTTAATCTGTTACTGATCATGTTTCTCGAATAACCTAACTGAGTTAAGCTAAATTCACTTGGTTATCTGATGAAATACTACTGAATCTCATTATCTAACTGATTGGTACTGATCTTTGAATAGATTACTCGAATACCATTGAGGTCTGAACTGAGCACTTGAATACTACTAAATCTTAGCTGAGTACTGAACTGAGGCTAGAATACTAGCGATACTGAGATTACTAAGATTACTGAGATTTCTGAGATTTCTTAAGTTTTGTATCTATCTGAGAGTACAGAGTTCTATAACTCACTGAGTTCTGAGAATCGTGGCTTGACTGATATTATTGAGAAAACTGACACTAGCTCTAGACCACAGCTAACTTGTCATGTATAAATACCCCCAGGACTCTATAACATAAAATTAAACATAACCATTCTTGAATAATCAAGACCATGGACATTCATTCACCATCACAATCACTAAATTATCTCCTCAAGCATTTAGGAATCATAAACATGTAATAACATAGGGAGACATGTTATTGGCTCATACTCCTTTCAACAAGGTCTTGCATCAAACACTTAGCATGCACTAAAGAATACATAATTGGAGAATTTTATGATATCATGACATAATTCATTCACTAGGGCTTTTCAACTAACACTTGACATGCGTGAGCTTGCACATAATTGGGGGATTTCTAGTCAATATGTTATAATGGCTCTAATTTCTTCACCTAAGCGTTTTATCAAACATATGGGGCGCATGCTTTGCTTATTCAACAATTTCTACACTTAATTTTCATGAACACATCATTTAACAAGCAACTTGGAGAGGGTTTATCATGAATATCACATACTAGGGTCAAAGCTTGAAAAACTTATAAACAAACATCAACTTCAACTCACATCAATCAAGAAAACTCATAAACATAAGATCTTTGAAATTTAGAAAAGGATTCTTGAGCTTCTTTGATGAAAGGGACCTAAGAATCAACATCTACATACCTTAGGAAACTCTTTCTTGAAGGCTCTTAGAGAGATTCTTGATTTCTTAATTTCTCTTGATTTTTTCTTGAAGAAGAAAGAAGGGTTTTGATTGTGTAGAAACCATAGTTTTTTATATTGAAGGTGAGAAATTAGGTTGTAATCCTTGATCGGGTATAAATAGGGGCTGAAAAGAGTGGAAAAGGACAAAAAAATCCTTTTCAAAATTGACTTAAAATTACTGATCAGGGACTGCGACGATCGAAGTGACGGTCCGTCGCTAGGTCTGACGGTCCGTCGTATCATCCATCATACATTGGCTAGTAAAAGGGTACACTTACTCGAGGTGACACTCTCAGTGATAGTCCATTGCAACCTTGATGGTCCATCAGATCGTTCATTGCATGCTGGCCAGGATGAGGCCACACTGCCTCAGCGGCGACGATCCCAGTGATGGTCCAGCGCAGCCTTGACGGTCCGTCATCCTGGACATCGCACTTAGACATCACTACTTTAGTTGTGATGGTCTGGACGATGTTCCGTTGCAAGGTTGATGGTCTGTCAACCCGACCATCGCACTTGGGTGGTTCTGACTGCTTTCAGTAAAATTGCCATAATTTCCTCGTCCGATGCCAGATTTTGATGAAATTGGTATCGATGGAAAGATTATTCAATTATATACATAAAAAAAAATTATATTAGGGAAATTTTACATGGTTCAAAATATTACTCATTTGGGAAGACACTTCTCAACCTTTTAGGACCGGATTTACACTCCTTTAAACACGCTCTAAGGCTCAGACCACGAGATAATTTTACGGGGTATTACACATGCCCAATAAACTCCATAGTTTTTAGAAAATTTAGAGGCTTTCATACTAGCATGTTCAGATAATTTACTTCAGTTTTGGTATTGATATACCGTATTTCCAAATGTTATGTTTTATCAGATATTTGAATCTTATGGACTTTCATCCATTTTATTCCGCATTTATACAGTATATTATGTAGTGCTCAGGTATAGATATCAGTCATGGGTTAGCTTGTGGTCCTTTGGGATTGCTAGCACCGTGTAGCATTTCAGGTATCAGATTTGGGGCATTATAGTATTACCTGAGAAACATCAATTGATCCTGCAACCAGACTATACCCTAAAAGGGTATAGTGAGTTAGTATCAATACAAACACATGTATTGGTTGGTATCATCGTCTGACAAATGTTAGTTCACATAAACATCTTCTAGAAATTACAGAAAGAATACATGACAATTTCTATAATAACTTAATCCATATTACTTCCATCCACTAATGTTATCTTTATTTCCTATATTACCTAAGAGTGTTCACATTCTATTTCTCACTGACATAGTTGTACCTGAATAATTACTAGTAGGAAATTTGTACCACTAATATTCTCCTTATACCATTCACACTTAATCTCACTAATCATGCATCTCTCTTTACATCAAAGGTCATCCATCATGTATCTTACTTGTTCAACCCCAATAGTTATTATAAGTCAATTTATTTCACTTACACTTCAATTAACCTCAATAATAAATGAGAACAAGTAAACATAAGCTTCTAATAAAGTTCAACCATGAACACTTAACAATTACTTCACTTATGTTACCATATAGCCTTTCTCAATAACACTAAAGAATTTAGTCAACCATAAGTCAATAAAGATAAACTATCAAGTCATGACCATGACTACAAAGAATAGACCCAATCAATAAACCATGACTGACAACCATAAGTTACGCCTTGTATCAATACATAAGTAAGTAGACATTAACAGGAAATATGCCTTTAACTTATACAACTATCACAGACCATACAAGGATCTCAAAAAATATTAAACAACATTATAAATCAATTTATTTAAGAAACCCCAAACAACAACCATAATACAACCCAGCTCACTCATAAAACCATAAAACTCACTAATACCTTATACGTACATGCTAAAGGTCTTATAGTTGCCCACTAGTCATAACCCACAGGGGATAAGTTACTGTCCATGTACTAAAAATCCCAAATATCTAGTGTCTTTGAACCTTAGATTAGCCAATCATATAAATATGATCATATACCAATATATCTCATAATAATAAATACCAAAACTATGAGGTGTCTAAATACCATTAGATTCCATAATAGTAACAAATATCACTACAATAATAACCATAATGAGAATAAGAAATCATATTTGTACATCCAACAAGCCTTTAATATTGTAAAACCCCATATTTTATGTGTACTTATTTGACTTATGTGAACCTTGATATATCCTTGTGGTATAGGTAATGTACTAGATTTGTTATGAAAGTATTTATGGTGTAAATGGGTTTCTTGGTACTTCTCATACGTTTTAATATGACGCGACTAAGTTAATATCAATACAACTATTTAAACTTGGATCATAAGCTAGTATTTGAGTCTAAAGCTCAAAGTGACCATGTGTGAATAAGTTTTAAGTTAACAGAATGGATTAAGACCTAAAAATAGAATTAAATATTAAGTTTCTTGCTTTACTTAATTAAGATTGTAGGTAGGTCAACTTCTTGAGCTATATGGACAAATTTAATGAATTTGGCTATGGGTCAGATTTGGCCCTATATTATTATACTCATTTAGGGACCAAAATATGTAAAATAAAAAATGGAGAAAGGTCCCAACACCAAAAAAAATCTACCAAATTCCCAAATAATTTTAAGGGTTATTTTAGACATTAAATCAAGTAGGTGCATCATCTACTTTGACCTTTTGAGCAGTTTGAATCCTTAAGTAGTTGCATCAGCTACTTGGACTAATTTATGGCTGAAAATAAGATTAAAATGAGGTTCTAGAAGGATCAATGTAATAACAATATAGATTGACTTCTTTCTCATTTTAACATATTTACACCCTTTAAACTTTAACTTTATCCCTTTTCAATCAAGGCTTAAAACAGCAGCCCTAAAATTCCTTCTAAGGTTCTTGAATAAATGCTTATATATGCCAAGTTAAGTGAAAACACTTATGATTTTAGCTTAATTCTCCCATGAAAGATTATGAAAATATGTTATTCATTCTTTATTATGAATATAAGGTAAAATATAAAACAAGCTAACTGCTCAATTTCTTTGTTATTAAGAGACTTCTCTTTTCTTATTTAGTTTAAAGTGTGAAGGATGATTCAAGTTCTTGAAGATTTCAAGTTAAACAGATAGGTTACAGAAAATTAAGGAAAGGGGGTTGCTTCATTTTATCCTCCATATATATGATTTTGGGAAAATAATTATGGATATATGGTTATTAAGAACTCAAGGGCTGATGAGTTCAATATTTGGTTGCTACGATAAAAGAAATTTGGGGGTTATTTTATGGAATGTTTTATGTGTATATGTTTGTGACTGTAAGGTTGATGTTGGGGATAGGTGTGAGTAATTTGTATTAAAATATGCAAGAAGGTTTTAGTGGTTCTCTACCGGACTAAATGGTGTATATGTTTATTGCTCATTATTTTTTGTATATTGTTTTAAGGGTTGAATGAAAACAAAGTTATTTTAGGTGATCTTATCAGAATATGTATGGTTTTGGATATAATTGGAGGTATAAAGGGTTAAATAACACCCTTGATTTGATATTTTATAGGTTTACTTCCCGATTACTATTTTCATAAAGTTAAGTAGCCCAAATGTGTTGGTTAGCTACTAATACATGTTTGACCATATACTTTATTGTAGATAAGTAATATAAAAGGTAGGAGGTTAATTTGGGTTTATATCATAGTGGTACAACAAGGTATGTAAGGCATACTCTATTTTTTTTATTTGGAATGAAATCCAACACTTTTGTTACAAAGTAAGCTTCTACAGTTTTCCAATAGCAAATGTTACATAGTGGAAGAGCATGATCCCCTATGTAGAAGATGACCTTGCACCCACTCCCTAATTTTTTTAAATACCTCACCACATTCTTACTATCAAGTCTACATTTTTACATCCACTAGCAAGTCTCGGGAGTTTACCTTTAAGTCAAATAAGACCCATATATTATTTTTAGCTCCTAAACATTTTATTCATGTACAATCTTCTCCCTACCTCATTATTATTACATAAAGTGTTTATTCTAATGTATCTTACTAGTAGGTTATTGTTCCAAAGTACAATAATATTATGACCACAAAACTAATAATCCCAAAGGTTAAATAGATTAAGTAACACAATTCTAGTTATGCATGGGTTGAAGCTTAGAGGTATAAGCATAGCATACGCTTAGCTAAATACTTTTATATATGGGTGAAAGGTCAGGGTCAAAAGCCTAGCATGGACCGATCCCAATATATTTATGCATAGGTGGCAACTTATGGGCATAAACCTAGCATGGTCTGATCCAAATTTGTGTACTTACCACTGATCATCAAGTCATTTGTATCATACGGCTTACAAAGATTATAAAGTAATAAGTATAAAATGAATAAGAGAATATAATGTACCTAATCGTACAAGTACATGAACAGATGGTCTACTAGCACCATTTATACACTTGTATCTAATTTCAATTGAGTTCTTGTATTATGATTAATTACTTTCAGCCTTCCATATTCAGTATATATTTTCCTAATGATGACCCTCATGGGGGACCTGTATTACATGTTATTGGCACAGGTACTTTAGCTAATACACCTCCTTAGTAGGAGTATAGGATATCTAGTGGCTATTGGTGAGATCCAAGCTGATTTATAGATTTTTGAGTCTGTTATATATATTTTGGCACTATACAGTTATTAAAAGTAAGGATGTAAAAACCTAAGATTTTGTTAATTTGTTTGAAATATTTATTTCTCTGATATTTGACCCTTATACCTCTTTTCATGGTTGTATTATGGTATTTCTAGGGTATGGGAATATTTTGCATGATTCCTAATATATTATGATATGATTTATGCAATGTTGTGATTTTTTGTGGATTAAAAATCCATATAATTGACTTCAGTCAACAAATATTAATCTATGCATCAAATGGAAAAATGGACCGCACCATTGGATCCAAAACATCAATTTTAGATTGATATTATAGTTTGTGTGGTTTTATGGATTTTAAAGCTCATTTTAACCCTTGGTTTGAAAAGTTGTAAAATTGGGTTTCAAGGGTCAGATTTGTGAAAAAGATGTCCTTTCAAAATTTGATAGTGCCATTGAGTCTGGATTGTCAAATTTGATAGGGTAGCATTAACTATTTGTGTTCTTGAGAAATTTTTTTTTGCTCACTTAGATAGTATATTAAATATTCTTATGTTGGTTGGTTGTGAGCATTAGATCCTTATATCATATTCATTCATGAAACATTGGTACCACTGTGGAAGTACTAGCTTTTTCTGATAGAAATTGTGATATCTTTAAAACTCTCTACTGATGTATGTGATGGAGAGGAAATATGAATATTGGTAATGGGTATTGGTTGTATATGGGGTGACGAACCCCCTATGAGTCCTACCTGGGAGCAAAGCTTTGTAGGTATGGATTGACGAACCTTACCTGAGTCTTACCTATGAGTAGAGCTCGATAGGTGTATACGGAGGTTGGGTAACGACCTCGTACATCATCATTATCATTATCAGTACCATTGTTATCTTTATTATACTTCATATATTATGCTTATATATTTATTGTATTTTATTCTTTGAACTAATAGCTGACCATTTATTCTATCCTTCTAGACTTGTGGTTGATGTACGTGCATGTTCGTTCTTCTGCTCTATACTTGTAATTATTGTATGTGTGTCTATTAGAGATGTTAGTAGAGATGGTGTCACCTACCATTTGGGACATTTTTTATTGTATATGACATGCCCATAGTTTGTGTTTATATGCTCTATTTTCTACTTTACTCAATCATCTTATGATACCTACTGGGTACAAGTGGCTGAACTCACCTCTATTGCGCTCTTTAGGTGAAAATCTAGGTATGAGTGTACCTCATGATAGTTGATTCAGGTGATACTTGGAGCCCATTTCAGGTAGTTATTGATCTATAAATCTGGAGTTGACTTTTACCTTTTTTATCTAGACTATGTATTACTTGTATTCAGAGACAGTTTTGTTCCTGTTTGGATTTTTTTGTATTTTGACCTTGATTTGTACTTGCTAGTTCTTACATTGTGACAGTAGATTTTTGGGATGTTTTATGGAAATTTTGGTTATGTATTTCCACTATTACTATATTTTGTTGTTCAGTTGCACTCATGAAGCCTTAACTTGGGTTTGGGTGATAGGCTTACTTTTTAAGGCTTGCCCCAACAAGTGACATCATGACCCCTGGATTTTTGGTCATGACAAATTAGTATTAGAGCATTCTGGTTTAGTTTTAACAGTGTAACAATAAGGTGTCTAATAGAGTCCTGCATATTTGTATGTAGACGTCCTTATCAATCTTCGAGAGGCTACTAGATTTCTTTAGGAAACTTCCTTTATTTTATTCTATATCAAACAGATCTTCCATACCCTTTGTTCTAATTCATATTTTACTTTTTTCTATATAGATGGTGAAGACCAGATCCAGAGAGGGTAGAGATTCAAATACTTTATTTTAGGCGAAAGCCAAGTCTAAAGGGTGAATTATATGTCGTGGTTGGGCTTGACATGGACAATTAGCACGAAGATCTTCCTTATATAGATATAGAACTAGGGGATCTCCCCTAGGCCTAAAGATCAGCATGTTGGAGATATGGCTCCTACTTTGGTTCCACCGAGTTCTTCTACCCTTGTCTTGGAGAGGCTACTGGTTTGATTTTTGACCTGATTAGATAGTGCTTCTTTGAGTGCACAAGATGTTCGTCAAAATCCAAGTATGGTACCTCCGTCTGTTCTAGAGTTTGCTTATGGTTTTCCTTTGATTTCAATTATAGATCCTCATGTTGTACCAACGTCTGCTTATGGTACTCAACAGACCTAAAGTGTGGTTCCTTCTTCAGTATCGGTATCTGAGTATGGTACTCTGAGGTTAAGAGTTTAACCTTCTTCGATGATTCCTGCTTAGGTGGGTTTTCAACTAGCCAAATTTATTATGCCTCCTATTATGGTGAGTACAGCTTTGTATTTTGATGATTAGATAAGGTTTGAGATATTCCTTCATTTAGTACCTCCTAGGTTAGTGGTGTTGTAGGCGAGAATGCTTATGACTTCTTGATAGATTGTTGTGATTATTTTCATAACCTTGGTTTGCTAAATCACATTGTGTTGCTTATAATACTTACCAGTTAAGAGATGCAGCCAGGTCTTGGTGGAGGTCACTTATTGGTTGCCAACCTCTTGGTTCACCAGAGATGTCTCGAGATCAGTTTATAGAGGCCTTCATAGAAATATTTATGCCTTTCAATTTGAGTGATCAGGTGTGAGATAAGTTTGATCTCTTAGAGCAGAGCTCCATGAGTATTACAGGGTATGAGGCACGATTTTATGCCTTGTCTAGATATTCCTATGCCAGTATTGCCCCCAATTCTGAGAAGATTCAAAAGTTTATAAAGGGGTTGGATGTTTTTCTTTAGCTTGCTATTACTCATATGGTAGTGTATGGAGCATCATTTCAGAGTATTATAGATCATACTAAGATGACTGAGGCTATTCTTTGAGCATTTCAAGGAGGCGCTAAGAAGGTGCGTCATTTGGGTGAGTTCAAAGGTTACACTTCTTGAGGTATAGATTCTAGAGGTTTCCATGGGTATCATGGTAGACCCGTACAGGCAGCCTTGTAGAGTTCAGGTGGTGGATAATCTAGTTTAGCAGCATCGAGTGGTTATTCTCTCCTAATTATACCTTTTCTTATTTGGGTTAAGTTGTAGGGTTCATTTTTTGTTTGATGAGATTCGCCATGTGGCCAAGGACTATCACTATCTTATGTATAGAGCTACTCTTATTTTAGATTTAAGGAGTAGAGGTTCTTTAGGGGTGTGAGAGACAGAGGTAGTACCCATGGCAGTGGTGAGGAGACCATCCTGTCAGGCGGTAAATATGGTCAGTGCTATGCTATACCTACCAAGCTAAAGGTGGAGGGCTTTAATTTTATCATCATATGTATCATCCCTATTTGGTTGAAATCAACATCTATGATATTTTATTTGGGGTTGACTTTCTCCTATGTATCTACGTATTTTGATTCTAGTTTTGATTTTTGTTATGAGCCTCTTGATGTGCCCATTTGTGTATCTATCCTTGTGGGAAACTCTTTAGTGGTGGATCAGGTGTACCGATCTTGTGTTATGACTTTTGCCGGGAGTGAGACCTGGGTAGATCTGATTATATTAGATATGGTAGATTTTTATGTCAACTTGGGTATGGACTCGTTATATCCTTATTATGTTGCCCTAGATTGTTATGTTAAGAACATAATTTTATCTTTGCTAGTTGTGCCAAGGATAGCATTGAAAGGTGTGCTTTATTTGGGTCATAGGAGAGTTATATATTTTCTTCAAACTCTTAAGTTGGTTGAGAAAGGTTGAATGTCTTATTTTCCTCATATTCATGATACTAGTGTTGCTTTACCTCCTTCTTTGGATTCTATTTGTATTGTCTATGTGTTCATGGATGTGTTCCCTACATATTTTCCTGGTATGCCTCTAGATCATGATATAGATTTTCCATTGATGTTGAGCTGGGTGCCAAGCCAATTTCTATTCCCCCATATTAGATAGCCCCAGTTGAGTTAAATAAATTGAAAGATCAGTTGTAGAAGTTATTGGATAAGAGACTTATCTAACCTAGTGTATCACCTTAGGGTGCAACTATCTTGTTTGTGAAGAAAAAAGATGGTTTGATGCATTTTTGTATTTATTATCAACAGTTAAACATGGTAATAATTAAGAATAAGTATCCTCTTCCTCGTCTTGATGATTTATTTGTCCTGCTTTAGGGTGTTTTGGTGTTTTCGAAGATTGATTTGAGGTTTGGGTATCACTAGTTGAGGATTAGAGCTTTGGATATTCCAAAGATAGATTTTCGGACTCGGTATGGTCATTGTGAGTTCTTTGTCATGTCCTTCGGGTTGACCAATGCCCCATCTGCATTCATGTAGATGATAAACTGGGTATTTTGACCGTATCTCTAATCCTTTGTTATTGTATTAGTAGATGATATTTTAGCTTATTCCAAGAGTAAGGCTAATCATGAGGAGCATTTGCGGATTGCTCTTTAGAGATTAAGGGATGAGAAGTTGTAAGCTAAGATCTCTCTAAGTGTGAGTTTTGGCTGGATTCTTTCTCTTTCTTAGATCATATGGTGACCAAGGATGATATTATGGTTGATCAATCCAAGATTGAAGTGGTTCATGACTTGGCTAGGTGTACTTCTCCAACCAAGATTCAAAGTTTTGTTGGTTAAGTAGGTTACTACTGGTGCTTTGTTGAGAGTTTTCAATTTATTATTGCTCCATTGACCAAGTTGACTCAAAAGAACATTTACTTTTTGTGGTCCAACTCTTGTGAGATGAGCTTAAAAAACTCAAGAATTTGTTGACTTCAACTCCTATCTTGACTTTTCCCAAAGAGGGCATGGGTTTTTCGATATTCTATGTGCTTCTAGTATTGGGTTAGGTGTTGTGTTGATGCTAGAGGGTAAGGTGATTGCCTATGCTTCTCATCAGTTGAAGTCTCATAAGAAGAATTACCCTACCCATAATTTGGAGTTGTCTGCGATTGTTTTGCCTTAAAATTGAAGAGACATTCCTTAGATGGAGTCCATTATGAGATCTTCTCGGACATTGTAGCCTTCAGTATTTCTTTACCCAAATAGATCTTAATATAAGGCAGTGTCATTGGCTTCAGTTGCTTAATGATTATGACTTGACTATTCTATGTCATCCGAGCAATGCTAATATATTTATGGATGTCTTGATCCAAAAGTCGACTAGCATGGGTAGCTTGGCTCATCTTTTGACTCAGGAAAGACCTTTGGCCTTAAAGGTGCAGTTTTTAGCTAACAATAAGGTTAGGCTTAATATTTTGACACGTAGGTGTGTTTTTGCATTCGTGGAGGCTAGATCTTCTTTAATGAAGAAAATTTCATCTCATCAATTTGATGATGTTGGATTGAGATTGATTAAGGATATGGTGTTGAGTGCAAAGGCTAAGAAAACCCACTTGATTCAGATGGATTTTAGGATTGGAGGTCAAGTTTGTATACCGTGAGTGGGAGATTTGATTAGATTGATTTTAGAGGAGGCCTATTTTTCCAGGTAATCCATCCATTCGGGATTGACTAAGATGTATCGTGATTTGAGGTAGAATTACTGGTGAGGTTGTATGAGAAGAAATGTAACGGGCTTTGTAGCTTATTGTTTATATTGCTAATAGGTGAAGGCCGAGCATTTGAGGCATAGTGGATTGCTTCAGAGGTTACCTATTCTCGAGCAGAAATGGGAGTTGATCATTATGGACTTTATGACAGGGGTTTCTCGTACTTCTTGTTATTTTGTTAGGGTTTCAGTCGTCGTTGATCAGTTGACCAAATTTCCCATTTCATTTTGGTTTAGCTTTACTTCAATGATAAGAGGTTGGCTCGTATCATCTCAGATCGAGATTTAGTGTTCACATCTCACTTTTGGAAGACTTTTTAGGAGGATTTGGGTACCCGAGTTGATCTTAGTACAACTTTTCACCCCAGACAGATGGTGGTCGGAGATGACTATTCTCGGTTTGGAGAATATGCACCGTGCTTGGGTGATAGAGTTTGTTGGTCAGTGGGAGCTACATCTAGCATTGGCGGAGTTTGCATATAATAATAGCTATCATGCAAATATTCATATGTTCTACTGGAGGCATTGTATGGTAGGCGTTTTCACTCTCTTGTTGGTTGATTTAGTATTTCAAATTTTAGACCTTAAGCTCTAGACTTACTTCGTGAGTCCTTAGATAAAGTTTTGGTCATTTAGAATAGACTTTGAGAGGCACAAAGTAGGTAGAATTGTTATTGGATTGTAGACTTCTTTCCTTAAGATTTAGTGTTGGTGATCGTTGTTTTCTTCATGTTTTTCCCATAAAGGGTGTGTTAAGGTTTGGGAAGAGGGGTAAGCTTAGCCCCAGGTATATTGGGTCATTTGAGACTCTTCGGACTATTAGGGATGTGGCTTTTGAGTAAGCATTAACCCCAGATTTGTCAGTTTTTTATCTAGTCTTTCATGTTACCATGCTTAAGCGTTACATTCTAGATAAGTCTCATGTCATTCTTTGGTATTTTAGTAAAGTGAGATAAGCGATTGTCTTTTGTTGAGGAGCCTATCACCATTCTAGTCATTGATGTTAGGCGAGGTGTAGAATTATTCCTGTGGTTATGGTCCTATGGAGGCATCGTCCTGTAGACGAGTCTACTTGGGAGGTCGAGTAGGATATGCGTAATAATTATCCCTAGTTTTTTGCGAATTCAGGTATTTCTATTGCCTTTAATTTGAGAACAAATTAGATTTTTTGTGGTGGATGATGTAATGAGCAGACTTTTTGGTGATTTGTGTGAAATATTTATTTCTAAGTGTTTCGATCCTTTTACCACTCCCTGTGGTTTCATTGTGTTATTTCTAAGGTGTGGGGATGTTTGGCATGGTTGCCAATGTATTTGGATGTGATTTGTGCAGTTTTGTAGATTTTGGTAGGTTGAAAAGCCTTATAGTTGACATTGGTCAACATTTATTGATTTGTGCATCGGATGGAAAAACGAACTTTGCCAGAAAATCTAGAACGTTGATTTTAGGTTGGTATCATGGTTGGTGTGATTTTATGGTCTTTAAATATCATTTCGACCCTTGGTTCAGAAAGTTGTGAAATTAAGTTTTGGGGGTAAACTCAGTGAAAATGATATCCTCTCAAAAGTCTGGTATCGCCATTGAGTCTGAAGCACTAAATTTGATAGGGTTGCATAGTCCGTTTACATTCTTGGGATTCCCAATTAATCCTGAGGGATCCGTGGAGACATAGAATTCTCAAAGTTTCAAGCTGGTAAACCACTTAGCTAATGCACCCGCTTAAATGATATTTTGGTCACTTAAAGGACCTAGCTGTGTAGTCAAGATGTCGCTTACGAGACTCATGTGCGCATACACGACTGTCGCTTAAGCAAAAACAAGATAGATTAGGCGACACCCGATGACAAGCGAAGTATCACATAAATGACACCTGATCGCTTAAGAGATAATTTCTTAAGCAACCCAGTGATG
Source organism: Capsicum pubescens (assembly GCA_030864215.1). Taxonomy (NCBI): domain Eukaryota; kingdom Viridiplantae; phylum Streptophyta; class Magnoliopsida; order Solanales; family Solanaceae; genus Capsicum; species Capsicum pubescens. Next base: position 148,973,676 of record CM061547.1, read on the forward strand.
ACATAAGTGAGGCCTAGTTTATTTAAAAACTCATTTTTCAAGATTCTTCACCTTTTTAGAGTCTTGGAGCTTGGGATTTGATCTTTTTATCATTTTCTTCTATTTTTAATCTTGGGTAAGCTCCAAAACTTCTATTTCAACTACCTTTATTTGATTTTTATCATTAAAATCCTGTTTAAACTTAGGATTAAAGATGAAATTTTGAGATTTTGGCATGGATAGACTAAAAATAGTATTTTTTGATTTAAAACCCCAATTTTAACTCATTTTCACTTGGATTTTTTTATGTGAGTTCCTTTAATCTTGGGGGGAATATTTTTGGACAAAAAAAAATATGGTTTTACTCCTCTTTTTCAAAAACACATTTTGGGGGACTTTTTCCCGATTGAGAAGTGGGAATACGAGTGTCGTTGGCTTTCTTTTGATGCGTAGATTCTATATTTGTATATTTTATTTGATTTTTAGTTCGTTCGTGAGGGGAAAGCTTTCGATTGAAGGTTTTTGGGGATTGGTTTTGGCATTCGAGGTAGGTTATGGTTTAACTTTATTTATACTGGGTTGGGTAGTTAATAATAATGTAAAAGAATTCTATGAGTATAGGGTTGTATCATGGACAATGAGTTTGGTGATTTATGTTCCCGTATGGAGTCCTATGTGAATAATATTTATTAATCATGAGAAGTTATGTGCTACATACGACCGTGTGGAGTCTTATATGATGTATAGCTTGGTATCGGCATATGGATGTTTGGTTTTACTCTTTCTAGTGGGAAAATCCTAGATTTTGGGATTTACATAGTATCTATGACATTATCTTGCTTGTTTCACCTGATGGCTTTCTAGATTATATCGGATCATAGATAGTTAATTGATTTGAGTGGATTTTTTGGCTCACTTGGTTAGTATATTAGGTATTATCATGTTGGTTGGTTGTGAGCATTACATCTTCACATCAGATTCATTCATGAACCATTGGTACCACTATGGAAATACTGGAAATACTATCTTTTTCTGATAAAAAATGTGACATCTTTAAAACCCTTTACCTATGTATGTGTCGAAAAGGAGATATGGATAATGATATTGGATATTGGTTGTATATGGGTTGACGAACCTCCCATGGGTCAAACCTGGGAGCGAAGCTCGGTTGGTGTTGGCTGATTAACCTTCCCTGATTCCTACATGGGAGCAGAGCTCGGTAGGTATAGACGGAGGTTGTGTGACAACCTTGTGCATCATCATTATCATCTTCAATGTACTTAATATATTATGCTTATGGTGTGATTGTATTTCTTCCTTTAACTTGATATTTGCCTATTATTTCTATCCTTCTATACTTGTAGTTGATGTACATGTATGTTCGTTCTTCTATTCTCTACTTGTAATTGTTATATGCGTGTATATTAGAGTTGTTAGTTAATATGGTATGGGCTATCATTTGGGACATTTTTCATTGCAAGTGATGTGCCCATAGTTTGTGTTTATATGCTTTATTTTCTACTTTACTCAATCAGCCTATGATACCTACTGAGTATAAGTGGACCGTACTCTCCCCTATTGCACCCTTTTTGTGCAAATCCAGGTACGAGTGCTCCTCATGACAGTTAATTGAGGCGATACTTGGAGACTATTCGAGGTAGCGGTTAATCTATGCATCCGGAGTTGACTTCTGCCTTTTTCTTTTCTAGACTAAGTCTTTATTATATTCATAGATAGAGTTTTGATCATGGTTGGATATCTTATGTATTTTGACCTTGAGTTGTACTAGCTAGTTCTTACACTATAACACCAGGTTTTTGGGATATTCTTGTGGAATTTTAGTATTTCCACTATTACTATATTGTGTAGTTCAGTTTCACTTTAGAAGCCTTAGACCTTGGGTTTGGGTATTGTCTTTTTCACTTCATATCAGCTTGGCTGATAGGCTTATTTATTAAGTCTTGCCGTGAGAAGTACCATAATGACCCCTAGTTTCTCGATCATGAAAAAAGCGGTGGTTTGTCCCTACCTTAAGTAAGTTTATTTATATTTTAGAAGCTTTGCAAACCAATGCAAGGTTAAGCATGGTAGCATTTTGTATTTTAGGCGATGTGGCCCGAACGGCCAATATATATATATATATATATACATACATATATATAGTTTTGTCTTGCCTACATGGTTTATTCTCTTCAATGTGTTATATCTATATTTGATAGAACCTTTGGTAATCATAGTTACATGCACGAGAAGTATAAGGTTTAGGTTGGTGCCCTCGAACCTTTACATCTACGGGTGTTTGTACACCCTAATGGGATTTGAGGCATGACAAAGGTGTTATCTGAGTCGGTCATCCTACGGAGTCTACAAAGTCGTGTCTACATAGAGTCTCGCTTTTGGGTGTGTTATTCATCACATCTATAAACTTGAGGATACTACACATTTAAGAGTTGTCTCTTTTTCTCCATATCTATGATCATGCAATAGAGCGTAAGTTGTAGGTGGAGTCATATTTAACAATTGAATCTATTTTTTCTCAATATAGTAAGGATACCATTACAAGGAGTAAGAATATAGGTAAGAAAGTAGATACAAAAACTGGAGAAGGGATCAACAAGTCTTCACCTAGACAAGCTAATCGAAGTGAGTCTTAAGCTGAATTTGTATCACAAACTTCTTTTACTCCTCCATCTTTAGAAACGCTAAAGAGGAGAGCATCATCTTCGAAATCACATATTAATGGTATTGATAAGATCTAAGAAATGTGGAGCAATTGTTGACTGGTATAGTTGCTTAACAAGTTTTTCAAATCACATGTACTAGTGGTGCGGATAGGGTAGCTAGTCTATGGATTTAGGACTTTCTTAAATTAGATCCTCCCACATTCATCGGACTAAATCTTAATGAAGTCACACAAGAATTTATTGATCGAATCCAAAGTGCTTTGTATGTCATGCATGTATCTGGTAAAGAGACAGTTGAGCTAGTAGCGTATAGATTAAAAGGAGAGGCTATATTATGGTATGAAACTGGAAATTATCTAGGGGAATCGACACACCTTCAACTACTTAGAAAAAGTTCAAAGAGGCATTTCTTGACCATTACCTTCCATTTGAGATTCGAGAGGCCCGTGTAGATCAGTTAATAAATCTTCACCAAGGAAATTGAGTGTGAGGGAGTATAGCCTCACATTTAATTCTTTATCTCGGTATCTCCTAATGTAGTAGGTAATATGGATGATAGAGGTCATTGATATATGGATATATTGGAGTTGTATCTTGTTAGATATTGTACTATTGTTACTTTGAACAAAGTCATAGCTATAGAAAGGATACAAGCTTTTGCACAAAAAATAGAGGATTGGAGACAAAGAAGAAGAACAATGAATCACAAAGAGGGCATTCCAAGAGGGCTAGATCTATGGCAGTTTATTGCATACAAAGGAGAGTTTAGGCCTAAATTTTATAATAGATCGTCTAGGACATTATCTTCTTATATTTCAGCTAGTTCTCCACCGCGTCTTTAAGGGTCCAAGGGAAATCAGTTTTGTCAAGGAAGTGAGAGTCAACGTTCATGAATAATGGGGCATCAAGAGCAAGGGAGTATGATCTAATAAAGACCTCCTCGGAAGTCATGTAAATAATGTATAAAGCTTCATTTAGGAGTATATCAATTTGGGACAAATGCTTGATTTTGGTGTTGTGTGTCAGGGCATATGATAAGAAAGTTCAATAAAGAGGCATGGCTAGCATAGCATAGCTTAATTAGTTGTTGCATTGTCATTATGACACCTTCTTTAGGTAGTGATATATATCCTATAGGTTGTGGTAAATGTTTTCAAGGAGTCACTATTTCTAGTGGATTTCTGAATCGTACTTATGCTCTAGCAGATCGACATAATTTTGAGGCTTCACCTGATGTGGTTATAGGTATATTGTCTATCTTTTCACATAATGTATATGCATTAATTGATCCAGGTTCTGTGTTATCTTATGTCAGTATATTGGTTGCTGGAAAGTTTAAAAAATCACCGAAATCACTAGTTAAGCCATTTGAATTATTTATGCCAATTGGTGAATCTATTATAGCTAGGAGAGCGTATTGAAATTGCGCAATAACTGTTTATGATTGTGATACAATGGTTGATCGTGTTGAGCTAGAAATGGTAGATTTTAAGGTTATAGTGGGTATGGATTGGTTGGCTTCATGTTATGCCACTTTAGATTGCTGAACTAAGAGGTGCATTTTCATTTTCCAAAATAGGCAGTCTTTGAATTGAAAGGTACTATTGATGCCCTAAGCGGTAAATTTATTTCTTATCTTACGGCAAAAAGGATGATTTCCTAAGGTTACATATGTCATCTAGTTAGAGTCAAAGGTATAGATGCGGATACACCGATTCTTTAGACTATTCCAGTAGTAAATGAATTTTCTAATGTATTTCCTGAAGATCTTCCGAGTTGCCTTGTCACAACCCGAACTAGGGCCATGCCATGATAGACATCTCAAGTCCGCTTAGGACTGGAGACCTCCCCCATTCTAGTTAACAAAATACAACACATACTAACATGGACTAAAGTCTGAATATATAACATGATAGAGTAACATAAGATCAAAGATTCTAAGTTATATCAATAACCACCAACTAACACCAATAACCAATTCAAACTACCAATACAGTACCCAAGTCCACAGTACCACAAAGCCTTTAACAAAACTGAATACCAATAAAATATTAGGACATGACCCTTACCATAGCCATAAATAATTCTAAAGAAAAGTATAAGACATAAGAAAAAAATGAAATGAAATTTTCCAAAAGATGGAAGCTCACCACTTCAATCAACTCATGATCTATCCATGAACAACTGGTCACTATGTAGAGAAGGTAGAAGAATTTTTGGCACCTGCATCGCATGGGGATATAGTGTCTAGAGACGGTTAGGGATTGGAGAGCTATCAAGTAACTTAAGGATAAGGGAAAAAATTATGCCATGAGTAATAATAAAAAACCATCCAAATCCAATGCACATCATCAAATGCAAATACATATATATATATACCACATGGAAGGGTAGGGAACACGACTTAGCATAAACTTGTAATATCATAACCTGGATTATGTTGCATAACCGTCATAATCAAGGAACACACAACCTATATATCGGCCAAGCTCTCCCTCGGCTGGAAGGGCCTCAATGCATGTAGCCACACGAACTAGAGGATAATCATATGCCATATTCCTGCTAGGGGACTCAAACCCTCTTTCATAAATCAAATGTGACTTAAGGACTTATTTATATAACAAAGGGGACTCAAAACTCCCAATCATATAATAATAATAGTGGGCTCTCAAACCTCCCAATCATCTAGACCCACGCGTCGGCTAGTGTGGTTTCTGATGTTGGTCCCTTAGGACCTCCACTTTCATTTCCTGGCAATACAACCCGTTTTGCATATCAATTAAAATATTTAACACACACTCCCAGTTTATTAAACCGATTATGCATTCAGGCATCACATTGGTATTGTCATACCAACCCCACTTGAAAGCTCATTATCATGCCACAATCCATTAACCATCACATGAGGGAAATTTATGAACCCTTACATTCAATTAACATTCTCACGAGGAATTTACACACCCCAAAGTTCTATAAAATCATACCATAGTTCATTAACCTTTTGTGCTAATGCGTTATTTCAAGTGACCATATCAAAACATGCGACAAAGCCATGTATGATTATCAATTTCACATTTAGGTTGAGGGAACTCAATTTACAAAACCATATGTCAAAGAAAAATTCATCGCAATTGGGAAAAACATAACCCCTTTGATTATTCACCTATCCATGCACCCCATAAGTTCAAAACCATTAACAAAGCATGAATAATGCATAATAAATCAGGGGAAATCAATTTAAGAACCATCATGTCAAAGACCTCAACCATATCAAAACCCTAATTTAAAATCAACATAATTAACTATGTAAATTCATGTATTAGATAAATTGATTGTAAGGGTAGAGTCACATGCCTGAAATACCCAAGGTTACGGGGAGAATTCAACCCTTGAAGCTCTACTTGACCCACTTTATGAAAACCCTAAGTATTGATACTTGAGAGGACTTGAGAGAGAAAAGAATGTATATAATGTGCATTATGGATGAAAATAGGGTCCCAGGTATGTTTATTGGTCATGGGTTATTATTGAAATAGGAGGAAAATGTCTAAAAATACCCTCATTAAAAAGCTGAAAAATAAGTCGTTGTCATTAGGGGTGACCTTACGAGTTGTAGGGTCACCCTAAAACTCATTTCCCCTTAGTCATAGTCTGGCTAGTATCCCAGACCATCAACATTAGTTTGGTTACAAAAATGACCTTACAACTTATAATGACTCCATATGACCTATTACATGCTAGTCATACTTAAGACAGAATACTTTGGGCATCACATAGGTTTTCTTACAAAAAGGACTATACGAGTTGTTTAGAGTACTTACGACTTGTAAAATGGTAGTCATGGTAAAAATATTGACTTAGACAAATCTCATTGGGCATACTAAGGAAATTTTTCAGAACTAGATAAGAGATAGAATGAATGATTTCAGGTATGTTCAGTAGGAGAGTACACGGCATAAGGGGTTCAAGTATGTAAAAAGGGTGAGGAAGAATTCTCTACCTAAATGGACGAAAAAAGTATTTATCATACCATTGTCTTCTTACTGGGAACTCCAACTCAAGTGTATTCCCAACTCCAAAAAGTGATCATGGTTCAAGGTTTATGAAAGGAGACTGCAGTCTAGAATGCTCATTAAAAAATGATGTTCTAAGCTTATGTTTGAAAAATCTAAACGTAGTCTCTCTCTTAAGACACTTCAAGTGGAGGTTTAATATCTTGAAATATTTGATATCAAAGGACCTGGTCCCTAACAGAATATGGGTGGAAGTATCAATACAAAAGGGATGTGCAGAGACTAAAGCATGAATTGATCAAGCCAACCTGACCTATCATATGAATCAGTGTCTCCTTTCAATTTTTTCTATGTCAAGGAGATAGGTATCCAAGATAAAGTAGGTTCATGTTAATATAACTTAGTATTATACCATTGTCGGTAAACACCCAAAGGGACAACTTTGGAAGAAAATAATTGAACCAAGCACATATTTGAAGGTTCACTCAAAAGAAAGAGACTTGGTCCCATCTCTTTGGTTAGTACCTATATAGGATGCTCTAATAATAATCATAAAATGTTGTCTAAAAAGGCCTTTTGTATTTTTCTCCTCTTCAAAAGTAGTTTGTTCCATTTTACAATATTAAGGGTCACATTTAGTAAGTTCAGACATGTCATTTCAAAAGTGACCTCTTTTATTAACAACTGATATTTCTCTAAACCACTATATTAGATGTCTAATCATATTCCTTAAACAATTTTAACTCATCATCCAAAATTGAGTTTCTTCTCCAAACCCAACTGGTCACATTTCATGTCTCTTACCCTCAAAATCAAATGGCTGATGATTCTACCTTCTCAAACCCAGCTAAATTTTTTGAGGTAAACAACACTCTACAAAATCAGGCTGAATATTCCCAATACTCTTATCCTTCAACGAGAAAAGTCATAGAAAACATCATCTTGAGTCTCCAACTAGAAACTAATTCAACTTTACCCACTGGGTAATTTTTACAAGATTCAAAACTCCTAAATAAGTCAGTTCCCATTGAACCTTCCTCAACCATAAAAATTTTAGTTCAACCAATCATAGTAGAGGATTCAAATCAAGTCTTTGGGTCACTAATCAAATAGAAAATCTTTCAAACTAAGATTTCTCACTCCTCAGAAAACTCAAAAGTACCTAAAAGTTCTCAGATCCCTAGGTTGTCTAAAAAACTAAAAAAGGTTGATACTTCTAAAAATTTGTAAGAACTAGACTCTCCTACTCCCTCAAATTCGAACCTTATTTTTTCTCAATTATTTGGTAAAGAGATAACTGTAAAAACTTTGATGTTTCTTGCAATTAGAACTGGATAGCAGAAAATTTGCTTTTACTTGCATATGATACCAAGGAAAGCTCTGTTAAAGAAAAACAACAGGAAGTAAGTTATAAGTATGATAAAAACAAGGATGAAGAACCTCTAATATGGTCAGTAAAGTAAAGAAATAAAGACGAATTATAGGTAATGAGAAAATAGTGGAGTCTAGGTGAAAGTGTCTAGATCTTACTCCACTAGAGGGTCTGATATGAAATTGCTAGTAGATGCAATGAAGAAGAGTAAGACATCCACCATTAAAATAAGAAGGATCATGATAATTTATGAAATAGAGGAGAAAGAATATATTGAAGTTGTAGAGTTTGAGAAAAAGGAGGACATGAATTCAGAAGATGTTGCAGCTGCAGAGGAAAGAAAAAATGAGGTTCATGTTGCTGTGAGGACCAGGTCCTCTAAGTTTACGTCTAGTACCTATGCTAGAATAATGCAGAAACATATATATGTCAAGAAAAGAAAAGACTCTGAGGGACCTGGTCCTAAGAAGAGAACAACTGTGGTTGAAAAATTAAACAGTAGTCCTAAGAAAAGAAGAAAAGAAGAAGAGATAAAGGATGTGGCTAGATATCAAAGAAATAAATTGCTAATGTCATAGAAGGTTCTTTCTGGAAGAACGTTTGATCCAAAAATCTATGAAAAGCCTAAAATAATAGAGCTAATTAAGTCTCTCAAATAGCAAGGTTGGTTGCACTTATTTAAGGAATCATCCCCCGTAGTGTTTGAAAATGAGGTCAGAGAATTTTATTACTCTATGGAATTCTAAAAAATAGGATAATTTTGAATTCCCAAGTATAAGAAAAGCCTATCAAATTGGATGAGGAGAAATTAGGTAGAATTTTTATGTACCTGTTCTAGCTGTGAGAGTTGTGGTAAATCAACAGACTACCATTGAGTTTATGATTGCAGCATCAAAGGTAAAAGGAACATCAACAACTACAGTGAAAAACAAGTTTCTAAAAAGTGATTATCAGCTGGTATTTGAGCTCATCAATATGGTCTTATTGTCCAGTTTTGAAAAAAGTAAATTGCCTAAAGTGTTGGCCTATTCTTGATCGAATGTTTGAGCAAGTTTGAATTGGTGAGTCTTCTTTCTCTAACTATAAAGAATATGCATAAATTACTTTTTGAAAAGAAAGGTGAACATGGAATACTATTTGGATATCTCTTGAACAAGGTATTTGAATATTATCGTGTGGTTGGAACTAAGGGAACACCTGGAACAGCCAAGCAGATGTTCTGTCTGACAACTCTTATGGAAAATAAATGCATAAAGGGAAAAGATGGATCTATGTCTCAAGTATCTGAGTTGCTATCTTTTCAAGAAAGGTTGGGAAACAAAATTGAGGAGTTAAGGATCAAATTTGGTGCCAAAGATGCTTAAATAGTGTACCTAAAGTTGCATAATCAAAAGTTGTCTTGTGAGGGACCAGGTTTCACTGATGAACTTCCAACTTAAAATGCTAAACTCCATGAAAAAGTGACAGACCTAACTAGTGAAGTTCAAGAACTGAAAATAAAGTGAATATTCTTACCAAACAATTATTAGATAACCACATTTCTGAAAATGCATGAATGGAGATGTTGCTTAAGTCTCTTTCCCCCAAACCTCCCTCTACCTAAGATTTTTTATCCCTTTACCCTCATCAACTCTCTGTTAGTTTTTTCTCTTGATTCTAATATTGTTCTTTAAAGATAGTTGTTTTATGTTTGATTATTTTAGCGTGATGTGCTGGTGCTAACTTTTATGAATGAGTGAACTTATGCTTGTGTGCTTTATTTGTCTACTTTATTTTAAAGTTGTTCTTCTTGTTAGTATTGCCCCAGTGGCCATGAGTTAACTAACCTACACTTTCTTTTACTCCTAGTTTACTGTTATTCCTTTTCAATGATCCCAAAAGGGGGAATACTAACTTCATGTGTAAAAAAACAAGTGGTGTATGCACTCATTTTTGGTATGTTGACAGGGGGAAATATGCAAATGCACTATATAAATAATGGTGTGTGATGGAAGGGGGAAGCAAAAGTGCTTATGTATTCAAACTTTTTCCTGCAAATGACTACAAAGTACCGGGTCCCTGTGTTGCATGATGGTGGAAGCAGTATGATTGGGGGAACATTCATCTTCAGTAGCGGGAATCACACTTATTAAATGTGATAAATGTGCATTGATGCTCAAAGTTTTGTTGTTTGTTTGTCAACATCAAAAAAGGGAGAAATTTCTATATGTAGTTTTGATGATGAGTAAATGACAACAATGGACTAGCTCCCTAGATGTGCATGGAAACAGTACAGCTGGCATGCGTCTGTATGGCTTTGTCCATTTGTGTAACAAATTGGCAGGTGTTGCTTGTACTAATTAGAACCTGGTTTGATGAAATTTCAGCCCTAGTCATCAGTCATCTATAAAAGAAAAAAGATGTTTCTTCATCAAATTGTTTTTGCAAATCCAAAGAGTGAACAGAAGAAAAAGTCAAAAACTGTATATTCAACACTGCTCAAGTTCTTAGCTGTATAAGTGTGCTTTAATAGAAATTGTTCTTGAGTGAAGTTTGATTTGTAAATAAATTACTAATGTATTTTTCTCCTTGTTTACAGAGAGCTTAGGTAGAGTTACCTAAGGTGGATATTGATTAGAGTTAATCAATATCAAGGTGTGTCCCTGGCAGAGTTGTCAAATTGAGCTTATAGTAGAGTTATTAGAAGCTGAAGGAACCTGGAGTTAGGTTTATTGAAATCTATAATCAATAGTTTGATTAGAGCGTATTTCTTAGGGTCTTGTGAAGGAAATCCATGGTTTTACCTTCCTTGAGCAAGGGGTTTCCACGTTAAAATCCTCTGTTCTTACTCTCCCTTCATTGTCTCTTACTCCTGGTTGCTATACTGTGTTTTTGCTAGTGATTGACTTTGAGGGACCTGGTCCCTCACAGTGTGGGGCAACCCACAGGGTTCCATCATAAAGATGTTAAGATTAACATATACCTTAAGCATGATTTTCCAAAATAGGAAATAGGAATGAATACTTGGACTTTATGTCCTCTTCAGCTTCCCAAGTGGCCTCTTCAACATTATGGTTCTTCCACAGAACCTTTACCGAAGCCACATTCTTAGTCTGCAACTGACGGACTTGCCATTCCAAGATCTCTATCGGGACTTCATCATACGACAAGGAACCAAAAATACCCGCACTTTAATATGGAACCACTAAGGAAGGATCACCCCCTCACTTCTTCAACATTGAGACATGAAAGATCGGGTGAATAAAACCCAAACTCGAAGGTAATTCCAATTCATAGGCCATATTACCCACTCTCCTCAAAATACGATATGATCATAACAGTGATAGAGTTTCACCTTATTTCAAAACCGGATCACTCCCTTCATGGGAGACACCTTCAAGAACACCAAATTGCTAACTTCAAATTTTAAATCTCTTTGCCTCACATCCGTATAGGAATTTTGGCGACTTTGGGTTGTCTTAGGCCTATCCCAAATCAACTTCACCTTCTCCAAAGCTTGGTGAACCAAGTCGGGACCATACAATATATTCTCACCAACCTTAAACAACCCAATAGGAGACCTAAATCTCCTACCATACAATGCTTTAAAAGGAGCCATCCCAATTCTTATGTTATAACTATTATTATACGCAAACTCAATGAGGGGAAAATGACCAACCCAACTACCACCAAAGTCAATCACATAGGATCAAAGAATATCCTCCAGTGTCTGAATGGTTCTCTCCTCTTTCCCATCCACCTGCTGGTGGAAAGCGACACTAAGGCTCACCTTAGTCCCTAAACCTCTCTGAAATGAGTGCCAAAAATTTAATGAGAGTTGAGTACCTCGATAAAAGATAATAGAAATAGGCAAACCATGCAACTTCATGATCTCTTGAATAAACAACTTTACATAGTCCTCCATAGAGTAATTAGTTCTCACTGGCAAGAATTGAGCAGACTTAGTCATCGTATCCACACGATCCAAATAGAATCAAACCGATTATGAGACCACGTAAGACAAGTAACAAAATACATATTAATATTTCCCATATCCACACAGGCAACTCAATTTCGTGAAATAATCCATCGGGCCTCAAATGCTCCACCTTCACTTGCTGACACAATATGCACCTAGACATAAAATTGGCCATAACCCTCTTCATGTTATTCCACCAATATATCTCTCTAAGATCATGATGAACTATATAACACGACTCATAAGCTTTGGCTAAAATTATTCCTCAAAACCCATCAACATCGAGAACACACAGCCTACCTTGGTACCTCAAGATACCATCACCACTAATCTCTAAAACCATCACTTTTTGCTTTCCCATATCCTCCTTGATTTGCATCAAGATAGGGTCAAACACCTGTTTCTCATTTACCTCAGCACCAAGAGATGATTTTGCTACCTATTGCCCCAACAAACCACCATCCTCAAAATCTAAGAGATGAACTCCAAGATTAGCCAAATGGTGAGTATCCTTCACCAAATCCCTCTTCTCCTCATCTATATGAGATAAGCTCCCCATATATAACCAACTAAGAGCATCAACAACCATGTTAGCTTTACCTGGATGATAGTGAAGAGTCATATCGTAGTCCTTAAGAAACTCAATACATCTCCTCTTTCTAAGATTTAATTCCTTCTGGGTGAACACATATTGCAAACATTTATGGTCTAAAAAGATATCAATATGAAGCCCATGCAAATAGCGGCGCCAAATCTTCAAAGCAAAGACCACATCCAACTATTCGAAATCATGTTTTGGATAGTTCTTCTCATGAACCTTCAACTGCCTAGAAGAATAAGAAACTATCTTACTATGTTGCATCAATACACAACCCACTCCCACCTGCGATGCATCACAATAGACAATAATACAATTGGTACCCGGAGCGAAGTTAGAACTGGAGCTGAAGTTCACTTATCTCTAAACTTCTCAATACCACCTTCACATGCATCCGACTAAAAAAAATTCATCTTCTTTTGGGCCAACGTAGTTAACGAAGCTGAAATAAATAAGAAGCTCTGATTATCAGTTGGAGTCGTGGGTCTAGGCCATTTCTTGACCACCATAACTTTTTGTGGATCCTTCATGATCCCTCACTACATACAACAAGACCCCAAAAAGTAATAGCGTTCAACTAAAATTCACACTTCAAAAAATTAGGATACAAGCGCTAATCCTTTAGGGTCTGCAACACAATACGAATATGATCAAAATAATCCACTGAACTCTTCTAATAAACTAGAATATCATCATTAAACACAATGATTAACAAATGCAAGAACTGATGAAATACACAATCCATAAGATCCATAAATGCCATTGCGGCATTAGTCAACCCAAAAGACATGACCAAGAACTCAAAATTCCATAATAGGTATGAAAGGCAGTCTTAGGGATATCCTCCTCCGTAATATTTAGTTGATGATAGCCCGAATGGAGGTCAATCATAGAGAAATACTTAGCACCCTGAAGCTGGTCAAATAAGTCATCTATCCTAGGAAGAGGGTACTTATTCTTCATCGTCAACTTATTCAGTTGACGGTAACCAATGCACATTTGAAGAGACCATCCTTATTAGGAATAAATAGAACAGGAGCACCCCGATAGAGACATACTGGGGAGAATGAAACCCTTATCAAAGGGATCTTTCAACTGCATCTTAAGATCCTTCAAATCAACTAGATAGAACCAAAAGGGAGAGACATAGGATGAGTGTCTAGAAGAAAATCAATTTTCCTATCGTGAGGAACATCAGGAAGATCATCAGGGAATACCTTAGAAAATTCACTAACCACGGGTATAGACTCTAAGAAAGGACCCTCCGAGTTAGAATCTTCAACCTTGACCAAATGATAAAGATGCCTCTTGGAAATCAATTTTTGGGCTCTAACATATAATATGAACCTCCCTTTAGGAATTAGAGAACTCCCTTCCCACTCAAGAACTATCTCATTTGGAAATTTAAAAATGACCTTACGAGTACAATAGTGTAAAGAGGCATAGCATGAATGCATCCAATCCATTCCCAAGATGACATCAAAATCAACCATGGGTAATTCAATCAAATCCACCAAAGTTTCCCAACCACAAATGACATGATATGGACTAGGACATTGTTGTAATGGGCATCTCAATTCTAACAAGGATCAGAGACCACCCCCGAGACCCAATCCAACAAACCAACATATACCCTGAGTCGGGTGAGTTCCAACTATATAACGAGATAGAGTAATTTGCAAATCAAAGACCTTGGGATAGGTCCAGGACATGAACAACCCAAACATGTAACACCATCCAATACCAAACCAACAACCATAAAAAATAACCAAATCCATATCAATCCCATAACATACCCAAGTCCACAGTTTGTCCGTACAAATCCTCTAAAACAAAACTAAAATATCTAATCGGGACATGCCCCTAACCATACCAAAACCAATATCCAAGTCTAAACCAATAAGGACATAAGAAAACTTAAAGCAAGAAATGGAGACTTCTGAAGTATGGAAGCTCACCACTTCAAGTCAACACAATTGTGCCCGAATCCAAGTCACTGAACTGAAGGTGTGATAGTATAACAAATACTTGCATCGTATGGGGATACACCGTCAGAGAATTATTAACAGTTGGAGCGCTAGCATGTAACCCAAGGATAAGGATAAAATAATGCCAACAGTTCAAAACCAGTCAAACAATGCATATAACCAATACAATACATACAAATACATATATACTATGTCGGAATCGAGAACAAGATTAGCATGAACTTTAAAATCATTAACCTGTGCTATGTAGCATAACTGTCATATAACAAGGCACCCATGGGCTATATGGGCCCAACTCTCCCCTAGCTGGAAAGGCCCTGAGTGTGTGTGTCCACACGAACCAAAGAATATCCATAACCGTAAATACCTATAAGGGGATCTGAACCTCTCAACATAATCAAGGTGACTTAAGCACCAATACATTTATTATGGGGGACTCAAATCTCCCATTCATATATTCATTGGGGGACTCGAATCACCCCATCATAGACACCCACACCAGCTACCGTAGTTTCTAGTATTAGTCTTTTGGACTCCACATTCATGGCCCAACTACACATCCTACTTTAAAGCCCAATTTGAAAACATCATTTCACATATGCAACCATTAAGACAATTAATTACCAATTGCACTTTATTTGTATCGTCATATCAATACCAGTTGTAAGCATACAACATGACATTACCATTATCAATCAACTAATAATTCATTTGTCTTTGGGACTCGAACCCATTATCTAACAAAGACACTAATTCAAAGTTTAGGAACTTAAACCCATTGTCTAATAAAGACCTAAATCAATTTAATGTTTAGGGACTAAAACCCTTTAAGCTAATTAAACCACCAAAGTTACCATTTGAATCATTACATGACCAACAAGGCATTTAAAAAAACATTTACCAACCGTTCATATTCATTAGGCCAATGCCTCTCTTCAAAACACCATTTAACATGTGACTAGTTTATTCTCTTAGACATTTTCACAAACATATTGTGGGCATACAATTATTAAGACAATAACTAAGGTGAAAACCATCAAGTTTAGGGTGAAACATTACCCAATTGTAAAACCACAATTACCAAGCACCTTATGTGCAAAACCATCCTTAAAACATCAATAAACACAATAATACACAAAAGTAAACAATACTCAACAATATACAACAAAACCCTCAACATTGATTTTTAAAACCACCATGAATAAATTATAAACAAATCTTTAAACACATGATTTTCATGAACTAACAATGAGGGAAGAGTCACATGCCTTATTCACGAAGATTCATGAAAGAACTTGACTCTTGAGACTCTAGATGATCACCTTGTAGAAACCCTATCTCAATCTTCAAGGGAGAGTTTAGAAAGAGTTTTAGAAGTGTTTTGATCTTTCAAAGTGTGTTATAAGAGATTACAATATGTACTGAGATCTGGTATCTTAAGGGTTTGGGGGTGAGAAATTTCTGGAATACCCTCAGCTTAAAATCTAAAAAATGCATGCAGGAGGGTACAACCCCCTCCCCCCCCCACTAACTTATACCACTTACATACGAGTGGTACATACCACTCATACCCGAGACAAAACATTGGACTCCCATCCTGTCCAACATACGACTTCATAGGCCAACTCGTATCCATAAAATACGATTATTACCCTAGAACCATACCCTAGGAAGCCTACCAAGGGCTTGACACACTGAGAAACACACGAGTGCCTTTCCTTACAAGTATCATCTTCATACGACTCGTATGGTGCCCATTCGTGCCTTGGCCAGTAACCAACCAAAACAATATTGAGTAACTCACGAGTAATACCACTAAACTGTACACACATCATATGAAAAGTAAGAACGAGTTGTTTGATGTCCAGAGAGCTCAAGCTCAAGAAATTTCCAAGGGTCAAAACTAGTGTGATTCAATTCTTCCCCACTAGGATCATTCATCCTCGAATGTCGGATTAAGACAAGAACAAGCACTAGTTAGCACATTATTACCCATCAAACTTCCTTTGAAACAATACTAGAAACAAAGACATTAAGGAACTACCTTTTTCTTTATTAAAGACATAAAACAAAGATATTAAGGACAACACACACCTCAAGCACGAATAATTGAAATGGGGAACAAATATGGATACTTGGACTTTATGTCCACTTCCGCCATTGTCATGACCTAAACTAGGGCCTAGACATAATGGGCATCCCAAGTCTAACTTGGATTGGGGACCGCCCCATTAACCCAACCGCCTTATACAACCTCAGATGGACTGAATTCCAAACATATAACAAGATAGCATTATCGTTCGCATCAAGACTCTGGGATAGGATCACAACCGTGACCGTCCCAGCCGAGTCTAATCATCCTAAACCCAACCATCCATACCATAACAAACCAAAGAGAATATCAAAATATAAAATGACAATCAATCCAAAAATATAATACATTGAAACAACCAAAAACATTATCCAATGATGTCTGCCCAACACCAATGCCAATGCTAAGGCTGACTCCAATACTGATACCGCCCATACCATCCCCTTGAATCACCACAAAGCTTCTATCAAAAAGAATACAAATATTCGGTTGTGACATACCCCCAACCATGGCCAAAACTAATGTCCAAAATGAAAACTAAATGCCTAAGAGTATCCATATCATGAATGGAGCCTTCTAGAAAGATAGAATCTCACCACTTCAATCCAAATATTGTCCCCAAGTCAATCACCATGTAGGAGGAGTCAAATGGCTGATTCCTGCTTAGCGTGGGTATACAGCCGTCAGTAGATGGGTTAGCGAATGACCGCTAGCATGTATCTCAAGATAAGGCTAAAGTAATGCAATTTAAACAACTAAGTAAAACTATCCATTATGCATACAACCACATACACACATATATATATGTCGGGAAAGGGAATTTGTGTTTAATATGCATTTAAAAACTTTACCTGGGTTGTGTAACCTTGTCGTTTAACCACACTCATGGGCCGTATGGGTTCAGCTCCCCCTGCTGAAATAGTGTCAGTGTTTGTAGCCACATGGCCAGGAAATATCCCATAGGATGACTTGTATATCCCTCTAACATAAAACAAGATATTCTCACGTGGAATTCAAAGACCCCTCATATCGGCAAATATGAGTTTCTAGTTTTAGTCCCCCTGGAACCTCCAACTTCCACGGTTTAGTTACACATCTCGCCATTAATGCCCAAATTAAAACCATATCCAAAAAAATACAATTACCATTTATTATCCAAGGCCATGTATTAGTGATATCATCATACCAACCATACTTGAAATATTTATCCATAGCCAAACTATTTAGATCAAGGGGACTCTCAAAAGCCTTTTTTGTTTACCATATTAACCTCTTAGGAGACTTCCATGTTCTCCATAAGCAAAATCAATAAGCCTTTAACATTTGTAAATCATTTAAACTATTTATAGTTTCATGCATAAGTTGAAAACAAGCAAAAGTTCCATTTAAAGAAGTCAATGCAACGAACATATCTTTATAAGCATTTTATCAAACACCTTGGAGATATAATATAACCAAAACCAATTCCAAAGACCATTAAACCATTACCATGAAATCCAATTTCCCAAAACCACCAGTAATGCATATAAAAGAACAGTTAAACCATAGGAAACCATAACCAAACAATTTACATCAAAAACCTCACTTAAGTCCCTTAAAACCCATCACAAGGATACTACTGACCCTATTACGAGTCGTACCCTTCCTTACGACTGGTGCCCACCAGTAATACCCAGTCTTTAATATTGGATCAAAAATTGTCCAGTATATGACTCATCCAATCAAGTTGTAAACTTAGTATATGATCCATACCCATGATTCGTATCCTTGCCAAAATAAATTATCAGGAGAATCAAATATTTCCCACCATACGAGTCCCTGATACGATGCGAATCCAAGCCTTACGACTCATACCCTTAAGTTGTATCCATTCCAGCAATCAAAACCATCCGACCAACTATAACTGGTAAACTTATGACAGGACCATACCACTGGTACCTCAGCATACGGCTTGTATCCATGAGTAATAGTAGGTCCGGAGAATGGTTTTTAAGGAAAAAATTTCTGAGGACAAAACCCAGGATGTAACATTCTCCCCCATTTAGGAACATTCATCCCTAGATATCGGACAAGGTAGGGGTAAAAAACCACAGAGTCATTTGCATTATCAAACATCCCTTTAACAAAGTTTGAAAACAAACAGGCAAAGATATTAATCTTTCCTTTACCAAACTCACAAAAGAAATACGTGTTTAAGAACACATACC
This sequence comes from Capsicum pubescens, assembly GCA_030864215.1. Classification (NCBI taxonomy): domain Eukaryota; kingdom Viridiplantae; phylum Streptophyta; class Magnoliopsida; order Solanales; family Solanaceae; genus Capsicum; species Capsicum pubescens. Next base: position 148,992,567 of record CM061547.1, read on the forward strand.
TTTCACACAAATATCAACAGCAGAAAACAAATGCGAATACTTGGACATCATGTCCTTTTTTGCTTCCCACCTAGATTCTTCCACCTTATGGTTCCGCCATAGAACCTTAATCAAAACCATATCCTTGGTCCGCAACCGACGAACTTGCCTATATAATATCTCAACTGGGACCTCTTCATAAGACAGAGAATCTGATATATCCAACCCTTCCAAAGGAACAACAAAAGAAGGATCGCCAATACACTTCTTCAACATGGAAACATGAAAGACCGAATAAACCAAACCCAAACTCGTAGGCAACTCCATCTCATAAGCAACATTGCCCAATCTCCGCAAAATCCCATAAGGACCAATAAATCAAGGACTGAGCTTCTCCTTATTGCCAAACCGCAATACTCCCTTCATGGGAGACACTATTAGGAACACCCTTTCTCAATCTCAAACTCCCAGTCTCTACGCCTAACATCTGTATAGGACATTTGGTGACTCTGAGCAGCCTTAAGCCTATTCTAAATCATCTTCACCTTCTCCATAGCTTGATAGACCAAATTGGGACCAAACATATCTACCTCACAAAGCTCAAACCATCAATAAGAGATCTACATCTCCTACCATACAATGCCTTGAAAGGAGCTATACCAATACTAGAATGATAGCTATTGTTGTAAGAAAACTCTACCAAAGGTAGATTATCAACCCAATTGCAGCCATAATCAATCACACATGCCCGAAGCATATCCTCCAATGTCTGAATAGTTCTCTCTGCTTGCCCATCTAACTCGGATGGAAAGCAGTACTCAAACTAACCTTAGTCTCCAATACCTTTTAGAAAGACCACCAGAAATGAGAGGTAAATTGTATACCACGATTAAAGGTAATCAAAATAGGCACCCCATACACCTTCACAATCTCTTAAAGGTACAACTACACATAATTCTCCACCGAAAAGGTAGTCCTTATAGGCAAAAAGTGAGCAGACTTGGTCATTGTATCCATGATGACCCAAATCAAATCAAAATAATTCTGAGAAGGAGGAAGACCAGTAATGAAATCCATATTGATTATCTCCCAGATCTATTTTGGAAACTCTATTTCTTGATTCAACCAACCAGGCCTCAGATGCTCAACCTTATCCTGTTGAAACATCATGCGCTTGGCCACGAGTCAACCACAACTCTCTTCAGACCATTCCACCAATAGATCTCCTTAAGATCATGGTACATATTTGTCGAACCAGGATAGACAACATATCTCGAATCATGTGCCTCAGCTAAAATCATTTGTCGTAACCCATCGATATTTGGAAGATACAACCTCTATTGGTACAGCAAAGTACCATCACCACTAATCTCAAACATCTCTACCTTTTACCCACCAACATCACTCTAGATTTTTATCAAGACCAGATCCAACATTTGTTTCTCCTTAATCTTTGCATCAAGAGATGATCAAACCACTTCTTACACCATCATACCACCATCATTAGAATCCAAGAGACAAACTCTAAGATTGGCCAAATGGTGAATATGCTTTACCAATTCCTACTTTCCTTCCTTTATATGAGCTAAACATCCCATAGACAACTTGTTAAGAGTATCGACAACTACATTATCCTTACCTGGGTGGTAGTGAAGACTCATATCATAATCCTTCAGAAGATTAAGCAATCTTCATTGCCTGAGATTAAGCTCCTTCTGCGTGAATACTTACTGAAGACTCTTATGATCAAAAAAATATCCACGTGAACACCATATAGATAATGCCGTCATATTTAAAAGCAAACACAACCACCAACATCTCTAAATCATGAGTAGGATAATTCCTCTCATGCACCTTCAACTACTTGGAAGCATAGGTAATCACCTTTCCATGTTGCATCAAAACACAACTACTCTCTACCCGAGATACATCACAATAAACCACAAACCCATCACTGTTTTCCAATAGAGTCAAAATTAGAGCCGACAACAACCTATTCTACAACTTCTCAAAAATTTCCTCACAAGCATCCGACCAAGAAAAATTAACCTTCTTCTAAGTTAACTTAGTCAAAGGAGCATCTATCGATAAGAAACTTTCCACGAACTGCCTATAATACCTGGCTAAACCCAAGAAGCTTTAAACATCGTATGGAGTCGTGGGCCTAGGCCACCTCTTCACTGCAGCAACCTTTTGAGGATCAACCATTATCCCCTTACTAGAAATAATGTTACCCAAGAAAGTCAAAGTATTCAACCAAAATTCACACTTAGAAAACTTTGGAATCAACCGTTGTTCCTTTAAGTTCTACAACACCACACGGAGGTAATTAGCATTATCTATCTCACTCTTTGAATACACCAGAATGTCATTAATAAACACAATGACAAAGAGATCTAAATACTACCTAAACACCCTGTTCATCAAATCCATAAATGCAACCGGAGCATTTTTCAATCCAAATGACATCACCCAAAACTCAAAATGCCTATATCGAGTATGAAAAGCTATCTTAGGGATATCTACCCCCTAATCATAAGCTGATGGTATCCAGACCAAAGATCTATCTTGGAAAATAACTTGGCACCCTGTAATTGATCAAAGAGATCATATATTTTTGGGAGAGGATACTTGTTCTTGACCGTTACCTTGTTCAACTACCTATAGTCAATGCACATCCGAAGGGAACCATCCTTCATATGCCCGAACAACACCATTGTACCCCACAAAAAATCACTAGGACGAATAATCCCCTTACCCAAAAGATCTTTAATTTACTCCTTAAGTTTCCTTAACCTAGCCGAAGCCATTCTATACGAAGGAATAGATATTGGAATAGTGTCCGGAAGCAAATCAATACCAAACTCTATTTTCCTATCCGAAAAAACACCAGAAAGATCATCCAGAAAGACCCCTAGAAAATCATTAACTACCAAAATTGACTGCAAAGAAAGACCTTCCGAGTTGCAATCTTTAACTTTGACAAAGTGATAAAGACACCCTTTAGAAATTAACCTTCATTTTCTAAGATAAGAAATAAATCTTCCCCTAGGAGATAAAGAACAATCCTCCTATTTCATTTTTCGCTCCCCGGGGAACCTAAAGCTAACCTTACGAATTCGATAGTCTAAAGAGGCATAATAAGAATGCAAGCAATCCATATCCAAAATTACATCAAAATCCACCATTACCAACTCAAACAGATCTACCAAGGTCTTCCTGTCATCAATAGATACCACACACCCCCTATAGACCCATTCAGCAATGACTGAGTCTCCTACTAGGGTAGAAATAGAAAAAGGATCCAAAATAATTTTCGAATCAAAACCAAAAGACAAAGCTATATAAGTAGTCACATAAGAAAAAGTGGAGCTGGGATCAATAAAACAATACACATCATGGGAAAAGAGTTGTAACATACCAGTAAAACATCTAGTGATGCCTCAGATTCCTACTAAGATGCCAAAGCATAAATCCTATTCTGACCAACACTAGAACTGGGAGCAGTAGCAGAAGCAGGTGCCACACCACTAGGCGCAGGACTAGAAGACGAAGCCAATGAAATCTTTTTTTCCCTTGTAGAAACCTTATTAGCTGGAAAATCCTTGAGCCGATGGCCTACTTGACCAGAATTAAAGCACTTATATATATATTTCTTATAGAATCCCCTATAAGGATGGCAACAGAACCAACAGAGGGGGCATGAAGAAATAAACTGGCCTCTACTTTCCTGAGATTGGGCAACCTGATCCCAAGAATTATCACCTCCTTGGTGACGCCTATTGCCCAACTATTATGAGTAAGAAGAACTAATAGTATAGAAGGAACTAGAATTCCCGCACTTCTCTTTCTACCACTTTCCACCATCTCTACCACACTGAGATTACGTACCTTCCTAATTAGAAAATCTGACTTGTATTTTTTGCCTATCCCTAAATTCCTACTACTTTCTTTTCTCATCCTTAACCTGCTACATATGAACAGTCATCCTAGACATATCTATATCCCTAATGATCAAAGTAGTCTTGCTCTCCAAAATCAAATCTCTATTCATCCCAGAAGCAAACTTCTTCATTCTTGACCTTATATCAGCCACCAAATCAGGAGCATACCTTGACAATAGGTGAAACTTCAAGGCATATTCCCATACAGACATCCTCCCTTGCCTAAGGTTCACAAACTCCTCCATCTTAGCTTTCCTCAACTCTTGAGGAAAGAAATGATCCATGAAGGTATTAGAAAAGGCCTCCCACAACCCTTTCTCTTTCATATCACCCTTAGCTATATCCCACTCTTTATACTACTAATAATCAACATCTTTGAGCTGATAAGCTATAAAGCTAACTCCCTCCATATTAGAATCCTGCATAACCCAAAATATCTTTTCCTTTTTATCCAAGAAGCTCTGTGGGTCTTCCCCTACCTTCACTCTCATAAAATTAGGAGGACCTATCTTCATAAATTGACCAACCCTTATGGTCTCAGCAGAGAAAGACTAGTTGTACCCCATTCAGTCTTAGCAGCAACCATCTGATCAATAATATAGATAGACTGATAAAACATTGTATTCGTCACAATACACTGAGGGACCTGAGGAGCAGTAGTAGGAATAGGAATAACTCCAACACTATCATAAATAGGACCATGAGATCAAAGATATACTTCAGATATAGGAGGTACCCCTTAAGCATTATCCCCAGATGAGGTATAAAGTTTTCTTTGCAATCCAGATCTAGGAAGCATGATCTAAAAGGCAAATAACCAAGGATTAGAGAGGATTTCGGGACTGAGAATTTTAAGGAAGTGATACATTCCTATATATTTTGCATCTTATCTCTTATGAGTGTGGTGTGCTACACACCCCTAAAAGAGACTATACTCGATACGGCTTTGTGGACTTCCCAGTTGACCATGAACCTAAAGCTCTGATACCAACTTATCACGGCTCGAACTAGGGCCTAGACGTAATGGACATCCCATGTCCAACTATGACCGAAGACTGCCCCTTTAACCCAACCCAACCTACTTATACAACCTCAGATGGATTGAATTGCGAATATATAACAAGATAGCATTATTTTTTGCATTAAGACTCTGGGATAGGATCAGAACCGTGACTAACACAACTGAGTCTAACTATATAAAACCCAACGATCCATACCATACTAAACCAAAGAGAATATCAAACCATAATATGACAATTAATCCTAAAATATAATATGATGGAACAACCAACAACATCTTCCAATGATGTCATCCCTAACACCACTGCCAAAGCTAAGGCTGAATCTATTACTGATCATGCCCATATCAACCCCCAAAAGTACCACAAAGCCTCTATCTAAAAGAAAACAAATATCCTATTGGAACATGCCCCCAGCCATGGCCAAAACCAATTTCCAAGATGAAATGAAATGTCTAAGAGTATCCATATCATGAAATGGAGCCTTCCAAAAAGATGGAAGCTCACCACTTTAATCCAAATATTGTCGTTGAGTCAATCATTATGTAGAAGGAGTTGAACGGCTGGTTCCAACATAGCGTAGGTATACAACCGCCAGTAGACGGGTTAACAAATGACGGCTAGCAGGTATCTCAGGATAAGAATAAAGTAATACCATTTAAACAACCAAGTGAAACAATATATTATGCATACAACCATACATATATATAAGTGCAGAAAAAGGGAATCTGTGTTTAACATGCATTTAAAACCTTTACCTGGGTTGTGTAACCTTGTCATTAATCATACCCAGGGTCATATGAGTTTAGCTCACCATGCTGAAAGAGTCCCAGTGTGTGTAGCTATACGACTAAGAAATATCCCATGAGATGACTAGTTAATCCCTCAAATATAAAATGTGACACTCGCACGTGGCTATCAAAGACCCCTCATATCGGCAAATATGGGTTTCCAATTTTGGTTCCCCCAGAAACTCCACCTACCACGGCTCAGTTACACATCTCACTATTAATACTCAAATTAAAATTATACCAAAACAAATCCAATTACCATTTATTAACCAAGGCTATTTATTAGTGGTATCATCATACCAACCATACTTAGAAGATTTATCCATAGCCAAACCATTTAGGTTAAGAAAACTCTCAAGATCCTTTTCTGTTTAACATAATAAACTCTTGGGAGACTTTCATGTACTCCACAAGCAAAACTACTAAGCCTTTAACCTTTTTAAATTATTTAAACCATTTATAGTTTCATGCATAAGCTGTAAACAAGAAATACATCCATTTAAAGTAGTCAATGTAATGAATATATCTTTATAAACATTTTATCAAACACCTTAGGGGTATAATATAACCAAAACAAATGATTAAACCATTACCATGTAATCCAATTGCCCAAAACTTCCATTAATGAATATAAAAGCACCGTTAAACCATAGAAAACCATAACCAAACCATTTACACCAAAACCCCTAATTATTAGTAGAAAACCATAACTTATGCAATATTGAAACCATGAAAACAATGATAAAATCCATGCCTTATTAGAATTATGAAGTAGGTAAGAAACACATGCCTTAAATCGAGAAATATGATGGAAGAAAATCACCAAAGAAATCCCCAAAGCAATCCCCAAGTTTAAACCCTAGCTCTCTTGCACCAAAAACTCTTGGGAGAATTGTTGAATGTTTAGGAATAGTTTTTATGTCTTAATGAATAGAATAATAGGGTAAATAACCTCCGAAGTTTCTTAGAAGTCGTTGGTTATAATTAGGGTAAGTAGGGAAATATCCAGAATACCCCCACTTAAGTCCCTTAAAACCTACAACTGGGATATGTTGACCCTCTTACGAGTCGTACCCTTCCATATAAATAGTTCCTACCAGTGTACCAAGGCTTAACCTTAGATTAGAACTATCAGTATACGACTCATCCAACCAAGTATTAACCTCAGCATACGATCCATACCCATGATCCATAGCCCTGCCAAAATGAATTACCAGGAGGATCAAATAATATACACCATACGAGTCCCTAATACAACTTATATCCAAGCCTTATGACTCATTACCTTAAGTCGTATCCATTCTAGTGATCAAAACCATCCCATAAGCTAACACTGATTAGCTTAGGATAGTACCATACCACTTGTACCCTAGCATATGACTCGTATCCATGAGTCATATTGGGTTCGGAGAATAGTTTTCAAGGAAAAAATTTCTAAGGCCAAAACCCAGGATGTAACAGCTGCCCAAGTAGCATATTCAACCTTATAGTTCCTCCAAAGAACATTTATTGATGACACATCCTTCATCCATAATTAAAAAACTTGATAAGGAATTCAAAATAATCAATCCTTCCAAAGTAACAACTAATAAAGGATCACCTACACACTTCCTCAGCATAGAGACATGGAAAATCGAATGAATGGAGCTCAATCTATAAGGAAACTCCAACTCATAGGAAACATTACCAACTCTATTCAAAACCAAATACAGACCAACATCACTCTCTTTTTGGGAGACACCTTTAGGAACACCTAATATCCAACCCTAAACTCTAACTCCCTACGCATCACATTTGTATAAGACTTTTGTCAACTTTGAGAGGCTTTCAATATATCAAGAATAACCTTCACCTTATCCAAGGCTTGGTGAACCAAATAAGGGTTAAATATCTTGCTCTCACCAACCTCATACACCCAATAGGTAAACGATATCTTTGACTATACAATGCCTAAAAAGAAGTCATAACAATGCAAGAGTGATAACTATTATTATAAGTAAACTTTATAAGAGGAAAATGGTCAATCCAACTACAACCATAGTCAATCACACAAGCATAAAACATATCTTTCAATGTCTGAATGGTACTCTCCACTTGTCCATCTGACTGTGGGTGGAAAGTAATACAAAGGCAAACCTTAGTCAACAAAACCTTTTGAAATAACCTCAAAAAATGAGATGAGAATGGAATAACACAATCCAAAATGATAGAAATGGTATCACCATACAACTTCACAATCTCTGCAATATACAACTTAGCATAATCCTCTATTGAATAGATAATCCTCATAGGAAAGAAGTGAGAGAACTTGTTCATCCTATCCACAATGACCCAAATAGAATCACACCAATTTTAATACCAAGAAAGACCAATAATGAAATCCATATTGATTAACTCCCACTTCCATTCAGGTAACTCAATCTCTCGATACAAATAAACCACCTTAATTTTGACCCTTAGAAAATTTCTTAATGTTGAGCTCACTGGACATTACACAACTTGTGGATGCTAGTGATATAATGTTGTAAGATTTCGGGTCCCTCCTCTCATATGTTTCAAAGTATTTTCAAATCCACCTACTATCTATGGTATGATTGAAGACCTTACTAGTCATCAGTTGGGGTATAAATAGTATGTTGATAAGTCGTATGGTGCCCTAAGTCTTGTCGAAAGTATACTGTCTATGGTATGGGTTGATAGGTACTTCTTGTACTTTAGGATATAAGCTAGTCATGTGTGGTCATATTTTGGTTAGTATGGGGGTCCAAGATGAGGCTAGGGTATGAGATAAGGGTACCACTCATACTCTAGGGTATGATTTAGGAGGATGGGTCATACCCTCATGTATGCATGTTTTTACCTTTTAAGCTAGAGGTATCTAGTCATTTCCAACTCTGAATCCTTTAAGTAACCATATCTAAAAATGTTGTGTGGCCTCTCATAACCTACTATTGAAATATTAAACACTCCAAAAACACTCTCTAAACTCTTTCTTGAAGATTGGGGCTAGGGTTCTTCAAAGGTGATCAGCTTGACTCTTAAGAGTTAAGTTTCTTTCATGAATCTTCTTCAATAAGGCATATGAATCTTCCCTCATTATCAGTTCTCAAATATCATGTATTTTAAAGTGTGATTATGATTCTTAAATGGTGGTTTAAAAATCCAAAATTGAGGGTTTTGTGGCATATGATTGAGTATTGTTTACTTTTGGATTAACTTGTGTTTATACATATTTTTATCATGGTTTGGACATGTGAGTTCTTGGTAATTATGGTTTAACAAATGGGTCAGGGTTTACACTAAACATGATGGTTTTTACCTTGATTTTGGCCTTGATAATAGTAAACCCACAAAGTATTTATGAAAATGCCTAAAAGAATAAACTAGTCACATGTTAATGATAATTTGAACTAAGGCATTGGCCTAATGAATATGAATGATTGATAAATGGTTTTGTAAAGGCCTTATTGCCCAGGAAATGATTTAAATGGTAACCTTAGTGGTTTAATTAATTTTATGGGTTTGAGTACCTAACATTAAATTAATTTATGTATTTATTAGACAATGGGTTCGAGTCATTAAACTTTGAATTGAAAAAATATCTTTGTTAGATGATGGGTTCGAGTTCCAAAGTCAAATGCTTAGATAGTTAATTGATAATGGTAGTGGCATGTGGTATACTTGCAAATGGTATTGGTATGATGATACCAATGATGGACCTTTGGTAAGTAATTGACTTAATAGTTGTGTATGTGGAATGATTGTTTTAAATTGGGTTTTAAAGTGGGATGTGTAGTCGGGCTGTGAAAGTGAAGTCCAAAGGGCTAACACTAGAAACTTTGCTAGCCGGTGTGGTTGTCTTATGGCTGAGTGATTTGAGTCCCCTAAATAAATATATGAAGTTTTTCTCAAGTTTTCTCTCAACAAAAACCCTAAGTATGCAAAACCTCTACCAAGAATCTCAAGAATCTACCATAGATTTTCTAAATTGAGTCAAGATTCAAGGTTCCCAAGTAAAGGGCTTCAAGAACCCTCATTCAAGAGTACAAATAGAGTCCCAAAAGCTAGAGTTCATCCAAAGCTTCTAATTCAAGATATGTGGGGTTTTGAACAAGGGTAATCCTTTCACCCTTGTTCCCAAAGGCTTATTTAAACTACAATTCTTTGCAATTTATGATATTTTACATGAAATTGAATTGGGGGTTTTCACCCATTGCTATTGGTTGCAAGCCTTTGATGTTTCCCATGAATTGAGAGTCTAATGGCATGATTTTTTACACCTTTTCTTAAGAAATTACAGCTAGGTCTATACCCTATGATTTTAATCCTTGAGAAGTTAATAGTTGAAATGTTTGAGATATTAAACAATATGAGTATGTTGAGATTATGAGCTAAATTGCTGTAAATTCCATATTTCTATATGATTTATGAATCTATATGCTATCTATTATTCATTATGATAATTTTTAACTCGAGATGGAATTATGGGTCACTACGCCCTACTTGAGACTTGCAATTTTATGAACTATTATGCTATAAGCCCCCAGGATTTGAGTATTTTGAGATTATTGAGAAATGTTTTGACCTAATGGTCATAGAGTTTTGAAATCCACTCTACCACGTGAGATTACAGATTTGATTGTTGGGTTCTTATGAACCATATGATTATTTTAAAAGTGGATTTTCATGGGATGAGCGAGATAAACTAAAGGGAGTAGTATTTATCATTGAGTTGGGTAAGTTACTAAGGTTTTTTACCCTAAAACTACGTGCCACCATGGGTTGAGATTTTGGACCTGAGGCCGAGATGATTGGGCCCGAGGATGAGATAAGTGATCACTGAGTTGAGGTTATACTCCTTGATAAGAGTATGACACCTCTCCCTAACGTGAGGTTTCTTCCTTAGGAGGATAAGACGTTGGACTCCATGTAGCTCGCATAGTTTATGTCGGTTAAGAGAACCTCCCTAAACTAAAGTATTTTCCATTGAGATAGAATATTTTCCCTAAATCTTTGGGATGAGATATTTTCTAAAATGAATGAACTACTTTGAGTATTTTCCAAAGAAGGAAGTAGTTTTCTCTACAAATACGAGTTGATCACCGAGTTTCAAACCAAATGATTCCGAGTTCCAAGTGTTTGAGTTCAAAAGAGTTATAAGTTTTTGAGCATTAAAGAAGTTTTACTCCCCATGAGATATATGCATGAGTTGGAAGTATTGTTTAAAGTTTCCTTCAGCCTATGAGTAATGAAAATAAGAGAAGAGTACGGATTTTAAAGTCAAAGTATAATGACTCACGAGATTTGTGTTACATGTTTCATTCTACATGATTTATGAGCTTTACATTTTAGACTTATTCAAGCCATGTGAGTCATTCCTATTTGCATGCATGATTTGATTAAAGAGTATTGCTATGATTTTATGTAAATGTATACACCCCCATATACTCAGTACATTCCTAAGTGTTAATCCACATATACGCCTATGTGTTGCATTATCTTATAATATAGGTTCAGGTGCTCAGTCCCAGCCTCATCAGTAATTCCCGAGTACTTTTTATCTATATTTTTCTAATGGTAAGTCCTAATGGTTCGAGGTCCTATCTTCAGATATTTCAATACTTGAGTCTTTATGTCATTACTTTTAGTTCAGTTTGAGTCATTTGGGGACCGGTCCCAGTGGCTCTCTAGTTCATAGAGTAGTAGAGGCTTTGTTAGACTAGTTATCAGATTGTGGTTGTGTTGAGATTTCCAGTATTGTGGTCGTTTGGATCGAGTATTACCTTCGTATTTCCTTTTATTTGATATGACAATGCAAGTGTTTTGTATATTTCTTCTTGAATGAGTTATTATGAGAAGTCATAGGCTCAAAGGGTTAGCTTGGGGCTATTTGTAGCCCTAAGCACCGTGTGATGTCCCGGGAGGTAATTTTGGGTCGTTATAGTATAATAGCTTTAGTTTCATTGTCAATTTGGAGTCTATAAATTTGTGTCTGGTAGAGTCTCTTTTAGGGTTATGTAGTGCACCATATTCATAAGAGACACGCTACAGGACATTTAGGAATATTTTACTTTTTGGGTATTCCATTTTCAAGCTTGGAGTTTGAGTCCTAGAATTCTTCTCTAATACTTGGTTGTTCACTTTTTAGATCATGCCTCAATGATCTAGAACACAAGAAAATTCTTCCCATCAAGGGATGATATTGATGGGGTATGTCCTACACCTGGAGTTCGCACTTATTCTCAGGGTTATGTCCCTGATTGTTCATGAGTTCCTTCGGTTGCTACAAGTCTTCTCAAGGTGAGGTGACTAATGTAGAATTTTGCCAATATTGCCATATTATTGGTTAGTTGGTGCTGCTCAAGCTAAGCGGGATGTTTCTGGTGTGTTATCTCCTGAGGCCACAAGGGTTGGCCAGATTTTGAAGTTGAATCCTTCTACTTTTACTGGTGTAAAGGTGAAGGAGGATCCTTAAGCTTCCTTGGATAAATAAAGAAGAAATTTACGGTGATTCAAGCCCCAAATATGGAAGGTGTAAATTTTACAGCTTATTAGCTCAAGGATGTTCCGTGCTAATAATACGAAGAGTGGGATACGAATAAAGGTTATATGGAGGAGTTGTCCTTATGGGATGCTTTTTCTAATACTTTTTTGGATCTCTTATTTCCCCAAGAGTTGAGGGAAGCAAAGATGTAGGAGTTTGTGAATCTCAAGCAAGGTAAAATGTCTATCAAGAAATACGCCTTAAAGTTTCATTAGCCATCAAGGTATGCTCCTGATTTGGTGGCTAACATAAGGGCAATAATGAGAAACTTCACTTCTGGGATATCTCAAGATTTGTTCCTTTAAAGAAAAACTGCTTTGCTAATCAAAGATATAGATATTTTGAGGTTGGTTATCCACATGCAGCAGGCAGAGGAAAAAAAAGAAAACATATAGAGTTTGGGAAAAGGATGGGTAAGATTAGTAAGTTCTCTGAGCAGAGTGTTGCTCAGTAGCAGGGTGGTCGGGATGGAGGTAAATGGCCAAAGAAGAAGTGGGGGATTTTTGGGTTCCTTGTCTACTTCTAGTGGTCTTTACACAAGGCAGTTGGGTGATAGCGTCTGTAAGGTGGTGATAATTTTTTTGCACAGGGTGCCCAATCTCAAGCGAGTAGGGATCAGTCATCTTCTTCATGCCCTTTTTTCCAGTTCGGTGATCGTCTTTATTGGGATATTATGATGAAGGAAAGGACAAGTATTTTAAATATGGTCGGCCAGGCCATATGCTCAAAAATTATTCGATCAAAAAGGGTGCATCGGGAGCATTCAAAACTCTGGTTTCTTCATTTTCTACTTCTACACCTAGTGGTGTGACTTCGGCATTTTATCCTTCTTCTAGTACTGGATTAGGACGAAATAAGTTGTATTCTCTTGCATCTCAGCAAGAATCTGAGGCATCACCTAATGTCCTTACTATTATGTTACAACTCTTTTCTCGTGACATGTATTGTCTACTTGATCTGAGGTCCACTCTTTCTTATGTGACACCATTTGTGGTTATATGTATTGGTTTTGATCTTAAGGTTGATTCATATCCTTTTTCTATTTCTACCCCGGTAGGTGTCTCGATTATTGCTAAAATAGTCTATAGGGGGTAAGTGGTATCTATAGGTGGTAGGTAGACTTTAGTGGATTTATCTAAAAAAAATATGGTAGACTTTGATGTCATTCTAGGAATGGATTGGTTACACTCTTGTTACGCATCCTTGCATTGTCAAACTTGTAAGGTTCTCTTTAGGTTCCTTAGTAAACTGGTTATAGAGTGGGAGAGTGGTTCCCTAGCTCCTAAGAGGAGGTTCATTTCTTATTTTAGAGCTCGGAGGTTAATCTCTAAAGGTCACTTGGTCTAGGTTAAAGATTCTAACTCGTACGGTCCTTCTTTACTTTCAGTTCCAGTAGTAAATGTGTTCCCTGAAGTTTTTTCGGATGATTTTCCTGGTGTTCCTCTGGATAGGAAAATAGAGTTTAGTATTGATATGGTTTAGAACACTTGTACAATATTTATTCCTACTTATAGAATTACTCTGGCTAAGTTGAGGGAACTCAAGGAGTAACTTAAGGATCTTCTGGATAAGGGGTTTATTCATCCTAGTGTATCCCCATGGGGTGCACCAGTGTTGTTCATCCGTAAGAAAGATGGTTCCCATCAGATGTGCATTTACAATTAGCAGTTAAATAAAATGATGGTAAAAAACAAGTATCCTCTCCCAATGATAGATGACTAGTTTGATCAGTTTTAAGGTACCATGTTCTTCTCTAAGATAGATCTTTGGTCTGGGTATCATCAGCTTAAGATCAGGGAGGAATATATCTTTAAGATGGATTTTCGTACTAGCTATGGGAACTTTGCATTCTTGGTTATGTCATTTGTTTTGACTAATGCTCTAGCAGTATTTATGAACTTGATGAACAGGATTTTCAGGCAGTTCTTAGATCTCTTTGTCATTGTGTTTATAGATGATATTCTAGTTTATTCCAAGAAAGAGGTGGATCATGCTAATCACCTCCATATGGTATTGCAAACCTTAAAGTAATAGCAGTTGTATGCCAAGTTCTCTTAATGTGTGTTTTGGTTGAGCGTTGTAACTTTCTTGGTCCATATTATTTCTAGGGAAGGGATCATGGTGGATCTGCAAAAGGTGGTTGTGGTTAAAAGGTGGCCTAGACCCACAACTCCAACCGACATATGGAGCTTCTTGGGTTTACCTAGGTATTATCGATGGTTTGTGGAAAGATTTTCAATGATAGTTGCTCCTTTGACTAAGTTGACTAAGAAAATGTGAAGTTTTCTTGGTCAGGTACTGGTGAGGGAGTTTTGAGAAGTTGATAGATAAGCTAACTTTGGCTCTAGTTTTAATATTTCATGAGGCCAGTGAGGGGTTTGTGTTTTATTGTGATGCATGTAGCGTGGGACTTGGTTGTGTCTTGATGCAACATGGGAAGGTGATTGCCTATGATTCTAGGCAGTTGAAGATGTATGAGAGGAATTATCCTACTTAAGATTTAGAGCTATTGGCGGTAGTATTTTCTTTTAAAATAAGGTGGCATTATCTATATGGAGTGCATGTAGACTTCTTTTCCGATCATAAGAGTCTACAGTATGTGTTCACTTAGAAAGAGCTCAATCTCAGGCAGAGGAGATGGTTGGAGCTTTTCAAGGACTATGATATAAGTCTCCACTATTACCCAGTAAATCTAACAAGGTATGTGATGCTCTTAGAAGGTTGTCCATGGGGAGTTTAGCTCATGTGGAGAAAGAAAAGCGGGGATTGGTGAAAGATTTTCACCACTTAGCTTATCTTGGAGTTCATCTCTTGGACTCTGAGGATAGTGGTGTGATGGTACAGGAAATGGTTTGGTCGTCTCTTGGTGCAGTAATTAAGGAAAAGTAAGTGTTAGAACCTATCTTGATGAAAATCAAGAGCAATGTGGGTATGCAAAAGGTAATGGCATTTGAGACCTGTGTTGATGGTACTTTATGGTACCAAGGGAGATTGTGTGTTCCTAATGTTAATGGTTTATGGAAAAAGAGCTTAGCTGAGGTGCATGAATTATGCTACATTGTAGATCCCATCTCAATGAATATGTATTATGATCTTGAGGAGATGTATTGGTAGAATGGTATGAAAAGGGATGTGGTTAATTTTGTGGCCAATGCATGGTGTGTCAATAACTTAAAGTTAAGCCCATGAGACCTGGTGGGTTGTATCACGAAATTGACTTTATCGTATTAAAATAAGAGGTAATGAATATATATTTTGTTACCGATCCTCCTCAGTCTCGAAACTAATTTGATACAATTTGGGTCATCATGGATAGGATGACAAAGTATGCTCTCTTCTTGCCGGTGAGGACTACCTTTTTAGTGGAGGATTATGAGAAATTATATCTTCAGAAGATTGTGAAGCTGTATGGGGTACCTATTTTGATTATCTATAATCATGGTACGCAGTTTTCATCTCATTTCTAGTAGTATTTTTAGAAGGTATTGGGTTTTGAGGTGAGTCTGAGTACTGTTTTTCATCCTTAGATGGATGTGCAAATTGAAAAAACTATTCAGCCATTAGAGGATATGCTCCAAGAATTTGTGATTGGTTATGGTGGTAGTTGGGGATAGGGTGTTCTTAAAAGTATCTCCCGTAAAGAGAGTAATGCGGTTTGGTTAAAGGGGAAGCTCAGTCCCCAGTATGTTGGTCCCCGGTATGTTGGTCCTTGGAGTTGCCTTCTATTTTGAGCTCCACTCATCTGGTATTTTATGTTTCCATATTAAGTAAGTGCATTGGTGAACCTTCTTCGATTGTTCCTTTAGAGGGGATGGGTATCTCAGACTCTCTGTCTTATGAAAAGGTCCCAGTTGAGATCTTGGATAGGCAAGTTCATTGGTTGAGAACCAAGGATGTGTCTTCGATTAAGGTTCTATGGCAGAACCATATGGTGGAAGAAGCTACATGGGAAGCGGAGGAGGACATGAAGTCCAAGTATCCGAATCTATTTTTTGTTCCTGGGATTTGTGTAGAAGGTATATGTTCTTCAACATATCTTTATTTTCTGAGTTTGTTAAAGGAAATATTAATATCTTTTCACCTTTGTTTTTAAACTTTGTTAAAGATTGGGAATATATTTGATAATACAAATGACTCATGCGTGTGGTTACCCCTACCTTGTCCGTCATTTGGGGATGAATATTCCTAGTGGGGAGACTAAAACACCTTAGTGTCTAGACCTTAGAAAATTTCCTTGATTTCTTATTTCTAGACAAGATATGACTTAGGGAACGAGTTGTACACTTGGGTACGGGTGGTATGGTCCAGTCATATGCGGACCATTGTTGGTTGGTAGGTTGGATTTGGTTTCTAGAAGGGGTACGATTTGGGTAGTACGAGATGTATCGGTATATACGGGTTGTTTGGTTACTTCACTAAAACATTAACTTGGTAACTTAGGTTGGATATGAGTACAAGTGTCTCACCACGAGTCGTAAGCTAGGGTACGAGTCATACCCAGGACATGTATAGGGGACGGTGTTAAAACCTCCTGGGATTCTATTTTGCCAGGGGTACGGTTTATAGGTACATGTCGTACACTTGTATATGACTTGGGATTTGGTATGTCGTACCTTTAATAGTGTTGAGTTCAAGGGGTAAAAGCCTAGGGTATAAGAGGTGGGTACCACTCGTACAGGATGAGTATGACTCATAAGGGTCAGTCGTACCCTATGACGAGAATCAAGTGAAGTTGAAGTGAGGGTAATCTGGATTTTTTCCATTTATCCTAATAAGGTCCCATGAATTATATTGCACTTGGGAGGTTATTTCCTTATTATTCTATTCTTAAACACTTAGAAATACTCTTAAATCCTCTCTAGAGTTCTTGGGCAAAGAAAGCTAGGGTTTTTTCTTAAGGAGTAAATCAGGGCTTGTCTTGATGATTTCTCTCCATCATCATCTTGGTGTAAGGCATTTTCTCTTCCTTAATTGTTAGCTCTAACTAAAGTCATGGTTTTATACAATGTTTTCAATATTTGAATATCGTATAATTTAGGGTTTTCAAATATGATTTGGGGGGTTTGTCTATAAATGCTTGGTTATGGTTTTCCCATATTTTAATTATGCTTTAATATGCATTAATGGTAGTTTTGGATAATTTGTTTCATGGGAATGGTTGTTTGGTAATTGGTTTTTCTTTATTGAAATACTATTCCCCCAATGTGTTTGATAAAATTCCTATAACAATGTTTTCACCGTAATATTGGATTTTTAATTGAGCTTATGCATGGTTTAAACTTCGTAATGGAACCCTAAATGATATGTATTTTTCAAATTGTTTTGGAATGATTTGTCTTAATAAACATACTTGTGTGTCACAAGGGAATCCCCCAAGTTAATATGGAAATAAATACTTGTGGGGTACATAGGATTCACCTAAGTTAATTGGATAACATGGTCTATGGGTACATAGGAATCCCTTGACCACTAAAATGTTTGGGTAAGGATAATACTTGCAAGTTATAGTCGGTATAATGATAACACAACTAATAGCCTTGGTTAATAATAATGGAATAATGGTTTGGTTGGAAAATGGTTTTAATTGGGCAATAATGGCGGGGTGTGAGAGCTAAGCATAAAGGTGGGATTCCAATGGATGAACACTAGAAATTCATGTTTGCCGACATGAGAGGTAGGTCATGATGACCTTATATGATACTTATAGGTACATGGGAATCATCTATGTACAATGTACATATGTATTATGGAGAGTGAAGGGTACAAGGGAATCCTCGACTCTTATGATATCTCTAGTTCATGCAGCTACACATATCAGAGCTCGTTTAGGGGGTTACACTGGATCCATATAGCCCGTGGGTAGTTTTAGGATGGTTAAGCTTCACATACCCAGGTTAAAGGTTTTGAATGCATGTTAAACAGGTTTTCTTTCCCGACAGGGTTATATATATATGTATGGGTTGTGTTCATATGGATGGTTTTACTTTTTTTCTTAAATGGAATTTTCTTATCCTTATCCTGAGTTCATTCTAAAGTTCACCCGCTAACCCGTCTTCAGGTGGTTGTATCCCCACGCGATGCAGGAACCGGCCATTCTACTCTTCCTGCTTAGAATTCACATATTTGACGGTCATCTTTGGATTGAAGTGGTGATCTTTCATTTTCTGGAAGACTCAATTTCATGGATGTTATTTCATAGTTTGGATTATCTATGGATATTGGTTTTTGCTACGGTTGGGGGCATGTCCCAACTAAATTTTTGTATTCTTTTGGTTAAAGGCTTTTGTGGAACAACTATGGGTTGGAATGGGCGGGTTCGATATGGGAGTTAGCCTTAGCATTGGTATTGGAATTGGGGATGACACGGACTGACTGTATTGCTGGTTGTTCCATCCTCTTTTATTTTTGGATTATAAAGTTAACTATTAATGGAATTTATTTGGTCATGGTTGATTTTATGGTTTTGGTATGGCTTGGTTTGGCCGGATCATTGTTATGGGACGGTTGGACTTATTTGCATCAGTTACGATCGTGATCCTATCCCAGAGTCTTCATGTGAGCTATTACACTAGCTTGTTGTATGTTCAAAATTAGCCAACTCAGGGCAGGTGACTGGAGTTTGGGTTGGGTAACGGGAGTGGTCTCCGGTCCTAGTCAAACTTGGGATGCTCATTAGGATAAGGCACCGGGTTGGATCGGGTCAACCAACATAGAACCCAAACGAATTTGAACACTGGACATCCTACGATCTCAACCTATAACATGTAACATATCCTCATGGCTCATAGTGAGCCACTAGTACTCAAAGCATAACTTTTCCACTAAGTTTTTGATTTGGTTATGACCAGGGTCCTACGACCAGTAACCATATCTCACGACTCGTCACCACGAGTCGTGACCAAGGTAGTAAAACACCTTAGTTTTGACTCTTAGAAAATTTCTTGAGTTTATGCTTCTAGATATCATATGACTTGAGGGTACTTATTGTATAATATGGGTATGGTTTAGGGTTCTTAGTCATATGTTACTTAGTATGGCTTTGATTAGTTACTGTCCAAGGTATGAATAGTCATCATACAATTCGTATGATCATGATATGGTTAGTAAGGTCCAAATCTTAAGTTAATCAGTGTGTTCTTGATCACATTCTTCCTAGGATATGACTTATGTGGGTACTAGTAGTATGGTAGGGTATGATTTATGATAAGAAATAGTATGTTGGATAGATTATCGTGTCCAACATTTTGATCAACATACGAGTGAAGGGTATCACTCGTATGATATGGGTACGAGTGGAAGGGGAAAACCATACCATCTTGTGCACCTTTTTCATCTTTTAAGCTGAGGATATTTTAGACATTTCCCACTACAAAACCCTTATGACCGATCTTATAACACATTGTGGACTCTCATAATGCACTTTTGAAAGATTAAACACTTATAAAACTCTCTCTAAATACTCTCTTGAAGATTTGGCTAGGGTTTCTACAAGGTGTTCGTCTAGAAGCTCAAGAGTCAAGTTCTTTCTATGAATTCTCATGAATAAGGCATGTGAATCTTCCCTCATTATTGGTTCTCAAATATCATGTGTTTTAAACTTTGATTGTGATTCATTAATAGTGGTTTTAAAAAACAATATTAAGGGTTTTGTTGCATAATGTTGAGTATTGTTTACTCTTGGTTTAAATTATATTTATAGATGTTTTAGGTGATGGTTTGCACATGTGGGCTATTGGTAATTATGGTTTAACAAATAGGTCATGGGTAACTTTAAACTTGATGGTTTTTACCTTGGTCTTGGTCTTGGTCTTGATAATGGTATGCCCTTAACATATTTGTGAAAATATCTCAGAGAATAAACTAGTCACATGTTAATGGTTTTTGAACTAAGGCATTGGCCTAATGATAACGAACGATTGCTAAATGGTTTGTAAAGGCCTTGTTGGCCATGTGATAATTGAAATGGTAACTTTGGTAGTTTAATTGTTTAAAAGGGTTTGGGTCCTTGAACATTAAATTTATTTATGACTTTACTTGAAAATGGGTTTGAGTCCCTAAACTCTTAATTGAATTGGTGTCTTTGTTAGACAATGGGTTCAAGTCCGAAAGTCAAATAAATGATTGGTTGATTGAGAATGGTAGTGGCATATGGTACGCTTGCAAGTGGTATTGGTATGATGATACCAACGAAGTACCTTTGGTAAGTAATTGGCTTAACGATTGTGTATGTGAAATGATGGCTTTAAATTGGGCTTTAAATATGGATGTGTATCGAGGCAATGAAAGTAGAGTCCAAAAGACTAATATTGGAAACTACGCTAGCCGGTGCAAGTGTCTTTATGACCAGGTGGTTTAAGTCCCTAAATGATTATATGAATGGGAGGTTTGAGTCTCCCATAATACATGTATTTGTTCTCAAGTCATCGTGATTTTTTTGGGAGGTTTGAGTCCCCTATATAGGCATATACAGTTATGGATATTCTCTGGTTTGTATGGCTACACGTACTAGGGCACTTCCATCTAGCAGAGAGCTAGTCCCATATAGCCCGTGGGTGCATAATATATAACGATTATGCTACACATCCCAGGTTAATTATTTTAAAGTTCATGCTAATCTTTTTCCCTATACAGGCATGGTATATATTTATATGTATGTATTGCATTAGTTATATGCATTGGTTGATTGGTTTTGAACTGTTGGAAATAAATTATCCTTACCCTTGAGTTGAATGTTTGCGCTCCAACCGCTAACAATCTTCGACGTTGTATCCCCATGCAAAGCAGATATTTGTCATACTATCACACCTCCTGCTCAGTAACTTGGATCCTGGAATAGCTAGTGTTGACTTGAAGTGGTGAGCTTTCATACTTCGAAAGGCTACATTTCTTACTTTGAGTTTTCTTATGTCTTTATAGGTTTAGACTTGGATATTTTTTTTGATATGGTTGGGGGCATGTCCCAAATAGATATTCTTTTTTGGTTATAGAGGCTTTGTATGGATAAACTACAGACTTGGGTACGTTATGGAATAGTTATGGATTTGGTTATTATTTTGTGGTTTGATGTTTGGTTTAGTTCGGTATTGGGGGTGATTTATGGTCCTTGTTGTACTTGGGATGCCCATTACAATAAGGCCCTAGTTTGGGTCGTGCCAATTTGGTCTTAGAGCCTAGATTTATGGTTAGTTGGTTGTCCATAAAGTCGTGTCAAGTAGAGTCTCTTTTATGGGTGTGTAGTGCGTCATACTTATAAGAGAGAGGCTATGAGACATTTAGGAATCTTTTACTTTCTTGTTGTCTTACTTCAAGCTATAGAGTCTAAGGTCTTAGATCCTTTAGATTTCTATTTGCTCATCTTTCAGATCATGCCTCCTAAAAGATCTGATGTTTATGCAAACTCCTCCCTCCCAACTAGGGGAAATATTGATGGGAAACGCTCTACTTTTGGAGTCCAGACCCTGTCAAAGGTCTAATATCTGACTGTCCCCATGGGGTTCCACCTTTCCATACTGACTCTACTCCTGAGGGCAATACTCATACTCACTCACCTCAAGGAGAGGAAACTAATGTTGAGTTTCCTCGCTCAATTAATTTGTTGACTCAGTTGGTAGCTTTTTAGTTTGAGTGTGGTGTTCTTGTTACTCCATATTCTGAGGCCAAAAGGGTTGGCTAGTTCATAAGGTTGTATCCTCGTATGTTTACCTATACAAAGGTTAAGGAGGATCCTCAAAGTTTTATTGGTGAAATGGAGAAGATCTTTCAGGTTATGCATACTACGGAGGTTGAAGGTGTTGAGTTTACTTCTTACTAATTGAAAAATGTGGCGTACCAGTGGTACGAAGAGTAGGAACAGTCGAGGGAGAGGATGTTAGTTCTACCTTATGGGAGGATTTCTCTAGTACATTTCTATACTGCTTCTTTACTCTGGAGTTGAGAGAGGCGAAAGCAGAAGAGTTTGTGAAATTGAGTCAAGGTAGGATGTATGTCAAGGAATATGCCTTGAAATTTTATCAGTTGTCCAGGTATGCTCCTGAGTTGGTTTCTATCAAGAGAGCTAGAATGTGTAAGTTCGCTTTGGGATCATCCCGTAAGTTGATCCTTGAGAGTAAGGTTGCCTTGTTGATCAAGGACATGGATATATCTAGGTTAGTTATGTATATGTAACAGGTAGAGGAAGAAAATAGGAAGTGGGTTAAGTTTAGTGAGAAGCAAGGGGAGAAATTTAGGCCTTCTGAGCAAAGTGGTGAGAAGTAATTAATTGGCCAAGGAATAAAAGGAGGAGTTCTGGTTCTATCTCCATGGATAGTGCTCCTAACCCGAAGATATCGGTTAATCGTTGATCTTAACATGATGGTGGGTCTGAGCACAGGCTACCCAATCAAAGGCTAATAGGGCTCAGCCATCTCTATCTCACCCTTTTTATAGATTTTATGGGCGGTCATACTATGGCTTTTGTGAGAAAGAGAAGAATAGATATTTTAATTATGGTCAGATTGGTCATATGCAGTATGACTGTCGTGCTAAAATGGCTTTTGATGCTAACAAGGTTCTTGTTGGCTCATCATCTGCTCCTGCACCAAAAGGTGTTGCTTCTATATCTATTTCTTCTTCTGGTAACGACATTGGCTAGAATCGTTTATATGCTCTTGCATCTCATCAGGATTTTGCGGCATCCCTTGATGTCATTACTGGTATGTTGAGACTTTTCTCTCATGATGTGTATTGTTTAATTGATTAAGGGCACACTTCTTTTTTATTTGACCCCGTTTGTGGCTATGCATTTTTGGTTTTGGTCAAGAGTTTTTTTTAGACCATTTTTTCTACCTTGGTAGGTGACTCTGTCATTACTTAAAGAGTCTATAGGGAGTGTGTGGTATCTATTTGTAGTAAATAACTTTTGGTGGATCTATTTAAATTAGATATGGTTGACTTTGATGTCATATTTGGGATAGATTGATTGCACTCATGTTATGCTTTCTTAGATTGTCGAACCCGTAAGGTCATGTTTAAATTCCATAATAAGATGTCTGTTGTATGGGAAGAGGATTCTTTGGTACCTAATAGGAGGTTCATCTCGTATCTTAGAGCCCAAAAATTGATTTCCAAAAGGTGTTTATATCTGTTGGTCTGGGTTAAAGATTCTAACTCAGAAAGTCCTTCTCTAGAATATGTTCCTGTGGTTGAGTGTTCTGAGGTTTTCCCTGATGATCTTTCTAGTGTTCCCCCTTATAGGGAAATAGATTTTGGAATTGATCTTATTCTAGACACTCGTCCTATCTCTATCCCTCCCTATAAAATAGCTCTGGCTGAGTTGAAAGAGCATAAGTAGCAATTGAAGGATCTCTTAGATAAGGGTTTTATCCATTCTATTTTGTCTCCTTGGGGTTATTTGTGTTGTTCGTGCATAAGAAGGATATTTTCCTTCGAATGTGTATTGATTACCGTCAGCTGAATAAGGTAACCATAAAGAATAAATATTCGATTCCTAGGATCAATGATTTGTTCGATCAGCTTCAAGGTGCGAAGTATTTCTCTAAGATTAATTTTAGGTCGGGTTATCATCAGCTTAATATTAGGGAAGTGGATATCCCTAAGACTGTCTTCAGGACCCGGTATGGTCACTATGAGGTCCTAGTTATGTCTTTTGGGTTAACTAATGCTCCAGCAAAATTTATAAATTTGAGGAATAGGGTTTTTTGTCAGTTTTTGGATCTGTTCATCATTGTCTTCATAGATAATATTCTGGTATACTCTAAGAGTGAGGCAGATCATGTCGATTACCTCTAGTCTGTGTTACGAACCTTGATAGATCAGTGCTTGTATGTCAAGTTCTCTAAGCGTGAGCTTTGGTTGAAGGTTGTGACTTTTCTTGGTCATGTTATCTCTGGTGAAGGGATCATGATGGATCCACAGAAGGTTGCAGTGGTTAATAAGTGGTCTTGACCCATGAATCCAACTGATATTCGAAGTTTTTTGGGTTTATCTGACTTCTATAGGAGGTTTGTGGAGAGTTTTTCAACTATAGCTACCCCATTGACTAGATTGGCCCAGAAGAATGTGAAGTTCTTGTGATTGGATGTGTGTGAGGGTAGTTTTGAGAAGTTAAAGAATAAGTTGGCTTCAGCTCCATTAGTTACCTTGTGCGAAGGTCATGATGGATACGTAGTGTATTGTGATGCTTCTCGTGCTGGGCTTGGTTATGCATTGATGCAGTATGGTAGAGTGGTGGCTTATGCTTCTAGGCAGTTGAAAGTTCATGAGAAGAACTACCCTACTCATGATTTGGAATCTTTAGATGTGGCATTTGCATTAAAGATTTGGCATTACTATCTTTATAGGATTCATGTTGACATTTTTTTTTATCATAAGAGCCTCCAGTATGTGTTTACTCAGAAAGAGTTGAATCTCAGGCAAAGGAGGTGGCTTGAGTTTCTGAAGTACTACAATAAGAGTCTCAATTACCATCCAGGTAAAGATAACATAGTTTTTTATGCTCTTAGCAGGTTATCCATAGAGAGTCTAGCTCATGTGGATAAGGATAAGCAAGAGTTTGTGAAGTACATCCACCATTTGGCTAACCGTGGAGTTCGCCTCACGGACTCTGAGAATAGTGGCGTGTTTGTGCATCAGGTGTCATATTCATCTTTTGTTATTGAGATAAAGAAAAGCAAATATTGAATTCTGATATGATGAAGATTAAGAGAAATGTAGTTCAGCAAAAGGTTGTTGACTTTGAGATTGGTGGAGACGGTATCTTGAGGTACCAAGGCAGGTTATGTGTTTCCGACATTGATGGATTGAGGGAAAGGATTTTGGACAAAGCTTATGGATCTCATTATGCTATTCATCCTGGTTCTACGAAGATGTACCATGATCTTAAGGAGTATTATTGGTGGAACAATATGAAGCATGATATGGCTAACTATGTTGCTAAGTGCATAGTGTGTCAATAAGTAAAAGTTGAGCACATGAGACCTAAAGGTTTGTACCAAGAGATTGAGTTGCCCGAATAGACTTGGGAGGTAATTAACATGGATTTCATTGTCGGTATTTCTTGGTGTAGGAAATAGTGTGATTTGATTTGGGTCATTGTGGATAGGATGGCCAAGTCCACTCTCTTTTTGTCAGTGAGGACTAGTTATTCAGCAAAGGGTTATTCCAAGTTGTATCTTGCGGAGACTGTGAAGTTGTATGGTGCTCCTGGTTTTATCATTTCAGATTATAATATTCTGTTCTCATTTTATTTTTGGCAATCTTTTTAGAAAGATTTGGGAACTAAGGTGTTCCTTAGTACCACTTTCCACTCACAGTCGGATGGATAAGCAAATAGGACCATTCATACATAGAAAGATATGCTTCGTGCTTGTATAATTGGCTATGGTGGTAGTTGGGTTAACCACTTGCCTCTTATAGAGTTTTCTTATAATAATAATTATTACTCTGGCATTGGTATAGCTCCTTTTGAGACGTTGTATGGTAGGAGATGTTGTTCTCCTATTGGGTGGTAAGAGGTTGGTAAGGATAAGTTTCTTGGCCCTGAATTGGTTGACCAAGACTTGGAAAAGGTGAAGGTGATTTATGATAGGTTGAAAGCCGCTCAAAGTTTCCAAAAGTCCTATGCGGATATGAGGCGTAGGGAGTTGGAGTTCAAAGTTGGCAATTAGGTGTTCTTGAAGGTGTCTCCTATGAAGGGAGTGATGCAGTTTGGTAAGAAGGGAAAGCTTAGTCCCTGGTATGTTGCTCCGTATTTGGTCTTGAAGAGGGTTGGTAATGTTGCCTATAATTTGGAGTTGCCTTCTAGTTTGAGCTCCATTCATCCGATTTTTTATGTCTTTATGTTGAGAAAGTGTATAGGTGAAACTTCACCGGTTGTTCATTTGGAAGGATTGGGTATCTTGGATTCCTTGTCTTATGACATAGTCCCGGTTGATATTTTAGATTCTCAAGTCTGTCGGTTATGGACGAAGGATGTGGCTTCGGTAAATGTTCTTTGGAGGGATCATAAGGTTGAAGAAGCTACTTGGGAAGCGGAAGAGGACATGAAGTCCAAGTATCTGCACTTGTTCCCCATTCTGAAAATTCGTGCTTGAGGTATGTGGCTTTTTTACAATCTTTGTTCCATGTATTTTGTTTTCTAACCTGCTTAAAGTTTAGTTTAATGGGTAATCATTTGTTAAATCATGCTTGTGCTTTCTTTTACCCATCATTCGAGGATGAATGATCCAAGTAGGGGAGAATTGAAACACCCTAGTTCTGACCCTTAGAAATTTTTTTGAATTCGAGCTTTTGGACATCATATGACTTGAGGGTACTTTTCGTATGATGTGGGTACAATTTAGGGGTCTTGGTCATATGTCACTCAATATTGTTTTGATTGGTTACTATCCAAGGTACGATTGGGAATCATACGAGTCATATGATCATGATATGAGCAGTAAGGTCCAAATCTTATGTTAATCAGTGTGTTCTTGACCACATTCTGCATAGGATACAACTTGAGTGAAAACTAGTCATATGGTAGGGTACGATTCATGCTAAGGAGTCATATGTTGGACAGATTATGGTATCCAAAATTCTGATCAACATACAAGTGGTGGGTACCACTCGAATGATATGGTTACGAGTTGAATGGGCAAACCATACCCTCCTGCGCACCTTTTTCATCTTTTAAGCTGATGATATTTTCTACATTTCTCACCCTAAAACCCCTAAGTCCCTGTGTCTTACAACACATTATGTCCTCGTATAACACACTTTTGAAAAATCAAACACTTTTAAACACTTTCTTGAAGATTGGCCTCGTATAACACACTTTTGAAAGACCAAACACTCCTAAAACTCTCTAAACACTCTCTTGAAGATTGGGATAGTTCTAAAATATCATGTGTTTTAAACATAGATGATGATTCATAAATGGTGGTTTTGAAAACCAATGTTGAGGGTTTTGTTGTATAATGTTGATTATTGTTTACTCTTGGTTTAAATTGTGTTGATGCATGTTTTTTCTGATGGTTTGCACATGTGGGTGCTTGGTCATGGTGGTTTAACAAATCGATCATGGGTAACCCTAAACTTTTTGATTTTACCTTGGTCTTGGTCTTAATAATGGTATGCCCTCAACATGTTGATGAAAATGTCTAAGAGAAAAAACTAGTCATTGTTAATGGTGTTTGAACTAAGGCATTGGCCTAATGAATACGAATGATTGGTAAATGGTTTGTAAAGTCTTTATTATCCATGTGAGAATTGAAATGGTAACTTTGGGGATTTAATTGGCTACAAGGTTTTGAGTCCCTAAACATTAAATTGATTTATGTCTCCACTTGAAAATGGGTTCCAGTCCCTAAACTTTGAATTGAATTGGTGTCTTCGTTAGACAATGGGTTCGAGTCCCAAATTCAAATAAATGATTGGTTGATTAGTAATGGTAATGGCATGTGGTACACTTGCAAGTGGTGTTGGTATGATGATACCAACGAAGTTCCTTTGGTAAGTAATTGGCTTAATGATTGTGTATGTGAAATGATGGTTTTAAATTGGGCTTTAAAGCCGGATGAATAGCCAGGCCGTGAAAGTGGAGTCCGAATGACAAACACTGGAAATATCGCTATTCGGTGTCGGTGTCTTTATGATTAGGTCATTCGAGTCCCCCGAATTAATATATGAATGGGAGGTTCAAGTCCCCCATAATACATGTATTGGTGCTCAAGTCACCTTGATTTTGCTGGGGGGTTCAAGTCCCTCATATAGGCATATACGGTTATGGATATTCTCTGGTTCGTGCGGCTACACGCACTGGGTCCCTTCAAACTAAGGTAGAGTTAGTCCTATATAGCTCATGGTTGATTTATTATATGACGGTTTGCTGCACAACCAAGGTTAATGATTTCAAAGTTCATGCTAATCTTGTTCCCTATTATGGCATGGTATATATGTATATGCATGTATTGCATTCATTATATCATTGGTTAATTGTTTTTGAACTGTTGGCATTATAT
Source organism: Capsicum pubescens (assembly GCA_030864215.1). Taxonomy (NCBI): domain Eukaryota; kingdom Viridiplantae; phylum Streptophyta; class Magnoliopsida; order Solanales; family Solanaceae; genus Capsicum; species Capsicum pubescens. The sequence goes on from CM061547.1 coordinate 149,020,842, forward strand.
TATCCTTATCCTTGAGTTATATGCTAGCACTCCTATCTCTAACCATCTTTGACACTATATCCCCATGCGATGCAGGTATTGGTCATACTATAACACCTCCTGCTCAGTAACATGGATTCGGTAACAGCTTGTGTTGACTTAAAGTGGTGAGCTTTCATACTTTGGAAGGCTCTATTTCTTGCTTTGAATTTTCTTATGTCCTTATTGTTTTAGACTAGAATATTTGTTTTGTCTATGGTCGGGGGAATGTATCGATCGGATATTCTTGTTTGGTTTTACAGGCTTTGTATGGACAAATTGTGGACTTGGGTAAGTTATGGAATTGTTCCGGATTTTGTTATTGTTTTGTGGTTTGATGTTTTGTTGGGTTGGATATCGAGGGTGATCTCCGGTCCTTGTTGGACTTGGAATGGCCATTACGACAAGGCCCTGGTTCGGGTCATATCAGGCAGTGAGTCCAAAGCTCAAGAATTTTAAAGGACCAAAAATTTAGGGGGTTACATTCTCCCACAGTTGATCATTCGTCCTCGAATGAAGGGTCAAGGAAACCAAGCATGAGTGAACTGCATATACCTCTATTCTTACCATTAACTATGTTAGAAAACGAATATGCCTAGGAAATAACCCTTTCCTTTAACAAAGTTAGAAAACAAAGATGTTAATAATAACACATACCTTAGGCACGATTTTCCGAAACGGGGAACAAGAACAGATACTTAGACTTTATGTCATCTTCAGCTTGCCAAGTTGCCTCTTAAACCTTATGGTTCCTCCAAAGAACCTTTAGCGAAGTCATATCCTTCGTTCGCAACCAACGAACTTTCTAATCCAAAGTTTTAACCGGGAATTTCTCATATAAGAAGGAATCTGAAATACCAATATCCTTGATAGGCACAATCCGCGACGGATCACCCACACACTTCCTCAACATTGACACATGGAACACCAGATGAATTGAGCTCAAACTAGAGTGCAACTCAAATTCATATTCAAATTTACCAATCCTCTACACGATCAAGTATGGACCAACATAATAAGGACAGATCTTTCCCTTACCAAACCGTACCACCCCCTTCATGGGAGACACCTTTAATAATACCCAATCACCAACCTCAAACTCTAACTCTCTATGCCTCACATTTGTATAGGAATTTTGGTGACTTTAGATGGTCTTAATCCTATACTGAATCATATTCACTTTCCCTATGTTCTGGTAAACTAAATTATGACCAAACAAATCATTTTCAACAACTTATTACCACCCAATAGGAGAATGACACCTCCTACCATACAATGCCTCAAAAGAAGACATATCAATGCTAAAGTGATAACTATTATTATATGCAAACTCTATGAAAGGAAAATAATCTACACAACTACCAAATAATCAATCACACAATCCTGAAGCATATCTTCCAAGACCTGAATCATCCTTTCCACATGCCCATCCATCTGCAAGTGAAATACAATACTAAGGCTCTCCTTAGTTCTAAAACCTCTCTGAAATAATCGCCAATAGTGAGATAAGAACTGAGTACCACGATGTGAAATGATAGAAAAAAAGCACCAAGCAACATAATGATCTCCGCAAGAAAGAACTTGGCATAATCCTCAGCCAAATAATTAGTCCTCACTAGCAAAAAGTGAGAAGACTTAGTCATCCTATCCACGATGATCCAAATTGAATCAAACTGGTTTTGAGATCGAGGAACACCGGTAACCTAATCTATATTGATTATCTCCCATTTCCATACAGGAAGCTCAATCTCCTGAGACAACCCACCAAGCCTCAAGTGCTTAACCTTAACTTGTTTACACACCATGCACTTAGCCACAAAACTGGCCATATCCCACTTCATATTATTCCACCAGTAAATCTCCTTTAGATCATGATACATCTTTGTCGAACCACGATAAATAGTGTAACGCAACCCAAGATCCTCAGCCAAGATATTTCTCACAATACTTCTATGTTGGGAACACACAGTCCATCTTGGTACCTCAAGATACCATTGCCACCAATCGCAAAAACTTCAACCTTCTGCTGACACAAATCTTCCTAAATCTTCATCAAGACAGGATCCAGTACCTTCTTCTCCTTTATATCAGCAGCAAGACATGACTGTACCACCTGATGCACAAATACACAACCATCCTCAGAGTCCAAAAGATAAACCCCAAGGTTAGCCAAAGTGTGAATATTCTTTACCAATTCCCACTTATCCTCATCCACATAAGCTAGACTTCCCATGGATAACCTACTATGAGCATCAACTACTTCAGTTTTACCTGGGTGCTAATGGAGACTCGTGTCGTAGTCCTTCAGCAACTCAAGCCACCTTCTTTATCTGAGATTAAGCTCTCTCTACGTGAACACATATTGCAGTCTCTTATGATCAGAAAAGATATCTACATGTACTCCATAAAAATAGTGACGCCAGATCTTCAATGCGAACACCATAGCTAAGAACTCCAAATCATGAGTCGGGTAATTCTTCTCATGAACTTTTAACTACCTAGAAGTATAGGCTACCACCCTATCGTGCTGCATCAACACACAATCAAGTCCCATATGGAATGCATCATAATAGACAACAAAACAATTTGTACCTCTAAGCAGAGTCAAAACTGGAGCTGAAGTCAACTTATTTTTCAGCTACTCAAAACTCCTTTCACAAGCCTCATACCATAATAACTTCACTTTCTTCTGGGTCAATTTAGTCAATGGGGCAGCTATAGTCAAGAAACTTTACACAAATCTCCTATAGTAACTTGCTAAGCCCAAGAAGTTCTGAATATCAGTTGGAGTCATGGTCCTAGGCCACTTCTTAACCACTACAACTTTCTGCAGATCCACCATGATCCCTTTACTAGAAATGACATGACCCAAAAAAGTAACTGCTTTCAACCAAAATTTTCTCTTCAAAAACTTAGCATACAAATACTGATCTTCCATGGTTTGTAACGCAACATGATGGTAATCGACATGATTCACGTCACTCTTGGAATACACAAGAATATCATCTATAAACACGATGATGAACAAATCTAAAAACTGATGGAAAACCATATTCATCAAGTCCATAAATATCGCTAGGGAATTATTCAAACCAAAAGACATAACCAAAAACTCATAATAACCATACCGGGTTCAGAAGGGAGCCATAAGGATATCCACCTCCTTAATCTTTAGCTGATGATAATCAGACTTAAGATCAATCTTAGAGAAACATCTAGCACCCTGAAGCTGGTCAAACAAATCATCAATTCGAGGAAGAGGATACTTATTCTTCACAATAACCTTATTCAACTAACAGTAATCAATACACATCCACAGGGAACCATCCTTCTTATGCACGAACAAAATAGGCGCACCCCAAGGAGACACATTGGGATGGATAAAACCCTTATCTAGGAGGTCCTTCAACTTCTCCTTCAGCTCTATCAACTTAGCCAAAGCCATTAAATAAAGAGGGATAGAGATATAGAGAGTTTCCAAAACAAGATCAATCCTAAAATCAATTTGCCTATCGGGAGTGATACTAAGAAAACCATCAGGAAGAACCTCAAGAAATTCACTGACCACGGGGATGGATTGCAATGATAGACATTCTGAGTTATAGTCTTTAATCCTAACCAAATGATAGAGACACCTATAATAAATCAACTTCCGAGCTCTATGATATGATATGAACCTTTCCTTCGGCACTTGAGAGCCCCCTTCCTACTCAATGACTGGCTCATTAGGGAATTTAAACATGACCTTATGGGTCCAAAATTCTAAGGAGGCATAGCATGAGTGAAACCAGTCCATACCCAAGATAACATCCAAATCAACCATGTCTAACTCTATCAGATCTACCAGAGTTTCTCTACCACCAACATATACCACACAACCCCTGTAGACTCTTCTAGCAACCAAAGAGTCACCCACCAAGGTTGAAATAGAAAAGGAATTAGGGATATAATCGAGACTGAAACGAAAATTCACAACCACAAATGGGGTAACATAAAAAATAGTAGACCTTGTATCAAGTAAGCAATACACATCACTAGAAAAGAGTTGTAACATACAAGTAACGACATTGGGAGATGCCTCATAGTCCTGCCGGGTAGCAAGAGCATACAAGTGATTTTGGTTAGTGCCATTACCAGAAGTAAAAGAAGTACCCTTTGTTGTGGGAGCTGAAGAAGCAGCAACATGAATCTTGTTTGCCCCCGAAGCAACTTAGAAGGACAATCCCTCTTTAGATCATAAGGCTGAACACATTTAAAACACTTATTTCTCCATTCTTCACAAAACCCATGGTACACCTGCCTGCAAAATATACAAGGAGGATATGACAGAGCGGATTGAGCCCCACTAGCCTGAGACTAGCCACCATGTTCCCTAAACCCAATATTATGCTGGGAATGATGATCACCCAACTTTTTTGGATAAGGAGCACTATCCATAGAATAGGAATCAAAACTCCCCTACTTCTTCTTAGACCACTTTCCCCTATCTCTACCACTCTGCTACTAACCTCCATCTTGATAAGAATATTTAAAAAATTTATTCTTCCTTTCCCCTGTCTCTGCCTACTTTATTTTCTATTCCTCAACCTGCTGAATATACACAACCAATCTGGAGATGTCCATCTCTTTGTTCAACAAGGCAGCCTTACTCTCTAGCTTTAAATCATGGGACAACCCAGAAGCAAATTTCCTAATTATAGCCATCATGCTAGACACTAACTCTTGAGCATATCGGGACAACTGATGGAATTTTAAGGTATACTCTTTGACTGTCATCCTACCTTACTTCAGATTAACAAACTATTCCACTTTTTTCTCCCTCAACTCCTGAGGAAAGAAGTGGTCCAGGAAATTACTAGAGAAATTATCCCATAGTGCAGATTCGGCATCATCTCTTCTAGACTAGTACCATTGGTATGCTACATCCTTCAACTGATAGGCTATAAATTCTACACTCTCCACATTAAAAGCATGCATAACCCAGAAGATCATCTCTATCTCATTGATAAAACCTTGAGGATCCTCCTCAACCTTAACACCTGTGAACACAGAAGGGCTCAACCTCATAAACTGGCCATCCCTTGTGGCCTCAAAAGATGGAGTAATAGAAGTTGCACGCTCATATTGAGAAGCTACCAACTAAGACAACATATTAATAGACTAATAGAATTTTGCATTTGACACCACAGCCTGAGGAGCTCGAGGAGGACTAGAGGGGACTGGTAGAACTCTTGGAGGAAAATTAGGAACTGGACCCCTAGATCGGGTATGAACCCCATAAGCAGGGCGATTCCCATCAACATTGTCCTCAAGTGGGATAGAGGATTTTCCATGAGCTTTAGATCATTTAGGAGGCATGATCTGAAATATAAGGAAATGAGAATTAGAGAAATCCAAGACCTTAGAATCTATAGACGAAATAAGAAAACAAGAAAAGGATGCATTCCTAAATACCTCTTAGTTGCTCCCTTATAAGTATGGCATACTACACTCCCATAAATGAGACTCTACTCGACACGACTTTGTGGACACCCAACTTACCATGAACCTATCCTTCTGATACCATCTCGTTACAACTTGAACCAGGTCCTGGCCATGACGGGTATCTCAAGTCCAACTAGGGATGGAGACCACCCCCAATACCCAAGCATCTAACCACCATACACCCCATGTCGGATTAATTTCGAACATATAACAAGATAAGAAAATTCAATCATAAATACATTATAATAGTCTTTAATAAAAAACAATAAAACTAAACCAAACAATACCAAACTATCCCATGTCCAAAGTAGTCCAAACAAAGACTCCATAAAATAAGTACCAATAATACGTCAAGACATATCCCTGACTCCAACAATGATAATCACAATGATATTGTCAATGCGAACTCTTTATTTTAAAATTATGGAAAGAAACTAATGTAATGACTAAGTCTTCTGGAGCAATGAAAGCTTACCACTTCACCAACAAAGATAAACGAACCGAGTTGATCCAACTAACTCTGCACAGGAAAAGTAAAAGTTGCTCTGGTGCCTACATCGCATGGGGATGTAGCATTTAGAGACTGTTAGTGAGGTGAACACTAGTATGTACTTAGGGATAAAGATAAAGAAATTTCATCAATACAAAACCAAGTCAAACCAATGCACATAACGATATACAATTACACACACACACACATATATACATGTATATACATATATATCATATGACGGGATAGGGAACAAGGCTTTACATGTTTTTTAAAATCTTAACCTGGATTATGTAGCTCAACCATCATATACTAGTACCCACGGGCTATATGGTCCTCAACTATCACACCCTGGTCGGGTCCCAGTGTGTGTAGCCGCACGAACCAAAGAATAATCTCATATATATGCACATGGAGGACTCGAATCCTCCAACATACACCAAGGTGATTAAGAACACAGTCATATAATGATTTACGGGGGACTCAAACCTCCCTAATAATGAAATAATAATAATAAGAGGGACTTGAACCTCCCTGGTCACTTTGACCCCCGTGTCGGCATACATGATTTCCAGTATCATTCACTCAGACTTTCACTTTCTTGACTCAACTACACAACCCTTATTAAAGCCTAATTAAAACAAGTATCACACATTCCTATTAATTTAACCATATTCCATATTAAGGCATACATTGTTGGTATCGTTATGCAAACTACACTTGCAAGGTAACACGTCATGCCAAAATAATTTCCATTAACTAGGAGATAAAAACTCCCTTTGTTCATTAATACACATTGGGAAACACCAACTCCCTTTGTTTATTAAATCATACCATTGTGTTTCAAATACCTTTTTATACTATGCAATAATTCAAGACTAATTTAGTTTTACAAATCCCACTGATCTCATAACTAAAACCAATTCATGTTATGGGGTTAGGGACATAACCACTTTAAAAGTCACAAGTTTGGGATAATCACAATCCCCTTGTTCATTCACAATCCCCATGTACCCACAAGTCCAAAACCACATTTAAAGAATGAAAATAATATATAAACCATGAAAACTATTGTTCAATTCATAAATATTCAAAAACCCCAACCCATGTTTCAAAACCATCACAATAATTTCATGGACAATACTTTAAATCACATGATTTTAAAAAATTAACAATGAGGGAATAGTAACATGCCTTAATCACCAATAAGTATGGAGGGAATTGCCTTTAAAAGCTCTAATTGAATAGCTTGATGAAAACCCTAAGTGTTCTTGATCTTGAGGATTTGGGAGTGTTTTGACAGGTTATTTGATGTATTTATGATAGCTAATGATGCCCTAAAGAAGTTATAAGACATTGGTTCTAAGTTGGGCAAGTAGAGAAATGCCTATAATGCCCTTAACATAAAAAATGAAAAAAGCTTCCTTTGGTTATGAGTCAACCCCTTGACTCGTACCTACGCATTACGACTCGTGACCACGAGTCCTAATCAAGACAGTGACTAGAAACCCCATACATTACCCACCTTATGACTCCACCAACCCACTCATAATGATATCTTATGACTCATAAAGTCTAGTCGTGAGCAACACAGAACCCAAATGAATTTGAAAACTAGATATCCTACGATTTGAACCTACGACTCGTAACATATCCTCACGTCTCATAGTTAGCTACTCGTAATCGGACTAGAAATTTTCTACTATTTTTCAGATTTGGTTATGACCGGGGTCCTACGACCTGTAACCACATCACACTACTCGTCACCATGAGTCGTGACCAAGGCAATGAGCCCAAAGCTCAAGAATTTTCAAGGGACAAATATTTGTGGCTTTACAATAAAGTTATAGGTTGGTTCTCTCAGAACGTCACATCTACGGGACCCTGTCTTCCCTAATGGTATTTGAGGTGTGACAAATATAATCTCATTATTTGTAATTAACACTTATGATATCATCCAACAATTTACTTTCTTGAAAACACATTGATCAAGTAGACAACCACTCCAAACACTTGATCAAACTTAAGTTAATCATTTCATGTAAACAATAATTATTCATTAACACACCGAATCACAAGTATGCCTTAAGGCCAACCAACAACTTAAAATTTATGCATTATCAAGCCATATTCATCATATTCAAGTATTTCGCTATCATCTTGCAACTCGTACATTTAGGTCATCACTAGATTCGAGAACCTACTTCATTAGCCAATTATTCAACCATTCAACTCTATTTGACCTACAATCTAGATTTATTCTTACATATTTACACATCTTACTACCTAACCCTTAGCCTAACTTGACTTTAGGCTCTTAGTTATGATACCACATTTCCCTCATAGAAACAATACTACTAATAATATTTCAACCTGAGTATCACATATTCATGACATGTCCAACGTTAGTTTCACCTTTTTTTATGGTATTTATGTTGAATCTCTTGATTATAAGCTCGCAAAATCTCCTTTTCATTATCTGTATTCACATAATTTTCCTTATAATCCATTATGAAGTCATACAAACATAAGACAACCAACAAGGATTCATACATTAACATATCAACACATAATTAAGTCTTTATTACATTAATTCTATATTTTATCCATTCAAAATATGTGCCTGCAGGCCTAAGTATTATGGTTTATTTTGTCAAATCTATATTACAAATATAATTTCTAACCACAATTCACTAATCATAAGTCATAACCTACCTGGACACCAAGTTGCTATAATAGGTAAGCTATATGCAGATGATCAACCTTTTTTCATGTTTCTAAATGCTAAATAATATAATAAATAATAATTATAAGAGTAATTAATCAATTATTCATCAAAAAAAATACTTTGGAATTTAAAACCCACTAATTCTACCCTTCAATCTATTCAGAATTTTAATACTTTGTAATGGTTAGATCAATTTATAGTCCTAAAGACTTAATCTATCAACACTAGCTCAAATTCAAGAAGTTTAAACCTATTAATTCACTTTAAACCAGAAAGTTTCCACCTAACTTAACTTTCTACCACCACCATGTTCAATGTAATACTATTTTAAGGATTTTAGAATTAAATAAGTGTTAGAGTAATGAAAAACATATGTTAAAGTAGGAAATCACTAGAAATCTAATAAAACCACCTCTTTTGGGCAAGAGAATGATAATTTTATGTTATGGAATAGAAAACTATCAAAAATATGCTTATATACATACTACGATTATGCCACTGCAGCGGGAGCGGCTTCGCTATAGCAGCCTCAGTTTTTCAGTACGAACATCCTCCAGTAAAATAGTTATAAGTTTTTACTGAAGAAATGGATAAAGAAATAGTTGGTTGCATTGAAAAGAAGACTCTTAGATCCTTAATTTTATGGGTATTGGGCCTCATAACTCTTAATATTCTAGGAGGATTTCTCATCATCTAGTTTAAACTTAGCAAAAAACTAAATTGGTAAGGACACTTCAAAATTAACTTTTTTCTAGGAGTGGTGTATGACCTTAATTCATATCTAATGCACTCCTATACTAAAAAATTGATCCTAACACATTTGATGAAAAGATTCTTATGCCTTTATTGTAGATACTTTCAGTAACAACTAAATGGGTCGTTACATAAGTCTATCCAAATATATATAGAAAAATACATAAATCATATTCCTATTCCTATTCCTAAAAGGTGTTGCGGCATGTCATATTTTTCTTCTAAATCAACTTTTTATTTTATTGTTTTAAGAATTGTCTGAGTACTATGTTGCAGTCTAAGTGGACTACTTAGATATGAAAGCAATGTCAAATTGGTCTACTCATTATTAATACTTTTATTTATTTTATAAATAAATTTTAAGTATAAGTAATAAATATATATCATAAATTTTTCAATCAATAGATATAATTTAATTTCTATTCTAAATAGAAAACTCTAATTTATTCATAATATTAATTATATTTTTTATGAAAGCAAAGTATATAATAATATTTTATTTTTACTAATACTTTATTATTTGACTAATTAAATAATCTAATTTAATTATAAAATAATAAAATAAATAACCCATTAACAAAGACTAAAATACCGGTTAGTGTGTGACCCCACAAGTTCAAAGCTAAGACGGAAGTAAATTGATCATATCAAAATACAAATAAAGGTTAGCATCTAGCAACACTCCTTAATGACTGATTACCATGAAGTATACAATTTACTCTAAGAACCTATAGAAAAATAATGTAGTATTTCATTCTATCCTTATATCTTCGAATCACCCTAGGACATGGTATAACTGTCAAATCTCAGTAGGTTCAACTATGTGTACATCTCATATTATAATCGACTATTAAAGTACCTAAGAAACTCTCTTCTTTTTCATTTAACTAACCTATCCAAGGTCTTGCTTATTTATTTATAATACATGAAAACATAGAGATTAAACTCATTACCAAGATTTGATAGATTTCATCTTGCATAAATCATTAATTCCACAAGTATCGAATCATACTCAATATCTTTTCAACCATTTTCATATGTACATCGGTGTTCGATATCAAAGTATGACAAAAAAATTGTTAATTACTATGATGATGTCATGTCAAAAGAAACTCTTTCATTTCATTCTTCAAGATAATATCCAAGTGGTTTTTTATGGTACACTTAACCATTAGAAAATATTCGGTGAGTCTATCTAATGATCATTTCTCTATATGCATCATCTTTGTATGTAATTTGGTTAATGAGATCATATAATCTTTATCTTGTAAAGACCACCACGTACATATTGATCTAACCAGATCACTAATGTCTTAATTAGTAATCCTACAGTCAAGAATTATTTGATATTAAGTTATAAAACACATGAATATCTTATTACCATGATCTCCATCATGATATTAAATCCCAAGACTTAATTGTGGACCTTATCATATTAATCAAATAACTTGATATAAGTATAAAAAAGGAAAATTTATCTCAACTAATATTTATAAAAATATATTTTAATTATCATATGTGAGATTGGAGCTAGGGAATATTACTATATCCCTAAAAATCTCTCACTTACACTAGAGTCGATCGTTAATGTACTTTATTCTTAATTTTTACTTATGTCTGGTCAAACTCCTTCACAGCAATAACTTTAGTGAATGAGTCTGCTAGGAAAACGTAAGTAGCTTCTTGTGTCTATCTCTATAAATAAGACACTTCTTTCATAAAATACTTATAAGTCTTATTTATAATAGGTTTGGAATAATTCACTTTCAGTTAGTCCTTATGGACTTCTCATGAGGGAAATTCAATTCCAAATTGGTGTTGCAGAGATCTTCAAACTTTCCAGACTGATATAACTCGAAATCAAAGGATGGTCATGCCCAATTTTTTTATCACTGCTCTTTTTTCTTCGAGAGACATTATTGTGGATTCTGCAAGAGGGGCCCATAGGTATTTTTATCCTAATTTCTAACTTGAAACATAAATTCATAATGTTAGTATTGTTGTTCCTATCTTAAAGCTTGGACTATCACTACAACATTATACATCTATAACTATAAATTCTCAGCTATGAATTTAAAAATCGTGGTCAATACTTAATAACAGCCACAAAATTTAATCTTTTGTGGCCTTTCAGAAATTCATAAAATTTCTCAGTTACAAAAATCAGATGACAAGGCTAATTCTTCATTTTTTGCTACAGCTATTAACTATCATGGCAATAATTACTCATATAGCTATAAAATTATTGCTACAATAAAATATTATGGCTAAATCAAATAATTTTGTTATGAGTTTGAAGTCACTCTAGCAATAGTAATCTTATAGCTATGAAATATTTATTGAAAGATAACGTTATAGCTAAATATATTTTTTTGCTTCATGTTATAAGAAATTGTGGAAATAATTACCAAAATAACTATAAATTTATTGCTAGGATAAAATGTCATAGCTAAATTATGCTTTTTTTGCTATGAGTTTGAAGTTGTTGTAGCAATAGTATTCTTACAGCCACACACAAAAAAAATTGAAACAAAAAGTTATAGCTGAATAAATACTTTTGCCTCAAGTTATTAAAATTTGTGACAAATATTATCTGAATAACTATAAGTTTGTTACTACAATAAAATATCATAGCTATATCGTATGTTTTTCCATGAGTTCAACGTAATTGTAGTAGTAGTAATCTTATAGCCACAAAAAAAAATTGAAATAAAATCTTGTAGATAAATAATTATTTTTTCTTCAAGTTATAAAATATTTGTGTCAATAATTACCCAAATAACTATAAGTTTATCGCTACAACAAAGGACGTAGCTAAATCATACATTTTTTGCTACAAATTTAGAGTTATTGTATCAATAGTAATCTTATCACACAACAGAATTACTGAAAAAGTGTTATTGCTAAATTCATATTTTTTCTTCAAGTCACATAAATCTATGGTAATACTTATCCTAAAAGATATAAATCTGTTTATAAAATATTGTAATAAATCTAACTTTGTCTAGCATTTTATTACTAGTATTAGCGTACATGCCTCACGTATGTCCCTCATATTAATAAGAATAAAATTTTAAAAATAACATAAAATAATATTTAAAAGATGTGTTTGTATAACAATCAATATAACAATTTAGAAAGAAAATTAGAAATTTCAAATTAATAATCGATCATGTTTATGAGTTTGATCCAATCTAGTATTTTTTTTCTTTGTCTTGTTCTAATACCTGTTTTATTGAATAAAATCATCGTATAAATATTGTTTGATTGAAAGGTAGAAAAGCCATTCCTTATACAATAAACTTAAATGCATTAATGATGTTCATATTTCATGTCAATTGTTAAAAAATTTGTATACTAAATTATTAATATTTAATATAAATATTATCTTTATGAAGATGCATTGCAATATTAAGTTGTAAAGTAGATTAGAACATACAGTATAAGTTATTTGTTTAAATAATTATCAGTATTTGCGAAATCGTATTGTGATTTATTAATGACTTCTTTTGGCACTAGTAAATTGATATCGTATCACAAATTTATTTTTTATTTGTAATTTATCATTAAGTAAATGTTATGCCACCAAACTAAGTAAAACTTATCAAAATTAGTGAAACCGGACACTAATACTTACATTAATAGGATGTTTTATGCACCAAACTGTCATTTTTTAAATTATGCTTTCAAATGTCCTAAATATAAGTTTTTTTTGTATTATAAGTACAATTTTATTCAACGTGTAATTATTTCTTAAAAGCTAAAATTTTAATCATTTTTAATTTTCTAAATACTAAAATTTATATATATTTCAAATAAGGAATGATTTAATATATTAAACTTAGTTAATTTAAAAATAATTAAATGACATAACGTTTAGTCAAGAAAGGATTGCGGTGGTTGAAGAGGGTAAAAGATATCATTTCTTACCTCTAAAGTATTACATGAAATACAAACAAGTTATACATGAAACATCCTGCAATAACTAATTTACATATAAAATTATATCACATTTAACAATTGTGTGATTATATCTAATTATATTCAATTTTAATAAGTGAAAAAAGGCTATTGAAGTTATCATATATTGTAATTCTAAATACTTGATAATTAGATAAATCTAATTAAATATTAAAAATAATAATTTAATGTAATTAAAATACGAGCATATGACCCAACTCATAATATTATAATTCAATAAAAAAACGTATAAATGTGACATTTAATATTAATTAATCCAAATAATAGTGTAATTATAATCACCGCTAAATTAGTGAACTTAATTATTGTTCCTAGTTCTGATTAGTTTTTATACTTTCAATTATTTCTAGTTTAAGATATATATATACACACACAAAACACACACACATACATAAATACATACATACATACATATATACATACATACATACATACATACATATATATATATATATATATATATATATATTTATGAAATAAATTAATTTATTCTATTCCATTAAATGTATATCTTATATCTTTATATTTCATCAAAAAATATAATTCTTTTTAATGCAAGCACCTTTTTAGCCATAATTATTACTACACTTTTAACTGGGTGAAAATTATTTTCCCCTCTCAGCATTATTTTAAAAATCAAATTTCCCTCTCAACTTTGACTAATAATCACTATCTTTTTTTACCTTGACAATGTCTATTTTAATCTTGACATTTACAATTTTTATTTACATAATATCTTTTTATACGATATATTATTTATTTTACTCAAATGTTTATATATTTTTATTTAAATTCTTTAGTATTATAAGTAGAATAATATTTTTATGAACTTTCCACAAAAGGAATTCTATTTTTTATAATTGTTATTTTATTACATTCTTTAAGTATGTGTGTGTGCGCGCATACACACACACACATGTATTATGTACATATTCAAGTTTCACTTTTCTCTTATTTTCTATTATTTACATAGATAAATGAGTTTCGATTGTCATTAATGAAATATTCTAAATAATAAATTAAAATTTATTGACAATATAAGTAAACTTTAGGAATTAATTTGTTATAAAATATATCTTCATATTTATTAAATATTATTATATTACATGCATTTGAATATATTTATAAAGTTATTTTTACTTGTTATTTTCACTTGTATAAATAGATATTATAGTTTTGATTATTATTAATAAATTAATTTTCTTGTCTAGATCATTTATTTCATTTAGAACATCATTAACTTATATACTAAATAAATATTTCTAACTTTTCTTTTTTTTCATCTAGAAATAATACTTAATTTTTATTTATAGAAACTTACTAAACATATTAAAAATAAGAAAAAATATCATGCTTTTAAATAGATTAAAAAATAAAGATTAATAGTGTAAAATAGATATTGAAAAGACAAATAGAAAAAGGAAGGAACATATTTATTGTTAAAATTAAGGAGGAAGTTTAATTTTTAAAATAAATTAATGAAGGAAAATAATTTTCTTCCTTTAAAATTTTGTATAAAACAGGAAAAAAGAAGAAGATATATGGGGAGACAATAGGCAAGGCCAAGCGACCATCCCTAAAAACTCCTTTGCCTTCACTTCTTTTACTCTCTCTCCAGCCATCACGCCCCTCCGCCCCTTTCCCTTTGCTAAATTAAATTTATTACTTTTAATTTTAATTTTCTATTGCTTAAGTGTTACTTTTCTTTCCTCTTTGTTATTGTTTAGAAATATTTTTATCTTTAACTTCAAGTTGTTATGATCGTAGATATTAAAATAATTGTATTTTTTATTTATGTAGACTAATTTTCATCGATATATGGTGAGAAATGATGACTCAATTTTATATTGAGAGTGAAATTAAAGATAAAGTATGTTGGACTTTTGCTTTCTAAATGTTTTTCTTTTTGAGTAGAATTGATGTCTTTTTACTGTACACACCATTAGAATCAAATGTTTGTTATTGTACATTTTAATATCGGTAGATTTTTAAAGCTTTGTCAAAAGAAAACTTTTCATGGATAAAATTAAATTGTTTGGATCTTGAGATTCCTTTGAAGATTATTGAGTTTCACTATCTTACGAAATTGGTCATATAAGAATGTAATAGGAGATTTTGATAAAGATATTTTAGGTAAAATTTATTATTACAATACCCTTTAATTATATATATGATACAATTGATTTTGGTTTTTGGTATTAATTTATTTTATCAAAATTTCGCAGGTGAAGTGTGAGATTAGAGCAGCTTGAAAACAATGACATGAGAAAGAGGAGAGACTATATCGTTTAGGATCTTAAGCAAGATGATGCTGCTGTAATTGCTATCATAGAAGAATTATGTATTCTGATTATCCTGAATGTAATTATGTGTTGCTTGAAATTTATTTTAGAATTTAGAAATTTTAATTTTAGCTATATTATAGAAATTCTTGTAATTAATAAATGCTTATGACAATATTCTTTAATTTGTAGCAATAAATTTTTATAGTCGTGATTGAAATCTTATATTTAACTACCCAAAATATGGCTATACATTTTCACTTTTAGTAGCAAATCTTTTTAATATAAATATAATTTATTTTTTCGTATAAAAAATAATGAATTTTTATCTATATACAAAAGTGTTTTTGGCAAATATTTCAATTTATAGCTATAGATTTTCGAACTCATAGCTAAATATAATTATTTATGCCACAAGACTAAAATATAATATAGCCATAAAATTTGAATTTTCATAGAAAACAAATCAAGCATTTTCCCATAGTAGAAAATATTGTGTTTACAAAATAAAAATTGCTACAGATTTTATTTTTCGTGACAGAAGATTAAAATTATTTTCTATAATTATATATTTCGTAGCAAATTGTTTATACTATCACAGCTACAACACATATTGTTTTGTAGCTATATGTGTTAGTCCTTATCCACGAATCATGTAAAGTTTGTAGCTAACTATTAGTTACGCCACTTCTTGCTATGAATGCTACGGAAAAAAAGTTGTAACTAAAGTATTTAGCTATGGAACTTTTCACAGCTAGCTACAATATATTTTATAGCTATATATGTATTTTGTTGTAGTGTATTATTTTGATAATATGGCAGCAGAGAGAGGCTTTTCAAAAAGAAAAAGCTTTGATATAGGGTACTTTGGGTGTTTTTTATGGCGTCCAACTCCAATATAGAGGACTTTGAGTGTTTTCGATGGCGTACAGGTAGGTGGGATTACCTCTCTTTAGGTTTTTCTCTTTTATGTTATTGGTATGGTATTGTGATAATTTTTTGTGGGTTATTAAGGCTTGGATAGTTGTTTAGTGAATTCATGATTAGTTTGGCTTATTATAAGGGACTTTAGGATATATTTTGGCCTTGAATTTCCGTAAATGGGCAGTTTCTTCTCTTTTAGGGCTTGATTAGCATATTTAGGGCCTTGCTTTTGGATTCGGGAGCCTTAACCTATGATCGGGTAGATACTTACCTTAGGTGTGATTTTTGAGGTTTGTAGTTGTATTAATCACTCTTTTCTAAGATAAAGTACCACAGAATAGTGTCATTTTCTATAGTAAATAGCTATAAAACACCTAGGTAGGCTATTTATCAGAACTAAAGTAGCTTTCTTGCTATATTATGGTTGTTGACTTGGTATTCCTGGTATTTTAGCCTTTTGGCATTAGACCACTATTTTTAACTTATTAGATTTTGTAAATCTTAAAGGAATTGGGTCTTCTAAAATGGTAAAATGACTAGGTAGACTTGGTTTGAGTATGAGCTCTAGCTTGTTGCCTCATTTTACCTATTTGGTTTCGGATTGAGACTGGCACCTAGTTTTGTCGATTATTATTTATTAGTTCCATTTTGAGTGTATCACCTGGTTTTACTGGGTATTATCTAATCGTTTTGGCTTGAATCCGATATTTATTATTACTAATTCCTAGTTGGAAATCCAATTTGAGACCAATATGATTTATTGTTATGGATGGAGGAAGAATATATGATACGCTTATCGTACATCTTAGCGTGTTTTATTTTTCCTACTTTTTCACTTGGCCTTATATTAGTATTACTTCTATACTACACGCACTGTGCTTATGGAGGCTCAGTTGAGTTTTATTTTTATTGAGTGGACCTGTTAGGCTTATGGGGATCGAGTTAGACTATAGCTATGCATTTATTTTTACTCTTGAGTTATATCCATACGATTATAGAAATTTCTTAACATAGCCTATTATTTCCATTCTAAACCTCTTTTAAAACTTTTTGATATAGATTTGCGCCTTATTATGCTTTTACTTTAATTGAGCTCAACCGGCGGATGAATCGGCAAATTACGACTCATTCAACCTAAAAATGATAACAAATCAAGTCCTCAATGCCAATTTGAGTTAACTTTAATATTAGTTTTTTTTATTTTCAGGGTTGAGGTGCATGAAGAACAAAAATAATGGAGAATTGGAGCTTAAAATGCAAAAAAAAGCATCGCCTCAAGAATTTGGCATATCATTGATATAGCTGGTGTATCACCGTATAGAAGATCCATCACTCAACATAACAGATCCATCACGTTTAAAATAAAGTAGATTGGCGATGAAGTGAAGGAGTTGGGCAAATTATAGAATAGGTCATGAAATGAGAGTCCATTGCAAAAATTACCAAATGCCAACTTCTAAAGCTTAAGGTTAATGCCAATTTGGCAATGCAAAGTCATTTTGGTGTATCATTGAAGCTCACTGATATCTTTATCCTCTACCAAAATAGATGCAAAGCAATTTTATAATTTTCTAGCTTATTTTTGCTTCATCTATAAAAGCCTTTTGGCACCTTACCTACTCTTTGTTAATTTGGAGATTTGAGAGCTTGTAATTGAAAACCTAGAGTATAATCTTACTTATTTGTGTTTTAGTTCTTTCTTTGAATTTGGGATTCCCTTGGAGTATTTGAATTCTATGGCATATCTCAATGATATGGGTATATTTCCTTTCTCTTTTGTTATGAGTAGCTAAATTTTTCAACTAGGGTTTATGTATGAATGAGTAGTGATAATTGTATGGGTATTGTTTGTTTGCCTTTTTAATTAATTAGTTGTTATGAGTTTGACCTATAATAGGAGGTTGCAAACTTGAGTTAACCATATATCCATTATCATCCTTGAGAAAGTGGATAAGGGTGAGAGGATTAGTGGTCAATATGATTATCATTTAATGGTAGTTATTAGACATAAGGCTACTAAATTGAGGTATTAGATTGGTTATGAAGTAACACTTGTGAGGTATTCGAAAGAACCCACTTGTAATGTTTAATGATTTATTGAAAGATTATCATTGAAATCTAAGACCTACACCACACAAAGCTATTAATTGAACTTAGGAAAATATCCAATTACCCATGCACATGCCAACTCCCATGAAAGCATAATCCTAAGTATATTTACTTCTTAATTACATACTCTAGAACTCACTCTTGCAAGCTAAACATAAATTTGACAAATTGAACACAACAACATTTGAATTACTCCCATAATTTACTTTATTGCATTATTTTTAGCATTACAAGAAAGCATCTAGTAACTTTTGACACTCAAAAGTGAACCTATTGCCTTCATTCCCTGTGAAATTAAACTTGATTCTAAAGTTGGCTTAAATATATTACTAGCGATCGTATACATATTGGTGGGTGTATTTGAGAGTTATCATCAACCTATGATTCCTACTAAGGCAACATTTATTTTTATTAAGATTTAGACGTCTGAATCTGAATGCATATTTGAATGATTAAGATGTTGTCTTCATATTTAAAATCTGAATGGTTAGGACTATTTGTTTTTCAATATTTGAATATGCAAAGTCTATTTATTTACATATATAATAAAAAAATATAATTCAAATAAAAAATAATTATACATTAGAAAAATATTTGATTTAATACAATAAAGTTATTATTAGATTAAAAAATATTTATATTTTATAGTGATAATGGAGATAGTTTGTAATGGTAGTAGTGGTGGTAATGATTGATGTTAGTGATTAGTAATATTGGTGGAGATAGTTGTGATGATAGCGATGTTTGGTATTGTAGTTACTGTTATGATGGTCGTAATTGGTAGTGGTGGTGGTAGTGATATGAAGCTGGTTGATGTTAGTAGTTGGAGGTGTTGATTGTGATAACTTAAAAATAAATGCATGATGGTTGATGATGTGTTGGTCATAGTTGGAGATGTTGTTAGTTGTTATGGTGAAGATGATTATTAGTAGAGATATATTGTAATAATGATGATGGCTAAAGCGGTGGTAGAGGTAACGATATCAGTGACAATAGTTGTGGTGGCCTATGAATATGTGGATGTTGTTGATATGTTAGTGGTAGTTAGCGGTGACGCTAGTTATAATAGATGAGTTGGTTAGTATTTGGGATTGGCTGATAGTGGTTGATAATGGTGGTGGCGTTGGCATTGATGGTGGTGATAGTGGTGGATATAATTAAAATAATAGGGGTGGTGGATATGGTAGTGGTTGAAAATAGTGGTTAGTAGCAATTATAATTGTGAATAGTAGTTGTAAGGGTAGAGGTGTTGGTTGGCGGCAAGGTGGTGGTTGACAACAGTGGTGGTGGTAGAGGTGATTAGTGGTGGTGACTGATGATTATGGATAGAGTGGTGGTGAATATTTTCCAACACAATAATACCTTTTAATAATTAAGACTTAGTTCCAAATCTGAATGATTAAGACCTATTCAAACCAATTAAGAGCCAAAATCTTAATAAAAAACAAATGCACTTAATGGTCAGAAGTCTGAAACAATCTTATTCATCCCTCTAGTAAGTACATACAAATGATCCCTAAGTACCCCATATTATATTACACTTCTTCATATTTTTCCCTAAGGAAGATCCTAGTACGAGTCATCATTATTGAAAACACCCTCGACCGAAGTTGTTGACTAGAGATTGGGGTGAGCTTTCAGGGTTTGAAGTTGATTCTTATCCTTTTATTTAAGTACTTGTCTTAGTTTGTATATTTGTAGACTACTTTGTATATTGTGTAACCTACCTAGTATTCCTTGTGTATAGTTACTCTTATACTAGCCGTACCAGGCCTTGGCGGATCCTTTTGTGTATTTTGTCCCTTTTTTCTTATTTTTTATGCCATGCTTGTATATTTTTCTTTTATAGATGCTTTAAATTACAATTTTATCATTATTTCTCTCTCGTCCACCTATTAGCCTATTACTTATTATTCACAACTATAGTTTTGGCTTACCTACTAGTGGTTTAAAGTAGGTGCCGTTATGATCGTTACCTTTGCCATGCCTGGCTATAACACTCCAAGTCTGTACCCCGGAATCTACACGATGCTCATAATCCTGAAGGACCACAAGCTAACCCATGACTGGTACCTGCTGCAATAACTGAATAGTAATATTGTAAATATGCAGAAATTAGGCAAAAAACATGTCATAAGGTTCAATACTGTAATAAAACTGAATACGGTATAACAATACTAAAACTAAAACATCTGTCTGAAAAATACTCTAGTCTGAAAAGCCTCTACTGTTTGATATATGGAGTTTATGGAACAAGTCCCCAACTAACTCTGAACTACTGAAATAAGATGAACTACTAAATAATTATCATGTCCTCAAACTAAGAGGACTCACCACTAACTCTGTCAGTTGAATATCTGAACTGCTAAGTATGATCAGGAGGCCGCGCGTCTGAACATATGATATAAAACATCATAGAACAAAAGAAAGGTATGCGTCAGTACTTTAAATGTACTGGTATGTAAAGTGAGGTAGGCTAAAATGCATGGGTTTATATGCATGAACAACATTAACTGAATGACATGAATATAACTCAATAAGAGTACATGCGTGAATATATAAAATGTAACTGAGATCGTGATAACACTGGATATTGTGTTCTGAGTTACTGATTTATTGATATTTGAGTTCACTGATACTTTGTAGATAATAACTGAGTGACTGTATTTAACAGTCTTGATCTTGTGGAACTATACTGAGTTCCGTACTGAACTGAGTGACTATATCTGACAGTCCTGAATCTGTAGAACTGAACTGAGTTCATTTTTTAGACTGGAACTGAAACTTAGACTGTGAGAAGTAATCATCTAACCAACATGCCCCTTTCTGAATAGATTAGGGTCCAACCTGTAACCCCAGTTAGAAGGGTGTCAGTACCGTGCCATGGGTAAAGACATGAGTTAACCCTCTCTAATAGAAAGCTCTTTGGTCAACCCTCGTTGGCAGGAAAACTTGAATGAGATGTATCAACCCTCATAATATTTGGCAGGAAGATATATTAACCTACGCTGGCTACATAGTTCTGTAATGCTGGGATTGCTACTAAGGGCCAAACTCTCTGCTAGCAGGAATGCCCCATCCCTGGGTTAACTCGGTACTGAATCCTACTCCCAACTGAATAGACACTGAACTAATTTCTAGTTCATACTAGGATTGACTGAACTGTTACTGATTATACTATCTAACTGAGCTAAACTAATTTCATTGAGTTCCATTGACTAACGGAATACTATTGAATTTTGTTAACTAGCTGAATTTACTGAGGTCTGAACTGAGTAGTGAACTGGACTGGACTAATACTAAGTCTACTGAATTTTTTCTCGAGTTCTATAACTGACTGAGAGTACTACTGATCGTCATGACTCATACTATCCTGAGACTGACGATGGCTCTAGGTAATCAGCTAAATTATCGGGTATTAAATACCCCCCAGAACTTGATAGCATAAATTATAAGACATGGCACAATCTTGTAACATGATAAATAACTACTTGCTCATCATTCATTCATTGGGACATTTTGGCAAAAACTTGAATGACATGAACTTGAATACATGCTAACATGATATAATTTCATTATTTAATTCTCATGAACAACTCATCAAACACTTGAAAATAATTATATGTGCACATATTACTAATCAACACATGAACATCACAATTTCAAGGTTTTCACATGAATTCACATGATACTACATACATAACAGTTGTTTTTACATAAATCTTGCACCTAATCATGGAATAGAAATCCAATCAACATTATAATCATGAATACTCTTGAATCCAAATCATGGAAATCATGAAATTAAGCTACTTGAAGTTTTAAAGTGTTTCTTGGACTCCAAGGATGGAAGAAACCCTTGGATGAACACTTGACATACCTTGGTTGCTAAATTCATGAAGATTAATAGTGGAACCTTGAGCCTTGAATTTGAAATTCAATCACCTAAGGTTTTCGTTCTTGAGAAATTTGTGAAATAATGAGTGTATGTTACAAATAGAAGGCTAAATTTCATGTTTTTGAGGGCTGAAGGATGTGGAAAAAGACCCAAATACCCCTAAGGATGCAAATTTTTAATTACTAAAAACTGAACTGTCGACGCGCCGTATCATTGGCATCGACGTGATGGCCAACGCACCATGTCGAGTCCGTGTTGGTTCACTGGAAATTGTAAAATGGAGCTAAGGAAAAATATTGATCGACGCGATGGCCGACGCGCCACGCCGAGATTGCATCGATGCATTATTTTGGATTCCCAAACATGGTTCAAACGAGGTCCAAAAAATACGAAACTCATCCTGAAACACCTACTGACATTCCAGATCATGAATCAATCTAAAGATCGATACTTTAAGTTCATAAGAGTCATGAAATAAAGTAACCAACTTATAAAGGCCGAAATAATACTAAGTTTGAATACTTAGCTAAAACTTTCTAAGTCTGGGACCCCTTAGTAAGATTTAAAGACTAAGTTGAGCTTAAGAATTTGTGGGGTCTTACAATATCTCCCACCTTGGGAACATTCATCCTCGAATGAGACTGATTAAACTGAAAATATAGATAGACTGTCTTTAGAAGCTGAACATACACAACTGAAGCATAATTTCATGACTAAAATTACTGATATATAGAATTATCATACTGAACATGCATATCTGATGCATGAGTGTATAGATGAACATGATTCATGAATGCATAACTGGTATTACTTATAAGATGAGTTTATATACTGAACATGCATATCAGATACATGAGTACATGACTGAAATGATTCGTGAATACATGACTGAGTATGCAACGTTAATTAATACCAAGTTGGTAGCTATATCTGAACATGAGACTGAGTAATTTAAAGGAAAACTATTACCTTGGTATGAGTCTAAGTTTGCAGAGAAAAGGTGAGGATACATGGTCAGTATGTCTGCCTCTGGTTCCCATGTAGCTTCATCAACGGACTGATTCCGCCAAAGAACTTTGACTAGACAGACATCTTTGTTTCTCAGTCTGCGAATCTAATAATCAAGAATTTCAACTGGGATCTCTTCATAAGAGAGGTTTTTTTGAATATCTATGCCCTCTATAGGGACTACGACTACTGGGTCACCTATGAATTTCTTAAGCAAAGAGACATGGAACACTGGATACACTGAAGCTAAGTCTGATGGAAACTCAAGATCGTAAGCTACATTTTTAAAACGTATGCGATATACGATAGACTTTAAAGGTACCTTTTTAAAGCTACCCATAGACATCCTACTAAGACCATCAGGCACTATATTGGCTTTACTAGGATGATACAGGAAACTCATGGCGTAGTGTTTCAACAACTCCAAACACCTTCTCTGATGGAGGTTTAAATCTTTCTGAGAGAACACATACTGTAGGCTCTTATGGTCAATGAACACATCAACGTGCACACTATGCAAATAGTGCCTCCAAATATTTAAGGAAAATACTAATGCTTCTAACTCAAGATCATAATTAGGATAGTTCTTTTCATGGGGCTTAAGCTGTCTAGAGGCGTAGTCTATGACCTTACCTCTCTGCATCAAAACACACCCCAAACGAAATCTGGAGGCATCATAATATACCACAAACCCATCTAAATTATTTGGTAGGGTTAAAACTGGAGCTGTAGTGAGTCGAGTCTTCAACTCTTGAAAACTCTTTTCACAAGAATCTGACCACTGGAATTTGAATTTCTTTTGAGTCAATCTGGACATAGGGGATGCAATAGATGAAAATCCCTCGACAAACCATCAGTAATAACCAGCCAAACCCAAGAAACTCCTGATATCTAATGGAGAGATAGGTTTAGTCCAGTTTCTCACTGCTTCAGTCATTTGGGGATCAACTCGAATGCCATCACCAGAAATGATATGGCCAAGGAAAGCTACTGACCTTGGCCAAAACTTGCACTTACTAAATTTGGCGAATAGCTGATGGTTTCTGAGAGTCTGCAATACTATTCTGAGATGGTCTGCATGATTATACTCACTGCGGGAGTAGACAAGAATGTCATCTCTTAAGACTATGATAAATATGTCCAAGTACTTCTTGAACACACGGTTCATCAAGTCCATGAAGGTTATAGGGGAATTGGTAAGACTAAAGGACATGACTAAGAATTCAAAGTGACCATATCGAGTTTTGAAAGCTGTCTTCGGGATGTCACATTCTCTGACTCTGAGCTGATGATAGCCTGATTTGAGGTCTATCTTAGAAAAGTAACTGGCACCCTGAAGTTGGTCAACTAAGTCATTAATTCTGGGAAGTGGATACTTGTTCTTGACTGTGACTTTATTTAACTGACGGTAGTTAATACATATTATGAGAGAACTATCTTTCTAACACATGAATAAAAATGGTGTGCCCCACGGGGACACAAAGGGTCTAATAAATCCCTTATCTAGTATGGAGCCATTTTGTATGGCGGAATTATAATACCCCGAAGTTTCCTAACTAAATTTTTTATCCCAAGAATGTCAAGTGTTAGATTCTAAATTGAATGACATTTATTCCATGAGGAATTTTCAATATTTTCAGTTTTTGTCATGTGAGAAATTCAATAAGCTTTCCATCGATATAAAATTTGCCTAAATCCGATAACTGGGTAAGGAGTTATGACTATTTCAAGTTCCCATCATAAAACAACGCCATATTGGTCAGTGGCGCGCTGCGCCACAGGAGAAAATGACAATTGTCAAATTCCAGTAGGGTCCGCGATAGTGGTACGTCATGCCGAACTTCGAGGCAGCAAATAAAATGGCAACGCGATAGCTCCGCATCGCGCTATCCCTTAATTTTACAGTTGTCAAATTTCAGTGACACGGAACGATAACACTGTGTCGCGCTAGGGGTCCAATTTGGAAAATTTTTACTGAAATTAAATGATGTGTCTAGGGTTAAAAGGGTCAATTTTCTACCCCTATTTAAGCCCTTTAACACGAGATTCAGCTATTTGGAACCCATAATATATTAGTTTCTCTCAATTTTCTCTCAAGAATAAGCAAGGATTTCAATTGGGGATTTAATTTCAAGAAAGTATCTTCGTCAATCTTCACTAAATCAAGAACTAAGGTATGTCATGCGTTGATTCATGAGTTTCTTTCACCCATGAAGCTCAAGAACCTCTTTACAAAATCCATGATTTGTATATTTATGAATGTTCATGATTAGATTAAATTGAAATTCATGTTCATAATGTTGCATGGTGTTGATTCATGTTTTAAATTACATATTTCAATGCTTGACCCTAGTATATGAAGAATAGCATAGAAATCATGATAAACCCCTTTCAAATTACAAGTTAATTGATGTATTCATGATTATTAGATGTGTTGATAATAGTATAACCAAAGCATGCTCCCCATGTGTTTGATTAAATGACTATGTGAAAGAAAAGTGTCATACTAGTATGATAATATAAAATCCCCATTTTTTTACAAGTTTATGCATGTCACATGTTTGATGAAATGCCTCAATAATTGAATTATGAATTGTGATGTGGGTCATGTATTAAAGAAAGTCATGCTTTGTCAGTTTCTTTCCATCGATTTCTGGGGGTACTTGTACCCGACAATTTATCTATGTGCCTAGAGCCAGTGTTATGTTTTCACAATATCCTCAATCAATCCATGATCCATAGAACTCAGTCAGTCATGTGACTCAGGAAATCTCAGTAATACAGTAATCTCAGTACTATTCCATCAGTCAATGGAATGTAGTAATTCAGTCTAGTTTAGTTCAGTAATCCATGTTCAATGTCTATTCAGATAGAAGTAGAAATTAGCACCGAGTGAACCTATGGATGGGAATATACACTGTCAGATGAGGGTGTGATTCATAGAAGTCATCCTTACATTCCAGAACTATGTATCCAGGAAAGGTTGAGACATCAACACTGTAAGATGAGGGTTGATGCAGTAGATTAGCACTGTCAGATGAGGGCTCCACCATTCTCTTTTAAGGAAACTGTCAAATGAGGGTCACTTACAGTTTGTCCTTACCAGTGGCGTGGTGTTGACACCCTTATAATTGGGGTTACAAATTGGACCCCAACTTAGCCATAATGGTGTATTAGGGGCATGTCGATTAGATAACTACTTCCCACAGTTTCAGTTACAAAATTAGGACTGTTAGATACTATTATTCAGTCTCAGTAATAGAATTCAGATAGTTCTACAAAATTCAGGACAGTCAGATACAGTCAACTCAGATACAGTACGAAACTCAGCTAGATTCATCAGATTCAGGACTGTCAGATACAATCACTTATGTCATCAGTTATATCTGTCATCAGAATTTAGTTATCAGTTATGTTAGTTATCAGTAAATTCATGTTATCACAATCTCATATATAGTTACTATGCATTCATGCATGTAATCTCACGTTCATGTTATCCAGTTAGTTAGTATAGTTTAATGCATGTAAACCCTTTGCATTCAGCCTAGTTTATATGCATACCAGTACATTCAAAGTACTAATGCATTTGCGCTATGGTGTTTTATACCATAGGTTCCGAAGCATGAGCTCTAGAGCATCACTAGATTCCAGATATTAGCAGTTAGTTAGAAGTGAGTCCTCATCCTTCGAGGACCTGATTATTACTTTATTATCTCATTAGTTAATTTATTTCAGTAGTTGGAGTTAGTTGGGGACATATCCTATCAAATCCTTATTCAGACAGTTCAGTCAGTTAAAGGCTTTCCAGACTATTATGTTTCTGACAGTTTATTCCCGTTGTTTTGAGTATTTCATACCCCATCCATATGTTATGATTTATCAGATTTTTGTTATAGTTTTGAACCTTATGGCCTTTCAGTTTATGTTTCTGTATTATATAATATATTATGTAGTATACAGGTACAGATATCAGTCATGGGTTATCTTGTGGTCCTTCGGGGTCATGAGCACTGTGTAGCATTTTGGGTACCAGATTTGTGGCGTTACAAACTTGGTGTCAGAGCCTAAGGTTCAATAGAGTCCTAGGAAGTCTAAAAGATGTATCTAGTAGAGTTTTGTGCACGGGTGTGTTATGCAGGAGGCTATAAGATGTTTTAGGAACAGTTTCCCTTTTTTCAGTATTCATGTCATGCCAGTGAACATAATCTCAAGTCAATCTCTCAGCCTAATCCATTTCTCTTTTTTTTCTACAGAACATGCCTTCTAAAAGAAGAAATGGGAATCAGTCAGCCCCTCAGCCTGAAGAACCTTTGGGCGAACATGTTTCTCATACAGAGTTTAGAGCTGCATTCACTACTCTTACTCAGTTAGTTACTATTTAGAATAAATGACCAGCCATCGTTCCGGCCAACCCAGTGGCCAATTCAGCTACAGCCAGGAATCGAGACTTTACCTGAATGAATGCTCCATCTTTTCTAGAGTCTAAATAAGATGAGGACCCTTAGGAATTTATTGATCAGGTTCAAAAGGTTACAGACGTTATGGAGGTGTTAGCTGTTGAGAGTGCAGAGCTAGCTGCATATCAGTTACAGGATGTTGCTCACACTTGGTACAAATAGTAAAAGTCAGAAAGGTCAGTTAATGCAGGGCCTATAGAGTGGGAGGAGTTTTTCATCACATTCTTAGATAGGTTCTTCCCTTAGAGCTGAGAGAAGCCAAGGTGTTAGAATTCATCAACCTCAGGCAGGGCAACATGAAGGTGAAAGAGTATTCTCTAAAGTTTACTCAATTAGCCAGATATGCTCCTCATATGGTTGCAGATAGCAGGGCCAAGATGAGTAAGTTTGTTTCTGGGGTGAACAATAGTGTGGTCAACGAGTGTAGGTCTGAGATGTTGAATAGTTACATGACTTTAGACAGGATTATAGCTCATGCTCAGAAGATAGAAGATCAAAAGATTAAGATGAAGAAGAAGCAGAATAAGAGAGCAAAGATAGGAAGTTTCAACTTTGCTCAGCCTAAATCAGAAGGAGGAAACCGTTCTCAGTTTCATCCTAAGTCATTAGTTCCAGCACCTTCTTCAGCCAGTGCTCTATCTCCTAAGTTCAGGGATGGAAATAGAGATAGGGACCCAAGCTCTAAGTGTCTGGGCAGTGTCAGCAATGCCTAAACTAATCCCCTTTGTCAAACTTGTGGTAAGAACCATAAGGGTGCTTGTAGAGCTGGTAGTGATGTTTGTTTTGGATGTGGCAAGTCAGGCCACAGAGTCAGAGATAGTCCCCAGTCAGGTTATCAGGGCCAGCAGAACCATTCCTCAACTCAGTCTGGTCGCCCAACTCAGCAGGGTGCCACTTCCAGTGCTACTAGTAGGCAATTCCCAAATAGACTCTATGCTCTCCAGTCCTGGCATGATCAGGAAAATTCTCCTGATGTGGTTACTGGTATGTTATATATCTTTAATGTGCATGTTTATGCTTTGCTAGATCTAAGAGCTTCTTTGTCTTTTGTTACTCCTTATATAGCAGTTGATTTTGGAGTCAGTCCAGAAATTCTAGCAGAGCCCTTCTCAGTCTCTACCCCAGTGGGTAAAACCATCATAGCCCGTCGGGTATACAAGAACTTCCCGGTTATGATATTTTAGAAAGTCACTTCAGCAGACTTAATTGAATTAGAGATGACTGATTTTGATGTTATTCTCGGCATAGATTGGCTTCATTCCTTCTATGCCACAGTCGACTGCAGAAACAAAATAGTCCAGTTCCAGTTTTTGAATGAAGCAATCCTAGAGTGGGAGGGTAGTGTATTTGCTTTCAGAGGTTAACTTATTTCCTACCTTCGGGCAAGGAAAATGATATCTAAGGGGTGTGTCTATCATCTTGTTTGAGTTAAGGACTCTAGTTTCAAAACTCCCAGTCTTGAATTAGTCCCATTCATGAGTGAATAATTATATGTCTTTTTCAAAGATCTTCCAGGGATTCCTCCCGAAAGGGAAATAGACTTCGTCTTCGATCTTCTTCCAGATACTCAGACTATATCGATTCTGCCATACAGAATGGCACTAGCAAAACTTAGAGAACCGAAAGAACAGTTGAAAAATATCTTAATTAAGGGATTCATCATACCTAGTGTGTCCCCGTGGGGTGCACCAATCTTATTCGTGCGAAAGACAGACAGTTCTCTCAGAATGTGCAAAGACTACCGTCAACTCAATTAAGTCACAGTCAATAACAAGTATCCATTTCCCAGAATCGATGAATTGTTTGACCAACTTCAGGGTTCCAGTTATTTCTCTAAGATAGACCTCAGATCCGACTATCATCAGCTCAGAGTCAGAGAATGTGACATTCCAAAAATAGCCTTCCATACCCGGTATGGTCACTTCAAATTCCTAGTCATGTCCTTTAGTCTTACCAATTACCCAACAACTTTCATGGACTTGATGAACCATGTGTTCAAGCAGTACTTGGACATGTTTGTCATAGTCTGTATAGATGATATTCTAGTCTATTCCTGCAGTGAGTGTGATCATGAAAACCATCTCAGAATCATACTTTAGACTCTTAGAGATCATCAGTTGTTCGCCAAATTTAGTAAGTACGAATTTTGGCTAAGTTCAGTAGCATTCCTTGGCCATATCATTTCTGGTGATGGCATTAGAGTAGATCCTCAAAAGACCAAAGTGGTAAGAAACTGGCCCAAAATTGTCTCTCCATCAGATATCAGGATTTTCTTGGGTTTGGCTAGCTATTATAGGTGGTTTGTTAAGGAATTTTCTTCTATTGCATCCCCTATGTCTATATTGACTCGGAAGAAAGTCAAGTTTCAGTGGTCAGATCCTTGCGAGAAGAGTTTTCAGGAGTTGAAGACTCGACTCACCTCAGCCCCAGTTTTAGCTCTTCCAGACAGTCCAGATGGGTTTGTAGTGTACTGTGATGTATCAAAAGTAAGTTTGGGTTATGTCCTCATGCAGCATAGTATCCTACTCCTCCAGAATACTTAAACCCCATGAGAAGAATTATCTAACTCATGATCTTGAGTTAGCAGCGTAGTAGTTTCCTTGAAGATTTGGAGGCATTATCTATGCGATGTTCATGTAGATGTGTTCATAGACCATAAGAGCCTTCAATATGTATTTTCTCAGAAATATCTCAATCCTCATCAGTGAAGATGGTTAGAGCTCTTGAAAGATTATGACATAAGTGTCCTTTATCATCCGGGCAAGGCCAATGTAGTGGCCGATGCTCTCAGTAGACTGTCTATGGGTAGTGTTGCTCATGTTGAGGATAGTAAGAAGAAGTTAGCTCAGGAAGTCCATCAGCTTACCAGACTAGTCATTCGCTTAGTCAATATAGAGGAGGGTGATATATGGGTGCAAAGTAGTTGATAATCATCCCTAGTTTATGAGGTAAAGCAAAAGCAAGATAGGGATCCTAGTATAGCTAAGTTAAAGGAATCAGTCAGAGATCAGAAGATAGAGGTTCTCTGTTAAAGGGGAGATAGTGTGTTGCACTTCCAGGTTTGACTATGTGTTCCAGGTGTAGATGACTTGAGATAGAAAGTTCTTACAGAAGTGCATAGTGTACGCTACTCTATTCATCTAGGGGCCACTAAGATGTACCGTGATTTATAGGAGATATATTGGTGGAGTGGGATAAGGAAAGATATTTTAGAGTTTGTGCCTAAGTGCTTTATATGTCAGCAGGTTAAGATAAAGCATCAGAAACCTTGTGGACCTATGCAGGAGTTCATTATTCCTAATTAGAAGTAGGAAAAAGTGAACATGGACTTCGTGATGGGTTTGCCTCAAACTCGTCGTCAGCATGATTCAGTTTGGGTCATTTTTGATAGAATGACCAAATCAAATCATTTCATTCTAGTCCTTACCTCTTATTCAGCTGAGGATTATGCCAAACTCTACATCAGAGAGTTGGTCAGATTGAACGGTGTTTCTTTATGTATTATCTCAGACAGAGGTACCCAGTTCACCTCTCATTTCTGGAAAGTATTCCAAAAGGGTCTTGGTACCCAAATTTATCTCAGTACAACCTTTCATCCTCAGATAGATGGTCAAGTAGAGAGGACCATTCAGACCCTAGAATATATGCTAAGCACGTGTGTAATTGATTTCAAGGGTAGTTAGGATGACCACTTTCCTTTGATTTAGTTTGCATACAACAATAACTATCATTCAACTATTCGGATGGCTCCATTCAAAGCTCTCTATGGTAGGAGGTTCAGATCTCTAATTTTTTGGTTCAAAGTTAGTGAGGCCTCAGTTATAGATCTTGACTTAGCATTCGATGTCTTAGAAAAAGTCCAGTTGATCAGAGAAAGACTCTGGGCTGCTCTGAGCCAATAGAAGTCTTATGTAGATGTGCGTAGAAAGGATCTCGAGTTTGATATTAGTAACTATGTCTATCTAAAAATCTCCCCTATGAGGGGAGTAAAGAGGTTCGACAAAAAGGGAAAGCTTAGTCGTCGATATGTCGGTCCCTTCAAAATTCTCAGTCACTTCAGCAAGGTAGCTTATGAGCTCGAATTGTCTTCAGATCTAGCCTTAGTTTATCCAGTCTTCCATGTCTCTTTTCTTAAGAAGTGCATAGGTGACCCAGCGGTTGTAGTCCCTATTCAGAGCATAGATATTCAGAATAGCCTCTCTTATGAAGAGATTCCAGTCGAAATTCTTGACTATTAGACTCGTAGATTGAGGAACAAAGAAGTCCCTCCAGACAAAGTTTTTTGGTAAAATCAGTCTGTTGAGGGAGATAATTGGGAAGAAGAAGCAGACATACGTGCCAAGTATCCTCACCTCTTCTCCGCTAACTCATATCTAGCTCAAGGTAACAGTTCTCCTTAAGCTTTTTAGTTTTCATGTCCAGATTTCAGTTACAAATTGATATCTGCCTCATGCTCAGGAATCCATTTGTAAACTGGGTACTAAGTACCATTGCATATTCAATTATATGTTCATACATCAGATTAGTCATGTATTCAAGCATCAGAAAGGCATTCTCCTTGTGAGAAGACTCAGTTATTAAAAATCTCAGTCATGTAATCAGTTTTGTCATGTATTCATGCATCAGATATGTATGATCAACTTATCAGTAATCTTATTCATGCATTCAAATATCAGCTCAGTCATGAAATCATGCATCATATATGCATGCCCAATATGAATCTCTGAAACGTTAGTTATATCAGTCATGTTTCATTGTTCATGTTTAGTATGTACTTTGGCTTATTGTTTCTTCTCTCTCAGTCAGTCTCATTCCAGGATGAATGTTCCCATGAGGGAGATATTATAATACCCCAAAGTTTCTTAACTAATTTTTTTATCCCAAGAATGGCAAGTGTTAGATTCTAAATTGAATTATGTTTATTCCATGAGGAATTTTCAAGATTTTCACTTTTTGTCATGTGGGAAATTTAGTAAGCTTTCCATCAATATAAAATTCACCTAAATCCAATAACCGGGTAAGAAGTTATGACTATTTTAAGTTCCCATAGTAAAACAACGCCATATTAGTCAGTGGCGCGCCTGTCATAGGAGAAAATGGTAATTGTCAAATTCCAGTAGCGATCTATGATAGTAACACCTCGTGCCAAACTTTCAGGTAGCAAATGAATTGGCAATGCAATGGCTCCGTGTTGCGCCATCCCTCAATTTCCCAGTTGTCAAATTCCAGTGACACGACGCGATAGCGCCGCGTCGAGCCAGGGGTCTAATTTGGGAAAATTCCACAGAAATTAAATGACGTGTCCAAGGTTAAATAGTCAATTTCCCACCCCTATTTAATCACTTTAACACGAGATTCAGCTATTTGAAACCCAAAATAGATTAGTTTCTCTCAATTTTTTCTCAAGAACAAACTAGGGTTTCAATTGAGGATTCAATTTCAAGAAAGTCTCTCCGTCAATCTTTGCTAAATCAAGAACTAAGGTATGTCATGCGTTGATTCATGGGTCTCTTTCATCCATGAAGCTTAAGAATCTCTTTCCAAAATCCATGATTTGTATATTTATGAATGTTCATGATTGGATTAAATTTAAATTCATGTTCATGATGTTGTGTGGTGTTGATTCATGTTTTAAATTACATATTTCAATGCTTGACCCTAGGATATGAAGAATTTCATAAAAATCAGGATAAACCCCTTTTAAAATACAAGTTGATTGATGTAGTCATGATTATTAGATCTGTTGATGATGGTATAACCAAAGCATGGTCCCCATGTGTTTGATTAAATGCCTATGTGAAAGAAAAGTATCATACTAGTATGATAATATGAAATCCCCCTTTACAAGTTTAAGCATGTTACATGTTTGATGAAATGCCTCAATAATTGAATTATGAATTGTAATGTTGGTCATGTAATCAAGAAAGTCATGCTTTGTCAATTTCTTTCCATCGAGTCCTGGGGTTACTTGTATCCGACAATTTAGCTGTGTGCCTAGAGCTAGTGTTATGTTTTCACGATATCCTCAGTCTAGCCATGATCCATAGAACTCAATCAATTTTATGACTCAGGAAAACTCAGTAGTATAGTAATCTTAGTACTATTCCATCAGTCAATAGAACTCAGTAATTCAGTTCAGTTCAGTTCTGTAATCCATGTTCAGTGTCTATTCATATGGGAGTAGAAAAGCACCGAGTGAACCCAAGGATGGGAACACATACTTTCAGATAAGGGTGTGATTCTTAGAAGTCATCCTTTCATTCCAAAACTATGTAGCCAACAAAGGTTGAGACATCAACACTGTCAGATAAGGGTTGATGAGGTGGATAAGCACTTTCAGATGAGAGCCCTACCATTCTCTTTTGGGGACACTTTTAGATGAGGGTCACTCACAGCTTGTCCTTACTAGTGGCGCGGTATTGACACCCTTCCAATTAGGGTTACAGATTGGACCCCAACTTAGCCACAATGGCGTATTAGGGGCATATCGGTTAGATAACTACTTCGCACAGTTTCAGTTAGAGTATCAGGACTGTCAGATACACTCATTCAGTCTCAGTAATAGAATTTTGATAGTTTTACAAAATTCAGGATTGTCAGATACTGTCAACTCAGATACAATATGGAACTCAGCTCATTCCATCAGATTTAGGACTGTCGGATATAGTCACTCATGTTATCAGTTATATCAATCATCAGAATTTAGTTATTAGTCCTGTTAGTTATCAGTAAATTCATGTTATCATGATCTCAGATATAGTTACTATGTTTTCATACATGTAATCTCACATTCATGTTATCCAGTCAGTTAGTATAGTTTATGCATGTAAACCCTTTGTATTCAGCCTACCTTACATGCATACCAGTATATTCAATGTACTAACGCATTTGTTCTATGTTGTTTTATACCATAGGTTTTGAAACATGAGCTCCAGAGCATTAGTAGATTCCAAATATCAGAAGTCAGCTAGCAGTGAGTCCTCATCCTTCGAGGACATGATTATTACTTTATTATATCATTAGTTAATTTATTTCAGTAGTTGGAGTTAGTTGGGGACATGTCCCATCAACTTCTTATTCAAAAAATTTAGTTAGTTAGAGGCTTTCCAGACTATCACGTTTCAGACAATTTATTCCAGTTGTTTTGGGTATTTTATACCCCATCCATATGTTATGATTTGTCAGATTTTATGTTACAGTTTTAAACCTTATGGCCTTTCAGTTCATATTTCCATATTATATAGTATATTATGTAGTATACAGGTAAGGATATTAGTCATGGGCTATCTTGTGGTCCTTCGGGGTCATGAGCACCGTGTAGAATTCCCGGTACCAAATTCGGGGCGTTACAGGAATAGATATGGGCTGAGTATCTAGAAGAAGGTCTATTCCGAAGTCGATTTCCCTTTCGAGAGGAACTCTGAGAAGATCTTCGGGAAACATATATGGGCATTCACATGCTACTGACACTAATTCAAGACTAGGGGTTTCTGAACCAGAGTCCTGGACTCAAATGAGATGGTAGACACAACCCTTAGATATCATTTTTCTCGCTCGAAGGTAAGAAACAAACTGACCGACCCCTAAGTGCTGAAGTACTACCCCTCCACTCAAGGATGGGTTTATTTGGAAATTAAAACTGGACAATTCTATTTCTACAGTCGACTGAGGCATAGCAGGAATGAAGCCAATCCATGCCGAGAATGACATCAAAATCGGTCATCTCTAATTCGACTAAGTCTGCTGAAGTGACTATCTGAGATATCATAACCGAACAGTTCCTGTATTCCCACCAGGCTATAATAGATTTACCCACTTGGGTAGAGACTGAGAAAGTATCTACTAGAACTTCGATACTGACTCCAAAATCAACGGCTATATATGGAGTAAAAAGGACATAGAAGCTCCTGGGTCTAGCAAAGCATAAATATGTAAATGGAAAACTTGTAATGTACCAGTGACCATATCAGGAGAACTTTCTTGATCCTGTCAGGACTGAAGAGCATAGAGTCTATTTGGGCGCTGCCCATTGGTGGCACTTGAAGCAGAACCCTACTGATTTGGGCGATCGGACTGAGTTGGGGGATGGTTATACTGACCCTAAGAACCTAAATAGGGACAATCTCTAACTCTATGTCCTAGTTTTCCTTACTCAAAACACACATCAATGCCCACTCTGCAGATACCCTAGTGATTTCTACCATATTTCTGACAAAAGGGATTGGTTCGGGCGCTTCTGACACTACCCTGGGGTTTAGGTCCTGGTGCCCTATCTCTATTGCCATCTCTGAATTTTGGTACTGGAGCATTGGCTGAGGACAGAGCTGGAACTGAGGATTTTTGGTGGAACAGAGAATGATTGCCACCCTCTGACTTAGGTTGAGCGAAGTTAAAACTACCTATTCTCTCTCTCTTGTTCTCCCTCTCCTTCTCCCTATTCTTAGCCTTCTCTATCTGCTGAGCATAAACCATGAGCCTTGATATGTCCATCTCCTTAATCAACATTGAGGTCCTACACTTATTGACCACACTATTAGACATACTAGACTCATATTTACTCATCTTAGATCAGCTATCTGCTACCACATGAGGAGCGTATCTGGCTAATTGGGTAAACTTAAGAGAATACTCTTTCACTATTATATTTCCCTGCTTCAGATTTATAAACGCCAAAACCTTCACTTCCCTCAACTCCAATGGGAAGAACCTATCCAGAAAAGCAGTGGAAAACTCTTCCTATTCTATGGTCCCTGCATCTCCGACCCTTTCTGCTTACCACAATTTGAACCATAAGTGTGCCATATCATGCAACTGATATGCGACCAACTTAGTGCTCTCAACAGGAGTCACTCCCATAATATCTGTAACTTTCTACACCTAATCAAGAAACTCTAGAGGGTCCTCATCTAACTTAAACCCAATAAAAGATGGAGGGTTTATTTGGGTGAAATACTAATTCCTGGCAGCAGCAGTATTAGCCACTGGGTTGGCTGGAACAATAGTTAGACGTTCATTCTGGGCTGCCACAGAATGAGCTAGGTTGCTGAAAGATACTGTGAACTCAGCATGGGAGACATGTTCGTCCAGAGGATCTGACTGTATGGGTTGGGGTTCTGGCTGGTCTCCCGTTCCTCTTCCCTTAGTCATATTTGGAGGCATATTCTATAAACGGAAGAGAAATTTGGATTAGAAAGGGAGTTTAACTAGAGCTTATGCTCACTCGCACAACATGAATACTGAAGGAAGGGAAAATTTTCCTAAAAAACCTCGCAGCCTTCTGTCCATAAGTGTAGCGCGCTACACACCTATACAAAAGATTCTACTAGATACAACTTTTAGACTTCCTAGGACTCTATTGAACCTTAGGCTCTGATACTAAGTTTGTTACGCCCTGAGTGTATACCTCGGATGCTACACGGTGCTCATAATCCTGAAGGATTAGAAGCTAACCCATGACTGGTACCTGCTGCAATAACTGAATTATAATACTGCAATTATGCAAAAATTAGGTGGAAAATATGCCATGAGGTTCAATATTGTAATAAAATTGAATACGATATAACAATACCAAAACTGAAACATCTGTCTGAAAAATACTCTAGTCTGAAAAGCCTCTACTATCTAAAATATAAAGTTGATGGGACTAGTCCCCAACTAACTCCAAACTACTAGAATAAGATGAACTACTAAAATAATCATCATGTCTTCGAACTAAGAGGACTCACCACTAACTCTGTCAGCTGAATATCTGAACTGCTAAGTATGATCGGGAGCCTGAGCATCTGAACCTATGATATAAAATATCATAGCGCAAAAAAAAGATATGCGTCAGTACTTTAAATGTACTAGTATATAAAGTGAAGTAGGATGAAATGGATGGATTCATATGCATGAATAACACTGATTGAATAACATGAATATAACTAAATAAGAGTACATGCGTAAATATGTAAACTGTAATTAAGATCGTGATAACACTAGATACTGAGTTTTGAGTTACTAATTTACTGATATCTGAGTTTACTGATATTGTGTAGATGATAACTGAGTGATTTTATTTGATAGTATTGATCCCATGGAACTATACTGAGTTTCATACTGAACTGAGTGACTGTATCTATTAGTCCTGAATCTGTAAAACTGAATTGAGTTCTATTCTGAGACTGGAACTAAAACTGAAACTGTGGGAAGTAATCATCTAACTAACATGAACCTTTCTGAATTGATTGGGGTCCAACCTATAACCCTTGTTGGAAGGGTATCAGTACTGTGCCACAGTAAAGACAAGTTGTGAGTTAACCCTCTCTGATAGAAAGCTCTTTCGACAACCCTCGCTGGCAGAAAAACTCAAATGAGATATATCAACCCTCATAATATCTGGCAGGAAGATATCTCAACCTACGCTGGCTACGTAGTTCTGTAACACAGATATTGCTACTAAGGGTCAAACCCTCTGCTAGCAGGAATGCCCCCATTCCTGGGTTAACTAGATATTGAATCCTACTCTCAACTGAATAGATACTAAACTAATTTCTAGTTCATACTAGGCTTTACTGAACTGTTACTAATTATACAGTCTAACTGAAATGAACTGAGTTCACTAAGTTTTGTTGACTGATGGAATACTACTGAATTATATTAACTGGATGAATTTACAGAGGTTTGAATTGAGTACTTAACTGGACTGGGATGACACTGAGTCTACTGAGTTTTTCTTGAGTTCTGTAACTGACTGAGAGTACTACTGATCGTGACATGACTGATACTATCATAAGACTGACCATGGCTCTAGATAATCAGCTAAATTATTAGGTATTAAATACCCCCAGGACTCGATAGCATAAATTATAAGACATGGCATAATCTTGAAATATGATAAATAACTACTTGCGCATCATTCATTCATTGGGCCATTCTGGAAAACACTTGCATGACATGAACTTGAATACATGCTAACATGATATAATTTCATTATTTAATTCTCATGAACAACTCATCAAACTCTTGGAAAGCATTGTATGTGAACATAGTACAAATCAACATATGAACATCATAATTTCAAGGCTTTAACATGAATTCACATAATACTACATACATAATAGTTGTTTTTACATAAATCTTGCACTTAATCATGGAATAGAAATCCAATCAACATTACAATCATGAATACTCTTGAATCCAAATCATGGAAAGCCTGAAATCAAGTTACTTGGAGTTTTAAAAAGTTTCTTGGACTCCAAGGATGGAAGGAACCCTTGGATGAACACTTGACATACCTTGGTTACTAAATTCTTGAAGATTAATGGTGGAATCATCAGCCTTGAATTTGAAATTCAATTACCTAGGGTTTTTGTTCTTGAGCAATTTGTGAAATAACGAGTATATGTTGCAAATAGAAGGATAAATTTCATGTTTTTGGGGACTAAAGGATGTGGGAAAAGACCTAAATACCCCTAAGGATGTGGCTTTTTAATGATTAAAAACTGAACTGTCGACGCACAAATCGACCCGCCGCATTGTTGGCATCGACACAATGGACAATGTACCACATCGAGTCCGTATCAGTTCACTGGAAATTTCCATTGAAGCTAAGAAAGAATATTATTCAGCGTGATGGCCACCGCACCGTGCTAAGATCACGTCGATGCACTATTTTGGATTACCAAACGTGGTTCAAATGAGGTTCAAAAAATACAAAATTCGTTCGAGAATACCTTCTAACATTCCTGATTATGAATCAATCTAAAGATTAATACTTTAAGGTCATAAGAGTTGTGAAATAGATTTTCCAATTTAGGAAGGCCAAAATAATACTATGTCTAAATACTTAGCTAAAATTTTCTAAGTTTGGGACCCCTTAGCAAGCTTAAAAGACTTAGTTGAGCTTAGGATTTTGTGGGGTCTTACACTGACATACCCTTAGTTTTATGGTAGGGTGCTTAGAGTTGCACGCTGATGGGGATCATTTCTTATATTTGGAATAGAATAGTGGTATCGAAAGGGTGTATGGCTTATCTTGCATATGTTTGAGATATTAGTATCATGAGTCATTTGCTTGATTTTGTTCCTATGGCCTACCTGTCCTTCTTCTTGAGTATGATATATATTTTGTTATTAATCTTAAGTCGAGCATCCATCCTATTTCTATTGCACCTTATCATATGGCTCCTTCCAAGCTAAAAAAGCTAAATGTCCATGTTACACAATAAAATTCTTGAGACCAAAAATAAATAAATAATTTGAGATAAGAAAAATATTGCAACAATCAATTTATTTATTTCAATTTGAGAGTGTTACAATCTCTATGAATCCTCTGATTCGCCTTTTCAAATATAAATTACAGGGCTTAAAGCTTGATCTTAAATTTGAACTTGATTTATTGATTTGAGGGACTTGATCTTGACTTGTGCTTGAATTCAAGGGCTTTTGATCTTGTTCTTGAATATTGCAATCTTGATCTTGAATCTTGTGAACTTGATTTGAGTGCTTGAGCTTTTTAGAGAAATTGCAGAGTTTGATCCACGAACTTTCTCTTGCTACTACTTAGAGTTCTTGGGGTTCTTTTCTGAATTATGAGACCCCTATTTATAGTTTTGGAAAGGGTAAGAGTTATGATGAAGATGGACTTTCTTTGACCAATCAGATTTGAGTGACGTGGCGCCTTTTATGGGCTTTGATTTCATGGGCCTGCTGCATTATTTTTGACATGTGGAATGGTCCTATTAAATCCTTTCCTTAACTTGGCATACCATGTCATTTGACACGTGGTGCATACTTGGGCCTCTAGAATATGATAATATCTTGGGCTTATTAAAATGGGCTCATCATTTGTAGCTCAAATTAATGGACTAACCCAATAAATATTGGTCCTTATTTAAATCCATACAAGTTTGGACTTAAATAATTAATTCAATTATATTAATCCACAATATACACAATATTTATTTAGAACTAATATATTTTGAATTTAATATAATCCAAATTTCATACGGATTTAAATTTAGTAAAATTGTAGTGCCCACAAATGCCCCCTACTTCAAGAGTTATCTCGATCTTTCAGAGACAAGGCTCGAAGTATAAACTTGGAATTTTTTGATTACACAAATTTATGTTCAAATAAAATTAAGATGGACCTTAAAATGAACATGTGGGACATACACAATCCTTTGTCATAAATATATAATAATATAATATAATAAACTATATAACTTAATTATGGATTCCCAAGTGAAACAAATGAATTTTGTTTCACTTTTCTTGTTTTTCTATGGCATTTAATGCTATTGTGCAGCCCCTTTCCTTTTTTGGCTTTTTACGTGGTCCCACAACCTTTTATTTATTTTACTTTTTTTTGTTTTTCTTTGGCATTTAATTGTGCAACCCCTTTCTTTTTGTTTTTTTACGTGATCCCCATGGCATTTTCCTCCAATCAAAGTAACCTAATAGGACAACCCAATTTGGTTTTGTTTCGAATTAATAGAATAGCCTCCTTAACTTTTCCCACTTTTGGTGAAATTTGGAAAATTCCACCACCTTTTTTTCTATAAATACCCACCAATAATAAAAATTCCATCCAGCAATTAAAAATTCCAGCAATTGTAAGTTGCTAGTTATTGAAAATCTCACCCTTTATTAGATTGATTGGTGTATCATGATTGACGTTCTTTTTGAAACCGCTCTATTTTTCCTTGAAATTGCTTACTTTAACAACCTTTTTTTTGCCTTTCCAGTAAGCACACTCAATCAAGAGAGGAACTTCCATTGATCTTTGATGATTAACATCTCCCAATATTGAGGTAAATATCTTTTACGTTATAATTTTGCTTTATTTCTTGTTTCCCTATTTTTTTTGTAGGGTTGAAACAAATAGCAATATTCAAAAATCAGCTTAGGGTGTGAGAGTTTAACTTCACCTCCGTACACTCTAAGATCGACCAATTTGACTTTAAGATGGTAGATTTGCAACAATCGGCTTAGGGTGCGGGAGTTAACTTCGCCTCCGTACACTCTAAGACCGACCAATTTGACTTCAAGATGGTGGCTTTGCAATAATTAGTTTAGGGTGCGAGAGTTTAACTTCGCCTCCGTACACTCTAAGACTGACTAATTTGACTTCAAGATGGTGTCTTTCCAACAATCGTCTTAGAGTGTGAGAGTTTAACTTCTCCTCCGTACACTCTAATACAAATCAATTTGACTTCAGGAAGGTGTCTTTTCAATAATCGGCTTAGTGTGCAAGAGTTTAACTCCGCCTCCGTACACTCTAAGACCGACCAATTTGACTTCAAGATGGTGGCTTTTCAACAATCGGCTTAAGGTACGAGAGTTTAACTTCACCTTCGTACACTCTAAGACCGATCAATTTAACTTCAAGATGGTGGCTTGCAACAATCGTCTTAGGGTGCGAGAGTTTAACTTTGCCTCCGTACACTCTAAGATCGACCAATTTGACTTCAAGATGCTGAAAATTTCCTTTTTCTTTGAATAAAGCCGCAATATAGAGGATCTTTCTATCAACAATCGTTTGTTCAGGTATTTTGTTCAACCTCAACTTTGTATTTAACTAAACCTTCCTTGTTCATGCAGATTGCAGAAATGGTTCACTTTAAGGACTATACCTCTCCATCCTCCAACAACAAGTATCTTTTTATTGAGGCTGATGATGGTACAATTTTATCTAAGCTATTGACTCATACTCCACTGGTCGGTAGGTGTGCTGATCCATGGCCGCCATTGGTGAATTCTCTTCATATACTAAACTGGACTTCTGAACATAACCTTGGTTCTAATCGATCCATTAACGTATGGACCCTTCAGAGTCCGAACCCACGTCAACTGAATGTTGCGAGCACTCTTCCTTTCCTAGGGCATCAAATACTTCAGGGAGATATACATTGGGGAAGTACCATGGAGATAAATGGTGAAATTCTTCATATTCAAGGATATTGAGAATAGGCTGAGGACATTTTGGTTAGAAGTCAACAAACTGTGAAGGCAACAAAGTTATACGATGTTGTTTATGCTTCTTTATTTACCTATGATCGAAGTTCAAACATATTGCAAGCCTTACTTGAATCATGGTGCCTAAGGACAAACAAATTGCTGACATCGATTAAAGAGATCTCTATATCTGTTGGGCATTTACATGAGATTGGAGGCCTACCTATTGGAGGTCTTCCTTATGAAGAAGTAGTGCCTGAATTCAAAGAGCTCACCGGTGGTGATGAGAAGAATGAAAGATTTACCCCTTGTACCTGTGAATTCTTAGTTTTACCTTTCAGCATCTTCAAGAAAGAGAGTCTCATAATCCAAGAGTTACTCTAAGAAAGTGGATAAAGTTTTGGTGTAAAAGAGTCTTGAGATATGAGGTATCTCCAATGAGGAAGGAGAAAAAATCTATTCGCTTGAAGTCAACACATAACCCAACCGGGGACTATTCCGAATGCAGAAAAGTGGTCAAGCACAGATGATGCAATATTTTCTAAAATTTGAGTAGGGTATGAACATAGAGTTGATACATATTTGGCAGCATTTTTATCATGTTGATTATTTACCTTTGTGTTTCCTTCTAAGGATGGAGATTTCATTCATCCGGGAACTTTTAGAATTACAGCTATGATAGCCAATAAGCAAACATTTAGTCTTGTCATTCCTGTCCTGTCAAGAATTTATAATGTTTTAAACATTATTACCAAAGGTTCGCAACTCGAGCACATCAAAATATCCTTTCCAATCCATTATGTGTATGGTTGGCTTGCTTACTATTTCAAGACACATTTTTTCTCTACCTAATGGGCTATCTGTTCCATTAATGGTAGCATATTCTGGAGAAGTTGCTGCAAGATATTTTGATGAAGAGCATTCCAGAAAGCGTATCTATCGGGGAGATAATATTTCTTAGACTTCTACCATGACGAATAACTCCAATATTCATTATTTTGTGGATAATGATAAAGAAGCTGATTCAGAGATAAGTTACTTGATGAGCCTTTGTTTTAACTTTATATTTTTTAGGTATGAAGACTCATTTATTCTTGATCCATATAGCCCTCATCGATTTAGCCATCAGTTTGGATTTTATAAAAACCTCCCTGATAGCTTAGCAAATGATATTCGTAGTTCATCACTTGATGAAGGACTCAAATTTTATCACATTTATGTGTTGTATAGATCCATGGATAAGGAAACTTTTCCTATGTACACACCTAATACGCAAAAGAACTCCTCTACTGCATATAAAACTTGGTGGGAAAAAGTTCATGGGAACTTTCTTGAAGCTA
Organism: Capsicum pubescens; assembly: GCA_030864215.1. Lineage (NCBI taxonomy): Eukaryota > Viridiplantae > Streptophyta > Magnoliopsida > Solanales > Solanaceae > Capsicum > Capsicum pubescens. The sequence goes on from CM061547.1 coordinate 149,065,254, forward strand.
ACTTGCAATCCTTGTGAATGTTGTAGGTCCTATTATCGATACTCCTCAAGAACATGGTGAGGAGGTGCCAATTATGGTTAAGCCTCTCATTTTGAAATCTAAGGTGGTCATTCCATACAAAGTTAAGGGACCTTCACACGTAGAAGCTAAGAAAGAGGAGTTGCTTGTCCTAACTTAACAGGCTTTCAATAAACGACCATCTCAAGACGAGAACAATAGTAGTCATGGAGATCATTGTTGGAATAAGGTAAAACCATCCTTAGCAAAGCAAGGTGATTCTAACTCCCATGTGGAGATTCTTGCTAGTTCATCAAGACTCTGCCATCCATTGAGAAGGTAACAACTTAACTCTCTACTATTTCATAGTATATAAATCTTCTTTATATACCCCTCATATGATTTTCATTTTTGTTTTCTTTGTGTGTTCAGCTAGACAATGTCCAAGTTTTGGAAGATCCTGACCAAAGTAAGCCACAAGATAGTAGTGAGTCTGTAGTAGGTCCAGACTCAAGAGAGTTACCTTTGTCTTCAAAAGAGGTTACTTTTAAACCTTGCGGTAAAGTCTAAGAAAATGTAGAGTCAAACTTTCCCCGGCAACCAGCGGTAACAATGTCTATTTTTTTTGGCAAGAAGGTCATTTCAGAGCTTAAAAAGGAATTTATCATGAAGGCTTGGGCTAGTATCCGCACCAAACTTGTAGGCCTTACTCGGAATCATGCTTCTTCTATCCTATATGATGTCGAAGTCATACTTAATGACATGAGTGGGATAGGGGCAGATATTTCCCTTTTGCAGGACTTATTGGGGTCTTTCTTTGGGCTGGTGACTTTCTATGACCAAGCATGATCCGCCCTTGTTGATAAAACCATAACAATAAAAGATTCAGAGCCATATTTGAAAGCTAAAGAACACCTTGAGCTTGTATTAAGGGAGAGATATGAGAAATCTAAAGAATTTTCTGCCGCCTACAAATCTCTTAAGTAGGTGAGAAAGAAGGTGAAGAAGTTGAAAAGTTGACGAGATGCTCCCAAGCAAGAAGCTGCAGAGATGGAACCCAAAATCTCAGCTACTGAAGAAGAGTTTTCCAAGTGTTCTGATGTCTTCCTTACAACGGCAAAAGCCTCAAAGTTCGTGCAGAAGAAGAAACAAGTCTTAGAGGCTACTTTACAAGATTTAGTCAAATATAAGCTATACTTTGATTAGCCTAGGGAGATGTCTTCCTTCAAACCTTTTTGTTTCTTGCTTTTACCCCTTTTATTGAGTAGTCGGATCTATTAGTTATGATGTAAACTCTTTTTCTTTATATTGCACATTTATTTTAATATTTCCTTTGAATTTCAACTCCAAAAATTGCTTGCTTATTTTGACGCATTGATGTTGTCATATTAAACTCTGGATTTTCTCTCCCAAACTTGTATCTTATTGACTTCACATTTTTTTCTCACAACCGAGTTGGACTTGTAACTTCAATTCGAAAGCCTTAAGAATTAAAGCTTTTGACTTCATAATTGATAATTGCATGTGTGGTAGATATAGTCCATAACTGTAGGCTTTGGGTATTCAAAATCCTATTGAAGGAGCTTTCTTTCCTTTTGATGGGTTGCCCCCATTGAGCCACAAGTATTTGACATAATTCTAAAACTTAATTGAGATGTATGCAGATGACTTCCATACGATGGATCAAGCAGGGACATGTATTTTTTTGACACTCATGTCACTGAACTCAGAATGAAATTTCAAGTGCCTACGTACCTTAGTAAAGAGGATCAAGTCACAACGTAGTTATAGCGCGAGTTTTTTTTGTCCTAACTTATGTCTAGGCCTCTTCTTTCAAGGTTTTCAACCTAGTGGAATTCTTTATTTTTTTTAGCCATACATAATTTATACTCTTGCGGGCCAGGAGTGTACGTGCAGTTTATACTCATGCCTTAAAGAGTGTCATCTTCCTTCAAGGATAGTACTTTTTCAAGAACTTGGCATTGATAGGAACAACTTTTACTCCATTTTCATCGACAAGCTTGTAAGAACTATTTGAATATACCTCTTGTATGACATACGGTCCATCCTACTTCGGGGTGAATTTTCCCCCTGACTTACGAGAAGTGATAATGGGTCTGCTTACTGTAAGGACTTGATCTCCAACTTGGAAGCACCTTAAGTGAACTCTTTTGTTGAAAGAACGAGATAGATAGGCTTGGTAACATTCAAGATTATGTTGAGTCTCTAGTCTCTTCTCATCAAGAGCTTCTAACTCCACAAGACGCAACTTAGCAATTTCTTCATCAGTGAGTCCTTCTTGAATAACCAGTCTCAAAAAAGGTATTTGACGCTCAAGTGGTAGGACTGCTTCAACTCCAAGAGAAAGTGAGTATAGGGTTGCTTGCATCAGTTTACGATAAGTTGTCCTATATGCATATAAAGCTTCTTTCATTTGCTCATGCTAGTATCCTTTGGCTTTGGAGACAACTTTCTTGAACAAGTTACATAAAGTCTTATTGAAGGCTTCAGCTAGACCATTGGTGGCAGCATAATACATTGAAGACTTGCGCTGATTGAAGCCAAAGATATAACAGATCTTGTTCATCAACTTGTTATCGAATGGCTTTCCATTTTTGGTTATTATATGTTGAGGGATTCCAAAGCGATAAATGATATTCACTCAGATAAAATTTGCAACCTTATCTTTCTTTACTTTCTTAAGAGCAATAGCTTCGTCCTATTTTGAAAAGTAATCTGTCGTGGCCAAGTTGTATAATTGTCCACTAGAAGATTTTGGTAGAGGACCAACAACATCCATGCCCCAAGCATTGAAAATCCAAGATGCTACAGTTAGATGTAGTACCTCTGGAGGTTGATGTATGGAATTTGCATGGAATTGACAAGCTTTGCATCTTCTAGCATAGTCTAAGTAATCTTTCACCATCGTCGTCCCATAATATCCATCCTTTTAATGTGAAAATAGAGCTTGGGTCCAGAATGATGTGATCCAAAAACTCCTGAGTGCACTTCTTGCAAAGCTTGAATTTCTTCTTCCTCTCCCAGACACCGTAAGAGTACTCCTTCAAATGATCTTCTGTATAGTGTGTCCTTATAGTAAAGAAAGCGAGGTGCATAGCAACGAATATCAATCTTTCTCCTTGAATCCTCTGGAAGTATCCCATGACATAAGTAATCAATGATAGGTTGTCACCAATTTTCTTTTGCAGCCTCAGATACGGCAACAAGGTATTCAACTTTATTCTCTTCATCCTCATTTTATGGGGGTACTACCTATTCTTGGCAGATAGTAACTCGCATATGATTTGGATGAGTCAGGGTTGAGGCCAAAGCATCTAAGGAATCAACTTGCTTATTTTCTCTCCTTGGCACATATTGGAGGGTTAACTCCCCAATCCACCTCATCAATTTCTGTGCATAATTATGATATAGCTGTAGCTCAAGCTTCCTCACTTTGTAGCTTCCCAAAAGTTTCTTAATTACTAATTGGGAGTCATAAAAGACTTGTAATTATAGTTGTTTCATGTCAACTGCCATCTCAAGTCCAAGTATTAACGCTTGATATTCAGCAACATTATTAAAGCAACGCTTTGTTAGGGTAATTGAGTATGGGATGACCTCTCCTTGTGAAGTGACGAACACCACCCTGGCACCATCTTCATCTCGATGTGTGGCACCATCAGAGTATATTTTCCATGGGGGTTTGGTTTCAATAAACATTACATCTTTATCAGGAAGTTCATCACTCAGTTCCCAATCATTAGGTATCGGGTGGTCTGCCAAGAAGTCATCTAATTCTAGTCCCTTTACGGCCTTTTGGGGAACATACATAATCTCAAACTGTTGAAATTGAAGGTACCATCTTGCAAGTCGATTACTAAGGATTGTTTTTGACATTAGAAACTTGATGGGATTTACCCTAGACACAAGACAGAACCATGAGCTTGAAAGTTGTGTTTTATCTTTTGAATAGAGAAGGCCAATGCCAAACAAAACTTTTCAATTGGATAAAACTTTAGCTCATTTGGTGTCATCATTCTACTTAGATAGTGAAGAGAGTTCTCCTTACCTTCACTATTTTCTTGAGCCAGCAGTGCTCCAACTGACCTCTCTTGAGTCGCAATGTAGAGTATCAATGGCTTTCCAGGTATGGGTGCCGTAAGAACTGGTGGCTTCACTAAGTATGATTTGATACTCTCAAAGGAATTATTACAAGATTGGTCCCATTCGAAGGGAGTTTCATTCTTCATGAGACAACTAAATGGTTGACATTTTCTAGCCAGGTTTTAGATCAACCTCCTTAAATATGCTAGCCTTCATTGAAGGCTTTTTAACTCATAAATATTTTGGGGCTCGATCATCTTTAAAATTGCATCGACCTTGGCTTGATCAATTTTAATTTCTCGGTATCACATAATGAAGCCAAGAAATTTTCTGAAAGTAACTCCAAAGGTACACTTTAATGGATTCATTCTAAGTTTATATCTTCGAAGTAACTCGAAATACATTCTTAGGTCTTTCAAGCGGTCGTCTCTCTTTCTTTACTTCACCACTAGATCATCCACGTAGCATTCAATATTTTTGTGGAGAAGGCCATCAAAGATGTTTTGCACAGCCCTTTGATAAGTGGCGTCAGCCTTCTTAAAACCAAAAGGCATCACCTTGTAGGAATAAATAGCTTTGGGTGTACGAAATGCGGTGAGTTCTTCATTCTTTGGTACCATGCAGATTTGATTGTTGTCGGATGAACCATCCATGAAGGACATTGACTCATAACCAGTGGTGGCATCAATCATCAACTCTGGTATGGGGATTGGAAAGTCATCCTTAGGGCAGGTGTCTTTGAGATCTCGAAAGTCGACACAAACTCAAATTTGTCCATTCTTTTTCCACACTGGAACAATACTTTAAATACACATGGGATATTTAACTTTGTGAATAAATCCATCTTCAATGAGTTTGTTAGATTTATTTTCAATTAATGGAACCAACTCTGGCCTAAAGCGCCTTTGGGCTTGCTTAACAGGACGAGCACCATTCTTGACCGCCAACTGATGGACTGCTACTTTTGGATCTAAGCCAGGCATTTCCTTATATCTCCAAGTAAAGACATACATATATTCTTTTAGTATGTTTATATAAGTAATTTCCTCATTTACTTCTAGAAATGCACTCAGGTAAGTTGGTCTTAAGTTTTCATCGGTTCTAAGACTAACTTCCTTCAAGGGATCTATTGTGTCCTTTACTCCTTCTTCAAGTTGCAATGGAGCATCTCGAGCATCTTCCTCCTCTTGAAGATCATCATCGTTTATGGATATGTGGTAACACCAGAAAGTATCGTTCACCACTTTACCAACCTTCATTTCGGATAAGACATCATTCTCATTTTTTGTCGTAACATGATATGAGGAGCCAACACTTTCTTCATCTTTCTCATGTTCCTTCATATAAACCATAGTATGAGCCTTTTCTTTTAAAACTTTGTTTCATGAAACACCAGTTCCATCTGCCGCCTCATTCTAGAAGGAATCAAACTTTAGAAATCATTTTAGATCTTAGGAGAGGAGTTCATCATCATACTTTGATGACTTCTCCGATGCTTGTTACATCTCTTCTTATTTAGAGGACCCAACCTCTCAAACACAGAAGTTCTTGTGGTTGATTATCCAAGTCGGTCAAAGATAGAAGGCCTTTTATTAGATGCAGTAAACTCCTCTTCTATAGTGATGTAGTTACTAACCACCCTTCTTAATGAGATATGAATTAGAGGTGACTGTGTGTATCCTAGGCCTTCACGTGCCTTCCTTATTGTACCTTCCGATGGAAGTTTACCCAACCTTGATGGTTCATTAGGATTATATCCATCCTTTACAAATAACTTATATGCATTTGGATCAAATACCTCTTTTGTACATTTCGTAGGGAGTGTCATATCTTGTGGTGGATTTTGAGCCACAAACTCTCCAATTAACTTTGCGGATGGATTTATTGCATCAATCCTCCTGATAGGTAAAGTTAGCCCCTTTATCATATTATCTTGGGCTTCAGGTGGGTGATCTTTCTCTTTTTTTTACCTTTGGCACGTAGCGAGGAACAAAAATTGCCTTTTTTGTAGGTGCGATACTTTTTTTATTTGAAGTGAAGAGGGGCTTCCTGGTGGAGACTTTTTCAATAGTCACCGCGACCTTCTTAGATGAAAGATCATCAGACTTTCTCTTGGTTACATCATCAACCTTTTTCTCATTCACAACATAATTCTTCAAGTAGAATTTTCATCGGCAAAGTGTGATTCAGCTTCAGTGAATAGCTTATCATCAGCTATTATCTTTCTTTCCACTCCACCTTCGAGGTACTTCAAGAACTGATAGTAAGAGAATGCCATAATTTTTTTCCCATGCACACAAAGCCTACCAAGCAATATATTGTATGAAGTTTTAGCATCGATCGCTTGCATCAATGCATTTGATAGAAAATAATCCATACAAATCCCTAACTTAATAGATCCCATGGACCTCTAGCCCCCTTAGTTGACTCCATATTCTTCATCAGTCAATATTCTATTTATATTTTTTCCTAGCACTTGCCCTACCATATGTAAGGAATGATTGTGTAGGGCTCCTCCAAGAAGAAGATCATCATTTGTAAATGTGATTTTTGTATCACATACATGTGCCTCTTAACCAAGAGTTTCAGCAAGATTTTTGGAAGATGAAGGAACTTCCATTGGTAGATCTCACCCTTTGCCCCCTCTTTGGAAGTATTAAAACAAGACGCCTCAAGGTTGTCTTGAGCAGTCTTTGCAAGAAACCAACTTGGTAAGAATTCTTTCAAAGTTACTGGACACCGTGGTTTTTTGTGGTGAAGCTCCGTCATCCTTGACTTTTTTGGAAGTTCAACCAAATTCTATTTTTTTGGTTTCTTTACCATCCTCTTTCTGTTTGGCTGCTCAGTCGTCTCCTTTTGAAGACTCATCTTCTTTCTTTCGTGCTTGGTCACCAGAGTCCACCCTTTATCATCAAATTCATCAACTGAAGACCTGTCAGGCTCTAATATTTTCTAATTATTCTCTTCTACACATATTTAGACTGGGTCAAGCGAGCCAAAAGTGATCGATATTTGATAAGTACTGGCCATCTTATCATCGAAGAAGATCTTCTTCTCACTTTCCAGTTGCATGACTTTGTCTTTAAAGACAAAGCAATTTTCGAGAGGGTGACTCACAAGCCTATGGTATTTGGAATAATTATGGTTGTTGGTCCTTCCGGCTTCGTTGGATCATTTCATCTCTAGGAGTTCAATGCGCTTATACTCAAGGAGTTCATCAAAAATCTCAGCAATATCAGAATCAAGGAAGGGATATTTTTTTTCTTGCATCTCCTTTAAAGTTTTCTAATTCGGACGTGCTCTAGAAGTTGTCTTCACAATTTGCTTCTTTCTCACCTTTGTGGTAACCTTCACAAGAGACACATCAACATTCATGCACTCCTTGTTGTCATTTTTGGGGACAAACTTGCCCTATCTTTTGGGTTCCTGCTTATCCTTTCCCCTTTGAGGGTCATGGATAGGTTCTTCTCCCTTTCCAGTAGAAGACATACTCAAATCCATATCGTGAGCATGAGTATCTAGCTATTCAAATGATTTAGGCTTAATACCTTACAAGATGTAGAGAAGCTCCCAGTGCATTCCTTGGGTGCACATCTCTATTGCAAAAGCTTTGACGAGCCTATCTTTGCAGTTTAGGCTAGCATTTCTCCATCGATTGATGAAGTCAATAACAGGTTCATCCTTTCTTTATCGAGTATTTGTGAGCTCTACCATGCTCACTATATGCCTTATGCTATAAAATTGATTTAGGAACTTATGCTTCAATTACTCTGAGCTATCGATTAAATTAGGTTTAAGGTCTGTATACCAATCAAAGATGTTTCCCTTTATGGAATGAACAACTATTTGACAATATAGTCTCCGTAAGTTCCACCATTGTTACATATCTCAACAAAGTGTGCGACATGCTGTTTTGGGTTCCCTTTGCCCTTAGATTATTGAAATTTGGAGGGTTGATAGCCGACAGGCATTTTGAGGCTATCTATCTCGTAGTGTAGGGATTGGCATAAATAAGGGAATATTTGGTGACAACATCTTACTTTTCTTTGAGGGTCTCTTCAATGAATTCCCTCAATTGCCCAATCGGGATCATTCCATAAGAAGAAACTTGCACCTCTTTAGTCGGTCGTGTTTGTTTCACAGGATTTTCTGTCTCATGAACCACTGGAGATTTTCCAGGTGCATGGCTAGACTCTTCTTCTATTAGACCTCCACCCTATTCACTATCTTATCAATTCGAGCATCTTGATTCTGATCATATTTGGGTAGGCCCTCAATTTCCTTTGCTAGATTCGTAAGCTACTCCTCCATAGATGAGGCATCAATCACCGTCGCTTGCATAATCACTGGAGATGCCGGAGAGTAGCATGGATGATTGCACAAGTTGATCTTTGAAGTGCTCAACTTATGCGGTGTAGTCGGAGATGATGAGTTTCTTGAACGATCATTGTTCTTTGCACCAGAGTGTTTAGAACTGGAATGCTCAAGTAGAGCTAGAGTCTTCTTAAGACACATAGAATTTATCACCCAACATGGAGTAGAATTCAATTTCTCATTATCCACATGAACAAGAGCAGCCCAATCATGAAATTCATAAGAAAATCCATAAACTTAAATTTAGAAAAAGGTATTCTTGGGATTCATGAATGAAAGGAGTCCATGAATGAACATTATGCATACCTTAGTTCGTGATTTCATGAGGATCGATGGTGAAACCTTCTTGATATCGAATCTCCAATAGAAACCCTAGCTTGTTCTTGAGAGAAACTTGAGAGAAACTAGTATATTATGGGTAAAGAATATCTAAATCACATTTTATTGGGTTTATATAGGGATAGGAAATTGACCCTTTTAACCCTTGGATGCGTCTTTTAAAATTGTAAAAATTTCCCAAACTAGTCTTTAGCGTGACACGGCGCTATCGCACCGTGTAACTGTATTTTGACAATTGGAAAATTAAGGGATGGCGCAATGCGGGGTCATTGCGTTTCCACTTCTTTTGTGACCTGGAACTTTGGAGCGACGTAGGGGAAATCCCGTTGAGACACTGGTAAACGGACAATTCTGAATTTGGGCCCTGGCGCGACACGCCATAATCGCGTACCCCTACTGGAATTTTCCAAATGTTATTTCCTCTTGTGGCGTAGCACGCCAATAACTAATATGGCATTGTTTTATGATGGGAACTTAAAATAGTCATAACTTCTGATCCGGTTATTGGATTTGGGCGAATCTTATATCGATGGAAAGCTTATTGAATTTCCCACATGACAAAAAGTAAAAATCTTGAAAATTCCTCATGGAATAACCATCATTAAATTTAGAAGATAATATTAGACATTCTTGAGATGAAATTAGCTAGGTAAAAGTATGGGGTATGACAATGTCTCTGAACCATGGATGCTTCGCATGATGCACACTTCAGTGGCAATAACCCATACTATGATTTGAAGGATGCAGAAGTGTAGTATGAGGACCAAATATGTGGTACATAGTAGGCAAATGCCAACTAATCTCCAAAGATAATGCAAATGCATATAACATATAAACAGAATAAAAACTACACCAAATGTTCAGCAACCACATAAGAAAGCTAACGACATAATAAGGATAACTATCTTATTCATTACCAAGAAACTAGCATAATAAGGCTACTTCACCTGTCATAGAAACGTAACCCATTACATGGCCTCTCCATGAATGTGCATTCCTAGATCTTCTTCATTCTCTTCCATCGGAAGCAAGAGTGGCATAAACAATCGCATCTGCAACTGAAACCCAAGCTAGCGAATAAGCAAGTGATTAGTTTTTCTTAGTCCTTAGTAGCTTGATCAACAACTGGGACGCAAATGAAGGATATTTTAGAATGACTTCAATTGGCACACACAACATTATCTCAACTCTTCCTTAACCTCTTATACTGCCTTGCCTGACCTTGAGCTCTTTACGAAGAAGTATTGTGCTATTTACTAGTGAGTGGCATTATTGGACCTATCTTTTGGTGGAAGATAAAAGGAACGAGGAAAAGAATCAATGAGGCGAGTGTTCTCAAAGAGAAAGACATGATGGAAAAGTGTGAGGAGAATTCTCAAGTATGAAAGAACTCAAAGTGAAAGGGCATCATCTTATGCAAGGCAACGATAGTTAGCCCTCTATCATCTTCTATTTGTTTGACTTGGTAATAGGTCCCCGAATGGTACTAAGTCCTCCAACCTTTCATACATTTGGAGAACTTCCAGCTATCAAGGAAATGAAAATCTATACTAAGAAATGGTGATTTAGTTTAAATGCAGATGTCAAACCATATAGCCGGGTTAGGGGTTTGTGAAGTCAGTATTGGGGAAGGAAGAATTCTCTTTATCTCCCCTCACCGTAATTATCGCTGAAAGTCTCCCCTACATCTCCTTAATTCATGTGGGCTATATTCAAATATAATGAAAGTAAGGCTTTCTCTACAAGAGAACAGACTGACTACTTAGAAAGGGGCGTCTAGTTAAAAGAGTTCACGAGGAAGCGACTGTAGTTAGTGAAGCGAGGCCTTACACATCAAATCATATATTTATCTTACTGAACTGAGTGAGGTATAGATGGCACCTACCTTTTTAGATATCTACTTTTATTCTATACTATATTTTTTCCTACCCTGAGAAGGACCCAACTTTTAAAGGGAATGAAGTAATTGGATTTAGGATGTCACTATGCGACTAACCCACCTTTCTGATACAACTTTTTTCTACTTTTGGATCTCGTGACTAATAATATTTTCTCCCATTAAATATTTGTGTTAGTGGATTACTTTGATCCAAAACTTGAGATAATGTGTGTATAAGGTATCCTATTCTATCTATACTCAAGAATCTCAACACTATACCATATATCCTTGGCTAATATATGAATAAAGGGCAAAAAAAGATATATAACAGTATAAGAGTCCAAAAAATAAATATACAATATGAATAAAGGAAGGAAGAAAGGGATATATGGTAATACCTTAGCTACATAAAGTTAGATATACATATTTATATATATAAACAAGGTCAACTCAAAGTAAAACCTAAGTCATTAGAATAGCATTTCAAGACCTCATAATTATAGCAGGAACTAGTGCTAGTATACTTAGAGTTTCTAATCCATACATCTGATTATGAATTAATCATGCATAATAATGAAATCGTAAGATAGAAGAGCCAGAATCATTCCTCAAATCTCGATACTAGATCATTGACTAATCTGCACAAACTAGCCATTACAATGACATAATAATAATAATAATAATAATAATAATAGTAATGACAATGTGAGTAATCGGCTAGTCCAGACAAACAATACCTATTCGAGCTATAACGATTCCCCACCTCCCCAGGATTAAAAGGTAAAATCAACATACAATACCACAAGGCATATTTATCACCCATACCTATGCAACCCCTCACAAGGCTAATCGATATAGGCACATACTAGTGATAGGCAATGTGCATGCAAAGATAAATGCAATAGAATCAACAATATCATAAGAAGTGTCCAAACTCGAACTAGAGAGTATAACAAATATCATAATCATCATCATCACAACCATCATCATCATAACCATCCTTCGTAATCAAACTAGGCATATAAGCATATCGTTATAATCATCATCTGGCCTTGCCAGGTATATAAGTATATCATTATCATCATACTCGGGCCTTGCCAAGTATATAAACATATCATCATTATTCTTCAGCCTTGCCGGGTATATTATGATATCAGCATAATCATCCTCTGGCTTTCTCGGGTATATAAGTATATCATCATAGTCATCCTCTGGCCTTGCAAAGTATATGAGCATATCATCATAATCATTAAAAACACATATATATAACATCAATTCTATAACCTATCATTGGGATTTACCTAAAATTTATATTATTAGGACATCATCTTCCTCTATCCCATATGGGAGAGATGTGTATTTTGATATAATAGGTACACGAACTTAAGCCATGGCTAAAAAGAGTGTAAATCTATTGCTCGGAGTAAACTTTGGGACTAAATCATTATAAGAGTATAGAAAGGGTCGGAATCTCTCACGGCTAGAGTAATTAGTAGAATCAAATCATAGACCGGAATCTGTCTCGGTCAAATCTTTAAAACATCATTATTAATCTCTTACACATAAGTTATTCATTGAGACATGTAGTTATTGTCATGAAGAAATCCATTTTTAAGGTGAAAAGTGGGTTTTAACCTTTATTTAGGAAAAACAGTAATAAGATCATATTTTAGCTAGAATCCAATCATTTACTGATGTAATGATCATGAATTTACCAAATTTATACATGCCATCAGCTGTATTCAAATAATGGAACCATAAGCATCAATATATTCATAAGCTACAACTGCATCCTTTACAAGGATAAGCACTTCCCGGATGTCCAACCTATATCATAACAAGGCCTTGGCCCCAATAATGTGTTCAGAATAGTTACAACATCATAATCACAGCCTTAGGCCCACATATGTATCCAGAACTCATACCAATAATCATATTTGTAATACATCTCATATCTATAAGCCATAGCATAATTGTGAGGCATATCACCTCTATAGGATGTCAAACGTATCTATGTGGCATATCGTATCTCTAGGCCATAAATCATCTCTATGAGTCATCTCACATTTTGGAGGCATAATATAAATAAGGCATCTCATATCTATAGGGCATAATATCAATTAGGCATCTAACATCTAGTAGGCATATCATACAAACTACGTTTCCAACACTTAAACCATATCCCAAACCCAGCATCATATCATATCCATTCTACGAACTAGCTTAATCTATGAAGAAAATAGTAGGATCCTAGAAGTTTAACAAGTATTTCACTTTATGGGTCAAATCCCTCATCTAATCCCAAACTTATATAATCAATACTAAGTAACGATGTTCTACCCATAATCAGTCTTAGTATTCTCATTCACATGTGATATATAACACACATCATCTTATAAAAAAGAGTAGACAAAAGCCTACCTCAAAACAGAATAACAAATCCTTAAATTCTCCATAAAATGTCTTTACTCTACGTTCTCCAAATGCCATTATAGTGTCAAAATCATAATTTATGCATTATTAGGAGTAAAACAAGACCTATATTGCCATATTAAGGGTCGAGTCAAATTTCAGGTCAAGAATGGGCCTATGGGGCTCACTAACAAAATCCAAAAATTGAAATCGTCACAAAGTCCCTCGAAGGACGAGGAAGTTTTGCTCAAAAGTTGAGAACAAATGGAACACAATTCGGGGCCTCAAATCAACCCTTAAAATTTAAGAATTCAAAGCTCTAATTTCTAAGAATTTGTTAAGAAATTGAAGAAAACCATGAATTCAAAGGGAAATCGCGAAAAATGGATAACCAAGCTCCCCAAATCATCTACAAGCTTAATCCCAAGCTTTGCCTCCCTTTTACGGCTTTAGCTCTCAAGAAACGGGTGAAGAATGATCTAAAATCATGGGAAAGAGGGTTTTATATACCCAAGCCAGGTAATCAAAAGTCGTTATTGTGACCTGCAGGTGTGCGATCGCACCAACTTGGCGATTTCACATTGAGTCATGATCATCACCCCTCTCTGCGATCGATCTATCTTTCCTGCCAAAGGTACCCAGATTAGAACCCTTGGCTGGAGATCACTGTACACCAGCTAACAGCAGTGGACTTAGAATTTCTAAGTCCCCACCAAGCCCTTCGAATTTATTTGGAACTGCAATTACTCAAACAAACTATGTAACCATACTAGATTAAAATTCCAGACTCAATGGCGCAATCGGATTTTCCATCCGAGATCGTTTCGACCAAATATGGGTCAAACATCCAAATTTCTAATTTCTCAACTTTTTGACCAATAGGTCAAAATGAGCCCGGGTGCATCCGAACTTGAACCAAAGGTCTACCTAGCCTAAAATTGACATTCCAAAGCTACTAGCACAGTCAAAATTTTCATCTAAGGTCATCTACTAGGAGTTTTATTTCGAGACCAAATCCTAACCAGTGAAAGCTCCAAACAAGAAAATGAGCCTAAAATCCAAACGAACTATCCTATCACCAAACTAATAGTTCCAGAAAGTCATAAGTGACCTGTAGCAACTGTAGGAAGGCACAAAACACCAAAAAGGCGTGCAAATTAAGGAACTAACCTAAAGGGTCATTATAATATCCACTACTAAAAAGATATTCTCCCTCAAAAGTCAATGGATAGAAAAATCTCAAAGCTCAAAAGGATGAGGGACTAGGCCTGCATGCTCCGAGCATAACTTCCCAGATAACCCACATAAAGAGAGAACACTTCCAAGATATTTGTCCATAGGTATCCCTTTTCAACTAGCTGTCTCACATTACTTCCAAATAGCCAAAACACAACTTCAACCATAAATTATTCTCCAACTGAATCAAAAAAGGTTGATCCATGCAAATTTGAACCACAAAACACTAATACCATCTCAATACCCGCAAAAATCAACAAAATATCATCCAAAACAAAACCAAACCAATACATAAGTCATACAATCAATTATAAATCCAAATATAACCTTTCTTTACCATTCCACACCCGTTATCCACACCAAATTAGGAGGAATGTCACTAGGTATTATCCATGACATCTCATCATAGAGAAATCAAATAACTTAAGCTGATCTGTTGAAAGTCTATATGGTATACATGAGAATTACCTTCTCAAAATTCACTGTTATGAACTGCTATGTCAGCAAGTCAATATCAGTTCTAAGTTGTGTAGTCTCTTGTGCCATAGAATTATTACTCACTCTATGGTCGTTGAAATACCCAATGGCATAAGTTTTAGCATCTCTCTCTGCCTTTAGAGTATTCCACCCTCAGTCGGTGAGAGAAATTTGGTCTAAAATATTATATGCTACTTCTCAGTGCAAACACATGAAATCTCCTCCAGTGACTGTGTCTTCCATAGTTCTAGAACTGGTGTTCACGACTCTATAGAATATATCCAACAAGTTTATCCCTGAAATGCAATGGTTGGCTACCAATCTTATCTTCTTCTTAAATTTAAACCAAGCCTCATATATCAACAGTTATCTAACTGCCTAAAGTTGTATATCTTATCTCTTAACTACAACATCCTTGATGAAGGAAAGAGATGGTCTAAGAATTGCTTGTGTAACTCATTTGGTAATCAATCTTAGAGAAAGTCCCCCAACCATAATTAAGCTTCTCTAGTTAATGAAAAAGGAAACAACCTCAGCCTGAGTGCCTCTTGATATACCCTAGGTATAGTATAAAAAGTTCAAGTCCCAATGAAATTAGCCATATGAATATTTGCATCATCTGTAGCTAAAGCTACCAACACACCTTCTATATTTAAGAGTTGGATCTTGGCACTGGCTAATGAAAACTTAACACCTGGTGGAAAAATAGGAGAAATGATGGTCTCATCGGACTCAATGTATCCTATATTCTCATCATCATCATATGGTTGTAGGTACTAGTCTTCTAGGATCACTTGAGCTCAACTACCTCAAACTCTATCTTGATTACTCTCGAATGCTGCTCGATGATCAACTATCGGTCTCTGCCTTGCCAGCTCTCCTCATGAGCTATACAACGGGCCTTAGCTTTCCTTCTCTAGTTAGCAGCCGTAACTACTAACAACTGCTCTACTTTCTAATCAACAATGTCATGAACTCCTTCCAAAGAAGGTGGAGGCACAACATTAGGATCATCCCGAACCCCTTTAAGATGGCCTGCACGTAATTTTTTTGTCATCGTCAGATTAGGATGTAAGATTCTCTCTGATTTAAGATTCAGTTGGAGTAAGGGAATGCCTTGACACCTCGTTTTAGGCATACACTGGTGTACCTCCAACTAAAAATAGAAAACTAAAAAGCAAAAACATCAACAACTTTAGTTAACAACTCAACACCATATTTCCCAGCAACGGCGCCAAAATTTTGATATCGCCAAAAGCTATGCCTTCAAATAAGGCTAAAGTGGTCAAAGGAAAATATAGTAACACCAACAAGGTTGGGGTCGAATCCCAAGGGAATACGTGGAATAATATCTCTCATTTTTTAGAATCAACGGGCAGAGCAGAAAGTAAATAAGGGGTTTGTAGTTGTAAACAGTAATAGAAACAGAACTCAACTTTAGTTGTAATCAATCGAAGATGAACACTAGGACTGTGTTCCCCCTGTCTTCTCAACTCAGTAGGTTTATCGGGCTTTGTTGAACCAACCCGATATCTTGCATGCAGAATCTAATAAGTTATGTAACATTAACTATCTTGTGAACTCATTGACTGATTTCACCTTTTACCTTTTAAATATTAGTATGTCGCATTACTAACCCTTACCTTAGATCCTAGGTATCTATTACCTTTGGAGACTCAAGTTTTTTTATGAAAGATAATCATCTTACGTTGATGATGTTGATTAGCCTAGATCGACAATTAATCTTCACAGTGTAGTTGTGATTATCGTTTCCTAATCCCTACTCATCTTGAGAAGTAAGTAGTGATATAATAGGTGGGATCTTAACTTTTGCAACTGCTAAGAAATAAATTAAACTGAAGGTAACCACAATACAACAAGAATATCGGTTCCAAACAACTTAGCATTTCCCCTACTTCGTCAATCTGCCAGGGTTCCTACAACTCGAGCTAAGGTTTTAGTCGGTCATTGTTGTGAAACAATCAATGGATTTCACAATAGAAATCATTAAACAATATTACAATGATTAACGAATAAAATCCAAAGTCTTCAACTAAATTATCTACCAAAATTAAGAACAATGTAATCCCAAGATCAAAATCGGATCTCAAAATCAAATATATGGTTGTAAGTCTCAAGAGTGCATAAAATAACTAAAAATCTCAAAAGGGTATATATAGAGTACAAGGAAACCCTAGGAAAGTATTCCCGAACACAAGAGGAAAACAAATATTGGTGGCCACTTATTGGGCCACCTACGGGCCGTAGGTGGTCCTGGTCAAAAATCTTTGGCCACCTACTCTAGACTTTGCTTCTCTGAGACCTACTCTATCACCTATGGATTGTAGGTAGCACCTATGGGCCATTGGTACGCTCCGTAAGTGGTAGGGTCTTCTTCTATTCATCTTCTGGGCCTCTGTTTTTCAAGTTCTGACACATACTCTAGCACCTAATCCCCGTAAGTAGTACCTATGAATCGTAGATTCCCACTTCAATGGTCCAAAACTTCAAATTTCACTCTTTTTCTCAAGAATAGTTCAAAACCCTAATTTCCAACAAGACATAACATAAAACATATCATATCAATCAAAAGGAGTTAAGTAACTTGCATATTTTCAGCGTTTTAAGGGTCGAAAGTGCAATGAATCCATAGCACATCACAATCTATGCCAATTCTACAACTAGTCCAGATGGTAATAAAAACTGAAATCCAAAAGTCTGAAGTATAACTACTCATCACTAAACGATCAGTTCCATGAGGTCCCATCAACCGAGAATGAAACCATACTGAATCTAACTCAAGTATACTACTCCCACTAAGTATATCATCAAAAATTCCCAAACAAAACTGAAGACCCATGGTCAAAGCTGAAGGAACCAATACCGGGTCCGTAGGTTATCATTTGAACACTTATCAACTATAATCCAACCAAAGTCGGGAAGTTTGAATAGGTAACCACAGAGTAGGCTCAACTAGACTATAAATGAAATGCGAATTGAGACAAATCTAAAATAAAGGTTGCACTCAAGCTCTACAACTCCAAGCTAAAATCTCAACACCAAAACTAAATCTCTCGATCTCAACTAACTAAACCGAACCTGTAAATAGGTAGGCATTCATACTCCAACTCTGTCATAACTTCCAAATCACCATCCTAAGGCGTCAAATCCGAATTGAGCCAAAAAATCCAAATGGAAGTCAAATACTTACATCGACCACACTTCTAAATCAGACACATCTATGCTAAATCATGCTGAGACAAAATCGATACATAGCTAAAGAATAAAAGCACAATAAAGGGTAAATCACTAACTAAAAACATAAGAAATCCACTCCATATTTACTAAAGGCATAAACTATCAAAACATGGTAAAAAACTCCCCAAGGATGCAAACCACACTAGTAATGGTAAAAACTCTAGCAACTCGGAGAAATGAAACTTTAGTCGACCACTAATCAATCCACCACTCCATCTTGGCAAAGAATAGTCATAGGAACATATCATCCAATAGAAGCACTTCACCAAATCTTATTAGGCCTAATAAACTCTGGATTGGGATTTTCTAAATCTGCCCAAGTAGGACAATCATAACTCAATCAATCCATAATCATATTATCGAGGAAGAATTCACCATTCTCGACACCAATTCCAAGGTCAAGACCACTTCCAAAAAATGAACCAAACAACTCAAGATAAAGAATTTCCAATTTGCCAACTTAAGAAGCAGTAATAGAAACTATCACTTGTCTCAAACTCCCTAAATCTACTAGAACAAGAACTGTAAGATGGTGAGAACGGAGCATCCAACTCTACACCAACAACGAGGATAAACCAATACTAAGAGACAAACCCAACAAATCAAAGAGATGAATCCAAGACCTTCCGACATTAATATCAAGCCACTATCGGGAAATAAAATATCCAGAAACAATTAATAGATCCTAAATTAGTCAATCTCATAACTGGGCTATATAGACAGGGATAGCCAGTGCAACAACCTTCACAATCCAGGAGGCAAGTCTAAGAATATGAAACACAATAATGGGCAATATAACAAAATTATCAACTCTGAACCATACAGAACCACAAAAGTTCAATGTAACTTTGATACCATAATTGACTCCACAATCAATCTAACATAGCCAAAAAAGAGGAAAACAATCAACATTTGCTCTCTATAAGGAAAAAATATCAAATCAGGCTATAGTTGTTCAAGCCACCGAATAAGAACCACAAAGAATGGAAGTCTAACTAAATAAAACTAGTCAAACATACACCCTACGAGGATCAATTACATCATATAATATCAGTAACAACAAAAATGTAAACATCAATATAATGAATAGGCGGTACAAAAATAAAAATAAATAGCAAGTACCACTAAAGGCCCACAGTAAGTCCTATGTGCCAAGATAAATGGGACTTGAGATGAAATGCTACACCCATAGGGAGAAAATATCAAAAAAAATTTACTCCATCCACTACTAAAAGAAATAAACCATGGAAGTAGTCATATAATCATGAATTAAATAACAAGGCACACAATTACCAATATGAACTCATCAAGGCATATAATCATCAATGGATAAAAAACCCAATACACACAAATGAAAAATGTAGATGTGGGAAATAAAAATACACCTATCATGGTGAAATATGCAATCATATTCTTTATGGATCTAAGGGAGAATAAATCAGAATTGGTCCAACCTCGGACCGATCGACTGAATTATCCATTGTGGCGCCAAGTGTGCTATCTTTAACTAAAGGTGCAACAACATCATTGGGCTGATCTAAATGAACTAAGTAATGAGAAATCCCACATAGAGAGCACTCTATACACCAGTGGTGAATCTCTCTACAGTTATAGCAAACTCCTAAAGTCCTGACCTAGAAGAAATAAAAACTAAGCCAAAATGGTTGGCCAACTGACCTTGAGAGCACTCTCTACTACCATGATCATCTATCCCGCAGCTATAACCTACCTCAATAATTCTAGGTTGGCGGGCAATACATACTAAATCTGTCTGGCCAACTAATTTGCATCTGGGGCACTCTCAGAACCAATATGTTCCATGTCACCACAACCACAACAAGCTCTTCGAATACACTAAGGTGCATGCTATATGTAATTTTCATGATGAGTATCTAAATGCAAGGAACCAGGTGCCTGGATGTTTATGGTATAGTACAGTTGGCACGCGTGTCTACACAATTTTGTCCTCTTATGTAAGAAACTTATAGGTGTTGCTTGTACCAAATAGGACACCTAGTCCAATGAGATTTCATCCCTAATTATCACCAAACTATATGAGGAAAAAAGGCTTCTTCATCAATTATTTTTTAAATAAATCTAAAGAGTGAAGAGAGGTAGCAAATACTCCATTTCAAGATTGCTCAAGCATTGATCATGTTCTTAACTTTGTAGTATGCTTAAAGAGTGAGTGAGTGTTCTTTAGTGTTTATTTGTATAAGAATTACTCATGATATAAGAGTAATTAATTGATTTATAATTGCTCAAGAATGCTAAGGTAGAGTTTCCTAAGTTTGATACTGATTAGAGTTAATTAGTGTGGAGGGTCCTTGGTAGAGTTGCCAAGATGAGCTTGTAGTAGAGTTACTACAAGCAAATGAAGCCTAGACTTAGGCTGAAATCAAGTCTGTAATCAAGAGGTTAATTGTAGTGGATTTCATTGGTGCTTGTGAGGTCAAACCATGGTTTTTCCTCCCTTGATAAGAAAATTTCCATGTTAAATTTTGTGTGTTGTTTCTTGCCTGCAATGACTTTAGTTTTCTTGCACTATATTATTTGATTATCTGTGATAGACTCTGAGGGACCTGGTCCCTCACTATGTGGAGCAACCCCCAAGGGTTCTACAATTGGTATTAGAGCCATGTCACTCTAAAAGGTTCACACCTCGAGTATCTTGACTAGCATGGCTGCTCCACCTAACCTGGAAGAAGGGAGATCTACCACTAGTCCACCTAGATTCAATGGACAGTACTATGAGTGGTAGAAAATAAGGATGTTTTATTTCATTATGGCTGAGGACTAAGATTATGGATATTATTCTTGATGGTCATCATGTACCTGTAAGAGAAGTCAAAGAAGGATATGTTACAAGAATAGTTATCAAAAGCAGGAGAGAATTTAATGATGAAGATAGAAAAAGAATTAAGAAAAACTACAAAGCAAGAAAACTGCTTGTCTGTGGCACAGGACCAGATAAATACTATAAGATTTAGCTTGTGAAATAGCTAAGGAAATCTGGGACTGCATAAAGACAACTCGTGAAGAAACCACTGATGTGAAGGATTCCAAAGTTGACATGTTGACTACATAGTATGAAACTTTCACCATGAAAGAAGGAGACACAATACAGGAAATACATACAAGATTCACTTCCATCATAAATGAGATACACTACCTAGAAGAAGTGACTCCACTGATAAGCAAGTGAGGAAGATTCTTGGGGTTCTGTGAAAATCTTGGAAAAGTAAAGTAGATGATATTACTGAGGCCATGAGCCTGAAAGTCACACTATATATGAGCTTATTGTAAATTTAAAGACTCATGAACCTAAGAAGCAACAAGAACAAGAGAAGGAAAGATCTTTGGCACTAAAAGCATTTAAATCAGACACTAATAAAGAAGACACAGATGTTCGCAATTTGAATAAAAGAATAGTTAGATCTATGAGACAAAGTGACTAGTTTCAAAGAAGAGGGAGTAGCAATAAAGAGGAGGCACTATGAAGGTTTTCCACAAATATGGAAGTCCTAAGATCTTCATTAAGGATTGTCCAATGCATAAATTGGACTATCAGGAATATCTCAAGACCATTGTTGACAATGGAAAGAATATGGACTAGGTCTTTGTAAAATTAAGCAAAAAGGCTGCAGTTGATTATGCTGTAAGGCAGGATCTAGAAATTTGGCGAGATTCCTCTAGTGAATTTGAGAAAGATAGGAAGTAGGAAGATGTTTCCATACTGGAAGTAGAGGATTAGAAAGTGACCTTTGATTCCTTATTTGCTTTTATGGAAAACATAGAAGATGAAGAAGAAAATGAGGTAACACTTTCTAACATTAAAGAAAACTTAGAGAATTACTCTTCTAGAAAATTAAAAAAACTTGTCAATGTGTCGAGTGATTTCATGTGTGAAATGACTAATGAAAAAAATGTTCTAGAATAAAAGGTATAAAGTCAAGATCTTAAGTGAATAGCTCTAACCCTCCAAATATTTGAAACTGAGGAACTAGTTGTAAAGTTGAAATCTGAAATTTTTAGCTTAGTCAATCAACTGAAAAAAGATAATACTACCATTGATAAAGAGAAAAATATTGCTCTAGAAGAAAAGATAGAAGAACAGGAGTTTGAATTGATAACTTTGACTCTCTAGATATCTGAGACTGATCAACAAGTTGCTAAGCTTAAATTTGAAAATCTATGCTTGGTGAGTCAATTATAGAAAGTAGATGCTTCTGCGAGTAAAGGGAAGAAAGAAGCATCAAAGTTTTAGGTTGATCTTGAAGAAAAAGTAGAGGATTCCCAAAATCATCTTAAGTCTGCACTCTAGAAGAATGAGGAGTTGGAGAGGACCTGGTCTGTCAAAAGAAAGAACCTAAAAAATTCCAACAATGGACTACATCTTCTCATATCCTTCTTAGATTAACTAGGCAAGGTGCTAATAAGGGTAAGGGTCTTGTGTGATCCAGAAGGAACCCAACTTTGCGGTTCTCTAGGAAAGGTTGCTCATGATTCTAAGAACAAGGTCCACAAGCCTTTTTGTACTTATTGTGGAAGAGATGATCACATAAAAGAAAATTGTCAGAGCTAGATTAAAGATAAAATGAATGGTTACAGATACATTTAGCAAGGGAATGCACATTCTATGAGTTTCAAGCCTCAAAAAATTATGAAAAGGAACTCTCTACCTGGATAGACTAAGAAGGATTTGATCACTCTATTGTCCTTCCACTGGGAACTCAGACTCAAGTGGGTTCCCAAATCTGACAAATGATCACGGTCTTAGGTATGAAAAAAGAGAATTATAGTCAGGAATGATAATTAAAATGAGTGATTGAAAATATCAATGTTTAAAGGTTTGACTGTATTCTCTCTCTCAAGACACTTCAAGATGGAAGTGTCTCAGGTGAAATAATTTATTTCAAAGGACCGATCCCTAGCAAAATGAAGATGAAATTCTCAAGGTAAGAAGTACATGAAGATCCTAATAAATCAAAAAAACTGTGAATCCTTATTGGCAATAAAATCTCAGAAATTAAAGAATTCATTAATGATTATGATGGTGAAAAGTTGAAAGGTGGAGATGAGAATGATGTCAATTCAGAATGACAGTCACTGATCCCAGCTCAAGTTGTGGACCAACAAAAATGGTTATGTCGAAATTCTCAGGGACCTGGTCCCAAAGGAATTCATCTCAAAATAAGGAGCTTGAAGAAGTTTGAATAGAACAAAGACTTGCACCTAGTTCTTAGAACTTATGGTTGATCTCTTAATAGTTACAAAAAAAGGGTGTGCTGAGGATAAAAAGTTTAAGCAAGAAGTTATTTAAATTGACCTGACCTAATATATGAATGAGTGTCTCTTCACAAAATTGACTATGTTTAGGAGGCAGGTATCCTTGGTAAATTAGCTACATGTTGGTCTAACTCAGTACCATAACTTTGTAGGTATACACCCATGGGAAAAAATTTGGAGGTGGACAAATATAACAAGCACAAAGTTAAATATTCACACAAACTAAAGAGGGAGTTGGTCCCATCTCTCAAGTTAGTATCTTGTATGTTCAAATTTTGTCTATTCTATCAAGAAAAAGTCACGTCCTCCCCATCCTTGTATCAGAAAAAGTTGTCCTATTCTTAAAGGAAAGGTGAGTCACCAAAAATTTGAAATTGATCATATCTTGTTTCCCCAAAAACCCTTCCTTCTGCTAATTGTTCCTTTAAATCTAACTGCACCTACTCCTTCTTTTATTAAAAGGAAAATCAAAAACCACCTTTCTAATAAAAAGACCTTCCTAATCATTGCAGTACTTCTATTTTCCTATCCTTCAAAAGATTTTGAGCTTAGCATTATGAAAAATCCCTTACCAAACCTTCTTGAAAAACATCCTTATTCTCTAACTCTTCCAAAGCTTAACTCTTTCATTATTCAACCTGTTGATGAAAATTCTTCCTGAATTCTCAAAATTGTTCTGATGATATTGTGATGGATGAAACCTGGGTTGTTGAAAACTTCAAATTATTGTCAACTAGCCCATGAAAGAGCATAGTTGATCACAATAAAATCAATGTCAGTAAAACACCCAAAATTTCTAGAAAATGGTATGGTAGTCTTACTGCAAAGCACCTGACTCTTAAGGGACCTGGTCCCAAGAAGAGAAAAGTAGCTGAAAGGGAATATGTGACCATTTATTCTAGAATAAAGAATGGGGAGAAATGTAAGGTTGTATCCACAAAAGTTAGAAATAGGTTCTTGAAGAACCAAAAGGTGTTAACTAGAAGGATTTTTTATTCAAATATGCTAAAAGAACCTAGTATGGTGGAATTAGTTGAGCAAGTTAAACATCAAGATTGGATGCATCTCATGGAAGGACCTATTCCCATTATTTTTTAAGAGATAGTCATGGAATTCTACTTCACTTTGGAATTCTCAGAAGATAGGATGTATCTAACTGAACAGGTCTAAGGAAAGGAAATAAAGCTAAATGAGGAAACATTCAGAAGAATTTTGGAAGTTCTTATATATGGGGTTAGAACTTTCTCCAAGAAACTTCCTTTAATAGAATGCTTAGCAAATGCATCCAAGGTCAAAGGGAAATCTGTAGCTGCAGTGACTAGGAACTCATTTAAGAGTGGGTATCAATTGATTTTTGACTTAGTGAATAAGGTAATTCTTCCTAGGTCACAAAAGAGAATCATTGTCTTAAACACTATTTTGTATGTAATGGAATGTCTTAGTAGCTTTGAATTCATTAATCTACCTTCATTGATGATAGAACACATTCACAAAGTGGTTTTTGGAAAAATAGAAAGCATGGCCTACTTTATGTATATTGGTTGAACAAGATATTTGGCCGATTTGGTATTGTCTATAAAAATGGAACCCAAGGATCTTTGATTTAAATGTTGGCATAAAAATAGTAGTCAAGACTAAATGTGTCAAATCAGGTAGCATTTATCAAAAGGACCTCAGCAAGGAAATAGAGAAACTAAAGTTCAACTTATCTGTCAAGGATGAAGAAATTAGCAATCTCCAGGTGGCAATCCAACATCTCTCCAAAAAAAGCCCATGTGACACTAAAATGCTCAGAATTGAGAATGCTGAACTGAAGAAGACGGTGTTAATCTTAACTGATGAGGTCCTTAGCCTGAATGCAGAAATAATGCATCTCAACAACAACCTGACCCAACTTATTCAAAATATTTTCCCCTATTCCTCAATTGTTAATTCCTCCTAATTCCTGAGGTTTTTTCCCCAAGAACTGTTAATTTATGCACTGCAATAACAGTTATCCTCTACTTATGATTGAATCTTTCCTTTGTGTGTTACATCTGATACCTTTAAATTGCAAAGTTGTTCTTCATGTTAGTGTTTCCCCAGTGACCATGAGTTAACTAATTTGTGCTTAATTTACTCTTAGTTTACTGTTCTCACTTTTCAATAATGCAAAAAGAGGGAATACTGAGTACATATAGTTAGGGACCAGGTACTAGGTGAATATAAATGCATGATGATAGGGGAAAAGAAGTATGATATGTTGAATAGATGAATGAAGGAAGTCATATTGACAGAGAAAAGTATACAAATGCACTAAATAAAAGTTGCATGATAACAGGCGGGAGCAAACAAAAGTTTTTGCTACAAATAACAACAAGGGACCAGGTCCATATGTTTTTTGATCATGGATGCATGATGATAGGGGAACATTCATCTTCAGAGTGGTAATCACACTAATTTGGTAGATCTACTCAGAGTTGTATGGTTGTTTTGACATTATCAAAAAAGAGGGAAATTGTTATATGTAGTTTTGATGATGAGCAACTAACTATAAGGTACCAGGTACTTGATGTTCATAGTACAATAAAGCTAGCACATATGTCTGCAAAGTTTTGTCCTCCTGTGTAACAAATGTGTTGGTGCTTCTTGTACCAATTAGGACACCTGGTCTAATGAAATTTAATCCCCAATCATCACCCAGCTATAAAAGAAAAAAAGGCTTATTCATTAGTTAGTTTTTGCATAAATCTAAAGAGTGAAAAGAGGCAACAAAAACTCCATTTCAAGATTTCTCAAGCATTGCTCATGTTCTTAACTTTGTAGTATGCTCATAGAGTGAGCGAGTGTTCTAGAGTTCTGATTTGTAGAAGAATTATTCATGCTATAAGAGGAACGTCTTGATTCGTAATTACTCGAGAGTGCTTAGTAGAGTTGCCTAAGTTTGATACCAATTAGAGTTAATCAGTATACAAGGTCCTTGGTAGAGTTTCCAAGATGAGCTTGTAGTAGAGTCATTACAAGAGAAAGAAGCTGATAGTTTGGCTGAAATCGAGTTTTTAATCAAAAGGTTAATTATAGTGGATTTCATTGGTGCTTATGAAGGGAGGTCTTGGTTTTTCTCCCTTAAGCAAGGAGGTATCCACATTAAATCTTGTGTGTTGTTTCTTGCTTGCATTGACTTTACTTTTCCTCCACTATATTGTTTGATTGCCTGTGATAGACTCTAAGGGACCTGGTCCCTCACTGTGTGTTGCAACCCTTAAGGGTTCTACTATGCTTCCCCTCCTAATTTAGAATAGTTGTCGTGGCCTGAAGGCCCATACTAAAAATTCTGCAAGGTCTTATGGGAACTCTACCCTGTTGTGATTACCATGACTAATCTGAGAGCCATTCATAACCTGAAACGCTACTGAATAAAACCAATGGGCTATAGGGGTGAAGTTAACTTCTGCTGGTAGAATCCTCACTCTCGTATGAAATACCAATTGAACTATACTGATGGCATGGACTCCTGACGCCACCCATATAAGTCTCAATACATTCTCCTTTTGTGGCCCTCGCAAAATCAATAACCTGAGATAAGGAAGACCCAGTTGCTATCAGGTGCTCTGATGTCAAAGAGAGTGGCAATGCTAGTCCTCTTATAAATCCATCCACCATGTCTTGTTCAGAAGGATATAGCATAGAAATATTCTTAGCCCACTCAACAAACCCAATATCATGCTCAGAAACAGATAAAGAACTCTGATGAACACCAATAAATCCAACTTTTTTCTGAAAACTACTTAATGATCCGAATATCATCCCTAACTATGAGGGGTCAGCAACAGACTCAAGATCCTTAGTGTTTCACCTCCAAGAGCTGAAGTAGTCATATTTCTATTAAGCCTAAGCTTGCCCCAAATCCTTTGGTTGACACTGAAGATCTTTGATATTGATCCCTGACTCTCTGGTTTGATACTACGTTGAAGCTCTGAAAATACGGGTCAAAGTCTCGTTTGCATCTATCGACCATCTAGCATCGTCCATTAGGAACATAATAGAATCAAAGAATGTGCTTGAGGCGCATAGAAATGCAGACACACAACACCGAGTCAAGAAATCAATTTTCAAAGAAAGTCCCTATAGCCTCTCAAAGATAGGTTACAGAGGTCTCCACCCTAGTCCACAGGACTCTACTAAACACTTAGCTCTTGTACTAATACATCGGTGAACCTAGGCTAAGATACCAATTTGTCACACCCAAATTTCTCAGTTCATGATGGCGCCTACTATATCCCACCAGTAGGCAAGCCAAACCCATAGTCCAGAATGGCTAGTAATGGACTACCCAAAAAGATAGAGGAAATAATGCAGAATAGATGTTATAAAAGATAAAATACATAATATAGTCCCAAAACCCAGTGGTATCAGTACAATAGATTCTAATATAATAAGAGTACAAAAATAAAATTCCAAGGGAATTACACTATTACAACTTATCTCTGAATTAAACATAGAGACTAGTCTAGTACATAAGAGGGAGGAAAGTAATACTCCAAAATTCAAGAGATCACTTTATGTTACCAAACCATGGTTTCTCCGTATGATACACACATCAACGAAGATAACCCATACTATGATATGTAGGCTATAGAAGTGTAGTATGAGTACCAAACACGTGGTAATTAGTAGGAAACTGCCAACTGATCTCCAAAGATAATATAGATATATATAACATATAAACAGAATGAAAACTGCATCCAAATGCCCAGCAACCACATAAGAAAGCCAATGGGTTAATAAGGTTAACTATCTTATTTATAACCAAGAAACTAGCATAATAAGACTAAAGAAATATTAATGATGAACTATCTTATTTCAGCCATACTCAGGAATCTCAACATTATACTGTATATCCTTGGCCAATATATGAATAAAGAGTGAAAGAAGGAAATATAATATTATACAATGCCAAGGAATGAATATACAATCTAAATAAATGAAGGAAGGGATATACGGTAATACCTTATCTACATTTATCTAGATATACATATTTATAAATATAAACAAGGTAAACTTGAAGCTCAACCTAAATCAACAGACTAGTATTTGAAGACCTCATAATCATAGTAGCAACTAGTGCTAGTATACTCAGGGTTTCTAATTCATACGTCTAATCATGAGTTAATCATGCATAATAATGAAATCATATAATATAAGTGATAGTATTATGCCTTAAATCTCGATACCGGACCATTAACCAATTTGACACAAACTAGCCATAACAATGACCATAGCAATAATAATAACAATAGTAATGACAATGCGAGTAATCGACTAGTCAGACAAATAGTACCTATCCGAGCCTAAAATGAACCCTCACCACCCCAGGCTAAAAAGGTCCAATCAATATACAACACATAACAAGGCATATTCATCACCCATATATATGCACCCCCCATAAGGAAGATAGATATAGGTGTATACTGGTGAAAGGCAATTTGCATGCAAAGATGAATGCAAGAAAATCCACAATATCATAAGAAGTAGCTGGACTCAAACTGGAGAGTATAATTAATATCATAAAATCATCACAACCATTATCATCATAATCATCCTCTGAAATCAAACAGGTCATATAAGATTATCATCATAATCATCTTGTTTCCTTGCTGGGTATATAATCATATCGTCATCATTATCATCCGGTCTTACCGTGTACATAACCATATTATCATCATTATCCTCCGTACTTTCCAAGTATATAAACATATCATAATAATTATCCTCTAGCCTTGTTGGGTATATAAATATATCAACATAGTCATCCTCTAACCTTATAGGGTATATGAGCATATCATCATAATCATCACTACATATATAACATCAATACTATAATTTGGCATCAGGTTTTACCTAGAATTCATATCATCAATACAGCATCTTCCTTTGTCCCATACCAAAGAGATGTGCATATAGATATAATAGGTGAACAAACTTAAGTCGTGGCTAAAAAGAGTGTAAATCCATAAATTCATTTCTCGATTATACTTTGGGACTAAATTATTATAAAAGTGTAGAAAGGGTTAGACTCTCTCATGACTAGAATAATTAGTAGTATCAAATCATAGAGCGAAATCTGTCTTGATCAAATCTTTAAAA
The DNA here is from genome assembly GCA_030864215.1 of Capsicum pubescens. NCBI lineage: Eukaryota > Viridiplantae > Streptophyta > Magnoliopsida > Solanales > Solanaceae > Capsicum > Capsicum pubescens. Next base: position 149,094,745 of record CM061547.1, read on the forward strand.
CATTATTATTAATCTCTTACACATAAGTTATTCATTAAGACAGGCAGTTGTTGTTATGAAGAAATTTGTTTTAAAGGTGAGAAGTAGGTTTTAACCCTTATTTCAAAAAAAATATTAATGAGATCATAATTAGCTAGAATCGCATCATATACTGATGTAATGATCATGAATGCACCGAATTTATACATGCCATCACCATTATTCAAATAATGGAACCATAAGCATTAATATATTCATAAACTACAATCGCACCTTTACATGAATAAACACCTCCCCGATGTCCAACCTATATCATAACACGGACTTGGGCCCCATAATGTGTCCGGAAGAGTTATAACATCATAATCACAGTCTTAGGCCCACATACGTATCCAAAACTCATATCAATAATCATATTTGTAAGCCATGTCTTATATATTAGCAATAGCATAACTGTAAGGCATATCACCTCAATAGGCTATCAAGCGTATCTATGAGGTATATCATATATTTAGGTCATAAATCATCTCTATGAGGCATCTCCATACAGTAGGCATGATATAAGTAAGGTATCTCACATATAGGAGGCATAATATCAATAAGGCATCTAACATCTAGGAGGCATTATATCAATAAGGCATCTCACATCTAAGAAGAATAATATAAATAAGGCATAGCTCACAACTATGAGGCATATCATATCTACAAGGCCCGTTATATCTATAGGCCATCAACCATAACTATTTCTATGTCTAAATTATTAAGCATGCCGATGGACCATATCGTAAATTAAATTTAAAAGCCATATCATAGCTACAAGCCCTTAATCACAATTCAGGAAAACCATCATCATTCACCAAGTCACGAAGTAACCTGATTCTAAGCTCAAAACTCTTAAATATGTCTATCATGCGAACATAATTTCCACAAGGGAAAACACAAGTCTTGGCCTAAGGTGCCCGAAAGAACCCACTCTAATCCTTGAATTTCATATTTAGTCAAATTCTACCCCAGACTAGGCTAAGGTATCTATATTGATTTCTAAATGGTACACAATCCATAAACAATCCTAAAATATCAATTCCACTAAGAAACATGAGCAATTAAGTCAAACTTCACCTATATTACGATTTCAAGATCACTAAAATAGTCCAAATAAGTTAATCATACTAACCACGTTTCCAATACTTAAACCACATCCCTAACCTAGCAAATATCATATACATTCTACGAATTAGCTTAATACATGAAGAAGATAGTAGGATGTTATAAATATAACAAGTATTTCACCTTACGGCTCTAATCCCTCATCTAATTCCCAAACTTAAATAATAAAAACTAAGTCAAGGTGTTCTACTCATAATCAATCTTAGAATTCTCATTCACATGCAATATACAATACCCATCATCTTACGAAGAAGAGTAGACAGAAGCCTACCTCAAAGTCAAACCGTAAATTCTTGAATCATCTACTAAATGACCATCTTTACTCCACGATCTCGAAATGCAGATACGCTACCAAAATCATAATCTATACATTATTAGGAGTAAAACACGACCCATATTGTCATATTAAGGGTCGTCTCAAATTTTGGGTCAAGAACGGGCCTATAGGGCTCGTTAATAGAATCCAAAAATTGAAATCATCACGAGGTCCTTTGAAGGACAAGAAAGTTGTGCTCAAATATTGAGCATAAACAAAACGCAATTTAGGTCTCAAATCAACCCTTAATTTTTTAGAATTCAAATTCCTAATTTCTAAGAATTTGTCAAGAAATTAAAGGAAACTTACCATGAATTCAAAGGGAAATCACAGAATAATGGATAGCCAAGTACCCTAAATCAGCTACAAGCTTAATCCCAAGCTTTGCCTCCCCTTTAGGGTTTTAGATCTTAAGAAATGGGTAAAGAATGAGATAAAATCATGGAAAGGGGGTTTTATATACCCAGACCAGGTATTCAAAAATCGTTATTATGACTAGACGGTGTTCGATTACACTAACTTGGCAATTGCACATCGGGTTGCGATCATTGCCTCCTCCACAATCGCACTATCTTTCCTTCCAAGGGTATTGTGATTGCAATTCTTGTCTGGAAATAGCCGTACACCAGCTGATAGTAGTGCACTTGGAATTTCCAAGTCCTCGGGATCTATTTCAAACCCCGTACATGCAAATAAACTATGTAACCACACTAAATTCAACGTTTTGGACTTAATGGCTCAATTGGATTTCCATCTAGTATCATTTTTACCAAATATGGGTCCCACACCTAAATTTCTAAGTTCTCAACTTTTTGACCAATAGGTCAGAATGACCCCGGATGCATCAAGACCCAAACCAAAGGTCTGCCTAGCCTAAAATCTATATTCTGGAGTTATTGAAGTAGTTAGAATTTTCATCTGAGGTCATTTACTTAGAGTTTTGGTCCAAAACCAAATCCTAACCAGGGAAAGCTCCAAAATAGGAAAATAAGCCTTAAATCCAATTAACTGTCCGATAACCAAACTGATAGTTTTGGTAAGTCATAAATGACATGTAGCCACTGTGAGAAGTCTCAAAATGCCAAAAATGCATGCAAATCAATGAAATAACTTGGAGGATCATTATAATTAGTCAACCCAAATAATATCACTAAGAACTCATACTGACCATATCGGGTCCTGAAGGCTATTTTTGGGATATCCTCGGCCTGAATCCTCAATTGAGGGTAACCAGATCTTAAATCAATCTTAAAAAACATTGTGGCACCCTGAAACTGGTCAAACAAATCATCAATGTGAGGCATAGGATGACGGTTCTTCACCGTCACCTTTTTAAGCTACCTATAATCAATACACGTATGCATAGAACTATCTTTATTCTTCACAAACAATACAGGAGCTCATTAAGGAGACACACTCGATCTAATAAAATCTTTTCCAAAATATCCTAAAGATGAGAATTAACCTCTTTAATCTCAGCAGGACATATATGGTAAGGTGCCATAGAAATAGGTCAGGTGCCAGGCTTGAGGTCAATAGCAAACTCAATCTCATGGACAGGGGGAATACCAGGCAGGGTGTAGGGAACACATCAAGAAACTCACAAACTATAGGAACAGAGCCAAGCGATGGAATCTCCACACTAGTATCACAAATATAAGCGATATAAGACTCGCAACCCCTTAAAATAAGCCTCCTAGCACAAACATAAGAAATAATCCCAGTCGGCTTACGGATAACTTCTTTTTACCACATTACTAGGGGTATGCCGAGCATGTCTAGGGTAACGGTTTTGAAAAAAATATCCATGATTTCTTGATAGTGGGATAACCAGTCCACCTAAAATTACTTCAAAATTTATCATATCCAGAATAATAAGATCAACATAAGTATCAATAACTCTAACATTCACAGCATATTATCTAAAAAATTGATCCACTATTAAAGAATCAACCACGGGATTAGAAACGCGTAATGGCACAGATAATAAGTCACAAGACAACTCCAACTATGGTGCATAATAAGCAGATATATAAAAATAAGTGGATCCTGGATCAAATAAAGCAAGGGCCGACTAGCGGCATACCAAAATCATACCCATAACAACAGCATCTGAAGTCTCAGCCTTGGGTCTAGAAAGTACTGCATACAACTGACCACGCCTGCCACCTGGCTGGGTACCAAACCGACCTCCTAGACTAACTTCCTAAGAACCTCCTCGAGTACCCTTGAAACTACCCCTACAACCCTGAGAACCACCTTTATCTGAAGGATAAACTGCTCTTATAGGGTGACCACTCTGAGCTAAAGCAACAATCACCCCACGACTAGGGAAATATTGCAAATAGTGACCAAGATCTCCACAACTATAACATGACACCTTAGCTAAATCAAAACCAACAGATCAAGATGACCAAAAATAATCACCACATCTAGAATGACCATATGATGAACCTCTTGAAGACTGACCACTGCCCTTACTAGGGCTATCACTAGTAATAGGCTAACCTCTATCAGTAATCTGAAGCACTTCCTAAACAAGTTGACATTGCTGAATATAAGGCTGATAAGACGGATACGAAGGATACCTACTCTACGAACTGATACCTCTGGGTCGGGAACTATAATAGCTCCTACTCAATCTACCCTAAAACCTAGGCCTCTTATCACATCCCTCACAACCTTCATGGTGTATCTCTTTTATCACCCAAGTGTGATCCAATACCTCAGCAAAAGACCTACCCATAATAACTAAACTCTGAGTAGATATATGAATTAGGAGTCTCAACTCACTAACAAAGCAATAAACTCTCTTTTACTCAATGTCCAAAATAGAAGTAGCATGTCAAGCTAACTCATGGAAACAGGCCTTATACTCAACAACTGTCATGGTGCCCTTTTCCAACCTTGAGAACTGATCTCTCAAACAATCTCTAAGGCCGAGAGGCATCTACTTCTCCAAGAACATCTTGGTGAACTGAGCCCATGTCAAGGAAGAAGATCCAGCTATCTATAATCCATATAACCTCTTCACTAATGTGGAATAGCTAAGTCCAACTAAATTATGGTGTAATCAACACCACGAGTCTCAATATATGCACTAGAAAATATAGGAAAAGACAATCTCAAGAATCTACCCAATATATTTTACTCCTTAGAAGACATAGCAAGCTGAGAAACTACCGGCTGAGCAACTATCGGTGTAGGAAGAACCTCAACTGTTGGAATCGCAGCTATATGTTATGTCCTTACCTTAGTACCACCCTGATCTGTAGACAATGCACCATTATATGGAGCACCACCAACTAAATCAAAAATTTAAACCAATGCATCTCTAAACACTGAAGAAGAAATAAAACCTGGTGGAGTTTGTACTAGTCTCTGGCCCATTGCTGGCTGGGGCAGAAGAACCTCTGGCTTAAGATTGGGAATAGGACCTAGGAAGGTGGCCTGTCCTGGACCCTAGATGGGGACACATCTTGCAATTTTCCACAACATCTAGGTCATCCACCAACAAGATTAACACCCCTGGGCTCTCTCTTGGGACCCTCATCTCATGTAGAGGTAGCACATGTCCTAGCCATCTACAAAAGAGTAACATCAAGGGAATACTTATACAAACTAACTCATACTCTTAGCAAGATATAAGTGAAAGAAGTGATGAACTCCTAAGAATGTCCCATAGATTTTAAAGATAGGAAACGAACATCGTCGCTCTGATTCGCAGGACTCTACAAGACACTTGCTCTTATACCAACAATATTGGTGATATTTATGCTCTGACACCAATTTGTCACAACCCCATTTAGAATCCATAATGGAACCTGCTCTATCCCACTAGTAGGTAAGCCAAATCGTAACCCAAATCTAAATGCAATGGGTTAACTTGGTGGAAAATGCCCAATCATAGGCAAAAATCAATAACATAACTGAAAAATAGATAAAACATTCGACATAGATAGAAACAATCAATACAAGATACCAATACAAGAGCATCTAATAGTATTACATCTTAAAGACTTAGAATAATTGACATTATCTATCTCAATAACAAAAGATGACTACCTAAAGATAGAAGGAAATAGGTGACTCCGACTCTAATAGCTAACCCTATCTCCAAATATCAACACAGCACGATCAATGATCAATAGGGACATCTAGTACTTGGATCTGGACCAAAAATATATAGAAGTATAGTATGAGTACCAAAACAACGGGTACTCAGTAGGCATTATCGGCCGACTGAGCTAAACATGATATAAATGTGATAAAATACAAGATATCATAACTAAGTCAAGGGACAAAAATAAACTTGAATTACCTCTAATATCGCTTCACATAATAAGTAATTTATCCGGAATAATAATATATCACAAGGAATCAATACATGACAACATCTCCCTGCATATAAGTAAATAAATCACAATAATAACGTATCACAAGGCATCACAAAAGCAATCACAACATTCGGTCATTTAACCATCATTTGATAATGTACCTACATCCCATAATACTTTCATTATTTAACAACCATATCATCGATACTCACTAGTTAACATTTATTAGATAACCATCTCTTATTAACAAATCATTTTGACTACTAGTCATCATATAACCTCTAGTCATCATTTAACAACTATTCACCACATATCCACTAATCAGCATTTATTTGATAACCATCATTTATCAACTAACATCATTTATTAACTAATCATCCTTTACCAACTAATCCTTATTTATCAACTAGTCATGATTAGTCACTTAAATAATATCCATCACTAATCCTAATTTATCACTAATCATCAACTATCACTAATCTTAATTATACCATCTTCTAATTGTTTACCACTTTTGGGCTATATCCGACATCCCTAATATCAACATGATACCCAACTTTGAATATGATATATATATATATACATATATATACATTTATATATATATAATAATTATATTATAATAAATAGCCAAACTCAAATTGGTAGATGTACACATAGGTACATTGGCATAATCATCCTCCGGCCTTGTCGGGTATTAATGTATTATCATAATCATTCTCTAACCTTTTCGGGTATCAATGCATCATCATAATCATCCTTTAGCCTTGTTGGGTATCAATGCATCATCAGAATCATCGTCTAGCCTTATCAGTTATAAGAAACATCAACATCATCATTCAAAATTGAAAAGGATATAATCAATATCAACATCATCTTTTGGAATTGAACCGGGTATATATATATATCCAGACTTGAACCCATAGCCCCATCATCATATTCGATGACATAATCAATAGCATAAGTGCTAATATAGTCAAGTATCATGAATTCTAGTAGAATGACAAGATCGTTTCCCATAAAATCAATAAGCATGACTTCTAGAATAATTAATAACACAATTGCTAACATCGTCAATAAGAATGTTTTCTAGCATAATTACTAGCATAACTATTTAGAATGATCATAATCATAAGTAATAGAATAGGTAATAACTTATCAATAGCATGGTCAAAGGCTTACCATTAGCATAATAGATAGCAAATACATGGCACGACCAATATCTTGTTGTAATATGATTCATCTCTTATCATAGCATAAGTGATAATCAAATATATTAGTTTATGAAAATTACTTCTAATGTCATTATTACCATAACCATCAAGTGTCAAGGTTCTGCAATATTGACTCAAAAGGGCATTCTCTTGGTATTTAATAAGCATATAAGGGTTTCAAGAGATCTAATCATAAATCTTTACTTAAGGTGGTTCAAAGAGCCCACTTTTAAATCTGCAAAATATACTCTAAGGTGAATTCTACTCCGTTCTAGGCTAAGTTATCTAAATCCACTCTTAGATGTAAAGGAAGCCACAGTTAGCCCTAAGGTAATGGTTCTTCCCAATCACAAAGAAACAATAATAACAACAACCTAACCAGTATAGTCCTACCTCATGGGGTTTGGGGAGGATAAAGTGTATGCAGATCATACCACTACCTCAAGTGAAGTAGAGAAGTTGTTTCCAATAGACACTCGGCTCAGGACAGATAACAGTATAACAAACATGAAAACATTAAATCATATAAACTAACAAAGTATACAAAATAAACTAACATTGCTTGATAATATAGGAAATAATACAACCCCAACACAATATTATTAACAATCTATCCGAAATCATAGACATCACTCAAACACCACGAACAAGAAACTCCAAATGTACACAAAGTACTCTTTCCTACTGCTATAGTCATACTCCTACCCACTAACCCTCTACTCTAATTCGCATCCTCCACACCTTCCTATTAAGGGTCATATCCACCGTAAGCTTAAACTTCTCCATATCATGCTTAATTGCATCCCTCAAATATTTCCTTGGCCTAACTCTACCCCACCTAAAACTATCCATAGCCAACCTCTCACACCTCTATATTGGAGCATCCGAGCCCCTTCTCATCACATGCTTGAACCAATATAACCTCACTTCTTACATATTGTCCTCTACCAAAGCCACTCATATCTTCTCATGAATAAATATTTTCTAACCCTATCTCTTCTACTAAGGCCATACACCCATCGCAATATCCTTATCTATGCCACCTTCAACTTTTAGATATGGGAGTTCTTAACTGGATAACACTCTGCTCCATACAACATTATCGGTCGTCTTCTACTCTATAGAACTTTTCTATAAGCTACAGAAGCACCTTTTTATCACATAATACTCCTGAAGCGAGCCTCTATTTCAACTAACCTGCACCAATATGGTGCGTGACATCCTCATCAATGGTTAAGCCAAAATACTAAGGCAACCTCCTTTAATGTAAGAAACCAAAGTCAATCTTTCCCTAAGCATGGGTATCTAAAGCATTTTTTCCTAACTTGAGTGATATAAGGCATTCTCATTATAAACATGAGTAAGTAAGTCCAATCCACCTAAGGCATAACAAAACGAGTCAAGGGTTTCAACTCTATGGTTTCAAATTAGCCCAAACGGACCAACAAACTCAAGTCTTGCATTTCATCAATCTAACACCTGAAACCCATCCAAAATCTAACACAATATCATAAGAATACTATGAGATAGCTCAATCTAACAAGCAATAAACCTATCCTACCTCGATGCCGAAGAAAGCTCAACGATCCATTAAACCACCTTTTTCCCTTTTGAAAAGCCTCTTCAAGGTTCCAAGCTATCAAAAACACATTTTACTCATCAATACGAGAATAACAATACATATATTGCACTCTTTTGATTTGGGTCCAAAAATCACACAAAAACTCTATGTGGGTCCCAGTTATAGAAATTGTGCATCCAAATCCAACCCAACATTCTTACATGATTAAGGAATCATTACCCTCAAGAATGGGTAAAAACCAAGCTAAATTGGGAATGAAATCAAGCCCTCGAGATTTTGGTATTTTGAGCAATAAATCAAGAAATTTCATCAAGAAAGAGTTAATTCTTTCCTCAAATTAGAAAATAATCACGAGATTATATGCTAATCAAGCTCCCAAGTCATCCACAAGTCTCAATTTTAAGTTATCACACTATTTAGGATTTTTGGCTCTTAAGAAAGTGATGAACAATGGCCATAATTATGGAAAAGGGGTCCTTTTATACCAAGTCCAAATACTCAGGGGTTTCCATTGCAACCTCGAGGTTGGTGATTGCACCATTTTTTGTCTTCCACACAAGTCGCAATTGTAACACCGCTATAACATTCATGGTATATTCTATGCTCGAGTGAGTTGTGATTATAGTTCAAAGAGCAGCTATCGCGGTGCACCAGAAACTAGTGGAGAGACCATGGAAGACCAATAACAAAATCCATATTAATCACTTCCCATTTACATAAGAGCAACTCAATTTCTTGAGATAAACCACTAGGCCTCAAGTGCTCAACCTTTACTTGTTGACACACCATGCACTTAGCCACAAAATTAGCCACATCATTCTTCATGTTATTCCACCAATAAATCTCTTTGAAATCTTGGTACATCATCATCAAACCAGGATAAATATTATATCTCGACTCATAAGCTTCAGCCAAGATTATCTTTTGCAACCCATCTACATCGGGAATATATAATCTACCTTGGTACCTTGGTGACCTACATCATCCTTGATCTACATAAAAGTTAGATCGAAGACCTGTTTCTCCTTCACCTCTGCACCAAGAGATGACTTCACCACCTTTTGCACAATTACACCACTATCCTCAGGGTCTAAGAGACGAACTCTAAGATTATCCAAATGGTGAATATCCCTCACCAAACCTTTCTTTATCTTAACAACATGAGATAATATCCCTATGGATAACCTGTAAGAGCATCAGCAACCATATTAGCTTTACCTATATGATAATAAAGACTTATGTCATAGTCCTTGAGAAACTCAAGCTATCTCCTCTACCTGAGATTTATCTCCTTCTGGGTGAACACATACTGCAAACTCTTATGGTCTGAGAAGATGTCAAAATGAACCCCATACAAATAGTGATGCCAAATCTTAAAAGCAAAGATCATTTCCAATAATTCCAAATCATGAGTTGGATAATTCTTCTCATCTATCTTTAATTGCCTAGAAGCATATGCAACCACCCTACCATGTTGCATAAATACACAATCCATTCCTACCTGAGATGCATCACAATAAACAATGAAACCATTGGTACCCCAAGCAGAGTCAAAATTAGAGTTGAAGTCAACTTATCCTTAAACTTCTCAAAACTACCCTTACGAGCATCAGACCATATAAACTTTACCTTTTTGAGTCAGATTGGTCAATAAGGCCGCAATAGAAGATAAACTTTCCACAAACCTTCTAAAATAACTGGCTAAACCCAAGAAGCTCTGAATATCGGTTGGAGTCGAGGGTCTAGGCCATTTCTTAACCATCACAACTTTTTTTGGATCCACCATGATCTCTTTACTTGAAATAACATGACCCAAATAGGTAAAAACATTCAACTAGAACTCACACTTTAAGAATTTTGCATACAATTACTGATCCATAAGGGCCTGCAACGCTATACGGAGGTGATCAGCATGATCCACCTCTCTCTTAGAATACACCAAAATATCATCAATAAACATAATTACAAACAAATTTAAGAACTTACAAAAGACCCGGTTTATAAGATCCATGAATGTTGTAGATACATTAGCCAAACCAAATGACATCACCAAAAACTCAAAATGACCATACCGGGTTTGAAAAAATATCTTATAGATATACACCTCCCTAATCTTCAACAGATGGTACCTACACCGAAGATCAATCTTATAAAAGTAATAGAACCCTGAAGATGTTCAAAGAGATCATCAATCTTAAGAATCAGATACTTATTCTTTATGGTCACCCTATTCAATTGGTGATAATCTATACACATCCGTAGGGACCCCACCTTTTTATGTACGAAGAGAACTGGAGAACCCCAAGGAGAGACACTAAGAAGGATAAAACCTTTATATTAAAGATCTTTCAACTGCTCCTTAAGTTCTTTCAACTCAACCAGATCCATTTTGTAAGGAGTGATAAAGATAGGAAAGTGTCCAAAAAAAGATCAATCCCAAAATCTATTTCCCTATCTGGAGGAACACCGGGAAGATCGTCGAGAAACACTTCAAGAAACTCACAAACCACAAGGACAGATTGCAAAGAAGGACCCTATGAATTACAATCTTTAACATGCACTAAATGGTATAGACACTCCATGGAAATCAATTTCCAGGCTATAAGATAAGATATAAACCTTCCCTTGGGAACTAGGGAACTACCTTCCCACTAAATCACTGGCTCATTTAGGAATTGGAAACTAACCCTTTGGGTCTGATAATCAAGATATGCATAGAATGAGTGTAACCAATACATCCCCAAAATCACATCAAAGTCTAACATGTCCAATTTAATTAAGTCCACTAACGTATCCCTACCATAAATAGATACCACACAACCCTTATAGACTCTTTTATCCATAATAGAGTAACCCATTGGGGTAAACATAGAAAAGTGATCAGGAATACACTCAAGATCAAAATCAAAATGAATAGCCACAAAAGGAGCCACATAAGAAAGAGTAGATCTGGGATCAAGCAGACAATATATATCACAAGAGAAGAGTTTTAGCATACCGATAACAATATCAGGAGATGCATCATAATCGTTACGGTTGGCAAGAGAATATAGACGGTTCCAACCAGTGTCAGAGCTAGAAGTATCACCCTTTGGTGTAAGAGATAAGGAAGCAACAATCGAGACCCTATTAGCCCCAATAGCAATATCGCCTGAAGGACAGTTCTTCTAACTGTGTCCAGGTTGACCACATCTGAAACACTTATTCCTTCCTTTATTACAAAATCCATAATGCACATGCCTACAAAAATAACAAGGGGGATAAGATGGAGTCGACTGAGCCCCACTGGCTTGAGATTAGGCACCTTATGCCTTAAATACACTGTTGCTCTAAAAAAGCATTGACTAGATATCTAAAGACATGGAGAATTAGCTATAGAATATGAACTAGAACTCCCCCACTTATTCTTAGACCATTGCCTTCCATCTCTACCACTATTTTGCTGGCCACCACCCAGCTCAGAAAAACTGGATCTTTTACTTTGCCTCTCCCCTATTTTGGCTTGTTTCTTTTTTCCCTCATTGGCCTATTGCATATATACCACAAGTCAAGATATATCGATGTCACTTATTAGAAAGAAGGCCTTATGCTCCAACACCAAGTCTCGATACAAGGCCGATGCAAACTTTTTTATCTTAGCCCTTATGCTAGACACAAGCTCAGGGGAATAATTGAGAAACTAATGAAATATCAAGGAATACTCCTCTGCAGTCATCTTTCCTTGCTAGAAATTCACAAACTCCTCAGTCTTTGCCTTTCTCAATTCCTAAGGAAAGAAACGATCAAGAAAAGCAATAGAGAAATCCTTCCATAAAGCCAACTCTGCATCATCTCCCATAGATTGGTCCTACTCCTCATACTGCTAATATATCATATCCTTCAGCTAGTATACAACAAATTCTACACCCTTAAAGTCAAAAGCATAAATCACATAAAAAAATTTCTCTATCTTATCTATGAACCCTAAAGGATCTTCCACAACCTTGGAGCCAATAAAGGTTTAAGGATTAAGCCTCGTAAATTGGCCAACCCTAGTGACCTTAGAAGAATTCATAGTAGCACCAGCAAAATCCATCTAACGTAATAGAGATATCACCAACTGGGTCAACAGATAAGTGAAATAGAAGAACTCAACATTGGTAATACTCTTGGAGGTGACCAAGAAGGAGTGTTACCAGTGGGAGAAGGATTAGTGGGGACTGATGGAACTCTACTAGGGCAATTAGAATCAATGGCCCTAGACCATTTCTGAACTCTATGAGTAGGACAAGCCCCATCCACATTATCCTCATATGGGATAGTGGAGTTTCCACGAACATCATATCTTTTAGAAGGAATGATTTGAAAATCAAAAAAATAAAAATTAGAGAAGATTTCAACACCCTAGATTCTACAACTCAAAAGTAGATCACAAAAAGGGAAACATTCCTAAATGCCTCATAGTTTTTCTCTTATAAGTATGGCATGCTACACACCCATAAAAGAGACTCTACTTTACATAGCTTTGTGGAAACCCAATGATACCAAACCTAGGCTCTAATACCAACTTTGTCACAACCCAAACTAGGGCCTGGCTGTGACGGATATCTCAAGTCAACGGAGGATCGAAGACCACCCTCATTGCCTAAACACACAGAATATAACTCACCTAGAAGTAGAAAAAATCCAAAAATATAACAAGATAGAAGAAGAATAAACTAAATACAACTAATAGTACCAATCATAAAAAAACCAATCAATAATACACATAATTATATATGTAGTTTGCTAAATTTTCACTATCTTATACATAAGGGTAAATGTGTGCTTAACTATTCCATGGGTGTTATCCTAGAAATAGGGGATGCCTTGATTTAGGTTGTGGTTGCTAAATGTCAAACACACCCATTAGGTAATCAAGAAAATAAATGGGTGAAATTTTGGTGTTTTGTTGAAAGGCTAATATCAAAACCTACCCATATTTGAACTACTAAATGGATGTAGATAATTAGATCCCATATGTTACTCCCTTAGTAATGCATAATCCCAAGATCCGCGCATAATTGTTAAAACTCTAATTATTCGTAGCCTCAAATTTATATTAGAAAATCCCAAAAAGAAATATTATTGAAGGAACACACCTCCCCCATTTTATATTTTTGTATAATTTATTTGAATTTAACTTGTATCTAAAATTTCAAATTAAATTGATCGCCACTCACATTGTACCTCATGGATTCGACCCTAACTCCAAAGTTGGATACATATATTGAGGAAAATTGTCTTGCACTCAAATTTATGTGTAAGATGAGCATTATCAATAACATAGATTAGTAAGTCAAACCAAGTGACAATTTCAAAATTCATAGCCATTTACACAAGCGGGTTGAGGGAACACAATTATTCAAAACCAATTTCAAATTTCAAAACACCAATTTAGGGAAAACCATGGCCCCATAGTTTATTCACCATTCACATGCAACCCACAAGTTCAAAACCATTAATAAATCATAAGCAATAATAATAAATTAGGGGAAAATAATTTAAGAATCAACCATGTCAAAACCCTCAACCATATCAAAACCCACATTCAAAACCATCTAATTAAACCATTTAAATACATGTTTTTCATAAATAAATAATTTGGTAAGAGAAACTTCCTGAAATACAATGATTTATGGAGAGAATTCAACCCTAGAGCCCTTAGATGACGAATTTCTTGGAAATGCTAAGTATCTTGACTTTGGAGAATTTAGAGAGTTTTGAGAGTGTTTTGATTGTGTTGTGTATGAGAGATAATACCCTTGAGTTCTTTATGGATGTGTGTCTAAGTAAGGGAAAAGTGAAACTGAATAGAAAGCCCTTAATAAAAAGACTGAAAACTAACCGCCCAATCACTATGGGTGACCTTACGACTCATAAGGTTAGCTTATGACTGGTACGGTCCCACTCGTAGTCTGATAGTGTTCATGATAAACAATACTGACTTGTCTATGATTCATACCATACGACTTATACTCAACCATAATGACTCGCATGGTCTAGTCATTGTCAAAGAAGAAACAATTGGGTATCACACGGGTTAGTCTATGGAAGACACCATATGACTTATTTTGATTCTTTATGACTCGTAACCCCCTAGTCATAGTCATAGTATAAACTCTAGGCTAGTCTACTGGACAAGCTACGATTGGGTCCTTAAGACCCATTAAAACTCCCTACAACTCGTATAGAGAGTCGTAGTCTGGGTAGTGAGGATAAAATCTCAAAAATTTTTAGGGACTAAAATCCAGGGTGTTATAGTATATTACCTTTATATTTTCTTATGAGTAGCTAAATTCCCAACTAGGGTTTATGTATAAATGAATAGTGATAATTGTATCGGTGTTGTTTGTTTACCTTTTTAATTGATTAGTTGTTATGTGTTTAACTTGTACTTCGTGTTGTTAACCTATAATAAGAGGTTGCAAACGTGATTTAACCTTATATCCCTTATCATCTTTAACAAAGTGGATAAAGGTGAGAAGTAGTGTTTAATAATAATTTGATGATTATCATTTGATAGTAGTTCTTAGACATAAGACTACTAAATTAAGGTATTAGGTAGGTAATGAAGTAACACTTTTGAGGTATTTGAAAGAACCCACTTACAATGTTTAAAGATTTATTGAAAGATTATCATTAAAATATAAGACCTACCCCACCCATAGCTATTAATAGAACTTATGCAAATATCCAATAACCCATGCATGTGCCAACTCTCATAAAAGCATAATCCCAAGTATCTTTACTTCTTAATTACATACTCTAGAACTAACTCTTGCAAGCTAATCATGTATTTGACAAATTAAACACAACAACATTTGCATTACTCCCACATTTTACTTTATTGCATTATTTTTAGAATCACAAGCAAGCATCCAGTAACTTTTGATACTCAAAGGAGAACCTAATTGCCTTCATTCCCTATAAGATCAACCTCGACTCTAAAGTTGGTTAAAATATACTTCTAGCAACCGTATATATCTTGGCGGGTGTATTTAAGAGTTATCATCAGCCTATGATGCCTACTAAAGTTGCATTTGTTTTTATTAAGATTCAGATATTTGAATCTGAATGCATATCTAAATAATTAAGATGTTGTCTTCAGATCTAAAATCTAAATAGTTAAGACTATTTGTTTTTCAATATATGAATAGGCAAAATTTATTTATTTGCATATATAATAAAAAAATATAACTCAAATATAAAATAATTATATATTAGAAAAATATTTGATTTAATATAATAAAATTATTATTTGATTGAAAAAATACTTGCATCTGTTAGTGATAACGAAGATGGTTTGTAATTCTGGTGGTGGTGGTGGTAATGATTGATGTTAGTGATTATTAATGTTGGTGGCGATAGTAGTGATGATAGAGATGTTTGTTGTTGAAGCGACTATTTTGATGGTGGCGATTGGTAGTGAAGTGAAGTTGGTTGATGTTAGTAGTTGGAAGTGTTGATTGTGATAACTTAAAAATGAATGCATGATGGTTGTCAATGTGTTGGTGGTAGTTGGAGATGTTGTTATCTATGATTGTGGAGATGATTATTAGTATATATGTAATGTAGCAATGATGGTGGTTGAAGCGGTGGTAGAAGTGACAACATCGGTGACAATGGTGGTGGTGGCTGAAGAATGTGTGGATGTTGATGATGTGTTAGTGCTAGTTAGTAGTTGCGCGAGTTGTAATACATGAGTTGGTTAGTAGTTGGGAATTGTTGATAGTGGTTAATAATAGTGGTGGTGTTGACATTGGCGTTGGCATTAATGGTGGTGATAGCAGTAGATATAATTAAAATAATGGAGGTGGTGGAAATAGTAACAGATGAAAATAGTGGTTAGTAGCAATTATGATTGTGAATATTGGTTGTGATGGTGAAGATGGGTGGTGGTGGTGGTGGGTGGTCGCAAGGTAGTGGTTAACAAGGGTGGTGGTAGAGATGGTTAGTGGTGGTGACTGATGATTATGGATAGATTGGTGGTGAATATTTCCAACACAAGAATACCTCTTAACGATTAAGACTTAGTTCCAGATGTGAATGATTAAGACCTATTAAGAGCCAAAATCTTAATGAAAAACAAATGCACTTACTGGTCTGAAGTTTGAAAGATTCAAATTCAGACCTCTATTAAGTGCAAATAAATAAGGCCTAAGTACCTCATGTTTCGTACTCATACTACACTTTTTTATCTTTTTCCCTAATGCAGATCCTAGTAAAAGTCATCATTGTTGACGACGCCCTCGATCTAAGTTGTTGACTAGAGATTGGGGTGAGCTTTCAAGGTTTAGAGTTGATCCTTCTCCTTTAGTTTAAGTACTAGTATTAGTTTGTGTATTTGTAGGATTCTTTATTTATTGTGGTACCTATCTTATATTCTTTGTGTATAGTGCCTCTTATACTAGCCTTACCAGGCCTTTGGGGATCGTTTTGTGTATTTTGTCCCTTTCTCTTCTTTTTTATGCCATGCTTGTATATTTTTCTCTTATAGATGCTTTAAATTACTATTTTATCCTTATTTCTCTCTCGTCAACCTATTATCCAATTACTCATTATTCCAAACTATGGTTTTGGCTTACCTATAAGTGGGTTAAATTAGATTCCATTATAATTTTACCTTAGCCATGCCTGGCATATCCTTAATTTTATGGTAGGGTGCTTATAGTTGCACACCGACGAGGATCATTTCTTATATTTGGAATAGAATAGTGGTATCAAAAGGGTGTATGGCTTATCTTGCATATGTTTGAGATGGTAGTATCAAGATTCCTTTGCGTGATTTTGTTCCTTTAGTACGTGAGTTCATGGATGTCCTTACTACGACCTACATGATCTTCCTTTTGAGAATTATATATACTTTGTTATTAATATTCAGCGAGGCATCCATCCCATTTCTATTGAACCTTAGCGTATGGCTCCTGCCGAGATAAAGGAGAAGAATGTCCAGCTTCAGGATCTTCTAGGTATGAGATTTATTAGACCAAATTTCTGGTCTAGGGGTGCTCCTATTCTATTTGTGAAGAAGAAAGATGGTTCTATGTGTATGTATATCAATAACAGGTATCTGAAATAGGTAACAGTAAAGAACAAGTATCTTATGCCACTAGAATAACCCTCATGGTCATTTTCTGTGCCGTCATGGATTTTTGGTGTCTAGAGCTTTTCTACAACTAACCCAAGTTATTTATGACCTGCTGGGACTGATAGTTTGGTTCCCAGATTATTCATTTGAGAATTTTAGTAATATCAAATATACTGTGGAATATTTAATGTAAATTGGCATTTGGTAGATGTATAATTTATTACCCTTCTAAAATATTTTTAACTTGTGTAAAAAATTCTTTAGTTATGATATATTTATATTACTTTGTAATAGTTTTTATAGTCTATTAACATTTTAAGCAGAGATAGTGAATCAAGAAATGTTAAAATATTATTATTACTATATAACATAGGTTTTATTAGAAATAAGTTACTATTAATTATGGTATATTCAAAATATTATATTTATTCTACCATGAACCTATGCAATACCCTAATATATTTATAATAGGACAATTTAAATAGGTGATAGCAACTCCCTTTCCATGTGGAAGGAAAGGGAGGTTACAACAAATGATATTAAGTGGTGTTATACCATAATTTGCATAAGATTAGTGGGCAATTAAGTAGTGGGGTAGGTATTTAAGCAATTGTATTAGCTAAATTCATGGAAAATCACTTAGAATTGTAATATTTATCTTGTTATCCACAAACATCATATTTTGCTTTGTATAAGTCATATCAACTTAAGTTTTTAGGAAAAATTTTACTTGTTTTAAATTTCCAAAAAGAAATCAAGTTATTCAAGATCGGGTTTAGTCACTATTCGGAGGCTTCACATAAAGATAATTTATCTTTGGCATCCAAGTAATCTAGGGTTACCCTACCTTTAGATTGAGCTTATTTATGGTAATTGTGTACTATTATGCTAGTTTTGGAGAAATACTTGTAGTTTACTGACACGACCCGAATCGGAGCCTTGTGGTAATGGGCATCCCAAGTCCAACCAGAACCAAGGACCACCCCCGTTACCCAACCCAACCTCCAAACACGTACCCTGAGTCGTATGAATTCCGAACATATAACAAGATAAAGTTTTGTATATCTCAAGACTTTAAGATAGGACTATAAGCATAACCAACCCAAGCAAGTCCAACATCTAATACCCAACCAATAACCATACCAAAACAATAACCAAGTAGAAGTCCATAACATAATAGGATGGAACAATCATAAATACAGTCAAATGGTATCAGCCCCAATACCAATGTCAATACTAAGGATGACACCACTGCAGACACCGCCCATACCAACCCTTAGTAGTTTCACAAAGCCTCTAACCAAAAGTAAAACAATATCCAGTTGAGACATGCCCCCAACCATATCCAAAACCAATGTCTATGAAATAATCAGAGTATGTAAAAATATCCATGATATGAAATGGAGCCTTCCGGATTATGGAAGCTCACCACATTAATCCAACAACTTCACGAATCTGATCACTGAGCAGGAGGATTAGAATGGTTGGTTCCTACATCGTATGGAGATACAGCTGCCCAAAGATGGGTTAGCGGGTGAATGCAAGCATGCACTCAGGATAAGGATAAAATAATGCCAACATTTAAAACCAAGTAAACCAACTATATGCATTCACAACCATACATACATATAAATATAACCATGCTGGGAAGGGGAACCGGGTTTAGCATGCCATTAAAACCATTACTTGGGTATGTGTAACTTAACCATCCTAGAACCACCCATGGGCTATATAGGTCCATTGTAATCCCCTGAATGGGCCCCAATATGTGTAGCTGTATGAACCGTAGATACCATAGGAGTAGGGGATTCCCAAGTGCCCTTTGGTTTCCATGATACATATGTACAAGTGTACTTAGATGATTACTTTGTACCCTGTAAGTATCATATATGGTCGCCATGAACAATCCTCATGTCGACAAACATAAGTTTCCAGTGTCCAACCATTAGACTCACACCTTCACGGTTAGCTATCACACCCTGCCATTATTACCCAATTAAAACCATTACCACACAACCAAACCACCACTTTCATTTATTATTAATCGGGGATATAAGTAGTGGTATCATCATACTGAGTATAGCTTGCAAGCAATGTCCTTATCCATCCTTTTTAAGATAAGGGATTTCCATGTACCCATAGATTACATTAGCAAGTTGACTTGGGGGAAGCCCATGTACCCCACTAGTTATCATTAATAATAAGTTTGCTTGGGGGATTCCCTTGTGCCCCACAAGGCTTTCAATTAGACCAACCAAAATAACCAAGACCTTACTACTTATCAATTTCAAACTATTTAAACCATTTATACCACATAGGGTTGCATTACCGAGTTATACCATGCAATAGTTTAATGAAAGTCCAACAATTTAACCAAAAACATTATCATAGGCATTTTATCAAACATGTTGAGGGCATAGTGTTTCCAAAGCCAAAACCAAGTACTAATAAACCATTCCCATGCAACCAATTGTTCAAACCATCATTATAATATAAAAACAATAAGTAAAAGACTTGGGAAAACCATAACAAACCAATGTAACCAAAACCCCAACATATATTTGAGAAACCCAAAACCATACAACATTTATGACATAAAAACAATTCATAAAACATGCCTTTAGTTGGAACTAACAATAAGGGAGGAGAAAATGCCTTAGATTGAGAAGAAGATGAGAAGAAATCACCCCTATGATCCTCAATTGATCACCTTGAAGGAAACCCTAGCTTTTGCTTAACCCAAGAGCCTTGAGAATTTTGAGAGAGTTTCTAAGTGTTTAAGATTATAGGGAAATGATGTCCCGAGAGTTATATAAGTCATGGGGTCATAATAGGTTAAGAGGAGAAATGTCCAGATTACCCCCAACTTAAACTGTATAAAATCCCAGCAGGAAGGTACGACCACCCTACCTAAATAGTACCCTAGGGTACGAGTGGTACCTTAACTCATATGTTGGGCCTTACCTTGGACCCCCATACTGACCAACATACGAACACATATGGACCAACTTGTATCTTAACATACGAGTAGTACCCCATAACCCGTACCTTGGACAAAATGCACTAGACTAGACATAAGGCATCATACGATCTATCCACATACGACTCATACCTTAACAAATGACTAGTACGGAGTCCACTCGTACCTTAGAAAGTAACCAATCCAAACTATAATGGTCACCCTATGAACAAGACCCGACCAATCGTACCCCATCATATGACTAGTACCCCTTAGTCGTATGATGTTCAGAAGCCAAAAACTCAAGAAATTTTTTATGGACCAAAACCCAGGATATTTCCGTCTCCCCCACTAGGACCATTCATCCCCGAATGACGGATGAGGTAACACAAGCATGAATAACACCCAATCATAACCATTCCAACCTTTAACTAAGTTAGAAAACAAAGATGTGATCAAGAACATATACCTTTCACATGAATATCCACAACATAAAACAAGTACGGATACTTGGACCTCATGTCCTCTTCCGCTTCCCAAGTAGCTTCTTCCACCTTGTGGTTCCACCATGAAACGTTAACCGAAGCAACATCCTTGGTCCACAATGGGTAAACCTGATGATCTAAGATTTCATTTGGGAACTCCTCATAAGACAGAGAATCTGATATACCCAATCCATCCAAAGAAAAGACCGATAAAGGATCACCTATACACTTTCTCAACATAGAGACATGAAATACCAAATAATTGGAGCTCAAAACAAGAAGGCAACTCCAATTCATACACAATATTACCAAACCTTCTTAATACCACATAAGGACCAACATACTGGGGACTGAGCTTCCCCGTCTTCCCAAACCACATTACTCTCTTCATGGAAGACGCCTTTAGGAACACCCTATCCCCAACCTCAAATGTCAAGTCCCTATGCCTAACATCTGTATATGACTTTTCATAACTTTGGGCATCCTTAAGACTATCTCGAATCACCTTTACCTTTTCAATAGCTTGGTAAACTAAATTTAGTCCAAAGTATCCACCTCACTAAGCTCGAACTCCCAATAGAAGATCTATACCTCCTACCATACAACACCTCAAAAGGAGCCATCCCAATGTTAGAATTGTAGCTATTGTTGTAAGAAAACTCTACAAGAGGTAGATGCTCAACCCAATTACCACCATAAACAATCACACATGAACGAAGCATATCTTCCAATGTCTGAATAGTCTTTTCTGCTTGCCCATACATCTACAGGTAAAAATAAATAGTCAGAGTAACCTTAGTACCCAGCCCCTTTTAAAACGACCGCCAAAAATGAGATGAAAAATGCGCACCACGATCAGAGATAATTGAAAAAGGTACCCCATACATCTTCACAATCTCATAAAGATACAAACTCGCATAATCCTCAGTCAAAAATTTAGTCCTCACTGGCAAGAAGTGAGCCAACTTGTCATCCTATCCATGATGACCCAAACCAAATCAAATTGATTCTAAGATTGAGGAATACCGATAAATAAATCCATGTTGATCACCACCTATTTCTATTTGGGCAAATCAATCTCCTAATACAAACCCCTAGGCCTCATGTGCTAAATTTTAACTAGTTGGCACACTAGACACTTGGCCAGAAAATTATCCACGTTGTGGCGCCCAAGCGCACACTCAAGTGTAGTGGTCTCACAAAGTAATACAGTGTCCTTAAATAAAGACGAATATCGATACCTCAGAGACTAGTTTTAACAACTATCCTATTCTAGCTCAACTATTAAGATTAAATTAGCGCAAACATAAACAATAGAGTTTTGATAGTTATAAACTAAATGTAAAGTAAACAATGCGTAAATGTAAAAATTGAGTAAAAATATGGATGAAAACCCAAAACTGAAGCACTAAGAAAAATCATACTATGCTAATGAACTTCATCGGTTAGATTACTTATCTTGGTTGTTGATTCACGGAGTTGATCTTATGATCATGGTCTCCCGACCTCTAACTGTCTATCTAACTTAGACCCACAACTACATCGTTGAGCGGGGATATGAGAACTAAGCTAAATGTATTCATCTTGTAGTGAATCAAGTAAGGCATCTAGTTATATCCCTATCCTAGATTCTAATTCAAATCCCCTATTTTTATAAAGGAATAAGAACCCTACACTATTTACCCTCACATTCTATCTTCCTATTCCCCCTCCCAAGATCACAAGGTCGACAATATATGTATTCTAAGGATAGAAAATCCTTAAAATAATGATAACAAGGGTAAAACAAACAACCAAATATGATTAATAAATAAAACCAAATCAATTTGTAGCAATCGTAGTCATGTTCTTGGCTTTAACCCCGTAAAGGGGAGTTTATCCACTAATCGACATAACCATCATCCAAATAATTGAATACATGATTAAATCCATTCTAAAGATAAAGTAAAGAGAAATAAACCCTAATTAAAGTGTGTATCAGCCCCTCCTTAATGTTCTAAGACATCCAAAGTATCAAAAATATTTTTAAAGTCATGTATTTATGGTAGAGGCAAATTGGTCGTATGGGAATAGAGAGGGCAATGTGGGATTTAGACCACTAGAATGGAGGGGGTGCCACCTGCCTTAGTCCACCACTATAAGGGGGCTCCACCTACTTTATACCATGGGAGTGAAGGGAGCATCTCCCCTATATCACTTGTTGTTACTGGAAAGGGCTTGACTTTGACCTTTGGCTTCCACCTTTGTTGTCCATCCCAAGCCTTTCGGTGTTATTTCCACTTGAATTTCAGCTTGTTCCACATCACTATATCAACATAATCGACTCAACAATATATCAACATAATCGACTCAACAAGCATCCTACATCATCAAACACAATATATTAGAGCTCAATGCAACAAACAATCCATAACGATGAACTCGAAACTCAAGCTAAGCCTAGTCTCGTCCTATTAATATCTAGTTTATTGAATTGACTGTTGGCTTGACTCAATTACACTTTATACATTACAAAAAAGTTTTTCCACTCATAAATACACAATAATAACATTAGAAACTCATTTGATACATTAGAATCCATCAAGATCAACTAGAAAAGCACCTTAGCTCAAGCTAGTAAACTAGTTTTCTCGGCTGGACTCTAAATGACCTATTTAAGTCCAAACTTGTTTAAAACACCTTTAAACATTGTAATCACATACTTAAACACTTGGATGCTTATTTACATCATTATTTACTCATTAAGCACACGAATTGTCCTCAAAACTTGGCCAAATAATCTAGGATAGCAACACTAAAGTGCATAAAACCACCTGAGAACACCACCCCACATTTAAAGCCTTTTTCGTTCTCGAACAACTCCTTACTCTATACATCATGAGCTAAGGTGACTCTACACTTCTACTACAAGAAAGACACTCAAGCTAGTACTATACACAAAATGCAAGTTACTACACTATACATGTGGTGTACACAATTGAAAGTTCAAGAACTCTACTCTAAAATATCCTAGCCTCAAGAATTGACTCACCTAGTTGGCAAACTAATGCATATTGTTCAATCGAAGACATCATATAATTCACCCAAAAATCATTAAACATGTTCCCTCACAATAAGAGAACTACCCATAATCACTCACATAAATTCAATTTATCACAGAATGGGTACACGAACCAGATTACACTCACTCTCACAAGGAATTGACAAGTTACACATAATGAACCATAGGCTTGCCCTTAGTGTAGTACTCAATTAATATCAGAATGTTGAATCTTAGGATCAAATAGGTCTTTAAGGGTTGTAATGTAGGCTAAGGGATGGGTAGGAACTATTTTGGCCAAGAATAGTAAATATCTTCCCTAAGCGCTTTAATACATCACACATGTCATTCAGCTCATCTTTAATAACCATTTTACACCTTTTTTTCTACCCCATTCTTTAGTTTTTCCCCATCTCATTAAGCTCACTTACATACACTATGGTGGGAGTACTATATGTACAAGTCATTCAATTTTACCCTTTTTTGCACCCACTTTATGTTACGCACCCCTATGATAGCTACCCTCAACTTAAGAAATTGTCTTAGTTGAGGTGCATAACATCAAGGAGGATCGGGGAAAAATAGGTTCATTGTAACATGACTGGTCTAAAAATTTGAATTTCTTTAGCACAAATTTCTCTAACTCCTAACCACAACACAATAATTTTTACACACCAATATCTATCACTTTAGGGGCTTCAATTTCACCTTTCTCCTACTTAAACTTTCAACTTCTTACTTAATTAGGTTTATACTAAAGCGCTTAGGAGCTTTTGGATCAAATTAAGGTCTCTCAAAGTAGGGATTAGGCTACATCTAAGGCTACCAAAGAAATAGGCTAAAGTATCAATGGGGTTAACTAGGATAATGCACAAAGGTAGGTAAAAAGAAGGTATAAAATGAGGCTATCAAAGAAAAGCCTATATTATCTCTTAAACCCATACTCCTTATTTCACTTTGCACACACACAAGGAAAGTTCTATACATCACATACAATAAGGAATATACAAACACCTTACACACATATGGCACATGCTCAACTCAAGTAGGATCATCACAGACTCTCAAACAAAACAATAGAATAAATTCAACATTAAGCCAATAAGTACAAAATTCATAATTATGAGCCTAGGAGTCTCAAAAGTAGTAATTCACACAATCAACATGCTTTTACAACCAAAACACTTGCATTATTTAGTCAAATATAGCATTTAAAAGAACATCCCACAATCATTCCTAACATAAAAAAATTTAAATTACTCCCAAAAATAGGAATTTCCCCACCCCACACTTAAAAATATACTTTGTCCCCAAAGTATACCTTAAAAGATAGAGATAGAAATACTCTCTGAGGCCTCTAGGTCTAGATAGTAGTATTTTTATCAATCAAGAGGGTCTAGGGACCCCACACTTAGTTTTTTTCATGCTCTTTAGCTCAGGTTTTTGGGTAGTTAGACTTCCCATCAACCTGTGACTCAACAAAAACAAAAACTAATAAAGTAAAAACTAAAAATACTGAAAAATAAAACATACCTTAACATAACTTGGGTTGCCTCCCAAGAAGCACCTGATTTAGTGTCACAGCACAACCCACATCAACTTAACCATTTTCCTTCATCCTCTTTCTCACACTCAGACGTTATCTTCTTATTTGTTTCTGACCTCTTAAGTGTGAACTCTAAAGGTCGACAGTTTTCTCAACAATAGCCTTTTCAGGATCATCAATTTGTATCATTTCGGGCTTAGGTATTGGAGGCTTAGGCAGCTCAATGAGGAAGTTTGAAGAGGTCATTTTTTGAATAAAGTCCACCACCCCACACTTATCCCCTTTAAAGACAGTAATTATGTACAAATCCTTATTGTGGGATAATGTTTTAAGAGGTTTGTACACTTTGAAAATTGCCTCCTCGTCATCCAGCCTCATTATGAGTGTACCTTCTCTAACATCTATCAATGCTCCTTCCGTTGCCAAGAATGGGCGTTCCAAGATGACTGGCATCTTTTCATATTCTTGAAAATCTAAAAAAAAAAAAGTCAGCAGGAATAATATACTTACCAACCTTGATGAGAACAACCTCTATAATTCCTTCGGGATAGGCTAGGGCCCGATCTGCCAATTAAAGTATCACAGTGCTCGGTCTTGGCTTCCCCAAGCCTAAGATGTTGAAAAAAAAGGGGCATTAAGTTGATACTTATCCCCAGATCACTCAGTGCATAGACCACCTCACTACTACCAATTTGCATGTGGAGAGTGAAACTCCTAGGATATTTGAACTTTTGTGGCATCTTCTACGTCACCACAGAGCTACACTCCTCAGTGAGTGCTACTGTCGCCACTTCCTATAACTTTACTTTGTTAGTGACCACATGCTTCAAGTACTTAGCGTACTTGGGCATTCCCTGCAAAACATCTAAAAGAGAAAGGTTAATATAAAGATCTCTGAATGTGTTAAATAACTTTTTGAAGTATGCATCCTCTTTTTCCTTTATATCCTTCTGTGGAAATGGTAGTGGTGGTCTCTCCTTCACCTGTTCAACAACTTTTGTTTTCAAGTACTCACACTTTCTTGAATTTTCAGCAACTTTTTTGGATACTTGTAGGGGACTCAACTCTGTATCTACCTCTTTAGTTTTCTTTGGAGGTTCTTCATTCGGCTCCTTACCACTTCTCAACGTGATTGTTATTACTTATTTAGGATTTTCAGTATCACTTGGCAAACCACCTTGAGGCCTGGCATTTTGTGCCTATGCAAACTGACCAATTTGCAACTCCAAGCTCCTTGTAGCTGCTTATTGGCTCTTTATATCTGCAATCAATTGTGCTTGACTAGCCATAATTTTCTTCAACATCTCTTCCACATCGATAATCTGATCTGAGGTCTGATTGCCTTGAATCTGTTGTTGTTGGTTGTTCCATTGTTGATTTGGTGGTTGAGTCTGCCACTTCAGATTGTAGGCATTCCTATAGTATGGCATATTGCCCACAAACATAACTGACTCGGGCTTTCCAGTACACATAGTTATTGAATGCCCCTGTTACCATAGACCTCACACCAACCTACAGTCTGTTGAATTGTATTAACTGTGGTTGTAAGCTATGTAACCCCCAACTTCATATTGCTTATCTAATTTTGCAGAGCAGCAATCTGGGCGGATATAAAAGTAAATTGGTCCATCTCCAACACACCTGCAACCTTCTTGGTAGCATTTCGTGAGTCAGAATCCCACTCAGGATTTCCTTGATCAATTCGATTCAACAAAGTACATAGCTCATCATAAGTCAACTCCAAAGCTTTACCACCTGCAGCTGAATCTAGAAAAAATTTCATGTTATGATCAAGTTCCTCAATAAATGTGTGAGTTAATACCTCATTGGACAGTTGATGATGTGGACAGTCCTGAAGTAGAGCTTTGAACCACTCCCAAGCATGATATAAATTCTCATTTAGCTTCTGTTTGAAGCATATAATCTCACTGTGCAATCTTGCAGTCTTTCTAGATGAAAAGAATCAGATGATCGAGAAACCAGGTATGTCTTGCCACAAATGCCTCATTACCTCAGGCATGTCAAAACCAAAGCCAAAGTTAGTTTATCCTTCAACTTCTCTCCTCATAGGCATCCGACTAAGAAAACTTTACCTTCTTCTAAGTCAACTTACTCAATGGGGTAGCTATCATCGAGAAACTTTCCACGAACCGCCTATAATACCCAGCCAAACCCAAGAAGTTCTGAATATTGGTTGGAGTCATAGGTATAGACCATTTTTTAACCACATCCACCTTTTGAGGATCCACCATGATCCCCTCACTAGAAATAATATGACCAAGAAAAGTAACAGCATTCAGCCAAAACTCACACTTAGAGAATTTATCATACAATTGTTGCTCTTTCAAGGTTTGCAACACCACACGGAGGTGATTGGCATGATCCACCTCACTTATAGAATACACCATAATGTCATTAATGAACATATTGAAAAATAGATCCAAAAACTGCTTGAAAACCTTATTCATCAAATCCATAAATATTGGCGGGGCATCAGTCAAACCAAATGACATAACCAGGAATTCAAAGTGCCCATATCGAGTACAAAAATTCGTCTTAAGGAAATCTACCTCCCTAATCTTAAGGTAATGATACCGAGACCAAAGATCTATCTTAGAAAAGAATTTGGCACCTTGAAACTGATCAAACAAGTCACCTATCCTTGGAAGAGGATATTTGTTCTTAACCGTTACTTCATTCAACTACTGATAGTCAGTGCACATCTGAAGGGAACCATTCTTCTTTCGCATGAATAGCACCGATGCACCCCACGGGAATACACTAGGATGAATAAAACCCTTTTCCAAGAGATCCTTAAGTTGCTCCTTGAGTTTGATCAACTCAACCGAAGCCATTCTATAAGTATTAATAGATATTGGATGAGTGTCCAAAATCAAATCAATCTGAAACTTAATCTCCCTATCTGGAGGAACATCAAGAAGATCATTTGAAAAGACCTCAGTAAACTTATTCACCACCGGAACTGAATGTAGAGAAAGACCTTCCGAGTTAGAATCTTTAACTCAGACTAGATAATAAAGATACCTTTTGGAAATCAATCTCCGAACTCTAAGATAAGAAATAAACCTCCCCCTGGGAGCTAGGGAACCACTCCCCCACTGAATAACTGATTAACCAGGGAACCTAAAGGCAACTTTACGCGTCCGACAATCTAAGGACATATAACAAGAGTGTAACAAATTCATCCCCAGAATAACGTCAAAATCCACCATATCAAGTTCAGATAAATCCACCAAAGTCTTCCTACTACCAATAGATACCACACACACCCTATAGATTATTTTAGCAACCATAGAGTCACCTATCGGGGTAGAAACAGAGAAAGGATCTGAAATAATCTTAGGATTAAAACCAAAATACACAGCCACAAATAGGGTCACATAAAAGAGAGTGGACCTCGGATCATGCAAACAATACATGTCATGAGAAAATAGTTGTAATGTACCAGTCATGACATCAAGTGATTCCTCAGATTCCTATCGAGTAGCAAAAGCGCATAACATATTTTGGCCTGCGCCAGTACCAAAAGTAGAAACAAATGCAGAAGCAGCAACCTTTGGTGCAACAGCAGAAGATAAAGCAAATAAAGCCTTTCTCTCTCCCGAAGCACTCTTACCAACCAAAATATTTTTGAGCATATGGCCTGGTTGACCATATTTGAAACACGTATCCCTCCCCTCATCATAGAAGCCCCTATAAAACCTAACACAAAATTGAAAAGGAGGGTATAATGAGGCCGACTAAGCCCTGTTTGCCTAATATTGGGCACCCTGTGCCCAGAAATTATCACTGCCCTACTAACGCCTATTACCCAACTATTTCGAGTAAGTGGCACTAGCTATAGAGAAGGAACTAGAACTCCCCCACTTCTTCTTTGGACACTTACCACCATCCCGACCACCTTTTTATTTCCCACCACCTTATTCAGAAGATCTGAACTTTTTACCCTACCTTTCCCCAAATTCATCTTGCTTTCCTTTTTTTCTCTTTCATCTGTTGCATATGAACCACCAACCTATAAATATTCATATCCTTAATCAGCAATGCAGTCTTGCTTTCAAGGATCAAATCCCAAGATATTCTAGAAGTGAACTTTCTCATCCTTTCCCTCATATCAGACATCAATTCCAAAGCATACCTTGACAGCTGATGAAATTTCAAGGCATATTCCATGACAGACATTTTCCTTGGTCTTAGATTGACAAATTCCTCTACCTTCTCTTTCTTCAACTCTTGAGGAAAGAAGTGATCCAAAAAATCATTAGAGAAAGTCTCCCACAAAGTCGACTTCTCAACAGCATCTCTCATCCTATCCTATTCCTCATACCATTGGTATGCCACATCCTTAAGCTAATAAGCAGCAAAATTCACCTGTTCCATATTTCTGGCCTACATTACCCTAAAAATTTTCACCATATCATCCAAGAAACACTGAGGATCCTCCTTCACCTTCACACTAGTAATAGTAGGAGGATTTATCTCCATAAATTGGTAAACCCTTATGGCCTCAGCAGAAGAAACACCAGATGTATCCCGCTCAGCCTGAGTAGCAACCAACTGAGCAATAACATGAATTAATTAATGAAATTCTACATTATTCACCTCATCCTAAGAAGGACTAGTAGAAATTAGTGAAACTATAGAAATATCAAGGACGAGACTCCTATACCGGGTATGGATCCCCTGAGTGGTGTGTGTCCCATCAATATTGTCCTCAGTTAGGATAGAAGAGTTACCTTGCATCTCAGATCATCGAGGAATGATCAGAAATGCAAACAAACCAGAATTAGACAAGATTCGAGGACTTAGACTCCAAACTTCAAAATAGAATACCAAGAAAGTAAAACATTCCTAAATGCCTTGTAGCCTCTCCCTTATGAGTATGGCATACTACGCACCCCTAAAAGAGACTCTACTCGATAAGGCTCTGTGGACTCCTAATTGACCATGAACCTAAAGCTCTGATACCAACTGGATGCGACCCAAACCAAGGCCTTATCATAATGGGCATCCCAAGTCCATCCAGGACCAGGGACCACCCGTGTTTTCTAACCCAACCTCTAAATATGTGTACCCTGAGTCGGATGAATTCTGAACATATAACAAGATCGCATTTATTTGGATTTCAGACTCTAGGATAGATCTAAAACTGTGACAAACCCAAACAAGTCCAACCAATATAAAAATCAAGTTCCTATCCATAACATAACATAAAAGAATGAAACAATCATAAATTTAATTCAACTGTATCAGCCCAAATACTAATGCCAATAATAAGGCTGACACTAATATCTATACTTCCAATTCCAACCTAAAGTAGTCACACAAAACCTCTATCCAAAAGAAAAATAATATCCAATTAGGACAAGCCCCCAACCATAGCCAAAACAAATATCCATAAAATGACCAAAGTATGTAAGAATACCAATGACATGAAATAGAGACTTTTGGAATATGGAAGCTCACCAATTTAATCCAATATCTGATCCTGAATTTCAGTGCTAAGCAGGAGGAGTAGAATAGTCGGTTTCTATATCGCGTGGGGATATTACTACTCAAAGAAGGGTTAGCAGGTGAACACTAGCCTAAACTTAGTATAAGGATAAAATAATGTCATCCAGTAAAACCAAGTAAACCAACCATATATACACAACTATACATATATATAGCTATGTTGGGAAAGGGAACCGGGTTTGGCATGCATTTAAAACCATTAACCTAGGTATGTGTAGCTTAATCATCCTAGAACTACCCACGAGCTTTATGGGTCCTGTGTAACCCCATAAAGGGGCCTCACTGCGTATAGTCGCATGAACCAGAGATACCATAAGAGTGAGATTCCCAACTACCCTTCGCTTTCCATGATTCATAGCTACAGTGTACTTAGAGGATTCCTATGTACCTCATAGTATGATATGTGGTCTCTATGACCAACCCTTATGTCGGCAAATATGAGTTTCCAGTGTTCGTCCATTGGACTTGCATATTCATGGTTAGATCTCACACCCACCATTATTACCCAATTAAAACCATTGCCATCCAACTAAATCATTATTTGATTTTTATTAACCAAGTCTATAATTAGTAGTATCGTCATACCGACTATAGCTTGTAAGCAATGTCCTTAGCCAACCTTTTTATGTAAAGGTATTCCCATTTACCCATTGATTACATTATTAAGTTAACTTGGGGGAATCCCATGAACCCCAAAAATATTCCATTATTAAGTTTTCTTGGGGGAATCCCATGTACCCTACAAAATGTTCATTAATATTTTACTTGGGGGATTCCCTTGTAACCCATAAGGAAGATTAATTAACCATGACCATCAAACCTTACCAATTAACTATTCAAAACCATTAAACCATTTATATCATTTAGGGTTCCATTACCAAACCATACCACACAATAGTTCCATTAAAAGTCTAATACTATAGTAAAAGCATTATCAAAGGCATTTTATCAAACATATTAGGGGCATGGTGTTTCCAAAACCAAATCTAAGTACCAATTTACCATTCCCATGCGACCAATGTCCAAACCACCATTAAAGTATGTAGAAACATAATTATAAAGTGGGAAAACAATAACCAAGCATTTAATACCAAAACCCCAACATATAATTGAAAACTTAAAACCATACAATAATTTTTCCATGAAAACATTGTATAAAACTTGCCTTTAGTTGGAACTAATAATGAGGGAGGAGTACATGCCTTAGATTACGAAGATGATGGAGAGAAATCACTTGTACAAGCCCCAAATTGATTCTTTAGATTAAACCCTATCCTTCTTTTACCCAAGAGCCTTAGAGAGAATTAAAGAGTGTTTCTCATTGTTTAAGATTAGAATAATAGGGTAAATGATGTTCCAATAGAGTTATAAATCATGGTGCCTTAAGTGGTTAAGTAGGGAAATGTCTAGATTACCCCCACTTAAACAACACGAAATCCTCTCTATAGGGTATGACCATCCCATACCAATCGTATCCACTAATATGAGTGGTACCTACCACTCGTACCCTAGGCCTCCCACTAGGATCCAACACTGTCCAACATACGACTTACCTAAACCAAGTCATATTCAAGCATACAACTAGTACCCATAAACCGTATCCTTAGCAGAATATAATCAAAGAAAGTTTGAACACTGCTTACCATATGAGTCTATGGTATGACTCATACCTAACCATATGACTAATACCACCAAGTCATACCCATTCCAGAAACTAATTCACCCCACCAACCAACACTAGTTAGCATATGATCAGCCCATACCAACTATACCCCACTATACGACTGGTACCCATATGTCGTATCTTATCCAGAAACCAGAAATCCAGGAAATTTTCAAAGGTTCCAAATCCCAGGGCGTTTTAATAATAAAATGGAACAATCATAAATACAGTTAAATGGTATCAGGCCCAATACCAATGCCAATACTAAGCCTAATATCACTGCTGACATCGCCCATACCAACCCATATTAGTTTTATAAAGCCTCTAACCGAAAGTAAAATAATATTCGATTGGGACATGCTCCCAACAATAGCCAAAACCTATGTCTATGAAAAAACCAGAGTATATAAAGATATCCATGATATAAAATGGATCATTTTAGAATATTAAAGATCACCACTTTAATCTAACAGTTGATCTTAAATCCGATCACTGGGTAGGAGTAGTAGAATGGTCGGTTTCTGTATTGCATGGGGATATAGCCGCCCACAGATGGGTTAGCAGGTGAATGCTAGCATGCACTCAGGATAAGAATAAACTAATGCTAATCTTTAAAACCAAGTAAACCAACCATATGCGTTCACAACCATACATATATATATAACCATGCTAGGAAAAGTAACCAAGTTTAGAATGCCATTAAAACTATTAACCTGGGTATGTTTATCTTAACCATCCTAGAACCACCCACAGGCTATATTGGTACAGTGTAACCCCCTGAATATGCCCCGATTCGTGTAGCCGCATGAATTGGAGATACCATTAGAGTAGGGCATTCCCGAGTATCCTTCGATCTCCATGATACATATCTACTGTATACTTAGAGGATTCCCATGTACCTCATAGTATGACATATAGTTGCTATGACCATCCCTCATATCGGTAAACATGAGATTCTGGTGACCATCCATGGTATTCACACCTTTACATTAGCTATCACACTCTGCTATTATTGCCTAATTAAAACCATTACCACATAATCAAACCACTAATTCCATTTATAATTAATCAAGGCTATAAGTAGTGGTATCATTATACTGACTATAGCTAGCAAGGAATGTCCTTAGCTATCCTTTTTATATAAGGGATTCCCATGTACCCATAGATTACATTATCAAGTTGACTTGGGGAAATCTAATGTACCCCACAAGTGATCTAGTATTAATAATTTTTCTTGGGGGATTCCCTTTTACCCCAAAAGGCTTTTAATTAGACCAACCATAACCACCAAGACCTTACCACTTAACCATTTCAAACCATTTAAACCATTTATATCATTTAGGGTTCCATTACTAAGTTATACCATAAAAGTCCAACAATTTAACAAAAAATATTCTCATAGGCATTTTATCAAAAATATTGAGGGAATAGTGTTTCCAAAGGCAAAACCAAGTACCAATTAACCATTCTCATGCAACCAATTATTCAATCTACTGTTATAATATGAAAACCATGAGTAAAAGACATGGGAA
The DNA here is from genome assembly GCA_030864215.1 of Capsicum pubescens. NCBI lineage: Eukaryota > Viridiplantae > Streptophyta > Magnoliopsida > Solanales > Solanaceae > Capsicum > Capsicum pubescens. The sequence continues at coordinate 149,129,209 of CM061547.1, forward strand.
AACCATAACCAACCATTGTAATCAAAACCCCAACATATATTGTAGAAACTCAAAACCATGCAATATCTATACCAAGAAAATAATTCATAAAATATGCCTTTAGTTGGAAATAACAATGAGGGAGGAGTACATGCCTTAGATTGAGAAGAAGATGAGAAGAAATCACCCCTATAAGCCTCAATTGATCACCTCAAAGGAAACCCTAGATTTTGCTTAACCTAAGAGCCTTGAGAGAGTTTCTGAGTGATTAAGGTGAGAATATTAGGGTAAATAATGTCCCAAGAGTGATATAAGTCATGGGGTCATAATAGGTTAAGAGGGGAAATATTCAGATTACCCCCAACTTAAAATATATAAAATCCCCAAAGAATGGTACGACCACTGTAATGCCCCGAATTTGGTACCGAGAATGTTATACAGTGCTCATGATCCCGAAGGACCATAAGCTAACCCATGACTAATATCTATAGCTGAGCACTATATAATATACTGTATAGGTCCATTGTAATACCCTGAATGGGCCCCAATATGTGTAGTTGTATGAACCGTAGATACCATAGGAGTAGGGGATTCCCAAGTGCCCTTTGGTTTCCATGATACATATGTACCCTGTAAGTATCATATATGGTCGCCATGAACAATCCTCATGTCGACAAACATGAGTTTCCAGTGTCCATCCATTAGACTCACACCTTCACGGTTAGCTATCACACCCTGCCATTATTACCCAATTAAAACCATTACCACACAACCAAACCACCACTTTCATTTATTATTAATCGGGGATATAAGTAGTGGTATCATCATACTGAGTATAGCATGCAACCAATTTTTCAAACCATCATTATAATATGAAAACAATAAGTAAAAGACTTGGGAAAACCATAACAAACCAATGTAACCAAAACCCCAACATATATTTGAGAAACCCAAAACCATACAACATTTATGACATAAAAACAATTCATAAAACATGCCTTTAGTTGGAACTAACAATGAGGGAGGAGAAAATGCCTTAGATTGAGAAGAAGATGAGAAGAAATCACCCCTATGATCCTCAATTGATCACCTTGAAGGAAACCCTAGCTTTTGCTTAACCCAAGAGCCTTGAGAATTTTGAGAGAGTTTCTAAGTGTTTAAGATTATAGGGAAATGATGTCCCAAGAGTTATATAAGTCATGGGGTCATAATAGGTTAAGAGGAGAAATGTCCAGATTACCCCCAACTTAAACTGTATAAAATCCCAGCAGGAAGGTACGACCACCCTACCAAAATAGTACCCTAAGGTACGAGTGGTACCTTAACTCATACGTTGGGCCTTACCTTGGACCCCCATACTGACCAACATACGAACACACATGGACCAACTCGTATCTTAACATACGATTAGTACCTCATAACCCGTACCTTGGACAGAATGCACTAGACTAGACATAAGGCATCATACGATCTATCCACATACGACTCATACCTTAACAAATGACTAGTACGGAGTCCACTCGTACCTTAGAAAGTAACCAATCCAAACTATAATGGTCACCCTATGAACAAGACCCGACCAATCGTACCCCATCATATGACTAGTACCCCTTAGTCGTATGATGTTCAGAAGCCAAAAACTCAGGAATTTTTTTATGGACCAAAACCCAGGATGTTTTCGTCTCCCCCGCTAGGATCATTCATCCCCAAATGACGGATGAGGTAACACAAGAATGAATAACACCCAATCATAACCATTCCAACCTTTAACTAAGTTAGAAAACAAAGATGTGATCAAGAACATATACCTTTCACATGAATATCCACATCATAAAACAAGTACGGATACTTGGACCTCATGTCTTCTTCCGCTTCCCATGTAGCTTCTTCCACCTTGTGGTTCCGCCATGAAACGTTAACCGAAGCAACATCCTTGGTCCACAATGGGTAAACCTATTGATCTAAGATTTCATTTGGGAACTCCTCATAAGACAGAGAATCTGATATACCCAATCCAACTAAAGAAAAGACCGATGAAGGATCACCTATACACTTTCTCAACATAGAGACATGAAATACCAAATAATTGGAGCTCAAAAAAAGAAGGCAACTCCAATTCATACAGAATATTACCAAACCTCCTTAATACCACATAAGGACCAACATACTGGGGACTGAGCTTCCCCATCTTCCCAAACTACATTACTCTCTTTATGGAAGACGCCTTTAGGAACACCCTATCCCCAACCTCAAATGTCAGGTCCCTATGCCTAACATCTGTATATGACTTTTCATAACTTTGGGCATCCTTAAGACTATCCCGAATCACCTTTACCTTTTCAATAGCTTGGTAAACTAAATTTAGTCCAAAGTATCCACCTCACTAAGCTCGAACTCCCAATAGAAGATCTATACCTCCTACCATACAACACCTCAAAAGGAGCCATCCTAATGATAGAATTGTAGCAATTGTTGTAAACAAACTCTATAAGAGGTAGATGCTCAACCCAATTACCACCATAAACAATCACACATGAACGAAGCATATCTTCCAATGTCTGAATAGTCTTTTATGCTTGCCCTTCCATCTACAGGTAAAAATAAATAGTCAGAGTAACCTTAGTACCCAACCCCTTTTAAAAAGACCGCCAAAAATGAGATGAAAAATACGTACCACGATCAGAGATTATTGAAAAAGGTACCCCATACATCTTCACAATCTCATAAAGATACAACCTCGCATAATCCTCAGTCAAAAATTTAGTCCTCACTGGCAAGAAGTGAGCCAACTTGTCATCCTATCCATGATGACCCAAACCGAATCAAATTGATTCTAAGATTGAGGAAGACCGATAAAGAAATCCATGTTGATCACCACCCATTTCTATTTGGGCAAATCAATCTCTTAATACAAACCCCTAGGCCTCATGTGTTAAATTCTAACTTGTTGGCACACTAGACACTTGGCCAGAAAATTATCCACGTTGTGGCGCCCAAGCGCACACTCAAGTGTAGTGGTCTCACAAAGTAATACAGTGTCCTTAAATAAAGATGAATATCGATACCTCAGAGACTAGTTTTAACAACTATCCTATTCTAGCTCGACTATTAAGATTAAATTAGCGCAAACATAAACAATAGAGTTTTGACAGTTATAAACTAAATGTAAAGTAAACAATGCGTGAATGTAAAGACTTGAGTAAAAAATGGATGAAAACCCAAAACTGAAGCACTAAGAAAAATCATACTATGCTAATGAACTTCATCGGTTAGATTATTTATCTTGGTTGTTGATTCACGGAGTTGATCTTATGATCATGGTCTCCCGACCTCTAACTGCCTATCTAGCTTAGACCAACAACTACATCGTTGAGCGGGGATATGAGAACTACGCTAAATGTATTCATCTTGTAGTGAATCAAGTAAGGCATCTAGTTATATCCCTATCCTAGATTCTAATTCAAATCCCCTATTTTTATAAAGGAATAAGAACCCTACACTATTTACCCTCATATTCTATCTTCCTATTCCCCCTCCCAAGATCACAAGGTCGACAATATATGTATTCTAAGGATAGAAAATCCTTAAAATAATGATAACATGGGTAAAACAAACAACCAAATATGATTAATAAATAAAACCAAATCAATTTGTAGCAATCGTAGTCATGTTCTTGGCTTTAACCCCGTAAAGGGGAGTTTATCCACTAATCGACATAACCATCATCCAAATAATTGAATACATGATTAAATCCATTCTAAAGATAAAGTAAAGAGAAATAAACCCTAATTAAAGTGTGTATCAGCCCCTCCTTAATGTTCTAAGACATCCAAAGTATCAAAAATATGTTTAAAGTCATGTATTTATGGTAGAGGCAAATTGGTCGTGTGGGAATAGAGAGGGCAATGTGGGATTTAGACCACTAGAATGGAGGGGGTGCCACCTGCCTTAGTCCACCACTATAAGAGGGCTCCACCTACTTTATACCATGGGAGTGAAGGGAGCGTCTCCCCTATATCACTTGCTCTTACTGGAAAGGGCTTGACTTTGACCTTTGTCTTCCACCTTTGTTGTCCATCCCAAGCCTTTGGGTGTTATTTCCACTTGAATTTCAGCTTGTTCCACATCAATATATCAACATAATCGACTCAACAATATATCAACATAATCGACTCAACAAGCATCCTACATCATCAAACACAATATATTAGAGCTCAATGCAACAAACAATCCATAACGATGAACTCGAAACTCAAGCTAAGCCTAGTCTCTTCCTATTAATATCTAGTTTATTGAATTGACTGTTGGCTTGACTCAATTACACTTTACACATTACAAAAAAGTTTTTCCACTCATAAATACACAATAATAACATTAGAAACTCATTTGATACATTAGAATCCATCAAGATCAACTAGAATAGCACCTTAGCTCAAGCTAGTAAACTAGTTTTCTCGGCTGGACTCTAAATGACCTATTTAAATCCAAACTTGTTTAAAACACCTTTAAACATTGTAATCACATACTAAACACTTGGATTCTTATTTACATCATTATTTACTCATTAAGCACATGAATTGTCCTCAAAACATGGTCAAATAATCTAGGATAGCAACACTAAAGTGCATAAAACCACCTCAGAACACCACCCCACACTTAAAGCCTTTTTCGTCCTCGAATAACTCCTTACTCTATACATCATGAGCTAAGGTGACTCTACACTTCTACTACAAGAAAGACACTCAAGATAGTACTATACACAAAATGCAAGTTACTAGACTATACATGTGGTGTACACAATTGAAAGTTCAAGAACTCTACTCTAAAATATCCTAGCCTCAAGAATTGATTCACCTAGTTGGCAAACTAATGCATATTGTTCAATCGAAGACATCATATAATTCACCCAAAAATCATTAAACATGTTCTCTCACAATAAGAGAACTACCCAAAATCACTCACATAAATTTAATTTATCACAGAATGGGTACACGAACCAGATTACACTCACTCTCACAAGGAATTGACAAGTTACACATAATGAACCATAGGCTTTCCCATAGTGTAGTACTCAATTAATATCAGAATGTTGAATGTTAGGATCAAATAGGTCTTTAAGGGTTGTAATGTAGGCTAAGGGATGGGTAGGAACTATTTTGGCCAAGAATAGTGAATATCTTCCCTAAGCACTTTAATACATCACACATGTCATTCAGCTCATCTTTAATAACCACTTTACACCTTTTTTTCTACCCCATTCTTTAGTTTTTCCGCATCTCATTAAGCTCACTTACATATACTATGGTGGGAGTACTATATGTACAAGTCATTCAATTTTACCCTTTTTTGCACCCACTTTACGTTACGCACCCCTATGATTGCTACCCTCAACTTAAGAAATTGTCTTAGTTGAGGTGCACAACATCAAGGAGGACTGGGGAAAAAATAGGTTCATTGTAACATGACTGGTCTAAAAATTGGAATTTCTTTAGCACAAATTTCTCTAACTCCTAACCACAACACAATAATTTTTACACACCAATAACTATCACTTTAGGGGCTTCAATTTCACCTTTCTCCTACTTAAACTTTCAACTTCTTACTTAATTAGGTTTATACTAAAGCGCTTAGGAGCTTTTGGATCAAATTAAGGTCTCTCAAAGTAGGGATTAGGCAACATCTAAGGCTACCAAAGAAATAGGCTAGAGGATCAATGGGGTTAACTAGGATAATGCACAAAGGTAGGTAAAAAGAAGGTATAAAATGAGGCTATCAAAGAAAAGCCTATATCATCTCTTAAACCCATACTCCTTATTTCACTTTGCACACACACAAAGAAAGTTCTATACATCACATACAATAAGGAATATACAAGCACCTTACACACATATGGCACATGCTCAACTCAAGTAGGATCATCATAGACTCTCAAACAAAACAATAGAATAAATTCAACATTAAGCCAATAAGTACAAAATTCATAATCATGAGCCTAGGAGTCTCAAAAGTAGTAATTCACACAATCAACATGCTTTTGCAACCAAAACACTTGCATTATTTAGTCAAATATAGCATTTAAAAGAACATCCCACAATCATTCCTTTCATAAAAAAATTTAAATTACTCCCAAAAATAGGAATTTCCCCACCCCACACTTAAAAATCTACTTTGTCCCCAAAGTATACCTTAAAAGATAGGGATATAAATACTCTCTGAGGCCTCTAGGCCTAGATAGTAGTATCTTTATCAATCAAGAGGGTCCAGGGACCCCACACTTAGTTTTTTTCCATGCTCCTTAGCTCAGGTTTTTGGGTAGTCAGACTTCCCATCAACCTGTGACTCAACAAAAACAAAAACTAATAAAGTAAAAACTAAAAATACTGAAAAATAAAACATACCTTAACATAACTTGGGTTGCCTCCCAAGAAGAACCTGATTTAGTGTCACAGCACAACCCACATCAACTTAACCATTTTCCTTCATCCTCTTTCTCACACTCAGACGTTATCTTCTTATTTGTTTCTGACCTCTTAAGTGTGAACTCTAAAGGTCGACAGTTTTCTTAACAATAGCCTTTTCAGGATCATCAATTTGTACATGAATGGGGATTTCACATTAACATACTATAATGGCATTTTTTCCTTCACATAGGCATTTTATTAAACACATGGGGAGCATACTTTGGTTAGACCATCATCAATATATCTAATTATCATGATTGCGTAAATCAATTTGCAATTTGAAGAGTTTATCATGAATATTATGCAAAACATCACATACTAGGATCAATCATTGGAACATGTAATTTAAAACATGAATCAAAACCTAAAAACAACATGAACATGAATTTCAATTCAACTAAATCATGAACATTCATAAGGATGACATATTTGGATTTTGAAAAGAGATTCTTGAGCTTCATGGGTGAAAGGAACCCATGAATCAACACTTGACATACCTTGATTGTAAGTTTCTTGAAGTTCTTGGAGAGATTCTTGGAATTGGCTTTGATTTTTTGAAAGCTAGGGTTTTGTTTTTTGGGAGAGAATGTTCTTGATTTGGGGAAAAAGTGAGAAAATAATAATTTAAAATATTTTTAGGGATTAAATCCTGCACCTGGACGTCTTAAAACCTTGGGAAAAGACCAATTTATCCCTGGAAGTTTTCGTCAAAATTTCCTAATTTAGTAGGCTAGCGCGATGCAGCGCTATCGCATCATGTCACTTGAAATTGCCAACTAGGAACTGGGTTGATGGAGCGACGCGGTGGAATCGCATTGGTACACTAGAAAAAGGAAAATTCTGAATTTAAACCTTGGCGTGACGCGCCATAATCATGGAGGTTCACTGAATTTTTAACGGTTGCCATTTTGGCATGCTCTGCAACGTGTTGATGGCTCTGGTGGCACACTGTCTTACTAAAATGGCTCTAACTCTTCGTTTGGGTGTAGGATTTGGACGAATTTGGTATCGATGGAAAGCTTATTAAATTTTCCACACTACAAAAATTCAAAATCTTGAAAAATACACATGTATAAAAGTGGATTAATCTTTTGAAGAAGATCTTTAATATTTTTAGGATGATTTTAAGTTAGGTAAAAGTACGGGGTATTACAATATCTCCCCCTTGGGAATATTTGTCCTCGAATGAGACTAATTGAGATGGGAGAAATGATAATCTGAAGTACATACTAAACATGAACAACTAAAACATGACTGCATGACTGACATTACTGAGATTCATAAAGATCATGCATATCCGATGCATTATTTAATGACTGAGTTGATATATGAATGCATGACTGAGAGTACTGATAAGTTGATCACGCATATTTGATGTGTGAATACATGAATAAACTGACTCATGAATACATAAATGAGATTTTCGATAATTGAGTTTCTCATAAGGAGAATATATGTCTGATGCATAAACATATGATTGAATATGCAATGGTAAATTGATACCAAGTTTAAAATGGGAATCTAAGCATGAAACTGGTTTTTAACTGGAATTTGAACATGAAACTGAATAAGCTTTAAGTGAAGCCATTACCTTGGGCTGAGTCTGAGTTAGTGGAGAAGAGGTGAGGATATTTAGACCGCATATCTGCTTCTGCTTCCCAAGTAGCTACCTTAACGGATTGGTTCCGCCAAAGAACTTTGACTAGTAGGACTTATTTGTTCCTAAGTCTGTAGGTCTGATAGTCAAGGATTTCGACTGGAATTTCCTCGTAAGAGAGACTATTCTGGATATCTACGCCCTCAACAGGGACTACAACTGTTGGGTCACCTATGAACTTCTTTATCAAAGAGACGTGAAAGACTGGCTGAACTGAAGCTAGATCTGAAGGAAACTCGAGATCCTAAGAAACTTTACCAAAGCGACTGAGAATTTTTAAGGGACCGACATATCGAGCACTGAGCTTTCCCTTCTTGCTGAAACTCTTCACTCCCTTCATGGGAAAGATTTTCAAGTACACATGATGACCAATCTCAAACTCGAGATCCTTTATGCACACATCTGCGTAAGACTTTTGTCATCTCTGAGCAGCCCAAAGTCTTTCTCTGATCAACTGAACTTTCTATAAAGTACCAAATACTAAGTCAGGCCCTTCTACAGCGGCCTCACCCACTTCAAACCAAATGATCAAAGATCTGTATTTCCTACCCTTAGAGAGCTTTGAATAGAGCCATCTGAATACTAGAATGATAGTTGTTGTTGTATGCAAACTCAATCAAAGGCAAGTGGTCATCGCAACTACCCTTGAAATCAATTACACACGCCCTTATAATATCTTCAAGGTTTGAATGGTCCTTTCTGCTTGACCATCTGTCAAAGGATGGAAGGTTGTACTGAGGTGGACTTGGGTACCAAGACCCTTTTGGAACACTTTCCAGAAATGAGAGGTGAACTGGGAACCTCTATCTAAAACAATAGACAATGGAACACCATGCAATTTGACCAACTCTCTGATATAGAGTTTGGTGTAATCCTCGGCTTAATAAGAGGTATGAACTGGAAGAAAATGAGTTGATTTGGACATTCTGTCTACAATGACCTAGACTGAATCATGCTGATGATGAGTATGAGGCAAACCCGTTACGAAGTCCATGTTCACTTCTTCCCACTTCCAAGTGGGAATATTGAACTCCTGCATAGACCCACTAGGCTTCTGATGCTCAATCTTAACTTGCTAACATGTTGAGCACTTAGCCATAAACTCTGCAACATCTCTCTTCATCCCACTCCACTAATAGATCTCCCCCAAATTATGGTACTTCTTAGAGGCCCCTGGATGAATCGAGTAACGCGCACCATGAGCTTCTGCAAGAATTTATTGCCTCAATTCATCTACACCTAGCACACTTAGAAGACCCTGACAATGCAACACACCATCTCCCCCTTGGGAGAAAACCTCAACCTTCTAATCCTTGACTGATTTTTTTAACTTAACTAGATTGGGAACCCTATCCTGCTTTTCCTTGACCTTGGAAACTAGAGATGATTCTGAACTACTCTGAACCCATATATTACCCTCTGCTGAATCAACTAGGCGGACACCTAGCTTGGGGAGTTGATGAACTTCTTGAGCTAACTTCAGACTATGATCAACACTACCCATAGTTAGACTATTGAGAGCGTCGGCCACTACATTGTCCTTTCCCGGATAGTAAAAGATACTCATGTCATAATTTTTCAAGATCTCTAACCACCTTCTCTGATGGATATTGATATATTCTTGGGAGAATAACAACTGAAGTCTTTTATGATCGATGAACACATCTACATGAACACCATATAGGTAATGCCTCCAAATCTTTAAGGCAAATACTATGGCTGCTAACTAAAGATCATGAGTCGGATAATTCTTCTCATGGGGTTTAAGATGTCTAGAGGCGTAGGCTATGAACTTACCATGCTACATGAGGACACAACCCAAACCTACTCTAGAAGCATCACAGTACACTACAAACCTATTTGGACCACCTGGAAGAGCCAAAATAGGAGATGAGGTAAGTCAAGTCTTCAACTCCTAAAAATATTTCTCGCAAGGATCTGACCATTAAAACTTGACTTTCTTCTGAGTTAACCTGGACATAGGGGATGCAAAGAATAAAATCCCTCAACAAACCATCTGTAATAGCTAGCCAAACCTAAGAAACTCCTGATATCTGTTGGAGAGACAAAGCGAGGACAGTTTCTTACTACTTTGGTCTTTTGAGGATCAACTCTAATGCCATCACCGTAAATAATATGACCAAGGAATACTACTAACCTTAGCCAGAATTTGCACTTACTAAATTTGTCAAACAACTGATGGGATATGAGAGTCTAAAGTACAATTCTGAGATGGTCTGCATAATCACGCTCACTGTAGGAATAGACAAGGATGTCATCTATAAGGACTATAATGGACATATCCAAGTACTACTTGAACACACGGTTTATCAAGACCATGAATGTTGTTGGGGCATTGGTAAGACCAAAGGATATGACTGAGAATTTGAAGTGACCATACCGAGTTTGAAAAGCTATTTTTGGAATGTCACATTCTCTGACTTTGATTTGATGATAGCCTGATCTGAGGTCTATCTTAGATAAATAGCTGACACCCTGAAGTTGGTCAAACAAGTCATCAATTTGGGGAAGTGGATACTTGTTCTTAACCATAACCTTGTTGAGTTGACAGTTGTCAATATTCTAAGAGAATCATCTTTCTTGCGCACGAATAAGACTGGTTCACCCCACAGAGACACACTGGATCTGATGAATCCCTTATCTAGGAGATCATTCAATAGTTCTTTAAATTCTTTCATTTTTGCTGGTGTCATTCTATATGACGGAATAGATATGGGTTGAGTATCTAGAAGAAGATCAATGTTGAAGTCTATTTCCCTTTTGGGATGAATTCCTAGAAGATATTTGGGAAATACATTTGAATAATCTTTCACTACTGGGACTGATTTGAGATTGGGAGTTTCGGAACTAGTGTCCTTAACTCGAACAAGATGACAGACAGATCTCTTAGATATCATTTTTCGTGCATGAAGGTAGGAAACAAGCTGACCTCTGAAAGTTGAAGTACTACTCCTCCACTCTAGAACGATTTCATTTGGAAACTGAAACTAGACAATTCTATTTCTACAATCGATTGTGGCATAGTAGGAATGAAGCCAATCCATGTTGAGAATAATATCAAAATCAGTCATCTCTAATTTGACTAGGTCTGCTGAAGTGAATTTCTGAGAAATTATAACCGGACAATTCCTGTATACCCGTCGGGCTATATGGGTTTTACCCACTAGGGTAGAGACTAAGAAGGGCTCTACTAGGATTTCAGGACTGACTCCAAAATCAACTTCTATATAAGGAGTAACAAAACACAAAAAAGCTCCTGGATCTAGCAAAGCATATACATGAAAGTAAAAGATCTGTAATGTACCAGTAACTACATCAGGAGAATTTTCCTGATCCTATCGAAACTGAAGAGCATAGAGTCGATTTGGATGTTGCCCACTAGTAGAACTGGAAGTGGCACCCTGCTGATTTGGGCGACCGGACTGGACTGAGAAACGGTTATGCTGACCCTGAGGACCTGGCTATAGACAATCTCTGACTCTGTGGCCTGGATTTCCATATCTGAAGCAAACATCGCTACCAGCTCTGCAAGTGCCCTAATGGTCCTTGCCACATGTCTGACAAAGAGGATGGGTGCGGGAACTACTAACACTTCCCTGAGACTTAGAGCCTAGCGCCCTATCTCTGTTACCATCCTTGAGCTTAGGAGATGGAGAACTGGATGGGAAAGGAGCTGGAATGGATGACTTAGGATGGAACTGATAATGATTTCCTCCTTCTGACTTAGGCTAAGCAAAGTTGAAACTACTTGTCCTTCCTCTCTTATTCTGCTTCTCTCTCATCTTAATATTCTTCTCTTCTATCTTTTAAGCATGGATCATAAGTCTGTCCATGTTTATCTCACTAATCAGCATTGCAGATCTGCACTCATTAACCACACTATTATTTACCCCAGACACAAACTTACTCATCTTGGCTCTGCTATCTGCCACGACATGAGGAGCATATCTAGCTTGTTGCGTAAACTTAAGAGAATACTCCTTCACCATCATGTTTCCTTCCCTGAGGTTGATAAACTCAAACACCTTAGCTTCTCTTAGCTCTAGAGGGAATAATCTATCAAAAAAGGTCATGGAAAACTCCTCCCACTCAATAGGCCTTGTATCTATAGTCCTCTCGACTTTCCACTATTTGAACCATGTGTGAGACATATACTATAACTTATATGTAGCTAGATCAGCACTCTCAATAGTTGACACCCAAATGATGTTTGTAACCTTCTAAACCTAGTTAAGGAATTCCATAGGGTCCTCGTCTGTCTTAGACCCAAAAAAAGATGAAGGATTCATTCGGGTGAAGTCCCAAATCCTAGCTGCAGCAGTATTGGCCACTTGGTTGGATGGAACGATAGTCGTCCATCTATTCTAAGTAGCAACTAAGTTAGTAAGAGTAGTGAATATAGCTCTGAAGTCTGCATGAGAAACCTGTTCATCCAAGGGATCTGTTTAGACGGGCTGAGGGGCTGACTGATTCCCATTTCTTCTTTTAGGAGGCATATTCTGTAAATAATGAGGGAGAAATGGATTAGACTGAGAGTTAAATTTGAGCTCATGCTCACTGGCACAACATGAATACTAAAAGAAGGGAAACTCTTCCTAAAACATCTTATAGCCTCCTGTACATAAATGTGGCGCGCAATACACCCATGCGCAAAACTCTACTAGATGCGAATTTCATACTTTCTAGGACACTGTTGAACCTTAGGCTCTGAAACCAAGTTTGTAACACCCCAAATCAGGTACCCAAAATGCTACACGGTTCTCATGATCCCAAAGGACCACATGCTAATCTATTATTGATATTTGTAGCTTAGCACTACATAATATATTGTATAAATGCAGAATAAAAGGCCGAAAGGTCATAAGGTTCAAAACTAAAGACTAATAATAATACTGAATGTGGTATAACAATACCAAAACAACTGAAATAACTAAAAATACTGAAGTCTAAATATCTAGTCTGAAAGCCTCTAAATTATCTAAATAAGGAGTTGATGGGACATGTCCCCAACTAACTCCAACTGCTGAAGTAAACTAAGTACTGAAATACTGAAAAGATGAAGAATTCTCTAAAGATGAAGACTCACTTCTAATATAATGTTGTTGACTGAGACCTGAGCTGCTGAGTACGATCGGGAACCTAAGCGTCCGAACCTATGGTATAAAACACCATAGCACAAAAAAAAGTATGCATCAGTACGTGTGAATATACTCTTACGCAAGTAAAGTAAGGCTAAATGCATGGGCTTCATATGCATGAACTATAGCTGACTGATAACGTGAACATGAACATGGCTGCGTGAGAATACATGCATAAATACGTGAACTATAACTGAAATCATGATAATACTGGATCTGGATACTGATAACATGAGTTTCATAGTAACTGAGTGACTGTGTCTGACAGTCCTGATTCTAAAGAAACTAGCTAAGTTCCATACCAAAGTAGGTAATTATATCTGATAGTACTGAATTTGAGGAACTATTTGAGTTCTTTTACTGAGACTGAGAGTTTGGGAAATATTTATCTAACCGACAAGCCCCGAATAAAGCAATATAGCTGAGTTGGGGTCCAATATGTAACCCCAATTGGAAGGGTGTCAATACCGCGCCACTGGTAAGGACAAGCTGTGAGTGACCCTCATCTGATAGGTACTCTAAAGAAAATGGTGGGACCCTCATCTAACAGGTTAATCCACCTCATCTACCCTCATCTAGCAGGTTCGATGTCTCAACCTACGCTGGCTACATAGTTCTGGAATGCAAGGACTGCTTCTAAGAATTATACCCTCTACTGGTAGGTGAGTTCCCATCCTTGGGTTCACTCGGTGCTAAATCTTACTCCCAACTAAATAGACACTGAACTGATTATACTGAGATAAACTGGACTGATTTCACTGAGTTCCGTAAACTGACAAAATACTACTGAATTCTGTTAACTGACTGAGTTCATGAGATTACTGAATTTTCCTGAGTCATATAACTGACTGAATTCTATCGAGTACTGAAACTGACTGAGGATACTACTAATCATGGTGTGACTGATATTATCATAAAACTGACACCGGCTCTAGGCACACAAGTAAATTGTTAGGTATAAATACCCCCATGACTTGATGGCATAGACGTAAATCATGGCACAAGTTCAAAAGCACAACAACGGCTATATATATAAATATATATATATATATATGCATATAAATATATATATATATATATATATATATATATCCATAATCCATTGACTAAGACATTTTATCAAAAACTTGACATGCATCAACTTGTACATGAATGGGGATTTCACATTAACATACTATAATGGCACTTTTTCCTTCATATGGGCATTTAATCAAACACATGGGGAGCATACTTTGGTTACACCCTCATCAATGCATCTAACTATCATGATTGCATAAATAAATTTACAATTTTAAGGGTTTATCATGAATATTATGCAAAACATCACATACTAGGATCAATCGTTGGAACATGTAATTTAAAACATGAATCAAAACCCAACAAAAAATTGAACATGAATTTCAATTAAATGAAATCATAAACATTCATAAATACGAAATCTTTGGATTTTCAGAGGAGATTCTTGAGCTTTATGGGTGAAAGGGACCCATGAATCAACACTTTACATACCTTGATTGTAAGTTTCTTGAAGTTCTTGGAGAGATTCTTGGAGTTGGCTTTGATTTCTTGAAAGCTAAAGTTTTGTTTCTTGTGAGAGAATGTTCTTGATTTGGGGAAAAAGTGAAAAAATAATAATTTAAAATATTTTTAGGGATTAAATCGCACACCAGGACATGTTAAAACCTAGGGAAAAGACCAATTTATCCCTGAACAAAATATTTAATTTTTATAAAAAATTTCCGATTTGACAGGCTGGCGCGACGCTGCGCTATTGCGTCGTGTCACTAGAAATTGCCAACTGGGAACTGGGCTGATGGCGCGATGTGGTAGAATTGCGTTGGTACACTAGAAAAAGTACAATTCTAAATTTGAGCCTTTGTGCGATGCACCATAATTGCGGAGGCTCACTGAATTTTGACGATTGCCATTTTGGCATGCTCCGCGAGGCGTTGATGGCTCAGGTGGCATACAGTCTTACTAAAATGGCTCTAACTCTTCGCCCGGGTGTCGTATTAGGGAAAATTTGGTATCGATGGAAATCTTATTCAATTTCCCACACAACAAAAAGTCAAAATATTGAAAATTCCCCATGTATAAAAGTAGATTCATCATTTAAAACAAATCTTTAATATTTTTGGGATGATTTTAAGCTAGGTAGAAGTATGGGGTATTACAACCACCTTCCCCAAACCGTACCCTAGGATATGAGAGGTACCTTAACTCGTACATTTATCCTAACCTTAGTCCCCCATACTGACCAACATACGACCACACGTGGACCAACTTGTATTTTAACATACGAGTAGTACCCCTGTAACGCCCCAAATCTGGTACCAAGAATACTACATGGTGCTCATGACCCCGAAGGACCACAAGCTAATCCATGAATAATATCTGTACCAGAATACTATATAACATCATGTAAAATGCAGAAATAATAGACTGAAACATGACATAAGGTTCAAATTGGTTAAAACGTAATATCTGAGAGTATGGTATATCAATACCAAAACATGAACTGAAATAAACTATCTGAACATATTGTAGTCTAGAAGCCTCTAAATAGTCTAAAAATTGTGGAGTTGATGGGCCATGTCCCCAACTAACTCTGAACTATTGAAGTAATAAAATAATAAAATAATCATGCTATCCTCGAATGTTGAGGACTCACTACTAGTCTGGTTGTTGAACGTCTAATCTACTGAGGATGCTTTGGAGCTCGTACTTCCAAAATAATGGTATGAAACACCATTGCGCAAATACGTCAGTACGATTGAATATACTGGTATGCAAGTGAACTAGGCTGAATGCAAAGGGTTCAAATGCATAAAAAATACTAACTGATTGTATAACATAAACGTGAGAATACATGTATGAATAAGTGACTGTAACTGAATTCGTGATGATACTGACTTCTGAGTCTGAATGCTGATAACATAAGTTACTGGTAACTGATATAACTGATACTGAGTGTCTGTGTCTGGCAATCTCTTGTTCTGTAGAACTATATGAGTTCTATTACTAAGACTGAGACTGAAACTATAACTGTGGGAAGTAGTCATCTTAATGACATGCCCCAAATAAATCAATATAGCTGAGTTAGGGTCCAATCTGTAACCTGATACGCCCAAATTACAACTCTCGTTAGAAAGTGTAAGCGTTCGCTGTCAAATATAGAACCCAACTGGGTTAGGTGTCGAATCCCACAGGGAATACTCTGGTCACTAAGTGTTGCAATTATTAGTAGACTGTTGGTCGAAAATTCCAAGGAAAAAGGGGGGTTTGGTTTAGGCGTGAACTAATATTATCAAAGTAACAATGGAACGATTTGCGTAGTAAGATTTAATCACAGAGATTGATAAGTTAGGGTTATGTCCACCTTATAAGTTCTACTTCTCTATTAACTATGAGTAACGCGGAATTTAGACATGCATGCACTTATAGAGAATCGTATTCTAATTCTAAATCCAAGTGTTTCTCAACCATCAAGGATTTATTTCGCTTTAGCTCTCTCGAGCCTAAAGTGTATAACAAATGGTACAAATTCTCCAAGAAGTTAATCCGGTTAAGGCATTAACGTGTAAATAGAGGTTGGAAACCCTATTTCCTTGTCACACTCTCTTTTCCAAACATGTAACTTTTCTCTCGAACAAGTTAATGCTATAATGGCGTATTCTCTATGTTTGAAACCATAAGAATTCAATCAAAACAAAAAGAGTAATGATATAAGTAGCATAACACATCAAGAATTCACAAACTCATAGTAATAGATAGTATCTTACAAGGTTTCCATAACCCTAATAGACAAGTTTAGCTACTCATGAATACAACGGAAATCACAGTAGACATAATCATCATACCACAACTTAGAAAAATCTCGGCTATAGAGATGAAACGTGTTTTCTCTTTCCGTTCCTCAAGAAAGCCGTGTTCTCTGTTCTCAAAACTATTACAGAATCTCCAAATTGTCAATAATAATCGAATGATAATTATGCTGAAAAATTCAGCAATAAGGTTTTTAATAGCATCCTTGTCTAATAAGTTGCTACTGCATCCTTAAGTATTTAAAAATACTGGGTTTGCCCGGGAAAAAGTTCCCATGCATCACATTCAGTCCAAAAGTTGCCTTCCCTCTTATGTGAAGTTTTTCTTTGCTGCCCACAGGTCCACAAAGTGCTGAAATCTTCATCATTAGTACCTGAAAAACATGATAATCACATAGGTCAGCTCACTTAAAGGAAAATGGACTAAAAGTGCAAGAATTATATATTTTATCCTCAAAACTTAGTTGAAACATGGGTAAATTATGGTGCTTAGGCGTGTAAATACGCCCAAAATCACCACCCCATACTTAAAGCTTTGTTTATCCTCGAAAAAAATATTACATCCATGCAAACACCTAACTAGAATTTCACAATAGCAACACGAAATTTTCAACAAGACATGCACAACAATTATTAACAAAGAGTAGGTTTCTCGATCACTACTAATAAACAACTCAACCTCCAACATAGACTCATTAGGATGGTTAATTTGTATCCACAAGTTAAGCCACAAAGAAATATATAAAACTACCCAACAACCATCAACCATGTGTACTCACACAAGATATCACCCTTAATCACTCATAGTTTTGCATTTTTTGAAACATGGGTATAAGACTCTCCTTGCTCTCGCTCTCACAAAGAATTCTTATATTGCAACTGATGACCATAGGCTTGCCCTTAGTGTAATGCTCTACTAATATCAGACTGCTAAGTTTAGGATCAAATAGGTCTTTACAGGTTGTAATGTAGGTTAAGGGACAGGTAGGACTATTTTGGCCAGAAATAGTGACTATGTTCCCTAAGAGCTTTAATACACTACAATATGCCATTTACACTATCTTTTAACAACCACTCTACCTCTCTTTCATCTACCAACCCCTTTTCACCCATTTTGTTATTCAATCATAAACAAAACTATCTTTTTGTTTTTCTAAATTTTTTATTTTATTTTATTTTCTTTTTTTTATATTAAGCAAGCATCCCTATAATAACCACTCTTTTTCACAACAATTTCAAGTACCAATACACCCTGAGGCATCACTTTCACCATTCTCCTTTTATTTTTCCACATGATTCTACAATTTTAAAGCTCTTAGGAGTTTGGATCAAATTATGGTCTTGAAAAAAAAATGGATTAGGCTACATATGAGGCTGCCAAAGAAAATAGCTAAAGGATCAAAGTGGGTTCACTAGGACAATGTACAAAGGTAGGTAAAAAGAAGGTAAACACTTTCAGGGATACCAAAGAAATGCCTAAATCATCTCCTACACTCACAATCTTTATTTCGCTTCACACACACACCAGGCAAGTTCTAGCATCAGTCACAACAAAGAATATACAATATCCTCACACACACAAGGCACATGGTCAACTTCATTGGGAGCATTATAGATTCTTGACCCAACAGATGAATGAATTAAACCACAACAATTTATCACACAGTGAGTCACAACTTAGAGCCTAAGCGTCTCAATAGTAATGATTTAGCACAAACTCTTGTTGTAATATACCATGCCGTCTATCAGAACAATTTCATGCAAAATCTAAAATCTAACTAACTAATTACGACTAATTCAAACAAACAAGAATAAATGTAGGAAAAAAAATACAATACAGCAGACATATACCCGCACCCCACACTTAGACAGGACACACTGTCCTCAGTGGAAATAAATAAGGAAAATCTGATTAGTCGGACTCCTCTTCTATGTCTGGGGTCATACCCCCTGCGTTGGAATCATCATCAGAGTCGTCTTCATCAGAGTTGTCCTCCACGTCTGAGTCTGGCAGTCGGTGATCATCGTCAGTCTGCACGTCATCATCGAGAGGTTCCTCAAAATGTACCCCCACTCCACACATGGCTCGCGCATGCTCATTAAGAGGGTAATCATAGTCCAACTATTGAAGCTCTGCATCAGTCGAAACACGACCCCCATTTATCAGTGTAAATCTAATCAAGCCATACAGATGGCGGAAAAAGCTTTCATCTCGAGCATGCCTCTCTGTAGTGGTGAGGTTGATGCCTTGACCAGTTTCTAGCTCTTTAACCTTCGTGAGATCAACCTTCTTCGGGTTGTGTGGTAGCTTATGATCCGCGGGTTCCTCTTCAATGTGTTCTTTCCTTAAGATCACAGTCAACAAGTTGCCGAAACTAAAATAGGACCTTTTGTGAAGCCTAGCCTTGCGCATTGACGATCGTATAACCGCACCAATGTTGATGGGAATATTCGTCATCAAAGCGTACACCAAGAAGACTCGATCACGTGTGATCTTAGTAGATTGTGTCCCAGGAATCAACCAAGAGTTGACTATCCTTAATCATATGCGAGCTTCCCTGTTCAAAGAGGCATATGGGTAGGTGTTGTGGCGACCATTATCCTTGTGCTGAATCCACCATGCCATTGACCTTGATCCGCACAGTGTATGTCTGATGGCCCTGTAGGGAGGTCTGTGATAAAGCTCCTTGAGCAGTGATGGATCCACTGATAGAAGGCCCAGAAAAGAGTTGAAGAACTCCGCATTCAGTTGCAAGACTTGGCCCCGAATCTTGACTTCACTTCCTGTAGTCTTTGGGGACCAATTGGCATAAAACTCTCGCGTTAGATCAAGATTGCATTCCCCCATATCTCGGAAAATGAAATCAAGATTTAGTGCCATAATTTTAGCCAAAATGTGGGGGTCTCTCTTTGCTAGAATCTCCTTCTGCATCAAATCCACGTGAACATATTTTTTTACTTTGTTGTTCTTGTACCACTCCGTCCCTTCCTCCTCTAGGACCCACTTTATCCCGAAAGTGCGTCGAGGCACTTGCAAAGAGAAGGACTCAGCCTGATCTTTTATTGCCCTTTTCTGACCTTTTTGGGAGGTGGACACTTTTTCTTTTCCTTGTCGTCCTTTTGGGGCTATTCTATCGGAGATCACAATAAAGTCATGTTAGTTTCATCATGGAAAATTTACTATATTCGAAAAAGAAAATCATGATGGTACCACCCCACACTTAATCCGTTTGTACAAAGTTAGTAATCGTGTAATCTTGACTATCCTTTTCGACTTTATTTCATTAGATTAAGGCAATATTTGAACAAGACAACCACATAGAAATCTTATCAGGTTGTTGCATAGAAATAATCAAACCATCTTATGCTTATGGTCAATCATGATCAATACCTTCGATGAGCGAGTCATTCAAACATTCAAGCTTACAACTTTCAAGATTATGCATGAACTTTACAATTTTGACTCCATAAAAATAGGACAGTGAATACCAATCAAATACAAGTCGGAGTAAAGTCAAGAACACCCACACGAATCCATTCACTCAACTAGATGCATCATAACAAACCAACCATATTCTTATCACCAAACACCACTTCAAAATCTAATAAACCATTATAAGCGTAGTAGTGCAAAAACTACAGAATATAAAAGAGTAAATTACGTGATGATGGATCAAGAAGATGAACTTGCAAGATTAGATGAGCAAAAAGAAAAACTTTGAGAGAATTTGGGAGCTTAGGTGTCACCTATCTTGAGCAAACAATGGAATTGTGTTCTAAGGTTGAGGATCTATTTAAAGACTAAGCCATGGGTCGGGTTTGATCCATGTACAATCTGGTTATGAGACAAAAAAAAGATAAGTAGGCGGCGCCTAATGCTTTGCCTATGCTTAGCATAGGCGGCGCCTTTAGCAATGCCTAGATAGGAATAGGAGGCGCCTTACCTATCGCCTAGATTGGCATAGGCGGAGCCTTACCTATCACCTAGATTGGTATAGGCGGCACCTATGGCATTGCCTATGTGAGGCAGTGAGCATAGGCAATGGCATAGGCGGTGCCTATAGCATTGCCTACATTGGTATAGGCCTTTCCTTGTCCATTGCCTATGTGAGGCAGTGAGCATAGGCAATGGCATAGGCATTGCCTTGTCCGTTGCCTAGATTTGCATAGGCATTGCCTTGTTCGTTGCCTAGATTGGCATAGGCAATGCCTAGACTATAGCCTTTGCTTCATCATTCCTCACTTACCACCTTTAGCATGGCTCACTTTCAAATTAAAATTTGGGACTAATCTTCTCCTTTGTATATCTTGCACCTACACTTAATCAAAAACAACAAAAATGAATAGCAGGATGGGTTGCCTCCCATCGAGCGCCTTAGTTTTGGTCGTGGCTCGACTCTTCTTTTTGAACTTTTATTTATCAAAAACAAAATCCTAACGAAACAAACTCCTAATGATGGGTTGCCTCCCATGTAGAGCTTGATTTATTGTCGCGGCACGACATAGTTATCTCGATTACTCAGACTTCATCAAGATATCTGGTGGCTTCGCCGGTGGTGAGGGTCGATTCTTAAGGTCAAGGTCCAGATTCTTGGGGTCATATGAATACGACCCCATTCCTGTCAAAGCACGGATAGTTTCTTCATTCTCTTCAACATTCTCACGCACAAAGTTCAAAAGCACAGCAGCCAATGGCTCAACAGTAAGCTGCTTCTCTAAAGATAATTCCTTCTCATTCTCATAATAAACATCAGCTATAGAGAACACATTTATATCTTTGGGCTGCTTCATTGATTTGCTTACATCAAAACGTACCACTTCGTCATTCATCCGAAATAAAAGCTCATTTGCTCGTAAATCAATAAGCACACTTCCTGTTGCGAGGAAAGGTCGACCCAAGATTATGGGCACCTCAAAATCCACCTCACAATCCAAAATAATAAAGTCTGCAGGAAAAATGAAGGTAGAAACCTTCACTAATACATCATGTAAGATACCAACAGGTCGTTTTACCGACCTATCTGCCATTACCAGCCGCATGTTGGTTGGTGTAGGATCCCCCAACCCCAACTTTCTATAAATGGCTAGTGGCATCAAATTAATGCTAGCCCCCAAATCGCACAATGCCTTAGCAAAATCTAAAGATCCAACCATGCAAGGAATAGTGAAAGCACCCGGATCTGCCTTTTTCTGTACTAAAGACCTCGTGGTAATTGCACTGCAATGATGAAAATTATCTGCCAGTTCATAGCTCGCTGCCTTTTTCTTTGTCAAAAGGTCCTTCATGAATTTAGCGTACCCTGGCATTTGCTCCAGTGCCTCCACCAAAGGTACATTAATAGTTTGTTGTTTCAGCATGGTCATGAATTTACTAAACCTGGTGTCATCATCCTTCTTCTTCAGTCTCTGAGGAAAAGGTGGTGGTGGATTTGGAAGAGTCTTTTCCACCACTTCCTTTTGGTTTTTCTTCCGATTATCAATCTTTTCAGGCTGGTGACATCTAGGTGTAGTGTCATGAACGTTCTCATTCTGATTTTTAGCTTCTACAGAATCATCACAATCTGCTTCAATAATATTCTCTTCTGTATTATCAACCACCTGCTTGCCTTTGGATGGATTTTCCAACACCTTACCACTCCTGGTAGTAATAGCCATACATGATCCATCATTCCGTGGATTTTGCACAGTGTTACTAGGTAATGTGCTAGCTTTTCTTTGATTGAATGCCACTAATAGTTGACTCATTTGTTGTTCCAGCTGTTTTATTGCAGTGGAATGCGAGTCAACCAATTGATTTATTGAGGAAAAATCATTTTTTAGCTCAGCTAGTCCCATGTTGGTTGCCTCCACTCCTTTCAAAAGCCTGGCCATCATGTCCTCCATGGACATCTTCCCAGAACTAGTTGCAACAGCTTCACGATTTCCAGGAGGGACATACAAACCGCTCCTGTCATTCTTATTCTTCTAATTCCCTTGGTCTCGGTCCTTGTAGCCAGATTTTTCATAATAGTTCCGACCTTGGTTTCCTTGTGCATTGCCTCGAAAACCCTCTGATTATTCAAATAATTCGCTTCCTCCTCAGAATTGGATTCATCTCTACCCTGTGATACAACAGCCTTGACCTTTTCTGTCTTCCTTGATAATAAATGCTTGGTAAGAAGGTCCATCTGAATTTTCATGTGAGCCATATCTTGGTCACGTTCCTCTTCTCTTCGCCTCTGTTCTGCTGTCATGCCAGTAGATACAGTAGACCTTGCTACCTCAGAATCCCTGGTATGCCAAGCTCTACTCTGCTTTGTCATACGATCCAGCATATCACCAGCCTCAATAAAAGTAAGGTCCATGAATGACCCACCTGCAGCATTATCAACCACTGGCTTAGTCACCGAGTTCAACGCCCTATATAATATTTCCATCAAGTGGATGTTGGTCATCTGATGATTTGGGCACCGTATAAGCTTCTTCTTGAACCTCTCCCATGTTTCGTGGAGAGCTTCAGTTGGAGGCTGTCGAAAATTGCTGATCTCATCTCGTAACTGTGCTCTCTTGGATGGCGGAAAGAATCTTTCTAGGAAAGCGTCTTTCAGTTGCCTCCAATTAGTAATAGAGTCAGGAGTCAGCCCGTTTAACCATAGAGTTGCCTCTCCAGATAAAGACAATGGAAATAAGCGCAGTTGAATTGTATTCTGTCCAACTCCTGGATTGTTAAACGACTTGCATGTTGAGATAAAGTTGATCAGATGTATATTCGGATCATCGCCTGCAAGTCCACCAAATAACCCTTTGAGATGTAATAGCTGGATCATGGTGCTGGTGATATTGAACTTGGCTCCGGGTGCCAAGGGTGGAGGAATAATAGCCCCTGTGGCACCAGCCGCATCCAAATCATCATCATCATCATCAAAAGAGGCCCGCACAGCTCGGCGTTCAGGTCTCATTCTAGCTTGACTATCTCTCCTGTTCACAGGTGCTTCCACCTCACCAGCACGCCCTGGATTTAATAACTCATCATCACCCAGGTCCTCTTCATTAAGATTTGTTGCCCGACCTGGGTTATCAATATTTTGTTGATGTACTTGAGCAATTCCCAATGCAGCTAATCTTTCCTGCTCCTGTTGAGCAGCCATCCGTTCAAGGTTTCGTTGCGCATCCATTCTGCCAATAAGATGTGGTTCAGGATTTATAGGTAATAACGGTTGACTAAAACTTCATGTATTTGGCATGCACTCCAATAAACCTGAACAAAACAAAAACAACAAACAAAAAGTAAAATTCGAGAATCTTTGACCAAAGGGTCTATTAACTATCACAAACTTAATTGACAACCATATTCTCCGGCAACGGCGCCAAAATTTGATACGCCCAAATTACAACTCTCGTTAGAAAGGGTAAGCGGTCGCTGTCAAATATAGAACCCAACTGGGTTGGGTGTCGAATCCCACAGGGAATACTCTAGTCACTAAGTGTTGCAATTATTAGTAGACTGTTGGTCAAAAATTCCAAGGAAAAAGGGGGGTTTGGTTTAGGCGTGAACTAATATTATCAAAGTAACAATGGAACGATTTGCGTAGTAAGATTTAATCACAGAGATTGATAAGTTAGGGTTATGTCCACCTTATAAGTTCTACTTCTCTATTAACTATGAGTAACGCGGAATTTAGACATGCATGAACTGATAGAGAATCGTATTCTAATTCTAAATCCAAGTGTTTCTCAACCATCAAGGATTTATTTTGCTTTAGCTCTCTCGAGCCTAAAGTGTATAACAAATGGTACAAATTCTCCAAGAAGTTAATCCGGTTAAGGCATTATCGTGTAAATAGAGGTTGGAAACCCTATTTCCTTGTCACACTCTCTTTTCCAAACATGTAACTTTTCTCTCGAACAAGTTAATGCTATAATGGCGTATTCTCTATGTTTGAAACCATAAGAATTCAATCAAAATGAAGAGAGTAATGATATAAGTAGCATAACACATCAAGAATTCACAAACTCATAGTAATAGATAGTATCTTACAAGGTTTCCATAACCCTAACAGATAAGTTTAGCTACTCATGAATACAACGGAAATCACAGTAGACATAATCATCATACCACAACTTAGAAAAATCTCGGTTATGGAGATGAAACGTGTTTTCTCTTTCCGCTCCTCAAGAAAGCCGTGTTCTCTGTTCTCAAAACTATTACAGAATCTCCAAATTGTCAATAATAATCGAATGATAATTATGCTGAAAATTCAGCAATAAGGTTTTTAATAGCATCCTTGTCTAATAAGTTGCTACTGCATCCTTAAGTATTTAAAAATACTGGGTTTGCCCGGGAAAAAGTTCCCATGCATCACATTCAGTCTAAAAGCTGCCTTTCCTCTTATGTGAAGTTTTCCTTTGCTGCCCACAGGTCCACAAAGTGCTGAAATCTTCATCATTAGTACCTGAAAAACATGCTAATCACATAGGTCAGCTCACTTAAAGGAAAATGGACTAAAAGTGCAAGAATTATATATTTTATCCTCAAAACTTAGCTGAAACATGGGTAAATTATGGTGCTTAGGCGTGTAAATACGCCCAACATCATAACCCTAATTGAAAAGGTATCAATACCTCACCACCGATAAGGACAAGTTGTAAGTGACCCTCAACTGGAAGGTACTCAAATGAGAATGGTGGGAACCATCAACTGGCAGGTAAGCCACCTCATCAACCCTCAACTGAAAGATTAGATGTCTCAACCTACGTTGGCTACGTAGTTCTAGAATGCAAGGATTGCTTCTAAGAGTCACACTCTCTACTGGCAGGTGAGTTTCCATCCTTAGGTTCACTCTATGCTAAATCCTACTCCCACCTGAATAGATATTGAACATGATTAACTGAGCTGAACTGGCCTGAGTTAACTAAGTTCCATTGACTGACGGAAAACTACTGAGATTACTGAATTACTGAGCTTTCCTGAGTCACATGAGTGACTGATTTCTATTGACCATGGCTTGACTGAGAGTATTTTGAAAATATGACACTGGCTCTAGGCACACAGCTAAATTGTCGGGTACAAGTACCCCTAGGACTCGATAGAAGAAAACTGACAAGGCATGACATTCTTGAATACGTCATCAACAATTCATAATACAATAAGTTGGGGATTTCATGAAGTACATGGTTATCATAATCTTGTACATGGTAGGAATGCATATAATCAATGTCATAATTTCATACTCTAACATCATGAGCATTCCAACAAACATCTACATTGCACCACAATAGCATGGTAGTCATTTGAACATAAGGGTAAAACATACATTTATCATATGGGTCACAATTGAGCTATAATACACAATTTCTCTCCTCTTAGGCATTTTATCAAACATCATACATGCACAATTTAAGGCATAGGTTAAATCATCAAATTATACATCATAAACAACTCAATTCAAGGATTTCAATTTGCATGTGAACATAGTTTCATGAAAAATACGTTAAGATTCCAACTTGAGAATCATACAACAAGATAAACATGGTTACAAAATAACCCACAACATAAACACCATGATTTATAATTTAAAATAGAGTTATTGAGCTTTATGGATGAAAGTAATTCAGAAATCAATACTATGCATACCTTGGATGGAAGATTCTTGAAAAAAATAGTGAAATTCATGAAATTGGATCCTCAGTTGAAAACTCTAAGCTTGTTATTGATGATTTGAGAGAGAAACCACTATAATTTGGGTGAAATAGGGCTAAATTACGTGTTTGTAACTTATAAAGGGGTAGAAAATTGACCTTTTTACCCTTGAGGATGCGGTCATTTAATGACTAAAATCTGGGTATTGACGCTACAAGTGACGCGGCGCGTTGATGGCTGCAACGCGATACTCGATGCGTCATGCCATGATCGCGTCGAGCCTCAGATATTTTAGCTCTGGCAGCCTACACAAATGCTGACCAACGCTATTGGCGATGTGGCGCACCAAGATCACATTGGTCCACTGTTTTGGGACTCCGAACATGATCTAAATGTGTTCTAAAAAATCCAAAACTCTCTGGGAACATCTATTGACCTTCCTGATCGTGAATTAATGAAAATACATTCCATTAAAGGACATTAAGATGGCGAGATAATATTTCCAACTTTCAAAGGACAAAATAGGCTAAGTCTGGGAACTTGGTTAGAATTTTCTAAGTCTGCGACCCCTTGACAAGATTAAAGGTCTGAAGTTTTGCGGGGTCTAACAATATCTCCCCCTTGAGAACATTCATCCTCGAATGAGACTGACTAAGAGGGGAGAAAAGATAAACTGGTGTACATACTGAACATGAGCAACTGAAACATGATTCCATGGTTGTCATGACTGATAACTAAATACACCATATTGAGTATGCATATCTGATGAATGTGTAATTGATTCATGAATGCATGACTGAGTGTTCTGATGAACTGAGTTTCTCACAATGAAAATACATATCTGATGCATGATTATATGACTGAACTGATACGTGAATGCATGACTGAATATGCAATGTATTTAATACCAAGTTTATGATAGAATTCTGAACATGAACTTGATACCAAGTTGTAACTGAAATTTGAACATAAAACTTAAAAGCTTAAGAAAAACTGTTACCTTAAGCTAGATTTGAGTTAGCAGAGAAGAGGTGAGGGAACTTGGTTTGCATGTCTGCTTCTACTTCTCAAGTAGCTTTCTCAGCGGACTAATTCTTCCAAAGAACTTTTACTAGAGGGACTTTTTTGTTCCTCAGTCTATGAGTCTGATAGTCAAGAATTTCGACTGGAATCTCTTCATAAGAGAGTCCGTTCTGAACATCTATGCTCTGAATAGGGACTACAACTACTGGGTCACTTATGCACTTCTTGAGCAAAGAGACATTGAAGACTGGATAAACTGAGGCTAGATCTGAAGGCAATTTGAGCTCATAAGCTACCTTGTAAAAGCGACTGAGAATTTTGAAGGGACCGATATATAGGGGACTGAGCTTTCCCTTCTTACCGAACCGCTTTACTCTTTTCATGGGATAGATATTTAGATAAACATAATCAACAATCTCAAACTCAAGATCCTTTCTACGTACATCTGCATAAGACTTCTGCCGGCTCTGGTCAGCCCAGAGTCTTTCTCTGATCAACTGGACTTTTTCTAAGGCATCAAATACTAAGTTAGGCCCTAGGACTACGTCCTCACTAACTTTGAACCAACCGATTGGATATCTACATCTCCTACCATAGAGAGCTTCGAATGGAGCCATCTGAATAACCGAATGATAGTTGTTGTTGTATGCAAACTTAATCAAAGGCGAGTGGTCATCCCAACTACCCTTGAAATCAATTACACATGCCCTTATCATATCTTCTAAACTCTGAATGGTCCTTTCTTCTTAGTCATCTATCTGAGGATGAAAGGTTGTACTGAGATGAACTTGGGTACCAAGACCCTTTTAGAATGCTTTCCAGAAATGACAGGTGAACTGGGTACCTCTGTTTTGAGATAATAGATGATGGAACACCATGCAATCTAACCAACTCTCTGATGTAGAGTTTGGCATAATCCTCAGCCAAATAAGAGGTATGGACTGGAAGAAAATGAGCTGATTTAGTCATCCTGTCTATAATGATCCAAACTGAATCATGCTAATGATGAGTACGAGGCAAACTTTTCATGAAGTCCATGTTCACTTCTTCCCACTTCCAAGTAGGAATATTAAACTCCTGCATGGACCCACTAGGTTTCTGATGTTCTATCTTAACCTGCTGATATGTAGATCACTTCGAAACAAACTTTGCAATATCTCTCTTCATCCCACTCCACCAATAGATCTCCTGTAAGTCGTGCTACTTCTTAATGTCCCCTAGATGAGTAGAGTAGTGCGTACTATGCGCTTCTGTAAGAATTCATTGCCTCAAGGCATATCTACCTGGCACACAGAGATGACCCTAACAATGCAAAACACCATCTCCCTCTTGGGATAAAACCTCTTCTTTCTAATCCTTGACTGACTCTTTCAACTTGAAAAGACTGGATCTCTATCCTGATTTTATTTCACCTCAGAAACTAGAGATGATTCTGAACTACTCCAAATCCATATATTAACCTCTGCTGAATCAATTAGGCGGGACACCTATTCGAGAAAGATAATGAACTTCCTAAGCTATTTTCTTCTTACTGCTCTCAACATGAGCAACACTACCCATAGACAGTTTACTGAGAGCGTTGGCCACTACATTGGCCTTGCCCGAATGATAAAGGACACTCATGTTGTAATCTTTCAAGAGATCTAACCACCTTCTATGACGAAGATTGAGATCTTTCTAAGAAAAGACATACTGAAGGCTCTTATGATCTATGAACATATCTACATGCACCCCATATAAGTAATGCCTCCAAATCTTTAAGGCAAATACTACGGCTGCTAACTCAAGATCATGAGTCGAATAATTCTTCTCATGGGGTTTAAGCTGTCTGGAGGCATATGTTATGACCTTACCATGTTGCATAAGGACACAACCCAAACCTACTCTGGAGGCATCACAATACACCACAAAACAATCTAAACCATCTGGAAGACCTAAGACTGGAGCAGAGGTAAGTCATGTCTTTAACACCTGAAAACTCTTATCGCAAGGATCTGACCACTGAAACTTAACTCTCTTCTGAGTCAATCTGGACATAGGGGATGCAATAGAAGAGAATCCCTCAATAAATCATCCGTAATAGACAGTCAAACCTAAGAAACTCCTAATATATGATGGAGAGACAGGTTTGGGCTAGTTTCTTATTGCTTCGATCTTTTGAGGATCAACCCTAATGCTATCACCGAAAATGATATGACCAAGGAATGCTATTGATCTTACCCAAAATTTGCACTTACTGAATTTTGTGAACAACTGATGATCTCTGAGAGTTTGAAGAACGATTCTAAGATGGTCTGCATGATCACACTCACTGTGGGAATAGACAAGGATATCATCTATGAAGACTATGATGAACATGTCCAAGTAATTCTTGAACACACGGCTCATCAAGTCCATGAAAGCTACTGGGGCATTGGTAAGACCAAAAGACATGACTAGAAATTCGAAGTGACCATACCGAGTATGGAAAGTTATTTTCGAAATGTCACATTCTCTAACTCTGAGCTGATGATAGCCTGATCTGAGGTCTATCTTAGAGAAATAGTTGGCACCCTAAAGTTGGTCAAACTAGTCATCAATTCTGGGAAGTAGATACTTGTTCTTGACTATGACTTAATTGAGATGACGATAATCAATGCACATTCTGAGAGAACCGTCTTTCTTTCGTATGAATAAGATTGGTGCACCCCACAGTGAAATACTGGCTCTTATGAATCCCTTATCTAAGAGGTTCTTCAACTGTTCTTTTAATTCTCTGAGTTCTGCTGGTGCCATTCTGTATGGAAGAATAGATATAGGCTGAGTATCTGGAAGAAGATCAATGCCAAAGTCTATTTCCCTTTCGAAAGAAATTCCTGGAAGATCTTCAGGAAAGACATCTGAATATTCATTCACGACTGGGACTGATTCAATGTTGGGAGTTTTGGAACTAGAGTCCTTAACAAGAACAAGGTGATAGACACATCCCTTAGATATCATTTTCCATACCCGAAGGTAGGAAATAAGCTGACCTCTGAAAGCTAAAGTATTACCCCTCCACTCCATGACGGGTTCATTCGGAAATTAAAACTGGACAATTATGTTTCTGCAATCAATGTGGTATAGCAGGAATGAAGCCAATCCATGTTGAGAATGACATCAAAATTAGTCACCTCTAATTCGCTTAAATCTGCTGAGGTAACTTTCTAAAATATCATAACCGGATAGTTCCTGTTTATCCATCGGGCTATGATGGTTTTCCCACTAGGGTAGAAACTGAGAAGGGATCTACTAGAATCTTGGGACTGACTCCAAAATTAACTGCTATATAAGGATTAACGAAAGACAAGAAAGCTCTTAGACCTAGTAAAGAGTAAACATGCAAGTGAAAAATGTGTAATGTACCAGTAACCACATTAGGGGAATTTTCCTGATTTTGCCGGGACTGGAGAGAATAAAGTCTGTATAGGTGTTGCCCATTAGTAACACTGGAAGTGGAACCCTGCTAATTTTGGTGAACAGACTGAGCTGAGGAATGATTCTGCTGACTCTAGGAACCTATCTGAGGATAATCTCTGACTCTGTGTCCTGGCTTGCCATAGCTGAAACAAATATCGCTGCCAGCTATGCAAATACCCTGATGGTGTTTACCATAAGTATGACAAAGAGGATTAGTTCGAGCATTGCTAACGCTGCCCTGAGACTTAGAGCCTGGCGCCATATCTCTATTACCATCCCTGAACTTAGGAGCTGTGGAACTGGCTGAAAAAAGTGTTGGAACTGATAACTTAGGATGAAATTGATAACGGTTTCCTCCCTCTGATTTAGGCTAAGCAAAGTTGAAACTACCTGTCCTTGCTCTCTTATTCTACTTCTTTCTCATCTTAATCTTTTGCTCTTCTATCTGTTGAGAATGAGTTATCAGCTTGGCTAAGTTCATGTCACTATTTAATATCGCAGACCTGCACTCATTGACCATACTATCGTTCACCCCAGAAACAAACTTACTCATCTTGGCCCTGCTATCTGCAACCACATAAGGAGCATATCTGGCTAATTGAGTAAACTTAAGAGAATTCTCTTTCACCATCATGTTTCCCTGCCTGAGATTGATAAATTCTAACACCTTAACTTCTCTCATCTCTAAGGGAAAGAATCTATCTAAGAATACGGTGACAAACTCCTCTCATTTTATGGATCCTGCATCAACTGACCCCTCTGAGTTCCACTGCTTGAACCAAGTGTGAGTAATATCCAGCAACTGATATGCAGCTAGCTCAACACTCATAATATCTGACACCCCCATGATGTTTGTAACCTTCTGAACATGGTCAAGGAATTCCTGAGGATCCTCTTCTAACTTAGACCCAAAAAAGGATGGAAGATGCATTCAGGTGAAGTCCCGAATCCTGGCTGCAGTTGAATTGGCCACTGAGTTGGACGGAATGATAGTTGGTCATTCATTCTGAGCAGCAACTGACTGAGCAAGAGTAGTGAATGCATATCTGAACTCTGCATGAGAGACATGCTCGCCCAAAGGATCTTCGGGCTGACTGATTCCAAGTTCTCTTCTTAGGAGGCATATTCTGTAAATTGAAGAGAAAGGGATTAAACTGAGAGATTAACTAAAGATTATGCTCACTGGCACGACATGAATACTAAAAAATTGGAAACTATTCCTAAACATCTTATAGCCTCCTGCACATAAGTATGGCGCGCAACACACCTATGTACAAGACTCTACTAGATGCGGCTTTCAGACTTCCTAGGATATTGTTGAACTTTAGGCTCTGATACCAAGTTTGTAACGACCCAAATCTTGTACCCAGAATGTTATACGGTGCTCATGATCCCGAAGGACCACAAGCTAACCCATGACTGATATCTACACCTGAATACTATATAACATCATGTAAAATATAGAAATAATAGACTAAAACATGCCATAAGGTTCAAACTGGATAAAACATAATATCTGAGAGTATGGTATATCAATACCAAAACATAAACTAAATAAACTGTCTGAACATACTATAGTCTGGAAATCTCTACACTGTCTAAAAATTGTAGAGTTGATGGGACATGTCCCCAACTAACTCTGAACTACTGAAATAATAAATTAATAAGATAATCATGTTATCCTCGAATAATGAGGACTCAATGCTAGTCTGGCTGCTGAACGTCTAATCTACTAAGGATGTTTTGGAGCTCGTACTTTCGAACCTATGGTATAAAACACCATAGCACAAATACGTCAGTATGATTGAAAGTATTGGTATGCAAGTGAGGTAGGCTAAATTCAAAGGGTTCAAATGCATGAACAATGCTAACTGATTGCATAACATGAACGTGAGAATACATGCATGAATAAATGACTATAACTGAATTCGTGATGATAATAACTACTAAGTCTGAATACTGATAGCATGAGTTACTGGTAACTGATATAACTAATACTGAGCGACGGTGTCTGATAGTCCTGAGTTCTGTAGAACTATATGAGTTCTATTACTGAGACTGAGACTGAAACTATAATTATGGGAAGTAGTCATCTAACTGACATGCCCCCAAATAAAGCAATATAGTTGAGTTAGGATCCAATCTGTAACCCCAATTGGAAGGGTGTCAATACCGCGCCACCGGTAAGGACAAGATGTAAGTGACCCTCAACTGGCAGGTACTCAAATGAGAATGATGGGAACCCTTAACTGGCAGGTAATCCACCTCATCAACCCTCAACTGGCAGGTTAGATGTCTCAACCTATGATGGCTACGTAGTTTTGAAATGCAAGGATTGTTTTTAAGAATCACACCTTCTACTGTAAGGTGAGTTCCCATCCTTGGGTTCACTCTTGCTAAATCCTACTCCCATTTGAATAGACACTGACCATGATTAATTGAGCTAAACTGGACTGAGTAAATTGAGTTTCGTTGACTGACAGAAAACTACTGAGATTATTGAATTACTAAGCTTTCCTGAGTCACATGACTGACTGAGTTCTATTGACCATGGCTTGACTGAGAGTATCTTAAAAACATGACACTAGCTCTAGGCACACATCTAAATTATAGGGTACAAGTACCTCCAAGACTCGATAGAAGGAAACTAACAAGTCATGCCATTCTTGAATACGTCACCAACAATCCATAATACAATAAGTTGGGGATTTCATGAAGTACATGGTTATCATAAACTTGTACATGGTAGGAATAAATATAATCAATGTCATAATTTCATACTCTAACATCATGAGCATTCCAACAAACATCTACATTGCACCACAATAGCATGGGAGTCATTTGAACATAAGGGTAAAACATACATTTATCATATGGGTCACAATTGAGCTATAATACATAATTTCTATCCTCTTAGGCATTTTATCAAACACCATACATGCATAATTTATGACATAGGTGAAATCATCAAATTACATATCATAAACAACTCAATTCATGGATTTCAACTTGCATGCTAACGTAGTTTCATGAAAAACACGTAAAGATTCAAACTTGGGAATTGTACATCAAGATAAAGATGGTTACAAAACAACCCACAATATAAACATCATGATTTATAATTTGAAATAGGGTTCTTGAGCTTTATGGATGAAAGAAATCCATAAATCAACACTATGCATACCTTGGATCTTGAAAAAAATGGTGAAATTCTAGAAATTGGATCCTCAGTTGAAAACCCTAAGCTTGTTCTTGATGGATTTGAGAGAGAAACCACTATAATTTGGGTGAAATAGGGATGAATTACGTGTTTATGACTTAAATAGGTGTGGAAATTAACCCTTTTGCCCTTGAGAACGCGGTCATTTAATGACTAATAACTGGGTGCCGACGCTACAAGTGATGCAGCGCGTTGATGTCTACGACGTGATACTCAACGCATCGTGCCATGATCGTGTTGAGCCTCAGAAGTTTTGGCTCTAGCAGCTTACAGAAATACTGACCAACGCAATTGACAATGAGGTGCGCCAAGATCGCGTTGGTCCACTATTTTGGGACTCCGAACATGATCAAAATGTGTTCCAAAAAATGCAAAACTTTTCCAGGAACACCTATTGACCTTCCTGATTATTAATTAATGAAAATACAGGCCATTAAAGGACTTTAAGATGGCGAGATGAGATTGTCAATTTTTAAAGGCCAAAATAGGTTAAGTCTGGGAACTTGGTTAGAATTTTCTAAGTCTGGGACCCCTTGACAAGCTTAAAGGACCGAATTAAGCTCTGAATTTCCGCGGGGTCTTACAACCCCATAACTTGTATCTTGGACAGAATGCACTAGACTAGACAAAATTCATCATACGACCTAGATACATATGACTCGTACCTTAAAAAAATGACTAGTAAGGGTCCATTCGTACCTTAGCCAAAAACCAATCCAAACCACACTGGTCACCATTCGACCAATACCCTACCAACCGTACCCCATTATACGACTAGCACCCCCTAGTCGTATGATGTCCAGAAGCCAAAAACTTATGAAATTTTCTATGGAACAAAACCCAGGATGTTTCATTTGCATACATTTGATATATACACCATGACTTATTTATCCGATTAAGACCTCATTCTAGAAAATTTTGGTATCTTATCTCTAAGTATGATCTAGAATTTGTCACTCTAGGATGTGGAATTAAGTTATGAAATCTTCAATTTGTCTCTTTTTAATTAAGATATGTGAATGGTTATTTAAATGTATTTTAGTTTTGGCATAGGTTCATCATGTACTTTATTTATTTCATGGTTTGTGAATTTTGGTACCAATTTGGCATTGGTTATGGTATGTTTTGGATTTTAATATTATAGTTGGGTACGGTTAT
This sequence comes from Capsicum pubescens, assembly GCA_030864215.1. NCBI lineage: Eukaryota > Viridiplantae > Streptophyta > Magnoliopsida > Solanales > Solanaceae > Capsicum > Capsicum pubescens. Next base: position 149,164,747 of record CM061547.1, read on the forward strand.
TATGAATTCCAATTTGATTCCGATATTTAGGTATGGTGATTTGGGAGTTTTGATATTGATTACTATTGTTCTGAGAGTTGTGGTTCCACTGAATTCTGGTTTGAGTCCTACATCTGATTATGAGTTCTATTGTATATCATATATATGGCCTTTCATTATTACCCACTATTTTTTATTTAAATTTGGCATAAGGCATGTTATTATTATCCACCTCTACCAGTTCAAGTCAGACGTTTGACCTTTCGTTACTACCCATTGGTGTTGGTTCAAGACCGGTACATATCTGGATGACTACTACAATTTCTTGGGATCATCTTAGTTATGAATTATTTACGTTTAATTTCTTTAATTACTTATTGTGTGTCCCACTGACATATGGGGGTACGATTGGGTTAATTATCTTTTTCAGTGTGAATAGAGGGCTTATAGGGGGCCACTTAGGTTATGTTTGATTTGTCTTTTATTACTGTGTTATTTATTTTCTCTATCGCTTATATTTAGTCCTTTATTGTATTTGTATAGTTGGTAGTTGTTTTACCTTTCTATCCCTGTTTACTGTTGACTTAGGATACACCCTCACATTTTAGTTATACTTTTCCTGTATTAAGCTCAATCGGACGATTATGCCTATTGAGTACCCATTGCTTTGGTACTCATACTATACTTCTACATCTTTTCCCTGATGCAGATCTGAGTACTAGCAGACAGCATTGACATGGTTCCCACATTTTACTTCTAATTCAGAGTAGGATGATCTTACTGATGTTCGAGGCTAATCCTCCTCTATCTCTTTCAGTTAGTCTTTTGTACCCAATACTACTTTTATATATTGTGTACATTGTGGATTCTATCTAGTACTCTGGGTATTTTTAGTAGTGACTCTAGTACCAACCTTACTAGGTCTTGGGAGGGACTCATTTGTATATTTGGTCCTTTTTCCTTCTCTAATTTTTGATATATTATTAACGTTTCATTTTTCATTATTACTTATTAGTACTACTATTATCATTATACACGATCATTTTCTAGTTTCTATCTGTTAGCTCATTACCTATTATTCCAAGATATGGATTGGCTTACCAGCTGGTGGGATAAGGTAGGCACCATCATGACTTGAGAAATCAAGTCGTGACAGCCACGTATCAATGATCTGTATGACTATCTACAAGGTGCAGTCGTACTGTCTAAGATTACCTTGAGATCTAGATACTATGAATTGAGGAATCGGATGGAGGACATCCCTAAGTCAGCCTTCATGACTTGTTACAGCCATTACGAGTTCCTGGTGATGTCTTTTAGGTTGAAAAATGCCCCAGCAACATTTATGGACTTGATGAATTATACATTTAGGCCATATTTAGACTCCTAGTGATTACTTTATACATGAAATCTTTGTTTACTTAGGGAGTTGGGAGGAGCATGAGCAAGATTTGAGGATAGTACTCCACACTTTGAGAGATCAGCTACTTTATGCCAAATTTTTAACTGCAAGTTCTAGAATAAGTATGTATCATTCACGGGACATGTGGTGTTGAGGTTCACAGCTTTACTAGGTTAGCAAGTTACTATAAATATATATTCAAGGTATTCTCGTCTATCAAAAGCACTTATGCCTAGATTGACTAGGCAGGAGGTCCCACTTTAGTGTCTGAAAAGTGTGAGGTAAGCTTTCTGAAGCTCAAGATCTTACTCACTTCTGCATATATTCTAACTTTTCTAAATGAGGCAAGGGGTTTACAGTATAATGTAATGCTTCAGTTATTGATTTTGGTTGTATTCTGATGCAGAAGGATCATGTTACAGCATATTTTTTATGTCATAACCTAATTTATGCTCCATGATGGCACCTACTTAATCCTTCCAGTAGGTAATCCAAATCGTAACCCAGAGCTAAACGCAATGGGTTAAGTTGTTGGAAAATTCCCAATTATAGGCAAAAATCAACAGCACAACTGATAAATAGATAAAAAATTTGACATAGATAGAAATAATCAATATAAGATACCATCCCAAGACTTAGTAGAGTCAGTACAAGAGCATGTAATAATACAACTTAGAGACTTAGAATAGTCGACAACATTTGTCTCGATAACAAAAGACTAAATATCTAAAGATAGAAGGAAATAGATGACTCCGATTCCAAGAGCTGACCCTATCTCCAGAAGTGTAGTATAAGTACCAAAACATTGAATACTTAGTAAGAATCATCGACCAACTGAGATAAATCATGATATAAGTATGATAAAATTCAAGATATCATAACTAAGCCAAGATACAAAACTAAACTTGAATCACCTCCAATATCATTGCACATAATAAGTAAATTCAAGAAAAATAACAATATATCACAAGGAATCAACACATGCCAACATCGTTGTGCAATATAAGTAAATAAATCGAAATAATAATGCATCACAAGGAATCACACAAGCAATCACAACAACAAAATTGGCTCCCATACGCAAATTGGTATGGAAAGTAAATAACACATCACAGACTCCCATATGCCTGAAAAGTAAACTCAAAGATAAAATAAAGAAACCATTCATCGCTTACAAATAACCAACTCGTTATTCAACTTTCATTCCACAATTTACCAACATTCATTATTTAACCATCATTTGAAAATGTACCCACATTCCATAATATTACCATCATTTAACAACCTTATCATCGATACTCACTAGTCATTATTTATTATCAAACCATCTCTTATTAACTAATTCATTTGATTACTAGTCATCATATAACCTATAGTCATCATTTAACAACTATTCACCACATATCCATCAATCTTCATTTATTTGATAACCATTATTTATCAACTAGCATCATTTATTAACTAATCATCCTTTACGAACTAATCCTCGTTTATCAACTAGTTATGATTATTCACTTAAACAATATCCACCACTAATCCTTATTTATCACTAATCATCAACTATCACTAATCTTCAATTATATCAGCTTCTAATCGCTTACAACTTTTGAGCTATATCCGACATCTCTAATATCAACATCATACCCAAAATTAAAAATGCATATATATATATATATAATCATATCATAATAATTAGACAAACTCAAACTGGTAGATGTATAGATAGGTACATCAGCATAATCATCCTTCAATCTTGACGGGTATCAACGTATCATCATAATCACCCTCTGGCATTGTCGAGTATCAATGTATTATCATAATAATCCTTCAGCCTTGCTGGGTATCAATGCATCGTCATAATCTTCCTCCAGCCTTTCCGAGTATAAAAAACATCAATATTAATATCATCTTCTAGAATTGAATCAGGTGTGTCTATATATACATACATACATATATATAGTAAATATCCAAACTCGAACCCGTAGCCCCATCATCATAGTAGGTGGCATAATCAATAGCGTAAGTGTTAATATAGTCAAGAATCATGAATTCTAGCATAATGATAGCATAACTTCCCATAAAATCAATAAGCAAATTTCTACCATAATTAATAACACAATTTTTAATATCATCAATAAGAATAATTTCTAACATGATTACTAGCATGATTGTTTAGCATGATCATAATCATAAGTAATCAAAGAGCCCACTTCTAAATCCTCAAAATATACTTCTAAGGTAAATTCTACCCCAGACTAGGCTACGTTATCTAAATCCACTCTTAGATGTATAGCAAGCAATAATTATCCCTAAGGTAAAGGTTCTTCCCAATCACAATGGTTAAACCAAAATAGTAACTAAGGAAACCTCTTTTAATGTAAGAATCCAAAGCCAATCGTGCCCCAAGCATAGTTTTCTAAAGTATTTTTATCTAACTTGAGTGATCTAAGACATTATCATGCTAAACATGAGTAATGAAGTCCAATCCACCTAAGGCATAATGAAACATGTCAAGCATTTCAACTCTACGATTTCAAATTATCCTAAACGGTCCAACTAACCCAAGTCTTGCATTTCATCTATCCATCACCTGAACCTCATCCTAAATCTAACACAATATCATAAGAATACTATCGTATAGCTTAATCTAACAAGGGATAAATCTTTCCTACCTCGACACTGAAGAAAGCTCAAGGATCCCCTAAACCATCGCTTTACCCTTCTGAAAAGCCTCCTCAAGGTGCCAAGCTACCAAAAACATATTCTACTCATCAACACGGTAATAACAATATGCATATTGTACCATTATGCTTCGGGTCCAAAAATCACACAAAAAACCATGTGGGTCCCGCTTATAGAAATCAATTTTCTGAAACCAACCCAACATTCTTACATGCTCAAGGAAAAATTACCCTTAAATAGGTGAAAATCAAGCTAAACTGAAGCTCAAATCAAGCCCTCAATATTTTGGGGTTTCGAGCAATAAATCAAGAAATTTCACCAAGAAAGAGTGAATTCTTACCTCAAATCGGAAGATAATCATGAAAATAAATTTTAATCAAGATCTCAAGTTTCCCACAAGTTTTAATAGTAAGTTATCACACTATTTAGGCTTTTTGGATCTCAAGGAAGTGATGAAGAATGGCCAAAATCATGAAAAAAGGATCCTTTTATAACCAGTCCAGGTATTGAGAGTCGTTATCACAACCCTGAGGTTAGAGATCGCACCATCTTATGTCTGCCACACAAGTCGCAATTGTGATACCCCTATCACGATTGTGGTATATCCTATGCTTGAGCGAGTTGCAATCGCAGTCTAAAGAGCCACTATTGTGGTGCACCAGATTTTTCCAAGTCCAAAATGGACTTCAATCGGGTTCTCGAGATTCTTTTGAGATCCCATATATGCAAATAAACTATGTAACCACACTAAATTTGGCCTTTCGGATGAGATGGGCACTCAGAGTTTCCATCCAAGGCCATATCGACTAAATATGGGTCCCACACTCATATTTCATTTTCATAACTTTTTGACCAATAGATTGATATAAGCTCGGGTGCCTCAAGACCCAAACCAAAGGTCCATCTAGCCTAAAATCAAAACTTTATAGCTACTAGCACAGTCAAAATTTTCATACGAGATTGTTTAGCTAAATTTTTATTTGATGGTTATTTGGAACCAGCGAAGACTTCAAAATGGGGAATTGGCTCTAAGAATTCAAATAAACTACCCGATAACCCAACTGTAAGTACCATCAAGTCATAAATGACTTAGGGAAGCTATATAAAATCTTTAACGGTGAAAATAAGTAAAAATATAGAAAATAACCTAAAAGTTATTACACTTTAAGACAGTTGAAGTGTGTGAGAACAACCCCCACTTATGATTTAGAGTTGGTGGTGTTAGTTTATGTGCTTAATATTGTAAGGTATTACCTTTATGATACTCATCATGAGATTTTCATCGATCATTATGGTCCTTAATACATTCTAACTTAGAAGGATCTCGATTCGAGATAGTGTAGATGGTTTGAGTTATTAAGGACTATGACCTCTATATTTTGTACCATGAAGGAAAGGAGAATATGGTAGAGGATGCCTTGAGACATAAGCCGATGAGAATAGGGAGATTTGCCTTCCTTGCAGTTTTGGAGCGACATTCGGCCTTGAATATTTCATCCTTAGCCAATAGGTTGATTCAGTTTGATATTTTAGACCCAGTAGGATTCTTACTAGTTTTTATACAGGGTCTATTTTGTTAGAGTTGAATTGAGATTGATAACTCAAGGATAGTGGGATGTGTGGTATTCAAGAACAGGTGCGAAGGGGCAAGGCATGGAGGGCCACCTGACACGACCCAAATCAGGGCCTTGTCGTGACGGGTATCTCAAGTCAAACAAGTGTCACACCCTTTTTCGCCCATAGGTTGTTTGGGTCGAAGGGTTTTTCCAATTAAAGTGACGGTTTTGAATATGGATTATTTTATTTATAGAGTCGTCACTTGGAATTGAGTTATGGTATTTCAAGTCACTATATTGAATCCCTAATTAAAAGGAAATGACTCTTTGTTGGTCTGCGAAAACAGAAGACCAGATAAGGAATTCTGTTGGCCGAAGGGAAGGTATGAGGTACCCCTTGAGTCCCGTTATTCAAGCGCGGTCGCTTTTATCAACTTATACTTAGCTTTAACTATTTTGATATCTTATGTTTGAAGACCTTGATTCGCTCATTGTTAATATACTAAAAACTTGTCTATTTATTCCTAAATTAAGCCGATATGAGTTAATTTTAAAACGATCTTTATTGAAGTGCAATATTGCATCCTCGAATTATTTTAAATGTTTCAGAAAGATGCGTACACCGTATTTTTAATCAAGACAAATATATTAAACGTGCCTAAAGCTTATCTAGCGTTAAAAGGCATTCGTTCGTCTCTTATAAACTTGAGATAATTTTATTTTATTTATTTTTATCTCATTTTTGCTCTTTTTTCTTTTAAAATTCGCAATGAGTTTTGGATTAGTCCGCAACTTGCGTCGCTCCCTCACAAATGGGTTTTCCCTCAAAATGAGTTTTGGATTAGTCCATAACTCAAAATTCGCAAGACATCAATAATAGATTTTTCAAGTAAGGAAAATATTAATTAATTTTTCTATCATATATTTTAGGATGTCTAGTAGAAAGAAAATATTAATTAATTCTCCTACCATATATTTTAGGAGTCTCATATATTTTAGGAAGTCTAGTTAATATAATAAAAAATAATTAAATAATAAATTTTTAAAAAGATAGTGAAAAAATAGTTTTATCTAAAGAAGAGTCTTTTAATGAAGAATAAAAAGTTCAAATCACTTTTGTAAAGGAAATATAGTAGCATATGTGAAAAAATAATTATGAGATATATTTATCCTACAAAAGAAAGCAATAGTGAAAAGTAAAAATAATTGAATTGAGAGTTAAGTTTCGACAACATAATCATAAATTATACAAAAAAAACATCAACAATATAATAAAAAAAATTATTAGAGAAGAGAGAAACACGAAGGGAGAAGAAGAACAGGAGTATTATCTTAATATGTATTCTTATAAAAATTAACATGAGCAAGAAAATTGTAGCTATGATGCTAAATTTAAGGAATATTACTTATTAAAAAATATGTACACAATATATTTTATAGAATTTGAATCTTACTAAAATTATAAAAAAAGAGTCTGAATATGCAAAAGTGTAATATAACTTGGAGTCTTAAAATATTTTATTCAATTTTATTTGAAGAATGAATGATATTTTTGGGAGAATCCTTTAAGGACTTTGATTGAGGACATCAAGGATTCAATTTTGAATTGGATCAATTTGTTCGGAAAGACCAAATAAATTTTTAAATTAGTATCAAAAAACCAACTAACTATGTTATTAAATCCTCAAAATCCTAGGTAAAAAATTTATAATATTTCTTATATCTCTTCCGTGCATGTCTAAAAATAACTTTTACCATATATTTTTCTTTCTTTTCATATATTTTAGAATTTTTTAATTTATTGACAAAATATATTTTTTGCTTTTATCATATATTTTAGGACTCTTTTCTTTTAAATATTATAAATATAATGATAGAATAAGTGAAAAAAATAAGTAAAACATACGAGTATTATGAATTTAATACTATACAATTCATGTGTTTTACTATGGAAAGAATTAATAAAAGGTAAAATTCTAATTAGCTTCGAGCTCCTAAATTTTAGTTATACAATTTAAATAAGGAAAAATTTTATATATAATTTTAAATTATTATTTATTAAAGTATTAAAATATATAGTAAAATGACGATTTTATCTAAAGCGAAGACTTTTAATGAAGGACAAAAAGTTCAAATCACTTTTTTAAGAGTTCACACTTTTAATATATTATAGATATAGATATAGATGTGTATAAGAGATAAATAATGGACCTCACATAAATAATCATCTTTGTATATTAAATAATACACGAGATTATTTAAACAACTTCGTTCATGCTTTGATTCACAATAAAATTTATAACAAATAATACAAGATTGGAAAAGAACTTGTGTGACAAACTAAATTGAATATTAAACCAAAAATGTTGTCACCGAAAACTCGAACGAAACTCCTAACTCTAAACCCAACTCTTCTTCTTTCTACTTTGGTTTTCTTTCTTTCTGTATGCGTATGTCTTTCTTCCCTTTTTTTTACATTTTTTGTTCCATGTTTTCTTTTTCCTTCTCCTGTTCGTTCTTGTGTGTTGTATGGTAGATTCTTTATTTTTTGTAAATGTTGTTTTTTTAGTCCTTTGTCTATGTGTTGTAGTGTGTTATATATAGGGTTGTGATGTGGGAGGTTAAGGGAGTTGAGGAAAAGGTGGGGGTGGTTGGGGTAGTTTTCTTTAGGATAAAAAGAAAGATTTTTTTATTTATTTAAAATATATAAAATAATAATAATAATAACTAATTAATTTTTATATTTAATAAAAATACAATAAAAGTTTACAAAAAATAAAAATATATATATAATTAAGTGAGTAATAAAACCACTAGCTTGTTCATTAAAATTAAAGGAAAATATATATTTTTTGAATTTTCGTATTATAAAAAAACAAAACTAAAAATAAAAGAAAAATAAAATTATTCCAAAAAATGTAACTTTATTTATTTATTTATTATCCTCTAAATTTTATAAAAAATAAATAAAATAAGAGTTTAATAAATATCGAATAAAAATATAAATATTTAATACCAAAAAATAGGTAAAAACTCGGGGAGGGTCAAAAATCACGTGTCTACATTTCTCCCCACTTTGTGTGAAATATTGAAGAGTTTCATACAAATAAATAAACAAAGAAATAATTTTTGAAACTCCGATTATTCGAAAGAATAGAAAAAGAAAAAGGAGATGTGATCGAGTCCTGATTTTGTACCACCTATATATCCCGGGTAATAAGAAAATCAGGTCATGTGTAGTTCAAAGAGAGAAAATGGTAAGACAATGAGTTAGGGGTCGAGTCAGGTTCCGTCGAGTCTTCGGTTCACGATATTCTGCTTTTACATTGAAATGAATAACAAAAAATAAAATGAAGAAACAAGTGAAAGATCATATCTATGCTGCTTTTCTGGAATCTTGACTTGAATCTTCATGACTTCTCAAATGGTGAGATAGTCGTTATTCTAAGTTGAACTTGAAACACGAAATGTTCCACCTCGTTAGCTTTAGGCATTAGGGGGAAACTTGACAATTGATTTATTCTTCAGATTTTCTTCTGGCTTAGACTTGAAAATCTCCACTCTATTCTTTAGGCGGGCTCCTAACTTGCAACTGATAATGTTCACCCTATTCTTCAGGTGAGCTCCTGACTTGCAACTGATAATGTTCACCTTATTCTTCAGGCAGGCTCCTGACTTGTTATTTCTTCACCCTGTTCTTCAGGCTAATTTCTTACTTGTTATTTCTTCACCCTATTCTTCAGGCAGACTCCTGACTTGCTATTTCTTCACCCTGTTCTTCAGGCGGGCTCCTGACTTGTTATTCCTTTACCCTGTTCTTCAGGCGGGCTCCTGAACTCAAAATAAAGGTAAACTAGAAAAGAAAAGTTCCATTATCCAAGAGGATCATGAGCAAAAAGTAAAATTTTGATTATCCAAGAGGGTCCTGAGCAGAAAGTAAAGTCCAATAAACACGAACAAAATTTTTTCCCCTAATTTGTACTAAAAAAATTTGTGAGTGTCATCAAATCATAACTTTTGAAAAGTACAATAAAGAGGGTGAATCAAGGCCCTTCTAAAGAAATGTGTCTCTTCAGAGTAAAACTAATGAACAAAATTATGAAGCGCGTCTCCTAACACATGGAACATAAATTACCCAGACAAGGAAGTGTGTCTCTTAGGGGTTAAATGAAATGACTCAACTAGAAAGTGCATCTTCTAGGAGTGACGGTTCAAGTTAGGAAGTGCATCACCTAACAAATAAAACTTAAATTATCCAGCTAAGGAAGTGTGTCTCCTAGAAGTTAAATAAAATGACTTGACTATAAAATACGTCTTCTAGGAGAAAAGATTCAAGTTAGGAAGTGCATCACCTAACAAATGAAACTTAAATTACCCAAATAAAGAAGTATGTCTCCTAGGGGTTAAATAAAATGGCTGGACTAAAAAGTGTATCTTCTAGGAGTGAAGGTTCAAGTTAGGAAGTGTGTTACCTAACAAATAAAAACTTAAATTACCCTGAAAAGGAAGAGCGTTTCCTAAGGGTTAAACAAAATGACTCAACTAGAAAGTGCATCTTCTAGGAATGAAGGTTCAAGTTAGGAAGTGTGTTACCTAACAAATGAACCTTAAATTACCTAGACAATGAAGTGTGTCTCATAGGAGTTAAATAAAATGACTTGACTAGAAAGTGTATCTTCTAGTAGTGAAGGCTCAAGTTAGGAAGTGTGTTACCTATCAAATGAAAAACTTAAATTACCCAGACAAGGAAGCGTATCTCCTAGGGGTTAAATGAAATGACTCAACTAGAAAGTGTGTCTTCTAGGAGTGAAGGTTCAAGTTAGGAAGTGTGTTACCTAAAAAATAAACAACTTAAATTACCCAGATAAGAAAGTGTGTCTCCTAGGGGTTAAATAAAATGAATCGATTAAAAAGTGCGTCTTCTAGGAGTGAAGGTTCAAGTTAGGAAGTGCATTACCTAATAAATGAAAACTTAAATTACCCAGACAAGGAAGTGTGTCTTCTAAGGGTTAAATGAAAGGACTCGACTAGAAAGTGCATCTTCTAGGAGTGAAGGTTCAAGTTAAGAAGTGCATCACCTAACATATGAAACTTAAATTAACCAGACAAGGAAGTGCGTCTCCTAGGGGTTAAATAATATAACTTAACTAGAAAGTACGTCTTCTAGTAGTGAAGGTTCAAGTTAGGAAGTGTGTTACCTAACAAATGAAACTTAAATTACCCAGACAAGGAAGTGCGTTTCCTAAGGGTTAAATGAAATGACTCAACTAGAAAGTGTGTCTTCTAGGAGTGAAGGTTCAAGTTAGGAAGTGTGTTACCTAACAAATGAAAACTTAAATTACCCAGACAAGGAAGTGCGTCTCCTAGAGGTTAAATGAAATGACTCAACTATAAAGTGTGTCTTCTAGGAGTGAAGGTTCAAGTTAGGAAGTGTGTAACCTAGCAAATAAAAACTTAAATTACCCAGACAAGGAAGTATGTCTCCTAGGGGTTAAATGAAAGGACTCGACTAGAAAGTACGTCTTCTAGGAGTAAAGATTTAAGATAGGAAGTGCATCACCTAACAAATGAAAACTTAAATTACTCAGAAAAGGAAGTTCGTCTCCTAGGAGTTACATGAAATAACTCGACTAGAATGTGCATCTTCTAGGAGTGAAGATTCAAGTTAGGAAGTGTGTCACCTAACAAATGAAAACTTAAATTACCCAGACAAGGAATTGTGTCTCCTAGGGGTTAAATGAAATGACTCAACTAGAAAGTGTGTCACCTAACAAATGAAAATTTAAATTACCCCGACAAGGAAGTGCGTATCCTAAAGGTTAAATAAAATGACTCAACTAGAAAGTTTATCTTCTAGGAGTAATGGTTCAAGTTAGGAAGTATTTTACCTAACAAATGAAACTTGAAATGTCCAGATTAGGAAGTGTATCTCCTAGGGGCATGAGATGATGAGTTTTCACCACGATTGAGATTACTAATCGTGTGAAGCAATATTTTCTCTTGCATTTGCAAAAAGTGAGGAATTGCACCTTTTGATATTTAAGCTTCGAATCCCTTGATTTAAAGATAACATGTGTTCTTATTTCATATAATGAAAACTTATGAGTTTTTATAAAAAAAAAAATACAGTAATTGATTTGTGGCTTTAACTTTTGACGTGACTACTCTTGCACTTGTCATTCTCAGTTTCATTTCAGATCATTGATAGGTATCATTGATGTATCATACTTTGGACTCCAAATTCTAGCTACTTAAAGTATTTGACTCAAATTGTATTTCCCTTACATGATGCCTATGGGTTTAACTTCTAAGACACCTTCAATCTTTCCACGAGTCCAAAAACTTTCAGGTCACAAGCATTCCTAAGTACCTTGCTTTATTTCTTGAAATATGTTATCTTTGTGTGTCGTCCCTTTGTCTTGCTTTTCACGATTGAAGGAGTTGGTAGCAAGTTTTGAAGTCCTTTCTCACTTGACTTGATGTGAATTCGACTCAAAAAATACGCAAAAGATGACAATGATTTTTCTTTTAAGGAAAAAGATACTAAAATCAAAAATACGAAGAAAAGGAAAAAAGCAATAGGCATTTTTTTTGTAAAACGATAAAAAAAAAACTTATCTGGGTGTAGTAGCTGATTCCAGCGATTATGACATGCATTTTTAATTAAACCACCTGATCTACCCATACTAATCATTACAAGTTTTGCCTACTTATTAAATTTGAAATGGAGCGATTCTTGAATATGCTCCTTCTAGATCACAATCCTTCTTCAGATAGTGGCACCTCAGTGAATTTTTGACAACGAGCCTCTCTCATTTTCATTTCTTTCTTAACTCACCATTGTCTTATGGTGACCATGATGGTTTTAACCCATAAGACTTTCTCATTTTTATTGATCTCACATCTCACTATCGCCTTATGGTGCCCAAGAGTATTTTCACCAATAAGACTCTCATTTATTTTTTTTAGAAAAATGATGCCCACAATATGAAACATCATGTACCCATAACATTTTTAGCCTTAACATTCTCAAAGATTGATCTGAAGATTTTTGTTTGGTTATAACTTGGCTTTTGGATAGAGTTAGAAAGAAAGAGCGGCATGAGGCTCAAAAATTTACATGACACTAGGTGAAGCATACAAATTTTGGAATCAACTCTTAAGGAATTTTTTTTATTTTATTTCATACTGGGTAACTTGAATTTCAATAGGTTGGACCGAACCCTAGAGTAGGGCTGCCTACGTATCTTGTCGTAGCAAGAATCAGGTCAAACGTAGTTCAAGCATCTTACTCTTTTGCTCTTTTTTTCTTTTTTTACTTGATTTTTCTCTTTTTGAGACTTTTTTCAACTCTATTTTTTTTCTTGAAAATCTTTCTGACTCTATTTCTTTTCCTTGAAACTTTTTTTTTCCTTTTTTTTCTTTGACTTTTTATTTTCAGGCTCTATTTTGATTCCAAAAGAGGTGTATGAAAGAAAATAACATTAAAGCTTAAAGGAGGTAACAAAGGATGACACAACATTTAGATAGAAGAATGAAATGTCTTCGTCATATCAATCCTTAAAAATGCAAGTACATAATATGCAATCTGAGAGTGGAACATGAAGATCATATGCATCTTTTCAACATTGATCGTGACTAAGTACATGCACGTCTGTCACTTCTTTCATGCTTGTAAAACACACAAGCTTACTTGTGTTGTACTTTCCTCACAACAAATAACTCTTTTTTTTTAGCTAACTTTCTTTTGCTTTTCCTGACAATAAAAACTATATATCCTCTGGTTGATTTCATTCAAAAATGCTTGAGTTGAACCTTCTCATTGAAGACCAAGTCATTTTCTTATTTTCAAAGTGATTGCCTCAAAATAGTGTTGTACTTTCCTCACAACAAATGACTCTCTCTTTTTTTAGCTAACTTCTTTTTGCTTTTCCTGACAATAGAAACTATATATCCTCTTGTTGATTTCATTCAAAAATGCTTGAGTTGAACCTTCTCATTAAAGACCAACTCATTTTCTTATTCGCAAAGTGATTGCCTCAAAACATTCAAGTGAGGATGTAACTAGGTCCCCAAAAGCCTCAACATTTTACTTATTTTTCTTACATGTTTTTTTTCAACTATAGGTTCTTGATCGAATGTTTCAGCATTAGATTGGGTTTTAAGATCTGACTGAAAATTCAACATGCATAGCATATCACTGGAATTGCCACAGAAGAAAAAATGTGTATAGAGAAAAAAAATAAAAAAAACAACATATATTTAAATAAGAAAAACAAAAGGGAAAAAGAAATTGATGATAGAAAAGATAGAAGGTTTGAACACAACAATAAGAAAATAAGACAACATAGATCCAAAACTACAACCCTTAAATTATTCGGGTAACAGAAGAAAAACAAAACAGACTACCAAAACTCCCTCCTCGTGGAGAGCAAAATAACTTCTGAATTACCGAGCTTGACATTTGGCCATTGATTTGCACTTCAGTATTAATAGGGTCTCCACAATCATTACTACATCCTCTATTTTTCTTCTTGACCCAAAAAGTATCTTGAATCATTCTGAATTTTCACTGTCAAACTCTCTCCAAATTAAGCCATTAGCAGTTCCTCTTTTACTTTGTTCCTCTTAGTTGATTACACAACCTTTTCAGATGATCCAAAGGATCACCACGTCCCTCGTACATGTCCAGCTTTGATATTTTGTACTCTAGGCACAAGTGAACATTGTGAAACATGTACGAATCCTTGTAAGAAACACTTTTTCCTCTTCCACTACTTACATGTTTCTCATATTTTGCTCCAAACTTCTTATTTCCCTGGTTATTTCTTCTTATTCCTTATTTCTAATAGTTTATTCCACCTCATATCAGTCCTTATACCATTTTCTGTGGATTATCTTGTCTTTTATTTGGACCTGGTGTTGTATGGATGATATGCCAATTTAGCCACAAACCAACCACCTTAATACTATTTTAATTTTGGAGATAACGAATATGTCAAGGCTTTATATTTTCAAATATTTTTCTTATGAATATCACCGAACCCAATAAAGGTTGCCTACGTATATCATCAATGTGAGAATCAGGTGTGCATAGTTCGTGAAACTAACAAAATATTTTTCTTTCTCTCTCGCTTTTCTTAAGCGAGGACACTTATTTAGACCAACTCTACCAAGAATTTTACAAAGACAGGCCTTCATACAATATCAACCATAGACTTTGAAGAAAATACAACTAAGTACGCTAGGGAAAGAAATAAAATAACTTCGAAAAAAAGAAAGAGAGAAAAAAGATTATTTTACGCATGTTGTTGTGCAAAATTTAGCCTCATGACCCCTAAAGGTTTAGGGTTGTTAAGATTTATATATTTTTTATTTTTTATTTTGTAAAAACTTGGCCTCATGATCCCTAAAGATTCAGGGCTATTAAGATATATATATATATATATATATATATATATATATTCCCCAATAATATTAAAATATTCCCCAATAAATCTATGAATAATTTTTCAAAAGATAGAATCGTATTCTGGGAAGGACTTTTTACGTATCCCACTAAAGAGTGAGAATCAGACCCTCGTAGTTCATGAAGGACTTAAAAACTATATATATTTTTTAATTTCTGTGAAAAATAATTCGTTAAATTTGAAGACAAAGTACTCTCTTATGTTTCACTAAGTCGCTTGAAGCCGGTCAACAATTAAATGGCCTTCCAAATAATTGTCAAATATCACATAGGATGTGCATGTTGATCATTATAAAGTGGGTCACTTGTCCTAGACAGACCCGGCTCCTGTATCGAGTCCCGCTAAGTCAAATGCACATGATACAAATAAAGCGGAACCTAATAGAGATAACCAGATTCTGAGTTTTCAGTTCTTCTAAGTTTAGCCTCATAGGGTAGGTGTCTAGACTGGCTTACCCGAGTGGACATTCAAGTCAGGAAGGGACAACTTGTTCGGTAGCAGTGCTACTCCGCCTTCGTTGCCGATCCGATACCCACCTAACATGTGTGACTAATAATTCTTCACCGGGTGCGTTGACACTCTGACTATCTCAAAAAGAAGTTAGAATGCATACTCTGCATTCCTTCTATCCTATTTCAGAGACTCAAAAGGGGTGTGCTAGAGAAAACAGTTTATAATACAGTTCAACAATATCAAAGCGATAAATGAGCAACAATTAGCACATTAGGCCAACAAACACAGTATAAAAAATAATTAAAGTAAGTAAAAGTCAATATTAATAGCTCGAATTCTGGTTAGTCCCCAGCAGAGTCACCAAAGATGTCACACCCTTTTTTTGCTCATAGGTTGTTTGAGTTGAAAGGTTTTTTCAATTAATGTGATGGTTTTGAATAAGGATTATTTTATTTACAGACTCTCCACTTGGAATTGAGTTATGGTGTTCCAAGTCACCTTATTGAATCCCTAATCAAAATAAAATGACTCTTTGTTGGTCTACGAAAATAGAAGACCGGGTAAGGAATTCTATTGACCGAAGAAAAGGTATGAGACACCCCTCGAATCCCGTGGTTCAAGCACGGTTGCTTTTATCAACTTATACTTAGCTTTAACTATTTTGATAACTTATGTTTGAAGACCTTGATTCTCTCATTTTTAATATAATAAAAACTTTTCTATTTATTCCTGAATTAAGCCGAAATAAGTTAATTTTACAACGAACTTTACTGAAGTGCAATATTGCATCCTCAAATTATTTTAAACGTCTCAAAAAAGATGCGTACACCGCATTTTTAATCGAGACAAATATATTAAACATGCCTCTAGCATTAAAAGGCATTCGTTTGTCTCTTGTAAACTTGAGATAATTTTATTTTATTTATTTTTATCTCATTTTTGCTCTTTTTTCTTTTAAAATTCGCAATGAGTTTTGGATTAGTCCGCAACTAACCTCGCTCCCTCACAAATGGGTTTTTCCACTCTTTTCTAGTGTTGTATAAATTCGCAACTCATCCCGCTCATCTCACCTTAGTTAATTTATTAGGCCTTTAATAACAAATTAGACGTGGGAAAGTCTTTAGAACGGGAGAACTAATTCGACAACTATTACGACACCTCAAAATATCACGATAATATTTCAAAATTTTGTGAATTATTTACTAAGAAAAGAACCTACAACAAATAACATGCATATTTTCTAACATTAACATGAAAGAATATTCTGTCAATTAAAGAACCAAGTAAACTCATTCAAATTTTACAATCATATTAAATTCCAAATCTAAAAATTCTTTATCTTTTTTTTGAATTTAAACCTCACATATATTTTGGGAACAACATAACTTACCTACCACATATACCTCCCTTAATAAATGACATCCAAATATAACAATTAATCAAAGAAAATAAATATAGTGAACCAAAGTTCCCGCAATCATCAACATAGATAGATTGGAACCATAGTAAATAAATAAGTAAACTAAGTTTAAAGAAGGAAAGAATGATGATAACCTCAAAAATTATATAATTTTCGTAAACCCAAACACGGGTGAATCAATGCATAAAAATAATATACGCTCAACAATTCTAACATATAAGCATGTGTATACTATTGTATTATATATGCGTATAAGAGATAAAGAATGGACCTCACATAAATAATTATCTTTGTATATTAAATAATACACGAGATTATTTAAACAGCTTCGTTCATGCTTTGATTCACAATAAAATTTATAACAAATAATACAGGATTGGAAAAGAATCTGTGTGACAAACTAGATTATATATTAAGCCAAAAATGTCATCACCTAAAACTCGAACGATACTCCTAACTCTAAACTCAACTCTTCTTCTCTCTACTTTGGTTTTCTTTCTTTCTGTATGCGTATGTCTTTCTCCCTTTGTTTTTTACTTTTTTTTGTTTCAAATTTTCTTTCTCTTTCTCTTGTTCATTCTTGTGTGTTGTATTATAGATTCTTTTTTTTGTAAATGTTGTTTTTACAGTCCTCTATCCGTGTGTTGTAGTGTGTATATATAGGGGTGTGATGTGGGAGATTTAGGGAGTTGAGGGGGTTGAGGAAAAGGTGGGGGAGGTTGGAATAGTTTTCTTTAGGATAAGAAGAAAGATTTTTTTATTTATTTAAAATATATAAAATAAAAAATAATAATAATAAAATAATATTATCAAATTAATTTTTAAATTTAAGATAAATACAATAAAAGTTTACAAAAATAAAAAAATAAATATAATTAAGTGAGTAATAAAACCACTAGCTTGTTTATTAAAATTAAAGGAAAATATATATTTTTTGAATTTTCGTATTATAAAAAACAAAACTAAAAATAAAATAAAAATAAAATTATCCCAAAAGATATAACTTTATTTATTTGTTTATTTTCCTCTAAAATTTATAAAAATAAAATAAAATAAGAGTTGAATAAATATCGAATAAAAATATAAATATTTAATACCAAAAAATAGGTTAAAACTCGGAGAGGGTCAAAAATCACGTGTCTACAACAAGGATCGAAGAGTATCCCCAACACCCCAAACCGTAGACCACCTTACACCCATGTCAGATGAATTCTTAACATATAACAAGATAGTGTGCATAGCTTAAGAAAGTTTTATTGTATGTCCATAACCAACCACCGACGACCGACCAAATGACCAACCGATACCGCCCAATAACCACAGTACTTCAAACAAAGCCTTATAACAGTGAACCAAAACTGAATATCAATAAAGTGTGGGAAAATTCTCCCGACTATAGCCAAAAATAGTATCCAATAGTCTATAACTAAAAAGAAAAATATTATCCTGAAATGGAGCCTTCCGGAGCATGAAAGCTCACCATTTCAAGTCGACTCTCGATCAATCCACGATCACTCAGCAGAAGGAGTAAAAGTTTGGCCAATTACTGCAAAGCATGTGTACACAACATCCAAAAATGATTAGCGGGGTGAACGCTAGCATGTAACTTAGGGATAAATAGAAAATAATGTCGGCAAATCAAACCAAGTCAACCAATCCATAATAACCGTATACAAATACATAAATATATATATATATATATATATTTCATGTCGAGATAAGGAACAAGGTTTAGTATGACCTTAAGACCTTAACCTGAATTGTATAGCTCAACCATCATATAATAGTACTTAAGGGCTATATAGGCCCCAACTCTCACCCCCTAGTTGGGCCCCAGTGTCTGTAGTTGCACGAACCAAAGAATAATCTCATATATATACACACTGGGGACTCAAACCTCCCAACATATTATAAGGTGACTTAATCACCCGATCATATGATGATTTATGGGGGACTCGATAGCCCCTAATCATGAAATAGTAATAAGAGGGACTCGAACCTCTCTGGTCAATTTGACCCCCGCATCGGCAAATGCGATTTTCAGTGTCGGTCATCCAAACCTCCATTTTCATGACTCAGCTACACAAGCTTTATTAGAGCCCAATTAAAATAAGTATCACACATTCGCATTCATTTTACCACATTCCACATTAAGGCATACATTGTTGGTATCGTCATACCAACTACACTTGCAAGGTAACAACAATATGCCAACACAATTCACATGAACTTGGAGAAAAAAACTCCTTTTGTTCATTAATACAAGGTGGGAGACACCGACTTTCTTTTTTCATTAAATTATACTATTGTATTTCAAATACCTCTTTATATCATGCAATAGTTCAAGACTAGTTCAATTTTATAAATTCCCACAGTTCTCATAATTAAAACCAATTTCACATTATGGGGTTGGGGACATAACCACTTCAAAAGTCACAAGTTTGGGAAAATCACAATTCCCTAGTTCATTCACCATACTCATGAACCCACAAGTTCTAAAATATAATTAAAGCATGAAAATCATATATAAACAATGAGAAACATTGTTCAGTTCATAAACATTCAAAACCCCTAACCCTTATTTCAAAACCAACATAAAAATCCCATGAATAATACTTTAAAACATATGCTTTTAAAAACTTAATAATAAGGAAAGAGTATCATGTCTTAAATAGTAAGATGTACAAAGAGAAATCACCCTTGAAAGCCCTAATTAATCATCCTCTAGAAAACCCTAACTGTTCTTGACCTTGAGAGATTAGGTGTATTGAGAAGTTACTTTGATATATTTCTGAGAGCTAATAACACCCTAAAGGAGTTACAAGACATGGTTTCAAGTTGGGTAAGATGATAAATGTCCAGGATGCCGTTAACTTAAAAGCTAAAAAAGTGTCACCGTTAACTGTGAGTCAACCCTTGACTCGTAACCACTCGCAACACCACTAAGGCAATATCCACTGTTGACCTTATGACTCAGCCACAGGAATCATAATTGGAGCCTACGACTCGTAGGATCCAGTCATAGTCAACACAAAACCTAAATTGGGACTTACACTGGACACCCTACAATTACACCTAACGAATCGTAACATATCTTTATAGCTCTTAGTGAGCTACTTGTACTCAGATAAGAATCAAGCCACAAACTTACTAATTTGGTTATGACTCATCCCAACAACTCATTAGGACACCCTATGACTCATAGGATCCAGTCATAACAAAGGCAGTGAGCTCAAAGCTCAAGGAATTTTCAAGGTCCAGAATTTGGGGTGTTTCAATTTTCCATTACTTGGATCATTTATCCTCGAATGATGGATCAAGGAAATTTCTATCACAATTTGACTTCATATACCCTACTCTTACCTTTAACAAAGACATAAAATAAAGATGCCAAGGAAATTACTTTTTTCTTTAACAAAGTCAGAAAACAAAGATGTTAAGAATAAAACATACCTTAAGAACAATAATCTGGAGTGGAAAACAAGAATGGAAACTTGGACTTCATGTACTCTTCGGCTTCCCAAGTAGCCTCTTCAACCTTGTGGTTCCTCCATAGAACCTTTACCTAAGCTACTTTCTTCGTCCGCAACCGACGAACTTGCCGATCTAAAATTTCAACAGGGACTTTCTCATACCATAAGGAATCCAAAATACCCACCTTCTCCAAAGGAACAACCATCGAAGAATAACCCATGAACTTTCTAAACATCGAGACATGAAACACTGTATGAATGGAACTCAAACTACGAGGAAATTCTAACTCATATGCAACTGTAATACCCTGTACTTCTACCCAGCTTAAATTCATCCCAGAAATGTTAAAGACTTGTTTCAAAGATGAATCCACTTTCATACATATGGTATTTTCAAGACTTCCACTTTTTGTCATGTGGTAAATTCAATAAGCTTTCCGTCGATACCAAATTCGCCCAAATCCGCCATCCGGGCGAAGAGTTAGAGCCTTTTTAGCAAGACAGTGTATCACCTAAGCCATCAGCACATTGCGGAGCAGGTCAAAATGGCAATCGTCAAAATCCATTGAGCCTCTGCGATTATAATGAGTCGTACCAGGGCTTAAATTTAGAATCATCCTTTTTCCAGTGTCTCAGCGCGATACCACCGCGTCGCGGTGAACTTCCAGGTCCCATTCAGTATTGCAATGCGATTTCACCGCGTCGCGCCATCAGCCCAGTTCCCAGTTGGCAATTTCCAGTGACACAGCGCGATAGCACCGCATCTCCCCAGACTGCCAAATTGGAAAATTTTCTTAAAAATAAAATGCGCATCCAAGGGTTAAAAGAGTTAATTTCTCAACCCTATATAAACCCAATAACATATGATTCAGCCATATTTTATCCAAAATATAGGGTTTCTCTCAAGAACAAGCTAGGGTTTTCAATTGTGGATTCATATTCAAGACTCGAATTCAAGAATCTCTCCGTCAATCTTCGTAGAATCAAGAACTACGGTATGCATAGTGTTTATTCATGGACTCTTTTCGTCCATGAATCCCAAGAATCCTTTTTTCTAAATTCAAGTTTATGGATTTTCTTATGAATTTCATGATTGGGCTGCTCTTGTTCATGTGGATAGTGAGAAATTGAATTCTACTCCATGTTGGGTGAGAAATTCTATGTGGGTTAAATTATTATAGATATAGATTTAGGCAAACCTATGACTAAACCCTTGAATGATGAAATTAGAATTGAACAATGATGTTTAATTATTGTAAAATGATGAATTATTGTACAATGATGTTTACATGTACCATGCTTACAATCTGTTTGATTAAATGCCTAAATGAAGGAAAAGTTCCTAAATAGCATGATACCATGAAATCCCCATGTATGTACAAGTTTATGCCTGTCACACGTTTGATGAAATGCTTCTATAAATGTGGTATGGACTATGGTGTTAGTTATATGTTCAAGTAAGTTATGCTTGGTCAGTTTCCTTCCATCAAATCCTGGGGGTACTTGTACCCGAAACATTAGTTATGTGCCTAGAGCCAATGTCATGTTTTCACATTACTCTCAGTTAAGCTGTGAATCCTTAGACTTCAGACAGTCTTATGACTCAGGAAATCTCCAAGATCTCATGAACTCATTCAGTTGTCAGATATCAGTAGTATTCCGTCAGTCAACGGAATTCAGTAATTCAGCCCATGTTCAATTCAGTAAATCATGTTCAGAGTCTATTTAGATGGGAGTAGGAATTAGCACCGAGTGAACCCAAGGATGGGAACACACACTATCAGATGAGGGTGTGATTCTTAGAAGTCATCCTTGCATTCCAGAACTATGTAGCTAGCATAGATTAAGACATCAACACTATCCGATGAGGGTTGATGAGGTGGATAAGCATTGTTAGATAAGGGCCTCACCGTTCTCGTAGAGGGGACACTATCAGATGAGGTTCGCCCACAGCTTGTCCTTACCAGTGGTGCGGTACTGATACCCTTCTAATTAGGGTTACAGAGTGGACCCCAAATCAGCCATAATGATGTATCAGGGGAATGTGGGTTAGATAACTACTTCCCACAGTTTCAGTTACAGAATCAGGACTGTCAGATACAGTCATTCAGTCTCAGTAATAGAACTCAGATAGTTCTTCATATTTCAGGACTATCAGATACAGTCAACTCAGAATAGTACGGAACTCAGCTAGTTCCATCAGAACCTAGACTATCAGATGTAGTCGCTCAGTATCAGTTATTTTAGTTATACAGTTATCAGTATCCTATTTTATCAGTATTTAGTTTCAGGACTGTC
The DNA here is from genome assembly GCA_030864215.1 of Capsicum pubescens. Classification (NCBI taxonomy): domain Eukaryota; kingdom Viridiplantae; phylum Streptophyta; class Magnoliopsida; order Solanales; family Solanaceae; genus Capsicum; species Capsicum pubescens. The sequence continues at coordinate 149,187,480 of CM061547.1, forward strand.
AGATACAGTCAATCAGACTAGTTCTTTATATCAGAACTATCAGAAATAGTCTTTTCTTTATTAATAATATAACATCAGTTCCTCAGTACTCTATAGACTGAGTTATTCAGTATCCCAGTATTAGCACTCAGATATCAGTAAATCTATGTTATCAGAATTCACGAGTCAGTGTTATCACAAATTCAGTTACAGTCTCTTATTCATGCATGTATTCTCACGTTCATGCTATTCAATCAGTTAGTATTGTTCATGTATATGAACCATTGCATTCAGCCTACCTCACTTACATACCAGTACATTCAAAGTACTGATGCATTTGCGCTATAGTGTTTTTTACCATAGGTTTAGGAGCACGAGCTCCCGAGCATCCTTAGTAGATCAGACGTTCAACAGCCAGACTAGCAGTGAGCCCTCATCATTCGAGGATAGCATGATTATTTTATTACCTTATTATTTTAGTAGTTCGGAGTTAGTTGGGGACATGTCCTATCAACTCCATAGTTTTCAAACAGTTTAGAGGCTTTCAGACTACAGCATATTTTCAAGCAGTTTATTTCAGTTTTGGGGTATTTTTATACCCCATTTCAGACATTGTTATATATTCAGTATTAGTTTAGTTTTGAACCTTATGGCCTTACAGCCTATATTCCGCATATTTACAAAATATTTTTTAGTGATCAATTAGAGATATTAGTCATGGGTTAACTTGTGGTCCTGCGAAGTCATGAGCACCGTGTAACGTTTTGGGTACCAAATTTAGGGCGTTACAGCAACACTACCAACCCTCTTCAAAAACAAGTATGGGCCGACATATCGGGGACTGAGCTTCCTCTTATTCCCAAATAGAATTACTCTCTTCAAGGGAGACACCTTCAAGAACACCCAATCTCCAACCTCAAACTCTAATTCCCTATGCCCCACATCCGCATAGGACTTTTGGTGACTTTGGGCAGCTCTAAGTCCATCCTGAATCACTTTCACCTTCTCTATTGCTTGGTGAACCAAATATGGGCCAAATATATCAACCTCACCAACTTCAAACCACCCGATGGGAGACCTATACCTCCTACCATACAACGCCTCAAATAGGGCTATCTTAATACTAGAGTGGTAGCTATTATTATACGCAAACTCTATAAGATAAAAATGATCAACACAACAACCACCATAGTCAATAACGCAAGCTTGAAGCATATATTCTAATATCTGAATAGTCCTTTCCACTTGCCCATCCGACTACGGATGGAAAGCAGTACTAAGGCTCAACTTAGTTCCCAAACCTCTCTGAAATTAATGCCAAAAGTGTGATGAGAACTGAGTACCACAATCTAACATGATAGAAACAGGCGCCTTATACAACTTCACAATCTCCTGGAGGAACAACTGTGCATAATCTTCTGCCAAATAATTAGTCCTCACTAGGAAGAAGTGAGCAAACTTAGTCATCCTATCCATGATGACCCTAATCTAATCAAATTAATTCTGAAACCGAGAAAGATTGGTAATTAAATCCATATTAATCACCTCCCACTTCAACACAGGAAACTCAATTTCTTGATACTACCCTCTGGGCCGCTAGTGCCCAATCTTCACTTGTTAACACACCATGCATTTAGCCATAAAATTGGCCACATATCGCTTCGTATTGTTCCACCAATAAATCTCCTTAAGATCATGATACATTTTTATCGAACCAGGATGAATGTCATAACTCATCTCATGAGACTCGGCCAAGATCTTCTCTCTCAACCTATCTACATCGTAAACACATAATTTCTTTGGTACCTCAAGATACCATCACCAACAATCTCAAAAGATGCAACCTTTTATTGACCCATATCTCTCTTAATCTTCATTAAGATAAGATCCAGTACCTGTTTCTCCTTTATTTTAGTACCAAGAGATTATTGTGCCATATTTTTCATGAACACACCTCTATCCTCAAAGTCCAAGAGACGAACACCAAGGTTAGCCAAATAGTGGATATATTTCACCAACTCCCACTTATCCTCATCCACATGAGTTAGATTCCCCTTGGATAACCTGCTAAGAGCATCAGCAAACACATTAGGTTTACCTGGGTGATAGTGGAGACTCGTGTCGTAGTCTTTCATCAACTCAAGCTACCTCATCTACCTAAGATTCAACTCCTTATGGGTAAATACATATTGAAGGCTTTTTAAGATAAAAAAATATATATCCACATGGACTCCATACAAGTAGTGTCACAAGGTCTTCAATGCGAACACCACAACTAATAACTCCATGTCATGAGTCGAATAATTCCTCTCATGATCTTTTAACTGCCTAGATTATTAGGCCACCACCCTAACATGTTGCATCAATACGCAACCAAGTCTCACACGGGATGCATCACAATAAACTTTAAATTAATTATTGCCTTCAGGAAGAGTCAAAACTAAAATAAAAGTCAACTTATTTTCAGCTTCTTGAAACTACCCTCACAAGCATCAAACCACAAGAACTTCACCTTCTTGTGGGTCAACTTAGTCAGTGAGGCAGCTATAGTTGGGAAACTCTCCATGAATCTCCTATAGTGACCGGCTAAACCTAAGAAGCTCCAAATATCGCTTGGAGTCGTGGGCCTAGGACACTTCTTAACCACTGCAACTTTCTGTAGATTTACCATAATCCCTTCAGTAGAAATGACATGACCCAAAAAAGTAACAACTTTCAACCAGAACTCGCACTTCAAAGACTTAGCATACAAATGTTGATCTTTAAGGTTTGCAACGTGATATAAAGATGGTCAGTGTGATCTGCCTCACTCTTAAAGTACACCAGAATATCATCTATAAACACGATAAAGAACAAATGCAGAAACTGACAGAAGACCTTATTCATTAAGTCCATGAATGACGTCGGGGCACTAGTAAAACTAAAATACAAGACTAGGAACTTATAATGACCATATAGGGTTTGAAAGGCAGTCTTAGGGATATCCACCTCTCTAAACTTTATCTCATGATAACCAAACCTAAGATCAATCTTAGAGAAATATCTAACACCCTGAATATGGTCAAACAAATTATCAATCTGCAAAAGAGGATACTTATTCTTTATTGTAACCTTATTCAACTGACGGTAATCGATGCACATCCGAAGGGAACCATCCTTCTTACGCATGAACAAAATAGGAGTACCCTATGGAGACACACTAGGACAGATAAAACCCTTGTCAAGAAGGTCTTTTAACTGTTCCTTAAGATCTTTCAACTCGATCGAAACCATTCAATAAGGAGGGATAAAAATAGGATGAGTATCCAAAACAAGGTCAATCCCAAAATCAATCTCCCTATTGGGAGAGATACTAGGAATATCATTAGGAAAAAACTTAGGGAATTCATTAAACATGGGAATGGATTGTAAGGAAGGACCCTCCAAGTTAAAATATTTAACTTGTACCAAATGACAAAGACATCCCTTGAAAATCAACTTCCGAGCTCTAAGATATGATATGAATCTTTCCTTAGGCACTAGAGAACCCCTTTCCCACTCAATGACTAGCTCATTAGGAAAGTTAAACATGACCTTATAGGTTTGTCAATCTATGGAGGAATAGCACAAGTGGAACCAGTCCATCCCCAATATGACATCAAAATCAACCATGTATAACTCTATCAAATCTACTGTCACGCCTTAAATCCTATTGGGGCGGACTGGCACCCATAACCGAGGAGGCCCGGGAGAACTAGCTCATAACCTTACACTTCCCATGCATACCTCTATGATAACCCAATATTCGAACAGCATCATGTCGCATATAAAAGGAAATAATCACCTATCTAAGCTCGAGCACACAAATATATGTATATACAATACTTGGCCGTTGGATCCATCACGTCTATTAACAAAATACCACCTTGATTGCACATTAGGTCTACAAAGCCTCTAGATAATACACAGAGTTTAACTAAGGTCGGTACATACTCCACCATATAACTAACTTCCATAGAATACCAAAAATGACTGGATATGACACGGAAAGCCCCGAAGCAAACTGGAGCTCACCAAAAGCAGCTGGATATCCTGGCTCCTACTTGTGCGGTGTATGAGCTGAGGTACCTGTGCCTGCAGCATGAAATGCAGGTCCCTCGTGGGGGACGTCAGTACGAAATATGTACTGAGTATGTAAAGTTGTAGATAATCACATATGATATAGGAGCTCAATAGAAATCAGAAACAAGTGAATAAATCATAATAGGAGTGGACCACACTTACTAGAACTTGTGACAACCTGTACATTGTATTTATTCAATCACTTTACCTTCATTCTTATCATCTTTGTAATCATTAATGTATTGTACTGTGACCATTAGGATGCCTCCAGTACATATCAACTGGGATCGACCCATGTTAGGCTTATGCCCCTGGGATACCACCCATAAATACATAAATAGAGATCGACCCATGATAGGCTTATGCCCCTGGGATACCACCCTATAAGAGAGAACTTCCATCACTTAGTTCAATTAATCTTTGAGATTGTTATTTCGGTCACCACCGCATTTTTCATACTTTGAAACAATGATACATCAATAAGAGACATATAAATAGACCATCAATGCAATAACAATGAAGTAAGAACTCATTCACACATCAATGAAGTGTTTTGGAGTCATCAATGCCATAATAATGAAGTAGGAACTTATTGGTATATCAATGAAACGTTTTGGAGTCATTACTAGCACATGGATCTTATTTGAGTAATCGGATACCTTCTGACATTTATTAGTGCAATAAACATGTAAGATTTGGAAAACAAGTAAGTATTGGAATGTCTTGACATCTTGTAGGGTGGAAACAAGTTCATTGGTAACGTAGGACATCATACAAAACCATTATGGATCACATGTTATTGAATAACTTTGAAAACTTTCTTAATAGAACAATTGTTCACTTTCATGCCAAAGATATGGTATAGAGTATGCTTTACATACCTGACTGTCAACCTTCAATACTAGTCCCAAATGGACTTCCCGTCTTTTCAGATAACTTATCTACAATGAACATATATAGCAATCTAGTATTAGCAACCAAACGTCACAATTCAATTATTTGAATTCACCAAACTAGTGGTTAAGTAGTAAGCCTTAATTATACCATAAAGGGTGTCACTTTAACCCTCTTATACTCCAATTACATTCACATTCCATGCATATTCATACAACATCCTCCAATAACAAGTTTGGATTCATTTATCCTTCCAACCAATCCATTAAACCCAATTGAGCCATAGACATAAATAATCATCAATTCAATAGTATATCACCATATCCACCTTCCATAACTCAATTACCATATCCACTTTCCATAATTCAATGCAACCAAACCATGCAAAATAGTCCATAACCCTATTTCCATCACCTTTCAATAACAACCAATACATATAATCCTCTATCACACATATACATATGAAAAATAACAAAGGCAAACAATATTCATACCTTAGAATTCACCTCTTGATTATGAAATCCTGTTTACACAAATAATAGGTGTCGTTCGAAGCTCTCGAGATGACAAACGTAGTTATCGGATTACTTTGGAATTTCTACGGTTGAATCAAAAGTAATTTAAAGGTCAAATTTGGCTAGGGTTTGTTCTTTCTCAATGATTGACAATGAAAATGATTTTTGGAACTCATATACATGTATATATACACATATTCCTGTCCATAATATAATATAAAATGACCAAAATACCTTTAAAATTTAAATAATGTCAAATCTATCCTTTGGTGGACTATTTTGATAAGCTAAAGTAATCGACCATAACTCTTTGATCTGATATTGGATTTGGGTGAAATTGGTATCATTGGAAATATAATTCAAAGGTCTTTCATTTCATATAAAGTAGGCCACCCAGTTCGTCCTGTACAAGGAGTTATGGTCGTTTGAAGTTGACCCTAAAAATCTGTTTTGATAGGCTGAATTAAAACGAGTATAACTCCTTACTCAGACATTAGATTTGGATGAAACCAATTGCATTGGAAAGAAGACACAAAGATATTTCTTTTAATAGGACGAAGATATCCCATTTCATTATATTAAGGGAGTTATGATCGTTCGAAGTTGACCCAAAAATTCGGCTGGCCTCAGTAGTTTGTGTGCAGGAAATTTTCCTGCACATTTAATATTCCCAAATATCCCGTCCACCATTTTATAGTTTTGAACATGCTCGATTATATATGAAACCTATCCATTTTTGGAATTCTTTATATCGTTGGAAAGCTTATTCAATAACCTTCGCGTAGAACCATCAACGGGAAAATTCCGGTATAAATAAAATAAAAAATTAATTTCATATAAATAAGACCAGTACACGTACTTGAATACGCCAATACACGTACTTGAATATGGGGTGTTACATCCTTCCCCCCTTTAGGACATTTATCCTCTAATGTTAGCGTAGTTATTCAACCGAAACAAGTTCAAGTCCATCATTAATATTCACATCATCACATAAATAATATGCATATATAAAAAAAACTTACTTGTTAATGTTCTAACTCCGTTTCTTGAACTTCCTCTTCATCTTTGAACAAATGAGGGTACTTAGACATCATTGCTTCCTCAGTTTCCCATGTAATCTCTTCCCTTTGACGATTTATCCAAGGTACTTTCACAGATGCTATCTCTTTATTTCTCATCTTCTTAACTTGGCGATCTAGAATAGCTATAGGCACTTTCTCATAGGTAAGATCTTCCGCAACTTGCACATCCTCAGTAGAAGTGATATGTCATGGATCTCCGATGCACTTTTGAAGCATTGACACATGAAATACCGGATGTACTGATGATAGCTCTTGAGGTAGCTCTAATTCATTTGCAACTTGTCCAAACCTTCGAGTGATCTTATACGGGCCTATATAACGTGGACTCAACTTCCCTTTCTTGCCAAATCTTATTACCCCTTTCATTGGTGATACCTTCAAAAATACCCAATCACTTATAGAAAACTCTAGCCCTCTCCTTCTACTATCCGCATATGACTTGTGTCGACTTTGGGTTGTTTTTAGTCGTTGCTGCATTACTTTAACCTTCTCTATGGCTTGATAAACAAGATCCGGTCTGAACAAAAGAGTTTCACCCACTTCGAACCATCCTATTGGTGATCTACACTTCCTTTCATATAAAGCTTCATATGGTGCCATTTTTATACTTGAATGATAGCTATTATTGTAAGAAAACTCAATAAGAGGTAAATGATCATCCCAGTTGCCCTTAAAATCTATTACACAAGCTCGTAGCATATCTTCAAGTGTTTGGATGGTACGTTCTTCTTGTCCATCTATTTGAGGGTGAAAAGTTGTACTCAACTTCACTTGTATTCCCAAACACCTCTGAAAAGACTTTCAAAAGTTTGCGGTAAATTGGGTTCCCCTATCTGATATAATAGAGATTGGAACTCCATGTAATCGGACTATGTCTTTAATGTACAGCTTCGCATACTCTTCAACTGTGTAAGTGGTCCTAACTGGTAGGAAATATGCGGATTTGGTAAGCCTATCAACAATCACCCATATAGAATCAAACTTCCGAGATGTACGAGGCAAACCAATAACGAAATCCATGTTGATCATGTCCCACTTCCAGCTTGGAAGATCAATGCATTGCATATAACCTCCGAGTTTTTGGTACTCAACTTTAACTCTTTGACAATTTAGACATTCAGCTACAAATTCTGCAATGCTCTTCTTCATGTCATTCCACCAATACATATCTTTCAAATCTTGATACATTTTGGTTGATCCTGGATGAATGGAATACCTTGAACAATATGCCTCTGTCATAATCTTCTTTCTTAGCATGTCTACATCCGGCACACACAATCGGTTTTGGTACTGAAGTACTCTTTCTTGCGTAAGCTCAAATGCCTTGGTCGCACCACTCTGAACGTTCTCCTTAAGCTGTAATAAAATAGGATCTGCATATTGCTTCTCTTTCACTTCAGCTACTAATGAAGATTCCGCAGCATTATGTACCGTAAGCTCTTTATCCGGAGTTTTAAGAAGGCGAACTCCCAAACTAGCTAACTGGTGAAGATCTTTAATCATCCCTTGCCTTTATATAGGCTCCATCATAGCCTTATGACTTAACGCATTAGCTACCACATTTGTTTTCCCTAGATGGTACAAGATATCAACATCGTAGTCCTTTAATAGTTCAAGCCATCTCCGCTGCCTTAAATTTAGATCCCTCTGATTAAAAATATATTGCAAGCTCTTATGGTCAGCATATATATCAACATGAACCCCATATAAGTAGTGGCGCCATATCTTTAAAGCAAAAAATAACTGTTGCCAGCTCAAGATCGTGTGTAGGATAATTTTTCTCATGTGGCCACAATTGTCTAGAAGCATATGCTATTACCTTACCATGCTGCATCAATACACATCCTAAACCAATTCTGGAAGCATCACAATACACTGTATACCCTTCGGTGCCTTCTGGAAGTACCAACACGGGTGTAGAAATCAACTTGTTCTTTAAATCTTGAAAACTGTTCTCACAGGCATCATTCCATTGGAATTTAGATGCTTTATGGGTTAGCTTGGTTAAAGGTGCTGAAATGGAAGAAAATCCTTCAACAAACCTTCTATAATAACCGGCCAACCCGAGAAAACTATGAATCTCCATAGGCGTTGTGGGCCTTGGCCAGTTCTTCACAGCTTCTATCTTTTGAACATCAACTTTTATCCCTTCACTAGATACAATATGACCCAAAAATGCCACCGACTTTAACCAAAACTCACATTTAGAGAACTTTGCATAAAGCTTACAATCACAAAGAGTCTGCAATGCCTGTCGTAAGTGATTGGCATGGTCCTCTTCTGATCTAGAATAAACTAGAATATCATCTATAAAAACTATCACAAATACATCCAGGAATGGCTTAAACACCCTATTCATCAAATCCATAAAAGTTGTGGGTGAATTTGTTAGCCTAAATGACATAACTAGAAACTCATAATGACCATACCGTGTTCGAAAAGCTGTCTTGGGTATATCCTTCTCTTTGACCCTCGCTTCGTGGTAACCTAACCTCAAATCAATCTTAGAAAAACACTTGGCGCCCTATAACTGATCAAATAAATCATCAATTCTTGGGAGAGGATATTTATTCTTAATAGTCACCTTATTCAATTACCGATAATCAATACATATCCTCAGCGAGCCATCCTTTTTGCGCACAAATAACACTGGTTCTCCTCAGGGGGACATATTAGGCCTTATGAATCCCTTCTCTAGCAAATCTTTCAATTGTTCTTTCAATTCTCATTATTCTGTTGGGGCCATTCTATACGGAGGAATGGAGATTGGTTGGTTGCCTGGTATTACATCAATACCAAACTCTACTTCTCGTTCAGGAGGCAAACCTGGAAGATCTTCAGGAAATACATCAGAAAATTCATTTACCACCGGAACAGCGTGAAGAGTTGGTGGCTCCGCTTCTGTATCCCTTAATCTAACTAAATGATATATGTATCCCTTGGAAATCATTCTTCTTGCCTTAAAATAAGAAATAAATCTACCTCTTGGTGTGCCAATTTCACCTTTCCATTCAAGGACTGATTCATTTGGAAAATGGAAATATACCTTTTTCGTGCAGCAATCAATTGTGGCATAACAAGACGCCAACCAGTCCATACCCATTATAACATAAAAATCTATCATTTCTAACTCCACAAGATCATCCATCGTATCACAACCATAAACAGTTACTATGCAGTTTCGGTAAACCCTTCTAGCTATAATAGATTCCCCAACCGGTGTGGACACTTCAAATGGCTTAACTAATAATTCGGGTATTCTTTTGAACTTTCCAGCAACCAATGGAGTAACATAAGATAATGTAGAACCAGGATAAATTAAGTCATATACATCGAATGAAAAGATAGACAATGTACCCGTAACCACATCTGGGGAAGCCTCTAAATTCTGTCGATTCGCTAGAGCATACGTACGATTTTGAGCCCTGCTAGAACTCGTGGCTCCTCTATCACCTCTAACATGACCCATTGGTTGTGCACCCCTTACTGAATAAGGCATCGATGTTGATGATGTAACAAATGACCTCGTAGGTTGTGCCATACCCCTATGCTCCTTCATGGGCATTCTCTCATCATATGCCTCGACATACCACACCAAAAGAAAACATTGGTCCCCATCCGACATGCACCCAAATAATACCTTCCATATTTATTGCATGGCTCTCGAGGAGGTCTCGATTGGCTCATATTCCCTTGCCCTTGGTACCCCACTGTCCGCGAACTCTGACTCTCACTTTTGTGCCCAAATTGATTTCCTCTGGACCCTTGGAACTGTGGTGGGGCACTAGCTGCAGAATAAGAAGATAATGTCCTAGGTGGTCTAGCAGAAAACTGTGGTCTGAACCCTCCTTGGGATGCCATGAACTGCCCTGTAGATCTGGCCCTCTTGGAATATCCTCTTTCTAATTCCTGTGTTCTTCTCCTCTGTCTCTGATCTTCCATTTTCTGTGCAAAAGCTTGTATCCTCGCTATGTTCATATCTTTGTTCAATGCAGCAATAGAAAAATCTCTAACCAGATATGGATCCAGCCTATCCATATATTGATGAACTCTATCATCCATAGTAGCTACAACATTAGGAGCATATCTCGATAAGGAATTAAATCGGAGACTGTACTCCCTCACGCTCATATTCCCCTAACGAAGATTTAAAAACTGATCTGCACGGGCCTGACGAATCTCGAATGGAAGATAATGATCAAGAAATGCCTCTTTGAACTCTTTCCAAGTAGCTGGGGGTGCATCAATACCCCTAGATCGTTTCCAGTCCTCGTACCAATATATAGCCTCCCCTTTGAATCGATACGCCTCTAACTCCACTGTCTCTCTACCCGTTACATGCATAATATCTAAGACCCTTTGAATTTGATCAATAAAGTCCTGTGGGTCCTCGTTAAGATCAGATCCAGTAAAAGTGAGAGGATCCATCTTAAGAAAATCCTGTGTTCGAAGGCTAGCCGCCCTATCTGTACCACTAGGACCCGTGCTAGGAATGGCTTTCCCTTAAGCTTGCCCAGCAACTATACGAGTCAAAAGTTGCGGTGCATTTCTAAGATCTTGATCAGCAGCATTAATAGGTGGCTCTGGGGATATAGTTCTCCTCCCCCTTATTTCTTCCGGAGTGGAAGAAGTTTCTGATACATGCTCAGCTGGAGCCTCACTTTGATTAGCTGGTATAGTGGGTGACTAACTAGTCCCCTCTCCGGTAGCCACATCTACTTGCTTACCGATATTCTTTCTTCTGGTAACCGTCATCATTACTATAATAAGAGAAACAAATGGATTTAGTGGTCAACTATGACTTCATATACAATATAGGCTCTATCGCACGAACTAAGACATAAAGAAAAGAGACAATTCCTAAATATTCATAGCCTCTTGTTTATAGATGCGGTGCACAACACACCGATAAACAAGACTCTACATAGACACGGCTTTGAAGACTCACTAAGACGAACTTCTCTGATACCACTTTTGTCACGCCTCAAATCCTATTGGGGCGGACTGGCACCCGTAACCGAGGAGGCCCGTAAGAACCAGCTCATAACCTTATACTTCCCATGCATACCTCTATGACAACCCGAAATTCAGACAATATCATGTCGCATATAAAAGGAAATAATCACCTGTATAAGCTCGAGCACACATATATATGTATATACAATACTTGGCCGTTGGAGTCATCACGTCTATTAACAAAACACCACCTTGACTGCACATTAGGTCTACAAAGCCTCTAGATAATACACAGAGTTTAACTAAGGTCGGGACACACCCCGCCATATAACTAACTTCTATACAATACCAAAAATGACTGGATATGACACGGAAAGCCCCGAAGAAAACTGGAGCTCACCAAAAGCAGCTGGATATCCTGGCTCCTACTTGTGCGGTGTATGAGCTGAGGTACCTGAGCCTGCAGCATGAAATGCAGGTCCCCCGTGGGGGACGTCAGTACGAAATATGTACTGAGTATGTAAAGTTGTAGATAATCACATATGATATAGGAGCTCAATAGAAATCAGAAACAAGTGAATAAATCGTAATAGGAGTGGACCACACTTACTAGAACTTGTGACAACCTGTACATTGTATTTATTCAATCACTTTACCTTCATTCTTATCATCTTTGTAATCATTAATGTATTGTACTGTGACCATTAGGATGCCTCCAGTACATATCAACTGGGATCGACCCATGTTAGGCTTATGCCCCTGGGATACCACCCATAAACACATAAATAGAGATCGACCCATGATAGGCTTATGCCCCTGGGATACCACCCGATAAGAGAGAACTTCCATCACTTAGTTCAATTAATCTTTGAGACTGTTATTTCGGTCACCACCGCATTTTTCATACTTTGAAACAATGATACATCAATAAGAGACATATAAATAGACCATCAATGCAATAACAATGAAGTAAGAACTCATTCACACATCAATGAAGTGTTTTGGAGTCATCAATGCCATAATAATGAAGTAGGAACTTATTGGTATATCAATGAAACGTTTTGGAGTCATTACTAGCACATGGATCTTATTTGAGTAATCGGATACCTTCTGACATTTATTAGTGCAATAAACATGTAAGATTTGGAAAACAAGTATGTATTGGAATGTCTTGAACTCTTGTAGGGTGGAAACAAGTTCATTGGTAACGTAGGACATCATACAAAACCATTATGGATCACATGTTATTGAATAACTTTGAAAACTTTCTTAATAGAACAATTGTTCACTTTCATGCCAAAGATATGGTATAGAGTATGCTTTACATACCTGACTGTCAACCTTCAATACTAGTCCCAAATGGACTTCCCGTCTTTTCAGATTACTTATCTACAATGAACATATATAGCAATCTAGTATTAGCAACCAAACGTCACAATTCAATTATTTGAATTCACCAAACTAGTGGTTAAGTAGTAAGCCTTAATTACACCATAAAGGGTGTCACTTTAACCCTCTTATACTCCAATTACATTCACATACCATGCATATTCATACAACATCCTCCAATATCAAGTTTGGATTCATTTATCCTTCCAACCAATCCATTAAACCCAATTGAGCCATAGACATAAATAATCATCAATTCAATAGTATATCACCATATCCACCTTCCATAACTCAATTACCATATCCACTTTCCACAATTCAATGCAACCAAACCATGCAAAATAGTCCATAACCCTATTTCCATCACCTTTCAATAACAACCAATACATATAATCCTCTATCACACATATACATATGAAAAATAACAAAGGCAAACAATATTCATACCTTAGAATTCACCTCTTGATTATGCAATCCAGTTTACACAAATAATAGGTGTCGTTCGAAGCTCTCAAGATGACAAACGCAGTTATCGGATTACTTTAGAATTTCTACAGTTGAATCAAAAGTAATTTAAAGGTCAAATTTGGCTAGGGTTTGTTCTTTCTCAATGATTGATAATGAAAATGATTTTTGGAACTCATATACATGTATATATACACATATTCCCATCCATAATATAATATAAAATGACCAAAATACCTTTAAAATTTAAATAATGTCAAATCTATCCTTTGGTGGACTATTTTGATAAGCTAAAGTAGATCGACCATAACTCTTTGATACGACATTGGATTTGGGTGAAATTGGTATCTTTGGAAATATAATTCAAGGGTCTTTCATTTCATATAAAGTAGGCCACCCAGTTCGTCCTGTACAAGGAGTTATGGTCGTTTGAAGTTGACCCTAAAAATCTGTTTTGATAGGCTGAATTAAAACGAGTATAACTCCTTACTCAGACATTAGATTTGGATGAAACCAATTGCATTGGAAAGAAGACACAAAGATATTTCTTTTAATAGGTCGAAGATATCCCATTTCATTATATTAAGGGAGTTATGATCGTTCGAAGTTGACCCAAAAATTCAGCTGGCCTCAGTAGTTTGTGTGCAGGAAATTTTCCTGCACATTTAATATTCCCAAATATCCCGTCCACCATTTTATAGTTTTGAACGTGCTCGATTATATACGAAACCTATCCGTTTTTGGAATTCTTTATATCGTTGGAAAGCTTATACAATAACCTTCGCATAGAACCATCAACGGGCAAATTCTGGTATAAATAAAATAAAAAACTAATTTCATATAAATAAGACCAGTACACGTACTTGAATACACCAATACACGTACTTGAATACGGGGTGTTACATCTACCAGAGTTTCTCTGCCACTAACAGATACCATATAACCCCTATATACTCTTTTAGCAACCACAGAGTCCCCCACCAGGGTAGAAATAGAAAAGGGATCAAGGATACATTCAGGATCAAAATCAAAATATATAGCCATAAATAGGGTCACATAAGAAATAGTAGATCCCATATCAAGCAAGAAATACACATCACGAGAAAAGAGTCAAAATATGCCAGTGACAACAGCGAGAGATGACTCTGAGTCCTGGCAGGTAGCAAGAGCATACAAGCGATTTTGGCTAGTATCGGTACCAGAAGTAGAAGCAACACCCTTTGGTGCAGGAGCTAATAAAATGACAACAGGAATCTTATTTTTCCCTGAAGTATCCTTAGAAGGAAATCCCTCTACAAGTGACCAATCTGACCAATTTAAAATACTTTCTCCTTCTCTCTTCACAAAACACATGGTGCGCCTGCGCACAAAATCTACAAAAAGGATATGATAGAGTGGATTGAGCCCCACTAGCCTGTGATTAGGAACCCTATGCCCTAAACCTACTATTACACTGAGAATTATAATCACCCAATGGCTTCGAATTCAGATCACTAGTCGTAGAGTAGGAACCAGAACTCCCCCATTTCTTTTTAGACTAATTTCCACCCTTTATCAAAAGATCTACACTTCTTACTCTTCTTTTTCCCTATCTTTGCTTGTTTTTTTTTCTTCTCAACCTGCTGTATATACACAGCCAATCTGGAGATGTCCATATATTTGTTCAACAAGGTTGTCGTACTCTCTAGAATCAAATCACGGGACAAACCAGAAGCAAATTTCCTCATTCTAGCCCTCATGCTAAACACTAACTCAGGAGCATACCGGAACAACTAATGAAATTTCAAGGCATACTCCTTGACCGTTATCCTGCCTTGCTTTAGATTAACAATTTTTTCTACTTTTTCTTCCCTCAACCCTTGAGGAAAGAAGAAGTTTAGAAAAAAAAACTAGAGAAATCATCCCACAATGCGGATTTGGCATCATCTCCCTTAGACTATTCCCATTACTCATACCATTGGTATGCTACATTCTTCAATTGATAGTCAACAAATTCTACACCTTCCACATTTATAGCATGCATAACCCAAAATATCTTTTCCATCTAATTTATAAAACCTTGAGAATCCTCCTCAACCTCAACACTAGTAAAAGTTGGAAGACTCAACCTCATAAATTGACCAACCCTTGTGGCCTCAGAAGATAAAGTAACAGAAGTTACACGCTTAGACTGAGAAGCTACCAACTGAGCTAATATATGAATAGACTAACTAAATTCCTCATTTGACACATCATCCTAACGAGCTAAAGAAGGATTAGAGGGGACTGGTGGAACTCTAGAAGGGTAATAAAAAATTAGACCCCTAGACTGGGTCTATACCCTATAAGCAGGGTGTGTCTAATCACCATTGTACTTAAGTGGGATAGAGGAGTTTCCATGAGTTTCAAATCATCTGGGAGGCATGATCTGAAAAATGAACAAATTAGAATTAGAAGAGATTTAAGACCTTAGGCTGTATAGCTTGAAATAGAACAACAAGAAAGGAAATCATTCCTAAATGTCTTGTAGCCTCACCCTTATAAGTGTGGAATTCTACACACCCATAAATAAGACTCTACTTGACATGGATTTATTGGACACCCAATGACACCAAACATAGGCTTTGATACGACCCTGACATGACCCAAACTAGGGCCTTTTCGTGATGGGTATCTTAAGTCTAACAAGGACTGGAGACCACCCCCAACACGTCGAACCGTAGGCCACCTTACACCCATGTCAGATGAATTTTGAACATATAATAAGGTAGCGTGCAATAGCTTAAGAAAGTTTTAATGCATATCCATAACCAACCACCGATGACCGTCCAAATAATAAATCGACACCCCCCAATAACCATAGTAGTCCAAACAAAGCCTTCTAAATAGTGAACCAAATTGAATATCAATAAAGTGTCGAGATATGCCCCGACTACAACCAAAAATAGTATATAATAGTCTATAACGAAAAAAAACATAATCCAGAAATAGAGCCTTTCGAAGCATAAAATCTCACCACTTCAAGTCGAATCTCGATCAATCCACGATCACTGAGTAGGAAGAGTAGAAGTATGGTCAATTCCTGCATCGCATGGGGATACAACATCCAAAAATAATTAGCAGGGTGAACGCTAGCATGTAACTAAGGGATAAAGATAAAATAATACCTTCAATTCAAACTAAGTCAACCAATGCACAATAATTGTATACAAATACATAAATATATATATATATATATATATATTTCATGTCAGGATAGGGAACAAAGTTTAGCATGTCCTTTAAAACCTTAACCTGGATTGTGTAGCTCAACCATCATATAATAGTACCTATAGGCTATATGGCCCCACCCCCTGGTCAGGCCCTAGTATGTGTAGCCGCACGAATTGGAGAATAATCTCATATATATGCACATGAGGGACTCAAACCTCTAAATATATACTAAGGCGACTTAACCACCCAATCATATAATGATTTACAGAGGACTCGATACTCCCTAATCATGAAATTGTAATATGGGGGACTCGAACCTCCCTGGTCAACTTGACCCCCGCATCGACAAATGTCATTTTTAGTATTGGTCACCCGAAACTCCACTTTTATGACTCATATACATAACCCTTATTAGAGCCTAATTAAAATAAGTATCACACATTCCCATTCAATTAACCACATTCCACATTAAAGCATACATTGTTGGTATCGTCATACCAACTACACTTGCAAGGTAATAATAACATGCAAAATAATTCTCATTAACTTGGAGAAAACAACTTCCTTTGTTAATTAATACAAAGTGGGAGACACTGACTCTGTTTGTTCATTAAATCATACAATTGTATTACAAATGCCTATTTATATCATCCAATAGTTCAAGAACTAGTACAATTTTACAAATTCCCACAGTTCTCATAATTAAAACTAATTTCACATTATAGGGTTGGGCACATAACCACTTCAAAAGTCACAAGTTTGGGAAAATCACAATTCCCTAGTTCATTCACCATACCCACAAGTTCAAAACCATAATGAAAGCATGAAAATTATATATAAACCATGAGAAGCATTGTTTGATTCATAACCCCCAACCCTTATTTTAAAACCAACATAAACATCTCATGAATAATACTTTAAAACATATGATTTTACAAAATTAACAATAAGGGAATATTAACATGCCCTAAATAGTAAGAAGTACGGAGAGAAATCACCCTTAAAAGCCCTAATTGATCATCCTTTCAAAAACCCTAAGTGTTCTTAACCTTAATAGATTGGGAGCATTGAGAAGTTACTTTGATATGTTTCTAAGTTCTAATTACACCCTAAATAGGTTATAATACGTGGGTTTCAAGTTGAGTGAGAGGAGAAATTTCCAGGATGCCCTTAACTTAAAAGCTGAAAAAGTGTCGCCTTTGACTACAAGTCAACCCTTGACTCATAACCACTACTTATGACTCGTCACTAAGATTTGTACCCAAAGTAGTAGCACCAAGGCAGCATACATTGTTGACTTTATGACTCAGCCATAAAAATTGTAATAGGAGTCAACGACTCATAGAGTCCAGTCGTAGTCAACACAGAACCTAAATTGGGACTTACACTAGACACCCTACGATTACACCTAATTAATCGTAACATATATTTATATCTCTTAGTGAGCCACTCATACTCAGAGTAGAATTAATCCACAACTTACTAATTTTGGTTATGACTCATCCCAATGACTCGTCAAAACACCCTACGACTCATAGGGTCCAGTCATAACCAGGGCAGTAAGCTCAAAGCTCAAGGAATTTTCAAGGGCCAAAATTTGGTGTGTTTTACCACCTTAGACTCTGAGGGCATATTGAGGTTTTATGGTTGTATTTGTGTGTTAAGTGTAGGAGGTTTGATTCAATTGATACTCTAGAAAACCTATTGCTCTGAATACTTTATCGAATTGAGGAGAGATAATATTTATAAACTTAAGGCAGCATTATTGGTTATGTAATATGAGAAGATATATGTAAAATTGGTGGCTCGATGTTAATGTTGTCAGTATATGAAGTTCGAGCACTTGAGACCTAGTGGTCTACTGCAAAGACTACCTATTCTTGATTGGAATTTAAAGTGGATTACCATGGATTTAATGTGTGGTTTACCTCATACTTATTGTGTCTAATAGAATTTGGGTCATCGTAGATCAATTGACCAAGTCTACTTATTTTCTACTTGTTTAGTCTTCCAATAGTATTGAGAAGTTGGCTCAGATATTAGAGAGGTGGTTCATATTTAGAGAGAGACTATGTCTACTATTTTTTATAGAGGTTCCTAGTTTACCTCTAACTTTTGGAGAGCATTTTTGTAGGATTTGGGTTCTCAGGCCAACTTTTCATCCCCAGACTTATTGTCAAATAGAGTAGACTATTTATCTTTTGGTGGACATGCTTCGAGCTTGTGACATGAATTTTGGAGGTTAGTGGGAGAAAATTTTAGCCTTAGCATAATTTTCCTATAATAATAGCTACCACTCGCATATTCAGATAGCATCATTTGAGACATTATATAGTAGGCAGTGTCGATCTCCTAATGGTTTGATATTCAAAGATAAGGCCATAAGGTATTGATTTGCATCGACAGTCTTTGGGCAGAGTTTGGGTTATGCAGGATAGGCTACGAGTAGCTCAGAGCAAGCAAAAGAGTTATGCTTAATGTAGGTTTCGAGCATTGAGGTTTAGAGTTGGTGATCAGGTTTTCCTTTGGATATCACCCATAAGAAGTATGATGAGGCTTGGGAAGATGGGAAAGCTTAGCCCCAGGTTTATAAGGCCATTTGAGATTTTTTTAGAGAGTTTGGGAGGTAGCTTATGAGTTATCCTTGCCTACATCCTTTTTAGCTATTCACCTATTTATTTATGTGTTGATGCTTTGGTATTATATTCAAGATAGGTCTCACGTGATCCAGTGGGACTCTATTCATTTGGATGATAGTTTGACCTTCATATAGGAGCCAATGACTATTCTAACCAAAGATGTTATATGGTTGCATTCCAGGGATGTTCTGTGGTAAAAACGTAATGGATACATCAACCAATTGAGTAGGATACCTAGGATGAGTATGACATGCTGACTCGGTATCCTTACTTGTATGAGACTCTAGGTAATTCTTAGCTCTTAACTTTTGCAGACAAAAGTACTTTTAGTAATGATGTTGTAATGACTTTCCATGTCATTTTCCATTTTTCATGCATTTTTTGAATTTAGATCTTTTTTATAGTTGCCCCAAGTCATTTATCATTTGTTAGGCCTGAGAGTTTGGTTCTTCGATAGTTTATTTGGTTTATAGCAATTTACCTATTTTGGAGTTCTTGAGGTTGATAAAATGCTCTCAAATCAAAACTCCAGGTACACGGCCTTGTATGATAATTCTGATGGTTACTTTAGCTTCGAAATATGGATTTTAAGATAGAAAGACCTTTGGTTTGGGTCTCGAGGGACTTTAGCAGCCAAAGCTGATGTTATATATATCTTCCTTATTTTGTTTTTCAGCACCAGTTTTCCTAAGTACATACTCCATTGTTGATAGTGGGAGCTCAAATCTAATGGGGAAACCTTGAATTAAAGTTTAGAATAGCTAGGGGACGTTTAAGTGATCATTTTCCCCTCATTAGCTCGTAAGTACCCAACTTAAATCCCATCAATTCTGTTGTTCAATTCTTATTTTCTTAGAATTTTTTGGACTAATTTAGGCTCGAAATCAGGGGTTGCTTAATTTTGAGCACCAGTTAATTATTTGCAGTTTCAGTTTTTGGACTCCACTAGCGGGGCTCGTGGATGATTTTTAGTATAATTTTTAGCCCAAAGTATAAATTAGAAATATGAGAATCGATGTTCTTGTCTTGAAGCCTGGATTATTATCTTATAGTGTGGAAGCGTTCGGAGGATTCTTAAAAGGGAAAAGCTCAGATATAGAGGACTTCAAGTTTTTTCAACAGCATCCAGGTAGGCTAGGCTTACCTTTCTTTAGACTTTTATATTTTATGGTATTAGTATGGCGTTAGGCTAGTTCTTGGTGTATTATTATGGTTCGGATAGTTGTTTAGTCAATTTTTATCAGCTTGGCCTATTAGGGGGACTTTAGGATAGATTTCAACTTTGAATTCCCTTCAGTGGATAGTTTCTTCTCTTTTAGGTCTTGACTTAGCATACTTAGTTCCTTGGTTTGGAATTTAGGATCCTTAGTCTAGGTTTGGGTAGATGCTTGCCTTAGGTTAGGTTTTCGGGGTTTGTAGTTGACTTGATCACTCCTTTCTAAGATAAAGTGTCATAGTAAAATGCATGTCCTAAAGTAAAAATCTATAAAACACCTAGGTGGGATATTTATTAAAACTAGATCGACTTGCTCACTATATTATGGTGGTTGACTTGGTATTCCTGACATTGTAGCCTTTGGGGCCTTAGACTATAATTTTTAACTTATTAGATTTAGTAAATCTTTAAGGAATTGGGTCTTCTAAAATTAGAAAAATGGCTAGGTAGACTTGATTTGAGTATGATCTCTAGCTTGTTGCCTCATTTTACATATTTAGTTCTGATTTGAGCCCGGTACCTGGTTTTATTTATTATTAGTTATTAGTTTTTGTACGAGCCCGACACATAGTTTTACTGAGTATTATCTAATAGCTTGGCTTGAGTTCGATATTTATTATTACTAATATATGGCTAGAAATCTGATATGAGACCGATATGATTTATGGTTATGGCTGGAGGAAGAATATATGATACGTTTACCGCATATCTTGGATCATTTTTACTCTCCATACTATTAACGACGCTATCGAGTTGAGCTATTGATAACACAGAGGTTGGGAATCCCAAAACTAGAGTATTAACTTAAAAAAATGTGGAAGCAAAACTAAGAAACAAATTGAAAATACTAAAAAAGAATTGAAAAGATAGAGATTTGACAAGATCCAAGTAACAACGAATTGGTTATAGATGAATGAACCAAATGCCTTTACTTGAGAATTTATCAAGTACAGATTTTACCTCTTCGTGAGTAAAATTAGACAACAATTAGTAAGATTACTAATCGCCTTTTAAGAATACCAAGAAGTAACTAAAGATATCAAAAACAGAAGTTATCTTACTACCTTAAACTGTGAACTAGTTGAGTTGAAAATGAATATTAAAGTAATCTGCCACAAAGGTTCAAAAGAACTTCCAGTGTATTAATATTCTTCAAAAATTGACTTATAAAGAAATTAAAAAAAACCTTTATATAGTAGTAAATATGGGTTGGTCAAGGATAACATTAAATGAAATGACACTTCCTAGGGCCTAGAAGACTACCACACTCATTATCATATGCATTGAGCATAGAAGAAAACAAATATTAAACGGCATAAAAGGTTTCCACACATAAAAACCTAGGAAGTCAACATAGAAATTAACAACTCTTAAATATAATTTTAGAAATTAATTAGAAAAATATTGAAGTATATTCTCCATTATGGGGCAGATTTGAGCCCAATTCCATCTTATTTTGGACTTTAATTTGGCATCCAAATAGATGTAATACTTGGATAAAATTTCTTTATTGGGCTTGAGATATTCTTCCATTACAAGACACTTTTTAATTACCAATTTCATCCCATTAAGCTTGTATTCAAATTTCCTTTTTTGGGATCTTGTCGTGGATCTTCTTGAAACTTCCAAATCTTTCTTAGTTCATGATGAGATTCCATGGATGCTATCACTCTCCCCTTCTTAAAAATGATTTGTTCTCGAATCTTGACATTGATTATAACTACTCCTTCTTTGGATTTGAGCCTCCATAGTTGCTATCATTCTCTCTCACTTAAAGAAGATTTGTCCCCAAATATTGACTAATTCCTGCAACCAACATGATAATCACAATCAGTAGTAGGTAAATAAAGAAAGTAGAACAAGCATTTCGTAAAACTAACACAAGGTAGTGATGATGCAGCCATTTAAACCATTTTACTCTTTTATGCACAAACACCCACTTTACATATCAATGCACTACATCATCCAATAGAATAATGTAAGCACTAACATAACAACCATTTAACCTATTTTACTCTTTTATGCGCAAACTCCCATTTTACATATCAATGCACTACATCATCCAATAGAACAATATAAGCATCAAGATAAGAACTAAAAACACAATTCATAAGCTCCTTAGCTAAGAGAGGATTATTATCTAGACCAAAATCATACGAATACCAAACAAACATACCACATTTGCTCTTGCTAAATAATTTAACCTCACTATTTGTTATACCATAGTCATATACGGATCAAAAGCAATTTTCTTGATAAGTGGCTTGGAATGAACTTGATATTTACTAGGATGATCAAGTTTGTGAGCATTGTCTACAATCCTTTCAATGACTTCAAATGGACCATATTCTCTTAAAAAAAATTTGGATCTTCTTTTGGTGGGAAACCTTTGAATCCTAAACAACACGCTAATAAGATATAGCTAAGAACCATATAATCACATAAAGAGTATCTCTGCAAACAAAGTAACTTAGCTCACAAAAATTTCACAAACATTAGGTGAGTACAAGAAGCCAATAGAACTAAAGAACTTGGATTTTAGATTAAAGTTGGCTTCTTCTATTTGTTCGTTCTTAAGAGTACCTACAAAATAAGAAGAAGAAGACGAAGAAGAAGAAGAAGAAACATTAGTAAGCTCACTCAAACTCTCTTATTTTTCTTTCTCCTCAACTGTTTTATCTCTTTCTTTTCCTTCTTGTTGTTTTCTTTCTCTCTTCCCTTATTTTTTCCTTCTCTCTCTATTTTTTGGACTAGGAATTTCAATAGGAGAAGTTTCACATAAGGAAGAGCTACCCTCTTGTTCACAACTTGACTCCTCCCCTTAGAAGATTACATACTTCACAATCTTATCAGAAAGAGTAGAATGATCTCTTTTGGGGTTAACTTTCTATAGAGACTATGTTATAGAATGATTACGGCTCAATTTCTCTTTCAAATCACCCCAGTTCAAAAGTAGTCAATTAAATTTCACACAATGGGGGTCATTATAATCATCCACTACTTTTTGTAATTCCTAGGACAAGGCTCTTGTGGCAAACTCCAATTTCTCAAACTCCCAAAAATAGTTACAAGCAAATATATGATCCATGTGATATTCTCATTGAAGGTAAGTTTCTTTATCAGCATACATGCATAATTTTGGTAGTATTAGATGTCTAGTACTCTATTTGGTCAATCATTCATAATCAAATATTCTTGCAAAAGACATAATTATGTAAAACAAAGACTCTAATAATGTACCATTCAAACTTTGGCTTTTTCCTAAATTATTCTCACCCGCTCTTGCCTTTTTCCTCTGAAATAATCTTTGAAAAAATATTTTGTGGATTTATAATTAAATCATACTCAAATAAATACCTTAGTAGTAAATTAAGGAATTTTGGGACACAAGAAAAAAAAGTGAGGAACCTATCCTAGAAAGAATAAGATTTCGTTGAAAAAAGACTCGAACAAAAGGAAAGAATTTTAGAACAAGATAAAGGTCTAGGATCCACTCTTATTATGTTTTATCAAAACTTATTTTGTATGAAGAAAATTTCTTGGAGAGCAACAAAAAAATACTCTCCCCGTTTCAAAAAGAATGACCTACTTTTCTTTTTAGTCTGTTTCAAAAAGAATGACCCCTTTTCTTTTTTGGCAATACTTTAGTTTCAACTTTTCACATAGCATGTTTATGACCACAAGATTAAAGGGCATTTTAGTACATTTGACACAACTTTAATTTAAGCCCACAAGATTCAAAAGTCTTCTTTATTTTCTTAAACTTTGTGTCAAGTCAAAGTAGGTCATTCTTTTTAAAATGGATGGAGTGTTGTTTTCTTTCTTTTTTTTGAAGTTACTATTCAAGCTACAGTACTTTCTTTTTTTTTGAAAATTTTTTGCTCTTTTGTTCAAGAAATTGTCAAAATTATCAAGAACGGAATTTTGATAGAATTTTTCTCATACCACTTGATAACATGGAGGTTGAAAATCTCAAAACTAGAGTATTAACTTAAAAAAAAAATGCATAAGCAAAACCAATAAACAAACTAAAAATACTAAATAGGAATTAAGAAGATAGAGATTTGACAAGATCCAAGTAACAACGAATTAGTTATATGAACCAAACACCTTTACTTGAGAATCAAGTATGGATCTTGACTGCTTTATGAGTGACATTAAAAAATAATTAGTAAGAGTACTAATCGTCTTCTCAGAATATCAAGAAGTAACCAAAGATATCAAACAAAGAAGTTATCTTACTAGCTTAAACTATGAACTTGTTGGATTGAAGATAAATCTTAAAATAATCTGCCATAAAGGATCAAAAAAACTCTCAATATATTAAAATTCTTCAAAAAATAATTTATAAAGAAATAAAACATCCCTTTATATAGTAGTAAAGAAGGAATCGGTCAAGGATAACATTAAATGAAATGACACTTCCTAGGTCCTAGAAGACTAACACACTCATTACTGGATGGAGTCAACATAGAAGAACAAAATACTAAATGTCATAGAAAGTTGCCACACACAAAGACCTAGAAAGTCAACATACACATTGACAACTTAAATATAATTCTAGAAACTAATTAAAAAATATTATAGTATTTTCTCTATTTTGGGGCGGATTTGAGCTCAATTTATCTCATCTTGAACTTTAATTTGGGCCTCTAAATCGATGTAAGATGTGGAGAAAATGTATTTATTGGGCTTGAGATTTTTCTCCATTAGAAGATAGTTTTTAATTACTAATTCCAACCTATTAAGTTTGTCTTCAAGTTTCTTTGTTTGAAATCTTGTCATGGATCCTCTTGAAACATCCAAAGCTTCCTTAGTTGATGTTGATATTCCATGAATGCTATCAGTGTTGACCAAGATTTGAGTGAGGTTTCAGCATCCGTATATGA
Source organism: Capsicum pubescens (assembly GCA_030864215.1). NCBI lineage: Eukaryota > Viridiplantae > Streptophyta > Magnoliopsida > Solanales > Solanaceae > Capsicum > Capsicum pubescens. The sequence goes on from CM061547.1 coordinate 149,212,800, forward strand.
TCATTCTTATTCTATTTTAGTAGTACTCTTATTTTATATATTTGAAGACTACTTTATATATTTTGACTCCTGTCTAGTATTTCTAATGTATAGTGGCTCCTAAATTGGTTTTACCAGGTCTTGGGGCCTCCTTTTTGTGTATTTTTTCCCTTTACTTCTCTTTGTATGTCATGATTGTATATTTCTCCCTTGTAGTTGCTTTATATTTCTCTCATTTTTGTCTATTAGCTTGTTACTCATCATTCTGAGTTATGGTTTTGACTTACCTACTGGTGGATTAAAGTAGGTACCATGATGGCCTAATTTTTTGGGTCATAATGACTCTTTATCAACTTTCATCTCAACTACTCAAGTTGTTCAATCATATCATTCATATGATTGAAACATGCTTAATTAATGAATTCACAATCAACTTGGATTCAATATAAGTCTTAAATAACTAGTATCTTTGTTTTTTGAATCCAAATTCTAATGTTTTCACTAGAGTACAGAATACATGGAAGCAAAATTGATGCATTTGGTTAGAACACATTCTTCGAAGTATTTCTGATAAATTTTCCTAGCATCATCCTCAAATAGGATTGTTTTGTCAAGCTTATCGATCTCATCAAGTAGTTTTTCATGCATGAGAATAATTCTCAAGTTTAAGTACCAACCACCAAAGTTTGGTCATACCAATTTATTGGCATAGAGTATTTTATGTATGAAATAGCATATATATATATATACATACATACATACATACATACATACATACATACATATTGAGAAAAATAAAATACAAAAGTAAAACAATAATCAAGAAGATGTTACATGCATCATAAAGAAGTGGGCTTTTATCTAAATGATATTTTTCTTAATTACCATTTGCCCTCATTATGGAGTAAGAAATCTAAATTTAGTAGGTTAACGATACATACATATATATATATATATATAACCCCTACTAGAGGTGGTTTCTCACACATACTTTAAAGATAGGAACTCTTACCAATTGTATCTCTATATAATTTCCTTAAATAGCTCTATGTCAAACAGCCCCTGATAGTCAGGCCGTTTCTATTAGTATATTTGAGTTCAACTATCATGAGAAAAAAAATCAATTAAATTTTATATTCCCTAGGTAGTTCGGGTGATAGCATAAAAATCAAATAATTTTTATGTCCATGTATGTAATGTAATAAATAATTTTAATTTATTCTTGCATTACAAGCATCCTAGTAGTTAGGTCATTTCTTGTAAACAAGAAATAGATAGAAGTATTTACTTTGATGGATAGCTATAAAATAACTTATATTCTATAATATGAGCATTCAAATTTTAGTAGGAGAAAATTGCTATTAAAACAGCTTTTAATAATCATGATGATCAAATCAATTATAACCTGTGAATTTAGTTTATGTTGCTTACATGCATATTCCCTAATTTCACTTACATCCAATGTAATAAATAATTCAAAATTACGTAAGTACGAGCATGAAATACATAGACAAAATTCAACACGCTATGAACTTGTATATCCTATATTCATACATATCTCATATATCATAATTTATATCATATAAAAATATATTCATACAAAATAATGCCACTAATTAACATCTTATTAACCAATAAAAATAATAATAAAGTTCAATAACCCTTAATGAATTAACCTCATATCTAATACATAATTCTCAATTTATGTGTGAACTTTATGGTTAATTTTTCATATGCATCTATATATACTTATATTCATAATAAAAAATACATCAATAAAAATTTACTATAGTTGAACTTTTCAAATATAATATGTAAGACGAGTTTAGTGATTAATTTCTATACAAAGGCTCCTGGCTATGATACCACTGTAGAGTTACAGGGCATTCATAACACGCAATGGAAGACAAAAAATAACCCTAGACAAATCTACGTATGTTTAAAATTTACTTACATCCAAAGAATAGATTTTAAGACAAATCTGGTGATGATAATCGTATTTAAGATTTCTTAGATAGTATGAAGACTCCATGTGTATTCACACCGAGACTAATCTTTTGTATCAACTCCTTGATTAAAGAAACTTGTGAACAAATTCGATTATGGATATTGTGTTGAAATATTTCTCAAAAATCTCAACCCAAGCTAAATGAAACATGAAAACACTTTTCTTATCAATTATATTTTCTATCTTGATTTAATGTAGTACTTACACATTTTCAGTAAAATATTTTTTTTTCTCATAAGAACATTTCTCACGAATAGAAAACCTTTTTCTCGTAATCAATTTCTACCAGCTTTAATTTGCCCATCACCCTTTATATAGAATTATCTATGATTCTTTTTCCTATTTGGTTGGAAATAAATTACTTGGGGTAACAGTTTAATACCATAATTAAATTTTTATGAAAAAGTTTTCAATGGAATTATTGAATCCACTTCCTAATTGGACATACAAATCCTTTTCAACTTTTTCTAATGTCTATTGGAAAATACATAACTTATATGCCCATTCCTAATGGGTATTGCAAGACGTCCAATTTTCCTTATAAATGAACTTTCGATTTCAATTCTTTCAAGAAATGTGTATGTACTACGGTGTATCTAAGTGGACTTAGATGTGAAACCCATTTCAAGTTGATTTACGCATCATTAATACTTTTATTTTTTTCATAAATAGGTTAGGATGATTCTTAAAATTACGCCACATGAATTACTATGTACACAAATTTAAATAATAATATTACAAATGTAAATAAAGTGATTTTTCATTTTAATTAATAATTTATTATTATTAAAATTTGAAAAAATTACAAAAAAAAAATGCAACTAGTAATGTTACACTATAGAATATAGCTCACTCTATATTACATTATCAAATATGACTCAATTGTATAGAAAAAAAAAAGTTACTTTATATCCTTAGCCAAATTATTACTCTCTCACACACACATCTCCAATCTTTCATCTTACAAAATAGGGAGTTGATATGTCCTTTCATTTATGTAATGCTCCTTTGCTTGATTATTGATAGAATGGCTCCGTACATGAGAACTAACTACTACTAACTAAAGTAGCATGCCTAAATTAGTTTATGTTGCTTTTAGCTGGATATAAGATTACAAAAATATGGACTATTTGGTAGTTGTTTCTTTCATTTTTGAAAGTTATTTACTAGTTTGGTTAATCATCATTAATTAGTCTTGTGTTTCTTTGATTATGTACCTGTGAAACAAATGAAAAGGAAGCCAAAGTTTTTACTATTTCATTTTATCTATTTTCCTTCTGCTTTATCAGTTAACTAAGATTTTGTAGTAATCCTTCATCATTCAACACGTCTAGTTGGTTTACGATTATCTTACAATCTTATTAATTTCTCTAGAATTATGTATTTAATGATTCGTACTTCTATTAAAAAGAAATGATTTGGACAGACTTCTTATTTCATGGTTCATACTACTATTAGCAAACGAGGTTAAATTCTTTTTGAATAAAGGAAAAAGATAAAGTCAAATTTTTTGTATAATACTGCATATGAGTATATATGCACCTCATATAATTTTGTATAAGACTGTATATTCTTTGTACATATACAATTACATAATTATACAAATATATACATATGTATATATAATTTTAAATAATGTATCTGCATTGTATAAGTATGTGTAAAGTGTAGAGGAAGAATAAAATCACTTACACAAAAAGATTGTATTGCATATACAATAATATAAAATACAGTATGCAGATCGCTACAATAATAGACAATACACTACATAAATATATACACTGTTGTACCAAAAAACAGACTTCATCTTCTTTCTCAAATCCAAGCATCAAATACATTCAAGAACACCTCAAAACTGCACCAAATCATTCAAAATTTGAGATTTGAACTCCTCAACATATAATCAATCTTTCGTAACTATACCTACTAGAGACAAATCTTATTTACGAAAATATTGAAACCTCGAATTGTAGAGAAAAAAAACTCGAAACAATGCTTAGACATTATTTCTATATGGTGTGTGTGTGTGTGTGATCTTAGACATTGTATTTACATTGTATAAGTGTGTATAAAATGGTTAGGAAGAAGAAAATCACCTAAATAAAAAAACTATTATTGCATATAATATTTTAGAGTATTTGTATATGAGTATATTATACACCATTTTAAATTTTGCATAATGTTATATATATAATTATTCAGAAATATATATAATTATACAAATATGTGCATATGTATATACAATGTTTAAACAGTATATCTATATTGTATGAGTATGTATAAAATGGAGAGGAAGATGAAAATCACCTAAATAAAAAGATGGTATTGTATATACAATAATATACAATACAGTATACTAACGTTTATAAAAGAACAGACTTCATCTTCTTCTACGAATTCCAACACCAATTCATCCAAAAACACCTTAAAACTACACAACTCATCCAAAGTTTCAGATTCGGGCTCCTCAATACATAACCAATCTTTTCTAACCATACCCACTCAAAATCAAACCTATTTATGAAAATTTAAAATTGAAGCTCGAATGGCTAAAAATAAATCGCAACAATGTTGAATTTTTTCAATAACTTCTTACGTAAACAAAATTTTTGAGTTGCATTGTACATATTTTGAGTTGAATAAGAAGGAATATGAAGCTTTTTTGAGAGATTTTGGAGCTGAAAATCAGGTAAGAAAGAAGATTAAGTTTTGAAGGAAAAGTCACTTTACCCTATATAACCAATAAAAAGGTTAGTTTACAGATTTGGGCCTATTTGATTTTGGGCTATGAAATTTAATGTAACTTTTGGGCTATGAAAATGAAATGTACATTTGTAAAGTGTATTCTGTAATTTTTTCTTAAAATTTGCATTGCCAGAATCATGTATTAGTCGGTTGAGCTATAAAAGGAACTACAGTCATCTAGGAAACATATTAAAATTATCCTAATAGTACGCAAGCACTATTATTAAATTAATGAGATAAATTTGACATGAAAATAAATTAATATTGATAGATATTTTAACAATAAATATATTTCAAAATTCTTATTTGAATTAGATAATAATAGGTTAGGATGATTCCTAAAATAAAGCCAAATGAATTACTATGTACATAAATTTAAATAATAATATTTCAAATGTAAATAAATTAATGTATCATTTTAATTAATAATTATTGTGCTTTGAAATCTGCGAGAATACAAATAATCAATTCACTAATTTAATGAAACCCCATTGTGATCTTATTATAATTTTTTATGTTTGTATTGCTACATAAGGAACATTTATGTGTAATAGTGATTTTTATAATTAAATTAATTATATTAAATTAGGTAACAATAATTTACTATAATCAAATTGGTTATATTATATTGAGGCAAAAAATAGTTAATACTGACAGTTATTTTAACAGCAAATAAATTCTAAAATTCGCAATTGAATTTATCTAATAATAGATTCAGATAATTTTTGTAGAAGTCACTTGAATTATAATGTACGTGCATTCAACCAATAATATTCAAATTTAAATAATTTAATCTGGGATTTTAAATAATAATAATTGTGATGTGAGATCAATGAAAATTCAACTAATCAATTAGTTGATTTTATGCAATCAATTGTGATCTTATTATGATTTTTGAAATTTGAAATAATATACAAGGAAATTTTTCTTGTGGAGATTTATATCATGGCTAAAATTAATTAAGATTGACTCATATTTTTACAATAAAATATTTCACAAAACTTCCTAAAAATACGTCATTTGATTATGGTGAATGTATAATTTAAATACTAGTTTAGCCGCACGTGCCTCGCACGTGTAACTTTTGATTATTTAAAATTAGATGATTTTGTCTATTGCTAAGATTTTTAATGAAACCACAAGGGTTGGTGTGGTGGTTCAGCACCTCACCCCTTAAGCAAGAGGTTGGGGTTCGATCACCACCTCTGGTGAATGAAAAAAATTCGGTGGCCAGTTCCCTACCGCTTAGTGCGCTGACTGTAGGAACGGAGGATTAGTATCACGGCTGTCGGCTGTGAGGATACCTTGAGAAATCAAAAATAAAAAAGATTTTTAATGAAGTGCAAAAAGTTCAAATCACTTCTCAAAGATCTGTCACACTTTAATAAAATAACGTAAACATAACATATATTTTATTGTAAGCATATACATTTTACCACCAGAAGTTTCAAGCGGTTAATCAATCGTCACTTTGCTTTTGTCATGTTGTACCTCTTTTCCTTGTTCTAGAGACTAAGAGAGACTCGTCGATTTGACCATATTTGTAGTACGACTAATTTTTTTTATATTTTTTCTATATTGAAAATATTTTCTTATTTTAAAATTAAACCTTTAGAATATCTTTGATTACTTACTTAAAACTTTTACAAATTTGATATTTCTTATATTTTTCTAGATTTTTTAAATCTTTTTAAAATCAACTTTAGTTGATTTAGAATGATTAAACTAATGAAAAAGGTATTAATTATCATTAATTCTGATGACTTCTAATAAAGAAAGGTTTATTATAATTATTTAATTAATTTTCAAATTCTTAACATTAGAAAAATAGTAAAAAGATAATTTTGTCTAAAACACAAACTTTTAATGAAGGGCAAAAATTCCAAATAATATTTCTAATACCTTCACACTTAATTTAGTACACGTGCTTTGCACGTGTGTTCAAATCAATTACAATTTTTTTATCTATTACATATTATAAGTCTTACAAAGAGGAAAGTGACCAAAGTAATAAAAAAATCTATTGAAGAAAAAATTCAAACTTAATTTCAAAAATATCCTATGTAAGGTGAGAAATTGATTTTTTCTCAATTATAAGAAATTGACTTAAATGACCATCTTTATATAAGTGCATAAGCAGAAAATATATTATTATTATTATTATTATTATTATTATTATTATTATTATTATTATTATTATTATTATTATTATTATTATTATTATTTACACGGCAATAACATATCTCCTTGTATGAAGATTTAACTCTAAAATTTATCACTGTTTTAACTTATAAAGAATTATTCCGTTATTCAAAACAAACATTCACAAAAATAATAAATTAATCAAAGTTAACCTAACTTATCAGTTCAAAGCTTTAAAGCAAAGAAGCATGAACTTACATACTCTTGATCTAGGGATCTAAGAAGCTTCAACTCCAGATCTCTACATCTATTTCAAATAAAACAACAAACAATTTAGTATCAAAATAAATCAAATCACAAAAACAACAATAACAAATATAGTGCTATTTCACAAGTGGAGTTTGAGATACTTATAATTGTATTTAGATTATGAGATATAGAGATGTTATGTTGATGTATCTTACCTAGATAACTCAATAGGAATCATTTCTGCATAAGTTGTTAATTGACATATATTTATTCAGTAAGTCTATCAACATTACATAAGAAGATGACCTAATTTATTTATTTTTAGATAAATTCTGCTTAAGTTGTTAATTGACGTATATTTGTTCAGTAAGTTCATTTAATTGTCATTGTAAGACTATCTAGAGTAAACTGCGAATAAGAACTTTAATCATAATTATATAAATAATTTATATTAAATTACACAAAAGATCAAACTAAAAAAATAAAATCTTTAAGAAAATATACCTAATAAGACATTTATTTATCTTAGCCTTTATCGTATGTAGGATATCAAAACACTTGTCGGATTTGGAATTGAGTCTCCAAATCATATTGACAAATTCAAAGGTCTCAAATCAATACAGGTGGTAGTGGAATAATTGAAGTCCCTCCACCCTTAATCAAATATCGATAATTTTTCAACTTCAATGCAACAAAAGAATTTCTTATACACAACACTAATTAAATAAAGAAAGACATTTAAAATCAATTTACCTTTAAACTTTTGTTCATCAATCACGTTGATATTATCATCATCATCCGTCTTCAAAATACCTACAAAATCGATACAAAATAAATTAAATAATATAATATAATTTTTGAAAGGAAAAAAAAATTCTAAATCAAACAACCAAAACAACCTAAAATAAAAAACAAAGTATGTTCACCAAAAGTACGTAACAAATATACATGGACTAGAAATTTTAGATGAAATAAAATTGAACATATTGCACGCATGACTTTTTGAATCAACTTTTTATTCTTTCCAAGTTTAAATATTATTTTTTATGGTAATCCTTGTTTAATTTTTTTATTTATCATGTATTTTAGGACTCTGTAGTTATTACCTTCTAATATTTTTACCTTATATTTTTTCATATCATATGTTTTAATTATTAATTTTTAAAATATGCTATGATGGTTTAAATAAGGAAAATTCGACAAAATTTAATATTGTTTACCTTTCATGGTTTTTTTTTTCCTTTTGCGTAATATTTTTCGCCTTCCTAATATGATCTTTCTTTACTTTTAGTTGTATGATTTTTGTTCTTTTTGTTACTCTAATTTCTTTTTCTTCTCTTACAATTTTAGTTAATTTCAAACTATTAAATATAAAAAAATAGTAAAAATATAATTTTGTCTAAAATAGAGATTTTTAATAAAGGGCAAAAAGTTTAAATTTAGTATCAAAATAAATCAAATCACAAAAACAACAATAACAAATATAGTGTTATTTCACAAGTGGAGTTTGTGATACTTATAATTGTATTTAGATTATGAGATATAGAGATGTTATGTTGATGTATCTTACCTAGATAACTCAACAGGAATCATTTCTGCATAAGTTGTTAATTGACATACATTTATTCAGTAAGTCTATCAACATTACACAAGAAGATGACCTAAGTTAAATTTTTTTAGATAAATTCTGCTTAAGTTGTTAATTGACATATATTTGTTCAGTAAGCTCATTTAATTGTCATTGTAAGATTATATTAAATAAACTGCGAATAAGAGCTTTAATCATAATTATATAAATAATTTATATTAAATTACACAAAAGATCAGACTAAAAAAAATAAAATTCTTAAGAAAATATATCTAATAAGACATTTATTTATCTTAGCCTTTATCGTATGTAGGATATCAAAACACTTGTCGGATTTGGAATTGAGCCTCCAAATTATATTGACAAATTCATAGGTCTCAAATCAATACAGGTGGTAGTGGAATAATTGAAGTCCCTCCACCCTTAATCAGATGTCGATAATTTTTCAACTTCAATGCAACAAAAGAATTTCTTATACACAACACTAATTAAATAAAGAAAGACATTTAAAATTAATTTACCTTTAAACTTTTGTTTATCAATCACGTTGATATTATCATCATCATCCGTCTTCAAGATACCTACAAAATAAATAAAATATTATAATATAATTTTTGAAAGGAAAAAAATATTCTAAACCAAACAACCTAAAATAAAAAACAAAGTATGTTCATCAAAAGTACGTAATAAATATACATGGACTAAGAATTTTAGATGAAATAAAATTGAATATATTGCACGCATGAATTTTTTAATCATTTTTTTATTCTTTCCAAGTTTAGATAGTATCTTTTATGGTAATCCTTGTTTAATTTTTTCCTTTATCATGTATGTTAGAACTCTATAGTTATTACCTTCTAATATTTTTACCTTATATTTTTTTCATATCATATGTTTTAATTATTAATTTTTAAAATATTTATTATGGTTTAAATAAGGAAAATTCGACCAAATTTAATATTGTTTACCTTTCATGTTTTTTTTTTATCCTTTTGCGTAATATTTTTCGCCTTCCTAATATGATCTTTCTTTCCTTTTAGTTGTATGATTTTTGTTCTTTTTGTTACTCTAATTTCTTTTTCTCCTCTTACAATTTTAGTTAATTTCAAACTATTAACTATAAAAAAATAGTAAAAATATAATTTTGTCTAAAGTAGAAATTTTTAATGAAGGGCAAAAAGTTTAAATTACTTTTCTAAGGGTCTTTACACTTTTAATATATTATAGATTAAGTAAACCTATTTATTGAAAAGACTTTTATAATTAAACGCGGTAATTAGTTTTTATATTTTATTTCTGGTAAATTATGAGTAATTTAAAGGAAAGTTAATTACAAGAGATTCTAGGAGAAGTTATCAATAAGGTGAAGAGGAACAATAATAAGAAAATTATTTAAAGTTTTATTTTAGCTCCTCTTTTCTCTTATTGATATTTTTTTCTTAATTAAATAAAATTAGTATTTAAATAAGATGAGGTAATGAAATATAAGGTTAAGCCAAGTGGCATATTGAATTTTTTTTTGATATTCTTTAATATTTATCCAAATTACAACTATGTTACTGAAAAATAAATATTTTAATTTCAAAATCAAATAAGTTACGTGTTACTAATAAATTGAAATATTTGTAATTTTATAACATAAGAAATAATTATATGACAATAAATACTCATGATTTCTTCACAATTAAGTAAGGAATCAAGGGATCATACCAAGGATAGTAATTACGAAAATAATCAATTATAAAATAAACCAACACGTATTTATAGAAAATATTATTGTAATCAAAGTGCCACTTCAGAATACAAAATATATTTTCATATGAAGAATATAGTATATATGGAATAGGAACCTTATAATCTTTTTCAAATATAAATTGTATTTTAATAAATTGTATGAATTTTTAATTTGAATCAAAATGAAAATTTGACTTCTTATATATACATACATAAATATTGTTATACTTTCTTTTTCTTTTCTTTTAGTTATTGATCATTAGCTTTATTTTTATTTCTAAAGTTCTTCATTATGAATATGTAGAAATAAGATTGTCGACATTTTTTTAAACATTAACTTTGATTTTCTTCCTGAATTTCAAGTTTTAAATATCAAGTTTTTGTGTAGTAAGATATCAAGACATGTTAATGAAATGTTAGCACTAATTTTTGAAATTCAACAAAGGGAGTTAATTAAAAAAAAATTGTGAGTCAACTATTGGCCCCTCACAGTCGACTCTATTGCAGATCAATAAACTTCACAAAATAGATTAGGTTCGAAATAATCAAGAAAATAAATAATCGAATTTAAAGTAAAGACGCAGAGATTTATCATGGTTCGGAACACCAATGTGGTGCCTACTTCCAGTCCCCTTAGGTTTCAATGTTTCTTTAGATCGTTCAATGTCGAGCTCGAGTACAGTAATGGAAAATGAGTTCTGAAAACTTATTTTGTTCTTCAAATCTTATGACGCAACTTCAATTTGTGTTACAAAGTTTACTCGATCTTACTCTTTATACAATAATTGTAATCTAAGAGTTACAAAGTTTCGTGAGGCTAAGATTAAGACATTTTGAGATTCTTCTTTGAAGTTGTGTAACCTTTGTCTATCTTTAGTCTTTTTTTTTATAGTTTTCGACTGCTACTCTTCATAAGGAAACCCAAGATATTTCTTCTCAATCAAGAGTTTGAATTGATTCCTTGATTGAGGAATATAGCCATATGATATGTCCATACACGACTTTTACTCACGTCCATATCGGATATATCCATGATCTTTTCTTCCTTTTATTCTTGTAGTGATTGATGTTTTTCCATATTTGTTTGTGATCTTTTCTTTCTTTTACTTCATTGTGATTGATCTGATATGCCACAATTTCGGGACTGGGATTCTCCTTCTATTTGTTTTCACTTTGATTGATTCTCTTGGATGCTTCGGATCATGATTTGATGTCCTTTCATTCCTGGTGCTGGCTTCCTTACTTGATTCCTTCATCCTTCTATCATTAGCAGTTTTTCAATATCCTTAAAAAAATTCATTCATTAGTTTGTCATTATTAAAACATAAATTTAACAGTCTAACAATTTCATGTACGAGGAGGTCGAACAATGCATTCATCACTTAACAAATCAAACAATGAAATTATTTGCCGAAAATTATTTGCATTATCCATAATGTTTCTTTCTTGAGAAAAATAAGTTTGTTAGATTGATTAGTTCTTTATACAAATACAAATTTATATTGTTATAATATAATTCCTTACTTATATATTTTTGGGATCTTGCATAATTATGATATAAAGACGATAGACTTTCTTGATTGTTTCTTTAATTCTTTGAACATCAAATTTCATGTAAGGACTTGATTCTATGAATTTTCTCTTTTTATTTTTTGACTATTTTGCACCACTCCATGGATATTATGTGTTGTTTCCAAAGTGTAGAGATGGTTGGCATGATTCTCGATGTGATCCAAAATAATTTCTATGTTTGTAATTTTTAGAGGTTAGAAAGGCCTTATAATTGACTCCGATCATCATTTGTTATTCTATGTGTCGGATGGAAAAATAGACTACGCCAGTAGATTCGGAACATCAATATTGGATTAATAAAATGGTTAATTCAGTTTTATGGCTTTTGATTATCATTTCAACTCTTGGTTAAAAATTAGTGAAATTAGGTCTCGGAGGTCAATTTTATGAAAACAATCTCTTTTTGAAAATTTGATGTCGTCATTAAGTCCAAAACATCAAATTTATTCTAGTAGCATATTTTGTTTGTCTTCACAAAATTTTAAACGAATCTCGAGGGATTGATCGGCGACTTTGCAACAAAGTTGTTGATGCAGCTAAATCTAGTCCAACCGGTTTAGTGTCCTTTGCACCGTAGTTTGGGAAACTACCTTTAAAATAGACACTTGACCGCTTCAACAATCATCGTTTTAGCAGTAGGGGGATGCTTTAGTGGCACAACGTAATTGGGATAGACCGCTAAAGTGGTCAGTCCTTACTTAAGCAGTGACTGTTTAAGCGGTCATTTGATCGCTTTAGCGGTCATATCTAGGAGGATATAAAAATCCTCCTGGATATTTCTTCCATTTTTTAGACTTTGAGCTTCGGTTAAGAGACTTTTGAATCACTTCTTCCATTTTTAATCTTGGGTAAGCACAAAATTAATATTTCAATTATTTTACTTTGATAATGTCATTTAAAATCCTTTTAAATCGTGATTGCGAATTGGGAATCAAAGATTTTTGGCCCGAAAGGCCTAAGTGGTATGTCTTCGATATAAACCCCATTTTAAACCCATTTTCACTTGGATTTTCTCCCATGGATTCCTTTAATCATGGGTAAGGTTTTTATAAATGAAAATTCTAATTTTACCCTTTCATTTCAGAAACCTATTTGGAGGTCCGTTTTGACCCCGACTTAAGAATAAGCAATATGGATATCGTTGGCTTTGTTTTAATGCGTACATTTTACATTTATATTTTTAGTTTATTTTGAGGTCGTTTGCGAGGGGAAAGCTCTGCGTCGAAGGACTTAAGGCTTGTTTTTTTATGTTGCGAGGTAGGTTTTGACTTAACTTTCTTCAGACTGGTTAGGAAGTTAATACATATTTGGATATATATATATATATAAGCATGCTATGGGTATGGGTCGTAATCATGGAAAACCATATCTTAATGATATTATTGTTGTTGTGTACCCATGTGGAGGCTTGTATTGTTGTTTTTGGTAACTTAAGGTGATAATTATTGGGTATTGCCCGTGTGGGGGCTTTATTTGATATTGTTGGTTGTGCATATGCATTGATTGCTTTCTTTTTGAAAAAATTACCCAAGTTGGGGTATTATGTGATAAGGATGCCTTACATGCATATTTATTCCAATGGTACATTGCTTATATTAAATCATGGATGGTTGACATATTGAGTAGATTTTGAGCTCACACATGTGTATATTGAATGGATTTGAGATCGTCATACTAGTTTGGTTGTGAGCATTACATCTCCATATCACACTTACATTTATAAGACATTGGTTCGATTGAGGAAACAATGTTGATAAAAATGAGATACTTTTACAAAACCCTCTATCGTAGCCTACGAGTTGGAGAGGAGATACAGATATTGAGCTTAGAATTGAGTATTGAGAAAGTATATGAGTTATGAAACCCCCATGGATCCTACCTAGAAGTGTTGAGTCTCGGTAGATATATACATAGGTTATGCGATATCCTCAATAATATTATATAATCATCATAGCATTTTATATGTTATGCATCTTTAGTGTTGTGCTTATGTGCTTTATTTTATGCATACCAATTACTGAACTTGAACCGAAACTCATAGTATCAATATCATCACCAATTGCCCTACCTAAATTGGAACTCATATATCGATATCATAATCAATGTCCCAAAAGAATCACTAATAAGGGTATAACATGCATAAATAGGTCAACAAATTCTAACACAAGTCTTGGACAAAGGTGGGTCGGAGGGGCTCACTTTTAGTCCTCAAAATCTATTAGTAGGCGAATTTTACTTCGGACTAGGCTAAGGTATATAACTTCATTTCTAGATGTTAAATAATTCCTAATTAGCCCTAAGATGGCAATGTCTCATAAGACATGAGAAACTAAGTTAATTACGCCTAAAATTATGATTTCAAGATAGCCTAAACCGTCCAGTTAAGCCAAATATTATCAATCATACCTCTAACACCTAAATCTCATCCCCTATCTAGCATATTATTATAAATCCAAAGAAGAAATACATAAATTGATTTTACCCAAGCTCCAAAATAACCTAGAATTGATTCTCCCAAGTTTTTCCACTTGTTAGGGTTCACAATTTTAGAGAATGGTTAAAATTGAGTATTTATATCCCTCCAGGCCTACAGGTGTCACTTAAGCAGACACTGGGTCACTTAAGCGACTATCGCTTAAGCGACCTAGTGTCGTTTATGCGATACTGGGCACTAATGCCAACTATCATTTACGCAACCTTTTGTTGCTTAAGTGTCACGCTCCAAACCAAGACCTAGCCGTGATGGGTATCTCAAGTCCCGCGTGGACCGGAGATCACCCCCTGCACCTAACCAAACCAAACACAACACACCCCAACATCGGGTAAATTCTGAACATATAACAAGATAGCATGCAACAATCTTAACAAAGTTCAAAACAAGTCTATAATCACCGACTGGCGATCGACCAAACAACCGACCCACACCGCTCAATAACCACAGTAGTCCAAACAAAGTCTTCTAAACAAGGAACCAAAAGTGAATATCAATAAAGTATCGATACATATCCCCGACTATAACCAAGACAAGTCTAAACGGTCTGAGATATAGGAGGCAAAAACATAAAATATAGACTTCCGATGTATGAAAGCTCACCACTTTAATGTCAACTCAAGAGATGATCCTAAATCCTAATCACTGAGCAGGAGTATAACACCGTGGGTTTTGACTCTTCAAAAATTTTCTAGAATTCTGGTCTCTGGACCCAATACGACTCATGGGTATGATCCATATGATCGGGTATGAATGGTATGGTCCTGTCGTATGCTGGCCAATGTTGGTTGGTGGGATGAATTTAGGTTACTGGAATGGATACGACTTAGGGGTACGAGTCATATTGGTGGATATTGTTTGGTTCCTTATCTTAATCTTAGACATGGTTACTTAGGTCAGATCTAAGTACGAGTGGCTCATCGTGATCCGTAAACCAGGATAAGAGTCGTACCATGGACTCGTATGGTGGACAGTGTCTAAATCGTCCTTGGATTTAATCTTCCAGGGGTATAGATGAAGGGTACAAATTGTATGCTTTTGTAACACCCCGTATTCAAGTACGTGTATTGGCGTATTCAAGTACGTGTATTGGTCTTATTTATATGGAATTAATTTTTTTATTTTATTTATACCGGAATTTGCTCGTCGATGGTTCCATGCGAAGGTTATTGAATAAGATTTCCAACGATATAAATATTTCCAAAAACGGATAGGTTTCGGATATAATCAAGCACGTTCGAAACTATAAAACGGTGGTCGGGATATTTGGGAATAGTAAATGTGCAGGAAAATTTCCTGCACACAAACTACTGAGGCCAGCCGAATTTTTGGGTCAACTTCGAACAATCATAACTCTCTTAATATAATGAACTGGGAGATATGCGATCTATTAAAAGAAACATCTTTGAGTCTTCTTTCCAATGCAATTGGTTTCATCCAAATCCAACGTCTGAGTAAGGAGTTATACTCGTTTTACTTCATCCTATCAAAATAGATTTTTAGGGTCAACTTCAAACGACCATAACTCCTTGTACAGGACAAACTGGGTGGCCTACTTTATATGAAATGAAAGACCTTTGAATTATCCTTCGAAAGATACCAATTTCACCCAAATCAGATATTGGAGAAAAGAGTTATGGTTGATCTACTTTAGCTTATCAAAATAGTCCACCAAAGGACAGATTTGACATTATTTAAATTTTAAAGGCATTTTGGTCATTTCCTATTATATTATGGACGGTAATATGTGTATATATACATGTATATGATTTCAAAAACTCATTTTCATTATCAATCATTGAGAAAGAACAAACCCTAGCCAAATTTGACCTTTAAATTACTTTTGATTCAACCATAGAAATTCCAAAGTAATCCGATAACTGCATTTGTCATCTCGAGAGCTTCGAACGACACCTATTATTTGTGCAAACAGGATTGCATAATCAAGAGGTGAATTATATGGTATGAATATTATTTTCCTTTGTTCTTTTCCATATGTATATGTGTGATAGAGGATTATACGTATTGGTTGTTATTGAAAGGTGATGGAAATAGGGTTATGGACTATTTTGCATGGTTTGGTTGTATTGAATTATGGAAGGTAGATATGGTAATTGAGTTATGGAAGGTGGATATGGTGATATACTATTGAATTGATGATTATTTATGTCTATGGCTCAATTTGGTTTAATGGATTGGTTGGAAGGATAAATGAATCCAAACTTGATATTGGAGGATGTCGTATGAATATGCATGGCATGTAAATGTAATTGGAGTATAAGAGGGTTAAAGTGAAACCCTTTATGGTGTAATTAAGGCTTACTACTTAAACATTAGTTTGGTGAATTCAAATAATTGAATTGTGACGTTTGGTTGCTAATACTAGATTGCTATATATGTTCATTGTAGATAAGTAATCCGAAAAGACGGGAAGTCCATTTGGGACTAGTATTGAAGGTTGACAATCAGGTATGTAAAGCATACTCTATACCATATCTTTGGCATGAAAGTGAACAATTGTTCTATTAAGAAAGTTTCAAAAGTTATTCAATAACATGTGATACATAATGGTTTTGTATGATGTCCTACGTTACCAATGAACTTGTTTCCACCCTACAAGATGTCAAGATATTCCAATACTTACTTGTTTTCCAAATCTTACATGTTTATTGCACTAATGAATGTCAGAAGGTATCCGGTTACTCAAACAAGATCTATGTGCTATTAATGACTCCAAAACGTTTCATTGATATACCAATAAGTTCCTACTTCATTGTTATAGCATTGATGACTCCAAAACACTTCATTGATGTGCCAATGATCTCTTACTTCATTGTTATTTCATTGATGGTCTATTTATATGTCTCTTATTGATGTATCATTGTTTCAAAGTATCAAAAATGCGGTGGCGACCGAAATAACAATCTCAATGATTACTTGAACTAAGTGATGAAAGTTCTCTCTTATCGGGTGGTATCCCAGGGGCATAAGCCTATCATGGGTCAATCCCTATTTATGTATTTATGGGTGGTATCCTAGGGGCATAAGCCTATCATGGGTCGATCCCAGTTGATATGTATTGGAGGCAGCCTAATGGTCACAGTACAGTACAGTAATGATTACAAAGATGATAAGAACGAAGGTAAGGTGATTGAATAAATACAATGTACAGGTTGTCACAAGTTCTAGTAAGTGTGGTCCACTCCTATTACGATTTATTCACTTGTTTCTGATTTCTATTGAGCTCATATATCATATGTGATTATCTACAACTTTACATACTCAGTACATATTTCGTACTGACGTCCCCCACGTGGGACCTGCATTTCATGCTGCAGGCACAGGTACCCCATCTCATACACCGCACAAGTAGGAGCCAGGACATCCAGCTGCTTTTGGTGAGCTCCAGTTTGCTTCGGGGCTTTCCGTGTCATATCCAGTCACTTTTGGTATTGTATAAAAGTTAGTTATATGGCGGGGTGTGTCCCACCTTAGTTAAACTCTGTGTATTGTCTAGAGGCTTTGTAGACCTAATGTACAGTCAAGGTGGTGTTTTGTTAATAGACGTGATGGCTCCAATGGCCAAGTATTGTATATAAATATATATGTGTGCTCAAGCTTATACAGGTGATTATTTCCTTTTATATGCGACATGATGTTGTCTGAATTTTAGGTTGTCATAGAGGTATGCATGGGAAGTATAAGGTTATGAGCTGGTTCTCCCGGGCCTCCTCGGTTACGGGTGCCAGTCCGCCCAAATAGGATTTGAGGTGTGACAAAAGTGGTATCAGAGAAGTTCGTCCTAGTGAGTCTACAAAGCCGTGTCTACATAGAGTCTTGTTTATCGGTGTGTCGTGCACCACATCTATAAACAGGAGGCTATGGACATTTAGGAATTGTCTCTTTTCTTCATGTCTTAGATCGTGCGATAGAGCCTATATTGTATATGAAGCCATAGTTGACCACTGAATCCGTTTGTTTCTCTTATTATAGTAATGATGCCCGTTGCCAGAAGCAAGAATACCGATAAACAAGTAAATGTGGCTACCGAAGAGGGGACTAGTAAGTCACCCACTATACCAGCTAATCAAAGTGAGGCTCCAGCTGAGCATGCATCAGAAACTTCTTCCACTCCGGAAGAAATAAGGGGGAGGAGAACTATATCCCCAGAGCCACCTATTAATGCTGCTGATCAAGATCTTAGAAATGCAGTACAACTTTTGATTCGTATAGTTGCTGGGCAAGCTCAAGGGCAAGCCATTCCTACCACGGGTCCTAGTGGTACAGATAAGACGGCTAGCCTTCGAACACATGATTTTCTTAAGATGGATCCTCCCACTTTTACTGGATCAGATCTTAACGAGGATTTTCTGAAGGTTGTGTTTCAGATCGCATTCATTTTTCATTGATGTCTCTCTTAACCATGTCCTTTGTGATGCTTGTAGTCGTATTTCATGATCATAATAAAGAATTATTAGTTGTATTTCAAATGTGTACCCCCTTGGAGAGTTCCTTTGAACTTGTGTGTTGAAAACCATGATATTAGCCTTGTTCATAGTGACCTTGTGTATGGCATAGTTGGGTGTAATATTTTGAATGATTGTGAGTTGGATCATTTGGTAAAAGGGTTGATTAGTCTCGGTTTATGCCCTTGACTGCTTCATCCACTTGATCCCGGTGCACTAGTTGGTTGGGAAAGGAATTATCTCAGTTTGTTCTCATTCCTCCTTGATGTTTGTCTTATCCCTATCCTTTGTGATGCCCATACTAAATGTTTCACTGTCAAAACAAAGGATTTCTGGTTGTATATCAAAGGTGTACCCCCTTGGCGTGCTTATATCAATTGATACACTAATACTAAGCCTTCTATCATGAGGATTGTGAGCTTGTCTTCCTTTCTCTTTAGTTTTGAAAGGTTTGAATTTGAGGACAAATTCCTTTCAAGATAGAGAGGATGATACAAGCATAAAATACACAAGGATTGCAAGGTCTTGTCAATGGTTCAAGCTTAAGATTTTCAGAGGATCAAGCCTCGGATTTACAAGTGCTTGAAGACCTTTTGAAACCATTACAAAGACTTGTCCAAATTGAAGGGAGAAAGAGGTATTTATACATCACATAGGCACCTCAACTAAGGGAATTGTGGTCTTTTGAGACTCCTCTTTTACACTCCAAAGGAGCACTCATCATTAAGAGTATTTTAATCTTTGTGTGTAATAACTATAAATAGACAATTAGGCCTTTACTTTTCATTAGACTTGATGAATTGACTGAGTATAACTCAAATTGTATTTTCATTCCTTAGTGTAGGGCTTGGAAAATCCCTCTTAGTGTAGGTCTAGGAAAAGACATTGAAACTAGGGTCAACTTTGAGTGTGGAATCACTCTTGTTGACATTTTTGCAAGAAAGGTTGGGTTCTTGAGGAGTTGATACCTGTGTGTCCACCTAAGAATGAAGTGTTATCCATCAATGGTGAGGTGTGTTTAAGTGTTTAATAAATTCTTAGGGGCTGATCATTAGGGTTGGTGTATGTTTCATTATTATCTTTCATTTAATGCAATTTTATTATTGTTTCTACTTCATCTCCTCTTTCTTTAGTTGCTGAGTTTAGCTCCTTTAGTCTTAAATTTCGGTTATAGCTTTGTTTTAGCTATCATTTGATATCATAGCTATGTATTAGAGTTGTTCCCACAACTCTAAGCCTTGAATCTAAGAAAATCTTCACAAAAAAAGAGTCTAGAGTCAAAAAAATCACAAAAAAAGTTGAATTTCGTTTTTGGTAGTATTAGATCCGAAAATTCAAACCTATATCTACTAAAGTTTGTTTTTTTGTTGATTTCTAGAGCTATATCCTTTCTCCCTAACACTCAAGGCGTCTAGATCTAAGTTTAGAGCAAGATGCGGTTGATTTTGAGCTATTTCACCATTGTTGAGGTGTGTTTGAAGCTTTTTGTGGTGGGATCTCATTTTGAACATCTTGTTTGTGGCGTTTTGAGGCTGATTTATTGTTGATTGTGCTTGGTTTGTCAAAGAGAACCTAGATCTAAAAGAAAAATTAAAGTTAGGGTTCATTTGCCTTGTGGTCAAACTTTGGTCAACTCTTGAATATTCATATTGTTCTTCACCATCTTCATATCTTGTTGAAGAAGAATATTTAAAAGGGGTGTTAGATCCATAAAAAGAAAGAAAGAGTGTGAAAAAGTTGTTTGTACAAAAGAATATTCCAAGAATATTCAAGTCTTCCAAAAGAAGAAGAGACAAAGGGAATATTCAAAGTACAATTGAAAGTACAAGTGGGGGGACCATTGATTTCAAATCCATTAGAACTTGCAAAAAGGCTCCAACCCTCCATTTTTATCAAAATTTCATCAATACAATCTCATTAGTGGGTATTTGGCTGAAACACAAAGTTTGAAATTGAAAAAAATTGCAAAAAAATTGACAACTAATCACAAAGTGCCACATCATCACTTGCATGAACAACCGAATTGAGTTCAAATTTAGATTTCCTAATTTCTAATTGTTGTTTCTAGTTTCTTTTGTAATGATTCTATCACTAATTAGCAAACTAGTAAATAACTACTAGGTTGATAATTAGTCTTGAGTCTGTTTGTTCGTGTTTTCGCTTTTTGTGTGCTTTTCTCGTTTATAAGTCGTAGTAACTAGTTGGTTTAAGTCTGTACATCATTTTTATTTGAGTCATATCAAATAAAAATTGATTCCGTACCAAAGTAGATTCATCACTCATTCACTTGTCAAGATTTCAACACTTGTGAGATCAAGTGTGAGGTGAGACCCGAGTGTGAGAGTGGTGAGGCTTTATTTGAACTAACTTGTTTATTCGTTTGGTAGGTCTTTCCTTTGCTGTTTTTTGCTTGTTTTTAGGTACTTTAACCATGGAATCTGAGGGTACTACTCCCCAAGTCTTGGGAAATGTGTCTTGGGAGTCTTGTTGGCTCAGTTTGATTCCTTATCTCGTGACTTGAAGGGTGAGTTGGGAACTATGAGAAGTTATGTAGGATTAATGAAGGGTGACATGATTACAATGAAAGCGGGAGTTGATAGACTTTGTCAGCCAAAGCCTCCACAAAACCCAAGCTATCAAGTCCAAAGTCCCCAAACCCGAGAGGTCCAAAGACCATTACACCCACAATTGAACCAAGTCCAACAAAAGGTACTTGGTACTCAAATGCTACCTCAAAATCCGAAGTACCAAGTTTCAAACTCACTTGACCAAAGGCTTTACCCTTCACAAGTCCAAACACCTTAAGTCAAAAGATCCTACACTTCATAAATTCCAATGACTCCTCTCCACAAGTTAGAATCCAATGAGAATGAGGCCAAGCCTTAAGATGG
Organism: Capsicum pubescens; assembly: GCA_030864215.1. Taxonomy (NCBI): domain Eukaryota; kingdom Viridiplantae; phylum Streptophyta; class Magnoliopsida; order Solanales; family Solanaceae; genus Capsicum; species Capsicum pubescens. The sequence goes on from CM061547.1 coordinate 149,234,665, forward strand.
AGAGAATCTTGATGTTATTATACAAGAAGAGTGTGAAAAAAAGAGGGTAAGAGAAAGGGAAACCATGGGTAGTGAAGTTGGAAGGGGAAGGAAATGCTTGATTGTGGATCTTGTCCACAAAGAATCCTTATTACTTATTAACTCGAATAATATCATTTTGACTAGTATTTTCTCTTCTCATGTGCAGGTTAAAGACCCTAGAAGTCCCAAGGAGAAGCCCAAGGAAGTTCCCTTCAAGCCCTTGGCCGAAAGTCCTAATTTTGGGATAAGTGATGAAGAAGTGAGTCCAAAGGGAAACCTTGACATATTCCCTTGTAATGTGGAGCATGAAGGCTTCCCTAATTCAAAAACAAGTAAAGAACACACTTCCCATGATCTACAAGGTAACAAAGCTATTCTCTACACTCATAGAAACTTGAATTGTGGTGATATGGCTAGTAGTGGCCAAAGTGGAGTAGTTTCAGATCTATTTAGTGTAGAAGTGTATGAATATTCCTTTTGTGATGCTCTTGGTGTTGTTAGGTTGCATAAGGACCAAGCTCTTGTTGTGAGTACGCAAGCACTAGTTGATCCTTTAGATGACAAAATCGATTCTTTTGATAAGAATGATTTGTGTCCATCTAGTGCTAGCACTTATAACTTGAATAAGGTTCCATTACCAAGTTACAAGAGTATCCACACACTAGTTGTCCATTGTTAAAAACAAGTGGGCTATCCTAGTACAAATCAAGGTGAAATTGGTACACTTTACACTCCCTTAAGTTTAAAATATTGTGATGTGGCTATTAATAACCAAGGTGATGTTAATTCAGGTTTACATAGTGTAGAAGTACGTGCTTCTTTCCTTGGTATTTCCCTTGTTGTGTATAATGATTAATGTTCTCCTAAGAATAACTCACTACTTGAACATATGAATGATATTCTTGAAATCTCTCAAGTAGGTTTTGATACTTGTAATATTGATCTTGACAATGAGTATGGTCCTTTTAACTTGTGTAATAAAATCCATAATATTAGTATTATTCATAGTGACCATGTGTATGTCAAAGTTGTGAGAAATGCCTTGGGTAAATGTGGGTTTGATTCTCTAGTAAAAGGAATGGCTAACCTCGGCTTAGATCCTTGTCTATTTCTTCCATTTGATCCTGGTATACCATTGGGGTGGGGAAGGTTGAGTTTTGGATTGCATTATTTTTTCATTTATTCTCTCTTAACCATGTCCTTTGTGATGCTTGTAGTAATATTTCATGATCATAACAAAGAATTATTGGTTGTATTTCAAATGTGTACCCCCTTGGAGAATTCCTTTGAACTTGTGTGTTGAAACCCATAATATTATCCTTTTTCATAGTGACCTTGTTTATGGCATAGTTGGGTGTAATGTCTTGAATGATTTCTAGTTGGATCCTTTAGTAAAAGGGATGATTAGTCTCGGCTTATGCCATTGGCTTCTTCATCCATTTGATCCCGGTACACCAGTGGATTAGGAAAAGAATTGGCTCAGTTTGTACTCATTCCCCCTTGATGTTTTTCTTATCCCTATCCTTTGTAATGCTCATACTAAATGTTTCATTGTCAGAACATAGGATTGGTGGTTTTATATCAAAGGTGTACCCCTTTGTCATGCTTATATCAATTGATACACAAATCCTAACCCTACTATCATAAGGATTGTAAGCTTGCCTTCCTTTCTCTTTTGTTTTGCAAGGTTTGAATTTGAGTAAAAATTCCTTTCAAGATGGAGAGGATGATACAAACATAAAATGCACAAGGATTGCAAGGTCTTGTCAATGGTTCAAGCTTAAGATTTTCAAAGGATCAAGCCTTGGATTTACAAGTGCTTGAAGACTTTTTGTAACCATTACAAAGCCTTGTCCAAATTGAAGAGAGAAAGAGGGATTTCTACATCACATAGGCACCTCAACTAGGGTAATTAAGGTCTTTTGAGACTCCTCTTTTACACTCTAAAGGAGCACCCTTTATTAAGGGTATTATAGTCTTTGTATGTAATAACTATAAATAGACAATTAGGCCTATAATTTTCATTATACTTGATGAATTGAGTGAGTATTACTCAAATTGTATTTTCTTTCCTTAGTGTATGGCTTGTAAAAGCCATCTTAGTGTAGGTCTTGGAAAAGACATTGAAACTAGGGTCAACTTTGAGTGTGGAATCACTCTTGTTGACATTTCAGAAAGAAAGGTTGGGTGCTTGAGGAATTGATCCCTTTAAGTCCACCTAAGAATGAAGTGTTATCCATCAATGGTGAGGTGTGTTTAAGTGTTTAATGTACACTTAGGTGCTGATCATTAGGGTTAGTGTATGTTTCATTACTATCTTTCATTTAATGCAATTTTCTTATTGTTTCTACTTCATCTCCTCTTTCTTTAGTTGCTGAGTTTTGCTCCTTTAGTCTTAAATTTTGGTTATATCTTTGTTTTAGCTATCATTTGATAACATAGCCATGTATTAGAGTTGTTCCCAAAACTCTAAGCCTTGGATCTAAGAAAATCTTCACAAAAAAAGAGTCTAGAGTCAAAAAAATCACAAAAAAAATTGAATTTCGTTTTTGGTAGTGGTATATCCGAAAATTCAAACCTAGATCTACTAAATTTTGTTTGTTTTGTTGGTTTCTAGAGCTAGATACTTGCTCCCTAGAACTCAAGGAGTCTAGATCTAAGTTTAGAGCATGATTAGGTTGATTTTTTGCTATTTCACCATTGTTGAGGTGTGTTTGAAGCTTTTTGCGGTGGGATATCATTTTGAACATCTTGTTTGTGGCATTTCGAGGCTGATTTATCGTTGATTGTGCTTGGTTTGGCAAAGAGAACCTAGATCTAAAAGAAAAATTAAAGTTAGGGTTCATTTGCCTTGTGGTCAAACTTTAGTCAACTCTTAAATATTCATATTGTTCTTCACCATCTTCATATCTTGTTGAAGAAGAATATTCAAAAGGGGTGTTAGATCCACAAAAAGAAAGAAATAGTGTGAAAAAGTTATTTGTACGAAATAATATTCCAAGAATATTCAAGTCTTCCAAAAGAAGAAGAGACCAAGGGAATATTCAAAGTACAATTGAAAGTTCAAGTGGGGGGACCATTGATTTCAAATCCATTTGAACTTGCAAAAAAAGCTCTAACCCTCCATATTTACCAAAATTTCCTCAATACACTCTCATTAGTGAGTATTTGGCTGAAACACAAAGTTTGAAGTTGAAACAATTTGCAAAAAAATCGACAACCAATCATAATATGCCACATCATCACTTGTATGAACAACCGAATTGAGTTCTAATTTAGATTTCCTAGTTTCTAATTATTGTTTCTAGTTTATTTTGTGTTAATTCTATAACTAATTAGCAAACTAGTAAGTACCTACTAGGTTGATAATTAGTCTTGAGTCCGTTTGTACGTGTTTTTGCTTTTTGTATGTTTTTCTCATTTATAAGTCGTAGTAACTTGTTGGTTCAAGTATGTACATCATTTTTATTTGAGTCATATCAGCCAAAAATAGATTCTGTACCAAAGTAGATTCATCACTCATTCACTTGCCAAGTATATGCCAAGATTTCAACACTTGTAAGATCAAGTGTGAGGTGAGACCCGAGTGTGAGAGTGGTGAGACTTTCTTTGAACTACCTTGTTTATTCGTTTTGTAGGTCTTTCCTTTGCTGTTTTTTTCTTGTTTTTAGGTACTTTAACCATGGAATCTAAGGGTACTACTCCCCAAGTCTTGGGAAATGATGTCTGGGGACTCTTGTTGGCTTGGTTTGATGCCTTATCCCATGACTTGAAGGGTGAGTTGGGAACTATGAGAGGTTATGTGGGATCAATGAAGGGTGACATGATTACAATGAAAGCGGGAGTTGATAGACTTTGTCAGCCAAAGCCTACACAAAACCCAAGCTATCAAGTCCAAAGTCCCCAAACCCGAGAGGTCCAAAGACCATTACACCCACAATTGAACCAAGTCAAACAAAAGGTACTTGGTACTCAAATGCTACCTCAAAATCCAAAGTACCAAGTTTCAAACTCACTTGACCAAAGGCTTTACCCTTCACAAGTCTAAACACCTCAAGTCCAAAGATCCTACACTTCACAAAATCCAATGACTCCTCTCCACAAGTTAGAATCCGAAGAGAATGAGGCCAATCCTCAAGATGGAGAGAAACTTGATGTTATTATACAAGAAGAGTGTGAAAAAAAGAGGGTAAGAGAAAGGGAAACCATGGGTAGTGATGTTGGAAGGGGAAAGAAATGCTTTACTGTGGATCTTGTCGACAAAGAATCCTTATTAATCACTAACCCAGATACTAGAATTTTTCCTAGTATTTTCTCTTCTCATGTGCAGGTTCAAGACCCTAGAAGTCCCAAGGAGAAGCCCAAGGAAGTTCCCTTCAAGCCCTTGGCCGAATGTCCTAATTTTGGGATAAGTGATGAAGAAGTGAGTCCAAAGGGAAACCTTGACATATTCCCTTGTAATGTGGAGCATGAAGGCTTCCCTAATGCAAAACCAAGTGAAGAACATACTTCCCATGATCTACAAGGTAACAAAGTTTTTCTCTACACTCCTAGAAACTTGAATTGTGGTGATATGGCTAGTAGTGGCCAAAGTGGAGTAGTTTCAGATTTGCTTAGTGTAGAAATATATGAATCTTCCTTTTGTGATGCTTTTGGTGTTGTTAGGTTGCATAAGGACCAATATCTTGTTGTGAGTACGCAATCACTAGTTGATCCTTTAGATGACAAAATTGATTCTTTTCATAAGAATGATTTATATCCATCTAGTGCTAGCACTTATAACTTGAATAAGGTTCCATTTCCAAGTGACAAGAGTATTCACACACTAGTTGGCCATTATGAAAAATAAGTGGGCTGCCCTAGTACAAATCAAGGTGAAATTGGTACACTCTTCACTCCCTTAAGTTTAAAATGTTGTGATGTGGCTATTAGTAGCCAAGGTGATGTGAATTCGGTAGTGTAGAAGTACGTGCTTGTTTTCTTGGTAGTTCTCTTGTTGTGTATAATGATTAATGTGCTCCAAAGAATAACTCACTACTTGAACATATGAATGATATGCTTGAAATCTCTCAAGTAGGTTTTGATGCTTGTAATATTGATCTTGATAATGAGTATGTTCCTTTTAACTTGTGCGATAAAAGACATGATATTAGTCTTGTGCATAGTGACCATGTGTATGTCAAAGTTGTGAGAAATGCCTTGGGTGATTGTTGGTTTGATTCTCTAGTAAAAGGAATGGCTAACCTCGGCTTAGATCCTTGTCTATTTCTTCAATTTGATCCCGATATACTATTGGGGTGAGGAAGGTCGTGATTTGGATTGCATTATTTTTTCATTTATTTCTCTCTTAACCATGTCCTTTGTGATTCTTGTAGTAGTATTTCATGATCATAACAAAGAATTATTGGTTGTATTTTAAATGTGTACCCCCTTGGAGAGTTCCTTTGAACTTGTGTGTTGAAAACCATAATATTAATCTTGTTCATAGTGACCTTGTGCATGGTATAGTTTGGTGTAATTTCTTTAATGATTCTGAGTTGGATCCTTTAGTAAAAGGGATGTTTAGTCTCGGATTATGCCATTGGCTTCTTCATCCATTTGATCCCGGTACACTAGTGGGTTGGGAAAGGAATTGTATCAGTTCGTGCTCATTCCCCCTTGATGTTTTTCTTATCCCTATCCTTTGTAATGCTCATACTAAATGTTTCATTATCAAAACAAAGGATTGGTGGTTGTATATCAAAGGTGTACCCCCTTGGCGTGCTTATATCAATTGTTTCACTAATCCTAACCCTCCTATCATGAGGATTGTGTTCTTGTCTTCCTTTCTCTTTTGTTTTGCAAGGTTTGAATTTCAGGACAAATTCCTTTCAAGATTGAGAGGATGATACAAGCATAAATTGCACAAGGATTGCAAGGTCTTGTCAATGGTTCAAACTTCAGATTGTCAAAGGATCAAGCCTCAAATTTACAATTTCTTGAAGACTTTTGAAACCATTACAAAGCCTTGTCCAAATTGAAGAGAGAAGGAGGATTTCTACATCACATAGGCACCTCAACTAAGGGAATCATGGTCTTTTGAGACTCCTCTTTTACACTCCAAAGGAGCACCCTTCATTAAGGGTATTTTAGTCTTTGTGTGTAATAACTATAAATAGATAATTAGGCCTTTACTTTTCATTAGACCTGATGAATTGATTTAGTATTACTCAAATTGTATTTTCTTTCCTTAGTGTAGGGCTTTGAAAAGCCATCTTAGTGTAGGTCTAGTTAAAGACATTGAAACTAGGGTCATCTTTGAGTGCGGAATCACTCTTGTTGACATTTTGGCAAGAAAGGTTGGGTGCTTGAGGAGTTGATCCCTTTGTGTCCACCTAAGAATGAAGTGTTATCCATCAATGGTGAGGTGTGTTTAAGTGTTTAATATACACTTGGGTTCTGATCATTAGGGTTGGTGTATGTTTCACTACTATCATTTATTTAATGCAATTTTATTATTGTTTCTTCTTCATCTACTCTTTCTTTAGTTGCTGAGTTTTGCTTCTTTTGTCTTAAATTTAGGTTATAGCTTTATTTTATCTATCATCAAACCCCCCAAGTCATGAAATAATAATGAGGGGGGTGATGTCGCCCAAAACTAACCTCCAGAAGAAGTATGTTGCGGTTGATGCCAAATATAGTGGCCCAACTAGATTGGGGTCGAACCCACATGGAAAATGTTGAATAGTTACATGACTTGATGTAATCCACGAGCAGTACAGGAAAGTAAATGGGGGAATTTTGTATTAATCGCAAGTAGTAACCAAAACTTGAGTGCTTTTGAGTTGTAAACAATAGAATACGAACACTAGGCTTGTGTCCCCCCTGGCTTCTCAACTTCGTAAATTTCTCGTGTTCAACCCACCTATTCTTTTGTTCTGTATGTAAAGTATACAATATATGTATTATCAACCGTCTTGTGAACGTGAAGATAAATCTCAGCCTTCACCAATTCAGTCTCAGGGCGTCGCCTTGTTGCTCCTTTCTATGACTTCAGTTCACTATCACCTTTTGCGTTCAAGTGATTAGATGAGATGGCGGGGACTATAAGATGGAGGTGCATCCCAATGACTACCCTATTCTTATTTTCCCAATCACAATATCCCTTGTACAGATGAATACAAATATAGACTATCTCAAGCTTCTGCAGTAGCTCAGAGATTAATTATTGCAAAGAAGATTAAGATACATGCATAAACCCTAGAATAGATAAATATCTCACTTCCTCTACGTAGCTAATCTTCTAGGGTTCCCACAATCCTATTCAAGGATATTAGACGCTCATTTTCACATAAGAATCCATGATTATCAATGAATAAGGCATGTAATTAATTGCACAAGAATAAGATGAATAAACTCCAAAGTCTTGAATTGAATAAAAACCAAACTCTCAATAATAATTGTAATATCACGTAAACTATTGTAAGAATGTGCAACCTAATAAAATATAAACCCTAGGGTATTTATAGTATCTAAAAATAACATAGAAATCCTAATAAAAATAGAAAAGGTCAATTTATGTCGGCATTCGGTACGACTCGGTCTTCAAATCGTACCAACATTATAAAAGTTGTACCATACATTTTCGTATCCATTCCAGTGTCTGATCTCCCAAGGCTTCAACTTTCTGTTCCTCATACGACTTCAGCTTACGAATCGTATCTAACAATATGACTCATGTTCTTCACTCGTATCCACCTGGGACTTCTATCTTTCCAAGCTTTGAACACTGGTCTCTGTATGACTTTTCTGTACGAGTCGTACTCAGACTTCCAACTCATTTACTTTTGAGACCTTAACTTTTGATGGTAGCTTTAGGATTTGGTATTCTTACGACTTCTTCATACAACTTGTATCCTTTCTTACATCTTGGATGCTTGAGTCGTATCTTCTCTATACTTAGATTCTCAGTTTGTCTTTAGGTTTTGTTGTGCTTACGAGTCGTATAGTATGTTGACAACTCGTGAGGTGACTCGTACCTTGATCAGTCTTGCTCTTTTTTAGGTCTTTCTATTCCAAAATCATTCCAACACTCTTGTAGACCTGTTTTACCTGGAACAAACACCAGAGTGCATTATATATACTAAAACAACCTAAGTACATGCCTAAATTCTTGGTTTTAACAATGGAGAGTGACATGTTTCCATGACACATCAGGTGGACTCGAACCTCCCTGGTCACTTTGACCCCCGCATTGGCAAACACAGTTTCCAGTATCGGCAACCCTTATTAGAGCCTAATTAAAACAATTATCACACATTCCCATTCAATGAACCATATTCCACATTAAGGCAAACATTATTGGTATAGTCATACCAACTACACTTGCAAGGTAATAACAATATGCCAAAACAATTTTCATTAACTTGGGGAAAATAACTCCATTTGTCATTAATACAAAGTGGGGGAACACCGACTCCCTTTGTCATTAAATCAGACCATTGTGTTTTAAATGCCGTTTTATATCGTGCAATATTTCAAGACTAGTTCAATTTTATAAATTCCCATATTTCTCATAATTAAAACCAATTTCACATTATAGAGTTGGGTTCATAACCACTTTAAAAGTCACAAGTTTGGAAAAATCACAATTTCCTAGTTTATTTACCTTACCCATGCACCCATAAGCTCACAACCTGTAATACCCCGTATTTCTCTAGCTTAACTTAACTCTCAGTACATGAGTTATCCTTTATAAATTTTTCTAAATACTCAGTATTTTTTAGTTTAGAACTTACCATTGCGTAGGGAATTCAGTCAACTTTCTAATGATATAAAATTTACCTAAATCCATTACCCGGGTGAAGAGTTATAGCAATTTTTGTAAAATAGTGTACCACCAGGTACATCAATGCATCGCGGAGGCATGCGAAATGGCAATTGTAAAAAACTAGTGAGCCAACGGGATAAGCCCTCATCGCGGTGAACTTTCAGGTCCTAATAGTCAGTTTCTAGTGGCATGGCCCAATTTCACCGTGTCGCGCCAAAGGCCAAAGTGGCATTCATCATTTCCAGTGTGGCAATGTGATCCCACCACATCGCGCCACTATCCATTTTTCCAGTTGTCAATTTTAAGTGTGGCAATGCAATCCCACCACATCATTTAAAATTGGGTTTTTCAGTGATGAATTTTATATTATTCCCAGGGGTAGTTTGGTATTTCTCCATGACCCAAATCAGCCTTTAACACAAAATTTTCCCTTAATTGACGTAGTTACATCATTATTCACTTATTCTTCCCCAAATTAAAAGCATTCTCTATCAAAGGGCAAAACCCTAGCTTCAAGAAATCATGAACAAACTCAAGAATTCCTCCTAGAACATTCAAGAATTAATATTCCCAGGTATGTTAGGTGTTAATCTATGGATTTCTTTCACCCATAGAGTCCAAGAATCCATTTTTAAAACCATAAGTTTATAGAATCGTGATTTCCATGCTTGAAATTGATTGTACTCATGTTCATAATAGTAATTAGGTTTTAATTCATGATTAATCATAAGTCTCCATGAAATTAAAGTAATTTATGTGATGAATTTCATGTTAAACCCTTGAATTTGCAATTGAGTATTGTATTCCTGATGTTCATGTGTTGACCATTATCATGAGAAATAACCCATGCTCCCAAGTATTTGCTAAAATGCCTATGTAAAGCAAATAGTGGAATCATGACATGTCGTTATGTGGTCCCAATAATGTACAAGTTTATGCCCTATGAGTGTTTGATAAAATGTCTCTATGGATGAATTATGAACAAGTGGTCATCATTATGATTTTCAAGATCATGCTATGCTTTACTTTTCATGCTATCGAGTCCTGGGGGTATCTAATACCCAAAAATCTTAGTTGTTTATCTAGAGCTACAGTAGTTATAGAATATTCTCAGTAGGGTCATGATCAGTAGTACTCAGTCAGTTATAAAACTCAGTGAAACTCAATATCGGTCCGGTATAATAATCAGTGTCCTTTAGAAATGAGTAGGAATTAGCACCGAGTGAACCCTAGGAAGGGGGATCAGCTGCCAGTAGAGGGTGTGACCCTTAGAAGCAGTCCTTGCATTCCAAAACTACGTCTCCAGCGTAGGTTGAGACATCAACCTGCCAGTTAAGGGTTGATTAGGTGTTTCTATGTAACAACCCGAAACTACCCCCTAGTCGTTACACGGTGCTTACGATCCCGGGGGACCACAAGCTAACTAATGAGCTGGTACCTGCTGTGAGAACTAAATAATATAATCATGAATACAGAAGGATAACTGAATTGCCATATGGCTTTAATAATGAAATAACTACTGAGTTATGAATCTGATAAAAATACTGAAATTTAAATAGTCTGAATAGCTAACTGTAATGTCTGAAAAAGCCTCTAAACTGGATATTGTGAGTTGATGGGACCAACCCCAACTAACACTACTAACTACTGAGATAAAGACATGAAGTAAAATAATCTATCCTCAGATGATGAAGACTTATTACTGCTACTGTACTGCTGATAAATCTAAGAATATAGGTGTGATCCGGGAACTCAGCGTCAGCACCTATGATATGAGACATCATAGCACAAAAGAAAAGGTATGCGATCAGTACTTTGAATGTACTAGTATGATAATGAGGTACGCTGATATGCATGGTCTCATGAATAGGAATGATAATAATTAATTGAACATACATATAATGTATGGAGTACTGAATAAAGAGCATGGAATCTGTAGTTACTGAAAATATAGGAAAATCTGTAAATACTGTGGATGCATGACCAAGTATATAACATAAACTAAGTAAAATCTATAAACTGATATACTGAGATAACTGAAATTTGTATACTTTGGTCAAACAATACTAAGACTAAATAACTGAGCTGGGAATATAACTAAGACTATATCTGAGACTGTGAGAGAGATCATCTAACCAACATTCCCCAATTTGAGCTAATCGGGGTTCAACCCTTAACCCCAGTTGGAAGGGTGTAAATACCATGCCACGAGTACTAACAATGGCTGTGTGGATCCACTAAACTGATATAATGTCCGAAGGACAAAGGGTGTCAAGCCTGAACTGACGGGTGACCCCTGGAGATAGTCAAGCATAATCTGACGGGTCACTACTTATATCTTATGTTGGATACGTAGTTCTGGAGTATAGGAACTTTTACTAACAACTCTGCCTAACTGACGGGGAAGCTGCCATCCCTACACTTGCTCGGAGCTAAATCCTACTTCCACCTGAAAGACACTGAGATACTAGACTGTTCTGAGTTGAATAACTGATATCTGACTATTCTGATAATGCTCATAATATAATCTGAAGACTATTCTGTAATGTATTGAGACTAGACTAAATGAACAACTATGGTTTTAGGGTATTCAATACCCTCAGGACTCAAAACAATAAATAGTAAAATGACACTAAAGCTTGAAGGACAAAACATGAAGGGTTTTATTTAAATCAATCACTCTTGTAGGCATTTTATCAAACACATGTAGTTCATGGTTAAAATAATCATAGGAATGTCATGGAACTTATGGAATAACATGAATTCAACATAACATATCTTAATCATGGTTTAATTCAATAAATAATAATATAAAAACATTGAGGATTGAATGATATCAATAATCTCATGGTAACATGGTATAAAATCAATAGTACATGGAGGTTCATGGATGAAACCATAATTTAAAATATAATAACTTGAAAAGATCAAAACTTGTAAATTAAAAAGGTTACTTGGAATCCATGGACGAAAGGAATCCATGGATGAACATCTAACATACCTGGGATGATGAATTTGGAAGGATTGATAGAGAGTTCTTGAGATTTGACCTTGATTCTTGAGTGCTAGGGTTTCTTGTTCATGAAAAAGGGGATTTTTAATTTGAGAGAAAGTAAATAATGATGAGTATTTAGGTCAATTAGGGGTTAAATTTTGTGTTTAGGGCGAGTTTAGGACTTAGGAAAAAGACCCAAATACCCTTAAACAAATTTAAAAACACAAGATGGAAACTAAAATCTCGATTTTTGACCTTGGCGCGATGCGCCACTATCACGCCAAGCTACTGGAATAGGGAAAATTGGGACCTGGATAAACGCCGTGATGTGCCACCATCGCGGTAAGCCTATGGGTGCCAATTTGGCCATCTCCATGGCGCGCTATGATCGCGGAGGTCCACTAGAAATTGTCAATCTAGAAATTGGCCTGCTCCATGATGCACCATAATCGCAAACCCTCACTGGATTTTTCCAATTGGGAGATTGGCCTGTTCTTCAAAGCGCTAGAGGTTAAAATGATGGTGTTTTGCGACTGAAACTTAAAATCACCATAACTTCTTACCCAGTTATCGGATTTGGGCGAATTTTATATCGTTGGAAAGCTAATTGAATTTTCTACGAAATGGCAGGCTCTAAATTGAAAAATAATGAGTGTTTCAAAAAATTTCATATACGAATACTCATGCACTAGGACTTAGATTATGCTAGGGAAATACGGGGTGTTACAATATCTCCCCCTTGGGATCATTTGTCCCCTAATGAAACTGGTTATGCTGAGGGAACTGATGGACTGAGCTTACACACAGAATTTGCATGTCTGATGCATGGAATACATGACTGAACTGATTCATGAAGGAACGACTTACATGAACATGATGTACACTGAAACTGAGCATGATAGAGAAAAATCTTAAGAAGATTTGGTATCTTATACTAAATTTGGATTTGCGAAGAAGAGATGAGGGTACTTGGTCCGCATATCTACCTCTTCTTCCCAAGTAGCTTCCTCAATGGACTGATTCCACCAAAGAACTTTGACTAGTAGAACTTCTTTTTTCCTTAGTCTACGAACTTGATGATCAAGAATTTCGACTGGAACTTCCTCAAAGGAAAGACTGTTCTGCATATCTACACTTTCTAAGGGAACAACTACAGCTGGATCACCAATATACTTTTTCAACAGCGAGACATGGAACACAGGGTGTAATGAGGCTAAATCTAAAGGAAACTCTAGCTCGTAAGCTACCTTTATAAAAAGACTAAGAATTTTGAAGAGACCGACATATCGGGGACTGAGTTTCCCTTTCTTGCCGAATCTCCTCACTTCCTTCATGGGAGAGATTTTCAAGAACACAAGATCACCTACCTCAAAATCGAGATCTTTTCTCCTCACATCTGCATATGATTTCTATCAGCTCTGGGCAGCCCTAAGCCTTTGTCTGATCAACTGAACCTTTTCTAATGCATCAAACACCAATTCAGGCCCTACTACTGCAGCCTTACCTACTTTAAACCTACCAATTAGAGATCTACATCTCCTACCATAGAGATCCTCAAATGGAGCCATACAGATACTGGAATGATAGTTGTTATTGTATGCTAATTCAATCAAAGGAAAATGGTCATCCTAACTACCCTTGAAATCAACAATGCATGCTCTCAGAATATCCTTAAAGTATGAATGGTCCATTCTGCTTAACTATCTGTCTGAGGGTGGAAGGCTGTACTGTGGTGAACTTGGGTACCAAAACCCTTTTGGAACACTTTCCAGAAGTGAAAGGTAAACTGAGTACCTTTATATGAGATGATAGATAAAGGAACACCGTGCAACCTAACCAACTCTCTGAGATAGAGATTGGCATATCCTCGATTGAGTAAGAGGTATGGACTGGCAAAAAATGAGCTTATTTGGTCATCCTATCTATAATAACCCAAATAGAGTCATGATGATGACGGGTACGAGGGAAACTTATCACAAAGTCCATGTTCAATTCCTACCATTTCCACATGGGAATACTAAACTCCTGCATGGACCCACTAGGCTTCTGGTGCTCAATCTTAACTTGCTGGCATGTAGAGTACTTAGCTGCAAACTCTGCAATATCTCTCTTTATCCCACTCCATCAATAGATCTCCTACAAATTGTGGTATATCTTAGTGGCCCCTGGATGAATAGAGTAACGCGTACCACGCAATTCTGAAAGAATTTGTTTCCTCAATTCATATACACCAGGCATACACAATCTACCATGACAACACAAAACACCATCTCCTCCTTTGGAGAAAACCTCCACTTTCTGATCTCTGACTGATTCTTTCAACTTAACCAGACTGAGATCTCTATCCTATTTTTCATTCACCTCAGAAACTAGAGATGACTCTGATCTACTCTGCACCCATACACTACCTTCTGCTGAATCGAGTAAACGAACACCTAGTCGGGCAAGCTGATGGACTTCCTGAGCTAACTTCTTCTTACCATCCTCAACATGAGCTACACTACCCATATACATTCTACTGAGAGCATCAGCCACTACATTGTCCTTGCCCGGATAATACAAAACACTTATGTCATAATCTTTCAATAACTCTAACCACCTTCTCTGACGCAAATTCAAATCTTTCTGAGAGAGCACATACTGAAGGGTTTTGTGATCTGTGAATACATCTACATGCACCCCATACAAGTAATGCCTCTAAATATTTAAGGCGAATACTACTGCTGCTAGCTCAAGATCATGAGTCAAATAATTCTTCTTATAAGGCTTAAGCTATCTGGAGGCGTAGACTATGAACTTACCTCTCTGCATGAGGACACAACCCAAACCTACTCTGGATGCATCACAGTACACAACAAAACCATTTGAACCATCTGGTAGAGTAAGAACTGGGGCTGAGGTAAGTTGAGTCTTCCACTTCTAAAAACTCTACTCGCATGAATATGACCACTGAAACTCAACTTTCTTCTGATTCAATTTAGACATGGGGGATGCAATAGAAGAAAACCTTCAAAAAACCAACGGTAATAGCCAGTTAAACCCAAGAAACTCCTGATATCTGATGGAGAGATGGGTCTAGGCTAGTTTCTCACCACCTTGGTCTTTTGAGGATCGACTCTAATGCCATCACCAGAAATAATGTGGCCAAGAAAAGCTACTGATCTAAGTCAAAATTCACACTTACCTAATTTAGCAAACAACTGATGGGATTTTAGAGTTTGCAATACTATTCTGAGATGGTCTGCATGATCGTTTTCACTATGTGAATAGACAAAAATGTCATCAATGAAGACTATGACGAACATATCCAAGTACTACTTGATCACTCGGTTCATCCAGTCAATGAAGGCTGCTGGGGCATTTGTAAGACCAAAGTACATGACTAGAAATTTGAAGTGACAATACCGAGTTCAGAAAGCTATTTTTGGGATATCATATTCTCTTACTCTAAGCTGATGATAGCCTGATCTAAGGTCTATCTTGTAAAAGTAACTGGCACCCTGAAGTTGGTCGAAGAAATCATCGATTCTAGGAAGTGGATATTTATTCTTGACTAAGACCTTGTTCAACTGATGGTAGTCAATACACATTCTGAGAGAACCATCTTTCTTACGCACGAATAAACAGGTGCACCCTACGGAGAGACGCTAGGTCTGATGAATCCCTTATCTAAGTGATCCAACAATTGTTCTTTCAATTCTTTGAGTTCAACTGGAGCTATTCTGTATGGTGGAATAGATATAGGCTGACTATCTGGGAGAAGGTCTATTCCGAAGTTGATTTTCCTTTCGGGAGGAACTCTAGGAAGATCTTCAGGAAATACATCTGAGAATTCATTTACTACTAGAACTGACTCAAGAGTTGGAGTTTCTGAGTTAGATTCTTTGACTCGTACAAGATGGTAGATACACCCCTTGTATATCATCCTTCTATCTCTAAGGTACAAGATCAACTGAACCCTAAGAGCTATAGTACTACCCCTCCATTCAAGGACTGGTTCATTTGGGAACTAAAAATGAACTATTCTATTTCTACAATCAACTGAGGCATAGCATGAGTGGATCCAATCCTTGTCGAGAATGACATCAAAATCTATCACCTCTAACTCTACGAGATCAACTGAGGTAACTTTCTAAAATATTATGATCGGACAGTTCCTGTATACCTGCCTGGCTATAATGAAAATGCCTACTGGGGTAGACACAAAAAAAGGCTCTGCTAGAGTTTCAGGACTAACTCTAAAATTGACAGCTATATATGGAGTTACAAAATAAAGAGAAGCTCCAGGGTCTAGTAAAGCATAAACATGTAACTGAAAGACCTGTAATGTTCCAGTAACTATGTTAGGAGAATTTTCCTGATCTTGGTGGGACTGAAGATCAAATAATCTATTCAGACGTTGACCACTGGTAGCACTAGAAGTGACACCCTACTGAGTTGGACTGCCGAATGGAACTGACGACTGATGAGACTGGTCCTATTGGCGCGCATCCCTATCTTTCTGAGTAACTACCTAGCACTCCCAAATCGGATGGCCTGGATTGCTACACCCGAAGCACACATCACTACCCGTTCTACACTTACCCTGATTGTGTCTTCTATATTTCTGACATAAAGGATTGGTACGAGCACTGCTAATACTGACCTGGGACTTAGAGCATGGTGCCCTATCCCTATTTTTTTTTAATTTGGGTACTAAGGCACTGGTGATACGCCAAAATTACAACTCTCGTTAGAAAGTGTAAGCGGTCGCTGTCAAATATAGAACCCAACTGGGTTGGGTGTCGAATCCCACAGGGAATACTATGATCACTAAGTATTGCGATTATTATTAGACTGTTGGTCGAAGGTTCCAAGATAAGGGGTGTTTGGTTTAAGTGCACAGTAATATTATCAGTGTAACAATGAGATGATATATGTAATTATATTTGATCACAGAGAATAACAAGTTAGGGTTATGTCCACTTTGTAGCTTCTACTTCTATATTAACTATGGGTAATACGGATTTTATACATGCATGCACTTATAGAGAGACGTATTCTAATTCTAAATCCAAGTGTTTTTCAACCATCAAGGATTTATTCACCTTAGTTCTCTCGAACCTAAAGTGTACAACAAACTATACGAACTCTCCAAGACGTTAATCCTGCTAGGGCATTAACGTGTAAACTAGAGGTTGGAAACCCTAATTTCTTGTCACACTCTCTTTTCCAAAGAGCAACTTTTCTATCGAATAAGTTATTGCTATAATGGCGTATTCCCTATGTTTGCAACCACGAGAATTCAATCAAAATGAAGAGAGTAATGATATAAATGGCATGACACATCATAAATTCAAAAACCCATAGCAATAGAGAGTATTCTACAAGGTTTCCATAACCCTAACAGATGAGCTTAGCTACTCATGAATAAAACCGAAATCAACATAGAAGTAGTCATCATACCAAAACAACGAATGATTATGGTGATGAAGGTGACTAGCGAAATCAAGAGAGAAGCACGTTTCTCTCTCTCTCCTCAAGCTACGCTGTGTTTTTATTTGTTCCCCAATATTACAGAATCTGAATTATGTGAATAATGGCTGAAAATTCAGCAATAAGGTTTTTAATAACAACCTTCTCTACTAAGTTGCTACTGCATCCTTAACTATTTAAAAATATTGAGTTTGCCCGGAAAAAAGTTCCCATGCATCACATTTAGTCCAAAAGCGGCCTTCCCTTTTATGTGAAGTTTTCCTTTGCTGTCCACAGGTCCCCAAAGTGCTGAAATCTTCCGCATTAGTACCTGAAAAGCATGCTAATCACATAGGTCAGCTCACTTAATTGAAAGTAGACTAAAAGTGCAGGAATTATGTATTTTATCCTCAAAACTTAGCTAAAACATGGGTAAGTTATGGTGCTTAGACGTATAAATACGCCCAACATCACCACCCCACACTTAAAGCTTTGTTTGTCCTTGAACAAAATATTACATCCATGCAAACACCTAACTAGAATTTACAAGAGCAACACAATTTCCAACAAGACATACACTGTAATTATTAACAAAGAGTAGATTTCTTGATCATTACTAGAAACAACTCACCCTCCAACATAGACTCATTAGGATGGTTGATTCGTATACACACGTTAAGCCAAAAAAAAAATCATATAAAACTACCCAACAATCATCAACCATGTGCGCTCACACAAAATGTTACCCATAATCACTCATAGTTTTGCATTTTTCAGAAACATGGGTATAAGACTTTGCTTGCTCTCACTCTCACAAAGAATTCTTAGATTACAACTGATGACCATATGCTTGCCCTTAGTGTAATGCTCCACTAATATCAGAATGCTAAGGTTAGGATCAAATAGGTCTTTACGGGTTGTAATGTAGGCTAAGGGACAGGTAGGACTATTTTGGCCAGAAATGGTGACTACGTTCCCTAAGCGCTTTAATACACTACATTAATCCATTTACACTAACTTTTAACAACCACTCTATCTTCCTTTCATCCACCAACCCCCTTTCACCCATTTTGTTATTCAATCAGAACACAATGATGGGAATATACAACTCTCTTTTTATTATTTTTTTTTTCTTTTTATCCTTTTTTTTATTTATTTAGCATCCCTATGATAGCCACCCTCGATCACATATTTTCATGTATCAATAACTAAAATTTGGGGCTTCACTTTCACCATTTTTATTTTATTTTGCCACACTCTTTACTCAACTTGATTCTACAATTTAAAGCGCTTAGGAGCTTTTGGATCAAATTATGGTCTTAAAAAAATGGATTAGGCTACATATGAGGCTTCCAAAGAAAATAGCTAAAGGCTCAAAGGGTGTTCACTAGGACAATGTACAAAGGTAGGTAAAAAGAAGATAAACAAAATCAAGGCTGCCAAAGAAATGCCTAAATCATCTCCTAAACTCACAATCTTTATTTCGCTTCACACACACACTAGGCAAGTTCTAGCATCAGTCGCAACAAAGAATATACAATAACCTTACACACACATGGCACATGGTCAACTTAATTGGGAGCATTACAGATTCTTGACCCAACAGATGAATGAATTAAACCACAAACAATTATCACACAGTGAGTCACAACTTAGAGCCTAAATGTTTCAATAGTAGTGATTCAGCACAAACTCTTGTTATAATGCCATGCCGTCTATCAGAATAATTTCATGCACTTTCTGACTAATTACAACTAACTAACTACGACTAAATAAAACAACTAAGAATAGATGTAGGCAAGCAGTACACAATACAGCAGACATATACCCGCACCCCACACTTAGACGGAACACACTACCCTCAGTGTAAATAAATAAGCAAAACCTGATTAGTCAGACTCCTCCTCTATATCCGGGGTCATACCCCCTGCGTCAGAATCATCATCAGAGTCGTCATCATCAGAGTCTTCATCATCAAAGTTTTCCTCCACATCAGAGTCTAGCAGTCGGTGATCATCGTCTGTCGGCACATCATCATCTAGAGGTTACTCAAAATTTACCCCCACTCCACACATGGCCCGAGCATGCTTATTAAGCGGGTAGTCATAGTCCAACTGCCGAAGCTCTGCATCAGTCGGCACACGACCCCCATTCATTATGGTAAACCTAGTCATGCCATACAGATGGCGAAAAAAACTTTCATCTCGAGCATGTCTCTCAGCAGTGGTAAGGGTGATGCCTTGACCAGTTTCTGACTCTTTGATTTTCGTGAGGTCTACCTTTTTTGGGTTATGTGGAAACTTATGGTCTGCTGGATCCTCCTCAATGTGCTCTTTCCTTAAGATTGCAGTAAAAAAATTGCCGAAACTGAAATGGGACCTTTTGTGCAGCCTTGCTTTTCGCATTGACGATTGTATAACCGCACCAATGTTGATGGGAACATTCGTCATTAGAGCATATACCAAGAAGACTCGATCACGCGTAATCTTAGTGTATTGTGTCCCAGGAATCAAGCAAGAATTGACTATTCTTAACCATATGCGAGCTTCTCTGTTAAAAGAAGCATATGGGTAAGTATTATGACGCCCATTATCTTTGTGACGAGTCCACCGGGTCATGGACCTTGATCCACACAACGTATGTCTGATGGATCTGTAGGGAGGTATGTGGTAAAGCTCCTTGAGTGGTGATTGATCCACACTTGGAGTACCCAGGAAAGAGTTGAAAAAATCAGCGTTCAATTGCAAGACTTGGCCCCGAATCTTTACTTCACTTCCGGTAGTCCTTGGGGACCAGTTGGCATAAAATTCTTGAGTCAAATCAAGATTGCATTCCCCCATATCTCGAAAGATTAAGTCAAGATTTAGTGCCATGATTTTAGCCAAAATGCAGGGGTCTCTCTTTGCTAAACTTTCCTTCTGCATCAAATCCACATGAATATATTTCTTTACTTTATTGTTCCTATAGCATTCCTTCCCTTCCTCCTCCAGAACCCACTTGATCCCAAAAATGTGTCGAGGCACTTGAAGAGAGGAGGAATCAGCCTGGTCTTTTCTTGACCTTTTCTAACCTTTCTGTGGGGTGGATGCTTTCTCCTTTCCCTGTCGTCCTGTCGGAGCCATGTTACCTGAGATCACAATAGAGTCATGTTAGTTTCATTTTGGAAGATTTACTATAATCGAAAAAGAAAATAGTGATGGCACTACCCCACACTTAATTTATTTGCACAAACTAATTGAGTGAGTGATGTCGATTACTCAGACTTCATCGACATACATTTAGGTGGTATGTTCCAACAACATTAATAGCGCAGTCACACTTTCAACCCTTCACTTTACATAATAATTTCTCAGTTTGATATAGAGAAGCAGCACACAATGGTCATGTAATCTTGACTATCATTTTCAACTTTATTTCATTGGAGCAATGCAATCTTTGAGCAAGACTACCACATAGAAATCTTATCATGCTATAGCATAGAAACAATCATACCATCTTATGCTTGTGGTCAATCATGATCATTACATCGATGAACGAGTCATTCAAACATTCAAGCTTACAACTCTCAAAATTATGCATTAACTTCAAAATTTCAACTCCATAAAAAAATTATGACAGTGAATACCAAACAATACATACCGGAGTAAAGTCAAGAATACCCACAAGAATCCTTTCACTCAATGAGATGCATCATAACAAACCAACAATATTCTCATCACCAAGCACTACTTCAAAATATAATTAACCATTATAAGCCTAGCACTGCAACAACTACAGAATATAAAAGAACAACTTACTTGGTGATGGATCGGGAAGGTGAGTTCGTAAGATTAGATGAGAAAAGAGGAAAACTTGGAGAGGATAAGGGAGCTTGGGCGGCGCCTAGGTTCAACAAACAATTGAGTGGTGTTCAAAGGTAGAGGGTCTATTTAAAGGATGAGCCATGGGTCGGTTTGATCCGTTTACAAATGGGTTAGTAGGAAAAAAACATAAGTAGGCGGCGCCTATAGCATTGCCTAAGCATAAGTAGGCGGCGCCTATAGCATTTCCTATGTTGGCATAGGCGGCGCCTTTCCCATCGCCTATGTAAGGCAGTGAGCATAGGCAATGGCATAGGCGGCGCCTTGCTCATTGCCTATGTTGGCATAGGCGGCGCCTATCCTATTGCCTATGTTGGCATAGGCGGCGCCTTGCCCATCGCCTATGTGAGGCAGTTAGCATAGGCAATGGAGTAGGCGGCGCCTTGATCATTGCCTATGTTGGCATAGGCGGCGCCTATCCTATTGCCTATGTTGGCATAGGCGATGCCTAGCCTATGGCCTTTGCTCCATCATTCCTAGACTTACTACCATTGGCATGGCTCACTTTCAAATTAAAATTTTGGACTAATCTCCTCCTTTGTACGTCTTGCACCTACACTTAATCAAAAACAACAAAAATGATTAGAAGGATGGGTTGCCTCCCACCAAGCACCTTAGTTTTGGTCGTGGCTCGACTCTTCTTTTTGAATTTTTATTTATCAAAAACAAACTCCTAGTGAAACAAAAATGATTAAAATGATGGGTTGCCTCCCATGTAGCGCTTGATTTATTGTCGTGGCACGACATAGTTATCTCGAGTACTCAGACTTCATCAAGATATATGGTGGCTATACATTTTATCAAATCGGTTAGACCGATATATAGCTTCACTCTTTGGCCATTCACCTTAAAGACACCACCATCATTGTTTTCTAACTCCACTACTCCAGATGAGTAAACTTGGCTGATTCTGAATGGACCAGACCATTTAGATTTCAACTTACCTGGAAACAGCTTCAGTCTGGAGTTGAAAAGAAGTACCAAATCGCCCTTCTGAAAGTTTTGTTTGATAATCCTCCGATCATGGTACTTTTTCATCCTTTCCTTGTAGAGATCTGCTCTTTCGTATGCATATAGATTAAATTTATCCATCTCATTCAGCTGTCCCAATCTCATATTAATCGCATCATCCCAATTCAGGTTAAGCTGCTTCAGTGCCCACATTGCTTTATGTTCTAGCTCAATTGGCAAGTGACAAGCCTTTCCATAAACTAGTTGGTATGGTGGCATGCCAATTGGTGTTTTAAACGCGGTCCGATATGCCCATAAGGCATCGTCCAACTTTCTGGACCAATCTTTCCTGTTTGCATTCACAGTCTTATCAAGGATCAGCTTGATCTCCCGATTTGAAACCTCTACCTGCCCACTAGTTTGTGGGTGGTACGGTGTAGCTACCTTATGTTGCTTAACCCCATACTTTACCAATACAGCTCTGAACAGCTTGTTGCAAAAATGTGATCCTCCATCGCTTATGATGGTCCGAGGTACCCCAAAACGAGAGAAGATATTTCTCTTTAAGAACGCTACGACACTCTTACCTTTATTATCAGCTAGCGCGACTGCTTCGACCCATTTGGATACATAGTCCACAATAACTAGGATATATTTCATCCCAAATGAACTCACAAATGGGCCCATGAAATCAATACCCCAGACATCGAATAACTCTACTTCAAGCATTTTAGACATGGGCATCTCATGGTACTTTGAGATAGAACCTTGCCTCTGACACTGATCACATCTTCTTACGAAAGCGCAGGCATCCTTGAATAATGAAGGCCAATAGTAGCCACTTTGCAGTACTTTCCTGGCCGTCCGATCACCTGCATGGTGACCCCCAACTTGGGAAACATGACTTGCTTCCAGTATGCTAGGAACCATCTCATCTAGGATGTATCACCTAATAATACCATCAGCACATCGTCGAAAAATATAAGGCTCATCCCAGAAGTAATGTTTCACATCATGCATGAATTTTTTCTTTTGATGAAAGGAGAGATGCTCAGGAATCACTTCACTTACCACGTAGTTAGCAAAGTCTGCATACCACGGTAAGTCTTCCACCATAGTTGCTAGAATCTCTTCATCGGGGAATGCATCATCAATATCAAGGTCGGTTTTCACTATATGCTCACTCTCAAGTCTAGATAGATGATCAACTACTTAGTTTTCGCAACCTTTTCTATCCTTTACCTCGAAATTGAATTCTTGAAGCAGTAACACCCACCTAATTAGCCTTGGCTTAGCATCTTTCTTTGACATTAGATATCTTAGAGCCGCATGATCTGTATGAACCACTACTTTGGTTCCCAACAAGTAAGCATGAAACTTTTCGAAAGCATAAACAACTGCTAGAAGCTCTTGTTCAGTGACGGTATAGTTCTTCTGTGATCCATTCAAGGCCTTGCTCGCATAGTAGATTGGATGAAATAGCCTTTCTCTTTTCTGACCAAGTACAACACCCAAGGCTACCCCGCTTGCATCACACATAACTTCAAAAGGTAGAGACCAATCGGGTGCTACAATAATAGGAGCTTCAACTAGCTTTCCTTTGAGGCATTAAAATGCCTTCAAGCAATCTTCACCAAAGTAAAACTTTGCCTCCTTCTCCAAAAGTTTGCATAATGGGCTAGCAATCTTGGAGAAGTATTTAATAAACCTCCGATAAAAACCTGCATAACCGAGAAAACTACGAACCCCCTTTACAGAAATTGGAGGTGGTAGTCTCTCGATAACTTCAATCTTGGCTCGATCAACCTCAATTCCTTTTTCAGAGACTTTATGCCCAAGAACGATGCCTTCCTTAACCATAAAATGATACTTCTCCCAATTTAACACCAGATTGAATTCAACACATCTCTGCAAAGCCATACTCAGATTTGCCAAGCATGATTCAAATGACTCACCTACAACCGAAAAGTCATCCATAAACACCTCCAAGGTATCTTCAACCATATCAGAGAAAATGGACATCATACACCGCTGAAAAGTGGCAGGTGCATTACATAGCCCAAATGGCATTCGTTTGAATGCAAAAGTACCATATGGGCATGTAAAAGTGATCTTCTCCTGATCTTCAGGAGCAATGCAAATCTGATTATATCCGGAATAACCATCTAAGAAACAGAACCATCCCTTCCCTACCAATCGATCAAGCATTTGATCCATGAATGGCATTGGGAAGTGATCTTTTAACGTCCACGAATTCAGCTTCCGATAATCCATGCACACTCTCTACCCTGTGACAGGTCTGAGTGGAATTAGCTCATTTTTTTTGTTTGTGATTACTGTCATGCCCCCTTTTTTGGGCACACATTGTACCGGACTCACCCATTTACTGTCTGAGATTGGATACACCACCCCTGCATCTAACCACTTTATGATTTCTTTCTTCACCACCTCTTGCATAGGTGGATTCAGACGACGTTGATGCTCAATAGTGGGTATGCAATCTTCCTCGAGCTGAATCTTGTGCATACATATCCCAGGAGGGATACCAATTATATCAGCAATAGTCCAACCAATAGATCTCTTGTACCTCTTCAGAACAGAGATGAGAGCCGCTACTTGTTGTTCACCTAAATCAGTAGCAACTATAGCCGACAGTGTATTTCCACTTCCCAAGAACGCATACTTTAGATGACTGGGTAGCTCTTTCAACTCTAGCACTGGTGGCACTTCAATGGATGGCTTCGCTGGTGGTGAAGGTCAATTCTTAAGGTCAAGGTCCAGCTTCTTAGGGGCATATGAATATGACCCCATTCTTGTCAGAGCACAGATAGTTTCTTCATACTCTTCAACATCCTCACGCTCAAAGTTCAAAAGCACAGCAGCCAATGGCTCAACACTAACCTGCTTCTCTGAAGATAATTCCTTCTCATCCTCATAATAAACATTAGCTACAGAGAACACATTCATATCTTTGGGCTGCTTCATTGATTTGCATACATCAAAACGTACCACTTTGTCATTCATCCAAAATAAAAGCTCATTTGCTCATAAATCAATAAGCACACTTCCTGTTGCGAGGAAAGAATGACCCAAGATTATGGGAACTTCAGAATCCACCTCGCAATCCAAAATAACAAAGTCTGCAGGAAAAATAAAGGTAGAATCCTTTACTAGTACATCATATAAGATACCAACAGGTCGTTTTACCGACATATCTGCCATTACGAGCCGCATGTTGGTTGGTGTAGGATCGCCCAACCCCAACTGTCTATAAATGGCTAGTGGCATCAAATTAATGCTAGCCCCCAAATCGAACAATGCCTTAGCAAAATCCAAAGATCCAACCGTGCAAGGAATAGTGAAAGCACCCGGATCTGCCTTCTTCTGTACTAAAGACCTCGTGGAAATTGCATTGCAATGATGAAAATTATCTGCCAGTTCATAGCTTGCTGCCCTTTTCTTTGTCAAAAGGTCCTTCATGAATTTGGCGTACCCTGGCATCTGCTCCAGTGCCTCCACCAAAGGCACATTAATAGTCAGTTGCTTCAACATGGTCATGAATTTACTGAACCTGGTATCATCAGCCTTCTTCTTCAGTCTCTGAGGAAAAGGTGGTGGTGGATTTGGAAGAGTTTTCTCCACCACTTCCTTTTTATTTTGCTTCCCATTATCAATCTTTTCATACTGCTGACATCTAGGTGTAGTATCATGAACGTTCTCATTTTGATTTTCAGCTTCTACAGAATCATCACAATCTACTTCAATAACATTCTCTTCTATATTATCAACCACCAGCTTGCCTTTGGATGTATTTCCCAACACCTTACCACTCCTGGTAGTAATAGCCAAACATGATCCATCATTTCTTGGATTTTGCACAGTGTCACTAGGTAAAGTGCCAGCTTTTCTTTGATTGAATGTCGCTGATAGTTGACTCATTTGTTGTTCCAGCTGTTTTATTGCAGTGGAATGTGAGTCAACCAATCAATTTATTAAGGACAAATCATTTTTTACCTCAGTTACTCCCGTGTTAGTTGCCTCCACTCCTTTCAACAGCTTAGCCATCATGTCCTCCATGGACATCTTCCCAGAGCCAGATGCAACAGCTTCACGATTTCCAGGAGGAACATACAAACCACTCCTGTCAGTCTTATTCTTCCAACTCCCTTGGTATCGGTCCTTGTATCCAGATTTTTCATAATAGTTCCGACCTTGGTTTCCTTGGACATTGCCTCGGAAACCCCCCTGATTATTCAAGTAATTAGCTTCTTCCTCAGAATCAGAGTCATCTCTTCCCTGTGATACAATAGCTTTGATATTTTCTATCTTCCCTGATAATAAATGTTTGGTAAGAAGGTCCATCTGCATTTTCATGTGAGCTATATCCTGGTCACGTTCCTCTTCTCTTCGCCTCTGTTCTGCCGTCATGCCAATAGATACAGTAGAGCTAGCTACCTCAGAATCCCTGGTATGCCAAGCTCTACTCTGCTTTGTCATACGATCAAGCATATCACATGCCTCAATAAAATTAAGGTCCATGAATGACCCACCTGCAGCATTATCAACCACTGGCTAAGTCACTGAGTTCAAAGCCCTATATAATATTTCCATCAAGTGGATATTTGTCATCTGATGATTTGGGCACCGCATAAGCTTCTTCTTGAACCTCTCCCATGTTTCGTAGAGAGCTTCAGTTGGAAGCTGTCGAAAATTGCTTATCTCATCTCTTAATTGTGCTCTCTTGGATGGCGGAAAGAATCTTTCTAGGAAAGCGTCTTTCCGTTTTCTCTAATTGGTAATAGAGTCAGGAGTTAGCCCGTTTAACCATAGAGTTGCCTCTCCAGATAGAGACAATAGAAATAAGCACAGCCGGATCGCATTCTGTCCAACTCCTAGATTGTCAAACGACTTGTATGTTGAGATAAAATTAATCAGATGCATATTCGGATCGTCTCCTGCAAGTCCACCAAATAACCCCTTGAGTTGTAATAGCTGGATCATGGTGCTAGTGATATTGAACTTGGCTCCGGGTGCCAAGGGCGGAGGAATAATAACCCTTGTGGCACCATCCCCATCCAAATCGTCATCATCATCATCAAAAGGAACTTGCATAGCTCGGCGTTCAGGTCTTATTCTAGCTTGACGATCTCTATTGACATTCCTGTTCACAGGTGCAGCCACATCATCTGCACGCCTTGGATTTAATAACTCATCATCACCCAGGTCCTCATCATCAAGATTTGTTGCCCGACCTGGGTTATCAGCATTCTGTTGATGTACTTGCACAGCTGTCAATGCAGTTAATCTAGCCTGCTCCTGTTGAGTAGCCATCCTTTCAAGGTTTCGTTGTGCATCCATTCTGCCAATAAGATGTGGTTCAGGATTTATAGGTAATAAAAGCTGACCAGAACTTCGTGTATTTGCCATGCACTCCACTAAACCTGAACAAAACAAAAACAACAAACACAAAGTAAAATTTGAGAATCTTTGACCAAAGGGTCTATTAACTATCACAAACTTAGTTGACAACCGTATTCCCCGGCAATGGCGCCAAAATTTGATACGCCCAAATTACAACTCTCATTAGAAAGTGTAAGCGGTCGCTGTCAAATATAGAACCCAACTGGGTTGGGTGTCGAATCCCACAGGGAATACTATGATCACTAAGTATTGTGATTATTATTAAACTGTTGGTCGAAGGTTCCAAGATAAGGGGGGTTTGGTTTAAGTGCACAGTAATATTATCAGTGTAACAATGAGATGATATGTGTAATTATATTTGATCACAGAGAATAACAAGTTAGGGTTATGTCCACCTTGTAGCTTCTACTTCTATATTAACTATGGGTAATACGGATTTTATACATGCATGCACTTATAGAGAGACGTATTCTAATTCTAAATCCAAGTGTTTTCAACCATCAAGGATTTATTCACCTTAGTTCTCTCGAACCTAAAGTGTACAACACTCTATACAAACTCTCCAAGACGTTAATCCTGCTAGGGCATTAACGTGTAAACTAGAGGTTGGAAACCCTAATTTCTTGTCACACTCTCTTTTCCAAAGAGCAACTTTTCTATCGAACAAGTTATTGCTATAATGGCGTATTCCCTATGTTTGCAACCACGAGAATTCAATCAAAATGAAGAGTGTAATGATATAAATGGCATGACGCATCGTAAATTCAAAAACCCATAGCAATAGAGAGTATTCTACAAGGTTTCCATAACCCTAACAGATGAGCTTAGCTACTCATGAATAAAACCGAAATCAACATAGAAGTAGTCATCATACCAAAACAACGAATGATTATGGTGATGAAGGTGACTAGCGAAATCAAGAGAGAAACACGTTTCTCTCTCTCTCTCCTCAAGCTACGCTGTGTTTTTCTCTGTTCCCCAATATTACAGAATCTGAATTATGTGAATAATGGCTGAAAATTCAGCAATAAGGTTTTTAATAACAACCTTCTCTACTAAGTTGCTACTGCATCCTTAACTATTTAAAAATGTTGAGTTTTCCCGGGAAAAAGTTCCCATGCATCACATTTAGTCCAAAAGCGGCCTTCCCTTTTATGTGAAGTTTTCCTTTGCTGTCCACAGGTCCCCAAAGTGCTGAAATCTTCCGTATTAGTACCTGAAAAGCATGCTATCACTTAATTGAAAGTAGACTAAAAGTGCATGAATTATGTATTTTATCCTCAAAACTTAGCTAAAACATGGGTAAGTTATGATGCTTAGACGTATAAATACGCCCAACATCACCTGGCTGAAGAAGGTACTGGGGATGGAGACCTCTGATGAAATTGAGGATGGTTACCACCTTCTGACTTTGGTTGATTAAAATTAAAACTACTCGTTCTAGCTCTCTTATTTCCTCTCTCCCTCTTCTTAATATTCTTCTCCTCTATCTATTAAGCATGGACAATCAGTCTAGACAAATCTATCTCACTAATTAGCATTGTGGTACTACACTCCTTGACCACACTATCAGACACGCCATACACAAACTTACTCATCTTGGACCTACTGCCCGCCACCACATGAGGAGCATATCTAGCTAACTGAGTGAACTTGAGAGAATACTCCCTCACACTAATGTTGCCTTACCTTAAATTAATAAATTCTAACACTTTGTCCTCGCTCAACTCTAATGGAAAGAATCTATCCAAGAAAGTCGTGGCAAACTTTTCCCATTCTATAGACCCTCTATCAACACCTCTATCAACTTTCCACTGCTTAAACCAAGTATGGGATACACCCTGTAATTGATATGCAACCAACTCGGCACTCTAATTAGACATCACCCCCATAGCATCCATGTCCTTCTAAACCATATCTAAGAATTCCTGTGGATCCTCTTCAGACTTTGATCCCGTGAAACAAGGAGAATTCATTCGGGTAAAATCCTAAATTCTAGTTACTAAGTATTGGCCAAAACAGTAGTTGGCCGTTAATTTTGTGCTACTATAGAGTTTGCTAGAGTAGTGAACGTAGCCCTAAATTTTGCGTGAGAGACATGCTCGTCTAGAAGATCTGCCTGGATGGGCTGAGGGGCTAGCTGAGTTCCTGTTCTTCTTCCGTTCTTCTTCGGAGGCATGTTCTGTAAACAGAAGAAGGAAACAAATTAGACTGAGAATTTAACTTGAGCTCATGCTTAATTGCATAACATGAATACTTGAAATAAGGGAAACTTTTTCCTAAATGCCTTGTAGTCTCTCATCCATAAGTGTGGCGCGCTACACACCTATGCACAAGACTCTACTCGACGCGGCTTTCAGACTTCCTAAGACACTTTAAAACCTTAGTCTTTGATACCAAGTTTGTAATGACCCGAGACTACCCATAGTTATTACATGGTGCTTACGATCCCGAGGGACCACAAGCTAACCCATGAGCTGGTACCTACTGTGAGCACTAAATAATATAATCATGAATGCAGAAGGATAACTAAATTACCATAAGGTTTTAATAATGAAATAACTACTGAGTTATGAATCTGATAAAAATACATAATCTGAATAGTCTGAATAGCTAACTGTAGTGTCTGAAAAGCCTCTAAACTGGATACTGTGAGTTGATGGGCCAGGCCCCTACTAACTCTACTAACTACTGAGATAAAGACATGAAGTAATATAATTTGTCCTCGAATGATAAGGACTCACCACTTCTACTGTACTGCTGATAAATCTAAGAATCTAGGTGCGATCTGGGAACTAAACGTCAGCACCTATCATATGAGACTTCATAGCGTAAAATAAAAGGTATGCGATCAGTACTTTGAATGTAATGGTATTCAAAATGAGGTAGGATGGTGTGTATGGTCTCCTGAATTGGAATGATAACAATTAACTAGACATATATGTAAAGCATAGAGTACTGAATAAAGAGCATGGAATCTGTATATACTAAAAATGAAGTAAAATCTTTAAATATTATGGATGCATGACCAAGAATATAACATGAACTGAGTAAAATCTGTAAACTAATATACTGAGATAACTGAAATCTATATGCTTTGGTCAAATAATACTAAGACTGAATAACTGAGCTAGGACTGTAACTAAGACTATATCTGAGACTGTGGGAGGTATCATCTAACCGACATTTCCTAATTTAAGCTAATCGGGGTCCAACCTATAACCCCAGTTGTAAGGGTGTTAATACCATGCCATGGGTACTAACAATGGTTGTGTGGATTCACTAAACTGATATAATGTCCAAAGGACTAAGGGTGTCAAGCCTGAACTGACGGGTGACCCCTGCGAGATAGTCAATCCTAATCTGATGGGTGACTACTCATATCCTACGCTGGCTACGTAGTTTTGGAGTATAGGGACTGCTACTAACGACTCTACCTAACTGACGAGAAATCCTCCATCCCTACACTCGCTCAGTGCTAAATCCTACTCCCAACTAAAAGACACTGAGATACTAGACTATTCTAAGTTGAATAACTGATATCTGACTATTCTGATAATGTTCATAATATAATCTGAAGACTATTCTATAATGTATTGAGACTAGACTAAATGAACAGCTATGGTTTTCAGGTATTTAATACCTCCAGGACTTAAAACAATAAATAGTAAAATGACACTAAAGCTTAAAGGACAAAACATGAAGGCTTTTATTTAAATCAATCACTCTTGTAGGAATTTTATCAAACACTTGTAGTTCATGGTTAAAACAATCATAGGAATGTCATGGAACTTAAGGGAATAGCATGAATTCAACATAACAGATCTAAATCATGGTTTAATTCAATAAATAATAGTATAAAAATATGGAGGATTGAATGATATCAATAATCTCATGGTAACATGGTATAAAATCAATAGTACATGGAGGTTCATGGATGAAATCATAATTTAAAATATAATAACTTGAAAAGATCAAAACTTGTAAATTAAATAGGTTACTTGGACTCCATGGACGAAAGGAATCCATGGATAAACATCTAACATACCTAATATGATGAATTTGGAATGATTGATGGAGAGTTCTTGATATTTGACCTTGATTCTTGAGAGCTAGGGTTTCTTATTCTTGAAATAGGAGATTTTTAATTTGAGAGAAAGTAAATAATGATGAGTATTTTGGTTAATTAGGGGTTAAATTTTGTGTTTAGGGCCAGTTTAGGACTTAGGAAAAAGACCCAAATAACCTTAAACGAATGTAAAAACACAAACTGGAAATTGAAATCACGATTTTTGGCCTTGACGCGATGCACCACTATCGCGCCAAGTCACTAAAAAGGGGACAACTGGGACCTGGATAAATGGTGCAATATGTCACCATTGCAGTAAGCCTATGGGTGCCAATTTGGCCATCTCCATGATGTGGCATAATCGTGGAGGCCCACTGGAAATTGACAAACGGAAAATTGTCCTGCTCCACGATGCACCATGATCATGGACCCTCACTAGATTTTTCCAATTAGGAGATTGGCCTGCTCCGCGATGCGCTAGAGGTTAAAATGATGGAGTTTTGCGATTAAAACTTAAAATCACCATAACTTCTTATCCGGTTATCGGATATGGGTGAATTTTATACTGTTGGAAAGCTAATTGAATTTCCTACGCAATGGAAGGCATTAAATTGAAAAATAATAAGTGTTTCAAAAAATTTCATATACGAATAATCATACACTGGGACTTAGATTATGCTTGGGAAATATGGGGTGTTACATTCTACCTGCTAGTTGAAGGTTCCACCATTCTCTTTAGAGTACCTACCAGATGAGGGTAACTCTTCAATTGTCTTAACCCATGGCATAGTACTGACACCCTTCCAACTGGGGTTACAGGTTGGATCCCAGTTATCTTATTTGGGGCATGTCGGTTAGATGATTACTTGCCACAGTTTCAGTTTCAATCTCAGTATAAAACTCAGTTCAGTTCTACAGAATCAGGACTGTCAGACACAGTCACCCAGTTATCAGTTATTCAGTTATCAAAAATTAGTACTCAGCTTTAGTAAAAGCTCAGTTACAGTATACACATATATATACAGTATTGCATACTCAGTAATTACAGTAGTTTTAGTTATCCATGTACTCTCATATCCAGTTAATCTATACCATTCAGTCAGTTATTATTCATGCATATGAAGCCTTGCATTCAATATTACTTCATCTAGCATACCAGTACATTACATGTACTGACGTATATTTTTTTTTTGTGATATGATGTCTCATATCATAGGTTCGGACGCTCAGGTTCCCAACCGTGCTTAGACAAATTTAGTTAGCAGCAACAGATTTAGTAGCAAGTCCTTATCTATCGAGGACATGGTTTTATTTTAGTATTTTAGTAGTCAGAGTTAGCTGGGGGCTTGTCCCATCAACTCCATATTCAGACAGTTAAGTTAGAGGCTTTTCAGACTAGACTAGTTCAGACAGTATTCAGTTTTCAGATATTAATTTAGTACTATGTTTATCAGTATTCAGATTATGAACCTTATGGAATTTAAGCCTATTTTTATACATTATTTTAGTATTATTATTCAGTGCTCACAGTAGGTACAAGTCATGGGTTTGTTTGTGGTCCTTCGGGGTCGTAAGCACCATGTGGCCTCCGGGGTATAGACTCGGGGCATTACAAACTTGGTATCAGAGCCTAAGGTTCAACAAAGTCCTAGGGAGTCTAAAAGCCACATCTATTAGAGTCTTATGCATGGGTGTGTAGCACACCATACTTATGAACAAGAGGCTATTAGGCATTTTTAGGAAAAATTTTCCTTCTTTCAGTATTCATGTCGTGCGAGTGAGCATGAGCTCAAGTTAAACTCTCAGTCTAATCCTTTTATTCCTTCCGTTTACAGAACATGCCTCCCAAAAAGGACAATATAGGAAGAATAAGAAACCAGTCAGCACCCCAACCCGTTCAGGCAGATCCCCTGGACGAGCATGTCTCCCATGCAGAATTCAGAGCTGTGTTCACCTCTCTAGACAATTCCATTGTAGCTCAGAATAAATGGACAACTACTGCTCAGGCTAACCCATTAGCCAATACTACTACGGTTAGGATTCGGGACTTCACCCAAATAAACCCTCCCCTATTCTCAGGATCTAAGTCAGAAGAGGATCCACAGGAATTCCTCGACCAAGTTCAGAAAGTCACAGATACTATGGGAGTGACTTTTGGTGAGAGTGTTAAGTTAGTTACCTATCAACTACAGGTTGTAACTCATACGTGTTTTAAGCAGTGGAAGGTAGACAGAGGCAAAGATGCAGAGCCCATAGAATGGGAAGAGTTTTCTACTGCCTTTCTAGTAGATTCTTTCCTTTTGAGCTGAGAGAAGCCAAGGTATTAGAGTTTATCAATCTCAGGCAAGGCAGTATGAGT
This sequence comes from Capsicum pubescens, assembly GCA_030864215.1. Lineage (NCBI taxonomy): Eukaryota > Viridiplantae > Streptophyta > Magnoliopsida > Solanales > Solanaceae > Capsicum > Capsicum pubescens. The sequence goes on from CM061547.1 coordinate 149,268,604, forward strand.
GTGAAAGAGTATTCCCTTAAGTTTACTCAGTTATCTAGGTATGCTCCCCATGTAGTAGCAGATAATAGGTCCAGAATGAGTAAGTTCGTATCTGGGGTGTTAGAGAGTGGGGTTAAAGAGTGTAGAACTGTGATGTTAATTAAGGATATGGACATATCCAGGATTATGTTCCATGCTCAGTGTATAGAAGAAGTAAAGAATAAGGAGACAGAGAGGGAAAATAAGAGGGCTAGAATAGGTAGCTTCAATTTTACTCAGCCTAAGTCAGAAGGCGATAACCATTCGCAGTTTCGCCCAAGGTCCTCAGTTCCAGATCCGTGTTTAGCTACTGCTCCAGTCCCTAAGTTCAAAAATGGTAACAAAGATAGGGCGCCGAACTCTAAATCCCAGGGTAGTGTCAGCAGTGCTCGAACAAATCCTCTTTGCCAAAAATATGGTAGAAACCATCAGGGTATCTTTAGAGCTGGCAATGATGTATGTTTTGGGTGTGGCAATCCAGGCCACAGAGTTAGATATTGTCCTCATTCAGGTTCTCAGGGTCAGTATAACCGTTCTTCAGCTCAGTTCAAATGCCCAATTTAGTAGGGTACCACCTCCAGTGCCACCAGTGTGCAACTCCCAAACAAGCTCTATGCATTTTAGTCCAGGTAAGATCAGAAAAGTTCTTCTGATGTGGTCATTGGTACATTACAAATCTTCCATTTATATTTTATACTTTGCTAGATCCAAGATCTTCCTTGTCTTTCGTAACTCCTTATATAGCCGTTAACTTTAGAGTCAGTCTCAAAACTCTAGAAAACCTTTTCTTAGTCTCTACCCCAGTGGGTAAGTCTATCATAGCCCAACAGGTATACAAGAACTGTCCAGTTATGATATCTCAGAAAGTCACTTCAGCAAACTTAGTAGAATAAGAGATGATAGATTTTGATGTCATTCTCGATATGGATTGTCTCCATTCATGTTATGCCTCGGTTTATTGTAGAAACAAAATTCTTAATTTTTAGTTTCCAAATAAACCAGTCCTTGAATGAAGGGGTAGTACTACAGTGCTTAAGGGTCAGTTAATTTCATACCTTAGAGCGAGAAAAATGATATCCAAGGGATGTATCTATCATCTTGTGCGAGTTGAACACTCTACTTCAGAGACTCCTAGTCTTGAGTCAATTCCAGTAGTTAATGAACTCTAATATGTGTTTTCCGAAGATCTTCCTGGAGTTCCTCCTGAAAGGGAAATTGACTTCAAAATAGACCTTCTTCCAGACACACAGCCTATATCTATTCCACCTTACAGAATGGAACTAACAGAACTCAAAAAATTAAAAGAACAGTTAAAAGGGACTTTTAGATAAGGGGTTCATCAGATATAGTATTTCCCTGTAGGGCGCACCAGTCTTATTCGTGAGTAAGAAAGATAGTTCTCTCGGAATGTGTATAGACTATCGTCAGTTGAGCAAAGTCACAGTCAAGAATAAATACCCTCTTCCTAGAATCGATGACTTATTTGACCAACTTTATGGCGCCGGTTACTTTTCTAAGATAGACCTCAGATCAGGCTATCATCAACTCAGAGTCAGAGAATATGACATTCCAAAAATAGCTTTTTGAACCCGGTATGATCACTTCAAGTTTCTAGTCATTTCCTTTGGTCTCACAAATGCCCCAGCAGCTTTCATAGACTTAATTAATTGTGTGTTCAAGCAGTACTTGGACATGTTCATTATAGTCTTCATCGATGACATTCTTTTATATTCTTGAAGTGAGAATAATCATGCAAATCACCTCAAAATCATACTTCAGACTCTCAGAACTCATCAGTTGTTCACCAAATTCAGTAATTGCAAATTTTAGCTAAGTTTGGTGATGTTCCTTGGTTATATTATTTTTGGTGATGGTATTAGGGTTGATCCTCAAAAGACCAAGGCAGTGAGAAACTGGCCTAGACCCATTTCTCTGTCAGACATTACGAGTTTCTTGGGCTTAGCTGGCTATTATCGTCAGTTTGTTGAGGTTTTCATTTATTGTATCCCCCATGTCTAGATTGGCTCAAAAGAAAGTCAAATTTCAGTGGTCAGATTCCTGCGAGAAGTGTTTTTGAGAGTTGAAGAATTTACTTACCTCAGCCCTAGTTTTGACTTTACCAGATGGTTCAGAGGGATTTTGGTATATTGTAATGCTTCCAGATTTGGTTTAGGGTGTATTTTGATGTAGAGAGGTAAGGTCATAGCCTATGCCTCTAGATAGCTTAAGCCCCATAAAAATAACTATCCCACTCATGATCTTGAGCTAGCAGCGGTGGTGTTTGCCTTAAAGATTTAGAGGCACTATTTGTATAGGGTGCATGTTGATGTGTTCATAGACCATAAAAGACTTCAGTATGTGTTTTCTCAGAAAGACCTGAACCTACGTTAGAGTAGGTGGTTAGAGTTGTTAAAAGACTACGAAATGAGTGTCCTGTATCATCCGGGCAAGGCTAATATAGTGGCCGATGCTCTCAGTATAATGTCTATGTGTAGTGTTGCACATATGGAGGATGGTAAGAAATAGTTAGTTCAGGAAATTCATCATCTTGCCCGACTAGGTATCCACTTGGTCAATTCAGCAGAGGGTAGTGTATGGGTGTAGAATAGTTCAGAATCATCTCTGGTTTTTGAAGTGAAAGAAAAGCAGGACAGAGATCCCAGTTTAGTTAAACTAAAAGGAGGAGTCATAGATCAGAAAGTGGAGGTTTTCTCCCAAGGGAGAAATGGTGTGTTATGCTGCTAGGGCACACTATGTGTGCTATGTGTGGATGATGTGAGACAAAAGATTCTAGAAGAAGTGCATGGTGCACACTACTCGATTCATCCAGGGGCCACTAAGATGTACCGCGATTTGTGGGAGATCTATTGGTAGAGTGGGATGAAGAGAGATATTTCAGAGTTTGTAGCTAAGTACTCTACATGTTAGTAGGTTAAGATTGAGCACCAGAAGCCTAGTGAGTCCATGCAGGAGTTCAGTATTCCCATATGGAAATGGGAAGAAGTGAACATGGACTTTGTGATGGGTTTTCCCCATACTCGCCATCAGCATGATTCGATTTCGGTTATCGTAGATTGGATGACCAAATCTACTCATTTCTTGCCAGTTCATACTTCCTATTCAGCCAAGGACTATGCCAAACTCTATATCAGTAAGTTGGTCAAGTTACACGGAGTTCCAGTATCCATTATATCAGATAGAGGTACCCAGTTTACCTCTAACTTTTGGAAAGCATTCCAAAAGGGTCTTGGTACCCAAGTTCATCTCAGTACAGCTTTTCATCCTCAGACAGATGGTCAAGCAGAAAGGACCATTTAGAATCTAGAAGATATGTTAAGAGAGTGTGTTGTTGATTTTAAGGGTAGTTGGGATAACCACTTGCCTTTGATCAAATTCGCGTATAATAAAAGTTATCATTCTAGTATTCAAATAGCTCTGTTTGAGGCTCTCTATGGTAGGAGATGTAGATCTCCAATTAGTTGGTTCAAGGTAGGTGAGGCCATAGGAGTAGGGCCTGACTTAGTGTTTGATGCCTTAGAGAAGGTTCAGTTGATCAGAGAACGGCTTAGGGCAGCCTAAAGTCGACAGAAATCGTATGTAGATATGAGGAGAAATGATCTTGAGTTTGAGATCAGCGATTTTGTGTTCTTGAAAATCTCTCCCATGAAGGAAGTGAAGGGGTACGGCAAGAAGGGAAAACTCAGTCCCTGATATGTCAGTCCTTACAGAATTCTCAACCATTTCAGAAAGGTAGCTTAAGAGCTTGAGTTGCCTTCAGATCTAGCTTTAGTACACCCAGTGTTCCACATCTCCTTGCTAAAGAAATGCATTTGTGACCCAACAGTCATAGTTCCCTTAGAGGGCATAAATGTTCAGAATGATCTCTCTTTTGAAGAGGCTCTAGTCCAGATCCTCAATCATCAGATTCACAGACCGAGGAACAAAGAAGTTCCCTATATCAAGGTTCATTGGTGAAATTAGTTCGTTGAGGGAGCTACTTGGGAAGCAGAAGTAGATATGAAGACCAAGTATCCTCACCTCTTCTCCGCAAACTCAGATTCAGCTTGAGGTAATAGTCTTCCTTAGTTTTTCTTAGTTCCATGTTCAGTTACAGTCATAAACATGGTATTCTTTACTGTTGCATATCGTCTTCATGAGATTCATGCATTCTTGAATCAGTTCAGCCATGTACTCATGCATCAGATATGCATGTTCAGCATGAAAACTCAGCTTTTCAGTAGTTTCAATCATGTATTTCATGCATCAGATATGCATGTTCAGTGTGTGAACTCAGTCTCTCAGTATTTCTCGACTTAATCAGTCTCATTTGAGGAAGAATGTTCCCAAGGAGAGATATTGTAATACCCCATATTTCCCTAGCTTAACTTAACTCTTAGTTCATGAGTTATCATATATAAATTTTTTTAAATACTCAGTATTTTTCAGTTTAGAGAAAACCATTGTGTAGGAAATTCAGTCAGCTTACCAACTATATAAAATTTACCCAAATCCGATACTCGGGTGAAGAGTTATAGCAATTTTTGTAAAACAGTGTTCCGCCTGGTACATCAACGTGTCGCGGAGGCATGCCAAATGGCAATTGTCAAAAACTAGTGAGCCAACAAGATAATCCCGTATCGCAATGAACTTCCAGGTCCCAATAGTCAGTTTCCATTGGCATAGCGCTATTTCACCGCGTCGCACCAAAGGCCAAAATGGCATTCATCATTTTCCAGTGTGGCAATGCGATCCCACCGCATCGCACCACTAGCCATTATTTCAGTTGTCAATTTCCAGTGACCCAGCGCAATAGCGCCGCGTCCCGCCAGGGCTCAAATTTGGGTTTTTCAGTAATGAATATTACATTATTCCCAGGGGTAGTTTGGTATTTTTCCATGACCCAAATCAGTCTTTAACATGAAATTTGCCCCTAATTAACTTAGTTACATCATTATTCACTCATTCTTTCCCAAATTAAAAGCATTCTCTCTCAAAGGGCAAAACCCTAGCTTCAAGAAATTAAGAACAAACTCAAGAATTCCTCCTAGAACCTTCAAGAATTAATATTCTCAGGTATGTTTGGTGTTCATCTATGGGTTTCTTTCACCCATAGAGTCCAAGAATCCATTTTTAAAACCACAAGTTTATAGAATCATGATTTTCATGCTTGAAATTTATTGTACTCATGTTCATGATAGTAATTGGGTTTCAATTCATGATTAATCATAAGTCTCCATGAAATTAAAGTAATTTATGTGATGAATTATATGAATTGCATGTTAAGCCCTTGAATTTGCAATTGAGTATTGTATTCCTGATGTTCATGTGTTGACCATTATCATGAGAAATAACCCATGCTCCCCAAGTGTTTGTTAAAATGCCTATGTGAAGAAAATAGTGAAATTATGACATGTCGTTATATGGTCCCAATCATGTACAAGTTTATGCCCTTCGAGTGTTTGATAAAATGTCTCTATGGATGAATTATGAACAAGTGGTCATCGTTATGCTTTTCAAGATCATGTTGTGCTTTACTTTTCATGCTATTGAGTACTGGAGGTATCTAATACCCGAAAATCTTAGCTATTTATCTAGAGCTACAATAGTTACAGAATAGTCTTAGTAGGGTCACGATTAGTAGTACTCAGTCAATTACAAAACTCAGTGAAACTTAGTATCAATCCAGTTCAGTCCAGTATAATAATCAGTGTCCTTCAGATGGGAGTAGGATTCAGCACCGAGTGAACCCAAGAATAGGGGCTCACCTGTTAATAGAGGGTGTAACCCTTAGAAGCAGTCCTTTCTTTCAAGAACTACATAGCCAGCATAGGTTGAGACATCAACCTGCCAGTTGAGGGTTGATAAGGTGTTTCTACCTGCCAGTTGAGGGTACCACATTCTTATTAGAGTACCTGCCAGATGAGGGTAACTCTTCAGTTGTCTTTACCCATGGCACGGTACTGACACCCTTCAAACTGGGGTTACAAGTTGGACTCCAGTTATCTTATTTGGGGCATGTCGGTTAGATGATTACTTCCCATAGTTTCAGTTTCAGTCTCAGTATAGAACTCAGTTCAGTTCTACAGAATCAGAACTGTCAGACACAGTCACCCAGTTTTCAGTTATTCAATTATCAGAACTCAGTACTCAGCTTCAGTAAAAGCTCAGTTACAATATACACGTATATGCACAGTATTGCATACTCGGTAATTACAGCAGTTTTAGTTATCCATGTACTCTCATATCCAGTTACTCTGTACCTTCAGTCAGCTGTTGTTTATGCATATGAACCCTTGCATTCAACCTTACCTCATCTAGAATACCAGTATATTCCACATACTGATGCATATTTTCTCTTGCACTGTGATGTCTCATATCATAGTTTGGATGCTCAGATTCTTGACCGCGCTTAGACAAATTCTGTTAGCAGCAGCAGATTCACTAGTGAGCCCTCATCTATCAAGGATATGCTTTTATTTCAGTATTTTAGCTTATCATTATTTCAATAGTTGGATTTCATTGGGAGCTTGTCCCATCAACTCCATATTCAGATAGTTCAGTTAGAGGCTTTTCAGACTAGATTAGTTCAGGTTGTATTCAGTTTTCAGATATTAATTCAGTATTTGTTTATCAGTATTCAGATTATGAACCTTATGGCATTTCAGCCTATTTTTTCGTATTATTTTAGTATTAGTATTCAATGCTCACAGCAGGTATAAGTCATGGGTTAGCTTGTGGTACTTCGGGGTCGTAAGCACCTATGGCATTTGTGGTACTTCGGGGTCGTAAGCACCTATGGAATCTGTGGTACAGACTCGGGGAATTACACAACCATAATTAAAACATGAAAATCATATGTAACCCATGAGAAACATTGTTCAATTCATAAATATTCAAAAAAAAACCTTTGTTTCAAAACTAACATAAATATCTCATGAACAATACTTTAAACACATGCTTTTAACAAATTAAAAATGAGGGAAGAGTAGTATGCCTTAAAGACCAAGAAATTTAGAGAGAAATCGGCCCTTAGCCCTTAGATGACCAACTTGATGAAACCCTAGCTTGACTATCTTGAGGGAATTTAGAAAGACTTTTGGAGTATTTGAGAAGATACTTTATTTGTTCCTAATTGCTAATGACACCCTAAAGGTGTTATAAGACGTGGATTTTAATTTGGATAAGAGGGGAAAGGTCCAAAATGCCCTTATCTTAAAAGCTAAAAAAGTGTCACCCTTTGACTATGGGTCAACCCATGACTCATAGCCACTCTTTATAACTCATCACCAAGAGTCGCAATCAAGACAATCTCTAGGATCCCCACACATTGTTGACCCTATGAATCAACTGGTACCACTCGTAATGGGACCCTATGACTCGTAGGGTCCAGTCGTAGTCAACACAGAACCCAATTGGGTGAACACTGGACATCCTATGATTTGCACCTAACGACTCGTAATAAGTCCTCGTGACTTGTACCCTTAAGTCGTACCCAATACAAAAACACAAACACTATTCACTAGACACCTTACAACTATGGTCACCTGACCCGTCAAGACACCCTACAACTCGTTAGGTGAGTCATTGCTAAAGCAGAGAGCTCAGAACTTAAAAAAATTTCAAGGACCAAAAACCTGAGTTATTACATTGAGAGACCATCACTTAAGAGCCAAAGGAATCACTTAGCGATACCTGCTAGGTTTAGCCAAGTCACTTAACCGACTGACGTGCTCCTTAAGAGGCTCATGGTGTGCTTAAGCAATGCACCAGCACTAGCTGAGACTACGAATTTTCCAAGTCTCTGCCAACCCCTTGGAATTCATTTGGAACCTTGTATACGCAAACTAACTATACTACCCTATGAAATCTGTTGTTCCTGACTCAATAGCGCAGTCAAAATTTTTATCCGAGGTTGTTTTAATGTAAAGTGGGTCCCACACCTACTTACTATTTTTCTTGACTTTTGGCCAAAAGCCCAAAATGATCTAGGAGCCTTGAGACCTAAACCAAGGGTCCTTTTAGCCTAAAATCAACATCATGAAGATGTTGGAACAATTAGAATTTGCATTAGAGGTTGTTTGACTAAATTTTTAGCCCGGTAGCCAATTTGAACCAACGAAGACTTCAAAATAGGGAATTCTCTCTAAAAAACAAATAAACTTTGCGGTAACCAAAATGTTAGTTCAAGTAAGTCATAAATGACTTGGGGAATCTATAGGAATGATCTAAATAACAAAAAAAAGTTGAAATTAGAAAATGACCTAGAGGGTCATTTCAATAGCCATAACTAAAATAACTTTCGTCTGCAAAGGTAAAGAATTAGGATGTACCTGAAGCCTCGAACAGGTGAAGATACTCGGTCTACATCTCGCTCTCAATCTCTCTAGTAGCTTCTCTACTAGGTGGTTCCTCCACTGAACCTTAACTATTGGAATCTCTCTAGTGCGAAACCGTATAACATCGTTGGCCAATATGAGCACAGGCTCCTCCACTAAGGTCAATCGCGCATCCAACTAAACTAAGTCCCATATAAGCATATGAGAAGGGTTAGGAATGTATCTCTGCAACATGGAAACATGGAAAACTGGATGGACAGCAGCAAAATCTAGGAGTAAGGCTAACTTATAAGCCACCTTACCATTTGTGTGAAGAATCTCAAAGGGTCTAATATATTTGGTTCTATTCTTGCCTTTCTTCTCGAACCTCATCACCCCCTTCATGGGTGATCCATACAGGAATGCCTAATCACAAACTCCAAATCTCAAGGCATAAAATCTATGATTTGTATAAGCCTTTTCCCTACTCTAAACTTCCCTCAACCTATCTTGAATCACCCTGAACTAGCTAATGGCTCCTAAAGCAAGTCATTACCACGGGGCCTAATCTCAAAAGTCTCAAACTATCTAATCAGGGAATAACATCGCCTACCATATAAATCCTTAAAAGGTTCCATCTCAATACTCGAATGATAGATATTATTATAAGTGACCAAAGCTAAATGTTTCTCTCACTTACCTCCAAAATCCATAACACAGACTCAAAGCATATACTCAAGAACCTAAATGTTTGCTCCCACTACCCGTCGGTCTAAGGATGGAAGGCCATACTAAGATCCACCTCAGTACCCTACTCCTCCTGAAAGTTATCCAAAATATAGAAGTGAACACCAAACCCTGGTTTGAAATTATAGATATAGGCACACCATGCAAACAGACTATCTCAATTACATAGATATGAGCCAACCTATCGGCGTTGAGGGACATCAAACTGGAATGAAATGTGCATACTTGGTCAACCAATCCATAATGATCCAAATACTATTAGAACTATAAGAAGTACGAGGCAAACCACTAACAAAGTCCATGGTAATCCATTCCCATTTTTTCTTGAGAAAGGGCAACCTCTAAATCAAGCCACCAGGTCTCTGATGCTCGACCTTCACCTGCTGACAACATATGCAATGATCTATAAATTTTAACACATCTCTCTTTATACCATTCCTCCAATAATGTTATGTAAAATCTCTATACATCTTAGTTATACCTGAGTGAATAGAATATCTGGAGATGTGAGCCTCATGCAAATCGAGTCATCAACCCGCTAAATACAAATGCGGCTATAAAATCTCAAGACATCCTTCGAATCTATGGTAGCTCTCTTGGACTCACCACTCAAAACCTAATCACGAATAATGCAAATTCTCTTATCCTCAGAATAATGACTCTGAATCTGCTCAAATAGTAAAAGCCTTGCCTCAACACTAGCAAAAATCCTCCTAGGGTCTAAAATATCAATTCACACCCTCAAGTTGACTAAGGACTGAATATCCCATGCCAACATCCTCTAAGAAACTAAAATGAAAACCAAGCTACCCATACTCACCGCCTTCCAACTCAAGGCATCCACTACCATATTTTCCTTGCCATATGATACAAGATAGAGATGTCATAATTTTTAAGAAACTCCAGCCATCTATGATACCTATAATTTATCTCTCTCTAGTTTATAAGATGATAAAGACTATGATGATCTGAGAAAATCTCATAATAGACATCATACAAATAATGCCTCCAAATCTTAGGCGCAAAAATAACCATCGCCAACTCCAAATCATGAGTGAGGTAGTTGAGCTTGTGCACCTTCAACTTTCTCTATGCATATGCAATATCTTGACCCTGCCACATTAACACATAACCCAAACTGACACCAAAAACATCACATTACATGATGGATCCCTTGCCCTGATCAGAAAAAGCTGAGATAAGAGCTGAAGTAAGAAATACCTTAAGCTTTTCAAATCTTGACTCACACTCCTCAGACCATTAAAAATAAACCTCTTTCGAGTCAATCTAGTCATTGGTGTTGCAATAGTAGCAAAACTCTCAATGATAGGTCTGGACCAATCATGAATAGTCTCAATCTTCACTAGGTATACCATAATCCCATCCTTAGACACCACATGCCCAAGGGATGCCACTGATTCAAGCCAAAACTCATACTTAGAGAATTTGGCAAAAATCATATGATCTCTCAAATTCTAGATCATAATCCTCAAATATTGCATATGCTCCTCTCTACTCCTCGAATATACAAGAATGTCATCAATGACCACAATCACAAAAAAATCCAAATAAGGCCTGCACACACAGTTCATCAAATCCATAAATATGGTTAGGGCATTAGTCTACCCAAAAGACATCACTTGGAACTCATAATGACCTTAACGGGTCCTAAAGGTTGTATTTGGGATATCCTCATCCCGAATCCTTAGCTAATGGTAACTGAACCTTAAATCAATCTTAGAGAACACCATTGCTCTCTGAAGCTGGTCAAATAAATCATCAATGTGAGGCATAGGATATTGGTTCTTCTTCATCACCTTATTAAGCTGCCTATAATCAATATGCATACGCATGGAACCATTTTTCTTCTTTACAAACAACACAAAAGCTCCCCAAGAAGACACACGCGATCTAATGAAACCCTTACTAAAAAGATACTAAAGCTGAGAATTTAGCTCCTTAAGCTCTGTAGGATCCATATGGCAAGGTACCAAAGAAAACGGTTGGGTTTCTTTCCCAAGATCAATAAAAAACTCAATATCATGCTTAGGAGGAAGACCAGGTAGATCCGTAGGGTAAGCATTAGAAAACTTATGAACTATAGGGATAGAGTCAAGCATTGAACTCTTCACACTAACATCACAAATATAAGAGATATAAGACTTTCAACCCCTACAAATTATCTTCCTAACATGAATATAAGAAATAATCACTGCTCGCTCGTGGCTAACTACTCTCTGCAACACAACTGAGGATATGCCCAAATGGCTAAGGTAACAGTCTAGGCAAAATAATCCAGGACTGTATAATAGTGAGTTAACCAGTCTTCCTAGAATCACACTACCATATCTAATATAATAAGATCAGCATGAGTATCAACCTCTCAAATAGTAATAACACATGATCTAAAAACTCAATCCACTGTGAAAGAATCACCCACGAGAGTAAATACACATAATTAAATGGATAATGAATCCCAACATAACTCTAACCACGACACATAATAAGAAGACACATAAGAATAAGTGAATCCCAGATAGAATAAAGCAAAACTAACTAATGGTATACTATGATCGTACCTATGATAATAATATCCAAGACTCAAACTCGGGTCTAGTAGGTACTGCATATAACTTACCATGCCCGCTACCTAGATTTGCTCCTGACCGATCTCATGTCCTAGCCATCTGAGAACCTTTAATATCACCTTGGGGACTACCCCTATGACTATACATACCACCTCTAGCTGGGAGTAGAACTGCCTGAATTGGTAAAATCCTTTGAACTGAAGGAACCATTGCTCTGCAATTGGGTCACTCTCTTGACAATTAACCAAAATCTCTACAACCATAACATGCCCAGGTGCAGCACTAAATCTAGAAAATTTGACTGACCCAGAATAACCACCACGACTAGTATAACCAAAAGACGAACCTCTTAAAAACTAACCACTACCTAGGCAAGGAGGATCACTGAGATTAGATTAGCTTCCACTGATAATCTAAAGAGTGACTTGAATGGGCCTACTAGACTGACCCTAATATTGATATGGCTAGCGCAGAGGGTAACTACCCTTTGAACCACTACCTCTTAACTGTAAGCCACTATATCTCCCATTAAAATAACCCTGATAATGCGACCTCTTATCACTGCCCCTTGAGCCTTGTGATGCATGTCTTCCAAACCTGAGCATGATCAGAAACCTTGGCAAAATACCTACCCACAACAACTAAGCTCTATTGTAGACATACGAAAAGGAAGTCTTAATTCTTGAACAATACAATAAACCCTCTTATACTCGATAGTCAGAATAGAAGTAGCATGCCTATCCAACTCATAAAATCGAGCCTCATACTCTACTAAAGTCTTAGAGACCTGATCCAACCTCAATAACTGAACTTTTAAACGATCTCAAATACTGGGAGGCATATACTTGTCCAAGAAAATCTCAAAGAACTGAGTCCATGTCAATGGGAAAGATCCAACTGGCCTGGAATCAAAATGAACTCTCCACCAATGCTGAGCTTCCAAGTGCAACTAAAAAGTAGTGTAATCCATGCCACAAGTCTCAATTAGGCCTAAATTATGGAGCCTATCCTCATAAAAAATTAAGAACTCATACGCATCCTTACTCGATGCACTAGAAAGCCTAGGTAGAGCAAATCTCAAGATCCTACCGAACATCTCCTTAATAGACATAATAGAGTGGGCAACCATTGGTTGAGCAACTATTTACTGGGAAACTATTGACTAAGCAACTATTGGCAAATGAGGGACCTCAACTTTGGGTTCCTCACCTACAGGTTGTATCCTTTTTCTCAGTACTAGTATGATCTGTAGACTACGCACCATCAGAGGGTTCACCACCAACCAATCCCAAAATCTTAAAAGCATCCCTAAGCAAAAGAAAAAATAAACATCGATAGATCCCAGGCTGGTCCTTGGCCCACCGCTAGTTGGGATGGAAGAATCTCTAGCTTGGGGGTAGGAATAGGGTCTAGTGAAGGCCCCTTATCCTGGCTGATGGACGGACACATCCTTGGGTTGTTCATAATATCTAGTTCATCTACGAATAATGATAGGATTCCTAGGCTCAATTTTGGGACCCTCATCTCACATAGCAATAGCACGTGTCCTAGCTATCAAAGAAAGAGTGAAACCAAAAAATACTTTGGAAACCAATTCATACTCTTATCACAAAATAAGTGAAAGAAGTAAAGAACTATTAACAATTTCCCATATCCTCCCAAAGATAAGAAATAAATATTATCATTTTGATCCGCAGGACTCTAATAGATATTTACTTTTGTACCAATAATATCGGTGGAACCTAGTCTTTCATGCCAATTTTCATGAACCAATTTAAAACTCATTATGGCACCTACTTTATCCTGCCAGTAGTTAATCCTAACCATAGCTCGGAGATACACGCAAAGGGCTAACTTGGTAAAAATGGCCTAAAAGTTGGAAATCAACATTTAAGGAGTTAAAATAACAATGAAACAACCATAATAGTCTAATAAATAGATAAAAGGGAAACAATCATCTCAATAATTAGTAATGTTGGTATGAGGCTAATACAAATAAACTATAAGTACTGAATAGTCAAATACAATCTGTCTAAAATTGATTGACTAGACATGGCTAAATATAAGGAAAAAGGGAAACTCCAACTTCAAAAGCTCACTCTATCTCTAAAATCAACTCAGTATGATTATCGAATCAACGATGGCTACTAGTACTCAAATCAACACCAAAATAGTACAAAAGTATAGTATGAGTATCAAAACCATAGTTACTCAGTAGGCATCATCGGCCGACTAAGCTAAATCATGATATAAATATGATAAGATACAAGATAATCATAACTAAGTCAAGGTAAAGGGGAAAACCTAGAAATACACTCCAACACCACTATGCATAAGTAAATAAATATGAAAAAGTGACATAAATATCACACAACTATAACTACAAAATTAGCCCTTATAAGCCAATAAGTGTGGAAATTAAATAACCAAACGTAGGACCCCATAAGCCCAGAGGGTATAATTAAGAGAAATAACAAATAAAAGATATATAACTCTATAAAATATCAATTATAACCATCAACTATCCACACTGAATCATAATATTCCCAACTTCCAATGCCAAACTCAAACAAGAACTCATATCATCATCATTATCATCATACCATCCTCAGAAGTATCAATAATATAACATTATTTGTTGGACTTGAACCAGAACTCATAGTGTCAATATCATCACCAATTATCAGACTTGAACCAAAACTCATAGTATCAATATCACCACCAATTTCCCGAGTTGAACAAGAACTCATATGTCAATATCATCATCAATGTCCCAAAGGAATCACTAATAATATTATAACATACGTAAATAGGTTTACAAATGCTAACATAAGTCTTAACCTAAGGTGTATCAAGGGCACCCACTTCTAGTCCCCGATATTTATTTTTAAGTAAATATTACCCTAGACTAGGCTAAGGTATCTAAATTTATTTATAAATGATAAATAAACCTTAATTATCCCTAATATGGCAATTTCTCCTAAGACATGAGCAACTAAGTCAATTACGCCTAAAATTATGATTTCAAGATAGCCTAACTAGTCTAGCTAAGACAAATACTATCAATCATACCTCCAACACCCAAATATATCCCCTATCTAGCATACTATTATAATCATACTAAGAAATAGCTTAATCTATGATGAGGGTAAACCTAGCCTACCTGGACACCAAAGAAAAGCCTAAAGAGTTGACTAAACCACCAATTTCCCCTTTTGAGAAGCTTTCCCGAGATAATATGCTATCAAAATTATAATCTACTTATCAAAGTGAGAACAATGATACCCATATTTTACTATTGTTCTTTGGGTTCAAAATGACATAAAAATCTCATGTGGGGCCTATTACGCAATCGCACTTTCAAAATCAACACAATATCCCTCTATGCTTAAGGATTATTTACCCTCAAAATAGGTGAATTCTTAGCTCTAATGGTGATACAATCAAGACTCAAAGATTCTAGGAATTTTAGAAAAAAATAAAAGATTCTATCTAGAAATTAATAAAGAATAAATGCATAAATTGATTTGACCCAAGATCCAAAATCATCCACAGTTGATTCTCTTAAGTTTTCCCACTTTTTAGGGTTCACAATTTTAAGAAATGGTTGAAGAATTGTGAAAACTAGGCTAAGTGGGGTATTTATACCCTTCCCAGGCACAGAGGTGTTGCCTAAGTAGACACCGGGTTGCTTAAGTGTCTATCGCTTAAGCGACCTAGTATCGCTTATACCATACTGGGTACTAAAGCCAACTATTGCTTAAGATTTCTTTGGCTACTTAAGTGACCACCATTTAAGCACCAAAGGCATCGCTTAAGAGATACCTACTGGGTTTATCCAGGTCTCTTAAGCGACTAGCATGTTGCATAAGCGGCATTCACATAAGCATTAGCAATGATGCATCAGCACTAGCAAAGACTTGGAATTTTTCAAGTCGCCGCCAATTCCTTGAGAATCATTCAAAACACCATATACGCAAATAAAATTTCTTACCCTATAAAATTTGACATTCCAGACTAATCCATACAAGGTCATTTCAATAAAAAGTGGGTCCCACACCTACTTATTATTTTTCTTAACTTCTGGCCAAAAGCCCAAAATAAGTCAGAGAGCCTCAAGATCCAAACCAATGGTCCTCCTAGCCTAAAACCAATTATTTAGAGCTATTGGAACATTCAAAATTTATATTTGAGGTTGTTCAACTAATGTTTTTTCCTGATAGATAATTTAAATCAGTGAAGACTTCAAAATAGAAAAATAGCTCTAAAAACCAAACAAACTATTCGATGACCGAAATGTCACTTCCAGAAGTCATAACTAAATTGGGAAGATATAAGAAAGATCTAAAAGGAAAAACTGAGCAAAAGTATAGAAATAACCTAGAGGATCATTACATTGAGTTTGGCCATGTGGCCAAGATTTCCCCCATTGTGTTTTTAAGCCTACTCTTATATCAACAGTGAGAGGTAACCCTAAAGTGGTAGAGGTGCTACCAGAGGTTTGAGAAGTATAGGTGGTGGTACCCATGGTGGTGGTTGTGGAGTTGCTCAGTTTGGTAGCAGGCGTGGTCCATTATATGTTATACCCGCAAACCTGACTGAGGCTTTCGATATTATTATCACAGGTATCATCCCCATTTATTTTAGATATGCAGCTATGTTATTTGATTTGGGGTTGATGTTTTCCTATATGGCTTCGTATTTTTATTGGAGTTTTGATACTACTTGTAAGTCTCTTGCCATGCATATTCATGTGTCTTCCCTCATAGTAGACTCTTTATTGGTAGATCGAGTGCACCGATCTTATGTTGTGACTTTCACAGGGCGTAAGACTTGGGTAGATCTGATTATTCTAGATATGATAGATTTTGTTGTCATCTTGGGTATAGATTGGTTAGCTCCCTATCATGTTATTCCAGACTATTTTATTAAGACTGTGACTTTATCTTTTCCTGGTATGCCAAGGATAGATAGGAATGGAATAGTTCATTTGATTCCAGTGAGAGTTATATCATTTCTTTGTGCTTACTTGGTAGAGAGGGGATATTTGTCTTACTTGGTGTTATTCGTGATACTAGTGTTGCTTCACCGTCTCTTTTGGATTCTATCAACATTGTCCATGAGTTCATGGATATTTTTCTATGGATTTTCCAGGGATGTCTCTGTACCATGATATTAACTTTGCTATTGATGTAGAGTCGAGCACCAAGCCTATTTATATTGCTCTTTATAGGATAGCCCCAGCTGGGTTAAATAAATTAAAAAATTAGTTACAAAAATTATTAGATAAGGGATTTATCTAACCTAGTGTATCACTTTGGGGTGCACTTATCTTGTTAGTAAAGAAAAAAGTAGGTCTATATGTATTGATCATCGACAGTTGAACAAGGTGATGGATCAGAATAAGTATTCTCTTCCTCATATTGATGATTTGTTTGATCAGTTTTAGGGTACTTCGGTGTTTTAAAAGATTGTACTTGAGGCTCGGGTATCACTAGTTAAGGATTAGAGATTTGTATATTCCGAAGACATCTTTTTGGACATGATACGGTCATTATGAGTTCTTAGTCATTTCCTTCGAGTTGACTAATGCCTCAACCGTGTTCATGGAGTTGAAACCTGGAGTTTTGACCAAATCTCGACTCTTTAATAACTGTATTCATTAATGATACCTTGGTTTACTCCAAGAGTGAGGCCAACCATGAGGAGCATTTGTAGATTGTACTTCAGAGATTGAGAGATGAGAAGTTGTATGCTAAGTTCTCCAAGTGTGAGTTTTGGTTGGAGTTTATATCATTATTGGGTCAAGTTGTGACCAAAGATGGTATCATGTTCGATCCAATCAAGATGCAACAGGTCGTGATTGGCTAGACCAACTTTTCCTACCAAGATTCAAAATTTTATTGGTTTAGAAGGCTACTCTTAATGTTTTGTTGTGGGTTTTTCATCTATTGTGGCTTTTTTAACCAAGTTGACTCAGAAGAAGATTTCCTTTTAGTAGTCAGATACTTCTGAGGTGAGCTTCCAAAAGCTTAAAGATTTATTGACATTAGCTCCTATCTTGACTTTGCCCAAGGAGGGCATGGGCTTTACCTTCTTTTGTGATGCTTTTGGTATTGGTTTAGGTGTTATGTTAATATAGGAGGGTAAGGTGATTGCTTATGCTTCTCGTCAGTTAAAGCCTCATGAGAAAAATTACCCTTTTCATAATTTAGAGTTATGCACAGTTGTATTTCTTTGAAGTTGTGGAGACACTATTTGTATGGAATCCATTGTGAGATCTTCTTGGATCACCATAGACTTCAATATTTCTTAATCCAGCAAGATCTTAATATAAGGCAGCGTCATTGACTTGAGTTTCTTAAGGATTATGATCTTGCTATTCTTTATTATTGGGGCAAGGCTAAGGTGGTTGTGATGCCTTGAGTTGAAAGTCAACTAGTATAGGTAACTTGGTGTATCTGTTGACCCAAGAGAGGCTTTTGGACTTAGAGTTTCATTCCTTAGCTAACCATATATTTTAGCATTTATGAAAGCTAGATATTTTTTTATGGAGAATATTCGGGCTTATCAGTTTGATTATGCTGGTTTGAGAGTAATTTGGGATAAAGTGTTGAGTGGAGATGCTAAGAAATCATTACTTGATTCTAATGGTGTTTTAAGGATGAAGTCGAGTTTGTGTGCCATGAGTGGGTGATTTAGTAAGGTTGATCTTAGAGGAGGCTCATTTTTATAGGTACTCCATTCATTTGGAAGTGACCAAGATGTATCATGATTTAAGATAACACTACTGGTGGGGTGGTATAAGGAAGGGTGTAGCATATTTTGTAGCTCATTACCTATGTTATCTTCAGGTAAAGTTCGAGCATTTGAGGCCTTGTGGTTTGCTTCAGAGGTTACCCATTCTCGAATGGAAGTGGAAATGGATCGCTATGGACTCATTACTAGATTGCCTCATACTTCTCATGGTTCTGACAGTTTTGGGTCATTGTGGATTGATTGACCAAATCTGCTCATTTTATTCCTATTTAGGTTTCCTTCAATGCTAAGAAGTTGGCTTGTATATGTTCATGAGATAATTTGTCTCCATGGTGTACCAGTGTCTATTATCTTAGGTAGGGGTTCAGTTTTTACTCCTCACTTCTAAAAAACTATTCAGGAGGAGTTGGGTACCCGAGTTGATCTTAGGACCGCATTTCACCCTAGATCTATGGTCAGTTAGAGCGGACTATTCAAGTTTTGGAGGATATACTTTTCTTATGTGTTATAGACTTTATAGGTCAGTGGAGCATCATTTAACCTTGTCGGAGTTTGTGTATAATAATAGCTACTATTCAAGTATCAAGATGGCACTATTTGAGGTTTTACATTGTAGGCATTGTCGCTATCTGATTGGTTGGTTTGAGATTTTTGTGATTAGATCTCAAGGTATGGATTTTCTTCATAAGTCCTTGGATAGAGTTTGGGTCATTCAAGATAGACTTCGAGAGGCTGAGAGTAGGCAAAAGCATTATGCAGATCATAAACTTTGTGCCTTGAGATTTAGTGTTGGTGATAGAGTGATCTTTCGTGTATCACCCATGAAGGGCGTGATGAGATTTGGAAAGAGAAGCAAGCTTAGCCCCAAGTATATCAGGTTCTTTGAAATTATTTGGATTATTGGGGACGAGTTAGAACTACCCTCAGATTTTTTAGCTGTTCATCCAGTTTTTCATGTATCAATACGACATCATCTTTTGGATGAGTCTCATGCCATTCGTCCGAACACGATCCAGTTAGATGAGAGGTTGTCCTTTGTTGAGGAGCCAATCTCTATTGTAGCCAGAGATATTAAGCGATTGTGCTCTAGAGATATTTTAATGGTTAAGGTTTAGTGGAGACACCGATCTGTAGATGAGGCTACTTGAGAAGTCGAGTCCGACATGCATAGCAGTTATCCCCAGCTTTCTGTTGATTCAGGAATTTCTCTTACCTTTAGTTCAAGGACGAACTAGATTCTTAGTACCGGATATTATAAGGACTTGATTCTATGAACTTTTTCTTTTTATGTGTGTTAACTATTTTTCCCCTTCTCATGGTTTCTATCTATTGTTCTGGGATGTAGGGATGGTTGGCATGATTCTCAATGTGATCTGAAATAAATTGTGCGAGTTGGTGGTTTTGAGAGGTTAGAAAGCCATTATAGTTGACTTCAGTTCATATTTGTTGTTTGATATGTCGGATGGTGGAATGAACTGTGTTAGTAGATTTGGAGCGTTGATTTTGTGTTTCTAGTGTGGTTGGTTTAATTTCATGCCTTTTGGATCTCATTTCGACCATTAATTCAGAAATTAGTGAATTTGGGTGTCTCGGGCTAATTTTGTGAAAATAATCTCTTTTTAAAAATCTACTGTCGTCATTGAATCTAGAACTTTGAATTAAGTCTAGTAGCATATTTTTTTTCCTTCATGGGATTTTGAATAAATCTTGAGGGGTTGATGGACAACTTTACAACTGAACAAATTCTTGATACAGCTACCAATCTAGTGCATCAATTTTAGTGATGAAGGGACTGCTAAAGCGATAGCTGCTTAAGTGGCCTATGCACCGCTTTAGCGGACCCTGCCAGTCTGGGAAACTACCACTAAAGTGGACACTTGACCACTTTAGTGGACACCACTTTAATGGTCACCGCTTTGCCGGTAGGAGACCGTTTTAGCAGCCCAATGCAATTGGGCTGGACCGCTTAAGTGGTCAACCATGCTTTAGCGGTCATAGCTGGGAGAATATAAAAATCCTTCTTCTCAAGTTTTCTTCCAATTTTTGAGACTTTGAGCTTCAGGTTAAGAGATTTTTGGACGACTTCTTACATTTTCAAGCTTGGATATGCTCCAAATCACTATTTTAATTATTTTACTTTGATTATGTCATCTGGAATCCTTTTAAATTGTGATTTCAAATTGAGAATTAGGGATTTTTGGCTCGGAAGGCCTAAATGGTATTTCTTCAATTTAAACCCTATTTCTATCCCCTTTTCACTTGGGTTTTCTCTATGGCTTTCTTAATCATGGGTAAAGTTTTTATAAAAAATTTGATTTTACCCTTTTATTTTGAAAATTTGTTTTAACCTTGACTTGAAAATAAGAAATATGAGCATCGTCGGTTTGCTTTTAATGCGTAGATTCTATATTTGTATATTTTAGTTGATTTTGAGGTCGTTCAAGAGAGAAAATCTCTACACCAAAGGGCTTAAAGTAGGTTATGGCTTAACTTTCTTCACACTAGGTTGGGTAGTTAATATATATATAAAAGCATGTTATGTATATGGGTAGTAATCATGGAAAATGTATCTTAATGATATTATTATTGTTGTGTGCCTGTGTAGGGGCTTGTATTATTATTGTTGGTGCCTTGAGATGGTAATTACTAGGTGTTGTCTCAGTAGGGTCTTTATCTGATATTGTTGGTCTTTCATAAGCATTGATTGCTTTTTTCTGATAGAATTACCCAAGTTGGGGGATTATGTGATATTAGGATGCCTTACATGCATATTTATTCCATTGGTACATTGCTTATATTAAATCCTGGATGATTGACATATTGAGTAGATTTTGAGCTCACTCGTGTGTATATTGAATGAATTTGAGATCTTCATACTGTTTTAGTTGAGAGCATTACATCTTTATATCACACTTACATTCATGATACATTGGTACCATTGAGCAAACACTCATTTTGACAGAAAAGAGATACTTTTATAAAACTCTCTGTCGTAGCCCACGAGTCGGAGATGAGATATGGATGTTGAGATTGGGATTGAGTATTGAGAAAGTATATGGATTGAATGTCACGATCCGATTTACGAGTCATGATGGCACCTACTAACAAACAATAGTAGGTAAGATAAAAACATAACCCAGAGCTAACGCAATGGGTTAATTCGGTTGGAAATACCAACATAGGCAAAATTCAAGAACTCAAATTATAATTAGGCAAGGTGTTCTAAATAAATAAACAACCAAATAAGATACCAATCCCACGATCAGGTAGAGTTAGTATAAGAGCATCTAGCAATCATAGTATACAAACCAAGTATCTAGAATAGTCAATACATCTATCTTAAAACAAAAGACTGAATAATAAAGATAGAAGGAAATAGCGGACTCAAACTCCAAGAGCTCACCCTATCTATGGAAATCAATCACCTTACGAACAACAATCTACAATGGAAACTAGATCTGCACCCAAAAAGGTATAGAAATATAGATGAGTACTAAAATAAGGGGTACCCAGTAGGCATCATCAGCTGATTTGAGCTAAATCATGATATAGGAATGATAGAATGCAAGATAACATAACTAAGTTAAGTACAAAATTGAACCTGAATTATCTCCATCATCACTGTACATGAATAGTGCATAAATCGAGATACTAATGATAACATAACGTAAAAAATCAAGCACAAGCAAACATAACTACAAAATTGGTTCCCATACACCAATTGGTGTAGAATAATTAAGAACTCGTCACATCTTTTGATTTGACTGGTGATTACACTCAAGAGAAGAATAGTCTAAGTATGCATCATTTACAACTAGCCTCATCATCATTTAATAGTCATTCCATAATTTTCGTTATTCGGCACTATGCCATCACCTAGCAACACGCCAACATATTCCATAATTCACAAATTACCAATTAGCCACCAATTGTCCACTAAGCACCATTTATTTACTTGTCACCCCATTACAATTATACATCACTTTATCATTTCAACATGTCATAGTAAATACCCAAACTCGACCCGATAATATATATAGACAATACCCAGAATTGAACCATTATAAAATAAGCAATACCCGAATTTGAACCAATCTTAATATATACATCATAATCATCATAAGTTGTATCATCAATAGCATAAAAATCGCATGACCAATAGGTTTCAATCCTCACAATTACCAACATAACCATGAAGTTTTAAGATTCACCACTATTACCTCAATATGCATTCCCAAAAGCCCCCAATAGTGTGAAGTACCACCAAAGGTAACATCCGTTAAATCCTAAAGTGGGTTAAGACTCCACTTCTAATCCTCGAGTTCCATTTTTAGGCAAATTTCTACCCGAACTAGGCTTAAGGTATCTAAATCCACTTTTAGATGTCAACAAGCCTCAATTATCCCTACGATATGGAATTCACCTAAAATAAGAACAACTAGGTCAATTATGCCTAATTAGAGTAATCTAAGATGTCCTCATACTGAACATGAAGAATGAAGTCTACTTCACCAAAAGCATAAGGGAACAATCTAAATGTTTCAAGCTTATGGTATTCAACTAGCCTAAATCTCTTAACTAACCCGAAGTCTTGCATTCCATTAATCAACACCTAAAACCCATTCTAAATCCAACACAATATCACAAATATATTATGAAGTAGCTTAATCTAACAAGGGTTTAAACCTAGCCTACCTCGACACCGAAGAAAGCTCAACGAACTGCTAAACCTTTGTTTTTCCCTTACGAGAAGCCTCATCAAGATGCCAAGCTATAAAAAACACATTCTACTCATAAATACAAGAACATCGATAACCATATTGCACCACTGTGCTTCATCCAAAAATGATATCAAAAGTCCATATGGGTCTCAGTTATGGAAATCACATTTTCGATACCAACCTAACGTTCATACATGATTAAGGAATCATAACCCTTAAGAATGAGTGAAAACCAAGCTAATTTGGGGCCTAAATCAAGACCTAAAGGTTTTGGGGTTTTGAGAATTAAGTTAAGAAATTTAACCAAGAAAAGGGTGAATTCTTACCTTGAATCCGGTGAAAATCACTAAAATAGATGTTAATCAGCTCCCAAGTCACCTACAAGTCTCAATTTTAAGAGTTATCACTCTTTAGGGTTTTTTCTCTCAAGGTATGGATGAAGAATGGTCTAATTTATGACATAAGGGATCTATTTGTACCCCATCTAGGAAATCAAATATCGCTAACGCGACCAGCAGTGTGCGATTGCACTATTTTGGCAATTGCACAAGCAGACACGATGGCCACTCCTCTACCGTGATCGCATCATCTCCTCTGCCAAGGATACCACAATAGCAGCCCATGGCTGGTGATCGCCGCTGCACTATATAGCAGCTGAGACTTATAAACAAGTCTCCACCAACTTCTTGGGATTCATTCTGAATCCCTATGTGCAAACAAACTTTGTAATTACACTAAATTCGATGTTTCAAAGGCGATGACACAATTGGATTTTCCATCCGAGATCATTTCAACCAAATGTGGGTCCCATGCAAAATTTTCAATTTCTATAACTTCTGATCAATAGGTTGAAATGAGCTCGAGTGCATCAGGACCCATACCAGAGGTCTACCTAGCCTAAAATTGATATTTCGGAGCTGCTGCGCAGTCAAAATTTACATACGAGATCATTTTACTGAAGTTTTATCCCAGTGGCCATTTGGAACCAGCAAAGACTTCTAAACAAGGGATTGGTTCTAAAAAACAAACGAACTACTCGATAATCGAACTATCATTCCTAGAAAGTCATAAATGACTTGAGGCAGCTATGGAAAATATCTAACGGTGAAAAGAAGCAAAAATATAAAAAATAACCTAAAGGGTCATTATAATATCCACTAATAAAGGAACTTTTGTCCCCAAAAGTTAAAAATTAGGATATACCTAAAGTCTCAAAGAGGTGAGGATACTGGTCCCACATCTTGCTCTCGATCTCCCAAGTAGCCTCCTCCACTGGTTTGTGCCTCTACCGAACCTTAACTAAATGAATCTCTCTAGTGCGCAATTGCCTCACATCACCAGCCAATATAAGCACAAGCTCTACTGTAAAGGTCAAATGCTCACCCAAATAGATTGAGTCTCATCTAAGCACATGAGATATATCAGAAATATACACCGCAACATAGAGACATGGAAAACTGGATGAACAACAACAAAATCTAGAGGTAGAGCTAACTCATAAGCCACCTCACCAGTTGCACGAAGAATCTCAAAAGGGCCAATATACCCAGGAATGAGCTTTCCCTTTCTTCCAAACCTCATTACACCCTTTATGGGCGATACACAAAGGAATTCATGATCACCAATTCCAAATATCAAGGCAAAAAGCCTACAATCTGCATAGGCCTTTTTTCTACTCTAAGCTGCTCTCAATCTATCTTGAATCACCCTAAATCTATATAATGACTCTTGAAGTAGATTAGTACCACAAGGCTAATCTCAAAAGTCTCAAACCATCCAATCGAAGAATGACATCTCCTACCATACAAAGCCTCAAAAGGCATCATCTCAATACTCGAATGATAGTTGTTACTATATGCAAACTTTGTCAAGGCTAAGTGTTCCTCCCACTGGCCCCCAAAATAAATAACACAAACTCGAAGTATATCCATAAGGACCTGAATAATCCACTCGGACTGGCCATTGGTCTGCGGATAAAAGGCTGCACTAAGATCCACCTGAGTGCCCAACTCCTTCGAAAAGGCTCTCCGAAATCTCGAAGTGAACACAAAACCATAATTTGAAATAATAACAATGGGCACACCATGCAATCAGACTATCTCCCGAACATAGATATGGGCTAAACTCTCAGCACTAAAGGACATCTGAATAGGAATAAAATATGCTAACTTGGTCAAACAATCTGCAATAACCCAAATACCATTGAAACTATGGGATGTATGAGTCTAACCACTAACAAACTCCATGGAAATCTATTCCCATTTCCACTCAGGACTGGGTAACCTTTGAGTCAAATGACCTAGTCATTGATACTCGACCTTTACTTGTTGATAGCATAGGTAATGAGCAACAAAGTCTACCATATCTTTTTTCATACCACTCCACCAATAATGTTACCTCAAATCTCAATACATATTGGTCGTGCTGGGGTGAATGGAATAGCTAGAGCTATGAGCCTTATGCAAAATCAACTGAACCAAGCCATCGATCTTTGGAACATAAATGTGACCATCAAATCTCAAAACACCTTTTAAATCTATGATGACCCTCTCAAACTCACCACTTAACACCATGAAGGAAGTAAAGCTTGCTATCCTCAAATTGGCAATCTTATATCTGCTCAAATAGTGAAAAACTTGCCTCCACACTAGCCAAAATCCTTCTACGGTCCAAATTATCAAGGAAAACTATCAAGTTGGCTAAGGATTGAATATCATGTGCCAACGGACTCTGAGAAACTAAAATACAAGCCAAGATACCCATACTCATGCCTTTCAACTCAATGCATTAGGTACTACATTTGCCTTTCCTAGATGATAGAAGATGGAAATATCATAGTCCTTAAGCAACTCCATTCAGTGACACTGTCTAACATTAAGCTCCCTTTAGATCATAAGATGTTAGAGACTGCGATGATTAATGAAAATCTCATAATTCACACCATAAAGATAATGCCTCCAAATCTAAAGTGCAAAAACTACAGTCTCCTACTTTAAATCATGAGTAGGGTAGTTGCGCTCTTGCACCTTAGGTTATCTAGAAGCATAAGTAATAACATGACCCTACTGCATTAATACACAACCCAAAACAACACTAGATGCATCATAAAACACGGTGAATCCCTCACCCTCAACAGGAAGAGCTAAAATAGAAGCTAAAGTAAGGAAATCCTTGAGCTTTCCAAAGCTCAAATCACACTTCTTGAAACATTAGAAAGGAACATCATTCTAAGTCAATCTATTCATAGGAGTTGAAATAGTAGTAAAACCCTCGATGAAGCCTCTATAATAACCTGTCAAAGCATTGAAGCTACGAACCTCAGTCAGAGATATAGCTATATCCCAATCACGAATCACCTCAATCATGGTTAGTTCTACCATAATCCCATTCTTAGACACCTCATGCCCAAGGAATATTACCGACTCAAGCCAAAACTTACACTTGGAGAACTTAGTGAAAAGCACATGATCCCTCAAAGTCTGGAGCACTATCCTCAAATATTGTGCATGCTTCTCTCAACTCATTAAATACATAAAGATGTTATCGATGAATACAATCACAAAGGAATCCAAATAAGGCCCGAATACTCAGTTCATAAAATCCATGAATGCGGCTGGGGAATTAGTCAACCCAAATGACATCACTATAAACTTATAATGATCATAACGGGTCCTAAAGGCTATATATAAAATATCCTCAGACCGAATCCTCAATTGATGATAACCAGATCTCAAATAAATCTTAGAAAACACGACTGCACCCCAAAGTTGGTCTAATAAATTATCAATGCAAGGCATAGGATGATAATTCTTAATCGTCACCTTATTAAGCTTCTTATAATCAATACACATATACATATACCCATCTTTATTCTTCACAAACAAAATAGGAGAACCCCAAGGAGACACACTTGGTCTAATAAAACCCTTACCAAGAAGATCCTAAAGCTAAGAATTCAATTTCTTAAGGTCGGCAGGATCCATATGGTAAGGTGCCATAGAAATAGGTCGGGTGCTAGGCTCGAGATAAATAGCAAACTTAATCTTAAGGATAGGGGAAGTACAAGGAAGTTTGGCCGAGAACAAATCAAGAACTCGCAAAAAACAGGAATAGAGTCAAGCAATGGACTCTCCACACTAGTATCATAAATATAAGCGAGATCAGACTCACAACCCCTCAAAATAAGCCTTCTAGCATGAACATAAGAAATAATCCTCGTCGGCTCACGGATAAACACTCTCTTCCACATAATTAGGAGTAAACCGAGCATGGCTAAGATAAAAGTCTTGGAAAAATAATCCATGATTGCATAATAGTCAGAAAACCAGTCCATGCCCAGAATTATATAAAAATCCACCATATCTAGAATAATAAGATCAACATAATTATCAACATCGCTAACAGTCACAACACATAATTTGAATACTCGAACCACTACTAAAGAATCACCTATGAAAGTAGATACATGCAATGGAAAAGATAATAAATCATGGCATAACTCCAACTATGGTGCATAATAAGAAGAAATATAAGAATAAGTGGATCCTAGATATAACACTTTGGGTTTTGAACCTTATAAAATTACCTGAAATTCTGGTCTTTGGACCCAATATGACTCAATGGTACGATCTGTATATTGGGGTATAGATGGTAAGTTCCAGTCGTATACTGACTAGTGTTGGGTGGTGGGATAGATTTTGGTTACTAGAATAAGTACAACTTAGGGGTACGAGTTGTATTGGCGTTTACAGATGGTTTGGTTCCTTAATTTAATCAAGACTTGGTTACATGGGTTAGATTAGAGTATGATTGGATCACCGTGAGCCATAAGACAAGGTACGAGTCATACCATATGGTGTACAATGTTTGAATCTTCCTTGAGCTTAAATCTGGCTAAGGTACAGATCGTATGTAGTCAATACGACTTGGTTGGATGAGTTGTATGATGGACAATGTTGAATTAAAGGGTTGAGTTTAGTATACAGGTAAAGGATATCAATCATATTGGAGGGTACAACTCATGTGGGTCAGTCGTACTCTTGTGATGGGAATTTGGTGCAACATAAGTGGGGGTATTCTAGATATTTCCCCACTTCCTAATAAGGTCCCACGACTTCTAACCTACTTAGGAGGTTATTTACCCTACTATACCATTCATTAACACTTAGAATCTTTTCTAAAACACTCCATAATTCTCTCAAAAGCTTTTGGCAAAGGAAGCTAGGGTTTCACCTAAATGATCAATTTAGGGGTTGTCTTGATGATTTCTTTCTATCATTATCTTAATTTAAGGCATGTACTCTTCCCTCATTGTTAATTTTATCTAAAGGCATGGTTTTTATAAATGTTTTCATTACTTTCATTGATTGTATGATTATGGTTTTCAAATATGATTTGGGGGCTTTGATATTAAATGATTGTTTATGGTTTTTCATGGTTTTAAATATGCTTGTATATGCATTAATGTTGGTTTTGATAACTGGATTACATGGGAATAGTTTAATGGCAATTGGAATTGGTTTTGGTCATATTATGCCCCTAATGTGTCTGACAAAATGCTTATAAAGATATGTTTGTTGCATTGACTACTTCTAATAGAAATCTTGCTTGTTTTAAAACTTGGTAAAGGAATTATGCATGGTTTAAATAGCTTGGAATGGTAAATGGATAATATTTATGCTTGAGTGGCACATGAAATCCCCCAAGTGGTTTAACATGGTAAATAGAAGGGCACTTGAAAGTCCCCTTAAAACTCTATATGGTAGGCTATGGATAATACTTGCAAGTAAGGATTGGTATGATGATACCAATATTAATGGCCTTAGTTAATAAATGGATAATGGTTTGGTTATTTGGAAATTGTCTTTAATTGGGAAATAATGGCAGGATGTGTAGCAAAGTCATGGAAGGCGGAGGTCCCCGAAAAATTTTCAATATGAGTTTAGTCTTGGTGACTGTGTGCATGATTTCAAACTATATTTGGGAGATGTACTAATCATCCCAAGGTTTTTTTCCCTGGTCGTATAGCTATACGCACTGAGGCCTTTTCAACAAGGAGAGTTGGACTCATATAGCCCATGAGTGGTTTAGGATGACAAAACTACACAGTGTAGGTAAAGGTTTTAAAAGCATGTTAAACCTGGTCACTTGTCCTAGCATGATTATATATAAATATAGATGTATATTTGTGTGTATATGGATGGTTTTACTTGGTTTTATAAATAGTGTTATTTTATCTTACCCATAGATCATGCTAGTGGTTACTCACTAACCCCGTTTACTAGAGGTTGTATACCCACGCTATGCAGGAACCAGTCGTTCTACTTCTCTTACATAGTGATTGACTCAGGGATCAGTATTTAGACTGAAGTGGTGAGCTTCCATCCTTTCAGAAGGCTCCATTTCATATTATGAATATTTCTAGACACTTTGATTTTATTTTGGATATTGGTTTTGGCTATGGTTGGGGGTATGTTCCAACCTTCATTACTCTTTTGGGTAGAGGCTTTATATTACTTATATGGGTTGGAATGGGTGGGATCGGCATTGATGTCAACATTGGCATTGGAATAAGCTCAAGGGAAGATAGAATTGGATGATATTATTGGTTGTTCTATCCTATTTCATTTTGGGATTAATTATATTATATTTCGGTACATCCTTGGTTATGGTCTTGTTTATGGCCCTTAATTTTGTATGGTTTGGTTTGGTTGGATTATTGGTATGGAATAGTTGGACTCGATTGGGTCGGTCACAGTTGTGATCTATTCCCAGAGTCTTTATATGAGCTGTTACACTGTCTTTTTACATGCTCAAAATTTATCCAACTCAGGGGAGGCGGCTAAAGGTTAGGCTGGGTAACGAGGGTGGTCTCTGGTCTTAGTCAGACATGGGATGACCATTACGACAAGGCCCCATGGTGGGTCGTGTCAAGTTGGCATGCTCCTAATTTAGTGGCTGACATGTGGTCAAGGGTGAGAAAGTTTTCTTCTAGGTTAAATTAGGATTTGATTTTCGAGAGCAAGACTTTCTTGGTGGTTAAACATATGGACATCTCTAGGTTGACTGTTCATATGCAGCAGGAAGAGAATGAGAAGAGAAAAAAGGTAGAGTTTGGAGATAGGCAGGGTAAGAGGAGTAGGTTTCCTGACTAAGTAGGTGCTCAGTCTCAGGGTGGTCGAGATACTGGAAAATGGCAGAAAAAAGTGGGGGATTTCTGGTTTCTACTCTTCTGCTAGTGCTCCTTACCAGTCTAGAGATAGGCGTCATCATGGTGGTGAAAATTTTCAAGTGTTGGGTATCCAATCTCAAGCAAGCGGAGCTCAGGCAGTTTCTTCATGCTCTTTTTATCGGTTCTATGGTCGTACTCATCGGGGTTATTGCAATAAAGAAAAGGACAAATGATTCAAGTGTGTTCAGGCAGGCCATTGGCTCAGGGATTATATGATTAATAAGGTTGTTACGGGGGCGAATAAGATTTTTATGGCTTTATCTTCTTCTCCTACACCTGGTGGTGTTGCATCTACTTTTGTTAATGCTCCTGGTTCTAGTATTGGTCAGAATAGGTTGTATGCTCTAGTGTCTCGACAGGAATTTGAGGCATTACCTAATGTCATTACTGGTATGTTACAACTTTTCTTTCGTGACGTATATTATTTGCTTGGTTCAGGGTCCACTCTCTCCTATGTGACTCCTTATGTGGATGTATTTTTTGGTTTCGATCCAAAAGTTATTTTAGATCCTTTTTCTATTTCTACCCCAATAGGT
Source organism: Capsicum pubescens (assembly GCA_030864215.1). Lineage (NCBI taxonomy): Eukaryota > Viridiplantae > Streptophyta > Magnoliopsida > Solanales > Solanaceae > Capsicum > Capsicum pubescens. Next base: position 149,299,519 of record CM061547.1, read on the forward strand.
GACTCATTATTAGTAAGAGAGTCTATAGGGGGTGTGGTATTTATTGGTAGCAAGCAGACCTTTGTATAACTATTTAAGTTGGATATGGTGGATTTCAATATCATTCTGGGTATGGTTTGGTTGCACTCTTGTTATGCATCCTTGGATTGTCGGACCCATAACATTATATTTAGATTCCCTGGTGAACTGGTTATAGGATAATATGAAGCTGCATAGGGTGCCTGTTTTGATTATTTCAGATCGTGGAACGCAGTTTACATCTCACTTCAGGTGATCTTTACAGAGAGAGTTTGGGACCAAGGTGAGTCTGAGTACTTTTTTCCATTCGAAGATGGATGGGAAATCAGAGAGAACTATTCAGACATTGGAGGATATGCTTTGGTCCTGTGTGATTGATTATGGTGGCAATTTGATTGAGCATCTACCTTTGGTGGAGTTTTATTACAACAATAGCTATTATTCTAGTATTGGTATGGCCCCTTTTGAGGCATTGTATGGTAGGAGGTGTAGATATCTTATTGGTTGGTTTAAGCTTGGTGAGGCAGACATGTTTGCTCCCAATTTGGTTTACTAGGCTATGGAGAAGGTGAATGTGATTTGGGATAGGCTTAAGGCAACCCAAAGTCATCAAAAGTCCTATGTGGATGTTAGGCGTAGAGACTTGTAATTTGAGGTTGGGGATAAGGTTTTCCTCAAGGTATCTCCCTTTAAGAGAGTAATGCAGTTTGGTAAGAAGGAGAAGCTCAGTCCCTGGTATGTGGGTCCTTATGAGATTTTGCGAAGAATTGGTAATGTTGCGTATTAGCTAGAGTTGCCTTCTAGATTGAACTTGGTTCATATGGTCTTTCATGTTTCTATGATAAGTAAGTGCATTAGTTATCCTTCTTCAGTTGTTCCTTTGGAAGTATTGGGTCTCACAGATCCCTGGTCTTATGAAGAGGTCCCAGTTGAGATCTTGGATAGGAAGGTATGTCTGTTGCGGACCTAGGATGTGGCTTCAGTTAAGGTTCTTTGGAGGAACCATAAGGTGGAATAAGATACATGGGAAGCAGAGGAGGATATGAAGTTAAAATATCCGCATTTATTTTCTGCTCCTGGGATTTGTGCGGAAGGTATGTGTCTTCAACACATCTTTTGTTTTATGAGTTTATTAAAGGAAAGAATAATATCTTTGCCTTTTTGTTTTTAAACTTTGTTAAAGATTAGGAATATATATATTTGATAATGTAGATGACTCATGTGTGTGGTTACCACTGCCTTGTTCGTCATTCGGGGATGAATTTTTCTAGTGGGAGAGACTATAACACCCTGGGTTTTGACCCTTAGAAAATTTCTTGAAATTCTGATCTCTGGACCCAATACAACTCGAGGGTACGAGTCGTATGTTGGGGTACGGATGGTTAGGTCCAGTCGTATACTGACCAGTGTTGGTTGGTGGGATGGATTTTGGTTACTAAAATAAATACAACTTAGGGGTACGAGTCGTACTGGTGCTTACGGATCATTTGGTTCCTTAATTTAATCAAGACTTGGTTACAAGGGTTGGATCAGAGTATAAGTGGCTCACCGTGATCCATATGCCAGGGTACGAGTCATACCATGGACTCGTATGGTGTACAGTGTCTGAATCTTTCTCAAGCTTAAATCTAGCTAAGGTGTAGATGAAGGGTACGGATCGTATGTTGTCAATACAACTTGATTGGATGAGTCGTATGTTAGATAGTGTTGGATCCAAGAGTTGAGGCTAATAAACGAATGGAGAGTATGACTCATGTGGGTCAGTCGTACCACTGTGATGGGATTTTGGTACAACTTAAGTAGGGATATTCTGGATATTTCCCCACTTCCTAATAAGGTCCCACGACTTCTAACCTACTTGGGAGGTTATTTACCTTATTATTCTATTCATTAATACTTAGAAACTATTCTAAAACACTCCATAATTCTCTCAAGAGAATTTGGGCAAGGAAAGCTAAGGTTTCAACTAAAGGATCAATTTGGGGCTTGTCTTGGTGATTTCTTTTCGTCATCATCTTGGTTTAAGGAATGTTCTCTTCCCTCATTGTTAATTTTATCTAAAGGCATGGTTTTTATGAATGTTTTCATGACTTCATTGATTGTACAATTTTGCTTTTCAAATATGATTTGGGGTTTTTTTATATTAAATGGTTTGTTATGGTTTTTCATGGTTTTAATTATGCTTTTATATGAACTAATGGTGGTTTTAGATAATTGGATTTCATGGAAATGGTTTAATGGTAATTGGAATTGGTTTTTGTCATATTATGCCCCCAATGTGTTTGACAAAATGCTTATAAAGATATGTCCATTGCATTGACTACTTCTAATGGAAATATTGCTTGTTTTAAAACTTGGTAAAGGAATTATGCATGGTTTAAATGGCTTGGAATGGTAAATGTCTAATGGTTAAGTTTGAGGGGCACATGGAATCCCCCAAGTGGTTTAACATGGTAAATGGAAGGGCACTTGAAAGTCCCCTTAAACCTCTATATGGTTGGCTACGGAAAATACTTCCAAGTAAGGATTGGTATGATGATACCAATATTAATGGTGTTGGTTAATAAATAGATTTGGTTATTTGGAAATTGGTTTTAATTGGGCAATAATGATGAGATGTGTAGAAAAGCCGTGAAAGGTAGAGGTCTGGAAACTCATATTTGCCGATATGAGGTTGGTCTTGGCGACCGTGTGCATGATGTCACACTATATTTGGGGGATGTACTAGCCATCCCAAGGTTTTATTCCCTAGTTGTATGTCTACAGCACTGGTCCCTTTCAATAGGGGAAGTTGAACCCATATATCCCGTGGGTGGTTTAGGATGGCAAAGCTGCAAATGCAGGTAAAGATCTTAAAAGCATGCTAAACCCGGTCCCTTTTACCGGCATGGTTACACACACACACACATACATATATATATATATGGTTGTGTGATTATGGATGGTTTTACTTGGTTGTATAAATGGCATTATTTTATCCTTACTCTGAGATCATGCTAGCGGTCACTCGCTAACCCCATCTACTGGTTGTTGTATACCCATGCTACGTAGGAACCTATTGTTCTACTCCTCCCATGTAGTGATTGACTAGGGAATCAGCATTTGGACTGAAGTAGTAAGCTTCCATCCTTTCAGAAGGCTCTATTTCATACTATGGATATTTCTAGACACTTTAATTTTATTTTGGATATTGGTTTTGGCTATGGTTAGGGGCATGTCCTAACCAGATTTCATTACTCTTTGGTTAGAGGATTTATGGTACTTCTATGGGTTGGAATGGCTGGGATCGATATTTATAACACCCCGATTTGCTAAACCGGAACGCTACACGATGCTCATGACCCCGAAGGACCACAAGCCAACCCATGACTGATATTTGTACCTGTATACTGCATAAAATACTGAATAATGCGGAAACATGCACTAAAAGGACATAAGGTTCAATACTGAACATAACTTGGATGAGATAACATCTGTGGATAAATACAATACCCAAAACAAAACTGTAAACACTGAAGTCTGAAACATAATAGTCTGCATCTAGTCTAAAAGCCTCTACTATTTGAATAATCTGAATAAGGAGTTGATGGGACATGTACCCAACTAACTCAAACTAATAACTAATCAATGAAATAGTGGAGAAATAATCATGTCCTTGAAGGATGAGGACTCACTTCTATTCTGACTGCTGAGACTGGAATCTACTGCTGATCTGGAACTCTTGTCTCTGAACCTATGGTGTAACATAAAAAGAAAGCACCATAGTGCAAATGCGTCAGTACAATGGAATGTACTGAATATACATGTGAGGTAGGCTAATGCAAGGGTTAACATGCATGAATAATGCTAGCTGACTGTCTAACATGAATGCGAGAATGCATACATAAATACGTAACTATAACTAACACTGTGATATCATGATTACTGAATCTGAATACTGATGACATGACATACTAATAACTGATATAACTGATAGCATAAATAGTTGTATCTGAATATAACTGAAAACATGGGTGACTGTATATGACAGTCCTAAATCTGATGGAACAATCTGAGTTTCTTACTGTATCTGAGTCAACTATATCTGACAGTCTGGAATGTGAAAAACTATCTGAGTTCTTTTACTGAGACTGGAATTGAAACTGTAGGAGGTAGTATTTAACTAACATGCCATTGTTATGCCATTATGGCTGAGTTGGGGTCCAATCTGTAACCCCAATTGGAATGGTGTCAATACCGCGCCACTGGTAAGGACAAGCTGTGGGCGACCTTTATCTGATAGTGTCCCCAAAAGAGAATGGTGGGTCCCTTATCTGACAGTTCTTATCCACCTCATCAACCCTCATCGGACAGTGTTAATGTCTCAACCTATGCTAGCTACATAGTTCTGGAATGCAAGGATGACTTCTAAGGATCACACCCTCATCTGATAGTGTGTGTCCCCATCCTTGGGTTCACTCGGTGCTAATTCCTACTCCCATCTAAATGGATACTGAATATGATTTAATGAACTAAACATGAGCTGAGTTACTGAATTTCGTTGACTGACGAAATACTACTGATATCTGACAACTGACTGAGTCATGAGATCATGGAGATTTTTCCTGAGTCATAAGACTATCTGAAGTCTAAGGATTCATAGGTTGACTGAGAGTATCGTGAAAACATGACATGGCTCTAGGTACACAGCTAATGTTTCGGGTACAAGTACCCCCAGGACTCGACGGAAGGAAACTAACCAAGCATGACTTACTTAAATACATAATAATCATCATAATACACTTACTGAAGCATTTCATCAAACATGTGATAGGCATAAGCTTGTACGTATATGGGGATTTCATGATATCATGCTAATTAGAAATTTTCCCTTCATCTAGGCATTCAACCAAACACATAGTAGGCATAGAATGTGTAAACAACATCATACAACAATTAACTGTCGTGATTCAATTTCAATTTAATTATTCAAGAGTTTAGTCCTAGGGTTTCATGAACCTATACCATTACAAATCAACCCATATGGAATTTAACACTCATTCATGGAATACAATTCAATTACTCATTATCAACATGAACAAAAGCAGCCTAATCATGAACTTCATAAGAAAATCCATAACTTGAATTTAGAAAAGGGATTCTTGGGCTTCATGGATGAAAGGAGTCCATGAATGAACACTATGCATACCTTAGTTCGTGATTTCGTGAAGATTGATGGTGAAACCTTCTTGAATTTGAATCCCCAATAGAAACCTTAGCTTATTCTTGAGACAAACTTGAGAGAAAATAGTATACTTTGGGTGAAGAATAGCTAAATCACGTGTTATTGCGTTTAAATAGGGGTAGGAAATTGACCTTTTTAACCCTGGACGCGTCATTTAATTTCTGTAAAATTTTCCCAAACTGGGCCCCTGGCGCGATGCAGAGTTATTGCTCCATGTCACTGGAAATTGACAATTGAGAAATTGAGGGATGGAGCGACGCAGAGCCATCGCGTTGCCCCTTCCTTCATGACCTGGAGCTTTGGCGTGACGCGGGGGAAATCGCGTTGAGACACTGGAAAAAGGACAATTCTGAATTTAAGTGTTGGCGCGACGCGCCATAATCTCAAACACTTACTGGAAATTTCCAAATGTCATTTCCTCTTGTGGCACGGCGCGCCACTGACAAATATGGCGTTGTTTTATGATGGAAACTTGAAATAGTCATAACTTCTTACCCGGTTATTAGATTTAAGCCAATCATATATCGATGGAAAGCTTATTGAATTTTCCACATGATGAAAAGTGAAAATCATAAAAAATACCATATGTATAAATATAAATTCATATTTCAAAGGAATTCTAACATCCTTAAGATAATTTCCAGCTAAGAAAAGACACGGGTATTACAATATCTCTCCCTTGAGAACATTCGTCCTCAAATGAGACTGACTGTAAGGGGAAATAATAAGCTGAAGATGAACTGAACATGGATAACTTGAACATGATCTCATGACTGACAAGCTGAACATAGCATACTGAACATGCATATTTGATGCATGTGTAACTGATTCATGAATGCATGACTGAATGTTCCGAGGAACCAAGTTTCTCACAATGAGAATGCATTTCTGATGCATAATTATATAACTGAGCTAATACATGAATGCATGACTGAATATGCAATGGTAATTGATACCAAGTTTATACTGGGAACATGAACATAAAACTGAATACCAAGTTCATGATGAACACTGATTATGAAACTGAGTAAGTTTAAGGAGAACTGTTACCTTGAGCTTGATCTGAGTTGGCGAAGAAGAGGTGAGGATACTTGGTACGCATGTCTACTTTTGCTTCCCAAGTAGCTACCTCGACAAACTAATTTTGCCCAAGAACTTTAACTAGAGGGACTTCTTTGTTCCTCAATCTACGAGTCTGATAGTCTAAGATTTCGACTGGAATCTCTTCATAAGAGAGACTGTTCTGAACATCAATGCTCTGAATAGGGACTATGACTGGTGGGTCACCTATACACTTCTTGATCAAAGATACATGGAAGACTGGAAGAAATGAGGCTAGATCTGAAGGAAATTCGGGTTCATAAGCTACCTTACCGAAACAACTGAGAATCTTGAAGGGACCGACATATCGGGGACTGAGCTTTCCCTTCTTGCCGAATCTCTTCACTCCCTTCATGGGAGAGATATTTCGATAGACATGATCACCAACTTCAAACTCTAGATTTTTTCTACGAACATCTGCATAAGACTTTTGTCGGCTCTGAGCAGCCCGGAGTCTTTCTCTAATTAACTGGACTTTTTCTAAGACGTCAAATACTAAGTCAGGACCTACGACTGAAACCTCACTAACTTTGAACCAACCAATTGGATATCTACATCTCCTACCATAGAGAGCTTCAAATGGAGCCATCTGAATACTAGAATGATAGTTGTTATTATATGCAAACTCAATTAAAGGCAAGTGGTCATCCCAACTTCCCTTGAAATCAATTGCACATGCCCTAGGCATATCTTCTAAAGTCTGAATGGTCCTTTCTTCTTGACCATCTTTCTGAGGATGGAAGGCTGTACTGAGATGAACTTGGGTACCGAGACCCTTTTGGAATGCTTTCCAAAAATAAGAGGTAAACTGGGTACCTCTATCTGAGATAATGGACAACGGAACACCATGCAATCTGACAAACTCCTTGATATAGAGTTTGGCATAATCCTCAGCTGAATAAGAGGTATGAACTGGAAGAAAATGAGTTTATTTGTTCATTCTGTGTACAATAACCCAGACTGAATCATGCTGATGAAGAGTTCGAGGCAAACCCATCACAAAGTCCATGTTCACAACTTCCCACTTCCAAGTAGGAATACTGAACTCCTACAAGGACCCACTAGGCTTCTGATGCTCTATCTTAACTTGCTGACATGTAGAGCACTTAGCCACTAACTCTATAATGTCTCTCTTCATCCCACTCCACCAATAGATTTCCCGTAAGTTACGGTACATCTTTGTGGACCCTGGATGAATAGAGTAGCTCGCACCATGCGCTTCTGCAAAAATTCGCTGGATTAAGTCATCTACACCTGGAACATAGACATGACCCTGACAAAGCAAGACACCATCTGCCCCTTGGGAGAAAACCTCTACTTTCTGATCCTAAACTAACTCTTTCAACTTGACAAGGCTGGGATCTCTATCTTGCTTTTCTTTCACCTTGAAAACTAGAGATATTTTTGAACTACTCTGAACACATACACCAACCTATGAAGAATCGACTAAGCGAACGCCTAGTCTGGTAAGCTGATGGACTTATTGAGATAACTTCTTCTTACTATCCTCCACATAAGAAACACTACCCATGGATAGCCTACTAAGAGCGTCGGCCACTACGTTGGCCTTTCCCGAATGATAGAGGACACTCATATCGTAGTCTTTCAAGAGCTCTAACCACTTTCTCTGATAAAGATTAAAATCTTTTTGAGAAAAAACATACTGAAGACTCTTGTGATCTATGAATACATCTACATGAACTCCGTAGAGATAATGCCTCCAAATATTCAAGGCAAAGACTACGGCTTCTAACTCAAGATCATGAGTAGGATAATTCCTCTCATAGGGTTTAAGTTGTCTGGAGTCGTAGGCTATGACCTTACCACGCTGCATGAGGAAACAACCCAACCCTACTCTGTATACATCACATTATACCACGAACCCATATGAACCACCTGGAAGAGCTAAGACTGGGGCTGAGGTAAGTGGAGTCTTCAACTCCTGAAAACTCTTCTCGCAAGGGTCTGACCACTGAAACTTGACTTTCTTCTGAGTCAATCTAGACATAGGGGATGCAATAAATGAAAATCCTTCAACAAACCATCTGTAATAGCCAGCCAACCCCAAGTAACTCCTGATATCTGATGGAGAGATAGGTCTTGGCTAGTTTCTTACTGCTTCGATCTTTTGAGGATCAACTCTAATGTCATCACCGAAAATAATGTGACCAAGGAATACTACTGACCTTAGCCAAAATTCGGACTTACTGAATTTGGCGAATAGATGATGATCTCTGAGAGTCTACAGTACTGTTCTGAGATGGTCTGCATTATCGTTCTCAGTGCGGGAATAGACCAAAATATCATCTATGAAGACTATGACGAACATGTCCAAGTACTGCTTGAACACGCGGTTCATCAAGTCCATGAAAGTTGTTGGGGCATTGGTAAGACCAAATGACATGACTAAGAATTCAAAGTGACCATATCGAGTACGGAAAGTTGTTTTCGGAATTTCACTTTCTCTAACTCTGAGCTAATGATAGACGGATCTGAGGTCTATCTTATAGAAATAACTGGCACCCTAAAGTTGTTCAAATAAGTCATCGATTCTAGGAAGAGGATACTTGTTCTTGATCGTGACCTTATTGAGCTGACGGTAATCAATGCACATTCTGAGAGAACCGTCTTTCTTGCGCACGAATAATACTGGAGCGCCTCATGGGGAAACTTTAGGCCTGATGAATCCTTTATCTAAGATATCCTTCAACTATTCTTTTAATTCTCTAATTTCTGCTGGTGACATTCTGTATGGCAGAATAGAGATAGGCTGAGTATCTAGAAGAAGATCAATGTCAAAGTTTATTTCCCTTTTGGGAGGAATTCTTGGAAGATCTTCGGGAAAGGCATCTGAATATTCATTCTCTACTGGGACTGATTCAAGGCTGCAAGTTTTGGAACTAGTGTCCTTAACTTAAACAAAATAATAGGCATATTCTTTAGATATCATTTTCCTTGCCCGAAGGTAGGAAATAAGTTGACCCCTGAAAGCGGATACACTACCCTTCCACTCAAGGAAGGGTTCATTTGGAAACTGAAACTGGACTATTCTGTTTCTGTAGTCAATTGTGGCATAGCAGGAATGAAGCCAATCCATGCCGAGAATGACATCAAAATTAGTCTTCTCTAATTTGACTAAGTTTGCTGAAGTGACTTTCTGAAATATCATAACCGGGCAGTTCTTGTATACCCGCCAGGCTATGATGGTTTTGTCCACTAGGGTAGAGACTGAGAAGGGCTCTGCTAGAATTTCGGGACTGATTTCAAAATCAACTTCTATATAGGGAGTAACAAAAGACAAAGAAGCTTCTGGATCTAGCAAAGCATAAACATACACATGAAAGATCTGTAATGTACCAGTAACTACATCAGGAGAATTTTTCTGATCTTGTTGGGTCTGAAGAGCATATAGTCTATTTGGCCGTTGCTCGCTAGTAGCACTAGTGGTGGCACCCTACTGATTCGGGAGACCAAACTGAGCTGAGGAGTGGAGATGAATCTAATAACCTCACTGAGGGCAGTCTCTGACTCTATGGCCTGGTTTTCCACAATCGAAACAGACATCGCTACCAGCTCTGAAAGCACCCTTGTGGTTCTTACCATAAGTTTGACAAAGGGGATTAGTTCGGGCATTGTTGACACTGCCCTGAGACTTAGATCCTAGCACTCTATCTCTGAACTTAGGAGCTGGAGCACTGGCTGAAGAAGGAGCTAGAACTGATGACTTAGGATGAAAATGAGAACGGTTTCCTCCTTCTGATTTGGGCTGACTAAAATTGAAGCTACCTGTCCTAACTTTTTTATTCTTCTTTTCCCTCTTCTTAATATTTTGCTCCTCTATCTGCTGAGCATGGGTCATAAGTCTGGCTAAAGTCATGTCACTATTTAGCATGGCGGATCTACACGCATTAACCACGCTATCATTTACCCCTGAAGCGAACTTACTCTTCTTGGCTCTGTCATCTGCAACCACATGAGGGGCATATCTGGCTAATTGAGTAAACTTTAGGGAATAGTCTTTCACCGTCATATTTCTCTTCCTGAGGTTGATGAATTCTAGAACCTTAGCCTTTCTAAGCTCTTGGGGAAAGAATCTATCTAAGAATGCAGTGACAAACTCCTCCCACTTTATAGGACCTGCATCATCTGACCTTTCTAACTTCTACTGTTTGAACCAAGTATGAGCCACATCCTGTAACTGGTATGTGGCTAACTCAGCACTCTCAACAGTAGTCACCCCCATGATGCCTGTCACTTTTTGAACATAATGAATGAATTCTTGAGGGTCTACATCAACTTTAGACCCGTGGAAGGACAGAGGATTCATTCGGGTGAAGTCCTAAATCCTAGCTGCAGCTGAGTTGGCCACTGGGTTGGCCGAAACGATAGTTGGTCGCTCATTATGGGCAGCTACTGACTGAGCAAGAGTGGTAAATGCGGTCCTGAACTCCACATGAGAAACATGATCTTCCAAAGGTTCTTCGGGCTGAGGGGCTGACTGATTTCTTCTCTTAGGAGGCATATTTTGAAATAAAAAGAAAAAGCGGATTAGACTGAGAGATTGACTTGTGATTATGATCACTGGCATGACATAAATACTGAAAGAAGGGAAAATATTCCTAAACATCACATAGCCTCTTGCACATAAATGTGGCGTGCAACACACCCATGCACAAGACTCTACTAGATGCGGCTTTCAGAATTCCTAGGACTCTATTGAACCTTAGGCTCTGATACGAAGTTTGTAACACCCTGATTTGCTAAATCGGAAGGCTACACGATCCTTATGACCCCGAAGGGCTATAATCTAACCCATGACTAATATTTATACCTGTATACTGTATAAACTATTGAATAATACAGAAACATGCACTGAAAGGCCATAAGGTTCAATACTAAACATAACATGGATGAGATAACATTTGTGGGGTAATACAATACCTAAAACAAAACTATAAACACTGAAGTCTGAAACATAATACTCTGTATCTAGTCTTAAAGTCTCTACTGTCTGAATAATCTGAATAAGGAGTTGATGGGACATGTCTCCAACTAACTCCAACTAATAACTAATCAATGAAATAGTGGAGAAATAATCATCTCCTCGAAGGATGAGAAATCACTTCTATTCTGACTGCTGAGACTGGAATCTACTGTTGATCTGGAACTCGTGTCTCTAAACCTATGGTGTAATATAAAAAAAAGAACCATAGTGCAAATGCGTTAGAACAATGGAATATACTGAGTATACATGTGAGGTAGGCTAATGCAAGGGTTAATATGCATGAAGAATGTTAGATGATTGTCTAACGTGAATGTGAAAATGCATACATAAATACATTAATGTAACTGACACTGTGATATCGTGATTACTGAATCTGAATACTGATGACATGACATACTAATCACTGATATAATTGAAAGCATAAATAGTTGTATCTGAATGTAACTGAAAACATGGGTGACTGTATCAGACAGTCCTGAATCTGATGGAACTATTTGAGTTTCTTATTGTATCTGAGTCGACTGTATCTGATAGTCTTGAATCTGAAGAACTATCTGAGTTGTTTTACTGAGACTGGTACTGAAACTGTGGGAGGTAGTATTTAACCGACATACCCCTGATACTCCATAATGGATGAGTTGAGGTCCAATCTGTAACCCCAATTGGAAGGGTGTTAATACCGCTCCACTGGTAAGGACAAGCTGTGGGCGACCCTTATCTGATAGTTTCCCCAAAAGAAAATGGTGGGGACCTTATCTGACAGTACTTTTCCACCTCATCAACCCTCATCGGACAGTGTTGATATCTCAACCTATGTTGGCTACATAGTTCTGGAATGCAAGGATGACTTCTAAGGATCACACCCTCATCTGATAGTGTGTATCCCCATCCTTGGGTTCACTCGGTGCTAATTCCTACTCCCAACTGAATGGACAATGAACATGATTTACTGAACTGAACATGAGCTGAGTTACTGAATTCTGTTGACTGACAAAATACTACTGATATCTGATAACTGACTGAGTCATAAGATCGTGGAGATATTTCCTGAGTTATAAGACTATCTGAAGTCTAAGGATTCATAGGTTGATTGAGAGTATCGTGAAAACATGACATGGCTCTAGGTACACAGCTAATGTTTTGGGTACAAGTACCCCCAGGACTCGATGGAAGGAAACTAACCAAGCATGACTTACTTAAATACATAATAATCATCATAATACACTTACTGAAGCATTTCATCAAACATGTGATAGGCATAATCTTGTACGTACATGGGGATTTCATGATATCATGCTAATTAGACACTTTCCCTTCATCTAGGAATTCAACCAAACACATAGTAGGCATAGAATGTGTAAACAACATCATACAACAATTAACTATAGTGATTCAATTCCAATTTAATTATTCAAGGGTTTAGTCCTAGGGTTTCATGAACATATACCATTACAAATCAACCCATATGGAATTTAACACTCATTCATGGAATACAATTCAATTACTCATTATCAACATGAACAAAAGCATCCCAATCATAAACTTTATAAGAAAATCCATAACTTGAATTTAGAAAAGGGATTCTTGGGCTTCATGGATGAAAGGAGTCCTTGAATGAACACTATGCATACCTTAGTTCGTGATTTCGTGAAAATTAATGGTGAAATCTTCTTAAATTTGAATCCCCAATAGAAACCCTAGCTTGTTCTTTAGAGAAACTTGAGAGAAAATAGTATATTTTGGGTGAAGAATAGCTAAATCATGTGTTATTGGGTTTAAATAGGGGTAGGAAATTGACTCTTTTAACCCTAGACGCGTCATTTAATTTCAGTAAAAATTTTCTGAACTGGGCCCCTGGCGCGACGCAGTGTTATCGCGTCGTGTCACTGGAAATTGACAATTGGGAAATTAAGGGATGGCGCGATGCAGAGCCATCGTGTTGCCCCTTCCTTCGTGACCTGGAGCTTTGGCGCGACGCGGGGGAAATCGCACTGAGACACTGGAAAAAGGCCAATTCTAAATTTGAGTGCTGGCGCAACGCGCCATAATTTCGGATACCTAATGGAAATTTCCAAATGTCATTTCCTCTTGTGGTGTGGCGCCCCACTGAATAATAGGGTGTTGTTTTACGATGGAAACTTGAAATAGTCATAACTTCTTATCCGATTATCGGATTTACGCGAATCATATATCGATGGAAAGCTTATTGAATTTTCCACATGATGGAAAGTGAAAATCATAAAAAATACCATATGTATAAAGATAAATTCATAAATCAAAGGAATTCTAACATCCTTAAGATGATATCCAGCTAAGAAAAGACACAGGTATTACAGTATTAGTGTCGGCTTTGGAATTGGAATAAGATGAAGGGCTGACATCATTAGACGATATTGGTGGTTGTTCCATCCTATTTAATTTTGGGATTAATTATAATATGTTTTGGTACGTCCTTGGTCATGGCCTGGTTTTTGGCCCTTGTTTTGCTATGGTTTGGTATGGTTAGATTATTGGTATGGGATGGTTGTACTCGGTTGGGTCGGTCATAGTTGTTATCTATTCCTAGAGTCTATATGTAAGTTGTTACACTATCTTGTTACAATCTCGAAATTCAACCAAATCAAGAAAGGTAGTTGGAGGTTGAGTTGGGTAACGGGGGAGGTCTCCGATCCGGGTCAAACTTGGGACGCCAATTACGACAAGGCTCCAGAGTGGGTCATGTCACCATATCAAATAAAGCAAGGACCAACTGGTGGCATACCAAACGTACCTATAACAACAGCAGCTAAAGTCTCAGACTTGGGTCTAGCATATACTGCATACAACTGACCTCGCCCACCACCTAGCTGGGCACCTGACCGCCTCATGTCCTGCCTGTTTGAGAACTTCTTTGAGTACCCTAGGAACCACCCTTGTGACCATAAGAACCACCTCTAGTTGAGGGATGAACTACTCTAATAGGGAAAACACCCTATGCCAAAACAACAATCGCCCTACAATTAGGGCAGTCATGCACCAAATGATCAAAACACCCACAGTTAAAACATGGTCACGAAGCTGGACCAAAACTAACTGATTCGACTATCCCAAAATAACCACCACGACTAGAATACCCAAAAGATGGACCCCTTGAAGACTGACCACTACCCTGACCAGGGAGATCACTAACACTAGACTGACCCCCATCAGTAATCTAAAGAGCTGCCTGAACCGATCGACTAGGATAACTTTAAGGCTGATAAGATGGATATAGATAATACCCATCATGAGAACTAAAACCTATGAATCGATGAACTACTACATTTCCTACTGAAACTGCCCTAAAATCAATGACTCTTATCGTTGCCCCTTGGGGCTCACGATGCATCTCCTACATCACCCTAGCATGATCCACAACCTCAGCAAAAGACCTACCCGCAATAACTAAACTTTGAGTAGACATACTAATGGGATGTCTCAACCCTCTAACAAAGCAACTAACTATCTCATACTCAGTGTCCAGAATAAAAGTTGTATGCCTAGATAACTCATGAAAACAAGCCTTATACTCTGTCACTGTCATGGAGCCCTGCTCCAATCTAGAGAATTAATCCTTCAAGTGATCTCTAAGGCTGTGAGGCATATACTTTTCCATGAAAATCTTAAAAAACTATGTCTAAGACAAAGGAGAAGATCCAGCTGTATAGAATCCAAATACCCTCTCTACCAATGATGAGAAAATAAGTCCAATTGAAATATGGTGTAATCCATCCACACCACAAGTTACAACAAGGCCCAAATTATGGAGCTTATACTCACAAGCAATCAAAGACTCATATGCATCCTCACCTAGAGCACTAGAAAATCTAGGTGGAGCCAATATCAAGAATCTACCCAACATCTTCTACTCCTCAGAAAACGTAGCAGGTTGGGTAACTATCAGTTGAGCAACTACTGGCTAAGCAACTACTAGTGCATGAGGAACCTCAACTCTAAGAGCTACAACTACAGGCTACGCCCCCACCTCAGTACCACTCTGATCGATAGACTGTGCACCATCATACGGCACACCACCAACTAAACCTAAAAGTTAAAACAATACATCTCTGAGAAATGAAGAAGAAATAAATCCTGGTGGGGCCTGGGCTGGTCCCTAGCCCACCGCTAGTTATGGCGGAAGAATCTCTAGCTCAAGAGTAGGAAAAGGGTTTGGGGAAAGCGTCTTATCCTGCCCCTAGTTGAGGACACACCACGCGGTTGTCCACGACCTCTAGGTCATCCACAAACAGGAATAGGATCACTAGGCTCGATCTCGGGACCCTCATCTCTCATAGCGATAGCACGTGTCCTGGCCATCTGCAAAAAGAGTAAAGTAAAAGGAATACTTACACCAACCAACTCAGACTCTTCGCATGATATGAATAAAAGAGGTGAAGAAATCCTAAGAATATCCCATAGCCTCCCAAAGATAGGAAATGGATGGCATCATTCTGATTCATAGGACTCTACTAGACACTTGCTATTGTATCAATAATATCGATGAAACCTAGTCTTTGATACCAATTATGATCCAATTTATGAGTCATAATGCACCTACTAATACCCGATAGTAGGTAATCCAAAACCATAACCCAGAGCTAACGTAATAGGTTAATTCGGTAGGAAATACCAACACAGGTAAAATTCAAGAACACAAATTATAAATAGGCAAGGTGTTCTAAATAGATAAATAGTCAAACAAGATATCAATCTCATGACTTGGTAGAGTCAATACAAGAGTATCTACAAATCATAACATACAACCCAAGTATCTAGAATAGTCAATACATCTATCTTGAAACAAAAGACTGAATAATAAAGATAGAAGGAAATGGCGGACTCAAATTCCAAGAGTTCACTCTATCTCTAGAAATCAATCACCTCACAAACAATGATCAACAATGGCAATTAGTACTTGGATATACACCCAGAAAAGTACATAAGTGTAGTATGAGTACCAAAACAATGGGTACTCATTAGGCATCATCGGCCGACTGAGCTAAATCATGATATAAGAATGACAGAATGCAATAACATAACTAAGTCAAGGTATAAAATTGAAACTGAATCATCTCCATCATCACTATACATGCATAGTGCATAAACTTAGATAATAACGATAACATAATGTAAAGAATCAAGCACAAGAAAACATAACAACAAAATTGACTCCCATAAGTCAATTGGTGTGGAGAAATTAAAAACTCGTCACAATCTCCCATACGACTGGAGAGTACACTCAAGAGAAGAATAGTCTAAGTATGCATCATTTTACAACTAGCCATCGTCATCATTTAACCATCGTTCCATAATTTTTGTCATTCGGCATTATGCCATCACCTAGAAACTCACCAATATTATTCCATAAGTCACAAATTACCAATTAGCAACCAATTTTCCACTAAGCATCGTTTATTCACTAGTTACTCTTAACAATTATACATTACTTTAGCATTTCATCATGTCATAGTAAATACCCGGACTTAAACTGGTAATACATATATAGACAATACCCGAAATTAAACTGGTTATAATATAAGCAATACCAAAAATTGAATCAATCATAATATAATCAATACCCAGAATTGAACTAGTCATAATATAATCAATACCCGAAATTGAATCGGTCATAATATATACATAATCATCATCACAAGTCATATCATCAATAGAATAACCAATCGCATGATTAATATGTTCCAATCCTCACAATTACCAACATAATCATCAAGTGTCAAGATTCATCACTATTACCTCAATACACATTCCCACGAACCCTTATAGTGTGACGATTCACAAAAGCTAAAATGTGTCATAGCCTAAAGTGGTTAAGAGTCCACTTCTAATCCTCGAGTTCTATTCTTACGCAAATTTCTACCTGAGTTAGGCTTAAGGTATCTAAATCCACTTTTAGATGTTAGCAAGCCTCAATTAGGCCTAAGATTGGGAATTTACCTAAAACATGAACAACTAGGTCAATTATGCCTAATTAGAGTAATATAAGATGTCCTTATGCTAAACATGAAGAATGAAGTCTAATTCACCTAAAGCACAAAGGAACAAGCTAAGTGTTTCAAGGTTACGGTATCCAACTAACCTAAACATCTCAACTAACCCCAGGTCTTGAATTCCATCAATCAACACCTAATACCCACCCCAAATCCAACACAATATCACAAATATATTATGAAGTAGCTCAATCTAACAAGAGTTTAAACCTAGTCTACCTCGACACTAAAGAAAGCTCAACGAACCATTAAAACTTCACTTTTTCTTTTCGAAAAGCCTCCTCAAGATGCCAAGATATCAAAAACACATTATACTCATCAATAAAATAATATGGATACCCATATTTCACCATTTTTCTTTGGGTCCAAAAATGACATCAAAACCCCAGGTGGGTCCTATTTACGAAAATCACATTTTCGAGACCAACCCAACATTCATACATAATCAAGGAATCATAACCCTCAAGAATAGATGAAAACCAAGATAATTTGGGGCTAAAAATTAAGCTCTAAAGGTTTTGGGGTTTTGAGAATTAAATCAAAAAATTTCACGAAAAATAGGATGAATTCTTACCTTTGATTCGATGAAAATTACGAAAATAGATGTTAATCAAGCTCCCAAGTCACCCACAAGTCTTAATTTTAAGGGTTATCACTCGTTAGGTTTTTGTCTCTCAATGTATGAAGGAAGAATGGGCTAATTGCGACATAAGGGGTTCATTTATATCTCATCCAGGTAATCAGATGTCGTTATCGCAACTAGCAGTGTGCAATCGCACCATTTTGGTAACTGCACACGTAGTCGTGATTGCATCATCTCCTCTGCCAAGGGTACCGCAATCGCGGCCCTTGGCTTGTGATCGTCGCTGCACCAGATAGCAGCTGAGACTTGAAAACTTTTCCAAGTCTCCGTCAACCACTCGGGATTCATTCTAAATCCTGTATGCACAAACAAACTATGTAATCATACTAAATTCGACATTTTAAACGTGATGGCATAATTGAATTTTTCATTTGAGGTCATTTCAATCAAATGTGGGTCCCACACCTAAATTTTAGTTTCTTCAACTTCCGACCAATAAGTGAAAAGTTTGAGTACATCGAGACCCAAACCAAAGGTCCACCTAACCTAAAATTGATATTCCATAGTTTTTGGTGCATTTGAAATTTACATATGAAATTATTTTACTAAAGGTTTTACCCGGTGACCGTTTGAAACCAGCGAAGACTTCTAAACAGGGAATTGGCTCTAAAAATCAAATGAATTATCCGATAACCAAATTATCAGTCCCACCAAGTCTTGTTGTAGCTATGAAAAATCTCTAACAAAAAAATAAGTGAAAATATAGAAAATGACCTGAAGGGTCATTAAAGCGACCGCCCAATGGGTTTGACCTGAAAGCGTTGAGGCTCGATAGGTGTATACGGAGGTTATGCAATAACCTCAATTATATTACATCATCATCATTATCATCATCTTTCATTTCATACATTACACATCTTCAATGTTGTGCTTCTATATTTTATTCGATGTATACCTATTTTGTTTCTTTTGCATACATGTCTTCTTGTTTACGTGCTATTTTAGTACTGTTAGTGGAGACGGTGTGAGCTACCATTTAAGCTACCATTTGAGACATTTTTGGATTGCAAGTGGCGTACTCATAGTATGTATTTATATACCTTATTTTCTACTTTGCTCAGTCGGCTTATGATACCTACTGAGTACAAGTGGACTGTACTCACTCCTACTGTGCTCTTTCGATACAGATCCAGGTTCGAATGCGTCGCACAAAAGCTGAGATTACAAGTTGGTTATTGATACTTTTGAGGTAGTGGACGCTTTATGCTTTCAGGGTCTACCTCAGACCTCATCCTATCCAGTTGATATCTTTATTTTGTATTCAGAGACAGACTTGTAGTTTTTTGGATTTAAGTTGTATTTTATTCTAGTTGAGTTGTATTTAGATTGCCTTACATTGGCACACCTGGTTTTGGGATGATTTATGATATTTCTATTATTCAAAAATCTTTATTATTCAAACGTTCGCTATTATTATACATGTATGTTTTGACATTGCTCTAGAAGTTTTGCCTTGGAAATTGTGTTGTGATTTCTTATTACTTATCAGTTTGAATGATTGGCTTACTTGTCAAGGCTTAACCGCGATAAGTGTCATTATGATCTTAATTTTTGGGCCACGATATTTCGGTAGAATGTGAGAGCAAACATGTTGATAAAATGTCATTATTGGTTCAAATATGAGTTCAGTAAAAGAAGACACGCATTATGAGGTTATATACTATATTCACAACATATTCTTGAAACAAGAAAATCATTTGTAGAAAATGATTTTACACAATATTCATTTTTCTTGAGAAATAATAATTTGGTAAGTTTTGTAGTTTCTCTATTTAAATATAAAAATAATTTATTATTGTAGAATTAACGGATGTGTACGACAATAAAAATTTTGAATCAAAGTAAGTTATTGAAAAATAAATTTCATCATTGTTAGATTATAAACTTTTTCGATAAACTAGTATCACTAGATAATGAGATCTATAAACATATATGGTAAAGATAAATATAAGAAAAATGACTAGGACATCGACTGATTGCTTTTATTAATCAGGATTTTGACTTTCCTTCATATTAATTTGGTAAATTTGTAGATCTAAACTATTTTTTATTTATATTTTTGTTATGATTTTTTTCTTTAAATACTATCAGCTCATCGGCCGTTACTAATATTATTCTATATATAATAGGGGGGAAAGGATAAAATTTACCTCTCTATTTTAGAAAATTAACTAAATATACCCTTCGTCATACTTTGGGGGTCAAATTTATCCTCTTTGTCATATATTGGAGCCAAATTTACCCCTCTACTTTGAAAAATTGGTCAAATATAACTTTCATCATATTATGCGGAGAAATTTACCCTTGATGTCATTCTTTGGGGTCAAATTTACCCTCATTAAAAAACTTTTTGCATGTACCATTCTTTTAACAGAAAAGCTCAAATCAATGTTCAATTGGCTATTTAAAAAAAATAAAATACACCGTAATCTAACTTGTCCGATCCGACACACAAAAACATACACAAACAAATATACCCCTCCCTCAGTTCTGTTGGTCGAATTTTTTCAACGAATAAATATACTTCTCTTTCAATGTGCAGTGCTTGTACTTGTTTACAAATGAACAAAAAGTAAAATGGAATGAGATAACGCAGAAGCATGGAATTGGAAAAATGTCTATTGCAAATTCTGCTCATGCTCCAATTATGTTTAAATTTTAAAATTGTGTATGCAATTCTATGTGCATCTAGATTTTAGAATCAGTGGATAAGTTTTCTAAGCAAATGACATGATGAAAAATTAATGTAGATCCAAATTGTATATAAAGATATAATAATGAAGAAATGTCATGGTTGGCATATAACGAGACCTATTAACTACATCATGCAGAGAAATACCCAGTGGGACTAATCTGTTGGATTTGATCGCTGAATGTCATTTTTCATGAGCTCTGCATTGATGTAGATCCATGAACTGATGGAGGGGTATATTTGTTTGTATTTGCACTAATGCAGATCCATTTGTCATGAGCTATACACTGATAAATATCCCATGACTTAATCTCGTAGAAAGAATTTGACCAACAAAACTGAAAGAGGTATATTTATTTGTCTTTTTGTGGCTCGAGTTTGGTTGGGCAAGTTAGATTGGGGTGTGTTTTATTATTTTAAAAAATGGGGTGTATAATGTTGATTTGGACTTTTATATTATACTAGGTACTTTTAAATATTTAAGAATAGTAATTTATTTATTTTCCTAATATTTAGTACTTTCAAACCAACTAAAATTTTCTAGTAATTGTTTCTTTTGTAATTTGTTTTAATTGATTTAGAACTCTTAAAGATAATAATTTTTCTTAGATTAAATAAAGAATTAATTAATTTCTTAATGGTTATGAGTGATTGCAAGTTTACCTAATTATACAGGAAAAATCAATTGTTTTTTGGACTAAAAAAATTAGTAAAAAACGACAGCTTTCTTTGGAGTAGGAAAGGTCAATTATTTTGGGACTTAAAAAGTAAGTTAAAAAAAGAAACGACAACTCTCCAAACTTTAATTTAAGGAAGATTTTATTTTGGAACTTTTAATATATAAAATTATTAAAATTATATATGTATATATATATACTTTAGATAAAATTATTTTTTTATTATTTTTCTCAAATTATTATTTAGTTTTTTTTTAATATTGGCTCATCAAATATATGGGCTCCAAAAATATATGTAATTTGTGTAATTTAAGACTTTCAAACTGCCTAATATTGTATATTAATTTTTTCTTATTAAAGACTCCTATATATTTATAATCTATACTATATTAAAAGTGTGAAGGAGCTTAGAAATATTCTTTGAACTTTTTGCCCTTCACTAAAAGTTTTTGTTTTAGTTAAAATCATCTTTTCACTATTTCTTTAATATTAAGAATTGAATATTAATTAATATTTTATAGAAAACCTTTCTTTATTAGAAGTCATCAGAATTAATGACAATTACTACCCTTTTCATTAGCTTAAGAATTCTAAATCAACTAAATTTGATTTTAAGAAGATTTGAAACATCTCAAAATAAATATGAAAGCATTAGAATAAGAAAAATACAATAAGTATTAAATTTTTAAAAGTTTCAAGTAAGTAATCAAAGATTTTCTAAAGATTTAACTTTCAATATAAGAAAAAAATTTAAATACAGAAAAAATAAAAAAGGTAATAGTAATACAAATATGGTTCAAATCGATGCATCTCTCTTAGCCTCTAGCACAAAGAATAATAGGTACTACATGACAAATGCAAAAGTGATGATCCAGTAACCACTTAAAATTTCTAGTGGTAATATATATATATATATATATATATATATATATATATATATATACACTTACAATAAAATATATATTATGTTTATATTATTATATTAAAGTGTAAAGAATCTTTGAGAGGTGAATTAAACTTTTTGCGCTTCATTAAAAACCTTTGCAATAGGCAAAATTGTCTAATTTTAAAAAATTAAAAATTACACGTGCGGGGCATGTGCGGTTAAACTAGTATATTAAAAGTGAAAAGAGCCTTAAAAAAGTAATTTGAACTTCTTTCCCTTCTTTATAAGTTTTTTTTTTACACAAAATCACTTTTTCACTATTTTTCTCAAATTATTGAGATTTTATTATGGCAAAATGACCTTATGTACCCCCGTACTATGTCAGTTTTGTAAGTTGGACACTTCTACTTACATGTTTGTCATCTGGAACCTTGAACCCATTAAAAAATAACATTTTGCACCCTTTGACCGTTGACCTCGCCTATGTGGCATTGAAATAGTAACTAGGACAAGGAGAGTGTAGTCACTCGCCTAGGGGGTGCGAGTGGGGGTCAATTTTTGGCCAATTTTATATTAAAATAATTAAAAAAAATTAAATTAAAAAAAATAAAAAAGGATCTTTTTTTTTCTCCATCTTTTAAAATTTTGTTTTTAAATATAAAAATAATAATTTTTTTAAACAAAGAAAAAAAACCTTCCCCACCCCACCCCAGCCCGTCCCCACCCCCCACCTAGCCCCATCCCACCCCACCTCCAACACCTTCGATAAAATAATTTTAAAAAATATTAAAATTAAAAATAAAATAAAAAAGACTCTTTTTTTCCTCCATCTTTTTTAATTTAAAAATTTAAAAATAATATATATATTTTTTTTTTAAATAAACCCTTCCCCACTCCACCCCAGCCCATCCCCAGCCCTTTCCGGCCCCTCCACCCCACCTCAATACCCGTCCACCCCTTCCCCACCCCCACCCCAGCCCGTCCCCAACCCCCCACACCCCACCAGCCCCGTCCAGCCCTTCCCCACCCCCACCCCCACACCCTACCAGGCCCTCCCTACCCCACCCTCAGCCCCCACACCCCTCCCATCCCCATCCTCACCCCACCCCCAGCCCCCATACCCAACCCCAACACTCTTCCAGCCCCTCCCCCCACACACATTCACTTTTTATTTTTTATTTTAATTTTTCCTCTCAATTCAATTCTTTCATTTTTTTAATTAAAATTTAAATTTGAAATATTTTTAATTTTTTTTGGATTAAAATTTAAATTTAAATTGAAAGTGAGTGATAGTGAATATTGAAAAAAATTAGTGAATTTCGCTTGAAAAAAATTAAACTTTTTGTGAATTTGTTAAAAATATTCAAATTTTAAAATCAAAAATTTATTATGTTTGTATATGTGAATTTATAGTTAAAAATTTAAATTAGTTGGAGAAGAATTTTAATTATTTGAAATGGATTTGATGTTTAATTTGTGAGCAAAAATAAAAACATGATTATTCAAATTTTTCTACAATTTATAAATTTTTATTATTTAATTAAATTAATTTTAATATTTAATTTTTTATGTAGCATTTTAAAAATGACTTGGAATTTAATGTAATACTTTTTTTAAATGATGTGGCAGATGTGGCAGGCGTGACAGCTGACGTAGGGAAGAGTGTGTTACACTCACCAAAAAAGAATTTAAAATGCTTCTTGTTAATAGATTCAGGGGTCCAGATGACAAACATGTAAGTAGAAGTGTCCAACTTACAAAATCGACATAGTATAGGAGTCCAAAAGGTCATTTTGCCTTTTATTATTATTAATAAGAGGACTTTGAAATTAATTAAGGT
This sequence comes from Capsicum pubescens, assembly GCA_030864215.1. Classification (NCBI taxonomy): domain Eukaryota; kingdom Viridiplantae; phylum Streptophyta; class Magnoliopsida; order Solanales; family Solanaceae; genus Capsicum; species Capsicum pubescens. The sequence continues at coordinate 149,323,631 of CM061547.1, forward strand.
CCTTATTGAAGTTAGGAAAGAAATCATAATATTTAATATTCCTAAATCAATTAAAAATTTATCTTATATATAATTTATTTATTTTTTACACAAAAAAATATATGGAGGAACAAAAAAAAAGAAACTAAACCTAAAATCAAAAAAGGCCACAAAGGCTAATTTATTAAATAAAGATAAAATAAAGGAAAAATTACAGTTTATAGGTAAAAATCTTTTATAATTACATGGTATGGGTAATGTTTTAAATAATTACAATTCATAGGTAATTGTTAGTTAAAATTCAGTTTTATATGGGCCCATTTATACAAATATAATTTCTAATGTATATAACAAAGGCAAATTAATTTTTCTCTCTCATAATTAATATTTTATTCTCACTCTTACCTGATTGGAGTAAGATGCGTATTTTTGATAGTTTATTTTTTCTCTCTCTCTATTCTATTGGCTAAAGAAACGGCAACAACGCGCATATCAAAACACAAGATTATTGAAGATATGTTCTTCAACTTTTTTTTCCTTAATTTTCTCTCAAAATTACATATAGTCTCCTTGATTTTACATTGAAGAAACAATAACCTTGGCAACATTATAATACACAATTCTTCAAAAGATCTTCTTCAACTTTTTTCTCCTTATTTTGAGCTCAAAATCAATCTAATATCACAAAATATCATCTTTGATTTTTCTTTGAAAAATTATTTTGGCGGATTTGTCACCACATAAAATCAGTTTATGATATTTATTGAAGATTTGAGGTAATCGTTTAGTATTTTTGTTATTAGATTGAATTTCTTTTTGATTTTTTTATATATTATGTTAGTGAGGTAATCTTTTAGTATTTTTGATAACATATATTAGAATTATTGAAGATTTGAGGTAATCTTTTAGTATTTTTCATATTAGATTGAATTTCTTTTTGATATTTATTGAAGATTTGAGGCAATCTCTTAGTATTTTTTATATCAGATTGAATTTTTTTTTATTTCCTTTTTTATATATTATCCATTTGAGTCTATAAATTTCTTCGTTGTTCATCTATTTTGCATTTTTTTAGAGTTTCAAGTTACCAATTACACTTTTGTTTCAATATATGTATATTCATATACTTTTTTGGTAGAACATATGTATATAAAGTTTGCTGGACATATATGTGAATTTTATCGTATGAAGAAAAGTATATACATATTCTACAAAAATGTATGTATATAAAGTTTGCATTTGGATATATGTATATACAGTGTTGTATATATGTATATATAGTGAATTTACACATATACTTTTTGTATAATAATGCATACATATGCATACATATACAGTTTTAGAGTACACATATGTATATAAAGTTTGTGTATATATAGAGAGAGTGCATATATGTAAATACAGTTTGCATATTTATATATAGAGTGAACTTGTAAAAATATGTCTGGCTTGAATAGCATTTGAAAGTTTTTGTGTCTATGCTTTAATTTTGGATAGTATTTCTGAGAGCATTTGCTGGACATGCTGCGATAACAAACAAACTTTTCTTTGTGATGCAATTATTTCATATATTTTTGGGATAAAAATGTGCTTGATTAATAATAGATTTGATTAGTATTTTATTTAGTTCAGTGTGCATATATATATATATATATATATATACAATTTAAGGATAAAAACATATTAGTACGAGTACATATTCATATATACAATATACAAATCTCTAATTTTGTTCGATTCATATATACATATATTTAATATCATCACAAACACATATTTTTCATTTCAATTTACTAACTACTTCCCAAAAATATGAATATGCGGGGATTTGTGGAGTATTTTCTGCTGCATATACAGAGTATATTATCCATAAAAAAAGTGTACCATCAGGAGTATTTGACGTTGAAGTTTTTACGCACTCGGTATCTGCCCTTTTATGACGTCACGGGACTCAGAAGATTGAGAAAAAAGTCATGAGTGATGATGAGAGTTCGAACAGGCCAATGAGACCACAGTTTGGTTGTGATAATACAAAAGTGATTGTTATTCCATAGACAGTTTAATTGTTATTATTAGAATACCTTATCAAAAAATTTTTTGGTATAGCAATCTGTTTTATAATTCATCTTTTGATATAGCAAGTTGATTTAGAATTTAATTATGGTATAGGAAGGTATTTTTGAAGCTGATTTATTGTAACAGTTATATGACTTGGTTAATTTTTTTTTGAAACATCGCAGTATTTATACGAAGTTGTTTTGATATATATACAATTTTTTATTTCAACTAACATTAGTCACATATGATGAATGCTTTTTTAAAAAATTTTGTGTTCTTCACCAATATTATCGTATGATGAAAATATACAGAAAGTTTGTGTATTTGTACTTTTATACAATGTGCAGAAAGTTCTAAATGTATATATTTATGTTCATATACAGTATTCACATGAATATATACTTATATTCAGATAAAAAGGGTAGCTACCTAGATACATAATACACATACATATATTCATAATACACTTTATATTCTTATATTAACATACAATAATATAAATATAAAAAAAATACATTTCAACTTATATACAAATTAACTAAATACTTAACATTACCATGTAACATGTATCAACCAGTGAAAAGAACTTTTTATAATGAATAACAAATATTTGTATAAATAAATTGTAAACACGTATAACAGAAAAATAAAATATCAAAGTACACAAAAACGTATGCATTTAATACTTTCAAATCATATACTTATACAAATACAATTACATATACAAATGTCCAAACATTAAGAAAACTTATACAAATATACTTACATATACAAATATACAAACATACATATACTTGTACAAGTATACAAACGTGTACAAAATTACATGCTTATACAAATACGCTGACCTACACAATTCTAAATAAATTTTACTTATCGATTTACATTTGACTTTATCGTATTGAATTGAAATTTGTGTCTGATTGAGTACGACGTCATTACCGGCTTCAAAATAGTTTTCTTCGTATACACCTGATCAATCAAAACTTCATTATGATTTGGTCCTAAAAAATTTGCTTGAAATTACTCATTTATAGCAATTACTTCAATTTGTTCAATAGGACCTGCATCAATTTGGTCATTTGTATCATCAACAACTACTTCAATAAGATTTTCAAACATTTAATGATTTGTGAGGAAAAACACAAATTAATTTTATTATACACTCAGTAATCAAAAATATAAAAATCCAACAATCAGAACGAATTCATAATCGTAATAGTTATTCGAATTCAGAAAACATATACAAATTCGAGAATGAATTCAAAAACATATTTTTCAGAAAAAAAGTATTTCATGAATTTTCTTTTACAGATTTTTGAATAGAGATTTACCTGTTATCAATTGTATGAATTGAGATCTTCTACTGCTTATTTCAAATCTTAAGAAAATATTTTTTCTCCATTTTTGGCAGATTTATAAAAATAAGATTTAATGTTTAGTTATGAAGGAGAAATATGTGGACAAGTTGGAAGAATTTAAGAAAATTGATTGCATTGGAGAAATTTAAGAAAATTGATTGCATTTAACATTCCTTGTTTATCTCTAATTGTTGTTGGGTTGCTTTCAAATTTTCTTTTTTATCTCCTATTTCAGTTAGATTATTTTTCATCTGATTTGTATAATTCTTATAGATATACAAATAACTATTAACTATGTTTACCTATAATTTGTAATTATTGAAACTTTCACTAGGAAGTTAGTTATAGGTCTTATACTTTGCCTATATGTAAATTTTTGCCTTAAATAAATACAAATTTGAATCGACAAAGGACATAAAAAATATTGGGAGAAAGAAAGTAAAATTAAATCTAAAATTTCTTCTAAATTGATAATATTTTCTTTCTACAACAATACGTCCACAATGTATTTCTCAAATAAGTTCTTTCTTTGTTATGGTTGTTCACAAATTTACTTGTGATTTGAGGTCAACTTTCTAAAATTTTAGTTCTTGATGCTTACAATATTGATCATATCTATGATTAAGAAAAAAAATCTTTTAATTAGAGGTAAATTTTCTAAAATTTACAATGTTTTGACGTTTATAATAATAAATTATCATATATTTGTGATAGACAATTGTTGATTACGAAGTTCTTAGTGAGATATCGATAGTAACTATTATTGCAAACACATTTTCCAGTGATTTGACGTAAATGTTCTAAAATTATAGTATGCTTACAAAAATAAATTATCATGTATTTTTTATAGACAATTACTATTGAGATATCAAAGTACATTTGTACAACAGACAAACATATAATTTCAATTATAGGATAGACTGATGTATTTCACCAACTATTATAGAGATTTACTTCATCAAATAAACCTTATTATATATAGGGTATTAAGGACAATATATGTTTCCCACATGGACTTTAATTGCCTGACATCCACACACTCATAAAAAGGTTAGCAAATTGTGTAACTATTATCAAAATTTAAAGAGTATTACGACGATTAGAAGTGACAAATTATAGTTGATGTCAGTCTTACAAGTTGGGTAGTAAATATTACAATTTATGTTATATTTATTCGGTTGAAAATACTATTTTAAAGAATAAAAAAAAATAAAAAGACGATTTTATGTACTGCAGAGTATTTTAACGAAGGACAAAAAGTCCGAACGACATTTCTAAAATCCTTCAGACTTTTAATAAAGTATAGATATAGATGAAGAGTACATGTGAAAAAATTCTTAACAAGGACAAATTTGACCACAAAGGTATGACATCAAGGGTAAATTTGACTCCAAAATACGACGAAGGAATATTTAGCCAATTTTTTAAAGTAGGGGGTAAACTTGACCCCAAAGTATGATGAGAGTAAATTTAATTTTAAAATATGATGAACATCTATTTAGCCAATTTTTCAAAGTAAAGAGAAGTAAATTTGATCCTTTTCCCTTTATTTTTTTTATAGTTTTGGAACCACAACAATCCGGCATGCTTTTTGAGCCCATCCAACAAGATAGTTAAGTTGAACATTTGTACGCCAACAAAAATTAACAAATAGAATTAAAGCAGCACCATATCATACAAATTCGGCATGACCTGTAAATAATTTGATAAAATAAATGAAATTAAGATGATAACGAATCATATGTATGTGGCATAACTTTATCATTTGATATTGGGCGATTGAAATTAAAACTAATGGGATGTCTTGAGTGAAACCGTAAAACAACGGACGTCATAATTATAACATTTTCAAAGTTATAGGCGTGAATAAGCCAGAATCCTAGATTTGAAGGTTTTACGAGAAAATGCTATGCATATCAATTTAGCATATTAATTGAAGGGGAAGCACTGCTTAAAACATATCTCACAACCTTTGTTCAATATTCATAGTTGGATCCAAAGGGTTCATAGGATATTTAAACAAGAAAAAATGTCATCAAAACTTAAAATCATTTCTGTACAAGTATAAAATACCCTATTTGCACAAAGGAGGAACAATCTACAACAGTTGGATGGAAGAAAAATAAAAAGGGAAGAAGGTAGTCCATATATGCGGGGAAAATTAAACATATCTATCTCACCATGAGAACATAATTTACAAGACTCATTGCAGAAAGTCCAAAAGCTTATCATCAAACCGACTACCATATCCTTTGCATGCAAAGCAATTGGGACTTAAAGGTGTGTGGATATCATTTGGGAAGCGAAGCAGATTATATTTCTCCAATGGATGAATTAATTACATGTGGGAGAGAAAGAAAAAAGAAAGATATCCATGGGCAAATACAAAGAATCATACAGATCCAGTCCAAGGTTTGCCCAGCAATGTTCGTCTGTCTCTTAAAAACAATTCCTCTGCCTTGAGCAACAAAGAAAGTATAGATCACTCCGCTGATTTTCCTTTGGGTTCAAATATATTATACTATTTTGATAGTAAATGATCAACTAATTAGCTTTCTGAGTCTCTTTTCAGCCAGACTGGCAAACTTATTTTGTGGTTCCAGAACAAGTGCATGTCTGATATCTGCAATATTAAAATCCTCTGTAAATTAATAAATGAACCAACTAAAAGGAAACTAGATGCCAACATCTTGCCAGGTCGCACCATCCAACCTAAAATTGAAATCTGTACAATTGCACACGTGTCTTCAATAAATATAGTTCAAATTTAACATGAAAAGATAATATGGCACACAACAATAACATACCCGGTAATCCCACAAGTGGGGTCCACAGAGGTAGGGTGTTGTACGCAGACCTTGCCCCTACTTGGGAGGTAGAGGTGGTTTCCGATAGACCCTCGTCTCAATGAAAAGAAAAACAAAGCAATTTGGGAAAAGAAATAACAGAAGTGAAAGAGCCACGACAAATACTGAAGACAGCATGAAAAGATAATATCGAAAGCAAGTGACAAATTTAGAATCAACGGAATATTCCCCAAAAGATATTAGCATCAATCAGAAAGTGATCACATAAAACTACACGGGGTAGAGGTAGACCGAAGAAATATTGGAGGAAGGTGATTTGGCATGATATGGAGCAGTTACAGCTTATGGAGGACATGACCCTCGATACGAAGGTGTGGAGGACGCGGATTAGAGTAGAGGGTTAGGGGGTGGAAGTGTGTCGGTAACAATAGGGGAGCGTTCTTTATTTGTGGCTGAAGTTTCTTGTTCGTGGTGTTGAGTGATATCTGTGATTTCGGTTAGATAGTTTTTAGTATTATCTTGTGGCTGCAGTATTATCTTGTGCTAATTTATATGCATTTATATTTTGTGTTCGTTATACTGTTATCGGTCCTAAGCCGGGGGTCTATCGGAAACAGCCGCTCTACTTTACCTGGGGTAGTGGTATGATCTGCGTACACTCTATCCTCCCCAAATCCCACTATGTGGGAATACACTGAGTTGGGTTGGGTATGTTGTTGTTGTTGCTTATCCATATGTACGTATGAGCATGAGCCAAACACAATTGTTGTGATTGCACTTACTGCTACTTAGCTCCCCACCTGCCAAGGCCCGCTGCTATTTAGATCTGCCCGGTGACACACAAGGCATTGAATAATGAAATAGCAGCCAAACGAGAAAACTTGACCCCCTCCCCCTTCAAGTACTGTAGTCCAAATCAATATGAAGCTTCCAACTTTTAAAACTAACATGAGATGAGTAAATTAAATTTGGAAAATTATTTTTTTGTCATTAGCTTTTGGAAAGGTCTTAGTCATAGGGAGATATCAATTTTGAGCAAATTCTGTGCAATTAAAAATTTTATTCCTACCAAAATGAGATCATAAAAAGGTATCTGAAGAAGACTGAAGATAAAATTGCACTTGTACCGTGGAAAGAAACAAATGAACAGGAAAGATGCACTGTGCAACAGACAGACTCGTTGTAGACACGTAAAATTTATTGAATCAATTTTATATAAAATTTGAATTTGATCCATATTTCATTGGGTCTAAAATTATTTTGGATTTAAAAAAAGGGAAAAGGATATGGAATGACCATTTTAAAAAAAAAATGGCCCATAATTGAAAAGGTGGACATACTGTAGCTAATCGGCTAAAGTAATTCCCTTTTTTAGCCATTTGACCCAATTTGGCACATGCAGTCTCTATACTCAATTAATACACTTTTATACCAATTTGATACACTTTTTAAAAAAGAGAAAAGGAAATTCTATGCAAGTACATGCAGTCCCTATACCCAATTGATACTCTTTTATACCACATTAATACACTTTTATACTACATTGATACACTTGCAGTGTCCATATACTCAATTGATACTCTCTTATACTAGATTGATACACTTTTAGAATGCATGTAGAAACTATATAGCGTCGTATAAAATATGTATCTAAATAATAATTGTAGTTAAAAATTATATAGAATGTGTATAAAAATGCTATAATTATTATATAGAATATGTATATATATAAAAATTGTATCACTATTATATATAAATGTATATTTTTAACAATTGTATTATATAGTTACTCTTTTGGTTTATTGTATCAAACTATGGAGGTGAAACACATCGTCTATTGTCTAAAACACAATCACTTTGGTTCTTATAAGAAAACAGTTCGAGAAGGTTCAATTGGTTGAGATGAATTTCTAGATTCACAGATTTATCAACATCACCCTAATTTGTCGTTTAATCTTTCTAGGACCTTTTGGATGCTCTAAATCAACTTGAAGGAGGATTGAAGGACAACATCAAAAAATCGAGTTCATACGATAAGTACAAGCAGGAAGTCATACTCGGCAATCTTGATTGGTCCCCGATGCATAAAGACCCTCACTTCTGGAAGGAAAATATAAACTATTTTGAGGAGAATGGATTTCAGGTAATGCCTACAGCATCACACATTCCTTCGTACAGCTTAAACACCATAACATACCATTACCGATGTGCCTTTCTATGAGAAAAACGACAATCTCACAGATCGCGTAAAGTAATGCCTACAGCATCACACATTCCTTCGTACAGCTTAAACACCATAGCATACCATTACCGATGTGCCTTTCTATGAGAAAAACGACAATCTCGCAGATCGCGTAACTGCTCAACCAAACTTGTTAGCCTGATATCAGTCGAAATATTCAGTAGAGTGGTTCAGTGTTTATAAAGTGAAAAGCACAAAAAATGACAAGGCCATAGGACTTGGAGCGAAAAGCAAGAAGTGAAGCGTACACTTCTGTTAATAAAAATGCACTATTGTGGCTATTTACTGAATTTTTAAATTTAGGCGCTAGTTTTGTGGAATTATTTTAGTTTTAGGTGTTATTTCTGTCATTTCCCCTTAAAAAAATAATAAGCTCATTTTATTCCTCATCAAGGCCCATCTCACCTTGAAACCCAAACTCATCAAGTGCCGTGGCATCCTAGTCAAATCCAAGACCAATGAGACGCCGCCACATGTACAAATGATATGAAAATCTCATTCAAATTCAACAACCAGTCAAAAAACGCCAAGTGTCCCAAATGACATGTTTTTAGCCAATCACAAGCAACTAGGGCTACCCCTACAACTATAAATAGGGGGTAACATAACATTCTAAAATGAAAAAAAAATGGGATTCGAAAAAAAAGATTCTGCAAGCATTGGAGAAAGCTCTGCATTGACTACACAGCTCTTCAAAGAATTGACTAACGGAGTTCTGCCCGAAGATCAACTCGACAAGACGAAGTGTTGTCTGACATTCCTGGAGATCGAAACGCATTTTTTAGGAGGTTCAAATCATCTTACATTCGAGAAACACGCTACGGAAGGCCCTCGAATCACGAAAAAAGCTTAGGAGAGAAGAATCAAGAGAACAACAGAATTGTACTCACAAGATTCATTTAAATAAAATTATTCTTTTTTGTTTATTTTATTTTTGCTTGCAGTTAATTTTCAGCACTACGAAAATTTGTGCGAACAAATTTTGGCACACCCAGTGGGACCAGTTCTGTTCTTCATCTCTTCCTTCTACAAATTGAAAAATCACAAACTCAACTACTACAATGGACTTAAGAAAAATCAATGAAATTTGGTGCAAGAAGTTAAATACTGTCATGTCTATTGAGATCACACTTGTTGGCTCCATCAATCGACGCAATCTCAACGCTTGTGCTTTGGATGGATCCCAATACTTCACCTTTTTGGAGATGATGAAAAGGAGAAAATCTCAAATTTCGACTGTAACTACAACCCCTGAGGGAAACTTTGCATCTATGTTATCAGATGACCCGTCTGAAATTGTCTGCAACTTTGGAGAATCTGAAGACTTAATAAATTCTCCAACTTCAATGAAAGTCAACACCTTCATGGTTGATGCAGTTGACATGGATAAGAAGTTTGCAATGATGGAGCAAACCATTGAAGCCTTGAAAAAGTCTGTTGATGAGAAAGATCATCAAATCGCCCGACTTATAAGCAAGTTAGATCTCTACAATCCTGGAGAGTCAAATTATAATCTAACATCGCGAGAAAAAGTTGATGGTGAATCTCTCATCCAAGTGACAATCACTGCGATGATCGATCCGCTTCAGTGGCTATTCTAATAGTTCAACAACTGCAAGATATGATTGCAAACACCATCAAGGTACAATATAGCGGTCCGCCACAAAGTTTCGTAGGATACTCAAAGCCATATTCTAAGCGAATCGAGGCTTACTGATGCCAATTGGATATCAACTGCCAAAGTTTCAACAATTTGACGGAAAGAAAAATCCAAGGCAACACATCGCTCATTTCGTTGAGACTTGTAGCAGTGCTGGTACACACGGTGATCTTCTTGTCAAGCAATTTGTTCGCTCTTTGAAAGGCAATGCTTTTGATTGGTACATGAACTTGGAGTTCGGATCAATTGATTGTTGGGAGCAACTAGAAAGTCAGTTCCTACATCGTTTCTACAGCACCCGTCATACGGTCAGCATGATGGAATTGACAAACACAAGACAAAGTAAAGATGAGCCTGTAGTGGACTACATAAATCGTTGGCGAACATTGAGCTTCAATTACAAGGATCAACTTTCTGAAACTTCCGCTATTGAAATTTGCATTCAAGGGATGCGTCGGGGCCTTGTGTATATCCTCCAAGGAATTAAGCCTCGAACTTTTGAAGAATTAGCTACGCGCGCTCATGACATGGAGCAAAGTATTGCAAGACATAGAATGGCGTCACTTGTTTTTTATCCTAGGAAAGAAGCCACGAAATTCAAAGACTCGTCTGAAGACCAAATTGGGGAATCTATGACAACTGTGAGTTTTACAAAGGCCTCCACAAGACAAAAGTTAAAAGAGAAAGCTCCAAAGCAATAAATGCGAGAGGTGAAAAATCAACTAACCTTGAAGGAGTTACAAGCAAGGGTATATCCTTTTCCCGACCCTGATGTAGCCAAAGAAGTCATTGAGCTTCCTAAGTCAAAGCGACCTGAGAATCAAACAAAGTCGACGATCCTAAGTACTGCAAATTTCACCGCATTGTTGGTCATCACACCACAAAATGCTTCATCCCGAAGGAAAAGATCATGACATTAATGCAAGAGGGAAAGATCATCATCGATGATGGCGATACAGTTGATGCAAATCATGTTAGCGCCGAACTGGACCATAAAAAAGGTTCAATTTCAAAAGTTCTACAACCCATGTGCTCTGTGGCATCACCAAAAGGTGAGGGAATCATCATGCTACAATTTGGGAACTTTGACCCAATTGAAGTTCCCACCCTAAAGAAAACAAGAAGTCCATGTCAAATGACCTCTCCAATATCAAGAAAGGGTAACACTTGGACATTGATCGCTCGCAAAAGGAAAAAAGGTCAAAAGACTTCTAAACTCCAACTTCCAAAAGTCGACACAAAATCAGGAGCAAATCTGCTTCAACCAATGGGGGGGGGGCAATAAATACCAAACTGAAGTGCAAGAATACTCCATTACAAAAGGTTGGAAGGAAAGTTACATTAAAAGAATTCTTCCCCAAAATGATCCTCGATGCACGAGCCTAAACTGCAAGTCAAAATGCTCCTCGGCACACGAGCCTAAACTGCAAGTCAAAAATGCTCCTCGACACACGAGCCTAAACTGCAAGTTAAAGTGCTCCTCGACGACGATCCTAAACTGCAAGTCAAAATGCTCCTCGATGCACGAGCCTAAACTGCAAGTCAAGATATTCCTCGATGCATGGCCTAAACTGCAAGTCAAGATACTCCTCGATGCACGAGCCTAAACTGCAAGTCAAAAATGCTCCTCGACACACGAGTCTAAACTGCAAGTTAAACACTCCAGGACCGCATGAGTATAAACTATGAACGGCTCTCAAAAAATAATTTATTATTAAAAAATAAAAAGAAAAGTATGAAGCTTGAATGCGTATTCGGAGTCCTTTGAAGATGTCGTCCTTAAAGCAGAAGAATTCTTCATTATCTCTCAAGCAATAAAGTCTTCTCGACAAGGAAAAGACTTGTGATACTTTGAATATTGCTCTAGTCTGGCCTTCAACATATTGCGAAAGTGATGCGGCCGAAAACTTTAAGTAGATGATGAAATTCATGAAGTACCCAAAATCTGATGAGAAATAGAGTATCACAAGATTTAGTCTGCAACTTTGGAAAAGAACCTGAGAAAATATAAAAGTTCTCTGATGGTGGTTTTCACGTGGGATGTAGCTCTACGAATCTACTTTCCAATGCAAAAAACGGCACCTAATTCCGATACTCCCACGTCAACATATGGAATTTATCGTGACGCTGAACAAAGCTGGAAAAAAACTAGCAAACCAAGATTAGAAGGCCGTTTTTTTAGCGATATCTGGGACGATTAGAATGCAATCTGATTGTGGTTTTCACGTGAGACGTAGATTTACGAGTCTAGTTTCCAACGCAAAAAACGGCTCCTGATTTTGATGTTCCTAAATCAAGATATAAGAGTTTTCGTGAGACTGCACAAAACAAGTAAAAAGTGACAAAACAGAACTGATGGTCTGATTTTGAAACGATACCTGGGCAAATATGGAGATAAATTGAGTATGGTTTTCGCGTAGAACGTAGCCTCACGAGTCTACTTTCGAGTCTACTCCCTATGTCAATATTATCAATCTGGATAGCACCACGTACGTGGTCCTTGAAAAGAATGGAATGCTCTCACTCGAAGCCTCTTTATCGCTGAGCCCCACGGATGAGATGCACCACACGCTTTCTTTGCAAGGATGAACTGCAGACACTCAGAACTTCATCATCACAAGATCGCAAGAATGACACCAAGCACATGCTCACTGAGCTAAAATGGGGAACTTTCAGCATCGTCAAGGATGAAATCAGATCATTCCAAGTCAGTTTCTTATCAAGCAGTAAGGAAGTAATGCACCAAATGGTTCAACATCAATCATGTCGACTTTTTTTGGTCTGACATCAAGACCATTTGCATAAACCTGCACAAAAAAAATGAAGATGGAACACATCTACCGTGTTGACCGGATGAAGCTTCTCGGTTCTATGTGGATTGATGCCAACTACGTGAAACTTCAATCTGGCAATAAGTGTCGATATCAAACGCACGATGCTTCGATTTGGCATGATCAACATTGGGAGAAACACATCAATTTAGTTCAACATGGCTGATATCGATGTCTATTAGCATGAGATTTGATTTTCAACCATTGATCTTCTATGCTGAAATGCAAGGAGTTTTCTATTCCAAGATTTAAGAAAATAGGCACAAATTTTCTTGCCAAGGATAGAAAAGAGTTGCTCCGAGTGTCCATTTTCAAGCCGTGAAAGGGAATATTGCTCGCCAAATCCTCGAGAAAATGGGTGAAGCACCTAGTTGTTGCTCATTGAAAACTGCGACTCGAAAAATGATGCCTCAAGTGGTTCCTGACCAATCATCTAGACAATGTTTGTATATGCTTGGTGTGATATCGACACCACTTGCATTTTTTCATGAACCTACAAAAAAAAAAAGCAAAGAGGAGTGATCACGAACATGCTATCTGGAGTCACGACATGACAACTTATAGCGTCAACTTCAAAAATTGATTCTCGTCAATACAGAAGGAGTTTGACATTGATTTTTGGATATGACGCAGCAATACAAGTCTAGTCTCTCCAGAACTAAGTCGATCAACATTAGGACATTCCTACAATCAGATATGATTTTTACTCTGCAAGTGTTTGAAGTTGAAAATCTGGAAAGACACTCCATGTACTTCATCGGTCAATGTTGCGAGGAGGTTGTATACTTTGTGTGACGTTCACCAATGCTGCCAAAAAGGTTGAGGTGCACCAGCAGTGTTTTCCAAATACACTTCCAAATACATGGTCACAAAGAAGCCAAGAGATGTCTTTCCAAGGGCTACGGATTTCAAAAGATTGTGGTTAATGTGATTTCATAACATCTCCTTATATAGAGGCTCCTATGAAGAATTTTCAGTTTGTGTATAAGGAATGTTGTGGTGAAATTAGAAGATGAGAATCCTTGGGAATTTCAAATTGCCAATCAGTTGAAAAATTACCATATTGAGGAGATTTCTTTGGAGGTAACTTTAATTCTTTCTTGAAATCAAAAGGAAAATTGATATTTTTTTCCTTTGGTACATAAAACCAAAAGGGAAGTTGATATTTTTTCTTTGGTACATGAAATCAAAAGGAAAGTTAATACTTTCCTTTGGTACAAAAAGATCAAGTCAACATTTTTACTTCATACGTGCAATATGTCAAGTGAGGGATTGTATTGATCCTTTTAATTCAAATACATTGAGAGGGTTACATTGTTGTGCAAGTAAAAACTACTTAAATAAATATTAAGGTGGTGATTTCTCATGTTCATACTTGTCCAAGACGAGTCAAAAAAAATAAATCAAGTTGGTCATTTTTTTTAATACTCTTGAAATATTATCGAGTTTGTACTCGATTGTGGACGAAAAATGAGGATCACCACAAACAAATTGTTGGTTGCTTTGACGAAGACTTCACGACATGAAAGTTCATGGAGGAAACTTTAGTTAGACCACTCGCAAGTATTGATCTAACTAGGATGCATTGATGAGAAACAAATACCTTTGAAGTCACGAGAATGAAAACACATTCATGAGTACGTCAAGTCTCACCGCCAAGTTTCGGCAAGCCTACACGTCGACCAACCTTGAAGTAGGAGGCATCTGTAGACACGTAAAATTTATTGGATCAAATTTATATAAAATTTGAATTTGATCCATATTTTATTGGGTCTAAAATTATTTTGGGTTTAATAAAATAATAAGCCCATTTTATTCCTCATCAAGGTCCATCTCACCTTGAAGTCCAAACTCATCAAGTGACGTGGCATCCCAATCAAATCCAAGATCAATGAGACGCCACCACATGTACAAATGATGTGAAAATCTCATTCAAATTCAACAACCAGTCAAAAAATGCCAAGTGTCCCAAATGACATGTTTTCGGCCAATCACAAGCAACTAGGCCTACCCTCTACAACTATAAATAGGGGGGTAACATAACATTCTAAAAGGAAAAAAAAAAAAAAAAAGGGGATTCGAAAAAGAGGATTCTGCAAGCATTGGAGAAAGCTCTGCATTGACTACACAGCTCTTTAAAGAATTGACTAACGGAGTTCTGCCCAAAGATCAACTCGACAAGAAGAAGTGTTGTCTGATATTCCTGGAGATCCAAACGCATTTCTAGGAGGTTCAAATCATCTACATTCGAGAAACACGCTATGGAAGGCCCTCGAATCACGAAAAAAACTTAAGAGAGAAGAATCAAGAGAACAACAGAATTGTACTCACAAGATTCATTTAAATAAAATTATTCTTTTTTGTTTATTTTATTTTTGCTTACAGTTAATTTTCAGCACTACGAAAATTTATTGTGAACACTCGCATATAACACCATAACCTCACCTTGAAGAGCCTCTTTATAGAAGAAAAGGGACTCCCTGGCAGTTCCCCGCCTCATATAAGCCTTTACATTCTGTACACAAAAATAAAAATTCCACCCAGTCAGAATATATTAGGGTCATAAAATGGAAATTGAATGCATGGGAGACGGGCATCTGCACTACCATGCATCAAATAGTGGACCTAAGATACAAGAGGAAAAAGGTAGAATAATATGAGTCTAAGCGACACGAGAAACCGTAATTGTCACCATTGAACAAAACAAAGAGAAATGGTACAGCATTCACAATATCTTACACAACTAAAACAAATTTGCTTGACAGGAGTTGCCACCCACAACTCATTTAATAGTAAAGGTACTAGAAAATTCATGTGTTTTCTGCTAAATTATCTAGTATCTTCATGTTATGCTTAGATTACTGCATAATACCCACACAGAACAAACCGCCAGATAGCAAATAAGAACAGAGGGAAAAAAAAGTTTCTTCAGAACTAAGAACTAACACTCGTGTAAACGAAGTTTCTCCTGATACCTTTTTATCAAGTGAAATTGCTGTAGTACAGTCCTCTTCAGCTTGTTGGAAGCTGCAAGTTAGATCACTCTGTAAAAGACAAATTCGAACAGACAGTACAGAAAAAGTTGCACTAGTATCATAATTTTTCATCATACCATCCCAATTCTAGGTAAGCAGCTGCCCGGTTGCAATAGTATGTGGCGTTGTCATTCAATTTAATTGCTTCTGTGTAGTAGCTTACAGCCTTGTACCACTGTCTGCCTTTAAATGCAGCATTTCCCTACATAGAATTCATCTAATTACCATGATAAATTAGAAGAGCATATTAATGACAGCCCATAACTTTCACAACATGGTAAAATGAAGGCGAAATGACTATCAGGCACGACATTCTTTTATTTCTCATTGGTTAAGTTTCAAGAAGACTAAAACAGAGCATTTAAAAAATGGAGAAGAAACATATATACCCTCGAATTATGATACATATATACCCTCGAATTATGATAAATGATATGTATATACTCTCCGTCATATTTTGAGTACACAAATGCCCCTACCATTAATGAATGGTACGTATATACCCCTCACACTAACGGTAGGGGCATATGTGTACCCAAAGTATGACGGAGGGTATATACGTACCATTTATCATAGTTCGGGGGTATATTTATCCCTTTTCTATTTTTATTTTTTTATTTCAAACTATTAACCTAAACCCTCTACCCCACCCAATAAACCCACTACCCGACGCGGTCCCAATTAAAGTCAGAGAGATGCCTATCTAACAAACGCATTTTTCTCATCCCTATAACGATATGCACACACAATACGGTAACACTTACTACTATCAATTTCAAAAGAAAAAAAAAATCAACCCATAATACCCAAAAACAACATCAAATAAATTGAACCCCTCATGCTTCAATTTGCAGCGAAATTCCGTAGGGAAAACACTACCCACCATTGATCAACACCACATAGCCACCGTATCCGTCGAACCAAAAACACCCCACTAGCGAACCATCGTCGCACCCCTAGCTCCGGCCACCTCCAGCCTAATCTCCACGCCCTCCAACCAATAAACACCAACTAGTAGTAGCAATCCGCAATTTGATGGGATTCACCTTTAAGAAAAAATAGAGGGAGTATCGCGTTTGGAATAAAAAATAGAGGTTGGATCGAGTTGGTTTGAACTTGGGTTCGATAGGTTTGTAGGGTCGGATAGTCAGTTTGGGTTAATTATTTGGGATAAAAAAAACTAAAACAGAAAAGGGACAAATATACTCCCGAACTATGATAAATGGTTTGTATATACCCTCCGTCATACTTTGGGGTACACATATGCCCCTATCATTAGTGTGAGGGACATATACGTACCATTTTATTAACGGTAAGGACATGTATGAATTCAAAGTATGACGGAGGTATATACGTACCATTATGGTATTATAGTTCAAGGGTATATTTGTCCCTTTTCATTTAAAAAAAGATTAACATAATTGCATCTACCGTTACTTAAGACTGAACTCAAAATCTGTAGTAGATACTGTGAGCCTTGCTTGCAAAATTTGCTACAATTATGGTATTAACATGCCAGTAGCATTTGAGTAGAAACTAAATATTACTGGTGTGTGTCTTATTAGCTGCCTCTTCTTTTGGAGGAGAGACCAGGCAAGAGAGATGTGGTGGAAGTGCAAAAAATCGGTAAAAATGCAATTAAAAAAAATGAGAGAGCATTCTGCTTCTCGGTCTTCCCAAAGAAGGTAAGATAACAAGAAGCAAGGATGATTACAATGCGGAAAAAAAAAGAAGAAAATTCCAAATGTTTAATCGGACATCCAAATTGAATAATAATACTTTCAGTTTCAACAACAACAACAACAACAACAACAAACCCAGTATATTCCCACATAGTGGAGTCTGGGGAGGGTAAAATGTACGCAGTCCATACCACTACCCCCGAAGGAGTAGAGAGGCTGTTTCCGATAGACCCCCGGCTCAAGACAAAAGACCGTAGAGCCCCATATTTGCTCCTCATCACAGATAGTATTGAATCTTCGATGCTTGCAGCTAAAAGGCTGTAATAACTAATAAGGAACTGGGAATTCAACTATCAGGTCTTTGCAGCCTTTCAGATTAGGATACAGAATAGTGTGATTCCACAAGAGACCTAGTAAACCAAATTAAAAATCTGAAAAATAATCATGTCAAATAAGACTAAGAAGTTGATTTTAGCATTAAAAGAAGAAATGGAGAATGAAACCTTTTCTTTCAAAAGCTCAGATTCATCAATGCTACCATTGGTATCTTGTAATGGAGATGCGCTGGATTGTATGCTTACTTCCTCTTGAAGAGATGAATACATATCCAAGAAAGTGTCGAGTAGAAACTTATCCATTCCGTGAGATGCAATAAATGACAGGGAGATAGGATAGTTATCATGTTCTCCCAAAGGAATGGCAGCCTGACATTCAAAACATGGAACAGAATGTCCACTGTGAAATCACTAAAATATGGAAAGAAAACAGAAGTATGGGGAAGACCAAGTACTACTTGAGCTTGAATTCTGCAACATGGAATTACCTGACAACATCCTGACATACTGGCAATGCCCAATAAAGCAAATGTTCTATCATGAACTTCAGCAGATAGACCTTCCCTTGACTTTAGTTTTAATGGAGGATCTGCAGTAGATGGAAGAACCAATATGCCATCGTTCTTCAAACAAAATAAAGTGAATTCTTAAGATACAATTACCATTAAAGGATACCACAAACAATGTATTCGATGCTGGAGATCTTATGAAAGTGACTGAGAAAGAAAGGAAATTGCTACTGGCAATAGATTGTGCAAGAATCTTAAACACAATTTACTGCCACTAAATCTGTCCGTATGGAGTGGACAAAACTGGCATTCAAACATATATTCAATATCTGATGCAGTCAAGCAGGGGAATCAGGGATCTGAATCAGATAGTAGATTGATAGTAGTCGAATGATAGTATAACTCATTATTGGAACTTGCATAAAATTTTCTTAGAGAGTTAAAAACAAATACATCAATGTATAGCTTTAACAGGCCATTTCACTATTTAAAAAAAAATTCTTACATGCCATATGAGATGCAGATATAATAATGCGGGGATCAAGGATGGAACTATAGTACATTTGAATTGTAATACCCGGCACCATATTCTTGGGATTACAAAAAGGAAATAACTAACAAGGTGGGGGCCACTGACATCACCATTCCTGTAATATATATCCTAAATTGGAGGGATACAACAAAATAAGGACAACCTAACTGACATGAGTTTTACGTATCCTTTTTGTTCTGCTCAACAACCAAAGACCCACAACCAATACTATATGCACTACGACTTTTATCAGCCAATCAAATGCCCCCTAATTTGTTTGTGTTTTATATGTATGCCAAATATTTAGGATAACCCAAAAAACAAACATGTTACATTAAAAACGGGATGCAGGACGAGACATTTTTGAAATGGCAAATGACATCGTGAACTTTTCAAAACTGTTCCCTCGAAAATTTGTACCGAAGTTGTGAAAATTTAAGTGGCATTGATTGACATGAGAAGAAGATAATGGTAGCTGCCACCAATGGAGTGGTAATCCAAACACCCCACCCCCGCAGAAGAAAAAGGTAGAAAAAGATGAAGAATGGGGAGAAAAGGAATCATACCAGAAAAGGAGACTACGTCATTTTTTAGTTAACGCTGTGGAAAAGTACCTTCAAAAGGTTCTTCATAGCAACTCGCATCTCGGTCCTCACTCTGTATAGTACTTTGATGTTCTCCGGAGCCGATGTAACTGCAGCAGCAATGTAATTGGATACTTGAGAACCCAACCTCGGTTTCACAGCCTTCATCCATTCTTCATAATTTGTCTTAAACTCATATCTGATGAAAATTAAGCATCAGCGATGATGGTCAGAGGAAATCATTGCATCAACCAAATCAGAATTCTGACCAAGATAGGATGAAGATGGAAAAACCAGAGATAGCACATATGTAGTTGTTGAGCGTGTTTCATAAATCAAGTTTAGAAAATCATGGGAAATAATACACTAAAGGGTATTGCCACAGTGAACCATGTAAAGTAATCTTTCTCAGGAAAGGCAACAAAAGTAGATGGTAGTAATGCCCCTCTTTATTCAAACAGAAATCCAGTTAAGCAGTCTCCCACCACAACCTATCATCCACAATCAGCAGCAGCTTGCACATGGCTATCGGTGCTTTACTACTAGAAGGACAAAATACAGCAGTGTAACTATCAATTAACCGGTCAACTGTTAACTTCCAAACAATTTGCATTTTTGACAAGGTTACCAAATGTGGCGAATGATGGAACACCTTAAATCAATGAAAATGCCAGTTAACGGTTGAAAGTCTCAAGGTGGAAGTGGATTAATGAAACATCAGTGCCAGTGCTAGACTTCTCAGTATATTGAACAGAGAAAAGCAGAAAATCCTACTACACTCGCTAGATGGACATATAGCTTAACAGAAGAACAAATTAGATAGGATCAAAAAAGTGGTTTTAGATAACGAAACCATTCAGCTCTCAATTCCAGTAGTCCCTCTATGTCAAATACTCCAGAAATGAGTTTAGGCATCATGTAATGCGTAGGAGTATCAGATAATTTACATTTTACATTTTACATTTTACTATGAAACGGATTGAAAGTTTTCAATAAACTAGACACTATTTCTTGAACCAAGAATGAGTAGTAGTTTTCTGTAAGTAAACCAATATTTTAGTAAAGACAAGAAAAAGCACCAACTCCAATTAAACAACAACAAACCCAGTGTATTCCCACCAAGTGGGGTCTGGGGAGGGTAGAGTGTACGCAGTCCATACCGCTACCTCCAGAAAAGTAGAGAGGCCGTTTCCGATAGACCCCTGGCACCAACTCCAATTAGATAGGCAGAAATTTGACTCAACACTGAAGGAGAGAAACAAGCTTCAAAGATCTGACAAAGGGATGTATTTAGCATTTTCACAGCTTTAATTGGAACAGCTTCCCGTGGATTTATAAAACTCTAGATGAGATTTCCAGCACCCCAGAAACGCGCAAACAAAGAACTTCTGAGAAACAAACTATCTCCATACAGATAGAAGCCAGGAGGGTAGAGGAGATGTGAGACAGAAGCAGATGATCTTGTCAACAACAACGACCTGTATTCGAAGCACAGCACAGCAACTTGATATTTTGAGGATACCTATCTGAGATTCCTCACGTAAACAAACACTCATTTCCCTCAAGATGGTCCAACACAATGTAGGAGGCCATAACTAAAGCGCAGCCAAATGAATATAGAAGGTAGGAAGAGCTTACAGAAAGAGATTGGAGATTTCAGTGCAGAGAGATTCTTGTGAAGAGGGAATCCAGTACGACACTCCAGAATCTCTGAAACCAATTCCTTTTTTCTTTTTTTTTCTTTTTTTTGAGAATGGTAACATTTCATTAAAAACATCAGCACAAAGTTTGTGCTGATAAAAGAAAGAATACAATCTCCAGATGAAACAAAACATAAAACTCCCCCATAATCAACAAAAATTTACAAGGATAAGATGACTTCGAGTATGGTTTTACTATCATTTACAACATCCTTTACTCCAAAAATCCAAAAATGAAAGAGTGATAAACAATTCAACTTTATTCTTTCTGTGGAGTTCTTTAACAACGACAACAACATACCCAGTGTAGTCCCACAAAGTGAGGTCTAGGGAGGGTAGAGTGTATGCAGACCTTACCTCAACCTATGAGTGAGGTAGAGAGGAGGTTTCCGATAGACCCCCGGATCAAAACAAAAGCAGACTAGAAAAAGACGTAATGGAAGTACAAGACACCATAGATAGTAACAAAAACAATAGATAGTAGCACAACGGTACTACAACAAAATAATACTACACTCGAACTACATGAAAGAATAGATAGTAACAGAAATTGAAAAACAAGAAACTAAAAAAGTAGTCCTATGACTACAAGTAACGACAACAAGACAATGCATTCCTAGCTACTCGTATGGACGCATTCCTACCTACTAGTGTGGACGCACTCCTACCTACTGACCTTCGGTAAGTTGCGACTGCGCCATATCCTGTCTAATCACTCTCCCAATACTTCTTTGGTCTACATCTACCTCTTCCGAATCCATCCATAGTCAACCTTTCACACCTCCGCACTGGGGAATCCGTGCATCTCCTCATCATATGATTGAACTGTCTCAACCTCGCTTCCTGCATCTTGTCTTCCACCGAAGTCACTCCCACATGCCACGTATATCCTCATTTTTTATCCTATCTCTCCTAGTATATTCACACATACATCGCAACATCCTAATCTCCACCACTTTCATCTTCTAAATGTGAGTTTTTGACTGGCCTACACTCTGTCCCATACAACAAAGTTGGTCTAGTTACCACTTTGTAGAACCTGCCTTTAAGTTTAGGTGGCACCTTCTTATCACACAAGACTCCAAATGTGAGCCTCTATTTTATCCACCCTGCTCCAATACGGTGAATGACATCCGTGTCAATCTCTTCAGGGGATAATAGACCCAAGATACTTAAAACTAACTCTTTTTTGGATTGCATGTATCAAACCTCACTTCCACATCAGCCTCATGCGTCACGTCACATCTTTATGGAGTTCTTTGTATTCTCAAAAAACATGGAATTTATTTTCTTCCAAAATGTTCATCAAATCCAAATGCATGTTGGAATGTGGTTTGCCACCATTTCTTTTGGTTAATACCACCAACTCCACAGGTAAAGTTGATGCAATGTGACCAAGAGGTCACGAGTTCAAGCCTTGGAAACGTTTCCAACCTCTGATCGAATGCAAGGTAAGGTTGTGTACAATACACCCTTGTGGCGGGGCCCTTCCCCGAACCCTTCATAGTGGGAGCTTTAGTGCACCAGGCTACCCTTTAATACCACCAACTACATTCCAGACACTGAAAGGTCTATTGTCTTCTCTGGCATAGACCAATCATCTTAACCAATTCTGGTGCATACTAAATTATAAACCACTAAGAGGCCGTTTGGTACAATGTATTAGGAGAAATAGTCCATGCATTATGTATGGTATTATTTAGTACTATGTTTGGTAGGAATTTTGGGACTACGTATAACTAATACATAGTATTAGTTATACAGCCTATTTGGTATTATAGGGTGTATAACTAATACCTTCCATTTGGTGGTATTAGTAATGTCAATTTTCTGCTGAATGCCTCTCAATATTGAGAGTCTTGTCATTAAATAGAAAATATTCAATGATTACATCCCTGAAGATCCGCCTTCCTATCCCTAAAGATCAGCTTTTCTATCCCTCTAAATCCGTTATTCTATCCTACCAAATCTGCTCTTACTAAAGTCACTATTATTCTCTTTAACTACTAAATCAAATCTATGTAATTACACTAATATACAACAATATATGATTACATTAATATACAATATTTACATCATGCTAACATCCCCCCTCAAATTGATGCTGGTAGATCAAGAAGCATCAATTTGCCGACGAGAAACTGATGTTGTTGTCGTGCCATTGATTTTGTAAATGCATCAGTTATTTGAAGATCACTGGACACATGCGGAAGAGTAATGACACCTTTATCTACAGCTTCTCGTATATAATGACAGTCTACTTCGATGTGTTTGGTCCGCTCATGATAAACCGGATTAGTAGCAATCTGAATAGCATTTTTATTGTCAGCATGGAGAGGAGTAGGATTATATTGAGGAAATCTAATCTCAGCAAGTAGTCCACGAAGCCACACAATCTCGGAGCAAGCAGTAGACATTGCTCGATATTCAGCCTCTATTGAAGATTTTGACACGCGGTCTTGCTTCTTACTCTTCCAAGATATCAAAGACTCTCCAAGAAACATGCACCAACCAGTAACCAAACGACGAGTGTCAGAACATCCCGCCCAATCAAAATCACCAAAAGCATTAAGACGAATAGGCGAACCACTAGGAAAGAATAATCCACGATTAGATGTTCCTCGGAGGTATCGAATGATGCGACGGACATCCACCAAATGAAGATGACGGGGAGCTTGCATGAACTGACTAACTTGTTGAACTGCAAAAGAGATATCAGGCCTGGTAATAGTAAGGTAATTTAAGCTCCCAACTAATTGCCGAAATATAGTTGGGTCAGGAAGAAGATCGTCTTCCTCCCGGCAATACTTTACATTCAGAGGAGGAATCCTGAAAACCTGGCAAAGAAATCAAATCTTAGGTATATTTGTGTTGATTTAGAAACACACCGGATGAATCTCGATGAACTTCCAAACCCAAGAAATATGTAAGAGTACCAAGATCTTTCATATGAAAAGAATCCTTAAGTTGCTGTTGCAGGCTAGTGATTAGTGAAGAATCAGTTCCTGTAATAATAATGTCATCGACATATACCAAAAGAAGAACACAACCTGTGGATGTTTTCCAAAGAAACAAAGATGAGTCATAGTTGCTCTGCTTAAAAGAGAATTGTAGCAAAGTAGACCGAAATTTGTCAAACTAAGCTCTGGGAGCTTGTTTTAATCCATACAAAGACCGCTTCAACTTGCATACATCTGATGATGTAGGCAATGAGAACAAACCTGGTGAAGGTTTCATATAAATATCCTCTTTGAGATCACCATAAAGAAAAGCATTTTTGACATCCATTTGATGAAGAGTCCAGTTTTGTGAAGCAGCAATGGCAACAATAGTTCTCACCGTCGTTATTTTTGCTACCGGTGCAAAAGTCTCTTCATAGTTCACACCATACTTCTGCTTGTTACCAAGAACAACCAACCGAGCTTTGTACCGATCAAGAGTTCCAACAGAATGAAATTTAATTGAATAAACCCATTTACATCCAATTGGACGGACATTTGAAGGAAATGAAACAATATCCCATGTGTCCATTTTCTTTGAGAGCCAAAAGTTCTTCCTCCATTGCCTTCTGCCAACATTCATGCTTAGAAGCTTATGAGTAACAAGTTGGAATAGAAATGGTGGATAAAGTAGATGAAAAGCCATACCAATTAGGAGTACGAGATACTCTCGTAGATCGTCGAGTGGGCTCAAGAGGAGCAGGCCTTGAAGAATTCTCAGATTCTAGTTGTGGTGCAGTTTCAGGTGGCGGATCAATATCAGGAGGGGGTAAAGTTGGCCGCCGACGTTCGTACACAAATCCGGGTTTGAACCTCTTAGAAGAAGATGACAAATCTTCAAAAGTAGGAAGAAAAAGAGAAGCAGGAGATGACTCAACATGAGTAGGAAAAAAATACTGATTCTCAAAGAAAACAACATTTCTAGAAACATGAAATTTATTAGAACATGGATCATAACAGAGAAAACCTTTCTGTGAAGTACTATAACCCATAAAAACACATTTAGTAGACTGAACAGAAAGTTTATTACGCTGAGAAGGAGGAAGATGCACAAAACAAATACAACCAAATGTATGAAAATTATCATAGCTTGGATTTTTGTGATAAAGACGAAAATATGGAGACTCAAGATTTAACACTTTAGATGGCAGCCTGTTAATTAAATAGAAAGCAGTAGACAAAGCTTCAACCCAATATTTAGATGGGACAGAGGACTCAATCAATAAAGTACGAGTGACATCTAAAAGATGACGATTTTTACGCTCAGCGACCCCATTGTGTTGTGGTGTATATGGACAAGAGCGTTGTGAGACAATTCCTTTGTCAAGCAAAAAATTTTTGAATTCATTTGACATATATTCTCCACCAGAATCAGATCTTAATAATTTGATACAAGTAGAAAATTGAGTCTCAATGTAAGCTAAAAATATCTTGAACATGGAAAATACTTCAAATTTGGTACAAAGAAAATACACCCACGTAAATCGACTATAATCATCTATGAATGTCACAAAGTACTTGAACTGAGCATGAGAAACAATTGGTGAAATACCCCAAACATCACTATGAACAACATCAAAACACTTTGTAGCACGACTACCCAAATTAGGAAAAGGAAGAATTTTACTTTTGCCTACTTTACAAGTAGAACAATCAAATGAAGCAGGAAAAAATTGATTTTATTTCCTAATAAACCAGAATTTGATAAATGAGACAACACAACAGAATTTGGATGTCCTAGATGCTTATGCCAAAGCTCAGTCTTATTAGCCGTAGAAGTACAAGCAAAAGATATAACAGGAGGAATGGAAAATTGTATAGGAAACAATCTTCCAACTTTAGGCCCCTTCGTGATTATCGTCCCCGACACCTGATCCTGCACAAGACAACCATTACGAGAAAAATTTACATCACAATTGTCATCAACCAATTGTCCAACTGAAATAAGACTAGTTGAGAGCTTCGGTGAAACAAAAACATTCTTGAAAGTTGGAGCAATATCCCCAACCTTTGTAATGGGTAAATTACTACCATTAGCAACCTGTATTTGTGATGAACCTTGATACTTACGAACATTTTTTAGCATGCTTGTTGAGTTGGTTATATGATTGGAAGCACCAGAATTAACAATCCAAAAATTAGATTTAACATCAACACCTTGTAATCCCAATGCTGAAAAGGCTGATACGGTCACTTGTTGTACCATTTCAGGAGTAAGAACTTGTCCTGAAGGTCCTGAAGATAAGTTCTCAAGAGTGGAACCATTTATTGCTGCATGAAAATTATTTACCTTACGATTCTGAGGGCGTGTGGGACACTCTTTGATAATCTGTCCTTGTTGTTTACAATAATTACAGAACTTCTTGCCACAATTTCTAGCAATATGGCCATATTCCTTGCAATTGTACCATTGAGTTCTATTCATATCCCTACTCATACCTTTACCTTGAGCAGCAAATGCAACAGCGACATCATTTCCTCTTCTGAAAGCATTTTGTGTGACATAACGCTGCTCTTCATGAAGCAATTCCCTAAAACAAACATCCAGGGAGGGAGACGGGTCACGATTCATCAAGTTAGAGCGAACACTCTCAAACTCAGAGCGTAACTTCATCAAAAATTGATCTCGCTTGCTTTGCTCATGAACTTGTTGAATTACAGAGAGAGATTCGGAAGGTATTTTGGCATAAACAATATCTGTAAATTCAGCCCATAAGTTCTGAAATCCAGAATAGTAATCCTGAATAGAAAGACCTCCTTGAGAGTAATTAGCAATTTCATACTCTAAGTGAAAGCGCCGGGCACTATTATCTTGGTTGTAAACCTTTTGTAAATAATCCCACATGGCCTTAGCTGTTTTGCAAGGCCTGAGATTAGAAACAATAAGAAGGTCAATTGACCCTAAAAGCCATGTCCTCACCCGAGCATCTTTAATCTTCCATTCACCTAACTTTGTAAGATCAGTAGGAGCAGGATCGGCTCCATCTATATGGCCCCATAGTTCTTTTCCGGTGACAAATAACTGAAACTGAAACTCCCATGACGAAAAATTCTTTCCAGTGAAACGAACATTGAATGATTCAAACTGATATGAACTCATAATTATGAAAACTAGAAACACTAACTCAAAAAGAACAACCAAAATGACCAAGATCAAAGTCCTAGGTGTTAATTGTCGAGGAACAATCAACAAAAACCGAAATTTTCAAAATAAATTTTGAAAGAAACCACAAATGAACTCTATGAAACAAGACAGCCAAGAGAAGGCTCTAATACCATGTCAATTTTCTGCTGAATGTCTCTCAATATTGAGAGTCTTGTCATTAAATAGAAAATATTCAATGATTACATCCCTACAGATCCGTCTTCCTATCCCTAAAGATCAGTTTTTCTATCCCTCTAAATCCGCTATTCTATCCCACCAAATCTGCTCTTACTAAAGTCACTATTATTCTCTTTAACTACTAAATCAAATCTATGTAATTACACTGATATACAACAATATATGATTACATTAATATACAATATTTACATCATGCTAACAAGTAATATATAGGATTTAATACCATAATATTAATATATGTAAAGACAAAAATACCCCTCAAAACCTTATCATTTTGTTTATTTTCTAGGATATATGTATATATTTGTACTAGTAAATTTATTTAAATAAATTAGCTTCAAATTTTATTATTTTGAGAGAGTTTCCGTTGCTAAATAAAATCCAAGACCAATCAATACAAAGTGGCCTCCTGAAGCTTAAGTTGATGTTCCCGATTAATAAAGTTTTTTTAGAGTAAACAATTGTCTCACTTAAAAATATTGATATCAATACAAATCAATTTTCACTTAAATTGATATCAATACCCAGATGCAGGATATTGGCCTCCTGATGTGGTTATTAATACTTAAAGCTTAAATTTTTTTTAGGGTAAATAATTGTTCCCAATCAATTTTCACTTTAAAATTATTTGATATTGAGAGTAAATAATTTTCATCTTAATACCCTCCAATAATTTAAGTGACAACATCTAAAAAAAACGTTTTTAAGAATGAATAATAAGGATTTGCGAATAAAATACACAAATCTATAGAATGTTGAGGGTATTTTGTAAACAAATGATAACTTCTAAGGAAATATAGCAATGCATACTATTTTTAATAATCAAACCAAACACTGAATAAGAAATAGATAAAAGGGCCAAATTAACCCCTCTACTCTAAAAAATTGGCTAAATATACTATTCATCATACTTTGGGCCAAATTTACCCTCGCTATCATACTTTGGGGCCAAATTTATTCTCGCTGTTAAGAAACTTTTCACTTGTACCCAACCTTTAACAGAAAAGCCCAAATCAACATTAAATACCCCATTTGTTAAAAATAAAACACACCCTAGCCTAACCCGCCCCACCCGACCAACAAAAAGACGCAAATAAATATACCCCCCACCCAATTTTGTTGGTCGAATTTTCCCAACAAATATACTTCTCTTTCAATGTGCAGCGCTAGTAGGGTGTTTACAAATGAACAAAAAGTAAATGGAATGGGATAATGCAGAAGCATAGAACTAGAGAAAATGTCTAGTACAAACTCTATTCATGTTCCAGTTATGTTCAAATTCCACAATTTGATATGCATTTTTATGTGCATCTAGATTCTAGAATCAATGGATAAATTTTCTGAGCAAATGACATGATGAAAAATTTGTGTAGATCCAAACTAAATATAGACATAAGAATGAAGAGATGGCATGATTGACACTAAATATAGAGACATAAGAATGAAGAGATGGCATGATTGACACATAAGGAGACCTCTTAACTCAATCATCCAAGAAAATATTCAGTGGGACTAATGTGTTTAATTTGACCGCTAAGTGCCTTTTTACATGAGTTCTACACTGATGCGGATCCATGAATTGAGAGGGGTATATTTGTTTGTGTATGCACTAATGCAGATCCATTTTTTATGAGCTATGCACGGATAAATATCCAATGACCTATTCTCGTTGGAAAAATTTGACCAACAGGGCTATAGAAGGGGTATATTTGTTTGTCTTTCTTGTGGGTCGGGTTGGTGGGTCGGGTTAGATTAGTGTGTGTTTTAATTTTAAAAAATGAGGCATTTAAATTGATTTGGGCTTCTCTGTTAAAAAGGGTACAAGTGAAAATCTTCTTAACAGCGAGGGTAAATTTGACCACAAAATATGACAGCGCAAGTAAATTTGACCTCAAAGTATGTCGAAGGGTATATTTAACCAATTTTCCAAAGTAAAGGGGTAAACTTGACCCTTTTTCCTAAGAAATAAACCCTACACAACTAATCTCAGCATTACTAATACACCCTATTCACTGCTATTTTTATACACTACTAAACGACCCCTAAGATATTACACATAGCAGGACACATTGCCAGACAAGAAACGTGAAAGTAGAAAGCATAATAGTAGTAGTTTAAAAGTCAAATCACTTTCTGGTAAGAAGATCAGCCTAGTCCAATATTCAAAGCATGGCATGTGCTGACCTTTGAAGAAGAAACATCACAGACGAGAGAGCTCCCAGAGTAGACATCCCATTCTGCTGGATGGTTGATTGGCCAATGAAACCTTTTAAGCTGGGTACATTTGATGCAATATACTGCCCAAGGTTCAGATGTCTGGGTGTCTGGTCTGCGCAAATACAAAGAAAAAAAAGAGAGAGAGAGAGAGAGAAGTAATATAGAGTGTACCAGCATCTGGCACCCAAATGAGTGCGTCGAAGAATTATGATACAAATTAGGAGGAAAAAGAAAACGTAAACTGCAACTTACATCCTGGTAATTTTTCTATTACTTTTGTGACAACATACAGAGTCTTCTGCTTCGGCACCATACACAGCTGAAAAAGATCATCAGCTATAACAAAGTATCTTGTCCTCTTAGGTTCAACTGATGGCATATGAAGTAACACATGTCCAACTCGATGCAGCACAGATGGATCACGAGCTAACCATCCTGCAAAAGGGATTGCACCATAAAGAATAGATAACTGATTTAACGCCTAGCAGGAATACCTAAAAAGCCCAAAGAGACATTCTGTCTGTTTACAATACAAGCCATCTTAAATTCAGTTAATCGAAATTCAGAAGTTAAAACTTTTTATCTCTACCATCAATAAATTTTGCCAGGGCAATTATAAGTTATGATACTACCCAAATAGGCCTCGCTCATGGATATCTGCGCAACTCCTCACATTGCTTTTCAGAATTTCCTTATTGTATCAACAAGTCGTGGGACATATCTTTGTTTTCAGTGTCTTTGAATGCTTGGTGTTTTTGCTTATTAACAAATGAAATACCTATGGTCTAGTACATTACGAATCGTCCATTCTCAGTTCTTTTAAATGAATGATCTGATCGCAATTTCGATAATGGAATTCAAAGGGGTCAAATATAAAAGATACTCTAAATCATAGAGCTGTAACAAATATATCATAGCCAACATTTATCGGTATGCTAGTACATAACAAATTGTCCGTTCTCAGTTCTTTTTAGAATGATCTGATTGCAATTTCGATAATGGAATTCAAAGGGATCAAATATAAAAGAAACTCTAAATCATATAACTGTAACAAATATATCATAACCAACATTTATCGGTATACAAGTTTGACTGACCTGTAAACCTGATATAATATGCTTATTACTGCAATAGCCCCCCACCCTCTTCTGTTCATGCATTTTTACTTTAAATAATATGTCTGTAGCTAAAATGTCTAGTATAGAAAGTCAGAAGCGGCACATAGTTGCAAACTTGAAATTTCTCTCTGGGCACCAGTAAGTACGAGTCCCACTTCAGCATATTTGTTTCATTAAGCTAATCCTGTGCTATCATGTGGCCAATTGACAAATAGATGGAGCACATTTATGTAGACAAAATAGTGATAAGTTGGACAATGTTGCGAAGAAATCTCAAAAAGATGCGACATCGGAGGACGCAAAACTAGTTGTCTGGCATGTGGCTAAAGATAGGTAAGAAATCTCGGAAATTCTGAAGGTTCACCTAACACGAAAAGATTTTTCTTTTATTGGTAAAGTAAAAGTATTATTGATGCAAGAAAAATTGCATAAAGGAAATGTTGTTTAGAGGTGTACTGATATTTGGTCAAAAACAGCAGTATTTGAGTATTAATTACCTCATATTTTAGTACTTTATTCGGGTATGTAGTGTGAATCACAATGTTTTGAACCTTAATGAGCTATTTTAATGTGTAGGGGACATTTAGAGTAAAAGGACGAAACGCGTACGATGTTGGAGAGAAATGACCAAATTAGGACACACAACCTGCGCAATAACGCTGTGCACCTCTTGAGGAACACACAACGGTGATCACACCTTTGGTCGAGCATCGCATTAGTAAAGCACTGGAGCGGCCGCAGGGTACACTGCAAGTCGCACCCCCAAAGCGCAGGTGCAAGGGGTTTTGGCCTGGTCATCTGGCCAGGCGCACAGGCGCATGCCTCAAACCCCATAGCCCGCAGAGGAAATTTCCAACTTCATTAGAAAAAAGGCAACTTCATCCTATATTTTTCCACTACATATTAATGCTTCAAAACATATCTTTTTTAGGAGATTTGAACAATGAAGGCACAGAAACAGCTAGGACATCTTGAGACCATGGAGTGATTGAGTTTTTCTTCTTTAATTTGTTCTTAGTAGTTTTATGACTTTTAATATTCATAGTATTGTCACCATGACTATGTGTGGCATGTTTTTTTTTCTTAGCTAAAGGGTTATGGTGCTACATAAATGCCTATGTGAAGTTTAAATTGAATTATCGGTTTTATCATGTTGATTTATTTATTCAATTATTTTTTTTAATAATCGTGGTGTCCGGTCCAACTTTGTGCACCTTGACTAATTCCACGGGATACCTGCCACCTCCCACCAACAACAAGTACCAGGTAACTCTGTCCACCAAGGCTAGAACAGATGGAAAGAAATCACCTAGTGTTTGTCTCGGTTGGGAATTGAACCTGAGACCTCATGGTGCTCAACCCAACTTCGTCGAACCAGTAAGGCCACACCCTTGGGTGCTTGTTTATTTATTCGTTAGATCACCAATTGAATACTATGAATCATGACTTGAATACAGAAGTGAGAATTCTTGATTGTAATAGAAATTAACAGTGCATTTCCTTGAACCTAGGCATTAGATAACGGATTCACAATTAGAATACGTATATACTTAATCACCTAGCTTAATCACATTTACAAGAATCACTGCATCCATGTAAGTTCTAATTTCATAGGAATATAGGTGTTAGATCATCTTGAAAAGACTAGCAGGAAATTGAAAATTTCCTAAAAGTAAAATTAACCCACTGTTAAATTATTTGTTTTATTCCCCGAAAATTAACCCACTGTTAAATTACTTGTTCTATCCCCCCCCCCCTTTTTTTTTGCGAAAGATAACTTTTTATCTATATATCCACAGGTGTACTACATCAAAAATGTGCAGTCCCCCTTCCAAAAGTATTACAGAAACTATTTGATTCCTATTTGTACTTTTTGTTACAAATAGTCTAGAACATCAAAAATATCTTTTGTTTGTCCTAACACTTTCTGTTCACACCAAAAATAATAAAGAGCTAAACAATTCATCTTAAAATTCTGTAAATTGTTCTGTTTGCCCTCAAAACACCTTTGATTTCTTTCTTTCCATACTGTCCACCATATACATGCTGGGACAATCTTCTATCTCTCCTCCTTTTCTGTAGTATTTCCCACTCTGATCCAACACTTAAGAACACCTTCAATGTTCCTTGGTTTTACCCAAGTAAACTTCCTTAGGCTCGTGAATATCCTCAAAAGTGTCAGGACCTGACTAACTAAACTAATGATCAGTTGATAATTTGCGAAAGAGAAACCAACAATTGGGACAATTTTTTGTTTTCTATTATCAAAATGGAACTTAAAATAACAAGGAAATGGAAATAAACTGAAAGTTAAACATAAGAAGTGGAGGAATCCATTGATAACTCGAAGATCTGCAATGGAAGTAGAGAGAGATTTCAGAAGAAGAAAGAGAGAATTTAGAGAAGAAGCAGCAGAAAAAATGGGGAAGGAAATACCATAATGATTGTTGCCTTTTCTCTCTCCTGTTTGTTATGTTTATAACCACCAGGAGGCTGAGTTGGCGACTGCTGAGCTGGCATGATCAGGACCTTTGGTCTTCATTAAACGAGAACTAATCATGGTCGTCCCTTCTCTTCTTTATTATTGCTACACTGCTAACTAACTTAACTGAAATTTAAAAGGTTTAAAAGGGCAAGTTCATGACACAAAGTTGATCCGCCCAATTGCAATGTAAAAAGAGATGGTTAACTGTCTCGGCGTTCCCCACATAAATAGCATCTAGAACATAGTTGGAAACCACTTTTCTTCGTATTTTCTTGTGTTAGCACTGCTTCCTTAGCCAACAACCAGGAGAAACAATTGACTTTGGAAGGATTTTGACCCTCCATATCATCTTGCATGGCCAGAGTTAGAGTTTTTCTCCTGTTTGCGAGATGATGAGATCTTTGTATGCAGAGTTTACACTGAAAACCCCTTTATTGCCAATCTTCCTGTTGTGTCCTCTTCCCCTGTTAGATTGTTAAACGATTCCATAGTATTGTAGAAAGCACTTATCCTCTCTGATACAAGCATGAAGAGCACAAAAGAGTACAAGGCATTGTCAAAGGTTTAAGCTTCGGAATTGGCAAGTGTTTGGAGCCTTTTAAAGCCTTGATCAAGTGAGGAAAGAAGGAAGAGTTCCAACATCTCATAGGCGCCTCCCACTAAGGGCAAAGTGGACTTTATACACTACATTCCAACACTCAAGAGGCGCCCCTTTCTAGTCCTCATTAAGGGCATTTGAGTCTTTTGTTATGTAATAGTATAAATAGACATTTTAGCTTCTATTCTCTTTAGTTTTGACATAATGAATTGAGTGACTTTTTAGATTGTAATTGTAGTCTTAGCTTGTAGTCTTCTCCTTCTCCTTAGGATAGAGAAACCGAAACTTAAAGGTTCTATGCAAGTGAGATAGTTCTTCACTTGTGTTTGACCATTTGGCAAGAAAGGTGGGTTTTGAGGAGTGTGAATTCCCTTGGTCCACCTAAGAATGAAGTGTTATCCATCCACGGTGAAGTGTGTCTAGTTGTTTGATACACAATTAGGTGCTAATCATTCAAGGTGGTGTATGTTTCATTATCTATCTTTACATTTATGCAATCTTCGTCGTCATCTCCTTTCTATGTGTTGTTTTCCTTCTAGTGTGGTTGTTGTTTTTTGTTCATTGAGTCCTTAATTTCAGTTTGTAGCTTTGTTCTTGTATCATTTGGTATCAAAGCCTTCGTTAGGGTTGTTCCTACATCCATAAATCTTGGTTTTTAGTGTCCTTATTAAGAAAATCTCACAAAAAAAAAGTCAAAATCCAAAAATCTCAAAAAATTGTGTGTTGTCCTGTTGTTTGTAGTAGATCCGTGAGTTACAAATTAGATCTACTAAATTTTATTGTGTTTTGTTGGTTTCAAGTGTTAGATTCTTGTTCTCTAGCACTTAAAAGTGTCTAGATCTAAGTTTGAAACAAGATTTGGTTGTGAGTTAAGATCCACCATTGTTGTGGCGTTTTGAAGCTTTTGTGAAGTGGGTAACGTGTGAACTTGTGGTATTGTGGATGTTTGTGGCTGATTTGTTGGTATTAGAGCTTGTCTTGGCAAAGTGAACCTAGATCTAAAAGAAATATTGAATTTAGGGTTCATTTGCGTTGTGGTCAAACTTGGGTCAACTCTTGAATATTCATGTTGTTCTTCTTCATCTTCATAGATTGTTGAAGAAGAATATTCAAGGAGGTTGTTTGATCTTAAAAAGGGAGGAAAAAGAGTGTACTAGTTGTTCAAGGCAAATTCCAAGAAGCTTCTAGTCTTGCCTAAAGAAGAAAACAACAAAGACAAAAGGAATCTTCAAGTACAATTGCAAGTACAAGGGGAAAATTCATTTCAAATCCATTTTGAAGCTTGAAAAGGATTCAAACTTGTATATTTTTCCCTCCAAACGAATTCTCTTCCTTCCCTAAGTGTTGTTTGGCCGAGACAAGAATTTGAGAATTGAAAATTTTGAAAGGTAACATCCAATCACAAGCTGCCACGTCATCACTTTGGTGACCAAACGAATTGAGTTCGAATTTAGATTTCCTAGTTTCTAATTGTTGTTTCTAGTTTCAATTTTGTTTATTCTATCACTAATTAGCAAACTAGAAAGTACCTACTAGGTTGATAATTAGTCTTGAGTCTGTTTTGTTCGTGTCTTCGTTTTTTGTGTGTTTTTCTTGTTTTTAAGTCGTAGTAGTTTGTTGGTTCAAGTCCGTGCATCATTTTATTTGAGTCTTATCAAACAAAAATTGATTCCGGACCAAGGCTTATTCACCACTCAATTCACTTGCCAAGTATTGCCAAGTTTTCAACACTTGTGAGACCAAGTGTGAGGTGAGATCCGAGTGTGAGTGTGGTGAGGCTTTTGACCTAACGTGTTTGTTCATTTTGTAGGTTCTCTTTTTTGCTGTTTTTTGGCTTTTGTTAGGTACATTTGAGATGGAATCCGAGGGTACCACATCTCAACCCTTGGGTAATGATGTTTTGGGAGCCTTGATGGCTCGGTTTGAGGCCCTTGCCGGAGATATGAAAGGTGATATGGATGCTATGAGGAGAGACATGAAGGGTGATATGGATGCTATGAGGAGTGAAATGGTGACTTTGAAGGGTGGTGTGATTAGAATGAAAGCGGGGGTTGATAGACTATGTCCACCAAACCCTCCACAAGTTCAAACCCCTCAAAATCAAAGATCCTACACTCCCCCAAATCCAAGGCCACCAATTCAAATCCTCCTTCAACCAAACCCGGTTTCCCCTATCCAAACTTCCCAAAACCGAATTCCCTCCATCCAAGTAGAAGAAGAGGAAGAGTTAGAACCCAAGGAAAGCGAGGCCAAGCCTCAAGATGGAGAGGAAATGGATGGTGAGGTACAAGAAGAATGTGAGAAAAGAAAGAAGAAAAGTGAAGGGGAGGTCTCGGAATGTGAGCTTGAAAAGGGAAAAGCAAACTTGATTGTGGGACTTGCCCACAAGTGTGCCTTGTTACTTGCTAACTCAAAAGCTAGCATTTTGCCTAGCTTTGATTCTTCTTATGCGCAGGTACTTGTGAGGTGTTAAGTGTAGTTTTAGTTCATGCTCATTATCTTCTAATGTTGATGCTATCCACCTCCTTGGTACCCTTTATGCCAAGTCTTTTATGCCAAATACCATGGATGTGTGGGCGTATGTCAAGTGTGAACAACCAAGGATTGATGATATGAGTGTGGTACTAATGGTGATTTCTTGTGAAGTGATCTCGGTTTTTCTTGATATAGATGTGCATGTTTCTCCCATTGTTAGCTCTCTTGACGTGTATAATGAACCATGTGCTCCTAAGGATAGCTCACTACTTGATCATGAGTATAGTGTGATTGAAAACCTCCAAGTTAGTGAAGATGCTTATAATGTAGGTCTTGATGATGAATATGGTCCTTTGATTTTGTTTGATGAAGACCTTGATAGTAGTAGGGTCCATAGTGATCATGTTCATAGAAATGTGGTTAGTGATGGAATATGTGTTTGTTTCGGATTATATTCTTCACTCCTTGATGTTTGCCTTGGTCGTGTCCTTTGTGATGTTTGTGGTCGATGTTTCTTACTCATAACAAATGATGGTTGGGTGTATTCCAAGAGTGTACCCCTTTAGCCTGATTATATAACTTGTGGTGCTAATGCTAACCCTCGTACCATGAGGAATGTGTGCTTGTTTTCCCTCTCTTTGATTTTCCAAGGTGCAAATTTGAGGACAAATTCCTTTCAAGATGGAGAGGATGATACAAGCATGAAGAGCACAAAAGAGTACAAGGCATTGTCAAAGGTTTAAGCTTCGAAATTGGCAAGTGTTTGGAGCCTTTTAAAGCCTTGATCAAGTGAGGAAAGGAGGAGTTCCAACATCTCATAGGCGCCTCCCACTAAGGGCAAAGTGGACTTTATACACTACATTCCAACACTCAAGAGGCGCCCTTTTCTAGCCCTCATTAAGGGCATTTGAGTCTTTTGTTATGTAATAGTATAAATAGACATTTTAGCTTCTATTCTCTTTAGTTTTGACATAATGAATTGAGTGACTTTTTAGATTGTAATTGTAGTCTTAGCTTGTAGTCTTCTCCTTCTCCTTAGGACAGAGAAACCGAAACTTAAAGGTTCTATGCAAGTGAGGTGGTTCTTCACTTATGTTGACCATTTGGCAAGAAAGGTGGGTTTTGAGGAGTGTGAATTCCCTTGGTCCACCTAAGAATGAAGTGGTATCCATCCACGGTGAAGTGTGTCTAGTTGTTTGATACACAATTAGGTGCTAATCATTCAAGGTGGTGTATGTTTCATTATCTATCTTTACATTTATGCAATCTTCTTCTTCATCTCCTTTCTATGTGTTGTTTTCCTTCTAGTGTGGTTGCTGATTTTTGTTCATTGAGTCCTTAATTTCGGTTTTTAGCTTTGTTCTTGTATCACTCTCCATCTCCCAATCATTTAAATTTCTTCTAAGCTGCAAATTCCATCCATGTCCTGTCCTGTCCACATTTCAGATACAGTGGCTTCTTGTTGTAGGCTTAGGATGTGAATGTCTGGGTAAAGCTGTTTCAGGGACCTCTGATCTATCCAATTGTCCTCCCAAAATGATACTTTTTGACCATTCCCTACTTTGAAACTAATCCTGGATAAGACTAGTGGCTAAAGATTCCTAATGGATCTTCAAATGCCGCATTTGTATGGAGTAACCACCATCTTTGTTATCCACCTATCCTCCATGTCATTTTTCCCTGATTACCTCTTTCCATAGTGTATTTTTCCCTATAACAAATTTCCAAAGCCATTTCATCATTAGGCTCCTATTTTGCATTTTCATATCCCTGATCCCCATTCCTCCTCCTTTCTTGCTTTTTGTTACCACCTCTCATTTGACCAAGTGAAATTTCTTATTGTCTTCATTCCCTTGCCAGAGAAAGTTTCTTCTTAGGACATCTATCCTCTTTATCACATTGTTTGGTGCTGAAAAAACAGACAGCATATCTGTTGGAAGTGCATCAAGCACACTATTAATCATAGTCAATCTACCTCCTAAGAAGAGGTATTGACTCTTCCAGTGGGAAAGCTTCTTCTCGCATTTTTCAATTACCCCATTCCAAATCCCTTTAGACTTGCTTTTGGCTCCTAGAGGCATGCCTAAATATATGGTTGGCAGCTCACCTACTCTGCCACCCAAAATTGGAGCCAAATTGTCCACCTCTGCCACTTTATTTATAGGATAAATGAAGCCCTTTCCCCAGTTTATGTGTAAACCAGAAACTGCTTCAAATATGATGAAAATCACCCTTAGAAACAACATTTGGTCCTTATCTGCTTCGCAAAAGACTAGAGTATCATCTACATATTGTAGATGAGTTATTTCCAGGTTCTATTCCCCTTTGGAAAAAAAAAACTTTAAAACACCCCAAAAAATACTTTACTAGTTAGTTTTTATTCCATTTAATAGTTAATTAATAATCCCCCAATGGTATATTCTGTTTTTGAGTAGTTTTAGGATAAATCGGTGAAAGAAGAAAGCTTGGTTTTGAATTTGAAGGTGTACTATGAGGCTTGTTTGATACCAACAGAGCCTAAGGCTACATAAGCAAGGCAGGCCAAGCACCCCCTTCGACACTAACCTCCTAACCTGAACATAAGAAATGGTCCCTGTTGGTGCATGACTATCAGAACCTTGCCACACGACCGGGGATATGCCAAGCATGGCTAAGACAACGGTCTTGGCGAAGCAATCCGAGATAGCATGATAAGGGGATAACCAGTCCATGCCTAGAATAGCATCAAAATTTACCATATCAAGCACGAAAAGGTCTGCCCAAGTGTCATACTCCCAAAGAGTCATCATACAAAATCTATAAACCCAATCCACTACTAAAGAATCACCTGTGGGAGTAACTACACACACAAGAACAGGCAAAGGCTCAATAGACAACCCCAAACGACAAGCAAAGTATGCAGACACATATGAATATGTAGAACCCAGATTAAATAAAACAGAGGCTGGGTGACGACAAACTAAAATTGTACTTGTGATCATGACATTTAATGCCTCCGCCTCCTCTGGCCGGTGGCTAAGATATTGTGTACATGATATTCATCTCATATTGCATTTCGTGACATCCATTTGTACTTATCTATTTATTTTATGCATTGCTTGTAATTAGTATTGTTTGTTGCTTGTATCCACCATGCTTATAGGGGCGGGTCCACCATGCTTATAGGGGCCGGTTGGGTTATATTGCTTGTGTCTATGCCTTCTAGACTTATAGGGGCCTGATTAGTTTTTAGATAACTTATTATTATGTGTTTGGTGGTAACTTACTTACATTTCTAGTAATCATATAGATTTGAACTATTATCCCCTTTCTGGCCTTACTATACTTAACCTTCGCTTATATTTGCATTTTATTATATCTTATCTGAGCTCAGTCGCGCTATGATGCCTACTGGGTACCTCGAGTTTTGGTACTCGTACTACACTTCTACATCTTTTTTCCACTTTTTCCTGATGCAGATCCTAGTACGAGTCATCGCCGCTGACGTTTTTCTCGTGCGGAGCATCTTGATCGAAGACTTAGGGTGAGCTCTTGACGATCGGAGTTGATCCATCTCCTTTACTGTTGGACTAGTCTTTATTTTGTATATTCATAGACCATTCGATACATACTGTATCTATTCAGTACTTCTTGTATATGTAGTGTCTCTTGCATCGACTGATACTAGGTCTTAGGTGTTATTTTTGTATATTTTGTTCCTTCACTCTCTTGTATATATGCATGGGCACTTTCTTTATGTTTGGCCTCTATATCTTGTGTACTTCTCTCTCTTATTAGTCCGTTACTTGTCGTTCCGAGCTATGGATTTGCCTTACCTACGAGTGGTTTATAGTAGGTGTCATCATAACCTAGATTTTTGAGCCATGATAGTGGATTAAACAATGTTGTGAATTGAAATATCATGAGGGCCTCGAAATTATTAAATAGCATGTCTCGTGACGTTTACACTCAATTTCTAAACTCCTAGGTTTGGTTTACTTGTGTGCTTCAAAAATATATTTCTTAGAGTTGCT
Organism: Capsicum pubescens; assembly: GCA_030864215.1. Taxonomy (NCBI): domain Eukaryota; kingdom Viridiplantae; phylum Streptophyta; class Magnoliopsida; order Solanales; family Solanaceae; genus Capsicum; species Capsicum pubescens. The sequence continues at coordinate 149,364,194 of CM061547.1, forward strand.
AGTACTAGCTTTGATTAAGAGCCGAAATAGAGCCATCCTGAGTAAATCATGTACCACGTGTGAAATGAGTTTTTAATATGTTCTATGCACTGCATTTAAATCGAGAGTTTGCCCGGAATGTGAGTTGAAGTGATTCTTAAGTGTTGCTTAATTTAAAAATGATTATAAGCTTTCTTTGACTCGTCTCTTATTTTCTAGCTTATCATGATGTTGATTGCCCCTAATCAGCCCCTTTAAGCATGTGTCCTTTTATTTGTCAGTTATGTTACTGGCCTTGACCTATTTGTCGAATCACTATTTTTTGCATATCTTGCTTCCTTAAGCACTTGTAATACACACTTAACCAAACAACTATAGTTGGAGGAAAGAGACGGTCGAGGTGTGAAATGGACCAACGATAAGGTGCAACAACATAATACACAGCGTAATCCCACAAGTGGTGTCTGGGGAGAGAGTAGGATGTACGCAAACCTTACCCTTACCTTTGTGAGCTAGAGTTGTTGTTTTCAATAGACCCTCAGCTCAAAAGGAAAGGTTGTTTCCAATGGTGAGGTACAAGTTATGAAAATTTCCCCTCACCCCTTGCGTCAATTCACAAGTCTATGAAACTGTCTTGTCTCGCAAACTAGTCCCAATTCGCACACAGTTCTTTCATCACTCTGAAGTTAGCATGGCTTGGTTCTTCAAAGACAATCTTGTTTCATCCCTCAATAGTGTCCAAATATATGAAAACTTGTGGTCCTTATCTTTCAGGTACATCCAAGAGAAAATAAAAAAGGGACTTCACAAAAAGTGAGTGAACTAAGAATCCAATCATAAGGTCTGGCTCTAAAAAAATTGGCATGACAATGTTGCACCAAAAACTCAGCAGGCATATACATACAGTTGAGCTTAAGCTTAACAACAATGTCTTTCTTGCCTTCGAAAAACTTGGGCATTTCTTTCCTTCCAAATCACCCACCATACAGGGATTCCATGTTTTAAAAGAAGATTTGATCAAACCTTTTTATAAGAAATTTAGAGATAATAATATTCTTACCTGTTCAAAAAGAGAAATTCAGAGACAAAACTTAAGATCGTAATGCTTTTTTGATAGAGAAAGGTTTTCAAGCACTTGTGTATTTATACGAAAAATTCTTATTTCCTTTAATTCATAATATTTTTTACTCCTGAGGAAGCCATGTAATTTTACATTGTGTCAGTTAAATACTTGCCCAATACTAAATTAAGTAGTTGATAGTTCCCTTGCACTTAAATATGTACCTACTAAATCAAGACATTCCAATAGGTTGCCGTGTCAATTAGTTTTGTGGTCGTGAAAATATCAGGAATTGGAATTGTTCATGTCAATTAGTTTTGTGGTCGTGGAAATATCAGGAATTGGAATTGTAGATTGCCATGTCAGTTAATTTTGTTGCCATAAAAAGTATCAAAAATTGGAGTCGGAACGGGCCTTAAATGGTAAAGAAGGAAACAAGTAAAAGTTACTTTTTATCCCATTAAGCATTAAAAAGAAACTGCTCATCTTTTGTTTCTCCTTTTTCTGGTGTTGTTCTAATATGAAAAAAAGTGAAGAACTTGCTATTTTCCTGGTTCCACTAATGCATTTTGCAACAAGGCCTTCTCTGCTATTACCCTGGTTCCACTAACGCATTTTGCAACAAGGCCTTCTCCAGGGGGCGTTTTTCTACCTCTGGATTAAATGTTTACTTAACAATGGCAGACATAGTTATACAGAATTTGGCCTCTACATACATTTTTTGCATTAGTCACAAAGCAAATACTGTGGTAACAGTCTAGAGAAAGCAAAATCATGCATACCAATACAGTCCAAACTTTGTGATACAGGAAGAACACCAATAGTTGATACGGCCCCATGTGACGACCTAAACCCAAAGACACCACAAAATGCTGCAGGTGCTCTAATGCACCCAGTCGTATCAGTACCTGCAATAGATCAGCTTCTGTAACCATCTAACATTCTGAATCCAAAGTCAATTTTTATTACAAATTAAAACCATTCCTGTTTAGTTAAACAGAAACCTGCCAACCACTTAAAAGTTAAATCTCCAATTCCATCATTTTCATACTTCGCAGATATATAAGATAAGGAAAACACAATTCAATGTTAAATTTATCCAAAAGAGGGAGATAAAAAGGAAAGAGGAGAGAAAAAGGGAGGCAACAAATAGGAGGCCTAGACTATAGCAGGAATAAATATAGTATCTTTTTTCAAAACGGTGGTATCCGAACCAACTTACATGCACCTCGACTATTCTACCGGATACCTGTTACCTCCTACCAGGTACCGCGTACAACTTTTGCCACCAAGGCATAGCAGATGGAAAGAATCACCGAGTGTTGTTTTTTTCCCAGGATTTGACCTGGAGACCTCATGGCTCTTTTCTCACATCACTGACTACTAAGCCACATGCAAACACTCTTGGTGACTACAACATGAATATCTTCAACAATTCTAACATTTTGTGAATACAGTAACTTCATCATCTTCATACTTCAAACCATTATAAAAAATTTGAACAGACACATGAAACAAAAGAAGAGAAAACTTTAAATCAGAGACTTTCAATAACTGCAATTTAAATAGGGAAACCATACCTAAAGCAAAATCAACAAGTTCAGCTGCAACAGCAACAGCTGAACCACTGGATGAGCCACCTGGAATATGAGATGGCAATTTTGGATTTAATGGAGTACCGTAACACACATTCTCTCCGGTAATCCTGAAACATTTCAACAGAGACATAATTCCCTTTGCTGAACTCACATTTCTTCAAACACAAACTGTCTTCGTCAGCCAAAAGAAACATAGAGGGAGGAACAGGAGTGTGGCTGTTAGAATAGGAATAGGAATATGATTTGTATGTAATATCCTACCTGGAGAAGGATTGTCATGTAGTGTCTATAAATAAGGCTTAGCTGCACAATTCAATAATATTTTTCTCCTATTTCTCACACTAGCAACAGGTGATAGCTGGTAGAATATGAGTAGGAATAGGAATAGCATATAGAATCCTACTTGGAAAAGGATTGTAACGTAGTATCCTATTAGGAAAAGGATTGGAATGTAGTGTCTATAATAAAGTCTTAATGAAATAATATAGTTACAGTAATCCTGAAACATTTCTCTTATATTTTCTCACATGGTATCAGAGCTTCCACGATCTTGGTAAAGAATCAAAGAGTTTCCGCTACCGGCGGGCGGCTATAATCCATATATGCCGCCCGTTTGGCCAATGATTATGTTACCAAAAGTTGGGTCATTGACTCACTGTGTATCTTTCTAGTGACTATTTTCTCATATCTTTGTGTAGCACCATGCATCTGTCCAGTGACTACTTTTTCATATCTATTTTTCTTAGCACCATGCTTCTTTTCGGTGACTATTTTCTCATATCTGATTTGCGTAGCACCATGCATCTGTCCGGTGACTACTTTTTCATATCTATTTTTCTTAGCACCGTGCTTCTTTTCAGTGACTATTTTCTCATATTTGATTTGCGTAGCACCGTGCATCTTTCCGGACTACTTCTCATATTTGAGTAGCATAGCAACGTGCATCTTCCGTACGTCTTTCCGATGACTCCTAGATCTAATTTATGTGGGGTCGTGCCATCATTCCGACCCTACCCATATAATTTCTCTTTTTCAGTAGGATCGTGCCATTATTCCGACCCTTCCCATATAATTTCTCTTTTTCAGTAGGATTGTGCCATCGTTCCGACCCTACCCATACAATTTCTCTTTTTCAGTAGGGCCGTGCCATCATTCCGACCCTGCCCTTCTCTTTTCCAGTAGGATCGTGCCGTCATTCCGACCCTCCCATATTTCTCTTTTTCAGTAGGGTCGTGTCATCATTCCGACCCCGTCTATATAATTTTTTTTCCTCAGATTGTAGTCACTTTTTAGCCATCAAATCTAATAATCCGGCATGTGCGCATGTTTCGGCTAAGTTTCCGGTGACTTTCTTGTTCAAGATCTACTCGTCTCTTCATTTCGAGATGATCCATAGATTTTATACCAGTTTCCAATAAATTTCTAGTGACAAATCAACTTTCTAGCGATGTTTACTACTTTTTGGATCACTTTTTGAGTTTGTTCCTTTTCAATTGAGGTTTCCCAGATGTCCAGAGCAGTCCTTATCAATTCTCTTGCAATTCTCTTGCAGATATCTTCACCAAGTCCCTCACCCATCCTCGTGGTAATTACATCCATAACATGCTTGGTACATATGTCTTCTATGCACCAGCTTGAGGGGAGTGTAGAATATGAGTAGGAATAGGAATAGCATATACAATCCTACTTGGAAAAGGATTGTAACGTAGTATCCTATTAGGAAAAGGATTGTAACGTAGTATCCTATTAGGAAAAGGATTGGAATGTAGTATCCTATTAGGAAAAGGATTGGAATGTAGCGTCTATAAATAGAGCCTTAATGTAATAATGTAGTTTTTTTTTTTGGGTTAAAATGTAATAATGTAGTTACAATAATTCAATAATATTTTTCTCTTATATTTTCTCACAATAGCGATGCATATAGTTGAAAATCATACTACTTTTGTCCCAACTTTTTACATTGCAGCAAGGTTTGAACCTATGATATGTGCATAACTCACACATTACTTGTTGTGCTCTTATCGCTAGAGACCAAAGCCCCGAGGCCACATCCTTCCCAAATTTGAAACTTGAAACTTGTTGTCTTGTTGAACTACTTTTCAAGACTGGGTTTAATGCTTATTCCAGTAGATATTAGAGTGTATAAATTTTCAAAAAAAAAAAAAAAAAATAGAGTGTATATAAGAATTAACAGTTAATGTCCGTGTACAATTAATATGTGCATACATATGAAATTAGTGTGATATAGGGAATTAATGCCAAAGAATACATAGAATAAGGGAAGTACCCAAGTCCAAATTCGTCCATGATGGTCTTGCCAACACAAGTAGAACCATTCTTGAGAAGCGCAGTCACAAGCATGGCCGTCTTTGTAGCGACCTCATGCGTCTGTTTCCACTCTGGACTACCGAAACCCGTCACATATTCCTTCACATCAATACTGTAACAGGAAAAAAAAAATAAGATTCAGAAAGCAAGCACAACATCATTTGAAGAGAGGAGCGCGACGAACTTGTCACTGATGGCAAATGTGAGGGCAGAAAGGGAAAGTGGAGCAGCTGGAGGAGGTGGCTGAGGAAACGGAAGCAACTCTATCCGCTGAATAAAAGCGCCATAGTCTTGTTTGATTGAGTTTCTGCCTTTCAATCGTCGCCGTTTAACCTCAGTCAGGATTAATATTCCGGCGACACCGACGCCGATCATAACCCACACTTTGGGGTTCGATGCATTCAGCTTCGGTACTTGTGTCATCACTGGTCAGGGTTTTGCAAGGGTTTAAGCAACAGGGGAAATGGTGGTGGTATTTATTTTTGGGTTTTTTTTCAAAGACAAGGGACATAGAAATGGGTTTAAGAGTCTAGTCTCGTCCTACAACTTTCCAGAGAAAATTAAGTGTGAGCGACAAGAAAGTGTTTAAATTAAAAATAGTGATAATTTTGATCAGCTAAAGTCAAAGTTTTATTTAAATTATGATTAAGTTAATTGGGATGTAATATATAATTTTAAAAAAAAAAAAAAATTAAAAAGTTCTCCAATTTCAAATTTCAAATTTTAGAGTTTTCGATTCTTATCTTTCAATTTTTCCTCTTCTTTTTTTTTCTCCCCATCTTTTATTATTTTTTTCTTTCTCTTTAAATTTTCCTCCACTTCCATCTTCTCTCCTTCTTTTTCTTTCTCTTTTTATTTCATTCTTCCTTTTCTAATTTCATGTACTATTTTAAAAAAAAAAAATGAAAATATATTTTTTGATTTTTTTTAAAAATGAATGAAAAAGTAATTTAGTTGTTTCAACAACTACGAGAGTTGTTTCAGCAACTACGGTAATTGATGCAACTACTATTAGTTTTTGTGTTGCAGTAATCATCGAAGTTGTTGTAGCAAATATCGAAGTTGCAGCAACTATCGAAATTGTTGCAACAACTACTATCGAAATTGTTGCAGCAACTATAGAAGTTGTTGCAACAACTTCGACTGTTGTTGCAGCATCTTCGACTGTTGCTGCAGCATCTTCAATACTTACTTAATTTCTGAAAAAAGATCTGATTGAAGGAGGAGCCCACGAAAAAGTGATATTTGTGGTAAAATAGAGGTGGTGGTGCTGGTAGTGATGCTGAATGAGAAGATGGCATTTATTGTAGTGTTGATAGCGATGGTGGTAGGGGAGAAAGAAGAAAAATAGGCGATAGTTATGTAGAGGGAGGAAAAATGGTGAATCTGGAAGAGGTGACAATGGTAGTGATAGTGATAGTAGAGGAAGAGAAGGTGGCGGCGGCGGGCGGCAACAAAAAGGGTGAAGGGGAGGAGTGGTGGTGATGGTGTAGGGAATTTTGTGTAAATATGGGGTAGGGATCTTTGTGTAAATAATAAAACTTGATAATTTTAAATTAGTGTCATTAACACTAATCTTAAAATTGTCACATCTACTCAATGTTTAAGACTTGTGTCACTCTTTTTTAGTTTTAAAACTTTTTTGTCACCCTTAATTAATTTGCCCAACTTTCCACGTGACTCTGCGCATTTCTTACACGCGCGGAATCTTCCTTTTTCCACGGTGAACAAGAAAACATTCCATAAAAGCATTTATCGGTGAAGAGTTGACAGTCTACGCTTATATGTCCACTTAAAACAAGTACTATTAATTAAACTAGTATACATAAATCTATATCCATAATCTATAATATATATATTTTTTGCCCCTCATTAAAAGTTTTCTCTTTAGACAAAATCATTTTTTACTAATTTTTTTAATATTTAAAAATAAATATTTAATTATATTTTCTTAAATTTGGAACTTTTTTCTCTACCTTTCTGGCATAGGAGTCACTACCAAAAGCTTACCCAAAATAGAATTGGACCTAGGATTTAAACCTTTAATTTAGGAGTATTATACGAAATAATGTTGCCCACTTTCTAGGTTTTTTCCTATATATCTTACAATATTATCTTCCATCATATTCTTTCTATATACTCGTGCATGTTTTTTTACCTTATATACTCTCTCTATTATATAAATGTTGAGATAGAGAGAGGTGTAATTTCTTATATTTTTTTGGTATTAGATTGATTCTGAAGAAAGGTCATATCAATGGCTAAGATTTCTCATCTTCTTTGATCCACCATTAAAACAGCTATCACAACATAGGTTTTGTTTTCTAAAATTTTAGTATGTTCTTGAGGTTTATAATAAATAAATTATTACGTATTCTTGATAGATAATTGCAAATTGAGAATTAGACGTTGATATTCGTGCCTACTTCACCGCAGCTAAATATCCATTCCATCTTCATTAACAACTGGTCATAATGGCCCTAGGACTCTTTAATTTATATACAGTATAACCTCGATAAATTAATACTGTTGGGACCGTCAAATTTTATTAATTTAGCGAGGTATTAATTAATCGTATAAATTAATAATTATTAATTTATAAATTATATACTTTTTGGGTCCATATTATGAATGTACCTAGGTGTACGTGAAAACTAATTTCTACATTGACTATTAATTATGCATACTTAACCAAATTCATGTATTTTTGCTGATACATTTTCAATATTCTATGTATATCTTAATAAAATATATAAATCTACTTAATTATTAATGTAGTTACATGTACCTACATTCATTAAAATGTATAAATCCACTCAATTATTAATGTAGTTACACGTACATACATTAACTAAGTTACTATATAAATAGATGTATTATGCAAGTCTTCAAATCAAAAAACAAAAAAAATGGCTTCTCATCTCAAAGGTGTTAAAAAATCAACCATGACTAATGGTATACGTAGAGAACTGTGTGAGTATAAACAACAAAATCTAGCATGCACTCAAAAGCAATTGCAACAATGGGTGTTAGAGAAGTTTAATTTGCAAGTGAGTCAAGCCACAATATCAAACACGATCAAGAGGTCAGCAGAGTATCTATCAGCAGCCGACATTCCAAAAGATAAGGCTAAAAGACATAAAGCTGCCAAATTTCCAGAATTAGAGAAGGCTCTGTTCGAGTGGTTTATTCATTACCAAGAGCGTGTTAATATGAATGGGGAACTAATTGTAACGAAGGGAAAAGAGCTTCTAAAAAAGATGTATCTCATCGATACACCTTATTTTCATTTTTCTCAAGGCTGGCTAGAGCGTTTCAAATCAAGACACAGTATCAAGCAATATCGTCGTTTTGGAGAAAGTGGATCAGTTAATATGGAGGCCATGGAGAGCAATTTACAATCCATCAGAGAGAAACTAGATCAGTTTGCTAAGAAAGATGTTTTCAATATGGATGAAACTGGATTGTTCTTTAGGCTACAACCAGATCATTCTCTTGCAACGAAGCAACTTGAAGGTAAGAAACAAGATAAAGAAAGACTTACAGTTGTTATTTGCTGTAATGAGGATGGTTCTGAGAAAATTCCTTTATGGATCATTGGGAAGTATTTAAAACCACGTTATTTCAAGAATGTGAATTTGGGAAGCATGGATTGTGAATATCGAGCCAATAAAAGAGCATGGATGACTGGGATTCTATTCCAAGAATATGTTCAACAACTTGATGCAAAAATGGACGGCAGGAAAATTCTTTTAATTGTTGATAATTGTCCTGCTCATCCAAAAAATGTCGAAGGTTTGAGAAATGTTGAATTGTTTTTTTTACCACCTAAGACAACATCAAAGATTCAGCCTTGTGATGCAGGGATCATAAGAGCTTTTAAGATGCATTATCGTAGGCGATTTTATCGAAATCTTTAAGAGGGTTATGAAATTGGGATCTCAAATCCAGAAAAGATTAATGTTTTAGATGCAATGAATCTTGCAATCTCGGCATGGAAAATGGATGTCAACTCAAGTACAATTGCAAATTGTTTTAAGCATTGTAAACTTAGGTTGTTAGATGATGAATCCTCGGAAAATCAAGAACAGTTGAATAATGATGGCTTACAACAATTGCAGAATCTAATCAATGGATTGAAGTATCGAAATGCAATGAATGCTGAAGATGTTTTGAATTATCCGGGAGAAAATGATACGAGTTTTGAGCTACCTACGGATGAACAAATAATTGAGAGTGTTATGGAAACACATAAAGAAGATGAAGTGGAAGATGATAGTGTGGAATTAGAACAAGTTTCGCGCAAAGATGCTCTGAAAGCAACAATCACCTTACATCACTTTCTTTTGCAATATGAGAAGACTACACCTGATATTCTTAATGCAGTAAGAAGGGTTAAAGATGAGATTCAAGGTGATATTGATTTCAAGAAGAAACAAACAACATTAGATTCATATTTTCAGAAACCTGTTTAGTTTACTTATGTATTATGTATGAAATATTTTGATACAGATGAATTATTAATTTATATATCAAATGGGACCTATATGATTTTTTTTTTGTATTATCTTATAAATTTAGCGAATTATTAATTTACCACGTTGATCCCAACTCGGGACCGAAGAAAATTATTATTTTAGCGAGGTTATTAATTTATCGAGTATTAATTTATCGAGGTTATACTGTACATGTGTATTCATATTTTCTTGCTTTGTTTTTGTTTGTGGGTCTGCAATCCAGTGTAGAATGTAGACATGTCTGATTTTGAAGTTTTTTTTTTTTTTGAAACTTTGTAATATAGTTGACTTTTATATTGTCATCAGCTGAGGGCTAATTAATGAGAATGAAATGGCACTAGAAAAAAGATTCAATGGATCAATATGTTAACAACATTATCATCGAAATCATGGAAGTTAAGGTAAATTTGCACCTTCTATGAATATATAAAACTCAATCTATTTGAAATATGGCTCCACCTATGTTGCTCGAAAGAGAGGTATCATCAACTAAACATATCCATGCTTTCTTTTTATTCAGTGTCCTCCTTCTGATAAGTTTTTCATCTTATTTTAACTCTCAATAATTGATATAATTATATTGTAGTTAATGCACCCAGATATAATATCTGCAATTATCTAACATAATTATGTTATATTATGTGTGGATAAATATTATTTGTGTTTTGCTTATAATTGTGCTTATTCTCCCTACGTTTTTTCTCTAATAATACTACATATGTGTATTGTGGTTTGCCTTTATTTTTATTATGAAACATGAGAAGCACAGTTGTTTGAGAATGTAGTTTCAAAATCAAGAGATTTGTAATTTATACAAATTGATTTGAAAGAATACGACGGGAAGGAGAGTTAGCAATACTGCAAGTTCTTTTGCATTAAATTCTTACTCTTAAATAAACAAGAAGTTTGATGTTAGAAAAACTTTAAGCACTTTGAGTTCTTTTTATGCTTGGAAGTTCTTTTATTATTATTTTTTAAATTATTATTATTATTGTTGTTGTTATTATTATTATCATTATTATTATTACAGAACACATAAGCAGGTTCCTAAATTTATTGAGTTTTTTATTGACACTTTAATTAGGCCATGTTGTTATTGAACCTCTAAACCTTTCATAAAAAATGTCTATTAAGCATGTTTTCATATAACCGTAGAAAAAATGAAGCACGAGGAGTTTACACATGGATGACATGATAAATACGCTAATAAGATAAAGAAAACTGACTTTTGCTCGCAAATAATCCAACCAAAAAAGTCAAAAGCTTTAGTGCCAAGTATAATGTATTTTTTAAAATTTCTAATCGCTATAGGCTTTCTTCTTTCCCGAAAAAGACCCCTATTTCCTTCAAAGAAAAACCAACATTCAAAAATTAATGTATCATTCTATTAAGTAATATTTTTAAAATTAAACAAATAATAAATTTTATGATCACCCTCTCAAAAAAATTGATACATAATGAATAATTCAATAATTAATAATTTGTTCACACAATAATAATGTATGCATAATAATTGGGTATTTTATATATATATATATATATATATATATATATTAATTAATTAACGTGATATACATTGCAAAGCACGTACAATTAACTAGTATATTAAAATATTATTTTTTATCATTTTATATTTGGGTGTCTCATTCAAACATGTTAAATTATATTATATCAAAAGGGTCAAATTTGCCCATTTACTTAAGTTTAATAGCTAAGTTTATCCTCCGTCATACTATGGGGTCATATTTGCCCTTGCCGTTAGCAAAGTATTCACTAGTGCCCCTTAATTTAACGAAATGATCCAAATGACAACAAATTATCCATTTTTAAAGATAAAACCCATTTTCTATTCTAATTAACCTGCCCGACCCAAATTAATCAAAATGGACCCAAGGAGAAGAGAGGTTTTCTTCAATGTTGTTCAAAACTTGAGAGAACATCACAAATTTGGGATTGTAACAGAGTTGATGAACTCAAAAAAAATGTACACATCATTCTATTTGTTTTTTTTCAACATTTGCTTTCTTTTTCTTGAAGCAAACTTTTTCCTTATAAAAAAAATGCTATACGAAGGCAATAGGCAGGCAAACACTTTTCAGGTTGCTCATGGTATCAGGAAATTATTAGCATTTTGAAGTTGGTCGATCAAAGAAGCTGTAAGGAATAGAGCAGACTAATGTGACACCTATCTTTCTAATGAGCACCAAGGACACTGAGCTTCGTTTACAAAAAGACATCTTTAAGGTGTATTTTTCTCCAACAGTCATCCTTTACTGTATTCAGTGTCTTTGCTGGACGGGGAAAGATTCAGTAAGTTTACAAAAAGGGAGGTGGGAGGAAGAGCATTGCCAGATTTAAGTGAGTATAACTTAACAGACACTTCATTACATAAAGTTACGTTTAACATAGAATGATGTGTACGTCTTCTTTGAGTTCATCAACTCTATTATAATCTCAAATTTGTGATGTTCTCTCAAGTTTTGAAGAACATTGAAAAAATTCCTCTTCTCCTTGGGTCCATTTTGGTTAATTTGGGTCGGGCGGGTTAATTAGAATAGAAAATGGATTTTATCATTAAAAATGGATAATTTGTTGTAATTTGGATCATTCCGTTAAATTAAGGGGCACAAGTGAATACTTTGCTAACGGCAAGGGAAAATGTGACCTTATAGTATGACGGAGGGTAAACTTAACTATTAAACTTAAGTAGAGGGGTAAATTTGACACTTTTTCCTAAAAAAAAAAATCAACTATCATGTTATTTTTAATAAAATACAAAAAATAATAATATTTATTTTACCCCAACTCAGCCCACCTCCTACCTCCAACTCCATCTCCACCCCCACCCCCACCCCCAATTTAAAATATATATATATATATATAAATAAAAAATTTGTTCTACTCTCCCTCCCTCTAACATGCCTCTACTCCAACCATCCTTCCCCACCCGAATCCTCCCACATCTTAACTAATTAAATCTATACAAAAAAAAATCCTATAATTATTAAAAAAAATTATATTCATTGTTACTATATTATTCATAATTTAAAGATGATAGATTGTTAGTATTCCTCCTCCCGTCCCCTCCCCTTACATCTTTATTCAAATTTATATGAATAAAAATAATCATGTAATTGCAAAAAAAAAAAAAGCTTTTATATTTCAGATTTTTCATATTATATTGTTTACAATTTAAAGAATTTTAATGAAATACTAATGTAAAAATAGTAACACAATTTCGCATTCCCCTCGCCTGCTCTAAAAAAAGATTAATTTTATCTTTAATATTTTCAAATTCAAATATTTTTAATCTTATAAATTCAAATAATATCATATTAATTTTTTGAGAAAAAATTCGTCGATGATGGTCTTGCCAACACAAGTAGAACCATTCTCGAGAAATGCAGTCACAAGCATGGTCGTCTTTGTAGTGACCTCATGTTGTTGTTGTTGTTGTTGTTGCTGCTGCTGTTGTTGTTTCTATTATTATTATTGTTGTTGTTGTTGCTGCTGATGGTGTTGCTGTTGTTGTTGTTGTTATTGTTGTTGTTATTGTTGTTTGTGTTGTTGTTGTTGTTATTGTTATTGTTGTTGTTGTTGTTGTTGCTATTGTTGTTATTGGTGGTAGTGTTGCTTCTGTTGTTGTTGGTATTACCGTTGTTATTGTTGTCGTTGCTGTTACTGTTGTTGTTGCTGTTGTTATTGTTGTTGATGTTGTTGTTGCTGTTGCTGCTGCTGCTATTGTTGTTGTTGTTGTTGTTGTTGTTGCTGCTATTTCTATTTTTGTTGTTGTTATTGTTGTTGATACTATTGGTGTTGTTGGTGCAACCGTTGTTGTTGTTGCTGTTGTTGTTATTGTTGCTGTTATTATTGTTGTTGTTGTTGTTGTTGTTATTGTTGTCGTTCTTGTTAAACATATGCACTGATATTATGATTTCTATTATTATTTATTTATATAAATTATTCTTATTATATGAAATAATTATAATTTATTTAATACTTTTCAACCTTGGGTTCCCAACTTTAAGAGAATGAAATTCTTTTTTTTAATGCTTCTAAAATCTTAATATTTTAAAATTCAAATATTTAATATTATTTAATTCAAAAAATTTATTACAATACTATCAAGTTTTGTCCTAAAAATTCTCACATGGCTTTTTAATATCTTGTCACTTGCCTTTTGTCTTGCTTTTAGTTTTGATTTTTTTTATATATATATATATATATATATATGTAGAGAGAGAGAGAGAGAGAGAGAGAGAGAGAGAGAGAGATTGTTCCCATATTATCTTTTCAATTTATTTTTAAAGTATTCACACTAAGTTTTCAAAAGTGAATTACCAAAATTACATTTTTATCTATGAGTTCTTAATATACGTGTAAAAAGAAAAATGATCAACTAATATAAAACTGAGAGAGTAATTTTATGAAGTAGTACATGATTTTGTAAAATAATATTAATATTATCAGAACAAAGATAATAAATATGCATGACATGTACTTTATCTATTCAACAATACTTATCTACTATTAATTTGACACATGCCTTAAAAATAACAAATAATGGGATAATTTTACTTTAACTCTCTTTGAATATTATTAATTTAATAATTTGAGAAATATATTAAGTGATGAATTTTATTTAATAGCAAGGATAAAATGGATAGAAAAAGATAAATTATCCATTAATTTTTCTAACTACACAAGTATTACTGAACTTTTATTTTCAGTAAATGAACAAATAAAAATAAATCGAGGGAGTATAATTTTTTTGGATTATCATATATACATGACTTGTTTGTCAATGTCAAGATAATTGAATAACGTCTCAACTTATCAAGATAAACGGTAATAGTTTAATTAGCCCCCCTCCCCCTCCCCCCCTCTCTCTCTATATATATGTATATGTGTGTATGTACTTTTTTATTGTATAAATATAAACCTGTAATAAAGCGTATCACACCAAGTACTTTGTAGACAATATTGTATGTTCGATTAAGGGATGCTAAGACGAAGATTTGAAACAAATATTAAAACTAAACTTTGGACATAGAACAATTATGTTTATGGAATAATGAAAAAGTAACTGGCATTTTAATTTAACATATTTATGTTAAATGGAGCTTTTATTAAAAAACACTATCACAACCCAACTAATTGAATTGTGTGGGCGCCTATCCTACTCTACCCTAGATAGAAGAACATTTACCACACAACATTATTCAACTGCGGCTCATATCTCTAAATTCTTAAGCATAAAAAAATAATTAAACCTTTTTGTACCACAAAATAAAGTTTGGAAACAACTTTAACCTCTAATTTAAATCAAAAGCATTTTACAATAGCAATTACAAAATTTAGCTCAACAACTTCTCAAAACCTAATCTAAATACGTACAAGAGCTCCAAATACATGAATGATGAATCAAGACACAACTCCATGTAAGAGTAGAAAACCAGAAGTTGTTGAGGAATAATCTCTGGCGCATTATAGAAACTTCAACTGACCTGCATGCATATCTACATCCTCAATATAAGGTATAGTAAGTGTAGTATCATTACAAACACAAGTAATAATAGGTATTATCGGTCTACAAGGGTGTTGTGTCCAAACACACACGTGTGTGTACATGGTCGTACAAGTAATATACGATTGAGAGTCCAGATATCATATCCACAGAGACTTGTCAATCAACTATTTTTCTAAATTAAACTAATTCTTTCTATTTATTCAAGAAATAAATCCCAAAATATGTATTTATGGATTAACTAAACTAAAAAAAAGTAACTAATAAACAATTAAACAAGAGAAGAAAAGATTTTATGCGATCAGTGAATAAATCATTCTAGGATAATATTGCTAACAATCATGTAGAGTATCACTTTCATCAATGTATTTGATTATTTAGCGTTGATTCACGAGATTGATTATATGAGACATGATCTTCTGAGCTTCTAATCATTTATTCGAATAGACCTCACAACTAAATCTTCGAGCGAGAATGTGATAACCCAACATTACAATAAATTTGATTACTAACGACGAACTATTTCATCACCTAAACATCATATTTCGTCACAAAAAATATTTTGGTTATTCGTCCCAAAGCATGGGTCGCTAAATGTATTCAAAGACAACTTAGTGTTTCGTCACTAAATATGAATATATTAACTACGAATTATTTTTTGGTCCCAAATTCATAATTTTTATGACAAACTTATTCGTCAAAAAAGAACAAAAATATGTAGTTGATAGTTTCTTTTCGTCACTAAAAAGGTCATTAGTACCGACAAAATCACATTGTCACTAACTTTCTTATTTAATTAGTGACAACTTTAATTGTCTCTGAAATTATCTATTGTCGCAGTTGAATGAAGGTAAGTTCATCACTAAAGTCTATCTTTTATATGAAAAGATATTTCGTCCCTAATTATATAAATTGGCGATAGTTTTCCTTTCATAAAAATGCTTATATTTTGTAGTTGAAACCTATCATTTCGTCACTAAAAAATATTTTTTACTAACAAAATTGTCACCAATAATAATTGCTATAAAATTTAAATTGTAGTCAAAAGAAAAAATTATACTCCTATTATCAGAAGACTGTCTTGGGACAAAGACTCTTTGTCACGAATATAGTGAATTTGGCATGAACTAATATCTCTTGCAACAAAAATGAGATTATCTTGACAAATACACTGTAATTCATAATTACGCTCTCCTCTCTTATGGTGAGTTCATTCCACTTGTTTGATGAAAAACAAAATTTGAGCAAGAGTTATTTGCAACACATTTAATAGCTTTACTGATGGAATTGCCTGGGGTGATCTCACTTTAACCTCTAAGATCTCTAATATCATTATTTCTCCATAGACTACTTTCATAGTCGAGACCCTTTAGTTTTTTCACAAATTTTCTTGACTCTCATTGAATCTGCATCGCTTTCACAGAAAAAAAGTCAATTCTAAATACTATCCAAAATGCAAAATAAATAGTGAAATAAATATATAGTAGATGGTTGAAGCTTATTTCAATGACTGTAATGTGGAGAAGTAAGAACTAAATACAGAAAATTATGATAGTATGTCAAAAAAAATTAAATTAACACGAAAACTACATGTCCAAAAAAGTTTCAGCTCAAATTAACACGAGACAAAAAAGCAAATCAATGATTGTTGTATGGATAATGAATTACACAAGGAAAATCATGAATAGAACTTATTCTTAAATAACAAAAAGCATAGCACGCTTATTGTAGTATAGAATAAGATTTAGATTCTGAACTTGCAGCAAGCATACAACTTTAGACTACAAGAGCAAAGAAAATTAAATAACCTTACTTTGAGAAGAATACTTAAATCTTCTTAAAATGATTGTTAGATGATTTACCAAGTAACTTCTACTCTTAAAGATTCTTGGTACTTCTATTCCTTTCTTTCTTTAATAAAAAATGAAGGAGAATAGGAATATTAAAATGCTCTCTTCTCTCTACTGACAATAGTAACCTGGCAACTTCACTAAACGGTGCATCTCCACCATGCTTCATTATGACAACCATTGAAGTCAAAGCCGACTTACTAAAATCTCTCCCGAAATCTATTTAGATAGGTTTTGTGTGTATGATGATTCTTAGTGAACAAGTTGATCTCTAGTATGGCATATGAAGAGCTAAATCGGCTAAAAAACCTAGCTAATTTGTTCTCCTATCGATAAATACAACATATTTATCAAGACAAGAAAAAATAGCTAATTTTTTTTAGCCAATTTAGCTCTTGATATGCCTGGCACTAGAGATCAACCCGTTCACTGAGTTACCTAGTTAAGCTAGATAGATTCTAAACTTGGAGAAACAATAGACAATAATGCTAAGTATCAGAACATAGGAGATCAATGTGACAGGAATATAAGAGTAGGGGAAGCAAAATAGACTTCACATGTACACGTCTCCCGTTATTGATTTTCTAAAAAATCTGATAAACATGGGCTTTACAAATAAGGTGATAGTCTCTATCTCAAAATAAAAGCAATAGCGTCAATCCTCATACACTAGATTCACAGACTAAGCCCAAAAAGTCTCTCACAAAACCCTAGAAAAGATCTAAATAGGTGATTAATTTCTACAAGGAAAATCTCGAAGAGAAAACTGCAACATAAAACTACTTGCGGAGAAATCAGTTATTACCTACTATGAAAGAGAAACAAATAGTGGAGCAAAGAAAGAGATCCATCAATGGATTCGCCATCAACACTACTAGAGCTATAAAGAACAGGGAAACACCAAATGAGAATTAATACATGAAGCTAGCAATGGACATGAGCTCTAGAACTCACCGAAGACGATAAGATTGCTGGATAAAGAGCGAGGATTTAAGGTCAGAGAATGCAACTCCATCAACAGATGTTTTAGTTTCTAACTCAAGCATATGCATCACTGGAAGGGCAACATATTTTATCTAGAACAGTCTTTTAGTTGAGCTAGTTTATATTGGCCATTCACATTTTATATTTTGTTGTCTTTGAGCTTTGTTTTTTCTTTTATTTTCAGACAATGTTCTCACTATATAAAAAGAGTAGTATGATTCTCTTCTAAAAGGATATACTCAAATATAGAACATATGAGCATTCCAAAATATTGTAGGAAATGAAGAAAATTGGGTCATAATATTCAAAATTGTTGGGTTCTGAAATAGTAAAATGCTAACAAGATTGAAGATGAACATGCCGAAGATGTGCTAAATGATGAAAAAGTGTTTTATCAAAATACTAACAAACATACCATTAAAAAACTTTGGATCAAAATATCCAACAACAAGATATTAAAGTTACGAGGGAACAAACAACATCCAATAGATCAATGAAATAGTGATACATAAGGAGTACAAGGTGAATATTGATTTTCAAGAACAAAGGACACAACTTGATACCAACAAAGATACTAATACAAAAAGATACATGATGATCAAAATTGTAGGGAAAAAATTGAATACGTCTACTGAAGTCATTAGGAAAAAAAGACAAAAAAGAAGACCAAAATATTTAAAAAGTTTCCTAAACTGAAAAACTTAGTGCGTTGCAAGACTGCTATACCTCAAAATACTAAAATGAAGGCAAAAAAGTTCGCGAGTCACCCTAAAATAATAAAATATTCTATTTTCAGGTAATGTCGTAAATTTTTTTTGAATGAGCTAGCAGATAAATTCAAGAGACCATCAACTCGTCAATACCAAGATGCTTCTATATTTGACTCTATTGCACGATAAATACAAAATAAATCAGACGAGGTATTATACCAAAGTTACGACAAGCTATGTTGCTCAGACTCTTCACAAAATGACAACGGAAGCATGTCGAATTTCTCCACAGTAGTGTAATTTTGGAGAATCCAAAATGGATGCGACATTGAAAGTGAACAGTCCGCGAAATTTAGAGACAAGAAACTCACCCCCAAATTCAATCAAAACAACCATGTACTATGCGAAACAATGATTTACATATTGAGATTGAGGATTTCCTCCGGTCCAGAATCAATTGCAATAAGAGGTACAATCATCTGATGCAGGAAGAATAAGAGAAAACCAAAATTAGGGGCAAAAGCAGAACAAGGAAAAAGGGAAAAATCATGGAGAGGAAAGGGACTTCACATGAAAAAAAATTACTACAATGAGGCACACAACTTTATACAAAAACACAAAGACACTAACAACTCTACCAAAAGAGGTAGAAGCGAAAACAAAAAAAGAAAGATATACTAGAAACAAGGAAATTTCTTCAAGAAAAGAGAATTACTCACTACAATGGTTGAGTTCCATGATTATTACTCGCTATTTGTGAGAGGCTAATCAAGTAACTGACTTTTTTGCAAAATTGACTTCTGATTGTGGAAGCAAATCCTTTTTCTCCTCTTATCATCAACTCCCAGGAGAGGTTAAAGGTTTAAGTCAGTTGGATGAAAAATGATTTCCTTCCATAATATTAAGATATGAGAAATGCAACTTTTTTGTTAACTAAGAAGCATTTTGTATATTGGAAAGGATATTGTATAAAATTTTCTATCTTCAGAAAAAGTTTGTGTAGTTGATTTTTTGTTAGAGGTTTGGTTTAAAAGACAAAATCTCATAAAGAAAAGAAATAAAATTTTTAATTAATAGACAAAAAAAATAACAATTTTTTTTGTATTTAGTCATACCTTACTATAATGGTTATTTCACATAAAAATTATTTCATCTTCCTTCCAGCTTTTCTGTAGATAGTAGAACTAAGGAACTATAATATAGATACCTCAAGGAAAGTGAAAAAGCCCCACAATCAAATTAACCAGACATATCTAGAAATCATGTAAGAAACTATTTGCCACTATCATAACTATCATTATGGTCGATTCGAAAAAAATTCTATAAAGCAACTCAATTATATTCTAACAAGAAAAAAGAACAAAGGTCTGAATAACAAAAAGAAAAAGGAAAAAGAACAAAAAATCAATTTCAAACACACATTATTTATGAAAAAAAAATTAAGAAAAGTTGAAGATAAAAGAGAAAATCTGCATAAAAAATTACCTGTAATCCTTGAAGAAGAGACCCACAACTGCTTGTGGCCGATGAAGACATCAAAAAAAATATTAGAGGGAAACAAACCTCTAATTTTTTTTCATTAAGAGTATTTTAGCCCAAGTTAAAACTTAATTCTAAACAATAATAAAATAATCAAGACAAACTTGAAACTAGAAAAAATTAACAAACTATAAGCAAGAAATGAATGAAACTAGAGAGAAGAAACTTATAAATTCAAGTCTTTTAGGTTGAGTGAAAGCTATAGTCCGACAGTGAAATTAGAAAACCTAAAAGTGAAGTTAAAAGAGGGAAGAACTCTCGTAAAAAGAAACAGTCGAGGGAATATTGTTGCTTTTATTTTTGTGTGAAATTGAAAAATATATTGACAATATTTTCTCGGCAACAAGCTAATGACCCATTTGCCTTGAAAACTTAAAATTATATCTACTTTGTTTGGTATTTTTAAGTTAAATAAAGTTGGAGTTGTATTTGACCACAGTATTTTAAAATGGAATATCTTTGAAGTTTAAAAATATAAACATTAAAAATAAATTTTAAAAATTTAGTGTTTTGTGAAAATAAGATTACAACAACAACAACAAACCCAGTGTATTCACACATAGTGAGGTCTGGGGAGGGTAAGATGTACGCAGTCCATACCTCTGCCTCTAAAGAAGTAGAATGGCTGTTTCCGATAGACCCCCGGCTCGAGACACAGAATACTAAACAAATTCATAGTAAAGCATGGAACAAGATGGCATAATATAAATACAACACCCACAAGTAATAGTAAACAGAGAAAAGTAAACAGATTCGTAATAAAGCATGAAACAAGGTATCATAAAAAGAATAATACCCCCACCAAGTAATGCCCTACACTAGAGACCCAAACTGACCCTAGCCTTCTGCCCTAATTCGCGTCCTCCAGATCTTCCTATCTAGGGTCATGTCCTCAGTGAGATGTAACTGCTCCATGTCCCGCCTAAACACCTCACCCCAGTACTTCTTTGGCCTACCCTTACCCCGCCTAAAACTATCCAAAGCTAGCCTCTCACACCTACGAACCGGAGCATCCATGCCCCTCCTCATCACGTGTCCGAACCATCTCAATCGAACTTCCCGCATCTTATTCTCCACTGGATTCACACCAACCTTCTCCCTGATAGTCTTATTCTGAACTCTATCCCCCCAGTCAGCCCACACATCCAACGCAATATCTGCATTTCTGCCACCTTCATTTTTTGAATGTGGGAGTTCTTAACTGGCCAACACTCCGCTCCATACAACATGGCCGGATGGACTGTCACCCTGTAGAATTTGCCTTTAAGCTTGGGCGACACTTTCTTATCACACAACACCCTCGAAGCGAGCTTCCACTTCATCCATCCCGCCCCAATACGGTGCGAGACATCCTCGTCAATCTCACCATTACCCTGAATCACAGACTCGAGATACTTGAAACTCTCCCCCTTACATACCACCTGTGATTCCA
Source organism: Capsicum pubescens (assembly GCA_030864215.1). Taxonomy (NCBI): domain Eukaryota; kingdom Viridiplantae; phylum Streptophyta; class Magnoliopsida; order Solanales; family Solanaceae; genus Capsicum; species Capsicum pubescens. The sequence continues at coordinate 149,385,718 of CM061547.1, forward strand.
ACTTCACTACCACCTTATTCTCTAGCCTCACGTCATTAAACTTGCATTCCAAATACTCTATCTTGCTCCTACTCAACCTGAACCCTTTAGACTCAAGAGTTTGTCTCCACACCTCTAATTTATCATTCACCCCCCGCGTCTCATCAATCAAAACTACATCATCTGCAAAAAGCATACACCAAGGCACCTCTCCTTAAATACGCCGCGTCAACACATCCATCACCAAAGCAAATAAAAAGGGACTAAGAGTAGATCCCTGATGCAATCCTGTCAAGATAGTGAAATGTTCTGAGTCTCCTCCCGCCGTCCTCACCTGGGTTTTAGCTCCATCATACATGTCCTTAATTGCTTTGATATATGCCACCGGGACTCCACTCACCTCCAAGTATCTCCAAAGCACCTCCTTGGAGACTTTGTCGTATGCCTTCTCTAAGTCGATAAACACCATGTGCAGGTCCTTCTTCCTTTTCCTATACTGTTCCACCAGCCTCCACACCAGGTGAATTACCTCCATCGTCGAGCGGCCAGGCATAAATCCAAACTGGTTCTCTAAAATAGACACTATCCATCTCAGCCTCACCTCAACCACTCTCTCCCAAATCTTCATAGAGTGACTCAATAACTTAATACCCCTATAGTTATTGCAACGCTGAATGTCACCCTTGTTCTTATAAAGAGGGATCATAGTACTTCACCTCCAAGCCTCGGGAATTTTTGTCGTCTTGAAAATTCAGTTAAACAATCCAGTCAACCACCTTAAACCAGCCTCGCCAGAAAACTTCTAAAAATCCACAGGTATCTCATCAGGCCTCGTCGCCCTACCCCTTCGCATCCTGCGAACAACCTCTCTAACCTCCTCTACCTTAAAACGTCTACAATAACTAAAATCCCAACACTCCTCTAAGTGCTCCAGCTCCCTTAACACAATAGCTCTATCCCCTTCGTCATTCAAAAGCCTATGAAAATACGACTGCCATCTATTCTTAATGTGGCCGTCCTCCACTAACACTGTACCGTCCTCCCCCTTAATGCACTTCACCTGATCGAGGTCACGACCCTTTCTCTCCCTAGCCTTAGCGAGTCTAAACAATTTTTTTTCCCCTCCTTTCTCCTGTAACCCCGCATATAAGCTCTCAAATGCTGCCGTCTTAGCCGCCGTAACTGCTAACTTAGCCTCCTTCCTAGCTAGCTTATACTCTTTTCTGTTTACGCGCTTCTCTTCTTCATCCTTACTCTCAACCAACTTAGCATACGCCCCTTTTTTGGTCTCTACTTTCTTCTTAACCTCTTTATTCCACCACCAATCCCCCCGATGATGCCCGGTCCGACCCCTAGAAACACCCAATACCTTACTAGCATTCTCCCTGATGCACCTAGCCACCGTATCCCACATACTATCCACGTCCCCCTTACACTTCCACACCCCCATTCCCGCCAACTTCTCCCCTATCTTCCACGTATTCACTGACATCAAGATGCCCTACTTAATTCTAGGTCTACACTCCTCACCCCTTCTCTTCCTATCCTTCTTTTTACCCAAATTCATAACCAAGAGCCTATGCTGGGTAGAAAGATTCTCACTCGGGATGACCTTACAATCCTTACACAACACCCTATCCCCTTTCCTAAGCAATAAAAAGTCAATCTGGGTTTTGGCTATCGCACTTCGGAAGGTGATCAGGTGATCGCCCTTCTTCGGGAAGCTCGAGTTCACCACCACCAGCCCAAAGGACCTCGTAAAATCCAATAGAGTAGCCCTCTCTTCATTTTTTTCCCCAAAACCAAAACCACCATGCACATCACCAAAGTTTCCCGGTAACGCCCCGATGTGCCCATTGAAATCTCCTGCTACAACAGTCTTCTCCGAGCTAGGCACGCCTCTCACCACCTCATCCAAAGACTACCAAAACCGCATCTTCTCCTCCCCATCCAAGCCCACCTGCGGCGCATAAACACTACACACATTCAGGGTAAACCCCCAAATGACCAACTTAATAGTCTTCAACCTATCGCTGATCCTCTTTACCTCCACTACCTGACCTCTAAGCTCTTCATCTACTTAGATACCAACTCCATTCCTACTCCTCTCGCTCCCAGAGTACCAAAGCTTATAACCATCCACATCCCTAGCCTTAGACCCTACCCACTTGGTCTCTTGAACACACGAAACATTAATCCTCCTCTTTCTAAGAATCTTCATAAGCTCTATGGACTTATCCTGAAGAGTCCCTATATTCCAAGACCCAACCCTCAGCCTACCAACTCTATCATCACGTCTTTCTCTACTACCCCTGAGGCCAAACCTTGGCCTTCCTCCCACCCCCGCCCTTCCCTCTTCCCCCACCTCCACAACAGCCCCCACCCCCACCCCCTCGAACATGACCCTATCGAACTATCAACGCCCACAACCACTACTACAAGAACATATAAGAAAATATAAACAATGGTAGTAATAAAGCAGCAACAGGAAATACAAGGCTCACACAAATTAGAAGAAATAATCAAGAAACAAAACTAAACTCAAATAGGGAGAAAAAACAAAACCAAGGTAAGGACAAAACTAACAGTAAGAAAAATAGAGCACACTAATGGCCTGGCACCAAGGACAGCCAAACAAATAATAAGGAGTGGTGCAAGTCACGAATATACTACAACAGACACGCAAGTCAATACATGACATAGTACGATAAATAATATGAAGCAACATAAGAGGTTCAAAAACAGCAAGACAATAAAGACACCCTCAAAGCACACACTATATCCAAATTTTAAGAACAACAACTACTAGAAATCCAAATAACAGACAAAAAATCCCACGCAAATTACAGGCAATGAAAATATCAAAAAATCGCGTGATAAAATAAAGTTCAAGGGTTAGAAGTCATCGGAATACGTATATCATGTAATCTGCTCTTGCTTGTTGTGCTGGAACCCGACAAATTGGGTCGCCGGAATCACTTTGCTGGAAAGTCGCCGGCTCAAATCTGGACAGTAGTTGCAATATCCAGTAGAGACCCCCACCTGAATTTTCTGGCTCCGCCGGCTTCACCACCGGCATCCGTCGAACCAGTTCGCCGAATAAATGTCATTATTGTTATAAGTATAATGTCGTTATAAAGAAGTAATATATACAACAACAACAAACCCAGTGTATTCCCACATAGTGAGGTATGGGGAGGGTAAGATGTACGTAGTCCATACCTCTACCTCTAAAGAAGTAGAAAGACTGTTTCCGATAGACCCCCGGCTCGAGACACAGAATAATAAAGAAGTAAAATATAAAATAAAAAATTAGTTTTGAAGAAAACCAGGTGGATATAGAGAAATATCATTATAACAAAGGACCGTTATATGTAGAGATGTCTGTCCGTAATTATAATGATCTATTTGTTTGTCATAACATAATTACAACATAATTATAAAAGTACTATTTTGTTGTGCAAATGCAATTTAAGACGAACTAAAGCGAGCTGAGCAATATCTTGGGGGGGGCATAGCCTTGGAATTAAAGGCCTGGATTTGGAAGAATTCAAATCGAGGCATAGGCAAATCTAGATGACGCATTTTTATAATTTTTTTAATTTAAAAAATTGATAAATTTCTTCATTTTAATAAAACCGACCAAATTTGTCAATTTTTGAAGTTTTTTCCCACCAATTAATTGATGGACCTGATCAATTTGTTATGAAGCGCTTGATATTTTCTTGAGTCATCACATGTAATAATTAACAATCGCTAGCAAAAAAATTGTATCGTTGTGATGAATAATTTTTTCATAGAAAATTTTAAATTATTCTACTACAAATTTTAAGTCATTGCTATTTAACACATTGCGTATTTTGTGATAAATATTTTGTCACTAAATCATAGGTTGATTAGAGACAACAAAGTGATTGTCACTAATTATTTATATTATTCGTGACAAAAGTATGGTCACAACTTAATATAAAATTTTGTGATTAAATCTTACTTTATTTAACTACAAATTCTAATTTGTTATTAATGCAACAACGTGTTTTTGTGATAAAATATTTTTTCGTGCCTAAAATTTGACTAATTTATGACAAAAGATGATTTATCACAAATTGAATAAATTATTAGTGACAAAATAATATATCACGGATAGCCTAAATTTTGTGGCTAAAATTACCCAATAAATGGCGCAAACTCAATTTTTGGTGGGAAATATTAGGGGACAACTTTTTTGGCACAAAATTTTATATTTTGTCACTAAGAGCATGTATCAGAGGTATTTAATGGCGAAACCTAAAATTTTTCATAAAAAATAAACAATTAATGACAAATTTTATATCGTAACTAACAATTTGGTTGCTAAATATCATATTTGTTGTAGTGAATTAAGAGACAAAATGTGTCGCTTAAGCAATACTTGTTGGGGTTTGGCAGATCTCTTAAGCGATCAAAGGCATCACTAAAGTGATGCACCAAGTGAGACTTGGAGAAATTATAAGTCTCCGCCAATACCTCGGGATTCATTCGGGATCCCGTATATACAAATAAACTATACTACCCTATCAAATTTGACGTTCTGGACTCAATGTCTTAATTTAAAGTTTTATTCGAGGTCGTTTTGATAAAAAATGAGTCCCACACCTACTTGTCATTTCCTTAACTATCGACCAATAACCCAAAATGAGTCTGAGAGCCTCGGGAACCAAACCAAGGGTCTACCCAACCTAAAATTGATGTTTCAGAGCTACTGGAATAGTTAAAATTGGCATACGAGATTGTTTAGCTGAAGGTTTTTCCTAGTAGCCAATTTGAACCAATGAAGGCTTCAAAACAAGGGATTGGCTTTGAAACCAAACGAACTTCTTGGTAACCAAACTGTCAGTTCCAGCAAGTCATAATGACTTGGGGCAGCTATAGGAAAGCTCTAAACGGCGAAAATGAATGGAAATACAAAAAATTACTTGGAGGGTCATCACGCCAAGACCAATCCACAACGTAATAAGAATTAATAAGCCATATTTATCAAATTCAAGTATTCATTTTAGAAGTGCATATTCAATCAAATGGAGTCCAAACTCTAGTTCAATAATCATAAATTCATTCACTAATCGAATCCTCCTTTATTTCTACTAAGACCAGTGATTCTGCTGTTATTTAGTAACTCTTAATTTTAAGCCATTACTAGGTCCAACACTCTACTCCTTTTTTCAAACATACAACTTACTATTCTAACTTTAGTCACAAACCTTTACACATCTTACTTCTTGACCTTTAGCCTAACTTGACTTTTGATTCCTATGTCATGATACCACATTTCCTTCACAGAAATAATACTTCTAATAATATTACAATAGGAGTACCACACATTCAAGACGCGTCCATCCTTAGTTAACCCTTTTATAGTATTTAGGCTGAATCATTAGATTATAAGATCACACAATCTCCTTATCATCATCTATATTCACATAATTCACATTACAATCCACCATGGAGTCACACAAACACAAAATATCCATCAAGAATTATATATTAATATAATAACACACAATTAGGTCTTTAGTGCATTAATTCCATATTTTAATCATCCACACTCCATGACCACAAGCCTAAGCATGATTTCTCCCTTAAAATCTATATTATGTATAAAATTTCTAACCACAGTCTACAACTATAAATCATAACCTACCTAAGTGCCAAGCTGCTGCAACAAGTAGGATATACCATGAATTATCTTCCTTCTTCTTCATATTTTTGAAGGATAAATCATCTAATAAACAATAATTCTAAGATTAATTAATCAACTACTCTTAAAAAGAAATACTTTTTTGGATATCCAAACCCACTAGTTCTACCCTTTAATATACTAAAAATCTTGTATTTTTGAATAGTTTGATTAGTTTCTAGTCCCAAGGACATAATATATTAATACTAACTTACATTCAAGGGATTTTAGCCTATTAATTCACTTTACTCTTGAAAATTCCATCTATGTAACTTTACACCTCCACTATGATCAATCTAATATTATTCTAAGGATTTTAGAATCAAGCGAGTGTTGGATTGATGGAAAAATACACATTAATGGAAGAAATTGATTGAAAACTAAAGAAATTGCCTCTCTAGGGATGGGGAGTGAATATCTGAGTTCTGGAACTGAAACCCATAAAAAATAATCTTATAAATTGCCTTCATCCTGCTATAGCAGCCTGAACCAACTACAACAGCCTTAGTTTTTCAGCACAAACAATCTTTAATAAAATAATAATAACTTGTTAATCAAGAAGTGGATTAACAAATGGTCAGTTGTGTTTGAAAGAAGACCTAGAGATGCTTAATTTTATCGGTATTGCGCCTTATAGCACCTTATATTCTATGAGGAATGATTATTTAATGTTGACCCTAGTTTAAACTCATCTCAAAACTAAATCAGTAAGGATACTTCTAATATAACTTTGTGTTAGGGGTATTTTATGACCTTAATTCATATCTAATGTACTCCCATACTAGAGAATTAATCCTAACACCTACAAAGAATGAGATTCTTAGACTTTATCACAGATATTTTCAACAACAATAGAATGGTTCGTTACACCACTCCACTATATATTAAGTTCAATCATACTGCCACTAGTTCTAAATCACGGGTGGCGTAGTTCTACTCGTATTTATTTACTCACCTAGAAGAATATACAATTGATTTTTACGTTGTCTTTTAGATCCTTACTGGACTATGCTACTACCACAACCTTTACCTAATACAAAGCTTATTCAACAACCTCCATTTCCTATACATGCCCTAAAAAATCTATGTATATTACTAACGAAGTGTTGAATGTCTTCTATAGGATCAAATCCTATAACCACTAGATGAGACATGTTTAAGGAAACCTCAGACTCATGAACTGATGACATCTTCCTAAGAAGTTATATAGGGAAATATTGTAGCCCATCTTTGTGATTAGGTAATCATTTACTATGTAACACATGAATAATCCTACTATATCTTTCTTAAATAAGCCTCAATAATATAAGTTGTACAAATGAAGTTGTAGATGCAAGTAACACAAAAAATTCTACAGTCTTTCTCTAAATTTTTATAATATGAGACCTTTCTCTAAAGCTTTTCTCTAAGAAAATATTGGTGTTATTACTTTGCTATATTTTATCTTAATGGTAGTAGGCATAATTTGGAAGACACAGATTATAGATAATTAGTAATAGACTTCTTAACAAAGATCTATCGCATGATCTAGATTGTAAATGGCCACATTTCCTAAATGTCTAAGAAGTCCCCCAATTATAAATGTGGTGCACAATACATTCAGAAGTAAGGCTATACTAGACACAACCTTATAGACTCCTTAGGATAACCTGCTCTGATACCACTTCTATCATACCTCCAATTCCATTGAGATAGAGAGGCACCAGGTACCCAAAAGGCCCAGAGAACTAAATTGTAATAAATGATTAACGTGCATATATCTACGATAATTTAAAATCTTTGAAAAGTATAGGTAAGATACAAAAATAAAAATACAAACATATATAGGTCTAAAATAGATGTACATGACTTAGTTGTTCGGGCCTTAATTACTAAAATATAAGACCCAACTGGGTTTTAATTTAACATTAATCTATACAACCTCTAAAAGATGGAAAATTTAGTTTAGGTTAGGATAGGCACCCATCATACCCTCAACTATAATATAAAATAAAAATATGTGCTAAAAATTTTACAAGCCCCCGAATCAACCTGGAGCTCACCAAAGGTCGTTGAGTATTCTATGCTTTTATTAGGGAGATATACTAGATGGAGTACATGTGCTTGAAATATGATATATAGTGCCCTTTATGAGGAAAATCAGTATGAAAGAATGTACTGACTCTGTAGGACATAAAGTAACCATAGGTAAAACAAGATCTCAAATGAACTCAAGTACAAATGTATAGATAAGGATAAGAGACCACCTTGGCTTATACTTTGAAATCATGTACATTGTATTCATTTCCTTACTTTAATCATATTTTCTTTATAAATATTGTAAGCTATGTGTGTCACAACCTAATTTTATGAGTGATAATGACACCTACATTACCCCACTAGTAGGCGTGCTAAATTGTAGCCCAAAACTATAAGTTATAGGCTAATTAGTGGAAAATGGCATAAATATCAGAATTATGCAAGTAATTAAATTACAAGACATAAATCATAAGAACTATAGCATAAAATGAGGGGAAATAGAGAGGAGTAATATTATCCCACACCTTGTAAGGTTGGTATAAGAGCCTCTAATAAAAAGAATATGAGTACTATCCAAGTCATTATATAACAGTCTTAAAAATAGCAAGATCATACAAAAAAAGAAGATGTTGAGAAGGTCAACTCTGGCTCCAAGAGCTCACCCTATCTCTGAACTCTGACTCGCACAATCACAGTGTCAACAACGGTAGCTAGTACTTAGATCTACACCAAAATGGTGTAGAAGTGTAGTTTGAGTACCAAGGCCATGGTTACTTAGAAGATATCATTGGCCGACTAAGCTAAAACATAATATAAATACAATAAAATGCAAGATAAATAAGCTAAGTATAAGGAAAATAGAAAATCTAGAATAATGCTACAAATACTAAAGGTAAACAGTCAAAATAAATAATAATAATAATAATAATAAAGAAAACATAACTATCTCTAACATAACTAAGCCCCACGAGCCTAGAAGATTCAACTAAAGTAAAGAACCTAACCCGGTCCTCTATAAGCTCGTTGGATGCAATCAAGATGTAATTAAGTATGTGCACACACTACCCATATCTTGAAATTATAATCGTGGATCTTTTCATACCATAAACACCAGACTCGAATCAGTTACATAACTGTCATAAGTAACCTTTCAATACCAAACTTGAACTGACAATATTATCATGAACACTGCACTTGAACCAGAGAAATATCATCATCAATGTTGAACTTGAGCCAGTAATAAATATCATAATTTTCTAGACTTGAACCTTTCTTACTATCTCTTAAGTTCATACCTAGAGTAAGCCATAATGTACCAAATCCTCTCCGGGCTCAAGAACATAAATAGAATAACACATAAAGGTCCATCGAGTCTACAAGAAGCTAATAGTAGACTATGCCTAAGGTGGATTGGAGAGGCCCACTTCTAACCCTGAAAATCCATTCTAAGGAAAATCGTACCCCAAACTTGGTTAGGGTGTCAAATCCCATTAAAAGATACTAAATATCCCTATTGCATACTAGGATAGTAATTCACCCTAAAGAACAAGTAGTTAAGTCAGCTATACCTAATTACGACCCCTTAATTGTCTAAGTAATCTAATTTACCCAAAGAGTACCTCCAAAACCTAATTCCATACCCAAAACTAAGATATTGTCACATCGATACTAAAATAAAGATCAATGTCAGATAAAGGTAAGCCTAGCCTACCTAGGCATCGAAGAAAGCCCAATAAATTTTCTAAACTAGAGATTTTTCCTTCTGAGAAGCTTCTTCATGATGTCAGACTATCAAATGGTAATCTATGCATTAATATTAGAATGACAGTACATATATTAAACTATTATGCTTCAGGTCCAAAATAAGCTAAAATCCCATGCGTGGTCCACTTGTCGAATCTCACTTTCGAAACCACCAACACGTCTCTCTATGTATAGGATCATTTACCATAAAAATGGATAAATTCTTAGCTCAAATGATACTAAAATTAACCTAAAAAGAATCTATGGATAAGGAATTAAACTGAGGAATTAAACCATGAATTAGATAGAAAATTACTTGGATTTCAATGAGAAAATGATTATTCCGAGCTCACAAACACCCCACAATCTCCCAATGATCAGTCTCTTAATTTTCTACAGTCTCTAGGGCTTTTAAATCTTGAGATTTATGAGAAAATAATGAAAAATTATGTGAGAGAAATTTAATGCGCTCCCAAGTGTCGCTTAAGCGGTCACTACTAAAGCGGTCCATAATTATTTACGCGATCCCTGCCTTAGGTTGACTTCTGCTTAACAGGGACGAATGTTGCTTAAGCGGATAGGCCTTCACTAAAGCGATTAGGCTAGACCAGACTTGGTTACTTAAGCAACCACTTGGCCACTTAAGTAGCCTTAACATAAGCGACCAAAGTCCCACTTAAGAGGATTCACTAGCTAAGTCCATGAACTGAAACACCTAGGCTTTGGACCCTTAGAGAATTCTCTTGGTTTGACGGTTCAGGACTTGGTACGACTAAGGGTACTAATCGTACCCTTTGGATATGAGTTGGTGACCCCCATCTCGTACCCTAAACAGTATGGTTGGGGTTACACACTATCCTAGATATGATTTAGCCTCCCCATGGTCATACATTAGGGTATGAGTCAGACCAAGCTGATTCGTATGGAGTATTGTCTTAATATAGTGCATACTGTTTGGTTAAAGTTTGTGAGTACGGTTTAGGGTACCAATTGTAACCTTTGGACGTGAGTCTAGGGTGTGTAGTCGTACCTTAAATAGTGTAGGGGTCCTAGGTGAATCCTAGGGTATAATTTAGGGTACCACTCGTACCCTAGGGTACACTTGACTTAAGTGAGGCGTACCCCCCTGCGGGTTCATTTTCCAACATTTATCTAAGGGCTCTATAGTTATTTTCTATCCCAAAACCCTTAAGCCTCCTCACTATGTAAGTGTGTGTGGCCTTCTATAACATATTTTTAGTGGATCAAACATCCTAAATACTCTCTCAATCACATCTTTGAATATTTGGAGGCTAGGATTTCAAATGTGGTCATCTAGAGACAAAGAAGAGTTAAATTTCTTGGTGGATCATCTTGTTTAAGGCATGTAACTCTATCCCTTGTTAAATAACTAAAAAATCATGTATTTTACACATGGATAAATAATTGAAATTGGTGATTTTAAATTCAAATGATAAGGGTTTTGTTGCCTAATGATGAATAATGTTTGTTCTTGCTTAGACTTGTATTTATACACGTTATTAGTGATGATTTTCATATGTGGGTGCTTGTTGTTTGGGGTTTAACAAATGGATCTTGATTAACCCTAATATTGATGAATTCTACTATGAATTTGGTATTGATAAAAGGTATGCACACATGGTGTTTGTGAAAATAGCTAAGTGAAAAGACTTGTCACATGTTGATGATGTTTTGAACTAGGGCAATGGACTAATAAGTATGAATGTTTAATAAATGGTATGGTAAATATAATGTTAGCCATGTAATGGTTAAATTATGACCTTGTTGGTTTGATGGCAAAAAAGGGTTAAAGTCCCTAAACATGAAATTAAATGGTGCTTGAACTAAAGTGCGGTATAAGATTGTTAATAAGGAATGAATAGCTTAGAAGGGTCTTGCTGACCATACATTGAATTAAATAATGAATTGAAATAATGCATTGTCTTATTAAAGTGTTTGCTGGATAAATGGCCCCATGAAGACCTTGTGGTCATATATGGTGTTGATTTGGTTAAAATGGGTTAAAGCCTTAAGTGGGAATATTATGGTTGTGGTGTATGGAAAATGGGTTAGAGTACCAATGTCGACTAACAATTGTCACAACGACTTGTTGTTAAAGTCCCCTGCCTATTAAATTGCTTGAGATTAGAGCTCCTTGCCTAACAATATTGCTTGCGGTTAAAGTCCCTTGCTTAATAAAATTGTGTATGGTTTGAGTCCCTCGCCAAATGAGCTCACTTGTGGTTAAAATCCCTTATCTAATATGACTTGAGGTTAGAGTCCCTTTCCTAATGAAAATGCATAAGGTTAGAGTCCCATGCCTAATGAAAGGGCATGGGGTTAGAGTCCCTTGCCTAACAAAGACGAATGTGGGTAAAGTCCCTTGTCTAATGAACACGTATGTGGGTAAAGTCCCTTGCCCAATAAAAATATGAGTGCGGTTAAAGTCCATTAGTAAATGATAAATATTTGAATCTATAAGGGTAAAGGTCAGAGTCCTCCATCTCATAACATGTGAATGAGTACATCGAGAATGTTTAGCCTTGTTTCCTTATGGCACTTTACAAACGTGTTGTATGTATTTCTATATGTATGATTATGTATGTTAATATGATTGAAATTGATGTAATGATTTGGCTTTAAATGATGATGCTATTTTATCCTTATCCTTGAGTTACATGCTAGTGTTCCAACCGCTAAACATCTCTGGATGTTATGTCCCCACGCGATATAGGGTCCAAAGCATCTTCTTCTCTTTCTGCACAGTGATAGGTCTTCGGGCAGTTCGTGTGTTGACATTGAAGTGGTGAGCTTCTATTTTTTAGAAGGGATACATTTCATAGTCTCTTATCTTTGGTCGTATATATATATATTTAGACTTGGTTTGGCTATTGTCAGGGGCTTGTCCCGACATATATATAGACATCGGATTTTCGTAGAGGCATTATGGATGACTATGAACTTGGGTATTTTGGTAGTATGTCGATGTAAATGAAATGTTTAGACATTATCTAAGTTATGATTATAAGATATGTCTTTGCTACCTTGATTATATAGTCGGAGTTCACCCGATACTTATGGATTTATGTGATGGTTTAGTTGGGTTAGTGGGGCGATCTTTGGCCCAAGTTGGGCTTGAGACGCCCATATGACAAGGCCCAATTTTGGGTCATTTCAAGTTGGTATCAGATCCTAGGTTCATGGTCAGTTGGGTGTCCACAATGCTGTGTCAAGTAGGGTCCCTTTTATGGGTACGAGACATTTAGGAATTTTTCCATTTCTCGTGCTTCAATATCAAGCTATAGAGTCTAAGGTCTTGGATTCCTCTGATTTCTATTTGCTTATATTTTAGATCGTGACTCCAAGGAGATCTGAGACTCTTACAAACTCTTCTGAGGGCCCTATGGATGGAGTTTATTTAACTTTTGAGGTTCAGACCCAGGCTAGAGTTATGATATCTGACCATCCTCATAGGGTTCTACCTCTCTCACTAACCCCGACTATGAGAGTGACCCTACTATTCCATCAGCTCAAGAGGATGCTACTAATGCTGAATTTCGTCGCTCTATCAACCTCTTGACTTAATTGGTAGCCTCTTAATTAAAGCGTGGTGCTTCGGCTACTGTCTCTTCTGAGGCCACAAGAGTTGGCCAATTTATGAGGTTAAACCCTTCTATGTTCACGGGTATGAAGGTTGAGAAGGCTCCTCAAGGCTTCGTTCATGAAATAGAGAAGATTTTCTGAATGATGCATTCTTTGAATGTTGAGGAAGTTGAGCTTGCTTCCTACCAATTGAAATATGTAGCGTGGGAATTATCTAGAGGTGTGGATTTTAGTCCTGCCATTTGGGAGGATTTCTCTGAGGCTTTCTTGGATGACTTCTTTCCTCGAGTTGAGAGAATCAAAAGCAAAAGAGCTTGTGAACTTGAAAAAAAGAGGATGTTCGTTCAGGAGTATGGCTTAAAGTTCCATCAGTTGTCTAGATATGCTCTCGAGATGGTTTCTAGCATGAGGGATAGAATGCATAAGTTTGTTTCGGGATTGTCCTGTGAGTTAGTGTTTGAGAGCAAGACGACTTTGTTGATTAAAAACATGGATATTTCTAGATTGATTGTGTTCATACAATAGGTGGTAGAGGAGAAAAAACAAGTTGAGTTTAGTAAAATATAAGGGAAGAAATTTAAATCTTCCGAGCATAGTGATGGAGGTGATGGTAAGTGGCCTAGAAAGAAGTGGGGGAGTTTGAGTTCTTTCTCCTTAGTTTATACTTCTTATCCAAAGTCATCAGGTGATTGTCAGTCTCAGTTTGGTGGTGGGTTTCAAGCACTAGGTGCCCAATCTCAGACTAGTGGGGCTCAGTTGGTTTCATCCTGCCCACCTTGTAGATTCTGTGGTCAGCCTCATCATGGTCAGTGTGAGAATGGGCAGAATAGATGTTTTAGATATGGTCAGATTGTGCACATGCAACGAGAGTGCCCCTCTTTAACAGATTTTTGGGCTAATAGGGACCCTATTGCTACTTCATCTACTCCTGCACTGAAGGGTGTTATTTTTTACTTCTACCTCTATTTCTGGTACCGATGCTGGCCGAAATCATTTGTATTCACTTGCTGCTCACTAGGATTCTGAGGCGTCACCCGATGTTGTCACGGGTATGCTGAAACTTTTCTCCCGTGATGTATACTGTTTGCTTGATCTAGGGTCTACCTTATCTTATGTTACCCCGTTTGTGGCTGTGCATCTTGGTTTTGGTCCTGAGAGTCTGTTAGTTTCTTTTTTTGTTCTACCCCAGTAGGAGACTTAGTGGTTGTTAAAATGATCTATAGAGGGTGTGTGGTATCTATTAGTGGTAAATAAACTCTTGTAGACTTGATAGAGTTAGACTTGGTTGATTTTGATATTATTCTAGAGATGAGTTGGTTGCATTCGTATTTTTCTTCCTTAGATTGTCGGACCCGTAGGGTTATGTTTAAATTTCCTAATGAATCAATCATTGTATAGGAAGGGGGTTCTTTAGTGCCTAAAGAGAAGTTTATTTCGTATCTTAAAGCCCAAAAGTTTATCTCAAAAGGATGTTTGTATCACTTGGTCCAAGTTACAAATTCAAACTGGGAAGGTTCATCTCTAGAATCCATTCTCGTGGTTAATGAGTTTTCCGAGGTTTTCCCCTATGACCTTCCCGGTATTTATCCCATTAGGGAAATCAATTTTGGGATTGTTCTTGTTTCGAACATGCGTCCGATTTCTATCCCTCCTTATAGAATGGCTCCATTGGAGCTCATAGAGCTTAATGAGCAATTGAAAGACCTTTTAGATAAAGGTTTCATCCATCCTAGTGTTTCTCCTTGGGTGTTCTCGTATTATTTGTGTGCAAGAAGGATGGTTCCCTTCGTATATGCATCAATTATTGTTAGTTGAATAATGTGACCATAGAGAATAATTATCCTCTTCCTAGGATAGATGATTTTTTTGATCAACTTCAAGGTGAGAAGTGTTTCTCTAAGATTAATCTTAGGTCGGGTTATCACCAACTTAAGATTAGGGAGGTGGATATCCCTAAGACCGCTTTTAAAACTCGGCAGGGTCACTATGAGTTTCTAGTCGTGTCTTTTGGGTTGACCAATGCCCCGACAACATTCGTGGATTTGATAAATAGAGTTTTGTTTGTTCATAGACTTATTTGTCATTGTTTTTATTGATGATATGTTGGTCTATTCTAAGAGTGAGGTAGATCATATCGATCACCTCCGTGCCGTATTGCAAACTTTGAAGGATCATCATTTGTATGACAAGTTCTCTAAGTGTTAGTTTTAGTTGAAAGTTGTGACCTTCCTCTGTCTTGTTAGCTCTAGTGAAGGAATGGTTGATCACCAAAAGGTTGCGGCGGTTAAGAAGTGGCTTAGACATGCGACTCCAACTGATATTCAGAGCTTCTTGGGTCTAGCCGTGTACTATAAGAGATTTATGGAGTGTTTTTGGACCATAGTTGCCCCATTGACTAAGTTGACCTAGAAAAAGGTCAAGTTCTTATTATCGGATACGTGTGAGGGTAGTTTCGAGAAGTTGAAAGATAAATTGACTTCGGCTCCGGTATTGACCTTGCCGAGGGTAATAATGGTTTGTAGTGTATTTTGATGCTTCTCATTTTGGGCTTGGTTGTGTGTTGATGAAACATGGCCTATGCTTCTAGGCAATTAAAAGTTTATGAGAAGAACTACCTTACTCATAACTTGGAATTGTTAGCCGTGGTTTTGCTTTAAGGATTTGTTGACATTATCTCTATAGAGTTTATATTGATACCTTTTTCGATCATAAGAGTCTTCAGTATGTGTTTACTCATAAGGAGTTAAATCTAAGGAAAAGGAGGTGGATTGAGTTTTTGAAAGACTATGATATGATTCTTCATTACCATTTGGGTAAAGATAATATTATCGCCGATGCTCTTAGCCAGCTAGCCATAGAAAGTTTAGCCCTTGGGGATGAGAAAAAACGGGAATTTGTGAAGGACATTCACCGTTTGGCTAATCTTGGAGTTTGTCTTGTGGTTTTCGAAGATGGTGGTGTATTTGTGCATTCGGTATCTCAATCATCTCTTGTTGTTGAGATAAAGAAAAAATAAGCTTTAAATGCCAATTTAATGAGGATCAAGGGTAATGTGGGCTAATAAAAGGTTGTTCACTTTGTGATTGGTGGTGATGGTATCTTGAGGTACCAAGGTATGCTATGTGTTCCCGATGTCGATGGATTGAGGGAAAGGATTGTGGACGAGGCTCATGAATCTCGGTATTCTATTCATCCCAGTTCTATGAAGATGTATCATGATCTTTGAGAGTTCTATTGGTATGGTAATATAAAGTGTGATGTGGCTAGTTATGTGGTTAAGTGTATGGTGTGTCAATAAGTGAAAGTTGAGCACATGAGGCCTGGAGGCTTGTACTAAGAGGTTGCCTTGCCCGAGTGGAAGTGAGAGGCAATTAATATGGATTTCGTTACCAGTCTTCCCCGGTCTCAAAATCAATGTGATTCTATTTTGGTCATTGTGGATAGGATGACCAAGTCCGCTCACTTTTTTTGGTGAGGACTAATTATTCGACGGAGGATTATGCTTAGTTGTATCTTGCGAAGATTGTTAAATAACATTGTACTCCTATTTCTATTATTTTGGATCGTGGTAATCTATTTTCATCTCACTTTTGGAAGCAATTCCAAAAATGTTTGGAGACTAAGGTGTGCCTTAATACCACTTTCCACCTACAGACGGATGGACAAGTGGAAAGGACCATGCAAACATTGGAAGATATATTGTGTGCTTGTGTGATTGATTATGGTGGTAATTGGTATGACCACTTGCCTATGATTGAATTCGATTATAACAATAGTTACCATTCAAACATTAGTCTGGTGCCTTTTGAGGCATTGTATGGTAGAAGATGTCATTCTCCTATTGGATGGTATGAAGTTAGTGAGGGTAAGTTGCTTGGCCTTGATTTAGTTCACCAAGACTTAGAGAAGGTGAAGGTGATTTGTGATAGATTAAAAACTGCTCAAAGTTGTCAAAAGTCCTATGCAGATGTGAGATATATAGATTTAGAGTTTAATGTCAACAATTGGATATTTTTGAAGGTATCTCCCATGAAGGGAGTGATGTGATTTGGTAAGAAGGGGAAACTTAGCCCTCGGTATATTGGTCCTTATTTGATTTCAAAGAGGGTTGGAAATTTTGCCTATAAGTTGGAGTTGCCTTCTAGTGTGAACTCCATTCACCTGGTTTTCCATGTCTCTATATTGCAAAAATGTGTGGGTGATCCTTCATTGGTTGTCCCATTGGAGGATGTTGGTATTTTAGACTTCTTGTCCTCTAAGGAGGTCCCTGTGAGGATCTTGGATCGGAAAGTTCTCTGGTTGTGAATGAAAGAGATAGCTTCGGTGAAGGTTTTATGGAGGAACCAAAAGTCTGAGGAAGCTACTTGGGAGGTGGAAGAGGACATAAAGTCCAAGTATCCGCATTTATTTTCATTCCGGAAACTCGTGATTGAGGTATGTGTTAACCTTTTTGCCTTGACTTATGTCTTTGTTAGACTATGGGTTAAAGTTCCCAATGCTTTGAGATGATTTATGTCCTTGATAGATAATGGTTCAAGTCCCTAAGTTTTGAATCGAACACTTGTCTTTGATATATAATGGGTTTGAGTCCCATAGTAAATGAGATGAATGGTTGATTGATAATAATTGCGATGTGTGTTGAATCCTTGTTGTGTGCCTTGTATTCTAATTGTTAATAGGTTAGTTGATGTGTAATAACTTGTGTTTATGCTTGCCTTACCCATCATTCGCGGACGAATGGTCCAATGGGGGAGAATTGAAACACCTAGGCTTTGGACCCTTAGAGAATTCCCTTGCTTTGAGGGTTCTGGACTTGGTACGACTAAGGGTACTAGTTGTACCCTTTGGATAAGAGTTGGTGACCACTCTCTCTTACCCTAGGCAGTGTGGTGTGGGTTACACACTATCCTAGGTATAAGTTAGCCTCCCTATGGTCGTTGATAACGCTCAATCTACAGCTCTCGTAGGAGTGTAAAGCGGTCGGTTGTCAAATATAGAACCCAACCTGGGTTGGGTATCGATCCCTCAGGGAATAGCTTGGTCAACAAGTAAGCAATGATTACTAGACTTTTAGTGCAAGTCTCGTAAAAAGGGGGGAATTGTATTGTGAAAGTAATGTAACCAAAATAAGAGAGTAAAGCAGAAAATAGCAAAGTAAAAGAACGAATGTTTTGTAATATGTAAACAATGAGAATTGAGGAGTTGGGGTTATGTCCACCTTCTGAGTTATACGTCTCTATTGGCTATGAGTGTGCGGAATTCAGACATGCATGTGCTTATAGAGAATTGTATTTGATGGTAAATCCAGGCGTCTTTCGACCTATTCGAGGATTATTTCACTTTAACTCTTTCGAGCTTAAAGCGTGTCTAACGGTACGAATTCTCCAAGAGGTTAATCCAGTTACGACACTAACTTTTTAATAGGGGATGGGACCCTACTACCTTGACATTATCTCTTTTCCAGACAGATAACCTTTCTTTCGAACAAGTTAAATGTTATACTGGCGTATTCTTGCGTTTGCAACCACAAAGAATTTAGATTAAGATGAAGAGAATAATGATATAAGCAGCATACGTGTCACGAACTCACAAACTCACAGCAATAGATAGGATCTCATTCGGCTTCCATAACCCCAACAGAGAAGTTTAGTTACCCATGAGTGCAAAGGAAATCACAATTGACATTGTTGTTATACCACAATTAAGATTTCTCGTTTATAATGGTGTGGTAGACATTTAGGCGTGAATTCCTTAACAAGGTAATGTTTCTCTTGTTGCGGAATTTACGAATTGAATAAATGAGTAGAAGAAGAAAAATAGAATTAATGGGAGAATTAGAAGAAGAGTTTTAGAGTAATAGAATTCATTCACCCTCCATAAAAATCTCTAGCAAGATAGGGTATTTATAATACCCATATCCTAATTCTACTAAGCTAATGAAATACTTAACCCAATTGTACTAGGTTAATGTATCATTATCCTAATCCTAATAAGCTAATGAAATACTTAACCCAATTGTACTAGGTTAATGTATCATTATCCTAATCCTACTAAATTACTGCTAGTCCCCAAAGTCTTCAGAAATGCTGTTTTAGCCCGGGACAGATTTTCCATGCGCCATTTTTAGTCCTTGGCGTCCAAGATTGGCTTTTCTCCTTTCGTGAAGCTTTCTTTGGCGTCAAGTTATCCATAAAATGCTGAATTCTGCATCATTTATACCTGAAACTTTGCTAATCATGTTTGTTAGCTCACTTACAAGAAAAAGGACTAAAAGTGCATAAAATATATAATTTGTTCTCAAAACTAGGCTAAAATATGGGCAAAATATAGTGCTATAGGCGTGTAAATTCGCCTATCATCAACACCCCTCACTTGAAGCTTTGTTCGTCCTCGAACAAAATATCATGTCCCTCTAAACATCAACTTAGGGTTTCACAACAACAACACAAAATATTCGTCAAGACAAGCACAACAATTATCAACAAAGAGTAGTTTTTCGATCATTAGTAGAAACAGTTTAACCTCTAGCATAGACTCGTGATGGTGGTCAACTCGTATTCAATAGTTAAGGCACAAAGAATCATACACTACTACCCAAAACTCATCAACCATGTGTGTCTCACAATATATTACCCATAATCACTCCCATGTATAGCATATTTTTCAAACATGGGTATCAAAATATCCTTGCTCTCACTCTCACAAAGAATTCATATGTAACAACTGATGACCATAGGCTTGCCCTTAGTGTAATGCTCCACTAAATGTCAGAATGCTAAGCTTAGGATCAAATAGGTCTTTTGCTGGTTGTAATGTAGGCTAAGGGACGGGTAGGACTATTTTGGCCAGAAATAGTGACTATGTTCCTAAGCGCTTTAATACATCACATTATATCATTAACACTTTTCTTTCAAACAACCTCTCTACTTTCTTTTAATCTACCACCCTTTTTCTCCTCTTTTGTTTTTCAATTTTAAACATAACTAACTTTTTAGTTTTCCTTTCCTTTTTCTTTTGATAACATACCTCTTATGATAGCACTTTCTTTTTCATAACTCATTCAAGCACCAATGCATTCTAAAGCATCATACTCACCCAATTTCCTCTTATTTTGTCACATGATTTTTTTTTCACTTTAAAGCACTTAGGAATTTGGATCAAATTATGGTCTTGAAAAAATGGATTAGGCTTACATATGAGGTTTGTCAAAGAAAATAGACTAAAGGCTCAAAAGGGGTTAACTAGGATGATGTCCATGGGTAGGTAAAACGAAGGTAAACAAGTATAGGTTGCCAAAGAAATGCCTAAATTATCTCCTAAACTTACACTCTTTATTTTCGCTTTGCATACATACCAGGCAAGTTCTAGCATCAGCCGCAAACATAGAATATACTATTAATCTCACACACACAAGGCACATGGTCGACTTTATTGGGAGTAGTATAGACTCTTGCCTCAACAGATGAAGGAATTGAACCACACAATATCACATAGTGAGTCATAATTAGAGCCTAAACGTCTCAATAGTCATAATTGTAGCACATACTCTTGTTATAATCTCATGCTGCCTGTTAGAATAATTTCATGTGAAGCTAAAAAGATTTTACTACTAAAAAAAACTAATAAAAACTTAACAAAAAAAAAACAAAACAAAACAAAGCAAACCAACATAGATGTGAATAGAGAAGTATAGCATGCAATACCACGACCCCACACTTAAACGGGACACTGCCCTCAGTGGAAAGGAAATACGAAGAACCTGGTCAGTCGAACTCCTCCTCAATATCGGGGGTCATACCCCCATCGTCGGAATCATCATAGGAGTCGTCGTCATCAGAATTCTCCTCTACGTCGGAGTCTGGCATTCGTCGATCATCATCGGTCGGCACATCATCATCAAGAGGTTCCTCAAAGTATGTACCTACTCCACACATCTCCCTTGCATGCATATTCATTGGATAGGCATGATCCAGCTGTTGGAGCTCTACAACAGTTGGAACACGACCTCCGCTCATCATTGTAAACAGTGTCATGCCATAAAGATGGCGAAAGAAACTCTTATCTCGAGCATGTCTCTCCGCCGTAGTAAGGTTGACGCCATGTGTTGTTTCAACATCTTTGACCTTTGTGAGGTCAACGTTCTTCAGATTATGTGGGAGTTTGTGATCAGTTGGTTCCTCCTCGATGTCCTCCTTCCGCAAGATTGCAGTCAACAGATTTCCAAAAGTGAAGTAGGACCGCTTGTGTAGCCTGGACTTCTGCATTGTAGACCGAATGATATCCCCAATGTTGATAGGGACATTCGTCATCAATGCGTAGACCAAACACACTCTATCTCTTGTTATCTTGGTGTACTGGGTCCCTGGTATGAGGCAAGAGTTGACAATACACAACCATATCCTTGCTTCCCTATTTAAAGGAGCATAGGGGAAGGTGTTGTGTCGCCCGGTGTCTTTATGTCTGCTCCACCTTGCCATGGATCTACTTCCACAAAGTGTGTGTCGAATTTCTCTATATGGAGGTCTACTGTACAGCTCTTTGAATGGTGTTGGATCGACTGAAGGCAAGCCAAGAAAGAAGTTGATGAAATCTGCATTGAGTTGCAAAACTTGGCCCCGAATCTTGACTTCGCTGCCTGTGGTTTTCGGCGACCAGTTGGCATAAAATTCCCTTATCAAATCAAGATTGCATTCTCCCATGTCTCAGAAGATGAAATCCAAAGGTAATGTCATGATCTTTGCCAACATACGCGGCTCCTTCTTCGCTAGGCTTTCCTTGTTGATCAGGTCCACATAAACATATTTTCTTTCTTTGTTGTTCCTATACCATTCCTTCGCTTCCTCCTCAAGAACCCATTTTATTCCAAACGTGCGGCGTGGTAATTGCATTGAGGATGATTCTCCTTGCTCCTTGCGACTTCTTTTCTTGCTCTTTTGGGAAGTGGTAGCCTTATCTTTGCCTTGTCTTGCTTTGAGTGCCATTGTACCTGAGACTTAGAACAATGTTCATGTTATCATCAGCTCAATGGATATAATCTATACACAAGCAGTAGGGGTACCACCCCACAATTAGTTTGTTGTCAAAAATTAGTGAAGTAAAAGTGGTCGATTACTTAGGCTTCATCGACATACGTTTTAGGGGCTATATTCCAACAAGAAATTCAGATATGTAACACTTCTTGCAATATTTGCAATACTTTTATGTTAGGTATATCAAGACTTCTACATAGGGATTACATCATGGTATAGTTTCTATCAATAATCACAACCTCCTATGTCGGTAGGAAACTATAAGTCTTATTCCGATGAATGAGACATCCCAACATGTAAGTATTCAAGTGACAAGAGTATGCAATGTTCATGACTATTGCAATTTCGCAAGTAGTATGACAATGCATCAAAATCGAATTGAAGTCGGAAACAAGTTAAGATCATCCTAACGTATATGCTCACTCACTTTGGTTGTAATTCAAACATATTCACATCTTCAATACTTCTTCAAGATTTAGCAATTCATAATAGACATAGTAACGTAGTAATTATGAAAAATAGATGAAGAACACAAGAGTACTTACGTGATGGAAGCCTTTGGAGATGTTCTTGTGAAGTGGAAGAGCAAAAAGAAAAGTTTTGAGAAGATTTGGATGCTATGTGCGGCGCCTATGTTAGGTTTTCAATGTGTTTGTGCCTCAAGACTAAGTCTCCTATTTATAGAAAAAGATTGAGTCAGGTTTTGACCCATTTAAAATCGGATTTGGAGACATAAAGTGACCATAGGCGACGCCTTTAGCTTTGCCTATGCTTGGCATAGGCGGCGCCTTTTGCAAAGCATTGTCTAGCATAGGCGGCGCCTATGCCATAGCATTTGGTGAGCATAGGCGGCGCCTTTTACTTTGCATTTGAGATTCAGAGACAAAATGCTTTAGCATAGGCGGCGCCTATGCTATGGCATACTTGAGCATGGGCGGCGCCTATGCTATGGCACACTAGATTCCGAGACCTTGGACCATAGTATAGGCCTTGCCTTGTTCGTGGCCTAGTTTTACCTAGGCCTAGCCTTGCTCGATGCCTATATTTTCATGAGCAATGCTCAATCCATAGCCTTTTGCATCTTCATGCCTAACTTACCACCTTTACCATGCAATACGTCCAAATCAAAATTTGAAACCGATCTCCTCGTTGAATACCTCTTGCACCTACATATTCTCAAAACCAATAAAAACGATTAGTACGATGGGTTGCCTCCCACCAAGCGCCTTAGTTTTGGTCGTGGCACGACTCTTATTTTTGGATTTTTTTATTTATCAAAATCAAATACGTAATAGAATGAAAGAAAAATGAAAAATGATAAATGATGGGTTGCCTCCCATCTAGGGCTTAATTTATTGTCGTGGCATGACATAGTTACCTCGAGTACTTAGACTTCGTCGAGATAGATGGTGGATCATTTTCTGAATGGATTCAGACGACAATGAGGCTTACTTGTGGGCATGCAATCTCCTTCGAGATGAATCTTGTGCGTACATAACCCAAGAAGGATCCCAATGATATCATCAATGAACCACCCAATGGCTCTCTTGTACCTCTTCAGAGCAGAGATGAGAGCCTCTACGTGTTGTTCACTTGAATCATCCGCAACATTCACCGGAAGTGTATCTCTACTTCCCAAGAACACATACCTTAGATAATTGGGGAGCTCTTTCGATTCTAGCACTGGGGGTTCTTCAATGGAAGTCTTCGCTGTTGGTGACGGTTGATTCTTAAGATCAAGGTCCGACTGCTTAGGATTATGAGAATAGGACCCTATTTCTGTTAGAGCACATATAGATTCTTCATAATCTTCATCATCCTTATGCTCAACATTCAACAACACATCAGATAGTGGCTCAACAGTAAGCTATTTCTCTACAGACAACGCTTTCTTATCCTCATAATGAACATCAGCTACAGAGAACACATTCATATCGCTGGGCTGCTTCATTGCTTTGCATATATCAAAGCGGACCACTTCGTCATTCAACCGAAATAAAAGCTCATTAGCTCTCATGTCAATAAGCACACTTTCTGTTGCAAGGAAAGGACGTCCCAAAATTATGGGAACTTCAGAATCCACCTCGCAATCCAAAATCACAAAGTCTGCAGGAAAAATGAAGGTAGACACCTTCACCAACACATCATTCAAGATACCCACAGGTCGTTTTACCGACCTATCTGCCATCATGAGCCGCATATTGGTTGGTGTAGGGTCGCCCAACCCCAACTTTCTGTAGACGGATAGTGGCATCAAATTGATGCTAGCTCCCAAATCGCACAATGCCTTAGCAAAATTCATAGATCCAACTGTGCAGGGAATAGTGAAAGCACCAGGGTCTGCCTTCTTCTGTACTAATGACCTTGTGGCAATTGCACTGCAATGATGAATATTATCCGCCGGCTCATAGATTACTTCCCGCTTCTTTGTTAAAAGAACCTTCATAAATTTTGCATTCCCAGGCATTTGTTCTAGTGCCTCCACCAACGGAACATTAATAGTCAGTTGCTTTAACATCGTCATGAATTTGCTGAACCTTGTATCATTCGCCTGCTTCTTCAATCTTTGAGGAAAAAGTGGTGGTGGATATGGAATTGTTTTCTCCACGGCTTTCTTCTCCTCTTGCTTCCGAATTTTAGTAGTTTCAGGCTGCAACCTACTAGTGGTGACGTCATGGACGTCTTGGTCAGCTTTTATGGCGTCATCATCTTCCTTATTTTTGGCCACTTGCTTGCTTTGGGATGAATTTTCCAGCACCTTACCACTCCTGGTAGTAATAGCCATGCATGATCCATCGTTCCTTGGATTTTGCACAGTGTTGCTAGGTAGAGTGCCAACCTTTCTTTGATTGAGTGCTGCTGAAAGTTGGCTCAATTTCTGCTCTATTTGCTTTATTGAAGTGGAATGTGAGTCAACCAAGTGCTTCATTGAGGACAAATCATTTATTACCTCCGTTACTCCTGCGCTGGTTGCCTCCACTCCTTTCAACAGTTTAGCCATCATCTCTTCCATATTTCCAGAACCGGATGTAGTGGTGTCGCGTCTTCCTGGGGGGACGTACAAACCACTCTTGTCATTCTTGTTCTTCCAACTACCTTGGTCCTTGTTTCCATATTTATCATAATAGTTCCGACCTTGGTTTCCTTGGGTATTACCTCGGAAACCCCCCTGATTGTTTATGTAGTTGGCTTCTTCTTCCGAATTAGATTCGTCTCTTCCTTTTGACGCAATAGCTTTGACTTTTTCGTTCTTCCCTGATAATAGATGCTTTGTAAGAAGATCCACTTGTGTCTTCATATGCGCCATATCTTGATCACGTTCTTCTTCTCTTCTTCTTTGGTCTGCAGTCATGCCTATAGATAAAGTGGGGCTTTCTACCTCAGAATCCCTGGTATGCCAAGCTCTACTTTGCTTCGTCATCCGATCTAGCATATTGCTTGCCTGACCAAAGGTGAGATCCATGAATGATCCTCCAACCGCATTATCCACAACTGGTTTAGTTATTGAATTCAAGGCTCTGTAAAGTATCTCTATTAGGTGAACATTAGTCATGTGATGGTTTGGGCACCTCATTAGCTTCGTCTTGAACCTCTCCCATGTTTCATGAAGGGCTTCAGTTGGAAGCTGACGAAAGTTGCTGATTTCATCTCTCATTTATGCTCTTTTGGATGGCGGAAAGAATCTTTCTAGGAAAGCATCTCTCAATTACCTCCAATTTGTAATAGAATCAGGAGTCAGCCCATTCAACCATAGAGTTGCCTCCCCAGACAGAGACAATGGAAATAGACGTAATCGAATTGCATTCTGACCAACGCCAGGATTGTCAAACGACTTGCATGTAGAAATAAAGTTGATGAGATGCATATTCGGATCATCGCCTGCTAGTCCACCAAATAATCCCTTGAGTTGCAATAACTGAATCATGGTGCTTGTGATGTTGAACTTGGCTCCAGGTGCCAATGGTGGAGGAATAATGGCTCCTGTGGCTCCGGCTCCATCAAGATCATCATCGTCAAAAGTTGGTTGCATAGCTTGGCGTTCAGGCCTAAACCTAGCTTGACGATCTCTTCTGTTGGCAGGTGTTGCGATCTCAGCGGCATGCCTAGGGTTTAGTAGCTCGTCATCACCTAGATCTTCATCGTCAGGATTTGTTGCTCGCCCAGGGTTATCAATATTCTGTTGATGCACTTGAGCGGCGGCTAGCGCAGCTAGTCTCGCCTGTTCCTGTTGAGCAACCATCCTTTCAATTGTGTGTTGTGCCTCCATTCTGGGAATACGTTGTGGTTCAGGATTGATAGGTAATAATGGTTGACCAGAACTTCGGGTATGGGGCATGCACTGAATAAAAACCTGCAGTAAACAAAAACAAAAACTAAAAGAAAAAGTACGAGAATCTTTGACCAAAGGGTCTAGTAATTATTACGAACTTAATTGACACTTGTATTCCCCGGCAGCGGCGCCAATTTTTGATAACGCTTAATCTACAGCTCTCGTAGGAGTGTAAAGCGGTCGGTTGTCAAATATAGAACCCAACCTGGGTTGGGTATCGATCCCTTAGGGAATAGCTTGGTCAACAAGTAAGCAATGATTACTAGACTTTTAGTGCAAGTCTCGTAAAAAGGGGGGAATTGTATTGTGAAAGTAATGTAACCAAAATAAGAGAGTAAAGCAGAAAATAGCAAAGTAAAAGAACGAATGTTTTGTAATATGTAAACAATGAGAATTGAGAAGTTGGGGTTATGTCCACCTTTTGAGTTATACGTCTCTATTGGCTATGAGTGTGCGGAATTCAGACATGCATGTGCTTATAGAGAATTGTATTCGATGGTAAATCCAGGCGTCTTTCGACCTATTCGAGGATTATTTCACTTTAACTCTTTCGAGCTTAAAGCGTGTCTAACAGTATGAATTCTCCAAGAGGTTAATCCAGTTACGACACTAACTTTTTAATAGGGGATGGGACCCTACTACCTTGACATTATCTCTTTTCCAGACAGATAACCTTTCTTTCGAACAAGTTAAATGTTATACTGGCGTATTCTTGCGTTTGCAACCACAAAGAATTTAGATTAAGATGAAGAGAATAATGATATAAGCAACATACGTGTCACGAACTCACAAACTCACAACAATAGATAGTATCTCATTCGGCTTCCATAACCCCAATAAAGAAGTTTAGTTACCCATGAGTGCAAAGGAAATCACAATTGACATTGTTGTTATACCACAATTAAGATTTCTTGTTTATAATGGTGTGGTAGACATTTAGGCGTGAATTCCTTAGCAAGGTAACGTTTCTCTTGTTGCGGAATTTAAGAATTGAATAGATGAGTAGAAGAAAAATAGAATTAATGGGAGAATTAGAAGAAGAGTTGTAGAGTAATAGAATTCATTCACCCTCCATAAAAATCTCTAGCAAGATAGGGTATTTATAATACCCATATCCTAATTCTACTAAGCTAATGAAATACTTAACCCAATTGTACTAGGTTAATGTATCATTATCCTAATCCTAATAAGCTAATGAAATACTTAACCCAATTGTACTAGGTTAATGTATCATTATCCTAATCCTACTAAATTACTGCTAGTCCCCAAAGTCTTCAGAAATGCTGTTTTAGCCCGGGACAGATTTTCCATGCGCCATTTTTAGTCCTTGGCGTCCAAGATTGGCTTTTCTCCTTTCGTGAAGCTTTCTTTGGCGTCAAGTTATCCATAAAATGCTGAATTCTGCATCATTTATACCTGAAACTTTGCTAATCATGTTCGTTATCTCACTTACAGGAAAAAGGACTAAAAGTGCATAAAATATATAATTTGTTCTCAAAACTAGGCTAAAATATGGGCAAAATATAGTGCTATAGGCGTGTAAATTCGCCTATCATCAGTCGTACATTAGGGTACGAGTCGTACTAAGCTGAGTCGTATGGAGTGTTTTCTTCATCTAGTGCACACTGTTGTGGGTAGGATTTGTGAGTACGCTTTAGGATACCAATCATACCCTTTGGATGAGAGTTTAGGGTATGTAGTCGTACCTCGGGTAGTTTAGGGGTCCTAGGTTAATCCTAGGGTATGAGTTAGGGTACCACTCGTACCCTAGGGTACGATTGACTTAAGTGAGTCGTACCCCCCTGCAGGTTCATTTTCCAGCTTTTATCTATGGGCTCTATGGTTATTTCCCACCCCAAAACCCTTAAGTCCCCTCACTATGTAAGTGTGTGTGGCCTCTATAAACATATTTTGAGTGGATCAAACATCCTAAATACTCTCTTAATCACATCTTTGGAGATATGGAGGCTAGGGTTTCAAGGGTGGTCATCTAGAGGCAAAGATGAGTCAAATTTCTTGGCGGATCATCTTATTTAAGGCATGTAACTCTATCCTTTGTTAAATAACTCAAACCGTGTATTTTACACATGGATTAATAATTGAAAATGGTGATTTTGAATTCAAATGATAAGGGTTTTGTTGCCTAATGATGAATAATGTTGTTCTTGCTTAGACGTGTTTATGCATGTTATTGGTGATGATTTACATATGTGGGTGCTTGTTGTTTAGGGTTTAACAAATGGCCGATCCAAACTATTAAATATCTCTTGATTTCCCCCGATTCAATCGAGGGATCGAATTGATTATAGAAACATGAGTTTAATTAGTCGATTTATTAGTGACCAAGGAAAAATATTATCCACTCGCGTGAATAGATTGAAAGAAAAAAATAATACCTACAACAAAAAGACTAATCAGTTATTTCTTTAATTGTTCCCAACATTCCAATATTGGCACTAATGGTACGTAAATAGTCTTGAGTAACCCTAATATTGATGAATTCTACCATGAATTTGTCCTTGATAAAAGGTATGCACACAGGGTGTTTGGGAAAATGTCTAAGTGAAATGACTAGTTACATGTTGATGATGTTTTGAACTAGGGCGATGGCCTAATGAGTATGAATGGTTAATAAATGCTATGGTTAAGATAATGTTAGCCATGTAGTGGGTTAAATTATGACCTTGTTGGTTTTATGGCAAAAAAGGGTTAAAGTCCCTAAACATGAAATTAAATGGTGCTTGAACTAAAGTGCGGTATAAGATTATTAATAAGGAATTAATGGCCTGTAAAGGTCTCGATGACCATACATTGAATTGAATGATGAATTAAAATAAGGCATTGGCTTATCAAAGTGTTTGATGGATGAATGGTTCCATGAAGACCTTGTGGTCATATATGGTGTTGATTTGGTTAAAATGGGTTAAAGTCCTTAAGTGGGAATTAGATGGTTGTGGTGTATGGACAACGGGTTAGAGTCCCAATGTCGATTAATGATAGACGCGACAACTTGTGGTTAATTTACCTTGCCTACTAAGTGTCTTGAGGTTAGAGTCCTTTGCCTAATCATACTGCCCACAGTTAAATTCCCTTGCTTAATAAAATTGCGTGTGGTTAGAGTCCCTTGCTAAATGAGCTCATTTGTGGTTAAAGTACCTTATTTAATACGACTTGAGGTTAGAGTCCCTTGCCTAATGAAAATTCATGAGGTTAGAGTCCCATGCCTATCAAAATGGCATGAAGTTAGAGTCCCTTTCCTAACAAAGACGTGTGTGGGTAAAGTCCCTTGTATAATGAACATGTATGTGGGTAAAGTACCTTGCCCAATGTAAATGTGAGTGCAGTTAAAATCCATTACCTAATGAGAAATGTTTGAACCTATAAGGGTGGAAGGTCAGATTCCTCCACCTCATCACATGCGAATGAGTACATTGAGAATGTTTGCTAAGCCTTGTTTCCTTGTTGCACTTTATGAACATGTTGTATGTATTTATATATGTATGATTATGTGTGTAAATATTATTGAAACTTATGTAATGATTTGGCTTTAAATGATGATGATATTTTATCCTTATCCTTGAGTTACATGATAGTGTTCCAACCGCTAACCATCTCCGAACGCTATGTCCCCACGCGACATAGGGGCCAAAGGTTCTTCTTCTCTTCCTGCACATTGACAGGTGTTCGGGTGGTTCGTGTGTTGACGTTGAAGTGGTGAGCTTTCATTTTTTGGAAAGAATATATTTCATAGTCTCTTGTCTTTGGTCGTAGATATATATATATATATATATATTTAGACTTGGTTTGGCTATTATCGGGGCTTGTCCCGACATATATATAGACATTGGGTTTGTGTAGAGGCATTGTGGATGACTGTGTACTTGGGTATGTTGGTAGTATGCCAATGTAAATGAAATGTTTAGACTTTGTCTAAAGTTATGATTATAAGATATATTTCCGCTACCTTGATTATATAGTTGGAGTTCACCCGACACTTGTGGATTTATATGATGGTTGGGTTGGGTTAGCGGGGAAATCTCCGGCCTAAGTTGGGCTTGAGATGCCCATACGACAAGTCCGATTTCGGGTTGTGTCATGCACTAGCTGAAACTTGGA
The DNA here is from genome assembly GCA_030864215.1 of Capsicum pubescens. Taxonomy (NCBI): domain Eukaryota; kingdom Viridiplantae; phylum Streptophyta; class Magnoliopsida; order Solanales; family Solanaceae; genus Capsicum; species Capsicum pubescens. The sequence continues at coordinate 149,416,253 of CM061547.1, forward strand.
ATTTTCCAAGTTTTCCTTGACCCCTCGGGGTTCAATTAGAAGCTTATTAACACAAATGATCTATGATACCCAATCAAAATTAATGTTCTAAACTCATTGGCGCCATCAAAATATCCATTCGAGCTCATTTCAACAAAATGTAGGCACCACACCCAAGGGCCATTTTTATCCAATCCCGACTAATAGCCCAAAAGGAGTCCAAAAGCCTTGGGATCGAACCAAAGGTCCCCATAGCCTAAAATGGGTGTTTCAGAGCTGATGGGACTATTAGAATTGGAATACGAGGTCATTAACCTTTTGTTTTTGCCTGAAAGCCAATTTTTACTAGCGAAGACTTCAAAACTAGGAATTGGATTTAAAATCCAAACAAACTGCTCAGTAACTGAACTGTCAACTCCTGCAAGCCACAAATGATTTAGGGAAGCTATAGGAAAGTTGCAAGCGATGATAATATGTGGAAGAGCAAAAAATGACATAGAGGGTCATTACAATATCCACCAATATAAAAACTTTTTTCTGCCAAAGTAAAGGGTTAGTATGTACCTAAGGGCTTGAACATGTGGGGATTCTGGGCTTGCATCTCACTCTTTGTCTCCCAAGTAGCCTCCTCCACTAGGCGGTGTCTCTTCTAAACCTTAACTACTGGAATCTCCATAAAGCGCAAAAATCTGACATCCCTAACTAATATAAAGATTGGCTCCTTCATGAAGGTCAATCTCTCATCCAACTGAGTCGAGTCCCACTAAAGTACATGAGACTCATCGAGAATGTAACATCGCAACATGGAAACCTAGAAAACTAAATGAACAATGGCAAAATTTGGGGCAAGTCTAATCATAATCCACATCTCCAATTGTGCGAAGGATCTAAAAAGGTCCAATGTAGATTGGGATGAGCTTGCCTTTCCTCCCATACCTCATCACGCCTTCATTTGTGATACTCGAAGGAATACCCAGTATCCAACTCCAAACCACAAGGCATAATGTTGACGATCTGTACAAGCCTTCTGCCTACTCTGAGATGCCCTCATCCTATCATGAATAACCCTGACTCTATCAAACGACTCCTGAAATAAGTTAGTACCACGGGGTCTAACCTCATAGGTCTTGAACAAACCTATTGGAGATCGACAGTGCCTACCATATAATTACTCAAATGGTGCCATCTCAATACTCAAATGGTATCTATCATTATATGCGAACTCCACCAATGCTAAGTGTTGCTCCCACTGAACTTCAAATTCCATAGCACAGGCTAGGAGCATATCTTCAAGAACCCGAATAGTCTGCTCCAACTGCCCGTCGCTCTAAGGGTAAAAAACAGTGCTAAGATCCACCTGAGTACCTAACTTTTCCTGAAAAGCTCTCCAAAAGCTAGAAGTGAATACAAAGTCCTAGTATACAATAATGTATATAGGTATTCCATGAAGTTGAACTATTTTACGAACATAGCTATGGGCTAACCTCTCAGCACTAAAGGACATCTGAATAAAGGAAATGTGCCTATTTGGTCAATCAATCTAGAATGACCCATATACCATTAGAACCACAAGAGGTGAAAAGAAAACCACTAACAAAGTCCATGGTGATCCACTCCTACATCTACTCTGAAATCGTAAATCTCTGAATGGGCCACAAGGCCTCTGATGCTCGATCTTCACCTACTGACAATATAGGCAATGAGCCACAAAGTTTGCCACATCGCTTTTTATGCCACTCTACTTATAGTGTTGCCTCAAATCCTTACAAATCTTAGTGGTCCCTAGGATGAATGGAGTATCTAGAGATTTGACCCTCACACAATATCAACTGAATTAATTCACCAACCCTCGAAAAATAAAGGCGGCTAACATACCTCAGAATACCCTCAAAATCCATGGTAGCCCTCTTTTACTCACCACTCAACACCTATCAAGGATGATACAGAGTCTCATATATTCTAATTGACAACTCTGAATCTACTTAAATATGATAGACCTTGCTTCAACACTATCAAGGATCCACCTAGAGTCCAAAAAATCAAGTTGCACCATCAATTTGGCAAAGTATTGGATGTCCTACACCAATAGACTCTCAAAAACAAAAATTAAAGCCAAGATACCCGTAGTCACCACCTTTTTTGCTCAATCCATCTACAACCATATTTGGTTTGTCTGAATGGCATAAAATAGAGATTTCATAATCCTTAAGCAACTCCATCCGTCTACGCTACCTAGAATTAAGCTCTCTCTGAGTCAAAAGATGTTGAAGGCTATGATGATTGATGTAGATCTCACAATGCATGCAATATAGATAATGCCTCAAAATCTTAAGCGCTAAAACTACCGTCGCCAACTCCAAATCACAAGAGAGGTAGTTGCGCTCGTGCACCTTGAGCTGCGTTAACTCATAAGTAATAACTCGACACTGCTATATTTACACACAACCCAAAATAGCACCAGAATTATCACAATATACGGTAAATCCCTCGCCCTCAATAGGAAGAGCCAATATAGAAGATAAAGTTATAAAATCCTTGAGCTTTCGCAAGCTCGACTAACATTTCTTAGACCACTTGAAAGGAACCTCCTTCTGGGTCAATCTGGTCATCGACGTTGCGATAGTTGCAAAACCTCAACAAATTTCCTATAGTAACAAGCCAAACCAATGAAGCTACAAACCTTAGATGGAGATGTAGGCCTAGTTTAATCACGAATAGCCTCCATCTTCGCTGGGTCCACCATAATTCCATCATAGATACCACATGTCCTATAGATGTCACTGACTCAGGCTAGAATTCACACTTTAAGAACTTGGCAAAAATCCTATGATCTCTGTAAGCCTGTAGCACATCCTCAAATATTGCATATGCTCCTCCCTACTCCTCGAATACATAAGAATATCCCCAATAAACATAATCATGAAGGAATCCAAATAAGGCTTGAATATACGATTCATCAAATCCATAAATATCGGTGGGCATTGGTCAACCTAAAAGACTTCACCAGGAACTCATAATGACCATAGCGTGTCCTGAAGGCTATTTTTGGGATGTCCTCAGCCCGAATCCTCAACTGATGGTAATCAGATCTCAATTTAATATTAGAGAACACCATTGTTCCCTAAATCTAGTCAAATAAGGTATCAATGTGAGGCATATGATACCTATTCTTCACCATCACCATATTAATTTGTCTGTAATCAATGCACATATGCAAGGAACTATCTTTCTTCTTTGCAAACAAGACAAAAGCATCCTAAGGCAACATATTTGGTCTAATGAAATCCTTACCCAGAACTATCCTAAAGCTGACAATTCGACTACTTAAGCTCAATAAGAGTAATACAATAAGTTTTTGTAGAAATATGTCGGGTGCCTGACTCAAGATAAATAATAAGCTCAATATCGAGCCATAGATATTAGCGAGTTAGACTCAAAATTAGAAGACTCACACTATAGGAACAGAGTTAAGTGAGAGACTATCCACACTAACATCACAAATATTAGCGAGATAAGACTCACAACCCCTCGATATAAGTCTCCTATCATGAACATAAGAAATAATCCCATCAGCTCTCGGCTAATATATCCTTACTATACAATCGGGGATATGCTTGGAATGGCTTAGGTAGTTGTCTTGGAAAAAAAATCAAAGGCCGCATGATAGGTGATACCCAACCCATACCTAGAATCACATTGAAATCCATCATATCTCATACGATAATATTAGATTGAGTATCAAACTCTCAAACAATCACAACACATGATCTATAAACCCGATCAATACTAAAGATTCACCCACAGGAGTAATACACATAATGTCATAGATAAAGAATACCAAGATACCTCTAAATTCATGCATAATAAGTAGGCACATAAAAATAAGTGGATCCCTGATCAAATGAAGCTAAAGCCTACTTATGGCACACTGAGAACTCACTTATAATAACAACATTCGAAGTCTCTACCTCTAGTGTACCAAGTACAACATATAAGTGGCCTCGCTTGCCACCTAACTAGGCGCTTGACTAATCACCCATCCTACCTACCAAAGGACTTTCTCAAGAGCCCTAGGAACCATCCAAAGACCCTACATACCACCTCTAGCTAGAGGAGACACTGTCCTAATCAACATAACACTCTGAGCTACAGGTACAACTTTCCCACACCGGGGACACTCTTTAGAGAAATGGGCAAAGGCCCTACAGTCATAACATGCCCTAGGAGCTGTATTGTAACCAAAAGATTTGGCTGATCCAAAATAACCACCTCAGTTAGAAAACTCAAAATATGAACCTCTCGAAGGATGACCACCACTCTGGCTAAGATGATCACTGTTACTAGGTTGCCTCCACTAGTAATCTAAAGTACAACATAAACAGGCCTACTATACTGACCTTGATACTACCTATAAACTGTGAGCCACACTGGATCACACTAAACTACCCTGATAATACAACCTCTTATCGCTGCTCCCTTGGGCCATGTGATACATCTCCTTCATAATTTGGTCATGATCAGAAACCTCAGTAGTAGATTTACAAGCAGCAACTAAACTCTGTGTAGTCGTTCAAGGAGGTGGTCTTAATCCCTGAACAAAACATTGAATCTGCATATACTCGATCAGTAAGATAGAGGTAGCATTCCTAGCCAAATCATGATATCAGGCTTTATACTCCAAGATAATAATAGATCCCTGTACCAATATCGAGAACTGATCTCTAAGTCTACGAGGCACATATTTCTCTAAGAAAAATTTGGAGAACTGAGTCCATGTAAACGTGTCATGACCCAATTTGCGAGTCAAGATGGCACCTACTTTATCCCGCCAGTAAGTATGTCAAAATATAACTCGGATCTAAATATAATCGGTTAACTTGGTAGAAAATGCCCAATAATAGATGAAAATAGACAATTGAAATCTACGAACTTGCCTATCCAATATTTCAGTCGGGACTTTCTCATAGGATAAGGAGTCCATAACACGAACATACTAAATAGAAACTATCAAGGAAGGATCACCTACACACTTTTTAGCATGGACACATGAAAAATAGGATGAATCAAGGCTAAACTTATGGGAAAATCTAACTTATATGCCACGTTCTTAATTTTTCTTAAAATTTGATACGAACCAATGTAAAGGGGACCGAGCTTCCCCTTCTTTCCAAATCTCATGACTCCTTTCATAAGAGACACCTTTAAGAATACCCAATCACTTACTTCAAACTCCAACTCTCTTTGCCTCATATCTGCATAAAACTTTTGGCGACTTTGAGCAGTCTTAAGTCTATCTCTAATCATTGTCACCTTCTCCACGGCTTGGTGAACCAAGTTAGGATCAAATAACCTAGTCTCTCCTACTCAAACCACCTAATAGGAGACCTACACCTCATACCATAAAGAGCCTCAAAAGGATCCATCTGAACGCTAGAATGATAACTGTTATTGTAAGAAAACTCAATAAGAGGCAAATAATCAACCCAACTATCCTTGAAGTCAATAAAAAAGGTCCTTATCATATCTTCCAAAGTCTTGATAGTACACTATGCTTCCCCATCTATTTGAGGGTGGAAGCGATGCTAAGGTTCACCTTTGTACCAAAACCTTTCTAAAAAAAATGCCAGAAGTGAGAATAAAATTGCGTACCTCGGTCTGAAATAATGGACACTGGCGCACCATGCAACTTCACAATCTCCCAAATGTACAGCTTAGCATAATCCTTTCCTGAGTAGTTAGTCCTCTCAGCAAAAAGTGAGCTGACTTAGTCATTCTATCCACAATGATCCAAATAGAATCATACTAATTGCGAGATCGTGTAAGACTAATAATGAAATCCATATTGATTATCTTCCACTTCCACATGGGCAACTCTATCTCTTAAGACATGACACCAAGCCTCAAATGTTTAACCTTGACTTACTGAGATTATCTCCCACCAGGCCTCAAATCCATATTGCGTACCAATCTATATTGAATATTTTTCTTTTCATATTATTCCACCAGTAGATTTCCTTCAAGTCATGATACATCTTAGTTAAACCCGGATGAACTGTATATTTAGACTTAGGGCGGTACAGATCAAATCGTCAAGTCAAACCAAACTGAATATCCAAACCAAAAGAAAAAAACTAACTTATGTTTGGTTTGGTGTTTGAAAAAAAAACCCGACCATTCTTGGTTTGGTTTGGTGTTAACCAAAAAAAAGTCAAACCGAACCCAAATCAAACCGACATAATATATATATATATGTGTGTGTGCGTGTGCATATATATACGCATGTATATAATTTAACTTTTTCTACATAAAATATTAATTATAATCTACTTTTTAAATATTTTTTTAATTAGTTTTATTAATTTTCAATATTTAGAAAGTAGATGTATATATATATATGTATATATATATACATATATATTCTTATTTGGGCCTTTAAGTTGTAATATTTATCCATTAATTGCTAACAAATGATCCAAAATCCAATATAAACTTAAAACCTAAACTTTTCACTCTTCATCTTATTTTTTTAGTTTCAAGAGAGTTTTTCGCTCTTCAATTTTTCATAATTGTGATTTTTCATTAGCACATGAGTGAAAACATACATGATCTAAACTTCAATCACAATATAATTGTAAAAAATAAAGATTATTAAAAAAATTGAGAAAACCAAAAAAACCGAAAGAACCGACTAAAACCTAAACCGGAAAAACCGATTTTATGTTTGTTTGATTTGATTTATAGTTTTAATAAACCGACATAATTGGTTTTTTTTTTTTTTTCAATAGAAAACCAAACCAACCCGACCTATGTACACTCCTATTTGGACTTATGAGCCTCAGTCAAAATCCTTTCCCACAACTCATTAACATAAGGAACACATAACCTACCTTGATACTTCAAGATGCCATCTCCCCCAATCTCAAAAGCCATAACCTTTTGCTGACCCACATCATCCTTAATTTGCATAAGTATGGGATCCAAAACCTGTTTTTCTTTCACCTCAACACCAAGAGATAATTTGACCACTTTTTGGAGAATCACTTCCCTATCCTTAGAGTCCAAAAGACAAATTCCTAAGTTAGCCAACCTGTGAATGTCCTTTACCAATCCTCCTTTATCCCCATCAACATGAGATAAGCTTCCCATGGGCAACCTTCTAAGAGCATCAACAACAACATTAGCTTTACTTGGAATACTTAAGCAATTTGAGCCACCACAACGGCTTGAGATTCAATTCTTTCTGCGTAAACACATACTGCAAGCTCTTATGATCTTAATAGATATCTATATGCACTCCATACGTATAATGACACCAGATCTTCAGGTCAAATACCACAACCTTTAACTTTAGATCTTGAGTTGGGTAATTCTTCTCATGAACCTTAATCTACTTAGAAGCATTGGCAATGACCTTACCATGTTGCATTAAAAAATAACCCAGTCCCACACGAGACTCATCACTAAACACAACAAAACCATCAGTACCCTTGGGCAGGGTCAAAACTGGAGCAGAAGTCAACTTATCCTTCAACTTCTCAAAACTACCCTCACATGCATTGGACCATAAAAACTTAACCTTTTTCTGAGTTAACTTCATCAACAGAGCAACAATAGATGAGAATCTCTCCACAAACCTCCTATAATGACCAGCCCAGCCAAGCTTGAGAAACTTTTAATGTAGGTTTGAGTCATGGTCCTAGTCCATTTCTTAACTACCTCAACTTTCTATGGATCCACTTTGATCCCCTCACTGGAAACAACATGCCCAGAAAGATCACAACACTTAGCCAAAATTCACACTTAGAAAATTTGGCATACAATTTCTGGTCCTTTAGAGTCTGCAACATAATTCAAAGGTGATTGGCATGATCCTCATCACTCTTAGAGTAAACAAAGATGTCATCAATGAATACTAGAACAAATAAATCTGGGAACTTCCTAAAAACTCGATTCATAATACCCATAAATGCAGACGAAGCATTAGTCAACCCATGTAATATAACCAAAAACTCACAGTGACCATCCCAAATTTGGATAACTGTCTTGGGAATATCAACATCTCTAATTTTAAATTGATAAAGCCCAAACGAAGATCAATTTTAGAAAAACACCTAACAACTTAAAGCTGATAAAAAATATTATCAATCCTAGGAAGAGGGTACTTATTCTTCACTGTAACCTTATTCAATTGATGATAGTCTATACACATTCGAGAGACCTATCTTTCTTTCACTTAAAAAGTATAAGAGCACCCCACGGAGAGACATTAGGATGAATAAACCCTTTATCGATAATATCTTTCAACTGCACCTTTAGCTCCTTTAATTCAGATAGAGCCATCCTATAAGGAGGATTGGAAATTACACGAGTATCCGAAGAAGATCAATCCCAAATCTATTTCCCTGTCGGGAGAAATTCCAAGAAGATCATCGGGAAATACTTTAAGAAATTCATTAAACACAGGGATAGATTTCAAAGAGGTACCTTCAGAGTTAGAATCCTTAACCCGAACTAGATGATACAGACACCCTTAGGAAATTAACTTCTGATCTCTATTATAGGAAATAAACCTCTAACACGACCCAAACTAGGGCCTTATCGTAATGGGCATCCCAAGTCCAACCAGGACCAAGGACCACCCTCGTTACCCAACCCAACCTCCAAATATACATACCCTAAGTCGGATAAATTTTGAACATAAAACACGATAACATCGATTATAATTCCAAACTCTGGGATAGGTCTATAATCGTGACCAACCCAAATAATTCCAACCATCCAATACCAACAAACAACCACAACCAAACTAATATAAAAATCGTGTTCATGTCCATAACATAACATAAAAGGATGGCAAAATCATAAATTCAGTCAAATGGTATCAACACCAATACCAATGCCAATACTAAGGTTAACACCAATACCTACACCGCCCATTCCAACCCATAGTAGTTCCACAAAGCCTCTAACAAAAAAAATAATATCCAATCGGGACATGCCCCCAACCATAGCCAAAACTAATATCCATAAAATGACCAAGGTATGTAATGACACCCATGATGTGAAATAGAGCCTTCTGGAATAAAGAAGATCATCACTTCAATCCAATAGCTAGTCCCAAATTTGATCACTAAGTAGAAGGAGTAGAATGGCAGATTTCTGCATCACGTTGGGATACAACCGCCCAAAAAAGGGTTAGCGGGTGAATGCTAGCAAGTACTCAGGATAAGGATAAAATAATTCCAACCTTTAAAACCAATTAAACCAACCATATGCATTCATAACCATACATACATACGTACATATATATATATATAACCATACTGGGAAGAGGGAATCAGGTTTAACATACATTTAAAACTATAACCTGGGTATGTCTAGCTTAACCATCCTAGAACCAAGGGTCTCGATGCGTGTAGCCTCATAAATCAGAGATACCATATGAGTAGGGGATTCCCAAGTATGCTTCACTTTCTATGATACATAAATACGATTATAACTTAGGGGATTCCCATGTACCCCATATGGTCATCATGACCAAATCTTCATACCTGCAAACATGAGTTTCCAATGTCCGTCCATTGGAATCACACCTTCACGGCTAGCTATAACACCCCACAATTATTGCCCAATTAAAACTATTACCACATAACAATACCACCATTCCATTTGTTATTAACCAAGGCTATAAGTAGTGGTATCTTCATATTAACTATAGCTTGCAAACAATGTCCTTAGCCAATATTTCAAAGATTAAGTGATTCTTTTGTAACCATAGGTTTCATTATCAAATTGTCTTGGGGGAGTCCCATGTACCCCACAAGTTTTTTATAATTAGGTTCACTTGGGGGATTCCCTTGTACCCCACAAGAAATGTTTAATTAACCATAACCATTACCACCAAGACCTTACCATTTAACTATTCCAAACCATTGAATTCATTTATGCCATTTAGGGTTCCATGACCAAGTTATACCATGAAATTGTTTCATTAAAAGTCCAACAATATAGTAAAAGTATTTTCATAGGCATTTTATCAAACATGTGGGGGCATAGTGTTTCCAAAACCAAAACCAATTACCAATTAACCATTCCCATGCAACCAATTGTCAAAACCACCATTAAAGCATGTGAATTCATAATTAAAACATGGGAAAACCAAAAACAAGCAGTTATAACCAAAACCCCCAACATATGATTGAAAACCCAAAACCATACAATAATTATGCCATGAAAACAATTCATAAAATATGCCTTTAGTTGGAACTAACATTGATGAAGAAGTATGTTGCCTTAGATTACAAAGATGATGGAGAGAAATCACCCGTACAAGCCCTAAATTTATCCTCTAGATGAAACCTTAGCCTTTCATTACCCAAGAGCCTTAAATAGAATTTGAGAGAGTTTCTAAGTGTTTAAGATTAGAATATTAGGGTAAATGATATCCCAAAAGAGTTATAAGTTGTGGGGCCTTAAGAGGTTAAATGGGGAAATGTCCAGATTACCCCCACTTAAATGTGTAAAATCTTGCAGGAGGGTACGACCACCCCGTACTAGTCGTACCCCACCATACGAGTGGTACCCATCACTCATAACCTAGGCCTCTACTTGGACCCCAAAACTGCCTAACATACAACCATTCAAGCCAAGTTGTATCTAATTATACGACCTATACCCTTGATCCGTACCTACCACAAAATGGAAATCAAAGAGGATTTGGACACTGTCCACTATACGAATGAATGGTACGATTCGTACCATATCTTATGACTCATGGTGAGCCACTCATCCTCAAATCCAAGTTAAGTTACCAATTTTCAGATTAAGCGATGGAAAATCCAAACAATGTAAACTGTCACCCACCATATGACTCGTACCCACGCCAGAAACCAATCCAACCCACCAGCCAACACTAGTTTACATACGACCAAGATTATACCAACCGTATACCGTCATAAGACTAGTACCCCCAAGTCGTATGATGTCAAAAATCTAGAAATCCAGGAAATTTTCTAAGGTTCCAAAAAACCCAAGGTATTTCAACCTCCCTTTGGGTATTAAAGAACTCCACGTCTATTCAATCACTCTTTATTAGGAAAGTGAAAACTGACCCTTCGGGTTTTACAATCCAGAGAAACATAGCATGAATGAAGCCTATCCATATCGAAATCTACTATGTCAAGCTCTATCAAATCCACCAATGTCATTTTATGATAGATGGACACCACACAACCCTTATAGATTTTTCTAGAAACTATAGATTCACCTACCGGAGTATACATAGAAAATGGTTTGAAAATATTTTCAGGACCAAAACCAAAATGCACAGCCACATAAGGGGTCATATAATAAAGGGTAGAATCCAGATCAAGCAAACAATAAACATCACGAGAAATGAGCTATAACATATCAGTAATAATATTTGAGGATGCCTCAGATTCTTAAAAGTAGAAAGTGCATAAAGATGATTCTGGATAGTGACGGTACTAGAAGTAGTGCCCTTAGGGGTAGAAGCTAAAGAAGTAGAAATCAAAACTTTATTAGCGCTAGTGGAAACCCTGGCTGAAGGGCAATCTCATTGCATATGACCAAGCTGAGCATAATTATAGCACAAATTTCTCCACTCCTCACAATATCCACGATGAAGATGCCTACAAAAATGGTAAGGAGGGTAAGGCGAGGCTGACTGAGATCTACTAGCCTAAGACTGGGCACCCTGTGCCTTAGGACTACTACTAGACTAAAAATAACAGTCACCTGAAGGCTTAGGATAAGAAGCGCTGGCAGATGAAAATGATTTTCCTTAATTTTTCTTTTTAGTCTACTATCTACCATCTCTCCCACTATTATGCTGACTTATACCCCGCTCTAAATATCTAAACTTCTCATTCTTCCTCTTTCTTATATTTGCTTGCTCTTTTTCTCATCCTCAACCCACGTCATATAAACCACCAGCCTGGAGATGTCTCTATCATTATTCAACATTGCAGGCTTACAATCTAGCATCAAATCACGAGAAAAACTAGAAGCAAACTTCCTCATTCAAGACTTCATATTAGACACCAAATCTAGAGCATAGCGAGCCAACTGCTGAAACTTCAAAGCATACTTCTTGACATTCATCTTACCCTACTTCAAATTAATATACTCTTTGGCCTTATCTTTTCTCAACTCTTGAGGAAAGAAGTGATTAAGAAAAACACTCAAAAATTTATCCCACACTGCCTGTTGAGAACCATCACCCCTTGTCACTTCCTATTTCTCTTACCACTAGTAAGCAATATCTTTCAACTATAGGCAACAAGCTTCACACCCTTCAAATCAGTACCATGCATCACCCTACAGATTTTCTCCATCTCATCAATGAACCCTTATAGATCCTTCTCAACCTCAGAGACAATAAAGATTGGGGGATTGAACCTCATAAATTGTCCAACTCGAGTAACCACAGATGAATGAGAAATAGAACCAACATGATCAAACTGATGAGACTGTAAGGCCACCAACTAAGTAAGCATAAGAATAGACTTAAGGAACTCTTCATTAGAGATATCTCCCAGAGACAACACATCATAAGTATTACCAACCCAAAAGCTCGAGGAGAACTAGTAGGGACTAGTGGAACTCCACATGGGATGACACATTTAGGAGAAGGGACCCTAGACTAGGTCAACACTTCATAAATAGGGGGAGTCCACTCCACATTATCCTCAGGTGGAATAGAAGTTCCAGCAGATTTTTTACAAACATCAGATATTTGGGGAGGAATGACCTAAAACATGAGGAATCTAGGAGTTAGAGAAGTTTCATAACACTAGACTCTATAGCTCAAAATAGAACATAAGAACGGGAAATATTCCTAAATGCCTTGTTGCCTCCCCTTATAAGTGTGGCGCGCTATACACCCATAAAAAGGACTCTACTCGACACTACTTTGTGGACACCCAACGACCCTAAACCCTGCTCTGATACCAAGCTTGTCATGATCCAAACTAGGGCCTGGATGTGATAGGTATCTCTAGCACACCATGGACCGAAGACCACCCCCTTAACCTAACCTAACCTCAAGAGCAAAATAATAATAATAAAGTGGAAGAAAATCTAGATAGTAATAAAATATAAATAAGTCAAATTATAGTTCTAAGAGTCAAAACCAATAATCGAACCCACACTTGTCCATAATAGCCTCTAAATCTAGAATAACAACTAAGTCAAAACATGCCCCTTACTGTGAACAAAAAAAGAATCCAAAAATACTAAGTCAGTAAAGAAAGAATAATGAAATGACAAGGCCTTCCGAAGGATAGAGGCTCACCACTTCACGACAACTCAACAGACGTGCTCAACCACCTAACACTGCACAGGACCAACAGAAAATCTTCAAACCCAACATCATGAAATAGTATAACATCCTAGGACCGTCAATGGGATAAGTACTGACATGTAACTCATGGAAAGTGATAAAGTAATTCCATATCCAAATTAGTCAAAACCACATCCACACATTCATATATATATATATACATATAGAATGCCGAAATAGGGAAAAAGATCATAAATATAAGAGTTTAAAAATTTAACATAAACTGTGTAGCTTGATCCATCCTAAAGGCACCCATGGGCTATATGGGTTCAGCTTTCTCTACTAAAAGGGCCACTATGCGTATTAGCCGTATGAATTGAGGAAAAATTGAGGGAAAAATAAATCCACCAAGTCAATAGTCATCCCAAAATATATACATCAAGTATGCATCAAGAACAAGTCATATAGACCCCAAAGCCAGCAAACGTGGTTTCCAGTGTTCGCTCCCCCAGGACTTACACCTTCATGGTGAGCTACACAATTCTCTTTAAGCATAAATTAAAAGAATTTACACATAATCCAAACCATTAACCCAGGAGTCATTTATTAAGGCATTTACCACTAGGTATCATCATAACAATTTGCTTGAAATCTTATTTAATTATGCCAAATTAATTCACACAACCAAATTGGACTCTTAAGTTCCATTAAATGTCAAAATCCAAGGCCACCAAGGCCATTGAAAACCCTATTCATATCCATTTATCCTTTAATGCAATGCAGTGGATTCAAAACAAGTTAAACCATGTATTTATCTATTTTTAAAACATGACCTTAAGGTGAGTTGAGGTTAATGCCTTTTCCAAGAAAAAAATCATCCAATTTGGGGAAACCCATGTCCCACATTCCAATCACTTAAACAATGCATCAATTAAGTCCCAAAACCATCAATTTAAAGCATGAATAGTCTTATGTAGTATGGTACAATTGATTAAGTCTGTATTGTTTGCGGTTCAATAACTTTAATTTTTATGCTCCCCAAGAAGATAATGAAGATGATCATTGCATTGTGTAGATCATTCCTCTGGACTGGTGCAGTTATGGGGTCTAAGAAAGCTCTTATTACTTGGTACAAGGTGTGTCTTTCTGAGGTTGCAGGTGGGACTGAACATTATAGACTTAGAATTATGGAATAAAGTTACAGTTACAAAACATCTTTGGGCTTTATCAATAAAGAACGATTCAATGTAGATAAGGCGGGTTCGCAGTGTGTACATTAAGAATAGAGGATTTGAAACTCTCATAATACCCAAAACTGCAACTTGGGTAGTTAGAAAGTTGTTGGAAACTAGGTAACTTATTATAAGTCTACCAATAGTATAAGGTAACCTTATAAGTTGCTTAATGCAACTTGACATTTTGATGCATTTAGCATAAAAATGATGTATAAGCACATGAGGCCATATTTTCCAAGGGTTCCCTGGAAAAATATGATACTTCAACAACAGTTACATCATAAATTTAAATTCATACTCTGGCTAGCATCCCATGAATGACTGGCCATTGTGGATAGGTTACTGAAGATGGGAACCCAAGTACCTCAAACTTGTGTGTTTTGTGGGCTTGCTGATGAAGTATTTGAGCAGTTGTTTTTTGGATGCCAGTATGTGAGGACATTGTGGACAAGATTGCTTAGATAGTTGGGCTATCAAAAAGCACTGGACTAGGAAAATAGAAATACAGTGGCTATGCAAAGGATTAAGAAGGAATACAGGGCACTGCCAAATTATCGCTTGCATTTTTGGCATGATGATGTACCTGATTTGGCGAGATAGAAATATCATCAGATTTCAACAAGGCACCACCTCTCCAGATAGTCTATGTAAGGAGGTGGATCAACACATACAAATTAATAGCAACAAGATCAAAACCCGGCATATTAACTTGCAAGTGTTACAGAACTGCCCCTAGGAAATACTAGAGTAGATTGAATATTTCTTTAGTTGGTGTGTATAGGTTTGTATGAGTTAGATTATTAGAGAAGTGAATGGTCAAGAAATTTTGTTTTGGTAAAATAAAAATTATTATTTCCCCCAAAAAGCATGAATAATCAATTTAAAATAAGGACAAGTAATTCAATTAGTTACAACTAAAACCCCTCGACTCAATTTGAAAACCCATAATTAAATAAAAAAATCCATTCAATTTATGTAAAAATGTAAAATTCAAGTTTATGAAAGATAAACATGCCTGTAATACACAAGAAATTAAAGTTGATTCAGAGTTTGGAGCCTGGATGATCAATTCACTATAAAACCCTTGAATGTTCTTGAGTTTTAAGTTTGAGAGAGAAAAAGAATGATTTGATCTTTGAAAACTGAAGAAAATGGGGTTATTTTATGTTATAAGGTCGTAAAGGGGGTAAAAAGACCAAAAGCCTCTCATCCCAAGTGTAAAAAAAAAAAACTAAATGAATTTAAAATAGCAGCATGGCATGCCAATATTACGGAGGTTAGCCTCTATGCCATACCGATATCGTGGAGGTTAGCCTCTGTGCTATCCCATATCGTGGAGGTTAACCTCCGTGAAATGGACTTATCATGGACCCTCACGACCTCCGGGTACCAAAATAACCCCGAACCCTTTCAAAAAATCCAAAACTTTCCAAAAACATCCTTTTAACACCCCTAAAAATAATTCACGTAAAATATTGACATTACGAATGCGGGAGGTTCAATAAAATGATCAAAATTTTAAGGGGTCCTACACATTTGTAAATGATATGCTTAGTTCTCTTATAGTTATTAAAGTACTATCTAATTATTAATTAGGAACTAATTGGTCCAAGAAGTTGAAATAACTAGTTTTGATTTGAAAGTTCTAATATTTAGAATTATTCATTTCTTTGATATAATTTATGATTGTGGTGTATTTTTGAGTCAAGTTTTGGATACCATGCTTGAAAGGTTGAATTTTATGGGATTTCATAATTCTTGGCTCTATCACAAATGTGTGTATTTTCGGAAGTGCTATATAATTTATTTGGAAGCTTATTTTTTTTGGTATGGATACTAATTCCTCTCTATGATTTGTAAGGTTTGAATTTGAAGTTGATTTCTTTTCAACAAGGACAAAATGTCGCAAGTTAGAAAAACACTTATTGCTCGAATAAATTTCAACTTAGCATCATGAGCTTGGAGTGTTTCAACGGAGTGTGACAGACAACACTCAATAATATCAAAGATTAACATTATATTTTAGGATCCTTTTATGTCACAGTATGAAGCACATTTAGTCAAGGGTATTTGTTTTATTTCAATTTTATCTAACCCTAGTATTATATATAGAATATGGTGTAGATTATTTAGAGGTAGACTGCAATTTTAAGAAAACTCTCTTGGTGAGATTTGTGGATTTTATACCTTATTATCTTCATTGGATCTCTATTGAATATCCTTTGGTAAGATTATTCGTGTATGAGTTAAATTCTCTTCTTTATTGAATTAATCATGTGTTTGTTATTTCAAATTAGGGATTCACAAATCTACATGTGATGCTCTCTAATTTACTTCAGTTATGGGATTATTCCTTATTTCTTCTCTTTATCCCCTCAATTTCTTGATTATATCTTGTATCTTTTTATCTTTTATCTCATTTTACATCATAGGTATACATATTTGGAGAATGCAGTTCGATCAAGAGTAAGAATAGGACCTTACATTCTATAGTCTCTATCAAAAGTTAGTACCTTTGTCTTACTTTTTAGAAAATAAACAATGCTCACATGACGTCATTCCACCCTCCTAATTTTTTTTTAAATCCATTGGTTTCTCTCCTTGTTTTTTAGAAATGTCGTCTCTAATTCCCGAGGTGACATGTGTCCTTTTAAACTCAAAAGACAATCTCATCCCTCCATTCGTTTTAAGTACCTATATACTCTTAGTCAATTTCCATCAAATTTTTCAAAATTAAAAATCCCTCGAGTGTCTTTTAGTTCCCCACTTTGTTTCTTTATGACCGCTCACAAAATATTCATCACATCAGTTTCTCTCAACATGTCTTCTAAACAAATGGTCATTGATTTAACATTCGATCCTATCTCAACTTCTTCATCCCTAATCTAACCTACAAAAGAAACCCTAGATTTTGATATTTCCTTGCCAACTAAAGTCTCTCAAAATACTTAAAAAAGCCTATGAAAAGATATCTGAAGACATAATAAAAACAAATACTGAGAATCAAGAACCTAAGCTTCAAGTTGAAAGGATGTGACACATCTTCTATCGAATGAGAAAGAAATTAAAACTATGCACTCTATTGGTGATAATTCTACCATGAAAGAACCTGGTATTTATTTTGATCCATTCGATGTGAAAACTATTGATTGGAAGAAAATGCGAAAGAAGAAAATGTTATGGGAAAAATTGTTGAAAAGGATTGTTCTAATGATAGTTAGATATCTACTCAGGATATTCAACTAGCAGAAAACTTCAGCATTGCAAAGAAAAAGGAGAATCTGAGTGCTCAAAATGAACATACTAAAGAGAAGGAAACTTCTCAAGATAAGTGTGCTGAAGAATAGTCAAAATATGGATTCTCAACTAAATCATCACCTCCTAAATCGGATGGTACTCAGATGTCTCAAATTTCATTTGAGATTATTAATTGTGTATCTATGTTGGCTCCATTGAATATGGTAATAATGATGAAAATCAATCACCTGTTATTGTATTGAAAAAAATCCCATATCTCTACTACCAAAACTATGAGAGACTGTAAAAAGGGAGCAAGTTGCACTACCAGGTCAATAATGAATAAGGAAATGGATTTTCACGATCTAATTTCATGTGTTATGATGGTACCTACTTTACCCCACCAGTAAGTAAGCCAAACCGTATCCCGAAGCAATAAGCAATGGGATAGTTGGTGGAAAATAGCATAAATGCCGAAAATAAACAAATAAAAAAAATACAAGCTATAGACATAAGGATGATAGTATAATGACAAAAGATAAATAAAAGATGAGTAATAACATCCCATGAACAAGTAAAGTCAATACAAAAGCCACTAATCCAAAAGAATACGAGTATTATCGTAGTCAAATATACATCAGTCATGAAAAAAAAAACTATCAAAATACAAAAGATAGGAAAAGGTCAACTCCAGCTTTGAGAGCTCACCCTATCTCTAAACTCAGACTAGCACAATCACAACATCAGCGACAGTAGATAGTACTCAAATCTACAACAAAAAGGTACAGAAGTATAGCGTGAATACCAAAGCCATAGGTACTCAATAGGCATCATCGACCAGTTGAGCCAAATCAAAATATAAATATAATAAAATGTGAGATAAATAAGCTAAGTCAAGGATAGAGGTCAAACTTAGAATAACGCTCCAAATACTAAAAGTAATAACTTGAATGACATTATTAAAGAAAAACATAACTATCTCTACATAACTTGCCCTCATGAGACAGGAGGTGCAAATAATGTAAATAACCAACACAATCCCCCATAATCTCGAAGGCTGCATTCAAGAGAAGTAATAATCATAATTATGTTAATTAACCATGTCTCGAGATCATAACTATGGATCCTTTCATATCGTAATACATAATGGTAATAATAATCTCATAATGCCAGACTTGAATCTAAACTACTATATCATATGTCAGACTTGAACCAAAACTAGTATTGTCAATAATGTCGGAATTGAACTAGTCTTAATGTCATAAATTGCCAAACTTGAACCAAAACTCATATCATTAATAATGCCAAGATTGAATTGGTCTCATTATTTCCCAAGCTTCAATATAGAATGAACCATCATATATCTAAAAACAACTTGGATAAGAAAGTAAATAGGATAATGTAACACGTCTATTGAGTCTACAAGGAGCTGATAGTAATCTTGGCCTAAGATGGGCTGAGGGCCCACATCAAACCTCAAAATCAATTCCAAGGCAAGTTCTACCATGAAGTAGGCTAAGGTATCTAATTTTACTAATATATATATTAAATAAGACTCTTGAGTCCTAAGATAGAAATTCTACCCTAAGAATGAATTATTGAGTTAATTACACCTAATTACGACATCTAAATCTGCTAAACCATCCAATTCATATTAAATGCAATTGAAAGCCCTATTCCCAACCCAAATCTAGAACAGTATCATATAGATACTATAATTTAACCCAATCTATGAGAAATATAAACCTAACCTACCTAGACACCAAAAGAAATTCCAGTGAAGTCCGCAAAATTGATGATTTTCCCTTTTGAGAAGCTTCCCATCGATGACATACTACTAAAATGGTAATCTACCAATCAATACAAGAAAAAAGTTTCATTATTGCATTTTTATATTGCAGGTCCAAAATCATGTCAAAATCCCATGTAGGGCCCACTTACAGAATCACACTTTCAAAATTGATGACACATCCCCAATGCTCAAGGAACATTTAACCTAACGAATGGGTAATTTCTAATCTCAAATAATACCATAATCTACTCAACAGGAACCTAGAGATTTTAGGAATAAATTAAAGAATTAACCAAGAATTAAAGGGAAGTTTACCAAGATTTTAATGAAAAAATGAATATTCTGAGCTCACAACTACCCCAACATCTATTAATAATCACTCTTCAAATTTCCCACATTTTTAGGGCTTTTAAGCTCTTGGACTTGTGGAAAATGGGGAGAAAATTAGGTAAGAGGCAATTTAATACCCTCAATCTCCCTCTTAAGTAGCCACTTGACCCCTTTAGCGGTCACTGCTAAAGTGGTCCATGGATCGCTTATGCGATCCCCAACCTAGGACCAACCACCGCTTAAGCGGTCAGGACGTCGCTTAAGCAATGTCCACTTAAGTGATTAAACCATCGCTAAAGAGGTCTGAATTGGTTGGCCTTGGCTGCTTAAATGATCGCTTGGCTGCTAAAGCCGCCTTCTCTTAAGCGAACAAAGGTCCGTTTAAGTGAATGCACCAGCTGCAACTTAGAATTTTTTTCAAGTTTTTGTCGACCCCTTAGAATTCATTTAAAATCCCATGAACGCAAATGAACTATGCTACCCTATAAAATTTGATATTCTGGACTCAATGGCATAATCAAAATTTCCATTCGAGGTCATTTTGATAAAAAGTAGGCCCCACACACAAGGGCTATTTTTAACAAATTCCAACCAATAACCCAAAATGAGTCTAGAATCCTTAGGACCCAAACCAAAGATGCCCTACCCTAAAATCAACTTTTTGGACCTGATAAAACTATCAGAATTATTATACTAGGTCATTCGATTGAAGTTTACGCCCTATAGCCAATCCTTACCTGCGAAGACTTTAAAATAAGGAATTGTCTCCAAAAACTAAATAAACTGCCCCGTAACAAAATTGTCAGCTCTAGCAAGTCACAAATGACTTGGGGTAGCTATAGAAAATCTCTAATAGGCAAAAATGTGTGAAAATGACCTAGAGGGTCATTACAATATCCACTACTAAAAGAAATTTTGTTCACAAAAGTAAAGGGTTTGGATGTACGTAAAGGCTCAAACAAGTGAGGATATTGGGTCCTTATCTCACTCTCGATCTCCCAAGTAGCCTCATCTACTAGAAGGTGTCTCCACTAAACCTTAACTACTGGAATATCTCAAGAGTATAATTACTTGACATCCCAGGCTAATATGAACACCGACTCCTCCACAAAGGTCAATCTCTTATCCAAATGAATCGAGTCCCACCGACGAACATAAGACTCATCGAGAATTTAATACTGCAACATAGAAACATGGATGAATAGTAGAAAAATTTGTGGCAATGCTAACTCATAAGCCATACCCCCAACTATGCACTGGATCTCAAAAGGTCCAATGTATCTAGGACTGAGCTTTCCTTTTCTCAAAACCTCACCAAGTCCTTCATGGGCGATAATCAAAGGAATACCCTATCACCAACTCTAAATCTCAAGGTACAAAGTCTATGATCTTCATAAACCTTCATTCTACTCTGAGCTGCCCTCAACCTATCCTGAATCACCCTGACTCAATCCAATAAACCCTGAAGCAAGTCTATACCATGTTGCCTAACCTTAGAGGTATCAAACCATCCAATCTAATATCAATAATATTTACCATATAATTCCTCAAATAGTGCCATCTCAATAATCAAATGGTAGGTATTATTATACGAGTGATAACTATTATTATATGCAAACTCTGCCAAAGCTAAGTGTTTCTCCCACTAACCTTAAGAACCCATAACTCCAGCTCAAAACATCCCTTGAGAACCTGCATAGTCCACTTTGACTGTCCATCGGCATGAGGGTGCAAAGTTATGCTATGATCCACCCGAGTACCTAACTCCTCCAGAAAAGCTCTCTAGAAGCTAAAAGCAAATATTAAGCTCAGATTGAATTAATAGACATAGGCACTCTGTGCAAGCAAACTATCTCACAAACATAGATATGAGCTAACCTCTCAGCTCAAAAGAATATCTAAATAAGAATTAAATATGCTGATTTAGTCAATCGATCTACAATAACCTAAATACCATCGGAACCATGGGAGGTATGAGTCATACCACTAGCAAAATATATGGTGATATGCTCCTACTTTAACTCAGGAATGGTCAATCTTTGAATCTGGCCACTAGACCTCTGATGCTCAGTCTTCACCTAATGAAAATATAGGTAATGAGCTACAAAGTCTGCCATATCTCTCTTCATGCCACTCTACCAATAGTGTTGCCTTAAATATCTATATATCTTTGCTTTACTAGGGTGAGTAGAATATTTGGAGTTGTGATCCTCACGTAATATCAACTGAATCAAGTCACCAATCTTTAAAATACAAAAGCGGACATCATACCTCAAAATACCCTCCGAACTATGGTAGACCTCCTAGACTAACCACTCAACACCTGATCATAGATGATACAAAGTCTCATATCAATGCACTAATAACTTTAAATCTTCTCAAATAAGGAGACCTCACCTCAACGCTAACAAGAATTCTCCTATGGTTAGAAATATCCAGTCATACCATCAAGTTGTCTAAGGACAGGATATCTCACACCAATGGTCTTTGAGAAGATAAAATATAAGCCAAGCTACCCATACTTATTGCCTTCCAGCTCAAGGCATCTTCTATCATATTTGCGTTGCTCAGATGGTATAAAATAGAGATGTCATAATCATTAAGAAACTCCATCCATCTATGATGCCTAATTAAGCTCTCTTTAGGTCATAAGATGCTGAATACTATGGTGATCAATGCATATCTCATAATCCATACCATACAAATAATGCCTCTAAATCTTAAGTGTAAAATTTATCGCTTCTAACTCCAAATCATAAGTGGGCTAGTTGCGCTCATGCACCTTCAGCTTCTACAATGCATAAGCAATAACTCAGCCCTGCTTCATCAACACAACCCAGAATAATATTAAAAGTATCACAATATATAATAATCCTCCATCCTTAATAGAAAGAGCCAACATAAGAGCTGAAGTAAGAAAAACCTTGAGCTATCAAAAGCTCGACTAAGAAACCTTATTTTGGGTCAATCTGGTCATCAATGCTATAATAGTAGTAAAACACTCGAATAATCTCCTATAGTAACTAGCCAAACCAATGAAGCTGTGAACCTCAGATGGAGATGCAAGCCTAGTCAAATCATGAATAACTTCAATCTTTTCTTGGTCCACTATAATCCAATCCTTATACACCACATATCCTAAGAATGTGACTGAATCAAGACAGAACTCACATTTTAAGATTTGGCAAAAAGCCTATGATCTCTTAATATTTGGAGCATAATCCTGAAATATAATATATGCTCTTCCCTTCTCCTCTAATACATAATAATGTTGTCGATGGACATAATTATGAGAAAATCTCAATAAGGTCTAAAAATATGGTTCATCTAATCCATAAATGCAGCCAGGTTATTAGTTAATCCAAAAGACATCACCTAAAAATCATGATGACCATAACGAGTCTTAAAGGTTATCTTTGTGTTTTCCTAAGATCGAATCTTTAAATGATGGTAACTGGACCTTAAGTCAATCTTAGAGGACACCATTGCTCTCTAAAGCTGGTCAAATAAGTCATTAATGCAAGAAAAAGGGTACCTATTCTTTATCATTACCCTATTAAGCTGTCTATAGTCAATACTTATTTGTAGGGAACTAAAACACCCCAAACTTTGGCCCTTGCAAAATTTCCTGATTCTGGAACCTTCTGTGCATCATACAACTTATACCATACTACTCGTATGGTGTGGATACGAGTCTAGGACCCTGGTCGTATGTTGGTCAGTGTCACATTGGCCAAGTTCTGTTCTTGATACGAGAAGATTCCATACGAGTTGTATTTACATGGTATGAGAAGTATAGTACCAAACCATATTTTTTCCAGTGTCTAACCTTGATGTTCTACCTAGGGTATGCTTTTAAGGGTACTAGTGATATAGTTGGGGTATGAGTTAGGATAAAGAGTCGTATATTAGATAAAATATGATGTCTGATATTTTTATTAAGTTAGGATAGAAGGTACCACTTGTATGATGTGGGTACGATTGGAGGGTTCCAACCATACCCTCTTGCACGTCTTTTATAGCTTTTAAGCTGAGGGTATTTTAGAAATTTCCCACCCCAAGACCTTAAGACCCCACATCTTATAAAACTATTTGGTCTCTTATTCTTCACTTTGAAAGATCAAAACACTCAAAAAATCTCTAGAAACCTCTCAAGGAGATTAGGCTAGGGTTTCCTCAAGGTGGTCATCTAGAGGCTTAAGGATTGAAATCTCTCCGTGAATCTTTGTAACTCAGGCAAGTGA
The DNA here is from genome assembly GCA_030864215.1 of Capsicum pubescens. NCBI lineage: Eukaryota > Viridiplantae > Streptophyta > Magnoliopsida > Solanales > Solanaceae > Capsicum > Capsicum pubescens. The sequence continues at coordinate 149,440,373 of CM061547.1, forward strand.
CTCTTCCTTCATTGTTAGTTCATAAAAATCATGTGTTTTGAACATAGTTCTTGAATCATAAATGGTGGTTTTAAATTTCATGGTTGAGGGTTTGAAAACATGCTGTTGAGTATTGTTCTCTCATGATTTCACTTGTGTTCATACACATTTTTATGATAGTTTTGCACATGTGGGTGCATGGAAATTATGGTTTACTAAATGGGTCATGGTTAGCCATAACATGATAGTTTTTGACTTGAATAATGGTATGCCCTCAACCTATTTGTGAAAATATTTATGAAAAGAATCTTTTTACATGATGAATTATCTTTTGAACTAATTCTTGGTATAAGAATGTGAGTGAAGGATGAATGATTTTGTAAAGGTCTTGGTGACCATAGATTTAATTGAAATGTGTTTCAAACTAAGGCATTGGCCTAGTAATATAAATGGTTTCATGAAGGCCTTGTTGTCTAAATGTTAATTTGAATTGTAACCTTAGTGGTTTAAATGGATAAATGGGTTTGAGTTCCTAAATGTTGAATTGAATTGATGTCTTTTTTATAGATAATGGGTTCGAGTCCTAATATGAATAATAATGGTTATAGCATGTTGTACGCTTGCAAGTGGGGTTGGTATGACGATACCAACGGGATGCCTTTGGTAAGTAAATGGACTAATGATTGTGTGTATGAGTAAAGAATATTTTATGTGGGATTTAAAGTGGGATGCGTAGCCAGGCCGTAAAAGTAGAGTTTGAAGGACTAACACTGGAAATCACGCTAGCTAATGGGGGTGTCTATATGACTGGGAGGTTTGAGTCCCTCGAATAGATATATGAATGAGAGGTTTGAGTCCCTCATATTATATACATTGGTGCTTAAGTCACCTTGATTATGCTGGTAGGTTTGAGTTTCTCATAAAGGTGTATACGATTATGGATATTCTCTGGTTTTTGCGGCTACACGCACTGGGGGCCTTTCAACTAGGGGAGAGCTGCGCTCATATAACCCGTGGGTGCCTTGTTATATGATGGTTATGATACATAACCTAGGTTAATGTTTTCATAGTTCATGCTAAACCTTGTTCCCTATCCTGACATGATATATATATGTATGTATACATATGATTGCATATGATGATTTGACTTAGTTTTATTGATGGCATTATTTTATTCCCCTATCCCTGAGTTACATTCTAGCACTCCAACCACTAACCATCTTTAGACATTATATCCCCACGCAATATAGGGACCAAATATTCTTATTCTTCTTTTCTTGCACAGTGACCAGGTGTTCAAGTAGTTCATGAGTTAACATTGAAGGGGTGAGCTTCCACAGTTCGAAAGGTATTCATTTCATGGTATTTTTACTCTATGTCATAGACTTTGTTAGACTTGGATTTTGGCTATTGTAGGGGCATGTCCCGATATTTTATTGACTTTGGATTGTAGAGGCTTTATGGATTACTGTGGACTTGGGTGTGTTGGTTTAGTGTGTTGTGGTGATGAATGGTTTATACATTTTATTAGCTATTGTTAGTCATATTTCATATATCTTGTTATATGTTTGGGATTCATCTAACACTTGTGGTTAATATATTGGTTAGGTTAGGTGAAGGGGTTAATCTCCGATCCAAGTGGGACTTGAGATACCCATCATGGCCAGACCCTATTTTGATTCGTGACAAAGTTGGTATCAACGCCTAGGTTCATGGTCAATTGGGTATCCATAAAGCCGTGTCAAGTAGAGTTTCTTTTATGGGTGTGTAGCGTGCCACACTTATAAGAGAGAGGCTTTGAGACATTTAAGAATGTTTCCCTTTCTTGTTGTCTTAATTTTGAGCTATAGAGTCTAAGGTCTTGGATTTTTCTGATTTCCTCGTATTTCAGATCATGCCTCCAAGAAGATCTGATATTCATGTAAACTCTTCTGTCCAGTTTGAGGACAATGTGGATAGAGCTTGTACAACTTTTGGGGTCCAGACCTGGTCAAGGGTTGCTGTAAGACTGCCCTCATAGGGTTCCACATGTCCCTAATACTCCTACTCCTGACGGTGACACTTATACTCAGTTGCCTCCCAAGGATATTACTAATACTGAGTTTCGTTGCTTCATTACCCCATTGACTCAGTTGGTGACATATCAATCACAACAGTTTGGTTTTGCGGGTATTGTTATGGGTTCGTCTGAGGCCACTAGAGTTGGCTAATTTATGAGGTTGTATTTTATGATATTTACTCATATAAAGGTTGAGGATGATCCTCAAAGCTTCATTTATTAGATAAAGAAGATCTTTTAGATTATGTATGCTTCAGGGGTTGAGGGTGTAGAGTTTGCTGCCTACCAATTAAAGGATATGACATACTAGTGGTACGAAGAGTTGGAATATTTGAGAGGTGAGGATGCTAGTTCATTCGTGTGAGATGGTTTCTCTAGTACATTTCTGGACCGCTTCTTTCCTCAAGAGTTGAGGGAGGCAAATGCGGAAGAATTTGTTAACTTAAAGCAGCAAGGGAGAATGACAGTCAAGGAGTATGCCTTAAAATTCAATCAGTTTCCCCGGTATACTCCTAAATTGGTATCTAATATGAGGTCTTGAATAAGGAAGTTTGCTTCAGGATTATCTCATGAGCTGATTCTTGAGAGTAAGGTTGCCTAGTTGATCAAGGACATGGACATCTCCAGAGTGGTTGTATATATACAACAGGTCAAATCAGAGAAAAAGAACCAGGCTAAGATTGGTGAGAGGCAGAGTATGAGGTCTCAGTTTTTAGAACAAAGTGGGGGTTAACAACAGTGTAGGAAGTGTCCTAAGAGGAAGAATTGGGAAGTCTTAACTTCTATTCGATGGCGAGTTCTCCCTACCTTAAGCCATCGAGCGACTAATATTTTGAGGGTGGTGATTCTTATAGGGCACAAGGTGCCTAATCTCAGGCCAGTGGGGCCTAATCAACATTGTCATACCCTTTTTATAGATTTTGTGATTGGCATTATCATGGCCAGTCTGAGAAGGGGAGGAACTGATGTTTTATGTGTGGTTAGATTTGTCATGTATAATGGGTTGTCACTCTAGAGTTGCTTCTGGGGTAGATAAGGTTTCTATTGCCTCATTTTTTAGCTCCTGCACCAAAGGGTGCTGCTTCTGGCTTTAGATTGGTTAGAACTGCCTATATACTCCCACTACTCATCAGGAGTTTGGGGCATCTCTAGATATTGTTACTGGTATATTGAAACTCTTTTCCCATGATGTGTACCATTTAATTGATCCAGGGTCCTCTCTCTCTTATATGAACCTATTTGTGGCTGTGCATTTTGGTTTTGGTCCCGAGTGCTTATCAAAATGTTTTTCTATTTCTATCCTGGTAGGAAACTCTGTAGTTGTTAGAAGGGTCTATAAGGGTTGTGTGGTATTTGTTGTTAGTAGAGAAACCCTGGTGGGCCGATAGAGTTAGACATAGTTTTTTTCAATGTTATTCTGGGGATGGACCAGTTACACTCTTGCTATGCTACCTTAGATTGTCGGACCCATAAGGTCATGTTTAAATTCCCTAATGAACCAATCATTAAGTGAGAGTATGGTTCCCTAGATCCTAAGAGAAGGTTTATATCATATCTTAGAGCTCAAAGATTAATTTCCAAGGGGTATCTTTACCATCTGGTCCAAGTTAAAGGTTCTACCTCAGAGGGTCCTTCTTACCATTCTTTTCCTGTGGTAAATGAGATTCCCGAGGCCTTCCCTAAGGACTTTCCCAGTGTCCCTCCTCAAAGGGAGGTTAATTTTGGTATTGATATCATTTTGGACACTCGTCCAATTTCTATTCCCCCCCATATATAATAGCACCAGCTGAGTTGAAGGAGCTTAAGGAACAATTGAAAGACCTCTTAGACAAAGGTTTCATCTATCCTAGTATGTCCCTATGGGGTTCACCAGTGTTATTCATGTTGAAGAAGGATGGTTCCTTTCGAATGTGTGTTGATTACCGGTAATTGAACAAGGTGACGATAAAGAATATGTATCTCTTTTCTAGGATTGATGACCTCTTTGATCAACTTCAGGGTGCCAAATTCTTCTCTAAGATTGATCTTCGATTCGGGTATTATAAGTTAAAGATTAGGTAAGTAGATATCCGTAAGACAACTTTTCATGCCCGGTATGGGCATTTTGAGTTCTTGGTCATGTCTTTTAGGTTGACCAATTCCTCTGCGATATTTATGGATTTGATGAATAGGGTCTTCTGTCAGTTTTTATATCTATTTGTGATTGTCTTTATTGATGACATCTTGGTGTACTCTAACAACGAGATGGATCATGCCGATCACCTCCGTATTATGTTGTAGACCTTGAAAGATTAACAATTGTACGCTAAGTTCTCCAAATATGAATTTTGGTTAAATGCCATAACTTTTTTGGGTCATGTTGTGTCTAGTGAAGGGATTATGATGGATCCTCAAAAAGTTTCCGTGGTTAAGAAGTGGCCTAGGATCACGACTCTAATTGATATCCGGAGCTTCTTGGGTCTAGCGGGTTATTATAAGAGGTTCGTAGAGAGTTTTTCTTCTATTGCTTCTCCCTTGACCAAACTGAATCAGAAAAAGGTAAAGTTTTTGTGGTCTGATGCTTATGATGGGAGTTTTAAGAAGCTGAAGGATAATCTAACTTTGTCTTTGGTTTTGACTTTTCTTGAAGGTACTGATGGGTTTGTGGTCTATTGTGATGCATCCCAAGTTGGTTTGGGTTGTGTGTTGATACAACAGAGTAAGGTGGTCTCTTATGCCCCTAGACAGTTAAATGTCCATAGAGAAACTATCTAATTCATGAATTGGAATTATTAGCTGTGGTATTTTTGTTGAAAATCTGGCATCACTATTTGTAAGGGGTACATATTGAAATTTTTTCTAATCATAAGAGCCTACAGTATGTGTTTACCCAAAAGGATCTTAATCTAAGGAAAAATAGGCGGTTTGAGTTGCTAAAGGATTATGATATGAGTCTTCACTACCATCCAAGTAAGGCTAATGTGGTTGCTGATGCTCTTAGTAGGTTGTCCATGGGTAACTTATCGTATGTGGATAAGGATAAGCGGTAATTAGTGAAGGATATTCACCGTTTAGATATCCTTAGAGTTCGTCTCTTGGACTTTGAGGATGGTGGTGTGTTTGTTCCACAGGTGGCGCAATCGTCTCTTGGTTCAGAAATATAGGAAAACAGTTGTTAGATCCTCTTTTGATGAAGATCAAGAATGATATGGGTAAGCAGAAGGTGATGGCATTTGAGATCGATAGTGATGGTATCTTGAGGTACCAAGGAAGGTTGTGTGTCTCGGATGTGGATGGGTTGCAAGGTAGGATTTTGGTTGAGGCCTATGAGTCGTGGTATAGGGTTCATCCCGGTTAAACAAAGATGTACCATGATCTTAAAGAGATGTATTGGTAGAGTGGCATGAAAGAGGATGTAGCCACCTTTGTGGCTGAGTGTATGGTATGTCAACAAGTAAAAGTAGAGCACTTGAGGACTAGTGGGCTATTTCAAGAGATTGAATTTCCAATGTGGAAATAGGAAATAATTAATATGGATTTTTTCACTGGCCTTCCATGGTCGCGGAATTAGTGTGAGTCCATTTGGGTCATTGTGGATAGGATGGCTAAGTCCGCTCACTTCTTGCCCGTGAGGACTACCTATTCTGCCGAAGATTATGAGAAGTTATTCCTTCAGGAGGTTGTAAAGTTGCATGGTGTGTCTGTCTTGATTATTTTAGACCGTGGTACCCAGTTCTCATGATATTTTTGGTGCTCTTTTCAGCGTGGTTTGGGGACTAAAGGGAGTCTTAGTACAACTTTTAACTAGCAGTCGTATGGGCAAGACAAAAGGACTATTCATACTTTGGAAGATATGTTGCGAGCCTGTGTGATTGACTATGGTGGCAGTTGGTTCGACCATTTTCCTTTGATTGAATTTGCTTATAACAATAGTTACCACTCTAGCATTGGTATGGCTCCGCTTGAGGTGTTGTATGGTAGGAGATATAGATCTCCTATTGGGTGGTTCGAGGTGGGTGAATTGGAAATGTTTGGCCCAAATTTAGTTCACCAAACTCTAGAGAAGGTGGATGTAATTTGGGATAGGTTTAAGACCTCTCAAAGTCGCCAAAAGTCCTATTCGAACGTAAGGAGAAAGGATTTAGAGTTTTAGGTAGGAGATTGGGTGTTCTTGAAGATTCCTCCCATGAAGGAGTAATGCAATTTGGGAAGAAGAGAAAGCTTTACCCCCGATATATTGGCCCGTAAGTGGTTTTGAGGAGGGTTGGTAATGTTGCATATGAGTTGGAATTGCCCTCTAGCATGAGTTTCATTCATCCGGTATTCCATTTGTCTATGTTGCGAAAATATGTGGGTTATTCTTCGTTAGTTGTTCCCTTGGAGGACATTGGTATTTTGGACTCTTTGTCCTATGAGGAGGTCTCTATGAGGATCTTGGATTAGCATGTTCGCCAGTTGAGAATGAAAAACATGGCTTCGGTGAAGGTTCTATGGCAGAACCAAAAGTCTGAGGAAGCTACTTGGGAGGCCAAGGAGGACATGAAGTCCAAGTATCCGTTCCTATTTTCGATTCTGAAAATTCATGCATGAGGTATATGTTCTTCTTATCATCGTGTATTCTAACTTAGTTAAAGGTTAGAGTAGAAGCATTTGGGGACAAAGTCGTACTTGTATTGCCTCATCCCATCATTCGAGGACGAATGATCCTAAAGGGGGAGACCGAAACACCCCGAACATTGGCTCTTGCAAAATTTCCTGAGTTTTTAACCTTTTGTGCATCATATGACTTACACCATACCACTTGTATGGTGTGGATATGATTATAGGAACCTAGTCATATGTTGGTTAGTGTCATATTGGCTAAGTTCTGTTCTTGATACGAGAAGACTCCATACGAGTCGTATGTACATGGTACGAGAAGTATAGTGCCAAACCGTATGTTGTCTAGTGTTTAACCTTGATTTTATGCCTAGGGTATGGTTTGAGGGTACTAGTTATATAGTTGGGGTACGAGTTTGGATAAAGAGTCGTATTTGGTGACACGACCCGAACCTGGGCCTTGTTGTAATGGGCATCCCAAGTCCAACCAGGATCAGAGACCGCCCCCATTACCCAACCCAACCTCCAAACTCGGACCCTGAGTCGGATGAACTCCGAAAGTATAACAAGATAGAGTCTATTACAATTCCAGACTCTGGGATAGGTCCATGACCGTGACCAACCTAAACAAGTCCAACCATCAATTATCCAATCAATAACCAAAACCAAAACAAAACCTTAAACCAATCCATACATCCCATACTAAATGAGTTCTAATATAAATACATATATAATCCTAAAATATAAAAGGATGGATCAATCATAAATACAGTCAAATGGTATCAGTCCCAATGCCAATGCCAATACTAAGGCTGACACCACTGTCGACACCGTCTATACCAACCTATAGTAGTTCCACAAAGCCTTTAACTGAAAGAAAATCAATATCTGGTTGGGACATGCCCCCAGCCATAGCCCAAACCAATGTCTATGAAATAACCAAAGTATGTAAAAACATCCATGATATGAAATGGAGCATTTCAAAATATGGAAGCTTACCACTTTAATCTAACCGAGCTGATTCCAAATTTGATCACTAAGTAGGAGAAGTAGAATGGACGGTTACTGTATTGTGTGGGGATACAACCGCCCGAAGATGGGTTAGCAGGTGAACGCTAGAAAGTACTCAGGATAAGGATAAAATAATTCTAACCTTTAAAATCAAGTAAACCATCCATATGCATTCACAACTATACATACATGTATATATAAATAACACCATGTTGGGAAAGAGAACTGGTTTTAGCATGCCAATAAAACCATTAACCTGGGTATGTGTAGCTTAATCGTCCTAGAACCACCCAAGGGCTATATGGGTCTAGTGTAACCCCCTGAATGGGCCCCGATGTGTGTAGCCGCATGAACCGTAGATACCATAGGAGTAGGGGATTCTCGAGTACCCTTTGCACTCCATGCCACATATGTACAAGTATACTTAGGGGATTCCCGTGTACCCCGTAAATATCATATATGGTCGTCATGACCAATCCTCATGTCTAAAAAAATGAGTTTCCAGTGTCTGTCCATTGGACTCACACCTTTACGGTTAGCTATCACACCCTGCAATTATTGCCTAATTAAAACCATTACCACACAACTAAACTACCATTTCATTTATTATTAACTAAGGATATAAGAAGTGGTATCGTCATACCGACTATAGCTTGAAAGCAATGTCCTTACCCATCCTTTTAATGACAAGGTATTCCCATGTACCCATAGATTACATTAGTAAGTTGACTTGGTGGGAATCCCTTGTACCCCATAAGTGATCATAATTGTGTTTGTTTTGGGTACTCCCCTGTAACCCACAAGGCTTTCAATTTGACCAACCATAACCACTAAGGCCTTACCATTTAACCATTCCAAACCATTTATACCATTTAGGGTTCCACTACCAAGTTATACCAAGCAATAGTTCAATGAAAGTCCAACAATTTAACCAAAAACATTCTCATAGGCATTTTATCAAACATGTTAGGGCATAGTATTTCCAAATCCAAAACCAAGTACCAATTAACCATTCCCATGCAACCAAATGTTCAAACTACCATAATAATATGAAAACCATAATTAAAAGACTCGGGAAAACCATAACCAGCCATTGTAACCAAAACCCTCAATATATATTTGAAAACCCAAAACCATACAACATTTATGCCATGAAAACACATTTATGCCATGAAAACAATTCATAAAAACATGTCTTTAGTTGAACTAACAATGAGGGGGGAGTAACATGCCTTAGATTATGAAAATGATGGAGAGAAATCACCCTTGTAATCCCCAAATTGATCATTTTGAAGAAACCCTAGCCTTCATTGACCCAAAAGCCTTGAGAGAATTTGAGAGTGTTTAAGAGAGTTTGAGATATTGAAAATAGGTTAATGAATACCCCAAAAGGTGTTTTTTTGTTGTGGGATCATAATCGATTAAGAGGGGAAGTGCCTAGATTACCCTCAGCTTAAACTGCATAAAATTCCCCCAGGAGGGTACGACTCTACCAACCATCCGTACCATATCAAACGAGTGGTACCCACCACTCATACCCTAGGCATTCCTTAGACCCCCTACACTGACCAAAATACAACCACCAAGCCCCAATCGTATCCAAGCATATGACACGAACCATGAAGTCATACCATAGGCAGAATTAAAAGGGGTTCACACTGTCCAACATACAAGTTAGACTATACCACTCATACCCTATGTCATAGATCATGGTGAGCCACTCGTACTCAGATACAATTTAAGTTACTAAACTTCAGATTAAGTAAAGAAAAATCCAACCCTAAGACCCGTCACCCATCATATGACTCGTACCTATTCCAGAACCTCAACCACCCAATACTGGACAAAACCTAGGAAATTTCTAGGGACCAAAATGCAGGGTATTTCAGTCTCCCCCACTAAGACCATTCGTCCCTAAATGGAGGACAAAGTAGTATAAGCACGAATCACACCCAATCATAACCATTTCAACCTTTAACTAAGTTAGAAAACAAAGATGCAAAGAAATCAACCTTTCTTTAAACAAGTTAGAAATCAGTATGTGATCAAGAACACATACCTTCTGCATGAATATTTGGAGTAGAAAATAAATATGGATACTTAGACTTCATGTCATCTTCTACTTCCCAAGTAACTTCTTCCACCTTGTGGTTCCGCCATAGAACCTTAATCAAAGCTGCATTCTTGGTCCACAACTTCCAAACCTGCAGATCTATCATCTCAACTGGGATCTCTTCATAAAACAGAGAATTTGAGATACCCAATCCCTCCAAAGGAATAACCGATGAAGAATAACCTATACACTTTCTCAACATAGAGACATGGAATACCGGATGAATGGATCTCAAACTAGAAGGAAACTCCAATTCGTATGCCACATTACCAACCCTCCTCAAAACCACATAAGGACCAACATACTGGGGACTAAGCTTCTCATTTTTCCCAAACTTCATTACTCCCTTCATGGGACACCTTTAGGAACACCCTATCCCCAACCTCAAACTCTAAGTCTTTATACCTTACATCCACATAGGACATTTATCGACTTTGGGTAGCCTTAAGCCTCTCTCGAATCACCTTCACCTTCTCCATAGCCTGATAAACTGAATCTGGGCCAAACATATTTGCCTCACCAAGCACAACCCACCTAATAGGAAATCTACACCTCCTACCATACAATGCCTCAAAAGGGGCCATCCTAATGCTAAAACGATAACTATTATTAATAGCAAACTTTACAAGAGGTAGATGCTCAACCCAACCACCACCATAATCAATCACACATGCACGAATAATATCTTCCAATGTTTGAATAGTCCTTTATGATTGCCTATCCATCTACAGGTTAAAAGCAGTACTCAGACAAATCTTATTACCCAACCCCTTCTAAAATGACTGCCAAAAGTGAGATCAAAACTATGTACCATGATCATAGATAATTGAAATAGGTATACCATGCATCTTGAAAATCTTATAAAGATACAACCTCGCATAATCCTCAGTCAAAAAGTTAGTCCTCACTGGTAAGAAGTGAGTTGACTTTGTCATCCTATCCACGATGACCCAAACCAAATTAAATTGATTTTGAGATCGAGGAAGACCAATAAATAAATCCATGTTGTTCACCTCCTATTTCTAATGTGGCAATTCAATTTCTTTATACAAGCCTCTAAGCCTCATGTTCTCAACTTTCACTTATTAACACACCATGCATTTGGCCACAAAATTTACCGTATCCTTTTTCATGCCATTCCACCTATACATCTACTTGAGATCATGATAAATTTTTGTCAAACTGGGATGAACAACACAACACAAATCATGCACCTCGTACAATAATTTTTCTCATAAATCATCGACATCAAGAACACATAACCTCTCTTTGTACCGCAAGGTACCATCACCTTTTGTCCACGGACATCACCTTTAATCTTTGATATATGTGCGATCACACAGATGTACTTATGTTGGTGTGGATTTAATTCATCCAAGTGTGTGTGCAAGAGAAATATAATTAAGGGCCTAAAACACACAAAAAATCAGCCACTACATTGCACTATAGGGGCGCCTCTCACTTTAGGGATATTTTGGACAGTTTGACTTCTATTTGTAATACACTATATAAAGAATATATTAGGGTTTCTTTGCTTATTTTTTGCATATTGAATATTGTATAAAACACTTGAACACACAAGTTCTCTTTCTTTTGAGACTTGGCCGAAACTAGGTACAACATTAGTGTGGATTCACTTTTGTTGTTTCTTTGCGTGGAACTTAGGGTGCTTGAATGATTGAGGTCCATCTTGTGCCTCCTTGAAGAGTGTAGGTGATACTACTATCATTATTTAGGTTATTTGGGTGTGACATACACTTAGGTTCTTAGTCTTGGTAGTAGTGTATGTCTATCTATCTATCATTTCCTTTGTTGTAACCTTATACCTTTTCGTGCCTTATAATCTTGTAATCCATGGGTTGTTGTTATTACATTGTTGTTCTTCCTCTTGTTCTTCATCTATTGTTGATAATATTAGTTTGTGTTGGCTATCTTAGTGTTGAATCAAGAGTTTATATCTCGTTATTGTGTTGCTTTGTTGAATCTAAGTGTGGTCATCAAAGAGGTTCATGATTTTCTTGACTAGTGGACTGATTTGGTGTTTGTTTTTGTATTCTCCTTGTAATTCTTGTATCATTTAGTATCAGAGATTGGCTTGATATTGTTCTAAAAAGATCAAATCTTAGATTTTCTTGTTAAAAAAAGAAAATAAAAAAGAAAGAGCTGAAGTGTTCTTGTGTTCTTGGCCGAATCTGGATCTTATTGTTGTGTTGGCCAAAAACTTGTTTGTGTGTCTAGATTTTGTAGTCATTTTGTTGTTTAGAGTGTTTCTAGTGTTTGTTTCTTTCTCACTAACACTAAAAAAATGTCCAAATCTAAGCTTGAACTTGAACTTGTTGATGTTGTTGATGTGAACAAAGTGTGGCCGATTTGATGTTGTTGTCATTCTAAGCCTTGACCGTGTTGAAGGCCTTTTTGTTATGGAATTGGGTGTTGGAATTTGTTGTTGCTCTTGGAGAATATTGTTGTTGTTCTTGGTGTTGTTATTGTGTTCTTGTTGTTATTCACCCTTTTCATCTCTTGTTAAAACAGAAAAGTGAACATTAGATCTACAAAAGGTGAAAGTTCAAGTTGTAGTACTTGTTGGTGAAGGACTTGATCACATCACTCATAAGACTTGACAACCACTTTCACCTACTTTCCTTGATTTAAGGATGTTGTTTCAAGGAAAAAGTACAAAGAAGTCAAGTCTTGTCTTAAATTTGAACAAAAAGGCTCCAAGACCATATTTTCCTCGATTAACTAAATCCACCAATTCTAAATTGTATATTGATATAGACTTGAAATTAGACAGTAAAATTTTGACAAAACCGAGGCTAATAGTGGACTGTCACATCACTAAATTACTATTCACGCAACATTTTTGAGTTCAAATTTTAGATTTCTTAGTTTCATTTTATTGTTTCTTAGTTTCTTTGTTGGTTCGAACACTAATTGACGACCTAGTAATCTCCTACTAGCTTGTTAGTTAGTTTTTGTGCTCGTTTGTCCGTGTTAGCGTTATTTGTGAACGTTTTTGTCTTTTTGATTCGTTGATAGTTCTTGGATCTCGTTCTACAATATTTTTTTGAGTTTCAAATAAAAAATCCAATTCGGACTAGAGTAGACTCAATCCTTGACTCCTCACAGATTCCTTAGCCAGCTTACAACACTTGTGAAAACACGAGTAAGGTAATCGAAGTGTGTGAGTGTCGTGAGGCTTTGAACTAATTGTTTTCTGTTTTTGTAAGTAATTTTTATTAGGTACTTGCAATGGAAGGGTCGACATCTCAAACCGTGGACAATAGTACTCTTGACACTATGAAAGCCTCTCTTGAGGCTATCACCCGGACACTTGATAGATTGAGCACGAAAGTTGGAACCATGAGAGCGGATTTGTCAAAAATAAAGGGAGATGTGTCTACCATGAGTGGGATATTAGAACGGGTAGAAATTCAAATAAGTTCCCGACCTTCAACTCCTTAAAACACTTCCACTACAATCTCCCCTGAAATGTTACACCAAGTGATCAATCTACCAAGACCACCACCAAATGCCTTCCAAAACAACGAGTATGATAGACCAACCCATCCTCCACATCACCAAGTCCAACATGATGGATTTTTAACCCAAATGCCACCAAAATCGATCCCTCCACTCAACCAAAGACCTCACTTTCCAATCCAAACGCCTTACTATCCTCCAAATCTAAATCCACTTAATCCAAATCCACCAAACCATGTTGAGGGTTATGGTAGGGAGGAAAAACATGGGTGTTATAGAGCTTATGGTAATGTTCACTTAAGGTAAGAAGAGGTGAGGGGTAGGCAAGTTGAGTTAGGCAATGTGGATAGGGGTGGTCACCAAACCCGAGAGCTTAGCCTCAATTCCATCAAAGTTAGTCTTCCAATCTTCAAGGGTGAGAATGATCCCAGGAAATATATTTCTTGGGAGTCATCTTGTGATAGGATATTCCAAGTGAATGATCTAACCGAAGAGAAGAAGAGTTGTTATGCAGTCGCTCACTTTGAGGGGTATCCAAACACTTGGTGGGAGTATATGAAGAGGTTTGGTGATGTGTTGATTGCCGGGAAGCCACCTCCATGGTTTAGATGAGGTACCATATGTGTCAAAGGTACATACCCGAGAGATACAAACAAGAACTTCTTGCCAAGTTGTACAACTTGAGGCAAGGAAATAAAAGTGTCATGGCATACTATGACGAGCTTCAACAATTGATGTTGAAGCTTGACCATCGAGGAAAACAAGTGATCCATGACATTATATGATTAAAAATTGGGTTAAATAGGGACATAGTTTCTCATATGACCCTCAAAAAGTTTGACACGATCGATGGCATTTTTCAAGCGGTCTTGGAAATTGAAAGGGAGCTCTCGGTCTCCAAATCCAAGAATCACCAACAACCTTCCTCAGATTGGCACCAACATCAATAACACTCATCCAATACCAACCAAACCAATAACAAGGTTTTCCAAACCAAAACCAAGGCTGCCCAAAGGTATCCTCCAAGAAACAAAGGTAAACCAAATTCTACTTCTCGTCCTAAGGGATTTTAATATTTTAAATGTCAAGGGTGGGGGCAAAAGGCTAGTGAATGCTCAAAATGAAGAAATTTAATCCTTATGGAGGGAAAATCATATTACCTTGGTGAGAAGGTAGGACTTGAATTGAATGAGGGTGCTGAAAAATCTCAAGATGGAGAGCTTGAAGCCGAGGTGAAAATTGATGAAGTTGGGGAAGATGCTTGGTCGATTAATGAAAAATGTGTAGTGAATTTGTATATGGATAGGAGAGTCATGCTTAGTGATGGTTTAGAAGAAGAAGCCGAGAGTGAGGAAGATGAATAAGAAGAGGAGCCAAGAGTCAAGGTTGTGGGATTTTACCACAAAGAACCTTTGTGTCTTACCAACCAAGATGCTCACTTTGCCTAGCATCTATTCTTCTTATGTGCAGGTTGTAGAACATGTAAGTACAAGGATAATGATTAATGATCTCATGGAACCATTGGTTGAACATCATAACCTTGGGAAGATCCATGAAACAAGATTCAAATGGGAGAGCTTGAGGATGATGATTGCTTGAATTTGTGGACAAATTCCTCTCAAGATGGAGAGGATCATACAAGTGTGATCATGCAGATGGACTGATGTGGGTTTGCATTGAATTCATCCAAGTGTGTGTGTAATATAAGTGTAATTAATGGCCTAAAACACACCAAAAATCAGCCACTACTTGCACTAGAGGGGCGTCTCTCACTTAAGGGACATTTTGGACATTTTGACTTCTATTTGTAATACAATATACAAGGAACATATTAGGGTTTCTTTACTTAGTTTTTACATATTGAATATTGTATAATACACTTGAACACACAAGTTCTCTTCCTTTTGAGACTTGGACGAAACTAGGTACAACATTAGTGTGGATTCACTTTTGTTGTTTGTTTGCTTGGAACTTGGGGTGCTTGAATGATTGAGGTACCTCTTGTGACTCCTTGAAGAGTGTAGGTGTTACTACTATAACTTTTAAGGGTCTTTGGGTGTGACATACACTTAGGTTCTTAGTCTTGGTAGTAGTGTATGTCTATCTATCTATCATTTCCTTTGTTGTAAACTTGTACCGTTTCGTGTCTTATAATCTTGTAATCCATGGGTGATTGTTATTACATTGTTGTTCTTCCTCTTGTTCTTCATCTATTATTGATAATATTAGTTTGTGGTGGCTGTATTAGTGTTGAATCAAGAGCTTAGATCTCGTTATTGTGTTGCTTTGTTGAATCCGAGTGTGGTCATCAAAGAGGTTCATGGTTTTCTTGACTATCGAAATGATTTGGTGTTTGTTTTCGTGTTCTCCTTGTAATGCTTGTATCAATATTTATCAAGATAGGATCTAGCATTTGCTTCTCCTTGATATCTTCACCAAGAGACGACCGAATCACTTTCTATACCATTATAGCACCATCCTTGGAGTCCAAGAGATGAACTCTAAGATTTGATAAGTGGTGAATATCTTTCATAAATTCCTGCTTCTCCTTATCCACATGAGCTAAACTCCCCATGGACAACCTTCTTAGAGCATTAACAACAATATTATCCTTACCTGGATGGTATTAAAGACTCATGTCATAATCCTTGAGAAGCTCAAGCCATATCCTGTGCCTAAGATTAAGTTCTTTCTAAGTGAACACATACTGTAGACTCTTATGATGAGAAAAGATGTCCACATATACTCCATATAAATAGTGTAGCCAAATTTTCAATGCAAACACCACGGCTAACAGCTCCAAGTCATAAGTAGGATAGTTCCTATCATGTACCTTCAACTTCCTAGAAGCATAGGCTATCACCTTACTATGCTCCATCAGAACACAACCAAGCCCCACTAGATATGTATCACAATAAACCACAAACCCCTCATCGCCTTCAGGTAAAGTCAAAACCATAGCCAAAGTTAGCTTATCCTTCAGCTTCTCGAAACTACCCTCACAACCATTCAACCAAGAGAACTTTATCTTCTTCTGAGTCAATTTAGTCAATGGGGAAGCTATCGTCGGGAAACACTCCTCAAAACTCCTATAATACCCAAAAAAATCCAAGAAGATCCAAATATCATTTGCAGTCGTGGGTCTAGGCCATTTTTTAACCATCGCCACCTTTTGTGGATCCACCATGATCCCCTTGCTAGAAATAATATGTCCTAGAAAAGTGACAACATTCAACCAAAATTCACATTTTGAGAACTTATAATACAACTGCTGCTCTTTCAAGGTCTGCAACACTACACGAAGGTGATTGGAATGATCCACCTCACTCTTAGAGTACACCAGAATGTCAGCAATGAACACAATGACAAAAAGATCCAAAAATGATGGAATACCGTGTTCATCAAATCCATGAATGCCTCTGGGGCATTGATCAAACCAAATGACATAACCAAGAACTCAAAGTGCCCATACATGGTTCAAAAAGTTGTCTTAGGGACATAAGCCTCCCTAATCTTAAGATGATAATACCCAAATCGAATATCTATCTTAGAAAAGAATTTGGTACTTTGAAACTAATTAAACAAGTCATTTATCCTTGAAAAAGGATACTTGTTCTTAACCGTCACCTTATTCAACTATCGATAATCAATACACATCTGAAAGGAACTATTCTTCTTATGCACGAATACCACCGGTGCACCCCATGGGGATACACTAGGATAGATGAAACTCTTATCCATGAAATCCTTTAATTTCTTCTTGAGTTCCTTCAACTCAATCAGAGCCAGTCCATAAGAAGGAATAAATATTGGACAAGTGTCCGGATCCAAATCTATCCCAAATTCAAGTAAGACCCTAGATCAAGTAAACAATAAACATCCCAAGAAAAGAGTTGAAACATACCAGTCATGATATTAGGTGATGCCTCAGACTCCTATCGGGTAGTGAGTGCGTATAACCAATTACGGCCTACGTTGGTACCAGAAGAAGAAATAGATGCAGAAGAAACACCCTTCGTGTAGGGGCAAATGAAGAGGCAACTGGAACCTTATTTTCTCCCAACACAATCTTACCAACCAGATAGTTTCTAAGCATATAGCCTTGTGGACCACATTTGAAACACCTATCCCTTCCCTCATCACAGAATCCCCGATGCAACCGACCATAGAACATATAAGAAGGATATGACGAAGCCGACTAGGCCCTACTAGCCTAAAATTTAGCACTCTTTACCTTACAGTTATCGCTACCCTGCTGACACCTATCACCTTACTGCTTGGGATAATGAGCACTAGCTGTGGAGAAAGAACCAGAACTCCCCCACTTTTTATTTTGACACTTATCACCATCTAAAATACTTTGCTGTTGACCACCACCTTGGTCAGCCCCAATACCAATGCCAACACTAAGGCTGACTCCACTGCCGACACCGCCCATACCAACCTATAGTAGTTCCATAAAGCCTCTAACTGAAAGCAAAATAATATTTGGTTGGGACACGCCCCCAACCATAGCCTAAACCAGTGTCTATCAAATAACCAAAGTATGTAAAAATATTTAAGATATAAAATAAAGCTTTTCAGAATATAGAAGCAAGCCACTTCAATCCAACCCAGCTAATCCCAAATCGATCACTAAGCAAGAGAAGTAGAATAGCAAGTTCCTACATCACATGGGGATACATCCGCCCGAAGATGAGTTAGCTAATGAATACTAGCAAGTACTCAGGATAAGGATAAACTAATGCAAACCTTTAAAATCGAGTAAATCAACCATATGCATTAACAACCATACATACATGTATATGTATAACCATGCTGGGAAAGAGAATTGAGTTTAGCATGCCATTAAAATAATTAAAATGGGTATGTGTAGCTTAATAGTTCTAGAACCACCCATGGGCTATGTAGGTCCAGTGCAACCTTCTGAATGAGCCCGAATGCGTATAGCCGCATAAACTGGAGATACAATAGAAGTAGGAGATTCTCGAGTACCATTCGCTCTCTATGATACACATGTACAAGTTACTTACGACATTCTCGTGTACCCCGTAAGTATCTGTAATGCCACAAATATGTACCCCAGACTCTACACGGTGCTTACAACCCCGAAGGATCACAAGCTAACCCATGACTGATATCTGCTGTGAGTACTAAATTATCACACAATAAAAATAATAATATTAAAATAAATGCAAGAATTAGGTTTAAGTCGCCAAAAGGTTCACAACTGAAAAAAATACTGAATACTAATAGATGAGTACTGAAAATTGAATATCTGTCTGAAATACTCTATTCTAAAAGCCTCTAACTGTCTAAATATGGAGTTGATGGGACAAGCACCCAACTAACTCTGTCGACTGAATATGCTGAACTACTGAAATACTAAAAGATAACATCATCCTCAAACTATGAAGACTCACCACTAAATCTGTTGCTGATAACCCCAGGTTTCTAAGTGCAGTTAGGAGCCCGTGCATCTGAACCTATGATATAAGACATCATAGCGCAAAAGAAAAGTATGCACCAGTACTTTAAATGTACTGGTATGATAAGTGAGGTAGGATGATATACATAGATTCATATGCTAGAACAATAACTGACTGAGTAACATGATCATAACTGAGTGTGAGTACATGTATGAATATATAAACTACAACTGAGGTCATGATAACACTAAATACTGAGTTCTGAATACTGATTAACTAAAATCTGAGTTTACTGAGACAGTATTACTGATAGATGAATGATTGTTTTTGACAGTCCTAATTCTAAAGAACTGATCTAAGTTCTACACTGAGCTGGATAACTGTATCTGACAGTTCTGAATTTGCAGAACTGAACTGAGTTTTGTACTGAGACTGAAACTGAAATTGTGAGAGCTAGTCATCTAACTGACATGCCCCTCTCCGAATGGATTGGGGTCTAAACTGTAACCCCAGTTGGAAGGGGGTCAATATCATGCCATGGGTACTGACTCTGGCTGTGTGGATCCACTATACTGATATACTGTATTGTCCTAAAGGACTAAGGGTGTCAATCCTGAACTGACGGGTGACCCCTGCGAGAAAGTCAAGCCTAAACTGATAGGTGACTTCTCATATCCAACGGTGGATACGTAGTTCTGGAGTATAGGGACTACTACTAATGACTTTGCCTATCTTACGGGGAAGCCGTCATCCCTACACAAACTCAGTGTTGAATCCTACTCCCAACTGAATAGACACTGAAATGATTTCTAGACAACACTAGGTTTGACTGAACTGTTACTAATCGTGCTGTCTAACTGAACTGAGTTTATTAGGATTTTTTGACAGACAGAATACTACTGAGTTCTGTTAACTGACTAGGTTTAGTTGAGGTCTAACTGAATACTGAACTGAAATTGGGACTAATTACTGAGTACTACTATTCGTGACACTACTGAGACCATTCTATAACTACTGTAGATCTAGGTAAACAACTAGATTTTTGGGTATTGAATACCCCAGGACTCGATAGCATGAAAAGTAAAGCATACCATAACTTGAAAAGCATAACCATGTATACTTGTTCCTAACTCATTCATAGAGACATTTTATCAAATACTTGTAAGATATAAACTTACACATAAGCTAGCATGACATGATTTTTCCCTTTTAGTTTACATGAGCAATTCATCAAGCACTTGGGGAAACATAATTTATGCACATGATACTAAGGAACATATAGGCCTCATAATTTTAAATCCCAATTTACAATTTCAAGGGTTCAACATGAATTCACATGATACTACACACATGATAAATAATTTCACATGAAACTTGTAATAACCCATGGGTTAGAAATCCAATTAACATCAAAATCACGAATACATTCAAAATCAAATATGGAATTCACAAAATCATCTAACTTATAGTTTAAAAGAGTTTCTTGAACTCCAAGGGTAGAAGGAAAACCTTGGATGAACACTTCACATACCTAGGTACTTGTGAGTTCTTGAGTCTTGAATTTGAAATCAATGGCCCTAGGGTTTGTTCTTGAGAGCAATTTGTGATGAATGAATGAATTTTGCCCTAGGAATGACTTAATTTCATGTTTTTGGGGCTGAATAAGGTGGGAAAATGAGACAATTACCCCTGAGGATGCGGCTTTTTAATTACTGAAAAACGTACCCAACGATGCACAGACCGACGATCCACATCGATGGGGTCGACGTGATAGCCGGTGCGATGCATTGAGTTCGTTTTGGCTTACTGGAATTTGGCACTGGGAGTTGAGGAAAATATTTATCTATGCGATGGGTGATGCAACGCATCGAGATAATATCGATCCACTATTTTAGATTTCCAAACGTGTCTCAAACGATGTTAAAAAATTCCGAAACTCATCTGAGAACACCTATTGACATTCCTGATCATGAACCAACCTAGAATTTGACATTTTAAGGTTGTAAGGATCATAAAAATAGGGTCTCCAACTTATGAAGGTTAAATAAGTTCTAAGTGCAAACACTTAGCTGAAATTTTTAAGTTTGGGACCCCTTTTCTAGCATTAACGGACTGAATTAAGCTTAGAATTTTGTGGGGTCTTACACTATCTCCCCCTTGGGAACATTCGTCCTTGAATGAGACTGACTTAGCTGAGAATACTGAGAGACTGAACTTGGTTATTGAGCATGCATAACTGAAATATGGTTTCATGACTGAGACTACTGATATACTAAATTTTCTTACTGAACATGCATGACTAAAGCATAACTGAATTCTGGAGACATGACACATGACTAAGTTATTTCATGAAGATATGCATGATATGAGAATGCTATGCAACTGGACTGATATCAAATTCATAAGGGAGATCTGAACATGAAACTGAGTAAGTTCAAGGAAAGACTGTTACCTTAAGCTGAGTTTGAGTTTGCGGAGAATAGGTGAGGATACTTGGTCCGCATATCTGCTTCTTCTTCCCAAGTAGCTCCCTCAATGGACTGATTCTGCCAAAGAACTTTAACTAGAGAGACTTTTTTGTTTCTCAGTCTACAAATCTGATAATCAAGGATTTCGACTGGAGCCTCTTCATAAGAGAGACTGTTCTGAACATCTATACCCTCTATAGGGACTACAACTGCTGGGTCACCTATGCATTTCTTTAGCAAAGAGACATGAAATACTGGATGGAATAAAGCTAAGTCTGAAGGCAACTCAAGATCCTAGGCTACCTTTTTGAAATGGCTAAGAATTTGGTAAGGACCTACATATCGGGGACTGAGCTTTCCCTTCTTGCCAAACCTTTTGACTCCTTTTATAGGAGAGATTTTCAAGTACATAAAATCCCCAATCTCAAACTCGAGATACCTTCTGCGTACATTGACATACAATTTCTATCGGGAGATCTACATCTCCTCCCATAAAGCGCCTCAAACGGAGCCATCTGAATGCTAGAATGGTAACTGTTATTAGACGCAAACTCAATCAAGGGCAACTGGTCATCCCAACTAACTTTAAAGTCAATGGCACACGCCCTTAGCATATCTTTCAAAGTCTGAATGGTCCTTTCTGCTTGCCCATCTTTCTGAGGATGGAAGGATGTACTGAGGTGGACTTGGGTACCAAGACCCTTTTGGAAGGCTTTCCAGAAATAAGAGGTAAACTGCACACCTCTATCTGAAATGGTGGATAACAGAACTCCGTGCAATCTAAAAAATTCTCTAACATAGAGCTTGGCATAATCCTCGACTGAATAAGAGGTATGGACTAGTAAGAAATGAGCTGACTTGGTCATCCTGTCTATGATAACCCATATAGAATCATGTTGATGACGAGTACGAGGCAAACCCATCACAAAGTCCAAGTTCACTTCTTAACATTTCCATGTGGGACTACTGAACTCCTGCATGGACCCACTAGGCTTCTGGTGCTCAATCCTAACCTGTTGACATGTCGAGCACTTGGCTACAAACTCTGCAATGTCTCTCTTCATCCCACTCCACCAATAGACTTTCCGCAAGTCGCGGTACATCTTGGTGGCCCCTGGATGAATTGAGTAGCATGCACCATGCGCTTCTATGAGAATTCGCTGTTTCAAGTCATTTACACCTGGCACACGTAGCCGACCCTAACAATGTAATACATTATCTCTCACTTGAGAGAAAACCTCTATCTTCTGATCTCTGACTGATTCATTCAACTTAACTAGAATGGGATCCCTATCCTGCTTTTCCTTCACCTCAGAAACCAGAGATGATTCTGAACTACTCTGCAGCCATACACTACCTTCTGCTGAATCGCTAAGTGAACACCTAGTCGAGCAAGCTGATGAACTTCCTAAACTAACTTCTTCTTATCATCTTTCACATGAGCAACACTACCCATAGACATCCTGCTGAGAGCATCAGCCACTACATTGGCCTTGACCGAATGATACAGAACACTCATGTCATAGTCTTTCAACAACTCCAACCACCTTCTTTGATAGAGGTTCAGGTATTTCTGAGGGAACACATACTGAAGGATCTTATGGTCAGTGAACACATCAACATGCACTCCATACAAATAGTGCCTCCAAATCTTTAAGGAAAATACTACAACTGCTAACTCAAGATCATGAGTAGAATAGTTCTTTTCATGGGGCTTAAGGTATCTAGAGGAATAGACTATGACCTTACCTCTCTGCATCCAAACACACCCCAAACCAACTCTAAAAGCATCACAATATACCACAAATCCATCTGAACCATCTGGTAGAGCCAACACTAGGGCTGTTGTAAGTCGAGTCTTTAACTCCTGAAAACTCTTCTCACAAGAATCTGACCACTAGAATTTGACTTTATTCTGAGTTAATCTGGACATAGGGGATACAATAGATGAAAATTCCTCAATAAACCATCGGTAATAGCCGTCCAAGCCTAAGAAGCTCCTGATATCTGATGGAGAGATAGGTCTGGGCTAGTTTCTCACTGCTTCGGTCTTTTAGGGATCAACCCTAATGCCATCACTAGAAATTATATGGCCGAGAAAAGCTATGGACCTTAGACAAAATTCCCACTTACTGAATTTGGCGAACAACTGATGGTTTCTGAGAGTCTGTAATACTATTGTGAGATGGTCTGCATGATCATGCTCACTACGGGAGTAGACAAGAATGTCATCTATGAAGATTGTGACTAACATGTCCAAGTACTGCTTGAACACACAGTTCATCAAGTCCATGAAAGCTACTGGGTCATTGGTAAGACCAAATGACATGACTAAGAATTTGAAGTGACCATACCGAGTTCTGAAGGCTGTTATCGGAATGTCATATTCTTTGACTCTTAGTTGATGATATCCTGATCTGAGGTCTATCTTAGAAAAGTAACTGGCACCCTGAAGTTGGTCAAACAAGTCATCGATTCTGGGAAGTGGATACTTGTTCTTGACTGTGACTTTATTTAACTGATGGTAGTCAATGCACATTCTGAGAGAACCATCTTTCTTACACACGAATAAAACTGGTGCACCCCATGGGGATACACTGGGTCTGATGAATCCCTTATCTAGGAGATCCTTCAACTATTTCTTTAACTTTGTGCGTTCTTCTGGAGCTATTCTGTATGGAGGGATAGAGATAGGCTGAGTATCTGGAAAAAGGTCAATTTTGGAGTCAATTTCCCTTTTAAGAGAAACTTCGAGAAGATCTTTGGGAAATATATCTGGGAATTCACATGCTACTGACACTGATTCAACATTAGGGGTATCCGAACTAGAGTCCTGAAATTGAACAAGATGATACACATTCCCTTAGATGTCATTCTTCTTTCTCTAAGGTAAGAAACAAGCTGACCCCTAAGTGCTGAAGTACTACCCCTCCACTCTAGGATAGGTTCATTTGGAAACTAAAATTGGACAATTCTGTTTCTATAGTCAACTGAGGAATAGCACGAATGAGGACAATCCATGTCAAGAATGACATCAAAATCTATCATCTCTAGTTCTACTAAGTCTGCTAAAGTGACTTTCTGAGATACCATAACCGGACAGTTCCTGTATACCCGTTGGGCTATGATAGATTTACCCACTGAGGTAGTGACTAAAAAAGGCTCTGCTAGGATTTCAGGACTGACTCCGAAGTCAACAGCTATGTAAGGAGTCACATAGGACAAAGAATCTCCTGGATCTAGTAAAGTATAAACATGTAAATGATAAACTTATAACGTACCAGTGACTACATCAGGAGAACTTTCCTGATCCTATCGGGACTAAAGTGCATATAATCTATTTGGATGCTGACCATTGGTAGCACTGGTAGCGACACCCTGCTGAGTTGGGTGACCAGTTGGAACTGACGACTAATGGGACTGGCCCTGTTGGCGTAACTTCCTACCTTTCTGAGCAACTACCCAACACTCCCAAATCAAATGGCCTGGATTGTCATACCCGAAATACATCTCACTTCCAGATTTACACTCACCGTTTGCCATATTTTTGACATAAAGGATTCGCACGGGCACTATTAACCCTGCCTTGGAACTTCAAGCCTGGTGCCCTACCCCTATTATCATTTCTAAATTTGGGTACTGGGGTACTGGATGAAGAAGGTGCTGGGGCTGAAGACCTCTAATAAAACTGAGGATGGTTACCACCTTCTAACCTAGGCTGAGTAAAGTTGAAGCTACCTGTTCTAGCTCTCTTGTTCTCCCTCTCCTTATCTTTATTCTTAGCCTCTTCTATTTACTGAGCATGGAACATAAGCCTGGATATATCTATCTCCTTAATCAGAATTGCAGTCCTACACTCCTTGACCACACTGTTAGACACACCCGAAACAAACTTACTCATCTTAGATCTGCTATCTGCCGCCATGTGAGGGGCATATCCAGCTAACTGAGTAAACTTGAGAGAATACTCTTGCACTGTCATATTTTCCTACTTCAGATTAATAAACTCCAAAACCTTAGCTTCCTTCAAATCCAGTGGGAAGAACCTATCAAGGAAAGCAGTGGCAAACTCCTCCCATTCTATGGGCCCTGTATCTGCGTCCTTCTCTGCCTTCCACTTCTTGAACCACGAGTGAGACACATCCTGTAACTGATATACGGCCAACTCAGCACTCTCACTTGATGTCTCCCCCATAATATCTATAACCTTCTGCACTTGATCAAGGAATTCCTGTGGGTCTTTATCTGACTTAGACCCGATAAAAGATGGAGGCTTCATTTGGGTGAAGTCCCGAATTCCAGAAGAAGCAGTATTGGACACTGGGTTGGCTAAAACGGTAGTTGGGTGTTCATTTTGGGATTCTACTGAATTGGATAGAGTGGTAAATGCATCCCTGAATTCTGCATGGGAGACATGCTCATCCAGAGGATCTGCCTAAATGGGCTGAGGGGCTGGCTAATTTCCCGTTCTTTTTCCATTCTTCTTAGGAGGTATGTTCTGTAAATAGAAGGAGGAAAAGGATTAGGTTGAGAGTTTAATTTGAGCTTATACTCACTCGAACGACATGAATTCTTAAAGAAGGGAAACTTTTCTTAAAACATCTCATAGCCTCCTATCCATAAGTATGGCATGCCACACACCCATGCACAAGACTCTACTTGATACGACTTTCAGACTCCCTAGGACTTTGTTGAACCTTAGGCTTTGATACCAAGTTTGTAATACCCCGATTCTATACCCCAGACGCTACACGATGCTTACGACCCCGAAGGACCAAAAACTAACCCATGACTGATGTCTGTTGTGTTTACTGAATAATCACACAGTAATAATAATAATACTGAAAAAAATGCAGAAATTAGGTTGAAGTCGCCATAAGATTCATAACTGAAAAAAAAATTCTGAATACTGATAGATGAATATTGAAAACTAAATATCTGTCTGAAATACTCTATTCTGAAAGCCTCTAACTGTCTGAATATGGAGTTGATGGGACAAGCTTCCAACTAACTCCGTCTACTGAATGTGCTGAACTACTGAAATACTAAAAGATAACATCATCCTCGAACTATGAGAACTCACCACTAAATCTGCTGCTGATAACCCCAGGTTGCTAAGTGCGGTCAGGAGCCTGTGCGTCTGATCTTATGATATAAGACATCATAGCATAAAAAAAAAGTATGCGTCAGTACTTTGAATATACTGGTATGCTAAGTGAGGTAGGTTGATATGCATGGGTTCATATGCATGAACAATAACTGGATGAGTAACATGATCATAACTGAATAAGAGTACATGCATGAATACATAAACTGCAACTGAGGTCATGATAACACTGAATAATAAGTTCTACATACTGATTAACTGATATCTGAGTTTACTGAGACAGTATTACTAATAGTTGAATGACTATTTCTGACAGTCCTAATTCTGAAGAACTGATTTGAGTTCTACACTGAGCTGGACGACTGTATCTGACAATCCTAAATCTGTAGAACTAAACTGAGTTCTTTATTGAGACTGAAACTGAAACTGAAATTATGGGAGATAGTCCTCTAACTGATATACCCCTCCCCGAATGGATTGAGGTCCAACCTGTAACCCCAGTTGGCAGGGTGTCAATACCATACCATGGGTACTGACTCTGGCTATGTGGATCCACTATACTGATGTACCATATTATCCCAAACTACTAATAGTCTTAAGCCTGAATTGACGGGTGACCCCTCCGAGAAAGTCAAGCCTAAACTGATAGGTGACTTCTCATATCCTATGCTGGCTATGTAGTTCTGGAGTACAGGGACTGCTACTAACGACTCTGCCTATCTGATGGGGAAGCCATCATCCCTGTACACACTCGGTGCTGAATCCTGCTCCCAACTAAATAGACACTGAACTGATTTCTAAACTGCACTAGGCTTGACTGAACTGTTACTGATCATGCTGTCTAACTGAATTGAGTTCATTGGGTTCCATTGACTGAGGAAATACTACTGAGTTCTGTTAACTGACTGGGTTTACTTGAGGTTTGAACTGAATACTGAACTAAAACTGGGGTTGATTACTGAGTACTACTATTCGTGACACTACTGAGGCCATTCTATAACTACTGTAGCTCTATGTAAACAGCTAGATTTTTAGGTATTGAATACCCCAGACTCTATAACATGAAAAGTAAAGCATACCACAACTTGAAAAGAATAACCATGTACACTTGTTCCTAACTCATTCATAGAGACATTTTATCAAACACTTGTAAGATATAAACTTACACATAAGCTAACATGACATGATTTTTCCCTTTTTGTTCACATGAGCAATTCATCAAGCACTTGGGGAAACATAATCTATGCACGTGATACTAAGAAACATGTAGGCATCATAATTTCAAATCCTAATTTACAATTTCAAGGGTTCAACATGAATTCACATGATACTACACACATGATAAATAATTTCACATGAAAATTGTAATAACCCATGGATTAGAAATCCAATTAACATCAAAATCATGTACATTCAAAATCCAACATGGAATTCACAAAATCATCTAAGTTATAGTTTAAAAGAGTTTCTTGAACTCCAAGGGTGGAAGGAAACCCTTGGATGAACACTTCACATACCTAGGTACTTGAATTAATAAAGGTTGATGGTGAGTTATTGAGTCTTGAATTTTGAAATAAACGGCCCTAGGGTTTGTTCTTGAGAGAAATTTGTGATGAATGAATGATTTTTTCCCTAGGAATGACTTAATTTCATGTTTTTTAGGGCTAAATAATGTAGGAAAATGATCCAATTACCCCTGAGGATGCGACTTTTTAATTACTGAAAAACGTACCCAACGATGTGCAGACCGATGCACCGCATCGATGGGGTCGATACGATAACTGGTGCGATGCATCGAGTTCGCGTTAGCTCACTGGAATTTGACATTGGGAGCTGAGGAAAATATTTATCGATGCGATGGGAAACACGACGCGTCGAGATATCATCGATCCACTGTTTTAGATTTCCAAACGTGCCTCAAACGATGTTCAAAAATTCCGAAACTCATCCGAGAACATCTATTGTCTTTCCTGATCATGAACCAACCTAGAATTCGACATTTTAAGGTCATAAGGATCGTAAAAATAGGATCTCCAACTTATGAAGGCTAAATATGTTCTAAGTGCAAACACTTAGCTGAAATTTCTAAGTCTGGGACCCCTTTTCTAGCATTAACGGACTAAATTTAGCTTAGAATTTTGTGGGGTCTTACAGTATCATATATGGTTGTCATGACCAATCCTCATCTCGGCAAACATGAGTTTTCGGTGTCCGTTCATTGGACTTACACCTTCATATTATCTATCATACACCGCCATTATTGCCAATAAATACTATTACCACACAACCAAACCACCATTCCATTTATTACTAACCAAAGCTATAAGTAATGGTATCATCATATTGACTATAGCTTGCAAGCAACATCCTTAGACATTCTTTTTAAGATTTGGATTCCCATGTACCCATAGATTACATTATCAAGTTGACTTAGGGGAATCCCATGTACCCGACAAGTGATACTTATTGTGTTTTCTTAGGGGATTCCCTTGTACCCTACAAGGCTTTCAATTAGACCATCCATAACCACTAAGGCCTTACCATTTAACCATTCCAAATCATTTATACCATTTAGGGTTCCATTACCAAGTTATACCATGCAATAGTTCAATAAAAGTCCAACAATTTAACCAAAATCATTCTCATAGGTATTTTATCTAACATGTTGAGGGCATAGTATTTCCAAAGCAAAAACCAAGTACCAATTAACCATTCCCATATAACCAAATGTTCAAACCACCATAATAATATGAAAACCATAAGTAAAAGACATGGAAAAATAATAACCAACCATTGTAACTAAAACCCCCAATATATATTTGAAGACTCAAAACCATACAACATTTATGCCATGAAAACAATTCATGAAAATCATACAAAAAGTCATCTAGAGGCTTAAGGATCGAAATCTCTTCATGAATCTTCATAACTCAGGTATGTGACTCTTCTTTCATTGTTAGTTCATAAAAATCATGTGTTTTGAACATTGTTCTTGAATCATAAATGGTGGTTTTGAAGTTCATAGTTGAGGGTTTGAATACATATTGTTGAGTATTAATCTCTCATGATTGCACTTGTGTTCATGCATATTTTTGATGATGGTTTTGCATACGTGGGTGCATGAAAATTGTGTACTAAATTGGTCATGGTTAACTATAACATGATGGTATTTTACTTGAATAATGGTTTGATAATGGTATGCCCTCAACCTATTTATTAAAATATTTATGAGAAGAATCTTGTAACATGATGAATTGTGTTTTGAACTAATGCTTCGTATAAGAATGTGAATGAAGAAAGAATGATTTTGTAAAGGTCTTGATGACCATAGATTGAATTAAAATGTGTTTTTAATGTCACGACTTGATTTCTGAGTCATTATGGCACCTACCACATCCCACTGGTAGGTAAGCCAATACCATAACCTGGAGCTAATGCAATAGGTCACCTTGGTAGAAATGTCCAACATGTACCCTATAATAGAAGGTAATATAAACAATGACATTCCACAACTAAAGACAATTGATATTCTAATACCAATCCCATGACCTGATAGTATTAATACAAGAGCGTCTAGACTTAACAATAGAAATTTACAATTCCACGTCTAAAATGTCTTAAATATTCTCCTACATTTGTCTCGAAAACAAAAGACAAATAAATATAGAGGGGAAAAAGGGAAACTCGAACTCCAAGAGGTCACCCTGTCTCCGAATGGTCAACTCGGCATGAACCCGACTCAACGACAGCAACTAGAACCTGGGTCTGCACTAAAAAGGTATAGAAGTGCAGTATGAGTACCAAAACATGGTACTCAGTAGGCATCATCGTCCGACTGAGCTAAATTATAATATAAAGATGATATAAGGTAAGACAATAACTTAAAGTACCTTCGAACCTAAATCTTCTTCGATACCATCGAATAAAATAACAAAGCTACTTGGGCAATAGAATAACGTAACATATCCATATGCGCCATAACCATCATACAAATGAATAATTATTTTGGAAACGTAAAACCACATATATACAAAGACAACCATATAATTACCATAATCAACACCAACCATCATTAGCATATAAGCATAAGAACTCACCACGACGTCCCATACCACCGGGAAGCACACGCAAAAAAACATAACAAAGAACTTATCATGGCATCCCATGCCACCGGAGAGTACACCACAAGAATACAATGCAAGAACTCATCACAACGTCCCATACCACTGGAGAGTACACCAAAATATTAATCCATAAATATATATATCAAGGCATAACCACTCACACATCAACTCACTCAAAACCGCAGGTTCCCATCTCCACCATGGCCATTTATCGAGGCTTACTATCAACATCAATACCGCAACTTAATCACAATGAAACCGATATTGCCATAGAATAGGTATGTGATTATTTATCTTCTAATTCATTAATAAACTCCATGATTAGTCTATATTATCTAACCTCCAATTCATATGAACTACTAGCTTTGCAATCTTTATAGTTACTAGACATCAATTTAGGAAAAACTACAAGTTACCAAGGCTAAAAATGAATCACCCATTACAAGGTCATTCTCTAGCTAGGGTTCTCATGATATGAGTCATTAAGTAAATTACCACGACATCACATATTAGATGAAAATTCAACTATTTATCATACAATACAAAGTCTATCATCATCAAGCATGTTACAACCCTAGGGACTAGTTTCCATATTTTAAATAAGTAACATTCGCTGACTAGTTAACAAGGTCTCTATTCCTCAAAAGTCATAGACATTTATTAGAGACAACTCATTATTACATAAGCCACTTTACTAGAAAAAATTCCACATCATCATCATAAATTCTAGTCAAGTAAGTTTACTAGGTGAGCCTTTGGTTCTACACAAGATAACATATACCAATTAGCCTTAACCCAATGATAGGCATAAATTAATTCTAGTTACCAGTTAGGGTCAACAATGGCCACACCTCTCATTTAGTGAATAAGAACAAGGAAATGGTAGCAATTTACCAAGGGAGACATCATGTATCAAGCACATGAGTGGTTTATACCCACACTGCCTAACCTTACTATATAACCAAACATTTATGTAAATTTTCCCCACATGGCATCATAACATCATTACCTCTTTCGGATTCACCAAGTATCATCATAACATCAACATATCCTCCAAATTTACCAGGAAACATCATAACATTACACATCACCCAAGACATTAATATACATACACATACATAACCAAATCAATGAACATATACAATTTCATAATAATAGAGTAATAGGGATGTATAAGGACATCTCATCCTACCTTGCTATTAAGCATCACCACATAATATGAGTATAAACATTAGCATAAGCATTCATATGATATACACATTCTTCACCTTTTCAAGGTTATCCATATCATGACCATGAGATAATTAATCAACTATACTATTATCCAACCATCGACTATATGCATAATCTGACCACCGGGTTTAACCATTATAATCTCAACAATGTAACTTAGACATTCATCAAGTATCTAGGTTTCTAAGGGATTTCATAATTCAAGCTTAAAGTGGGTCAAGTCCCACTCCTAAATCCCAAGAATGCCAAATTCACTATCACAAGACTAACATCTACCCGAATTTCAGGCTAAGTTATCTAAATCACATCATAAGGGCCTATCAATCCTTACTAAGCCTATAGAGGAAATCTTCTTCAAGTATTCTACCTAAGTCAACCCAACACCAAAGTCATTTCCTAACTAAGCAATAACTAGGTCAATATACTCCTAAGGTTAGGGAGCAACATCATTCTTATCTATTAGAGCAACTAGAGTATTCTCATACTATTCATGAGACTACAAGTAGACTATCCAAGTTTCTAGGATACGGGTGAAGCATCACACTTTGCAAGTTCAATAACCTATAAGAATCCACTAATCCCTAATATCACCATTCAACCATTTATCATTTAAACATCACCTAATCTCACAAGATATCATCAATTATACTACAATCAAGTGTAATCTAACTACAAGTAAGCCTAACCTACGTTGAGTCCAAGCAACTCTCAAACCAACAAATATTTTCTTTCCTTTCCTCGAAGCTTCTTATTTCACGAGCCAAGCTATCAACAATACAATCTAAGAATTATAACAAGAATAACAATGCCCATTATAGAACCATTATGCCATGGGTTTAAAATGACATCAAACCCCCAAGTGGGTTCCACCTTCAGAAAATGAGTTTCCAAGACTAACCCATTAGTCACATATTATTAGGGAGTTATACCCCTTAAGAAAATTGAGCAAGTTCATCATATTTTGGGATACAATTGAGCCTCAATGATTTAGGGGGTTTGGGTCTAGAAATCAACAACTTAACACCAACTAGATGGATTCTTACCTTAGGTTAGTAGTAAGATTAGATTACACAAGTTGTTTAAGCTCCAAATCAATCCACAAGACTCACTTAGAAGATTTCACACTCCATTAGGGTTTTAGAGTTCAAGAAGGAGGCACAAATGGGCAAAATTTTGGAAAAATAGCCTCTAAATAGGTTCCACCTAGCCTCGGGTAGCGCAGTTGCGCCCTATGCCTAGCCGCAGTCACACCTTAGCCTCTGCAGTCACGACATCTCAGTTGTCCAATGCCTCGAGATATATCCAGGGTCCATTTTGAACAAATAAAATATGTAATCACATAGTTTTTAATGTTTCATACGCATTGGTGAAGTCAGATTTCACATTTAAGGTCGATTTATACATTTTTCACTTAGTGGTCAATTTGGACCAATAAAGACTTCAAATTGAGAAAGTGGTTTAAGGAACCAAATGAACCGCCAGGTAATCGATCTATTGGTTCCGACAAGTCACTAATGACTTGGAGAGGCTATGGAAAAGCTCTATCGGAGAAATAAGCAAGGATATAGACAATGACCTAAAGGGTCATTACAACATCCACTATTAAGGAACTTTCATCCCTGAAAGTTAAAGACTAGAGAATACCTGAAGCCTCAAACAAGTGAGGATACTGGGCCTGCATCTCACTCTCAATCTCCTAAGTAGTGTCCTCTACTGGGCGATGCCTCCACTGAACCTTGACTATCAAAATCTTTCTACTATGCAGTCGCCTCACATTACTATCCAAAACAAGCACGGGCTCCTCCACAAAGGTCAACGGATCATCCAACTGGACCTCCTATCTAAGCACATGAGAAGGATCGGGAATATACTTCCATAACATGGAGACATAGAAAACCAAATAAACAATGACAAGGTCTGGAGGTAAAGCCAACTCATAGGTTACCTCGCCAACTACTCGGAGAATATCAAAAGAACCAATATAACGAGGGATAAGATTACTTTTTTTCCCAATTCTCATCACACCTCTATAGGTGAAACACGAAGGAACACATCATCACTAATTCCAAATCTCAAGGCATGAAGTCTACAGTCAGCATAGGCCTTCTGCCTACTCTGGGCTACTCTCATCCTATCCTGAATCACCCTGACTCAATCCGATGAGTCCTGAAGAAAATTTGTACCACAGGGTCTAACCTTGGAAGTTTCAAACCATCCTATAGAGGAACAACACCTCCTACCATACAAATCCTAATAAGGCGCCATCTCAATACTTAAATGATAACTGTTGTTGTAGGCGAACTCTATCAATGCTAAGTGCTGATCCCACTGACCTTCAAAATCCATAACACAGGCTTAAAGCTTATCCTTAAGCAATAAAATAGTCCACTCGAATTGGCCATCCATCTGCGGATGAAAAGCAATACTCAAATCCACTCGAGTACCCAACTCATCCTGAAATGCTCTCCAAAACCTCAAAGTAAACACAGAACCACGATCTAATATAATAGACATAGGGACCCCATGCAAATGAATTATCTCCCGAACATAAATCTGGGCTAATCTCTCAACACTGAAGGTCATCTAAATAGGAATGAAATGGGCCGACTTGGTCAAATAATCCACAACATCCAAATACTATCGTGACCATGAAAAGTATGAGGTAAGCCGCTAATGAAGTCCATGGTGATCCTTTCCCATTTCCACTAGGGAATGGGAAATCTTTGAGTCAATCCACCTGGATGCTAATGCTCGACCTTAACCTGCTGACAACATAGGCAATGAGCTATAAAGTCTGCCACATCCCTTTTCAAACTGTCCCACCAGTACAACTGCCTCAAATCTCTATACATCTTGGTTGTACAGGGATGAATAAAATATCTAGAACTATGAGCCTCGTGGAGAATTGACTGAATCAATTCATCAAGTCGGGGAACAAAAATACGACCCCAAAATCTTAAGATACCCTCAGAATCCATGATGTGTCTCCCAGACTCACCACTCACTTTCCAATTATAGAGAAGGCGCAACTACTATTCTTAAACCGACGGTCACAAAAATGCTCAATCATGGAGGACCTCACCTCCACATAAGCCAAAATCCTCGCAGGATCCGAACTATCAAGGCGAACCATTAAATTGGTTAAGGATTGGATGTCCCATGCCAAGGGTCTCTGAGAAATTGAAATATAAGCAAAAATACCCATACTCATTGCCTTGCAACTCAAGGCATCCACCATAATATTTGCCTTACCCCAATGATACAAGTTAGACATATCGTAGTCCTTTAGCAACTCAATCCACCTATGCTGGTGAGAATTAAGATCTCACTGGGCCATAAGATGCTGAAGACTATGATGATTGGTGAAAATCTCATAATGCACACCATACAAGTAATGCCTCCAAATCTTGAGCATGAAAAATACCGCCAACGACTCTAAATTATGAGTAGGGTAGTTGTGCTCATGCACCTTAAGCTGTCTAGAAGCATAGGTAATGACACGACCCTGCTACATCAAAACACAACCAAGACCAACTCCATAAGCATAACAAAACATAGTGAATCCTTCTTCCTTAACTGGAAGAGCTAACACCAGGGATAAAGTGAGATAATCTTAAGCTTTTCAAAGCTCAACTTGCACTCCTCAGACCATCGAAAGAGAATTTCCTTCTGGGTCAATCTAGTCATAGGGGGTGATAAGGTAGAAAAACTCTCAACAAAGCATCTATAATAACCAGCCAACCCAATAAAACTGCAAAACTCAGTCGAAGACGTAGGCCTAGCACAATCACAAACCAACAAAATCTTAGTCGGGTCTACCATAATACCCACCTTGGACACCACGTGTCCAAGAAAAGAAACTGACTTAACCCAATACTCGCACTTGAAGAACTTGGCATAAAGCACATGCTCTCGCAAAACCTGGAGCACAACTCTCAAATATTGCTTATGCTCTGTATTACTCCTCGAATACACAAGAATATCATCAATGCGCATAATAACAAAGAAATCTAGATAAGGTCTGAACACACGGTTTATCAAGTCTATAAATATGGCTGGGGAATTAGTCAGTCCAAAAGACATTACCAAAAACTCATAGTGGCCATAACGGGTCCTAAAGGCTGTCTTCGGGATATCCTCAGCCCAAATCATCAACTGATGATAACTGGGCCTTAAATCTATCTTAGAGAATACAACTGCGCCCTAAAGTTGGTCAAACAAATCATAAATGCAAGGCATATAATAATGGTTCTTCATCGTCACCCTGTTAAGATGCCTATAATCAATACACATTCTCATTGAACCATCTTTCTTCTTTACAAACAAAATAGGGGATTCCCACGGCGACATACTTAGTCTAATAAACCCTTCGCCAAGAAGATCCTGGAGCTGAGAGTTTACCTTCTTAATCTCTACAGGAGCCATATAATAAGGTTCCATAGAAATAGGTCGGGTGCCAGGCTCAAGGTCAATAGAAAAATCAATCTCAAAGTCAGGAGGGATACCAGAAAGATCATCCAAAAATACATCAGGAAATTCACACATAATAGGAACAGAGTCAAACGTCAAACTCTCTACACGGGTATCACATACAAAGGTAAGATAAGACTCGCAACCCCTCAATATAAGCTTCCTGGCACAAACATAAGAAATAATCCCCATCGGCTTACGTCTAATCGCTCCCTGCCATAGGATTGGGGGTACGCCGGGCATGGCTAAGGTAACGGTCTTGGAAAAATAATCCATGACCACAAGGTAGTGGGATAACCAGTCCATGCCCAGAATAACATCAAAATCCAATATATTCAGAATAATAAGATCAACATAAGTATCAATATCACTAACTGTCACAAGCTATGATATGAATACCCGATCCACTACTAAAGAATCACTTACGGTAGTAGATACATATAATGACACAAATAATAAATCACTGAACAACTCCAATTGTGGTGCATAATAAGCAGATATATAAGAATAAGTGGATCCAGGATTAAATAAAGCAAGAGCCGACCTGCGGCATACCAAAATTACACCTGTGACTATAACATCCGAAACCTTAGCCTTTGGAAGAGTAGGTATTGCATACAACTAACTACGCCCGCCACTTGGATGGGCACCTGAATGACCACCTGCCCTGCCTGCCTGAGTACCACCTCGAGCACCCTGGTA
This sequence comes from Capsicum pubescens, assembly GCA_030864215.1. Taxonomy (NCBI): domain Eukaryota; kingdom Viridiplantae; phylum Streptophyta; class Magnoliopsida; order Solanales; family Solanaceae; genus Capsicum; species Capsicum pubescens. Next base: position 149,477,129 of record CM061547.1, read on the forward strand.
AACACCTCTATAACTTTGCGAACCACCTATACCTATGGGATGATATGCCCTAATGGGAGTAGCTCCCTGTGCTGAAACAACCATCACCCCACAACTAGGGCACTTTCTATAGAAATGGACAAGAAGTCCACAAGTATAACAAAACTCACGAAACGAACTAGAATTCACAACTTTGTCTAATCTGGCATAGCCATTGATCCTAGCATGTTCCACAGATGAACCCCTCACAGACTGATCACCGCCCTTACTAGGGCATCCACTAGAAATAAGTTGATCCCCATCAGCTGTCTAAAGAGCTACCTGTACTGGTCGACTGATCTGACCGTGAGGCTAAAAAATAAGATATGAAGGATGTCTAACATAAGGAATACCACTTCTAAATTGGGAACTACTATGGCTCCCACCAAATCTGCTTTGATACTTGGGCCTCTTATCTCGACCCTCATACTGCATGTCCTTTATCACTCTAACATGATTAGCAACCTCAGCAAAGTTTGGGTATTGGGGGTAGTATCCGATCCTGGTTGGGCTTGAGGCACCCACATGACTAGGCCCTAGTTTAGTTCGTGTCAATTGTGCACCACTAAATGAATTCAAGATCTGAACCAATGCATCCCTGAACAGTGACGAAGAAATAAATCCTGGTGAAGCTTGGGCTAGCCCCTATCCCACCACTGCCTTGGGTGGAGGAATCTCTTGTACGAGAGTAGGAATAGGGTTTGGTTAAGGCTCCATATCGTGATCTCTAGTTGGGGTTGTATATCTTGATTGTCCTTGACCTCGAGGCCATCCAGGTACCCTGATAGGATTCTTAGTTGAAGATTTAGGGTCCTCATCTTTAGTAGCAGTAGCCGGTATCCTAGCCATCTGTGAAAGAGTTAAACCAAATAAATCTTAAAAACCAACATAATCTCTTAGCACAAAAGGAGTGAAGAAAGTGAAAATCTTTTAAGAATTTCCTATAACCTCTCAAAGATAAGAAATAAATGTCATTGTTCCATTTGTGGGACTCTACTAGACACTTGCTCTTGTACCAATAATACTTTTGAACCTATCGCTCTGATACCAATTTATCTCGACCAAATTTCATGAGTCATGACGGAGCCTACTTTACCCCAAAAATAGGTAAGCCAAATTATAGCCCAGAGTTATAAGTAGTGGCTAGTTGGTGGAAAATCGCATAATGCCAGAAATATACAAATAAAAGAAATACAAGCAACATATATAAGGATAATAGTACCAAGATGAAAGATAAATAAAAGATGAGTAACAAAATCCCATGACCTAGTAGAGTCAATATAAAAACCACTAATATAAAAGAATACGAGTACTATTATAGTCATATATACATCAGTTTGAAAAATATAAAGACTATCCAAAATACAAAAGATGGATAAAAGGTCAACTCTAACTCTGAGAACTTACCCTATCTCCGAACACCGACTAGCACTATCACAACTTTAATGGGGATAGCTAGTACTTGGATCTATATAAAAAAGGTACAAAAGTGTAGTATGAGTATCAAAGCCACAGGTACTGAGTAGGCATCATCGACTGACTAAGCCAAATCATAATATAAATATAATAAAATGTAAGATAAATAAGCTAAGTCAAGGATAGGGGTAAACCTGGAATAATTCCCCAAATACTGAAAGTAAATAACTGGAATGACATTATTAAAGAAAAACATAACTATCTCTACATAACTGCCCCTCATAAGCCAAAAGGTGCAAATAAAGTAAATAACCTAATGGTCCCCCATAAGCTCGAAGGGTGCATTAAAGAGAAGCAGTAACCATAATGATGTTAATTAACCATGTCTCGAGATCATAACTATCAATTCTTCCGAACCATGATACACAATCGTAATAATAATCTCACAATGCTTAACTTAAACTGGAACTAGTATCTCATATGTGGGACTTGAACTAGAACTAATAACATCAATAATATCTAAATTAAATCGGTCTTAGTGTTATAAATTGTCAGACTTAAACTGAAACTCATATTATTAATAATGAATAAATTTAATCAGTCTTATTATTTACCATCCTCTATCTAGAATGAACCATCGTATGTCAAAAAACCTCCTCAAATAAGAAATTAAATAAGATAATGTAATATGTTTATGGATTCTACAAGGAGATGATAGTAATCATGGCCTAAGGTAGGTCGGAGGGGCCCATTTCTAACCCTAAAATCCATTCTAAGGAAAATTCTATTGTGAACTAGGCTAAGGTATCTAATTTCACTAATAAATATTAAATAATCCTTTTGATCCCTAAGATAGCAATTCTACCTTAAGAATGAGTCATTGAGTCAGTTATGCCTAATTACGACTTTTAAATTGGCTAAATAACCCAGTCCACACTAAATGCAGCTCCAAGTCCTAATTCCCAATCCAAATCTAGAAAAATATCATATAGATACAATAGTTTAACCTAATCTAGGAGAAAGATAAGCCTAGCCTACCTACACGTCGGAGAAAGCCCAGTGAAGTCTGCTAAATCGATGATTTCCCCTTTTGAGAAACTTCCTCTTGATGTCATGCTATCCAAATGGTAATCTACTCATTAATAAGAAAACAATGGTACCCATACTGTATTTTAATGCCACGGTTCCAAAATCACATCAAAATTCTATGTGGGTCCCACATGTGGAATTGCAATTTCAAAATCGACAACATGTCCCCCAATTCTCAAGAAATATTTACCCTCAAGAATGGGTAATTTATGAGCTCAAACGATACCTTAATCTACTCAACAAGAATATAGAGATTTTGAGGATAAATTTAAGAATTCACCAACAATTAAACGAAAGCTTACCAAGATTTTGATGAAAACAATTATTCCGAGTTCACAACTACCCCAAAAACTCTCAATAATCACTCTCTTATTTTTACACTCTTTAGGTCTTTTTATATCTTGAACTTGTGTAAAATAGGGAGAAAATTGGGTAAGAGGCAATTTAATGCCCTCCAAGTGCTGCTTAAGTGGCCACTAAACTGCTTAAGCGGTCAATGGATCACTTAAATGATCCCTTCCCTGGGCTCGATCTCCGCTTAAGAGGTTAGGAAGTCGCTTAAGTGCGTTCGCTTAAGCAATCAGTCCATTGTTAAAGTAGTCTAGCTTGGATGGACCTATCCATTTAAGCAACCACTTGGCCACTAAAGTGACCTCTGCTTAAGTAAATACACCAGCTAAAACTTGGAATATTTCCAAGTTTCCGCCAACCCCTCGAGTTTTATTCAAAATCTCATTAACGCAAACAAACTATGCTAATTTATCAAATTTAAAATTCTGGACTCAATGAAGCAATCAAAATTTCCATCTGGTGTTTTTGTTTTGATAAAAATAGGGCCCCATACCTAAGGTCCATTTTTATCAAATTTTGACCAATAGCCCAAAATGAGTCTAGAATCCTTAGGAACCGAACAAAGGTCCCTAACCTAAAATCAATGTTCTAGAGTAGATTGAACTGTTATAATTGGCATATGAGGTCGTTAGACTAAAGTTTATGCCCGATAGGCAATCCTTACTAACAAATATTTCAAAATAGTGAATTGGCTCTAACAATCAAATGAATTGCTTAGTAACTGAATATTAGCTTCAGCAAGTCACCAATGACTTGGGGAAGATATTTGAAATCTCTGAATGGTTAAAATGCATAGAAATGTAGAAAATGACCTAGAGGGTCATTACATGGATTCTACTTTTCAAACAAATCATAAGTCAACAATTAAAAAGAGAATGCTGAAAAGAGTATTGTGGCAAAGGAGTTCACTTCTTCTAATGTAATAAAAGTAAAATAAAGGGACGTGTTTAAAATTGATGATGAAGTTTTGATGCATGGGGATGAATCTACAAGAGGAAAAAACATGGGAATGAAAAAAGGAAAGATCTCTGAATGAACCTCTTTAGCACAATAAATTGTAAAGTCTGTAAAAAAGAATTCTGAAGAAACAGAGATCGCAACCCCCTCTAAGTCCAAAAATAAGAAAGTCTTGTAGTACCCACCTAAAGACCCCTAGTTTGAATAAAAAAGGGATAAATTATACTGTCAAAAGGTATTAAATGGATATGTGTTTGATCCTGAAATTACTTACCTATATGAAATGAATTAAATGATAGACTTGGTAGAGATGCAAAGGTGGATGCACCTAATTTAGAAACCTGGTGTTTCATATGAAAGATTTTTTGTGACTTTTATATTGATTGTCGCGCCCCATTTTTCTCGCGAAAAGTGGTATTCGACATGACAACTCTTTTTGAGATATTTAAAGAGTAAAGAGTTGCTACCTAACGAATTAAGGTGCCTAAGGTCACCATTCAAGGATAATTAAGAACCTATTTTATTGTTAAGTATAGTTCACCAGAAATTTGGGTAAGGGTTTAAATTACTTCAAAAAGAAGGTGTTAGGTACCTTTTGAGGTCCACAAGTATGATTCCCGGCCGAATTCATACTTTACGTGGGGATTCTAAGTGATAAATAAAGGTCACTTGTTTTATAAACTTAACATTGACTAAGTTATGTAAAAACAAACCATGTTATTGAATTATTTCTAATTATTAGTTATCTAAGTGATGAGCAACACAAGAACTAATAAAAGAAAAATATAAGTGAAGAGAAAGAAATGACACAATTTATGGAAAAAATGCTTATATTAAATTAGAGAACCTAAACTACCCCAACCAAAAAACATATAAAGTAAGGAAAGATAAAACGATTCGCGAGCTTTGATAAAGAATTATTTTGTTTTAATTTGGATCAGCACCCAGATTATTTATCATTACCTGTCCTATTAGCCAGCAGTGGGGTTATTACTAGGTGACAATGTCGTATGTCACACCATCAATACATATTGGGTTACCATCATCTCCAAATGTCTACCCACCCCCCACCCAGGCTTGCAATAGAATACGGGAGATAAAGACTACACCTATAACCCTAACTAATATCGCCTACACCTAAAACCCTAACCAATATCGCAGGCCACTATGGCCAATATCACCAGTGGGACTATACCACCAGATGAAAGCAATAGACGGAAGAGTGAGGAGAGCAATAATGAGGTTCAAAAGGGTATTTTAGTACAAAATTTGCAGATCTTTTGAAACCTAAAGTAACTGATAATAATAGTATTAGAGTTCCATCTAAACTTATGATAATGCTGCATGGGCAGCCTTTGATAATGTAGAAGACATCAACAATATGTAATCTTATCATGAAGGAGAAACTTCAATATGCTATTATCAGCAAATTCTCTAATCGAAAGCCCCACATTCATGTTTTGAGAAAAATTATTCCAGTTCAATGCAGGATCAAAGGTCAGTGTACGATAGGAGTATTGGATGCAAGGCATATTCTAATGGGATTAGAAGTACGAGAAGACTATGTTCAATTATTATCTACAACAGCCTACTACATTAAATCTATTGATATGTATTGGCAAATACGAACATTGAAGTGCGATCCATGGTTTGAGCCTGATGTAGAAACAACAATTGGAGTAGCCTAGATCTCCATGCCTGACTTACCACCGAATTTCTTTGCCAAAGATGCACTATTCTCTATAGCTTCAGCAGTAGGCAAGCCTTTGACAGTAGATATGGCCACTAAAACCCAAACAATACCTTGATGTGCAAGAGTTAAGGTGGAGATAGATTTAGTTAAAAAATCAGTGGATTCAAATCAATGAGGAAAATAATTGTATGGGAGAAATCAAATCCAAGTGGGTACAAATCCAATATGACTACATGCCAAAGTATTGTAAAGATTGTTATTTACAGGGACATGATGAAGATAGCTATTGGAACATTCATCCAAAATTATATGATAAGAAGAAGGAAGACAATAGGGAGGAAACAATCAAGAATGAAGGCAAAGAACAAAATAAATAAAGGCAGCAGCTGCAGGAATATGACAAGGAAAGAAAAGGGAACACAAATAACCAACAATGGCTGAAAAGAAGGAATAAGTACATGAGAGATAGATATGGGCATATTTTGGGGGAGGTGAACAAGGAGAATGAAAAGAAAGTGGAGGTAACCAACTCATTTGATGCTCTAGTAGCTGAAGATGATGGTAAAAAAGTTAATAAAGAGGAATTTATGAATGTTGATCATGTTAAAGAAGTGGAGGCAAAGAAAATTAGTACAAAGGATTGGGTAAACAAAAGTTTTGGCAGCAATGCAGACCCACAACAATATTCAAAGGGAGTTGAAGATGTACCAATTTCAAAGGATTCAAGCAATAACAAAGATAAGACGGGGGTCAATTAGGAGAATTTGTTACATAAAGATAATGATAATCAACAAAGAGTAAAAGTTCAAAAGGATCAGAGTCAAAACAAAGAAGGTTCTCAAAAGGCAGCAAAAGATATGCAGATACAGATGCATGATAAAACAACAAAGAAATTGATGGTGATAGAAGGGGTGTTACTTTAGCTATCCAAATTGAGAACTTAACGAAAAGGTGTAATAAAGATAAGGAGGATTTAGAGGGGACAAACTTGGAAAATAATATCAATTAAGTGGCTGAAGCAACTGATTTGTCACTAAAACAAATACAGTCACTGAAAGCAAAGCAAGGAAGAACAAAGAAAAAGAACAAAAATTCCAGTACCAGTTCAGGCATAATGCAGACAAGGAGTCACAACTCTAAAACAAAGTCATGATGAATGCACACATATGGAACATAAGGTCAGTCAATACACAAAAAGCTTTCACAATAATGATCACCCTACAAAGAAGATACCAGTTTTACTTCTTGGTCTCATGGAACCATTTTAAGAAAGTCATTATATAGAAGAGTATAGAAGGAGGCTGGGTATGAAATATGTTGTGGTGAATACATTAGGAAAGATATGGACCTTCATAGATGAGAATGTGGAGTATAGAATCATTAAGGATGAGGAACAACAATTATCATTAAAGTTGGAAAATAAACATGCAGATGTTTCTCTGATAGTTGATTGGAAAATCAACATGCAGATGTTTCTTTGATAGTTACACTTGTCTATGCAAAATGTACTCCAAGTTAAATAATGATGTTATGGGATTCATTAGCAGAATTGGAAGATTCACATCAACTACCATGGCTGATAAGAGGAGATTTTAATGTAATAAGAAATGGAGAGGAAAAATTGGGTGGCTTACCTGTTACACTTAATGAAACACAAGATTTTAATCAGTGTATTAATTTGTGTAATATGGACGAACTTTAATTTAAGGGGAGTAAATACACATGGTGGAATGGAAGAACAAATGAGGATTGCCTTTTCAAAAGGCTGGATAGAATACTGTGTAATGACAGGTTACAAGATGTGTTTCAGATGATGGAAGTTGAACACTTAGCTAGGAGTGGTTCTGACCATTCTCTCTTATTGATTCAATTTAAAAGGGAAAGAGATCATATTCTTAAAGCCTTCAAGTTTTTGAATTTATGGTTGAAGGAAGAAACTTGTATGGAAGTGATATAGCAGAATTAGAACACAGAGATAGAGGGTAATTTTTTTATAGTGTTTCATCAGAAACTGAAGAACATAAAAGCAGCTCTCACAAAGTGGAGTAAAGAGAAATTTGGTAATATTTTCCAGGAAATCACAACACTGGAAGATATTATCAAAGTAAGAGTGAAGCAATTTGAAGAAAATTCTAATGGAGCAAATAGAGAAAAGTTGTTTAAGGATCATGCTAAGCTAAACTTGCAACTTAAAAGAGAGGAAGATTACTGGAGGCAGAAGGCAGGATTTGAGTGGTTTAAGGATGGGGAGAGAAATACCAAGTTCTTCCATACTATTGTTATAGAAAGAAGAAGTAGACTGAGGATTAGCAGGATTTAGAATGAAGAAGGGGAATGGATGAAAGATGCACATGACATAGATAATTCAGCTATTTAATTTTTTCAGAAGCAGTTTACAAAGCAGAAGGATGGAATGGATTTTTCTTTGCTAGATAAATCACCTGTGCTGATAAATGATGAGAAGAATAAGGAAATTATGAGAATGCTAATAGAAGATGAAATCAAAGAAACAATAATGGGATTGAATAGAAACAGTGCAAGAGGTCTCGATGGAATGACAAGAGCTTTTTATCAAGATGCATGAGAGATCATTAAGCAGGACATTTAGAGAATGGTCATAAAATTCTTTGGTGGATTTCAATTACCCAGGTTCATTACCCATACTAATTTGGTATTATTACCAAAAAAGTTAGTAGTGAACAACTTTTCTGATATGAGGCCTATTCACTTAGTAACTTTGTGAATAAGATCTTTTCAAGAATTATACATGAGAGAATTAAGGGTCTACTTCCTCATTTAATATCACCAGAGTAGGCAGGATTTATGCAAGAGAGGAGCATTATAGAAAATATATTGGTGGTGCAGGAAATTATTTTAGAAATAAGAAAAAAAGGTAAACCTCCAAACATAGTTATGAAGCTAGACATGATGAAAGCTTATGACAGGGTGGAATGGTTTTTTTTAACCAAGGTTTTGAGGAAGATAGGTTTTTTTGAAGTTCTCATAGATATGGTGTACAAACTCTTGGAGAATAATTGGTATTCAATCCTTCTTAATAGTCAGCCTAAAGGTTTTTTCAAATAATCAAGAGGATTGAAATAAGGGATCTTCTGTATCCTATATTATTCATAATAACAACAGAAGTATTATCAAGGACTCTGAAGAAGTTGATGCTGAAAAGGGATTTCAAACTGTTTGGCATGCCAAGAGAAAGTCCTAAACTAAACCATCTAGCTTTTGCTGATGATATAATTATATTATGCAAGGCTGAGGTGAAAGCTCTGCAGATGGTGACTGAAGCACTGGATAGTTATGAAGTTGTGTTAGGACAAAAGATAAACAAAGAGAAGAGTGTAATCTATTTTCACAAAAGTGTTTCAAATAGAGTTGGAGTAGTGGCAGAGGTAGCTACTGGCATATTGAGGAAAGAATTACCTTTCACCTACCTTGGATGCGCTATTTTCTATATGAGGAAAAAGAAAGATTACTATCAGCAACTGATGAACAAAATAGCTAGTAAGTTGTAAACTTGGAAAAGAAATCTTTTGTCATATGGGGAAGAGCAGTACTGATTAAGCATGTATTGCAAAGCATCCCCATTCACTGTTTGTCAATGATAAACCCACCATTTAATGTGATGAACTCCATTCAAAGAGCTTTAGCTCAATTTTTCTAGAGTAATAAAATAAGGGAAAATGGGAAACACTGGGTTAATTGGCAGACAATGTGCTTACCACAGGAGGAAGGAGGGTTCGGTTTTAGAAGGATAACTGATATTTCTATGGTTTTATTTTGTAAGCTATGGTGGACATTTAGAACTTCAAAGTCTATCTGGAGTGAATCCATGCACAACAAGTACTGTAAAAAGGAGCATCCAAAGCTGGTTATGTGGAAAAAAGGTGCAGGTGGCTCACAAGCGTGGAAAAAGATGTTAAGTGCTAGAGATCTGGTGGAACACTTGATTATTTGGCAATTGAGGAAAGGGAATTCTGATATTTGTCTAGATAACTAGACTGGTTAAGGTGATCTTTACTCTCTGGTGGAGGATATCTATAATGAACATGGAGAGTATCAAATAGTCTAGGATCTTGTTAGGGAAGACAGATGGAGTGAACATGTGATAAATAATATTTTTGCAGAAAAGATGGCTGAGCATATTTTGAGTAAAGTAAAACCCCCAACAGAAGATGGTAGTGACTTCCCCATATGGAGCATTGAATCAACGGGGTTGTTTACAGTTAAGTCAGCTTGGCAGTACATCAGGAATAAGAAACATGTAGACACCACATATAAAAGTATTTAGATTAAGGGTCTGCTTTTTAAAATATGATTTTTATGTGGAGATCGTGAAAAAAAAGAGTACCAGTGGATGACAATGTAAGATGGTGGGGGATGCAGGGACCCTCAAAGTGTTAGTGTTGTGAAGAGCCTGCAGTAGAGACACTAGCTCATGCTTTATAAGATCTTTTTATGCTAATATGACTTGGTCCTACTTTTCTTCTTTTGAAAGTATACCTATTCAAGGCTTGACCCTAAGAGGAATAATTCTAAGATGGTGGAATGCTGAGGTGAAGCAGAGAGAACAACTATTCTTTTCTGCACTACCTAGCATCATTCTGTGGGAGATATGGAGGAGAAGAAATAAGATAAAACATAACAACAAGGTCATCACATGGCTGAGGATTATCTACAATATAACAAGGAATCTGGGGATGATTTTGAAAGTGAGAAAACCAGCAGATGAGTTCCCCAATGAATGGTCAGAAATAATAAAGGAGTTTGGTAAGCTAAAGAGCATGATAAAGGCTACCAGAGTTATATGGGAGGAACCTACAGAAGGATGGGTAAAGTACAACACAGATGGAGCATTCATAGGACAAGAAGGAGGAAGTTCATACTCATTCTGCTTAAGAGATGTGAATGGGGATGTACTATATGCTAAAGGATAACCACTTTAAAATGCAGAAAGAAGCAAATGCTATCCTACAGGCAGCTAAGCATTGCAAATAGACACAATACAATAAAGTGATTATTCAGATGGATTCACTCATTATGCAGAAGGTACTAATATGAGTATGGAAGTGCCCATGGAACATAGCAAATATAGTCAGGCAGATACAATAACTCATGTGAGGCAAAAAAATGAAATATCAACATACTTACAGAGTTAGATGACTATTTTGCAAATTTAGCAATAGATACAGGAGCTTTCGCAATTACAAGCTTTCATCAGCTATAAAAAAGAGGAAAAAGTATCATAAATAGTGATAAATGGTAGTGTCCATACTTGAGAATTACACCATCTAAAGGATAAAAGGGCAAAAGAGGTTACAACTGAATAGTTTACATGAAACATAGGTGTATTCCATAGAAGTATCAAAAAGAGTGCATGTACTATCTAAAATAAGCTATCTTAGCCAACAAAAAGGACTCTCAGCATCATGGGAGAGTCTAAGGGTCATTTTGAGCTTGATAAACCTGGGAATGAGTCTGTTAACCAAATACTCGTGGGTCCAAGTATCCTTATATCTTTTTCCCTACCATATATGTGAAGCACAAGTAAGTGAAAGCATTAAGGTCAATAATAACAGATCAAGAAAAAGCAGTGGAAGAGAGAATAGGGTCATCTCACTCGGTTATAGAAGTTTATCTCATCTGACTAGATCCCTCATAGGGGTACAAAAAGCATTTCACTTTCCCATCCACCGGATAACATAGCTACAACAAAAGTAGCATCAACAATACAATTAGCTAAATATGTTAAAACCAAAATAAAGAAAAAGAGGTACCACTTACTTCTGCAAGCTGATATCACAAGGAAGTCATGATAATGGAGGCACAACATTAATCACCCAGAGCATCAATCGACAAAAGCTAAAGTTGGTGAAAGAGATCATCATTGCAAAGAGAGAGGCGTAAAAGAGATAAAGATTAAGAAACCTAACACTAATTTAGAAACCCTACTTAGGCTATATGTATTTAAATTGGACTCGGGTTGGGCCAGGTCAGTAAAATAGTACTAGGCTGTCTTGTTTAATGGGTTGGTCCATTTGTGATTTAATTTTGTTGTTTTATTAATAAAAAACCAAAATTAAATTAAAAAAAAACCCCACCTAGGCTGGTTGTAAAACCTAAAGTTTTTCTAAAAAGGAATGGATAAAACTAGAATTCTCTAAACTAGCGTTCTAAAAGAAAAGTAAACTTTATCCATGTCCTTGATCATCAATGCAACCTTTCTTTCAAGGATCAACTCACGAGACAGTCCCAAAGCAAACTTCCTTATTCAGGCCCTCATGTCATACACCATCTCCAGAGCATACCGAGACAACTAGTGAAACTTCAAGGTATACTCCTTGACCGACATCTTACCCTATTTCAAATTAACAAATTCCTCCACTTTTATTTTCCTCAACTCTTGAGAAAATAAGCGGTCCAGAAATGCATTAGAGAAAGTCTCCCACAGAGATGAATCATCAACCTCACCCCTTGCCCTATCCCATTTCATGTACCATTGGTACGCCACATCCTTCAACTAGTAGGCAAGAAACTCCACCCCTTCCACATTCGTGGAATGCATAACCTTAATATCTTTTCCATTTTATCCAGAAATCCCTTAGAATCCTCCTTCACCTTAACACCAGTAAAAGTTGGAGGGCTCATCCTCATGAACTGGCCAACCTTTGTGGCCTCAGAAGATGGAATAGCAGATGAACTGCGCTTAGCCTGAAAAGCTACCAACTGATCAAACATATGAATCAACTAACTAAACTCCACATTCATCACATCAGCATGAGGAGGACTAGATAAAACCGGTGGAACTCCAGGAAGATTAGGGACTGGATCCCTAGACCGAGTATGGATCCTATGGGTAGAGCATGTCCCATCAACATCATCACCAGTTGGGACAAAGGTGTTTTCATGCATATCAGATCGTCGAGGCATGATCTAAAAAGCGAACAAATATAGATTAGAGAAGATTCCAAGACTTAGATTCCAAGCATAAAAATAGAACACAAAAAAGAAAAACATTCCTAAATGCCTTACAACCTCTTTCTTATGTGTGTGGCGTGCTACAATCCTTAAAAGAGACTCTACTTGACAAGACGTTTTGGACTCTCAATTGACCATAATACTAGGGCTCTAATATCAACTTGACACAACCCGAACCGGGGTCTTGTCGTGATGAGCATCCCAAGTCCAACCAGGATCGCGGACCACCCCCAATACCCAACCTAACTGATATCCTATAGAAAAGGCTAAACACGAAATGGAAACTTGAAAGGCAAAAATCAGCAAGCACACTAAGTGAAAACAGCACACTAGAAAAGGGATGAAGAAGAAGATTGCATAAAAAGTAATAATAGGTAGAAATACCCTTACTTCTATCAAATGAATGACACAAGAAGCTGTCTCAAACCTACAAACACACCTCACTAATAGAATCTCAAACATTCCTCTTAGGTGGACCAAAGGACTCACACTCCCTCAATCACACCTTTCTTGCGATATGACCCAATACATGTGAAAACCAATTCAAATGCATTCAAGGTTCAAATTTCGATTTTCCTCTCTTAAGAAGAAGGAGAAGACTACAATCTAAAACTAAGATTACAATCTAAAAAGTCACTCAATTCATTATCTCAAAAACTAAGGAAAATAAGAGCTAAGGTGTCTATTTATACTATTACAAATAATGACAAAAATACCCTTAATGAAGGGTGCTCCTTTGGAGTGTAAAAAGAAGTTATTAAAAGACAAGAATTCCCTTAATAAACCCCCAAATAGAGGCAGCTTTGGAGTGTATTTCAAAGATCCTCTTTGCACTTTAGCATATACACTCCAATAGATGAACTCGTGACATAATCACAAGCTTCCAACTTCATAAACATTGCTTAAAGACCATGTAACTCTTTGGCTTGACTCCTTGTGAAAGGTCTTGTGCTCTTGGTGCTTCTCATGCTTATATCATCCTCTCCATCTTGAAAGTAATTTGTCCTCAAATTCACACCTTGCAAAATAAAAGAGAGGGAAAACAAACACACATTCCTCAAGGGAGGAGGGTTAGCATTAGTACCATAAGTTATATAGACAAACCAATTATGTTCACTTTTGACATACATCCATATATCCTTGGTATTTGTCATGAAAAACTTGGAACAAAGAATATAAAGGAAGTGAATAGCTTTAACACCAAAAGGGAATGCACATGACCAGAAGTTACTCAACCCACATCCTAAAGGAACTCCGGGATCAAATGGAAGTAGAAGACAAAGGTCTAAGCCAAGAGGAGGCATTCATTTCACTAGTATATCAAGCCAAGGGGGTACATGTTTGAAATACAACCAATAATCCTTTGTTATGATCATGAAATACTTACTACAAGAATCACAAAGGACATGGTTAAGAGAGACATCAAGGAAAAAAGAATGCAATCCGAAACACAACCTTCCCCACCCCAATAGTATACCGGGATCAAATGGAAGAAATAGACAAGAATCTAAGCCAAGGTTAGCCATTCCTCTTACTAGAGAATCAAACCCACAATCACCCAAGGCATTTCTCACAACTTTGACATACATATGGTCACTATGAACAAGACTAATTTCATGACTTTCATCACTCAAGTTCAAAGGACCATACTCATTATCTAGATCAACATTACAAGCACCAACATTTACTTGAGAGATTTCAAGCATATCATTCACATATTCAAGTAGTGAGTTATTCTTAGGAGCACATTGATCATTAGACACAACAAGAGAACTACCAAGAAAAGAAACACGTACTTCTACACTATGTAAACCCGAATTCACATCACCTTGGCTACTAATAGCCACATCACAATATTTTAAACTTAAGAGAGTGTAGAGCGTACCAATTTCATCTTGATTTTTACTAGGGAAACCCACTTGTTTTTCACAATGGCCAACTAGTGCGTGAATACTCTTTTCACTTGGTAATGGAAACTTATTCAGGTTATAAGTGGTATCACTAGATGGACACAAATCGTTCTTACAAAAAGAATCGATTTTGTCATCTAAAGGATCAACTAGTGCTTGCATACTCATAACAAGAGCTTGGTCCCTATGAAACCTAACAATATAAAGAGCATAAAAAAAGGAATATTCATACTCTCCTACACTAAGAAATTCCGAAACTACTCCACCTTGGCCACTACTAGCCACATCACCATAATTCAAGTTTCTAGGAATGTAGAGAATAGCTTTGTTACCTTGTAGATCATGGGAAGTGTGTTTTACCTCTTGTTTATCATTAGGGAAGCCTTCATGCTCCTCATTACAAGGGAATAGTTCAAGTTTTCCCTTTGGACTCACTTCTTCATCACTTGTCCCAAAATGGGGACTTTCAGCCAAGGGCTTTAAGGGAACTTCCTTGGGCTTCTCCTCGGGACTTCTAGAGTCTTGAACCTGCACATGAGAAGAGAAAATACTAGGCAAAATGCTAGTATTTGGGTTAGTGAGTAATAAGGATTCTTTGTGGACAAGATCCGCAATCAAGCATTTCTTTCCCTTTCCAACTTCACTACCCATGGTTTCCCTTTCCTTTTCACTTTTTTTAACATCCTTATTATACCTCACCATTTATTTTCTCTCCATATTGAGGTTTAGCCTCACTCTCCTTGGGTGCCAATTCTCCTATTTCTCTTACTTGGATGGATTGAGTTCGGTTTGGGGAAGTTTGGAGAGAGGGAACCAAATTTGGTTGATTATGGGTTTGGATTTATTGCATGGGGCTTTGTGGAGTGTAGGGTCTTTGGTCAAGTGGATGTAGGACTTGGTGGTTTGAATTTTTTGGAGGTTTTGGTGGACATAGTCTATCAAACCCCGCTTTAATTCTAATCATGTCACCCCTCACTGATCCCATATAACCCTTCATAGCATCTATGTTACTCTTTAAGGCATCATTATCATCATCCATTTTTTGGGCCAAGGCCTCAAGCCGAGCCATCAAGGCTCCAATAGAATCATTTCCCAAAGGTTGGGAAATAGTACCTTTAGATTCCATGGAAAATGTACCTAAAAGAGCAAAAACAAACAACAAGCAAAATAACCTACAAAACGAGCAAACAAGTTAGTTCAAAGGCCTCACTCCACTCACACTCAACCTCACCTCACACTTGGCCTTACAAGTGTTGGGAAATTGGCAATACTTGAAAAGTTACTTGAGAGGTGAGAAACTTTGGTCCAGAATCGATCTTTGTTTGAAATGAATCAAATAAAGTGATGCAAGAACTTGAACCAACAAAATACTAAGACTTTAAAATGAGAAAAGCACACAAAAACCAAAGACACAAAATAAACGAACTCTAGACTAATTACCAACCTAGTAGGTACTTACTAGTTTGTTAATTAGTGATAGAATTAACTTAAAAGAAACTAGAATCAAAAATTAAAAACTAGGAAATCTAATTTTAGAGATAAATTTTGGTTGATCATAAGTGATGACGTGGCACTACGTGGTTGGTTGTCACTTTTTGAATTTTTCAATTTTCCAAAACCTTGTCTCGGCCAAACACTACCCTTTGGAAAAGAGAGTTTCGTATTTGAGGGTGTAAGGATGAAATTTAGAGCTCTTTCAAGCCTTCAATTGAAATGGAAAAGAATTGGTCCCCCCTTGTACTTGCAAGTGTACTTTGTTGTCCCCTTGTCCCCTCCTTCTTTTGGAAGAATGGAATATTCTTTGAATATGCTTTTGGACTAACAATTTTTTCACTCTCTTTCTTCCCTCTTTTAGATCAAACAACACCTTTGAATATTCTTCTTAACTAAGATATAAAGACCATGGATGAACAAGATGAATATTCAAGTGTTGACCAAGTTTGACCAATAAGCAAATGAACTCCAAATCTGATTTGTTTTGTAGATATAGGTTCCTTAGTCCAAAACAAACTCAACCCACTAAAAATCAGCCACAAAATTCGTTCAAATATCAAGGTCAATTTCGAATCTTAGCTCAAAAGCTTCAAAAACACCATAGCCATGGTGGATCTTAGCTCAAACTCAACCAAACTTCACTTTAAAAGTAGATCTAGACACTTTTAGTGTTAGAGAACAAGAGTCTAACACTAGAAACTATAAAAACAAGCTAAAAATTAGTAGATCTAACTTCTAAATTCGGATCTACAACAAACACACAAGACAACACTTTTTTTTTTTGTATTTTCGTATTTTTGACTATTTTTTGTTGAGATTTTCTTAATAAGAACACTAAAACCAAGATTTAGGGATGTTGGAACAACCCTAAACAAGGCTTTGATACCAAATGATAGCCTATAGAAAGTCTAAATACGAAACGGACACTTAAAGGGCAAAAATCAGCAAGCACACAAAGAGAAAACAACACACTAGAAAGGGGATGAAGAAGAAGATTGCATAAAAAGTAAAGATAGGTAGAAAGACCCTTACTTCTATCAAATTAATAGCACAAGAAGGTGTCTCAAACCTTCAAACACATCTCACCAATAGAAGCTCAAATCTTTCTCTTAGGTGGGACAAAGGACTCACACTTCCTCAATCACACCTTTCTTGCCAAATAACTCAATGCAAGTAAAAACCAATTCAAATGCATTCAAGGTTCAAATTTTGGTTTTCCTCTCTTAAGGAGAAGGAAAAGACTACAATCTAACACTAAGATTACAATCTAAAAAGTCACTCAATTCATTATCTCAAAAACTAAGGAAAATAAGAGATAAGGTGTCTATTTATAGTATTACAAACAATGATAAAAATACCCTTAATGAAGGGTGCTCCTTTGGGGTGTAAAAAGAAGTCATTAAAAGACAAGAATGCCCTTAATGAACCCCCAAATAGAGGCGGCTTTGGAGTGTATTTCAAAGCTCCTCTTTACACTTTAGCATTTACTCTTCAATAGGTGAACTCATGATACAATCACAAGCTTCCAACGTCATAAACATTGCTTGAAGACCATGTAACTCTTTGGCTTGACTCCTTGTGAAAGGTCTTATGCTCTTGGTGCTTCTCATGCTTGTATCACCAACCTCCAAAGACATACCATAAGTCGGATGAATTCTGAACATATAATAAGACAACATACTTGTAGATATACTGACTTTGGGATAGGTCTATTTCTTAAACCAACCTAACTAAGTCAATCCATCTAATAACCAACCAAACCAAAATAATAACCCAATATATTTATATATATATATATTACAAAAGAAAATAGAACAATCATAAATCAAAGAAAGTTATGCGGTATTATACCCAATACCAATACCAATGTCAAGGCTGACACCACTGCCGACACTTCCCATACCAACCCATAGTAGTCCCACAAAACCTCTAATCAAAAGTAAAACAATATCTGGTCGGGACATGCCCCCGGCCATAGCCAAAACCATAGTCTATAAAATGACCAAAGTAGGTAAGGATATCCATGACATGAAATGGACCCTTCCAAAATATTAAAAATCACCACTTAAATCCAACATAAGCTGATGTCAAATTAGATCACTGAGCAGGAGTAGTAGAATGACCGGTTCCTGCATCTCATGGGAATACAACGCCTAAAGAAGGGTTAGAGGGTGAATGCTAGTATTCACTCAGGATAAGGTTAAAATAATGCCAACCTTTAAAACCAAGTAAACAACCATATACATACATAACCATACATATATATATCTGCTCTAGGACAGGAAACTAGATTTAGCATACCTTTAAAATAATTAACCTGGGTATGTGTAGCTTAACCATCCTAGAACCACCCATGGGTTATATGGGTCCAATGTTACCCCCTGAACGAGCCTCGATGCATATAGCTGCGAGAACCAGAGATACCATAGGAGTAGAGGATTCTCGTGTACCCTTTGCTCTCCATGATACAATATACAGGTGTAACTTAGGGGATTCCCGTGTACCCCATAAGTATTATATATGTGGTCGCCATGACAAATCCTCATGTCGGCAAATATGAGTTTACAGTGTTAATCCATTGGACTCACACCTTCATGGTTATCTATCATACCCCACCATTATTACCCAATTAAAATATTAGCACACAATCAACCACCAATTTCATTTATTATTAACCAAGGCTATAAGTAGTGGTATTATCATACCGACCATAGCTTGCAAGTAATGTCCTTAGCCATCCTTTTTAAAAACGAGATTCCCATGTACCCATAGATTGCATTATTGAGTTGCTTGGGGGATTTTCATGTACCCCACAAGATGATCATTATTAAGTTTGCGGGGGATTCCCATGTACCCTACAAGATGATCATTATTACGTTTGCTTGGGGGATACCTATGTAATCCATAAGTATATTCAATTAATCCATAATCATGACTATTAATACCTTACCATTAACCATTAAAGACAATCCAAACCAGTTAGGGTTCCATTACCACTTTATACCATACAAAGTTTCAATGAAAGTTCAACAATATAGTAAAAACATTCTCATAGGCATTTTATCAAACATGTTGAGGGCAAATAGTTTTCAAAACCAACACCAACACCAAGTACCAATTAACTATTCCTATGCAATCACATGTTCAAACCGCCATTAAAATATGAAAACTATAATTAAAACATGGGAAAACCATAACCAAACCATTTATAACCAAAACCCCCAACATATATTCAAAACCCAAAACCATACCACAATTATGCCATAAAAACCATACATAAAACATGTCTTTAGTTGAAACTAACAATGAGGGAGGAGTAACATGCCTTAGATTACGAAGATGATGAAAAAAAACACCCTTGTAAGCCCCAGTAGAGTTGTCATTCTGTTGCACCCTATTTTTTTTAGCAAAAAAGCGGGATTTGATATGACAACTCTTTTGAGATATTTAAAATATGAAGAGTCGCCACCTAACGAATTAAGGTGCGTTAGGGCACCATTCTAGTCTAATTAAGAACCTATTTTATTGTTAAGTCTAGTTCACCAAAAATTCAGGTATAGATTCAATTATGTCAAAAGGAATGTATTAGGCACCTTTCGAGGACCACAAGTGTGGTTTTCGACCAAATTCATACTTTACGTGGGGATTCTACGTGATAAACAACGGTATAAGCTTAATCTTGACTAAGTGATGAAAAAACAAGCCATGTTATTGAATTATTTTTAATTATGAATTATCTAAGTGATGAGCAACACAAGAAACAATAAAAGAAAAAGACAAGTGAGGAGATAGAAATTACATAATTTATGGCAAAAATGTTAATATTAAATTAGAGAACCTGAACCATCCCAAGAAAATAAACATATAAAGTAAAGAAAGATAAAACGATTCGCGAGATTAGACAAAGAATTATTTTATTTTAATTCGGATCAGCACCAAGATTATTTATCATTACCCAACCCATTAGGCAACAACCGAGTTATTACCGGATGAAAATTTCGTATGTTACATCGTCAATACATGTTAGATTACCATTATCTCCAAAGGTCTACCCACCCCCACCTAGACTGGTAGTTAAACTTAAAGATGTTTTAAAAATAAAAGGATAAAATTAGCGTTCTCTAAAATGCCTGTCGTCCTAACTTATCGTCCAAGAGGCATTGTACTTTTCTATTTTGAATTTGGGGTCTAGACAAATAAAATTAGTTTTCCTAGTTAGACTTAAAGCACAACAAGCTGAATATGTTGGACAACAAGTAGCACGTAAAAATCTCAAATACGCCTCTTGGTTTATTAAGAAGTTGGTTAAGGTGAATAACATGCTTAGACAACAATTACTCATTTGTATAATTAGACCTATAGGCATGATATCTAGAAGTGTCAAACAACTATTAATATGTCGAAAATTAATTCGCTGAATCCTATAGACACGATACTAAGTGATAAATAGTTGTTTATTGATGGAAGATAATTGTCAAATCGTTTAACACATTGTTGTAAATTTGTTAAAATAAAAGGCATGTCAATGTCGAGAAAGCATATTAGAGAATGATCACAATTAATTTTATTATAAATATGTTGTAAATCAGTACATGTGCTAAGAATTAACTTTAGAGGTCTAGAAAAAGGCATTCACATGCTAAAATAATTAACAAATAGGAGATCATAATTTTGATTACTGAAAATGTTGTTAACAAATTATTGCTGAAAATTCATTAATATGTTGGAGGTTAATTTTGTATGCTGGAAAATTATATTGGAAACTGAATTTTGACATGCTGAAAAATAGTTTTTACACGCTGGAAATAGCTTTAACATGTTGAAAATAATTTGTATATTATACTGAATAGTAAATTTATATGCTGGAAATTAGTTTAATGCTGAAAACTGTTTTCCAATTGTTGAAAATTAATTTATTTAAGGATGAAAATTAATATTAATGTGCTGAAAATTGGTAAAAGGTATGTAGTAAAATAAATACAGGCGTTGAAAATTAATTCCTATGTTGTCAGTCGAATTAACACACTAGAACTTGATTTCATCAATAATTTAATTAAACTCCTAAAGACAAAATTTCTAGGTGTCAAAACAAGTTTATTGTTGATCCAACGTTAAGGTTTGCCTAAGTGATAATCACATGAGAGCACAAACCAACAATTAGTAAAAGCATAAAATAAACTAATCTACCAATAGGCAACTCCTCCCCAATTTTTGAGCGGCTCTTCAAATTACAAACGTCTTTAAGGACACCTGTTTGTCATAAATACAACAAGGGAACAAAATAATTTCCCAAAATGAGTACAAGACACAACACAATGAAACAAAAGTATAACAAACAAACACTGAATAGTCCCTATAGACATGTTTTCTAGTATCATAAGGTTATCACATAATATATGAAAAACTACATCGATAGGATCTTACCTTAAGCCTCAAAGAAACATAATAAAGAAAACCTTTAAACAAAATGATTGAAATAATAGAATGAAACTGAATGCCTTCTTTAAAATCCAAAATGTCAAAGAACTTTAATTTTTGTCTAGAGAAAAATATAGCTTGTGTTCAGTAATAGATGAAAAGATGTCCTCTCAATGAAAAAGGATGGGGCTTTATATAGTGAGAGTAGTAGGGGATTAAAGGAAACAAAAATCAATCAGTGGTACTAGAAAAGGAAAATAAATATTTCCACAATCAATTACCATAAATCAGTATACTAAATCGCTAAAGGAGAAAAAAAGCATGCTAATTTACATAATATTCACAATATGTAAAAATAAATAAAGGCAGCAACAACAATAAAAAACACATAATTTTCTTGTAATTTTTATCATAAATAACGCAAATTAACCAATGCATAGATTCTTACTCACACACAAGTCATAAATATTCAAGTAATACTTACTTAAAATGGACTTAATCAAAAAATTATTTCAATTTCAACAAGTAAATTGAATCAATTAATAGGGTCAACAATAACAGCCAACCCAAAATAAAAATATATCAAATGAGTGAAGCTTCTTTCTATGAATTATGATAATCAATTATAACAAACCCCATTTACAGTGTGAAATTCAACTCATCAGAAGAGAATGAAGAAAAATTATAATACTAAATCACTAAATTAGGGGAGTGTAAGTAATCACTTGAACAACAATCCCACGTAATCATCTCTTCAATAGTAACAACAATCCACACCAACATGCACAAAATTATAACAAAATGACAAATTATGGGTCTATTTCAATTCTTTGTCATGTTAAATTAGGACTAATGGTAGTTCGTAAAATTTAGAACTTTTAATGTATATCAATCTCGATAGATGAATAAAAATGTAATTTGAAGAAAATAAAAGCTGCACACTATCAATCAAGAATCTGGCTAAAAAAAGAAAAAAAAAACAGAAGAGAAATGAGGATATTTAGGCAAAAAATTCCATCGAGAAGGCAAACCTATGACGGATTATGTAAATCTGTCATGTATTTAGTATTTTTCAGCAATATCTATCGAGAAGTAGTAGTGGTGGTAGCGGCTTGTGGTTGTTGTTGTTGCCGCTATTCATTGGCGGGATGGTTGTTTCGTTGGATGAACCAGCGGGAGTGACGGCAGGAAAGGGAGATTGTCAGAAGTCCACATGCGATGATGGTGATGTTATTTGTAGTTAGAGAGAGAAGGAGGGATAATGAGGTTCCATTAGTTTACTCGTTGGCTATATGGCTGATTGGAGCGGCTATTGATGGCGATGGTTATTTGCAGAAGAGGGCGTTAACAGTGGTGGAGCCTTATCGACAACTTGCTGGTAATCACATCCAGAGAAGTTGTGGTGGAAAGGAGAAAAAAAGAATAGAAGAGTGATGTCCATCGTCTGGTGACCATTTCCAATGGTGACAATCGTTGGTTAGAGAGAGAGGAGGAAGAGAGGAAGAGAGAGTATAGAGCGGTTGATTTGGTTGTAGGGTGAAGAAATGTTTTCTCCTTAAGGGTTTTATGGTTAAAAATATGATAAAGGTAGATTTAATCTCAGTCGTTGATCGTATGAGATCAACGGTAGTGATTAAAATTGAGAGTAGTCAATGGAATTGAAATTGGAGATTAAGATTGGGTCAAATTTGAAATTAATTTTTGGCTAAAATTGACATAAATTGAATATAATTGGGCTAGAAGTTAAAGAGAAAGAGAAAAATTTAAATTGAATTTGGATTGCTATTTAATAAATATAGTAATGACAAAAATAAAAAGATGTCGATATTAAAAATAAACTACATATGTAAAATTAATGTTACGTAAAACAATTATATAAAATTATAATAAAAATAAATTAATAATAATAATATGATAATAATAATAATAACAATAATAATAAACAATATGTTCGTAAATTACGAACGGGCGTATTTACAAAAATAATTTAATAAATATTAATAAGATTATATAAAATATTATATAAAAATATAAAATTACTTGATCAAATAAATTGCATATTTAGAAATCATGAATGTGACACGTAGATGTTTATTTGTTATCAAAATAATACGTAAAAATATTAACATTTGAAATTAATTATTTTTATTAAAATGACAATGTAAAAGATATATCGGGAGGTCAAAATTGGTGTAAACATTGATTTGCTGATCTCAGAAAAGGAAGAATCTTGTTGTAACTGTGAATGATGTTAAGTTCATCTTTACTAAGTCAGTCCTCGATAAAATCTTCAAAGTTCCTATGACCAGAATTAATAATATGGTGGATAAGTTTGCATCGATGGGATATCTTGATAAGACTGCTAAATTAAAGAGAACTCTTGGCGGTGTAAGAGTAAAAAAGAAGATGAAATCAGAATTCCAATTATTGTTTGAATTGGTGAACAAAGTTTTGCTTACCAGATCAGATGTAAGGTCTGTTGCCTCAATTGCAGACTTGTTCCTTATTAAAGTGCCCAATTCTTATGTCCAAGTGAATCTTCCAAGAATAATGATTCAACATATTGTTAGTATATGCGACTTGAAGAAACATGACCTTGGGTATGGTTTTCTTTTCTTAAAGATATTTGATCATTATGGGGTAAAGCCACCTCGAGAATTTTCTGTAAAAAGAAACAAACCTTTGATCTTATTAGTCTAGACGACTGCGAGTGTGTTCCTAAAAAAGGTGGAGAGGGAACAATTTCTACTGTGTCCAGTCTAATTAACACTTAAAATAACTAGATGAGATGATTGTTCTCCTAGCTGAGAAGGTAACTGAGATTGTTGTCTTGAAGACTCAGATTACTCAAGGACCTGGTGCTGATTTAGGTGCCTCAGTAGATCTAAAAGATCAAAATGATCAACTTGCCGTTGAAAATGCAGAGCTCAAGAAGAAGGTCGATGAGCCGACTGTTGTTTGGGTACACAAATTTTTATGTTAGTTCAAACACTTCAACATAAGTTTAAGATTAATTTAAGAACCTTTATGAAGTTTTAACACCTTCAACACAAGATCAAAAATTACCTTTCAATAGAAGTGTATTAATCAGTATTTTAAAGAAAAGAGATGTAGCAGAATAAAGCCAAGTTCTCCGAATTCACGGAGTGTCCTTAAAGAAACAATTCCACTCAAGTACCCGAGGTTGTGGAAATAATTCCATGAAGTTGTACCCTGGGCAGAATCAAAAGGGGTTGAGATTGTCCAACATATGAGTTGGACTATAGCAGTCGTACCCTATCTCATGGTTCATGGTGAGCCACTACTCAAATCCAAGTTAAGTTACTAAACTTCAGATTAAGTGAAGGAAAACCTAACCCTATGAACCGTCAACTACCATATGACTCGTACCTTCCCAAGTCATACCCATTACAAAACCTCAACCACCCAACACTGAACAAAACCCAGGAAATTTCTAGGGACCAAAACCTAGGGTGTTTCAGTCTCCCCCACTAGGATCATTCATCCTCGAATGGAGGACAAGGTAGTAAAAGAACGAATCACACCTAATCATAACCATTCCAACCTTTAACTAAGTTAGAAAACAAAGATGCAAGGAAATCAACCTTCCTTTAACCAAGTTAGAAAATAAGGATGTGATCAAGAACACATACCTTCTGCACGAATATCTGGAGCAAAAAAATATGGATACTTAGACTTCATATCCTCTTCTGCTTCTCAAATAGCTTCTTCCACCTTGTGGTTCTTCCATAGAACCTTAATCAAAGCTGTATCCTGGGTCTACAACTTCCAAACCTACCGATCCAAGATCTCAACTAGGACCTCTTCATAAGATATAGAATCTGAGATACTCAATCCCTCCAAAGGAACAATCGGTGGGGAATCACCTATACACTTTCTCAACATAGAGACATGGAATACTAGATGAATGTAGCTCAAACTAGAAGGCAACTCTAATTCACATGCCACATTACCAACCTCCCTCAAAACCATAAAAGAACCAACATACTGGGGAATGAGCTTCCCCTTTTTCCTAAACCGCATCACTCCCTTCATAGGAAACACCTTTAGGAATACCTTATCCCCAATATCAAACTCCAAGTATCTATGCCTTACATCCGCATAGGACTTTTGCTGACTTTGGGCAGCCTTAAACCAATTTCAAATCACCTTCACCTTCTCCATAGCCTGATAAACCAAATTTGGGCCAAACATATCCACCTTACCAAGAACAACCTATCTAATAGGAAATCTATACCTCATACCATACAATGCCTCAAAAGGGGCCATCCCAATACTAGCATGATAACTATTATTGCAAGCAAACTCTACAAGAGGTAGATGCTCAACCCAACCACCACCATAATCAATCACATATGCACGAAGAATATTTTTTATTATTTGAATATTCTTCTCCGCTTGCCTATCCGTCTGCAGGTTAAAAGCAATACTCAGACTAACCAAAATACCCAACCTCTTCTAAAATGACTGCCAGAAGTGAGATGAAAATTCTGTACCATGATCAGAGATAATTGAAACAGGTACACCATGCAGCTTGACAATCTCATGAAGATACAACCTCGCATAATCCTCAGTCAAAAAGTTAGTCCTCACTAGAAAGAAGTGAGCCGACTTTATCATCCTATCCACGATGACCCAAAACAAATCAAATTGATTTTGAGATCGAGGAAGACCGATAAATAAATCCATATTTATCACTTCCTATTTCTATTTTGGCAATTCAATTTCCTAATATAAGCCTCCAAGACTCATGTGCTCAACTTTCACTTATTGACGCACCATACATTTGGCTATAAAATTTGCCATATTCTTCTTCATGATATTCCACCAGTACATCTCCTTGATATCATGATATATTTTTGTCGAACCGAGATGAAAAACATAGCGCAATTCATGCACCTCAGCCAATACCATTTCTCATAAATTATCGACATCAGGAACACATAGCCTCCCTTTGTACCGCAAGGTACAATCACTACTGATCTCAAATAACATAACCTTTTTCCCAAAGACATCACCTTTGATCTTCATCAAGACAGGATCTAACATTTTCTTCTCTTTGATCTCTGCACCAAGAGACGACCAAACCATTTACTATACCATCACACCGCCATCCTTGGAGTCCAAGAGATGAACTCCAATATTTGATAAGCAATGAATATCTTTAACCAATTACCACTTCCCCGTATCCACATTAGCTAAACTCCCCATGGACAACCTGTTAAGAGCATCAACAATAATATTAGCCTTACCAGGATGGTAATGAAGACTCATGTCATAATCCTTGAGAAGCTCAAGTCATATCTTGTTCTTTAGATTAAGTTCTTTCTGAGTGAACACATACTGTAGACTTGTATGATCAGAAAAGATGTCCACGTGCACTCCATATAAATAGTGCAACTAGATTTTCAACACAAACACCATGGCTAACAGCTTCAAGTCATGAGTAGGATAGTTTCTCTCATGTACCTTCAACTTCATAGAAGCATAGGCTATCACCTTACCATGATGTATCAGAACACAACAAGCCCCCCCCGGGATATATCATGATAAACCACAAACCCCTCATCACGTTCAGGCAAAGTCAAAACAAGAGCCAAAGTTAGCTTATCCTTCAGCTTATCGAAATAATACGGGTACGACCACAAGGATGCACGTATGTGAGAATGCGTTGGACCCGTCCAATAAAGCATCCAAGTGAAGTGTGGAGAAGGCCTTGGATCACACCAAAACCGACCCTAAACTTGTACTACAAGGGCGCCCTTGGTCACATTTCATTAAAGGGACCTTTTGGTCATTTTACCTATTATTTGTAATACACTATAAATAGAATGATGTAGGGTTTTAGTCATTAGTGTTGATGAATATTGAAAGTTGTATACACTTAGACATTTCTCTCTTGTGAGAAAGGTCCCTATGGTCAAACATTGTAACTAGGGATTTCAACTTGAGTGTGGAATCACTCGTGTTAGATTCAATCTTGGAAATGTTGGATGCTTGGGAGATCGAGGTCCCTCTTATTCCACATAAGATATAGGTGAATTGTAGTGTGTAGTGTTAAGGGTCCAAGAGTGGAATATGCTCTTGGGTTCTTAAGATTATGCCTTCATGTAGTCTATCTTTCTATCCCTTTGTTTAGTGTAATCTTTTGTTGTTGTTTCTTGTGTTGTTGAAACCATTGGTTATTAATATTGTAATCCTATTGTTCTTCACGTGTTGATTCTGTTTTGGGTGTTATATACATCATTGAATCTTGTATTCTTCTTGTTGGTAGCGAATCCGAGAGTGGTCTCCAAAAAGGTCCTTGAATTCTTAAGATTAGTGGACTGATTTGGAGTGTGTTTCATGTTCTCCTTATTTTTCTTGTATAATTTGGTATCAAATACATCTTTGATTTTGTTCAAACAAGATCAATTTTGGGCTTGAGAGTTGAAAATTAAAAAAAAAGTTAAAAATTGAAAATTCCAAAAAAGAGAGCAATCTGTCCATTTTGTGTTCTTGGCCAAAAATTGTGTTTTTGTTGTTTCTTGGCTGAGATTTTTACTTGTCTTTGTTGTCTCTAAGTGTTAGTTTTTTTTCATCACTAACACATTGAGTCTATATCTTGAGTTGAGCTTGAATTGTTGAGATTGTTGTTGTGATAAGTTAATGGCCGTGTATTGATATTGTTGTTCTTGGCCATGTGGTGACCTTTCTTGTGGACTTGGTCTGGAAATTGTTGGTGTTGTTATTGTTATTTAAAAGTTTTTGTATTCTTGTTGTTCATCACAATATTCACCCATTATTAAGACCAAAACACCACACTAAAGGACTTGGCCGTTTGTTGGAAGTTTGTAGTTAACCTTGTAGTTCTTCTTGGGAGATTGCTGCTGATTTTCTTGGTGATTGTTGAAGTGTTCTTGATGTTCTTCCAAAACTTCATACCTTGTTAAAATAAAGTGAAAGTTTGATAAAAAAAAGGTGAAGGAAAAAGTATGAGAACTTTGTTAGTCTTGAAAGACTTACCAGCACTCACCAACAAGTCAATCACATCTCAACCACTTTCCCATAAAACAAGGATCCATGTTTTAAGGAGGAGTACAAGTCTAGTCCAAGACTTTGAGTCTTGAAAATTTAATTGAAAAAGAAGCTCCAAAGACTAGTTTGTGTTTCCCTCCATTGAACAAGTTCCACCAAAGTCCAAATTAAAAAATTGACCAAGACTTACAATTGGACAACAAAAGTTGTGTGCAACCGAGACCAATATGTGGATGCCATATCATCATATTTTACTATTCACACAAAATATTTAAGATTAAATTTTAGATTTCTTAGTTTTCGTTTGTTGTTTCTTAGTTTTAATTTCGTTGGTTCCAATACTAATTGGCAGACTAGTACTTATCTACTAGATTGTTAGTTAGTTTTTGTGTTCGTTCATTCGTGTTATGCATTTGTTGTGTTCTTTTATCTTCTGTGAATTCGTTGTATCTTGTTGGTTCAAGTCCGTAACAAATTTTGCTTGAGTCAACTCAAACAAAAATCTATTTCGGGCAAGAGTAGACTCGACCCTCAATCACTCGCGAAGTATAAGCCGACTTTCAACACTTATGAAACCAAGTATGAGACGATCAAGTGTGCGAGAGTATGGTGAGGTTGTTTCGAACTAACTTGTGTTTTGTTTTGTAAGTGTGTTCTTTTTTTTTGGGTACAATTACAAGGGAACCCGCGGCTTTCACCTCTCAACCCATGGACAATAATTCCACCAATGTCATTTTGGCCTACCTTGACACTATGTCCCGAGACCTAGCTATGGCAAATGAAAGGTTGGATCGTATGGTAGGTCAAAGGGAGCAAGTGGGCTGCACGGACACACATCAAGAGGAAGGCCGTATCTCATATGAGCTATGAGGTAAAAACACTATTCCCTACACTCCTATGAACTTAGAATGTTGTGTTGTGGCTAGTAGTGGCCAATTGGATGCAGTTGCAGATTTACCTATCGTAGAGGTGTTTGATTCTCCTTATGGGGATACTCTTGGTGATGTTAGGTTACGTGAGGACCAAACTCCTGTTGTAAGTACACAAACACTAGTTGATCCTTTAGATGATGAAATTGATTCTTCTTGTAAGAATGATTTATGTTCATCTAGTGCTAGCCCTTATAACTTAAACAAGGTTCTATTACCAATTGACAAAAGTACTCACATACTATTTGACCCTTGTGCAAACCAAGGTGAGTTTACGTTGGTACGTGAGTTTCCAACAACTCACGTACTTACTCATGAATGAATGAGTGAGGATATGAATGAAGATCAACTTACTCATGAATGTATTCCACTACTTGAGCATATGCGTGGCGTGCTTAAAAATTTTTAAGTTAGTGATGGTGTTTATAGAGTTGATCTTGATGGTGCACGTGACTCTTTGAACATCTTGTGTGGTAAAAGCCTTGCTAGTAGTTTTGTTCATAGAGATCATGTGTAGGGAAATGTTATAAATGATAGCATATGTCTTTTTGAGGTAGGACTTCTAGGCTGTGTCTCTCTATTCTTGAATGTTAGTCTTCTCTTAAAGGCAAATTCCATGCATGGTTGTGTGAGTGACAAACTATGGGAAGGAAGGGCTAACCTCAGCTTAGACCCTTGGCTACTTCTCTCATTTGACCCCGACACCCTCCCGGAATATGAGAATTTCTACCCTTCCCACTTGATGCTTGGTCAAGACGACAAGCAATGTTTAATTGTGGGTGCTAATGAAGGAAGGCAAGGTTCTTCCTTGTCTCTTTTTGTTGATGATGACCCCTTCCTTTGTGTTATTTATACTAAGGTTTTCATGTTCAACACAAAGGACCCGTGGATATACTCCAAGTTTGTCTCACCTTGGCATGGCATGTGATGTGTGTATTTTGCTAATCTTAACCCTCATATCATGAGGATGTTTTGCTTGTTTATCCTTCTTTGATTTTCCAAGGAGCGGATTCGAGGTCAAATCCTTTTTCAAGAAAGAGAGGATAATATGGGTACGACCGCGAGAATGCACGTTTGTGAGAATGCATTGGACCCTTCCAATAAAGCATCTAAGTGAAGTGTGGAGAAGGCATTGGATCACACCAAAACCAACCCTAAACTTGTACTCTAAGGGTGCCCTTTGTCACATTTCATTAAAGGGACCTTTTGGTCATTTTATCTATTATTTTTAATACACTATAAATAGAATGATGTAGGGTTTTAGTCATTAGTTTTGATGAATATTGAAAGTTGTAGACACTTAGATATTTCTTTCTTGTGAGAAAGGCCCCTATGGCCAAACATACATTTCTCTCTTATGAGAAAGGCCCCTATGGCCAAACATTGTAACTAGGGATTTCAACTTGAGTGTGGAATCACTCGTGTTGGATTCAAGCTTGGAAAGGTTGGATGCTTGGGAGATCGAGGTCCCTCTTGTGCCACGTAAGCGATAGGTGAATTTTAGTGTGTAGTGTTAAGGGTCCAAAGGTGGAATATGCTCTTGGGTTCTTAAGATTATGCCTTCATGTAGTCTATCTTTCTATCCCTTTGTTTAGTGTAATCTTTTATTGTTGTTTCTTGTGTTGTTGAAACCGTTGGCTATTATTATTGTAATCCTCTTGTTCTTCACGTGTTGATGCTGTTTTGGGTGTTATATACATCATTGAATCTTGTATTCTTCTTGTTGGTAGCGAATCCGAGAGTGGTCTCCAAAGAGGTCCTCGGATCCTTAAGATTAGTGGACTGATTTGGAGTGTGTTTCGTGTTCTCCTTATTTGTCTTGTATCAAGAAATTACCCTCACAAGCATCCGACTAAGAGAACTTTACCTTCTCCTGAGTCAACTTAGTCAATGGGGCAGCTATCATCAAGAAACTCTCCATAAACCTCCTATAATACCCAGCTAAACCCAAGAAGCTCCAAATATCGGTTGGAGTCATAGGTCTAGGCCACTTCTTAACCACCGCCATATTTTGTAGATCCACCATAATCCCCTCACTAGGAATATTATGACCCAGAAAAGTGACATCATTCAACTAGAATTCATATTTTTAAAACTTGGCATACAACTACTTCTCTTTCAAGGGTGCAATACCACACGGAGATGATTGGCATGATCCACCTCACTCTTAGAGTACACCAGAATGTCATCAATGAACACAATGACAAAAAGATCAAAAACTGATGAAATATCCTATTCATCAAATCCATGAATGCCTCTAGGGCATTGGTCAAACCAAACAACATAATCAAGAACTCAAATTACCCATAGCTGGTTCGAAAAGACGTCTTAGGGACATTCACCTCCCTAATCTTAAGCTGATGATACCCAGACCAAATTACCCAGACCAAATTACCCATACCGAGTTTGAAAAGCTATCTTAGGTATATTCGCCTCCTTAATCTTAAGATGATGATACCCAGACCAAAGATCTATCTTAGAAAAGAATTTGGTATCTTACAACTAATTAAACAAGTCATCTATCCTTAGAAGAGGATACTTGTTCTTAACCATCACCTTATTTAACTGCCGATAATCAATACACATTCGAGGGAACTGTAACGCCCTGATTTTTTGAATCGGAATGCTACACGGTGCTTATGACCCCGAAGGACCACAAGCTAACCCATGACTGATATCTGTACCTGTACAATGCATAAAATACTTGTAAAATGCGGAAAACATGAACAATAGGCCATAAGGTTCAACTGAATAAAGAAACTATCAAAATATGACATCCATGTGGGTAGCAACAAATACCCAAAACAACTGAATCTGAAAACCTCTAAGTACTGTCTGAATAAGGAGTTGAAGGAACATGTCTCCAACTAACTCCGTAAACTAAAAACTAACTGAATTAATAAATGAATAAATCAAGTAATATCGTCCTCAAATAAAGAGGACTCACTGCAACTCTGTGTGCTGAATGTGACTGCTACTGCTGGTCTGGAACTCGTGTCTCTAAACCTATGGTGTAACATGAAAAGAAAGCACCATAGCGCAAATGCGTCAGTACAACTGGAGTACTGAGTATACAAGTGAGGTAGGCTAATACGAAGAGTTTACATGCTTGAATAATGCTAACTGACTGACTGATATGAATCTAAGAGTGCAAACATACATACATAGTAACTGAGATTGTGAGTACGTGATAGATAAATCTATACGCTAATACATGGCTAAAAAAATATAGTTTTGATAGCATAAGGGACTGTATCTGACAGTCCTGAATCTGATGGAACTGTCTGAGTTCCGTACTATAAGTGATATTTGACTGTTGATTTGACTGTATCTAATAGTCCTGGTATACGGATATCTGAAGAACTGTCTGTGTTCTTTTACTGAGACTGAGTCTGAAACTGTGGGAGGCAGTTGTTTAACTGACATGCCTCATGTATGCTAAAGTAGCTAAACTGGGGCCCAATCGCTGCCCTGATTGGAAGGGTGTCAATACCGTGCCACGGGTAAAGACATGCTATGAGTAACCCTCAAATCTGGCAGTGTCCCTAAAAGAGAACGGCGGATGTCCTCCCCATCAACCCTCAAGCTGGCAGTGTTGATGTCTCAACCTATGCTGGCTACAAAGTTCTGGAATGCAAGGATTGCTTCTAAGTATCACACCTTCATCTGAAGCAGGTGAGTTCCCATCCTTGGGTTCGCTCGGTGCTAACTCCTACTCCCATTTGAAGAGACTGAACATGACCAAACTGATTATACATGAACTGGGTTTACTAAATTTCCATTGACTGACGGAATAATACTGATAACTGACTGAGATCATGAGGTTTCTGAGGTTTCCTGAGTCACATGACAGACTAAATTCTATGGAACGTGGCTTGACTGAAGATATCATGACAACATGACATGGATCTAGGCACACAACTATAGTTTCGGGTACGAATACCCCAGGACTCGATAGAAGGAAACTGACGCACATGACATGACTTGATCACAAGATTTGAGTCCACAGTTCATAATATCATAAGTAAGGGATAGTGTACTTCATGAGTCCATTCAACATCTCAAATATGGTAGGGAAAGAATGGATACATTTCATTTACATGTTCTATAATTCCATTATCACACATGCTTCACACCACAACAATAGCAACATATAAATAACATGGAATTCATATTGAGTGTATAGCTAATATGAACTTGTCACTTAGGTATCATAAAATCATGTAAACATGGACTTCTAGAATCCTAGGCATTATGACAAACACCTTGCATGCACACCTTGGCCATAGGTTTTCTCAACAAATGTTAATCATCTTGAACCACCCAATTTTATGGGTTTTAACCACAAACATGCATACTTCATGGAAATCATCTTAAAATAATATTCTGAAGTTTAAACAATGGTCATTGACATGAACAACATCCCATAGAAACAAGGAAAGCAAAGTTTCTCATTTAAAATCATGGTTATTGAACTCTATAAATGAAAGGGGTCCATAGATGAACACTACGCATACCTGAATCAAGGTTCTTGATGTTTTTGAACTGGAAGGATTTGAAATCCTTTGATTCTTGAAGAAGATTGAGTCTTGGTCTTAAATATTTAATTTAGGGAGAAACCCTAGTTGTTTGTAGTGAAAGAATGATGAAAAGTTGTTGAAATCGGGTGTAATTGGGTTTATATAGATGAGTGGTAAGTTACCAAAATACCCCTGTTAAAACGACCTGGAAATAAACTGAACGTGGCGTGTGACGGTCTGACTGACGGTCCGTCAGACTCTTGGTGGACCATCATTTATCCCGTCAGACGTGGACCAGAAATGGGCTTCACTGGATAAGGTTTGACGGTATGAGTAACGGTCCGTCAAATACCTGGTGGTCCGTCAACTCGTCCGTCACACCTTATCCAGAATGTGGCTCAACTGGCATGACTTTGACGGTCCAAGTGGTGGTCCGTCACTAAGTTGACGGTCCGTCAAATTGGCCGTCAGGGCTTAACCAGAATGGGGCCCTTATACCTTGGAAGTGACGGTCCAAGTGGTGGTCCGTCACTATTTTGACGGTCCACCAACTGGGCCGTCGCACCTGGGTGATTCTGACAGTTCCGAGTATAACGTCCATACCTCCTTCGTATGACGTCGGATTTGGACGAAATTGGTATCGTTGGAAAGCTAACTCAATTTCCCACGTAATAGAAAGTGAAAATATCAGAAATACTGCATGTACAAAAACATATTTGCATTTCAAAGTAAGTCCTAACATTCTTCAGATGATTTCTAGCTAGGAAAAAACACGGGTATTACAATATATCCCCCTTGAGAACATTTGTCCTCGAATGAAACTGGCTGGGATAGGAAACAATGATCTGGACATGAATAGATGGAACATGATCTCATGACTGACAAACTGTACATAGCATACTGATCATGCATATCTGATGCATGGATAACTGATACATGAATACGTAACTGAGAAATCTGATAAACTGAGTTTCTCAAGGTGAGAATGCATAACTGATGCATGATTAAATACTGTACCGAAACATAAACACATGTCTGAGTATGCAATAGGAATAGATACCAAGTTTATACTGAATGCTGAACATGAAACTGAATAAGCTTAAGAAGGACTGTTACCTTGAGCTTGATCCGAATTGGCGGAGAAAAGGTGAGGGTACTTGGTCCGCATATCTTCTTCTGTTTCCCAAGTAGCTTCCTCATGAGATTGATTTTGCCAAAGAACTTTGACTAGAGGGACTTCTTTGTTACTCAATCGACGATTCTGATAGTCTAAGATTTCAACTAGAATCTCTTCATAAGAGAAGCTGTTCTGAATGTCAATGCTCTGAATAGGGACTACAACTGTTGGGTCACCTATGCACTTCTTGAGAAAAGAGACATGGAAGACTGGATGGACTGAGGCTAGATCTGAAGGCAATTCGAGCTCATAAGATACCTTGCCAAAGCGACTGAGAATTCTGAAGGGACCGACATAGCGAGGACTGAGTTTCCCTTTCTTGCCAAACCTCTTCACTCCCTTCATGAGAGAGATCTTAAGATAGACATAGTCGTTGACCTCGAACTTGAGATCTTTTCTATGAACATCTGTATAAGACTTCTGTCGTCTCTGAGAAGCCCGAAGTCTCTCCCTGATCAACTGAATTTTCTCTAAGGCATCAAATACCAAGTCATGACCTATGACTGAGGCCTCACTAACTTCGAACAAACCAATTGTAAATCTACACCTCCTACCATAGAGAGCTTCAAATGGATCCATCTGAATACTAGAATGATAGATATTATTTTATGCAAATTCAACCAAAGGCAAGTGGTAATCCCAACTTCCTTTGAAATCAACTGCACACACCCTTAGCATATCTTCGAGAGTCTGAATGGTCCTTTCTGCTTGACCATCTGTCTGAGGATGAAATGCTATACTAAGATGGACTTGGGTACCAAGAAATTTTTGGAATGCTTTCCAAAAGTGAGAGGTGAACTGGGTACCTTAGTCTAAAATAATAGATGAGGGAACACCGTGTAATCTGGAAAACTCCCTGATGTAGAGTTTGGCATAATCCTCGGCTGAGTAAGAGGTACGAACTGGAAGGAAATGAGCTGACTTAGTCATTCTGTCTACAATGACCCAAACGGAATCATGCTGATGACGAGTGCGAGGCAAACCCATCACGAAGTCCATGTTCACTTCTTCCCACTTCCAAGTAGGAATAGTAAACTCCTTCATGGAACCACTAGGTTTCTGATACTCTATCTTAACCTGCTGATATGTAGAGCACTTAGCCACAAACTCTGCAACATCTCTCTTCATCCCACTCCACCAATATATCTCCCACAAGTTGCGGTACATCTTAGTGGCCCTTGGATGAGTAGAATATCGTGCACCTTGTGCTTCTACAAGAATTCGTTGCCTCAAGTCATCTACACCTGGAACGCATAAATAACCCTGACAATGAAGAACACCATCTCCCCCTTGGGAGAAAACCTTAACCTTCTGATTCTGAATTGACTCTTTTAGCTTGACAAGGCTAAAATCCCTGTCTTGCATTTATTTTACCTCGAAAACTAGAGATGACTCTGAACTACTCTGAACAGATACACCACCCTCTAAAGAGTCGACTAAGAGAATGCCTAGTCTGGCAAGCTAATGGATTTCCTGAGCTATTTTTTTCTTGCTATCCTCAATATGAGAAATACTACACATGGAGAGTCTACTGAGAGCATCGGCCCCAACGTTGGCCTTGCCCGGATGGTAAAGGACACTCATGTCATAATCTTTCAATAGCTCTAACCACCATCTCTGACGAATATTGAGATCTTTCTGAGAAAAAACATACTGGAGAATCTTATGATCTGTGAAGACGTCTACATGAACTCCATAAAGATAATGACTCTAAATCTTTAAGGCAAATACTACGACTTCTAACTCAAGATCATGAGTAGGATAATTCTTCTCATGTGGCTTTAACTGTCTGGAGGCGTAGGATATTACCTTACCATAATGCATGAGGACACAACCTAAACCTACTCTGGATGCATCACAATATACCACGAAACCGTCTGAACCATATGGAAGGGTTAGAAATGGAGCTGAGGTGAGTCGAGTCTTCAATTCCTGAAAACTCTTCTCGTATGAATCTGACCACTGAAACTTGACCTTATTCTGAGTTAATCTATACATAGGAGATGCAATAGAAGAAAATCCCTCGACAAACCATCTGTAATAGCCAGACAAACCCAAGAAACTCCTGATATCTGATGGAGAGACAGGGCGAGGCCAATTTCTTACTACTTTGGTTTTCTGAGGATCTACTCTAATTCCATCACCGAAGACAATGTGGACAAGGAATGCTACTGATCTTATCCAAATTTCATACTTGCTGAACTTGGCAAATAGCTGATAATCTCTGAGAGTCTGAATAACAATTTTGAGATGGTCTGAATGATCACGCTCTGTGCGAGAGTAGACCAGAATATCATCTATGAAGACTATGACGAACATGTCCAAGTTCTGCTTGAACACCCAGTTCATCAATTCCATGAAAGCTGTAGGTGCATTGGTAAGACCAAAGGACATGACTAGAAATTCAAAGTGACCATACCGAGTACGGAAAGCTGTCTTTGAAATGTCACAGTCTCTAACTCTGAGCTGATGATAGCTTGATCTAAGGTCTATCTTGGAGAAGTAACTGGTGCCCTGAAGTTGGTCGAACAGATCATTTATTCTGGGAAGTGGATACCTGTTCTTGACCGTAACTTTGTTGAGCTGACGGTAATCGATACATATTCTGAGAGAACCGTCTTTCTTGCACACGAATAAGACTGGTGCACCCCATGGGGATATACTTTTCCTGATGAATCCCTTATCCGAGAGATCCTTCAACTGATTTTTTAGTTCCTTAAGCTCTGCTGGTGCCATTCTGTTTGGCGGAATAGAGATAGGCTGAGTATCTGGGAGAAGGTCTATGTCGAAATCTATTTCCCTTTCGGGAGGAATGCCTGGAATATCTTCAGGAAATACATAAGAATATTTATTAACCACTGGGACTGATTCAAGACTGGGAGATTCGGAGCTGGAATCCTTAATATGCACGAGATGATAAACATATCCCTTAGATATCATTCTCTTTGACCGAAGGTAGAAAATAAGCTGACCCTTGAAAGATGAAGTACTACCCTGCCACTCTAAGAAAGGTTCATTCGGAAACTGGAACTGAACTATTCTATTTCTGCAGTCGACTGTGGCATAGCAGGAATGAAGCCAATCCATGCCGAGAATGATATCAAAATCAATTATCTCTTATTCAACTAAATCTGCTGAGGTGAATTTCTGAAATATTATAATCGGGAAGTTCCTGTATACCCACCAAGATATGATAGTTTTACCCACTGGGGTAGAGATTGAAAAAGGCTCTGCTAAAATTTCGAGACTGATTTTGAAATCTCCTATTATAAAGGGAGTAACAAAAGACAAGAACGCACCTAGATCTAGCAAAGCGTAAACATGAACATGGAAAATATGTAACGTACCAGTAATGACATTAGGAGAATTTTCCTTATCATGTCGGGTCTGAAGAGCATATAGTCTGTTTGGGCATTGCCCACTATTAGCACTAGAAATGGCACCCTGCTGATTCGGGCGACCGGACTGAGCTGGGGAATGGAGATGTTTCTGCTGACCTGATTGAGGACAATCCTTAATCCTGTGGCCTAGCTTGCCACATCTGAAACAAACATCACTACCGGCTCTGTAAATACCCTTATGGTTCTTTCCACAAGTCTGACATAGGGGATTAGTTCAGGTACTACTAACACTGCCCTGAGACTTAGAGCCTGGGTATCTATCTTGGTTACCCTCTCTGAACTTAGGAACTGAAGCACTGGCTGTAGAATGAGCTAGAGTTGATGACTTGGGAAGAAACTATGAGCGATTTTCTCCCTCAGATTTAGGTGGAGAAAAACTAAAATTGTCTGATCTTGCTCTCTTATTTTGCCTCTCTCTAGTCTTAACCTTCTGCTCCTCTATCTGCTGAGCATGGGTCATGATTCGGGCTAAGGTCAAATCACTATTCAGCATCGCAGACCTACACTCATTTACCACACTGTCGTTCACCCTTGACACGAACTTGCTCATCTTAGCACTATTGTCTACAACTACATAAGGGGCATATTTGGCTAGCTGAGTAAATCTGAGAGAATACTCCCTAACCATCATGTTTCCCTACCTGAGGTTAATGAATTCAAGAACTTTGGCTTCCCTCAGCTCTTGGGAAAAGAATCTGTCTAAGAAAGCCATGACAAATTCCTTCCACTCAATAGGACATGCACCATCTACCCTATCAGATTTACACTATTTGTATCAAGTGTGAGCCGCATCTTGCAACTGATATGTGGTTAACTCAGCACTCTGAACAGAAGTAACACCCATGATGTAAATGACCTTATGGACTTAGTCAATGAACTCCTGAGGGTCTTCATTAGACTTAGACCCAAAGAAAAATAGAGGGTTCATCCGGGTGAAGTCCCGAATCCTAGATGCTACGGAATTTGCCACTAGATTGGACAGAATAGCTGGTGGCCATTCATTGTGGGCAGCCACAGACTAAGCAAGTGTGGTGAATCCATCCCTAAACTCCGCATGGGAAATATGTTCGCCCAAAGGATGTTCGGGCTGAGGAGCTGGCTGGTTTCTTCTCTTTGGAGGTATATTCTGAAATAAGAGAAGGATGGATTAGACTAAGAGTGTAACTTGAGATTATGCTCACTAGCACGACATGAGTATTGAAAGAAGGGAAACTGTTCCTAAAACATCTTATAGCCTCCTGCACATAAATGTGGCGCGCAACACACCCATGTACAAGACTCTACTAGATGCAGCTTTCAGACTTCTTAGGACTCTATTGAACCTTAGGCTCTGATACCAAGTTTGTAACGCCCTGATTTACTGAATCGGAATGCTACACGGTGCTTATGACCCCGAAGGACCACAAGCTAACCCATGACTGATATCTGTACCTGTACACTGCATAATATACTTGTAAAATGCGGAAAACATGAACAATAGGCCATAAGGTTCAACTGAATAAAGAAACTCTCAAAACATGACATCCATGTGGGTAGAGAATACCCAAAACAACTGAATCTGAAAACCTCTAAGTACTGTCTAAATAAGGAGTTGGAGGAACATGTCTCCAACTAACTCCGTAAACTGAAAACTAACTGAATTAATAAATAAATAAATCAAGTAATATCGTCCTCGAATGAAGAGGACTCACTGTAACTCTATGTGCTGAATGCGACTGCTACTGCTGGTATGGAACTCGTGTCTCTCAACCTATGGTGTAACATGAAAAGAAGCACCATAGCGCAAATGCGTCAGTACAACTGAAGTACTGAGTATACGAGTGAGGTAGGCTAATACGAAGGGTTTACATGTATGAATAATGCTAACTGACTGACTGATATGAATGTAAGAGTGCAAACATACAACATAGTAACTGAGATCATGAGTACGTGATAGCTAAATCTGTACGCTAATACATGGCTAAAAAAATATAGTTCTGATAGCATGAGGGACTGTATCTGACAGTCTTGAATCTGATGGAACTACTTGAGTTCTGTACTATAACTGAGATTTGACTGTTGATTTGACTGTATCTAACAATCCTGGTATACGGATATCTGAAGAAATTTCTGAGTTGTTTTACTGAGACTGAGTCTGAAACTGTGGGAGGTAGTTGTTTATTTGACATTCCCCATTTATGCTAAAGTAGCTGAACTGGGGCCGAATCGCTGCCCTGATTGGAAGGGTGTCAATATCGTGCCATGGGTAAAGACATGTTGTGAGTGACCCTCAAATTTGGCAGTGTCCCCAAAAGAGAACGGCGGATGTCCGCCCCATCAAACCTCAAGATGGCAGTGTTGATATCTCAACCTATGCTGGCTACATAGTTCTGGAATGCAAGGATTGCTTCTAAGAATCACACCTTCATCTGAAGCAGGTGAGTTCCCATCCTTGGGTTTGCTCGGTGCTAACTCCTACTCCCATCTGAAGAGACTGAACATAACTTAACTGATTATACATGAACTGGGTTTACTGAATTTCTTTTTGACTAACAGAATAATACTGATAACTGATTGAGATCATGAGGTTTCTGAGGTTTCCTGAGTCACATGACAGACTAAATTCTATGGAACGTGGCTTGACTGAAGATATCATGACAACATGACATGGATTTAGGTACACAGCTATAGTTTTGGGTACGAATACCCCCAGGACCCGATAGAAGGAAACTGACACACATGACATGACTTGATCACAAGATTTGAGTCCACAATTCATAATATCATAAGTAAGGAATAGTGTACTTCATGAGTCTATTCAACATCTCAAACATGGTAGGGAAAGAATGGATACATTTCATGTACATGTTCTATAATTCCATTATCACACATGCTTCACACTACAATAATAGCAACACATAAATAACATGGAATTCATATTGAGTGTATAGCTAATATGGACTTGTCATTTAGGTATCATAAAATCATGTAAATATGGACTTCTAACATCCTAGGTATTATAACAAACACTTTGAATGCACACCTTGGGCATAGGTTTTCTCAACAAATGTTAATCATCTTGAACCACCCAATTTCATGGGTTTAACCACAAACATGCATACTTCATGGAAATCATCTTAAAATAATATTCTGAAATTTAAACAATGGTCATTGACATGAACAACATCACATAGCAATAAGGAAAGCAAAGTTTCTCATTTAAAATCATGGTTCTTGAACTCTATGAACGAAAGGGGTCCATAAATGAACACTACGCATACCTGACTTAAGGTTCTTGATGTTTTTTAACTGGAAGGATTTGAAATCCTTTGATTCTTGAAGAAGATTGAGTCTTGGTCTTGAAGATTTAATTTAGGGAGAAACCCTAGTTGTTTGTAGTGATAGAATGATGAAAAGTGGCTGAAATTGGGTGTAATAGGGTTTATATAGGAAAGTGGTAAGTTACCAAAATACCCCTATTAAAATGACCTAGAAATAAACTGAACGTGGCGTGTGACGGTCCGGCAGACTCTTGATGGACCATCATTTATCCCGTCAGACGTGGACTAGAAATGGGCTTCACTGGATAAGGGTTGACGGTATGAGTGACGATCCGTCAAATATCTGGTGGTCCGTCAACTCGTCTGTCACACCTTATCCAGAATGTGGCTCAACTGGCATGGCTTTGACGGTCCAAGTGGTGGTCCATCACTAAGTTGACGGTATGTCAACTTGGCCGTCAGTACTTAACCAGAATGGGGCCCTTCTGCCCTTGAAGTGATGGTCCAAGTGGTGGTCCGTCACTATTTTGACGGTCCGCCAACTGGGCCATCGCACTTTGGTGATTCTGACAGTTCCGAGTAAAACGTCCATAACTCCTTCGTCTGATGTTGAATTTGGAAAAAATTGGTATCGTTGGAAAGACAACTCAATTTCCCATATAATAGAAAGTGAAAATCTCAGAAATACTGCATGTACAAAAGCAGATTTGCATTTCAAAGTAAGTCCTAGCATTCTTAAGATGATTTTTAGATAGGAAAAGACACGGGTATTACAGGAACCATCCTTCTTATGCACGAATAACACTGGTGCACCCCATGTGGATACACTAGGACCGATGAAACCCTTATCCAAGAGATCCTTGAGTTGCTCCTTGTGTTCCCTAAAATCAGTCGGAGACAATCCATAAGGAGGAATAGATATTGGACAAGTGTCCGGATCCAAATCTATCCCAAATTCAATCTCCCTATTCGGAGGAACCTTATTTTCTCCCGACACAACCTTACGAACCAAACAATCTCTAAGCATATGGACTGGATGATTTGAAGCACCTATCCCTTCCCTCATCACAAAAACCCTGATGTAATTGACCATAGAACATACACGGAGGAAATGATCAAGCTGACTAGACCCCACTAGCCTGAGATTTAGCACCCCAAGCCTTAAAGTTATCTCTACCCTACCGACTCCTATCACCTAACTACTTTGAATAATGAGCACTAGGTATGGAGAAAGAACCAGAACTCCCCCGCTTCTTCTTTGGCCACTTACTACCATCTCAACCACTTTGCTATTGACCACTACCTTGGTCAGCCCCAATACCAATGCCAATAGTAAGGCTGACACCACTGCTGACACCGCCCATACCAACCATAGTAGTTCCACAAATCCTCTAACCAAAAGCAAAATAATATTTAGTTGGGACATTCCCCCAACCATAGCCTAAACCAATGTTTATGAAATAACCAAAGTATGTAAAATCATCCATGATATGAAATGGAGCCTTTCAGAATATGAAAGCTCACCACTTCAATCCAATTAAGCTAATCTCAAATTCGATCACTAGGAAGGAGGAGTAAAATGGACGATTCCTACATCACGTGGGGATACAGTCTCCCGAAGATAGGTTAGCGACTGAATGCTAGAAAGTACTCAGGATAAGAAAAAAATAATACCAACCTTTAAAATAGAGTAAACCAACCATATACATTCACAACCATCATATATCTATATGTATATGTATATATATATATAACCATGCTGGAAAAGGGAATCAAGTTTAGCATGACATTAAAACCATTAACCTGGGTATGTATAGCTTAACTATTCTAGAACCACCCATGGGCTATATGGGTCTAGTGTAATTCCCTAAACAGGCCCCGAGTCATGTAGCCGAATGAACCAGAGATACCGTAGGAGTAGGGGATTCTCTAGTACCCTTATCTCTCTATGATACATATATATAAGTGTACTTAGGGAATTACTGTGTACCCCATAAGTATCATATATGGTCGTTATGACCAACCCTCATGTCAGCAAATATGAGTTTGCAGTGTTTGTTCATTGGACTCACACCTTCACGGTTAGCTATCACACCCCACCATTATTGCCCTATTAAAACCATTACCACACAACCAAACCACTATTCCATTTAATACTAACCAAATCTATAAGTAGTGGTATCATCATACCAACTATAGCTTGCAAGCAATGTCCTTAGCCATTCTTTTTAAGATGAGGGATTCCCATTTACCCATAGATTATATTATCAAGTTGACTTGAGGGAATCCCATGTACCCTACAAGTGATACTTATTGTGTTTTCTTAGGGGATTCCCTTGTACCCTACAAGACTTTCAATTAGACCAACCATAACCACTAAGGCCTTACCATTTAACTATTCCAAACTATTTAAACCATTTAAGGTTCCATTACTAAGTTATACATACAATAATTCAATGAACGTCTAACAATTTAACCAAAAACATTCTCATAGGCATTTTATCAAACATGTTGGGGGCATAGTATTTCCAAAGCCAAAGCCAAGTACCAATTAACCATTCCCATGCAACCAAATGTTCAAACGACCATAATAATATGAAAATCATAAGTAAAAGACATGGGAAAATAATAACCAGCCATTGTAACCAAAACCCCCAATATATATTTGAAGATTCAAAACTATTCAATATTTATGCCATGAAAAAAATTCATGAAAATCATACAACAAGTCATCTAGAGGCTTAAGATTGAAATCTCTCAATGAATCTTCGTAACTCAGGCGTGTGACTCTTTCTTCTTTATTAGTTCATAAAAATCATGTGTTTAAACATTGTTCTTGAATCATAAATGGTGGTTTTGAAGTTCATGGTTGAGGGTTTGAATACATATTATTGAGTATTATTCGCTCATGATTTCACTTCTGTTCATGCATGTTTGTTATAATGGTTTTACACATGTGGGTGCATGGAAATTGTGGTTTACTAAACGGGCCAAGGTTAACCATAACATGATGGTTTTTTACTTGAATAATGGTTTGATAATGGTATGACCTCAACCTGTTTGTGAAAATATTTATGAGAAAAATCTTGTTACATGATGAATTGTGTTTTGAACTAATGCTTGATATAAGAATGTGAATGAAGTATGAATGATTTCGTAAAGGTCTTGATGACTATAGATTAAATTGAAATGTGTTTTGAACTAAGACAT
This sequence comes from Capsicum pubescens, assembly GCA_030864215.1. NCBI lineage: Eukaryota > Viridiplantae > Streptophyta > Magnoliopsida > Solanales > Solanaceae > Capsicum > Capsicum pubescens. The sequence continues at coordinate 149,522,000 of CM061547.1, forward strand.
TGGCCTAATAATTTTAATGGTTGGTAAGTGGATTCATGAAGGCCTTGTTGGCTATAAATTAATTTGAATTGTAACCTTAGTGGTTTAAATAGATAAATGGGTTCGAGTCCCTAAATGTTGAATTAAATTGATGTCTTTAAATAGACAATAGTTTTGAGTCCCAATATGAATGATAATGGTTATGGCATATTGTACGCTTGCAAGTGGGGTTGGTATGACAATACCAACGAGATGCATTTGGTAAGTAAGTGGACTAATGGTTGTGTGTATGTGTAAAGAATATTTTAAATGGGATTTAAAGTGGGATGTATAGCCAGGTCGTAAAAGTGAAGTACGAAGGACCAATACTAGAAAGTGCCCTAGCCGGTGCGGGTGTCTATATGACTGAGAGGTTCGAGTCTCCGAATAGATATATGAATGAGAGGTTCGAGTCCCCCATATTATATACATTGGTGTTTAAGTCACTTTAATTATGATGGGAGGTTTGAGTCCCCTATAAAGGCATATATGGATATGTATATTCTCTAGTTTATTTGGTAACATGCACTGGGGCCCTTACATCTAGGGGAAAGATGGGCCCATATATCTCGTGGGTGCCTTGTTATATAACGGTTATGCTACATAGCCCAAGTTAATATTTTCAAAATTCATGCTAAGCCTTGGTCCCTATTCCTACTCGATATATATATATATATATATATATATATATATATATATATATATATATATATATATATGTATATATATATATATATATATATATATATGTATGTATACATGTTATGCATAGGATGATTTGACTTGGTTTTATTGATGATGTTATTTTATTCCCTGATCCCTAAGTTACATGCTAGCTCTCCAACCGCTAACTATATCCGGATGTTGTATCTCCACATGATACAGGGACCAGAGCTTTTTCTTCTTCTTTTCTTGCATAGTGACTAGGTGTACGAGTGGTTTGTGAGTTGACATTGAAGTGGTGAGCTTCCATAGTTTGGAAGGCATTCATTTTATGATCTTTTTACTCTATGCCATAGACTTTGTTAGACTTGGATTTTGGCTATTATCGGGGGCATGTCTTGATATTTTATTGTCTTTGGATTATAAAGGCTTTATGGATTACTGTGGACTTAGGTTTGTTGGTTTAGTATGTTGTGGTGATGAATGATTTAGACATTTCATGAGCTATTGTTAGTCATATTTTTCATATCTTGTTATATGTTTAAGATTCATCCAATTCTTGTGGTTGATATGTTGGTTAGGTTATGTGAAGGGGGCGATGTTCGATCCATGTGGGGCTTGAGATACTCGTCATGGACAGGACGTGGTTTGGGTCATGAGAGGAACCATCTTTCTTCATCATGAACAAGATAGGAGTACCCCAAGGTGACACGCTCAGTCTAATAAAACCCTTACCCAAAATATCCTAAAGTTGAGAATTCAGCTCCTTAAGCTCAACAGGAGCCATACGATAAGGTGCTATGGAAATAAGTCTGTGCCCAACTTAATATCAATAATAAACTTAATACTATGCTCAAGAAACTCACGGACTATAGGAACGGAGTCATTCGAGGGAGTCTCCACACTAAAATCATAAATATAAGTGAGAGAAAACTCATAACCCCTCAATATAAGAATCCTAGCCCAAACATAAGAATTAATCCTCATCAACTCACGACCAATAGACCCCTTCCACACCACCAGGGGTATTTCAAGCATGACTAAGGTAATGGTTATGAAAACAATAATCCAAGGCTACATAATATGGGGATAACTAGTGCATACCTAGAATTACATCAAAATCCACCATATCTAATACAATAAGATCAACCTAAGTATCAAACTCTCAAATAGTCACAACACATGATCTGTAAATCTGATCCACTACTAAAGAATCACCGATGCGAGTAGATACACATAATGTCACAAATAAAGAATCCCAATATAACTCTAACTATGGTCCATAATAAGTAGATACATAAGAATAAGTGGATCATGAATCAAACAAAGAAAAAGCCGACTAATGCCACACTGTGATAGTACCTATAATAATAGCATAAGAAGACTTTTTCTATGGTCTACCAAGTATGTCATACAAATGACCTCACCTGCCACCTGGCTGAGCGCCTGATTGATCTCATGTCCTATCTTTTTTAGGACCACCACAAGCACCCAATGAACTACCCCAGTGACCCTGCATACCAACTTTAGTTAGGGTGGTACTACCTTAATCATTGGAACATTTTGAGCTGCAAGAATGTAACACCCCGAATCTGGTACTCGAGATGCTACACGGTGCTCATGACCCCGAAGGACCACAAGCTAACCCATGAATGATATTTGTACATATATACTGCATGATATACTGTATAAATGCGGAAATATAAACTGAAAAGCCATAAGGTTCAAAACTGTAACATAACTAATAAATCATAACATATGGGTGGGGTATAAATATCCAAAACAAAACTGTCTAACATGATAGTCTGCAAAGCCTCTAACTGACTGAACTATCTGAATAAGGAGTTGATGGGACATCTCCCCAATTAAATCCACCAATAAATAAATAAATGAGATAATAAAGAGATGGTCATGTCCACGAAGGATGAGGACTCACTGCTACTCCGACTGCTGATAATGGAATACTATTGATGCTCAGGAGCTCGTGTCTCGAAACCTATGGTTTAAGACACCATAGCACAAATGCGACAATACTTTGAATGTACTGGTATGCATGTGAGGTAGGCTAAATGCATGGGGTTCATATGCATGAGCAATACTGGCTAACTGACTAATATGAATGTGAGAATACATGCATGAATATGTAGTAACTAGAAATAAGATCATGATAACATGAATTTACTGATAACTAACATGACTGATAACAAAATTCTGATAACTGATATAACTGATGACATGAGTAACTGTGTCTGACAGTCCTGAAGCTAATGGAACTAGCTAAGTTCCATACTATTTTAAGTTGTTTGTATCTGACTGTCCTAAATTCTATAGAACTATCTGAGTTCGATTACTGAGACTGAATGACTGTATCCGACAATCCTGATTCTATAACTGAAATTATGGGAAGTAGTTATCTAACTGACATGCCCTTAATATGCCATTATGGCTGAGTTGGGGTCCAATCTGTAACCCCAATTGGAAGGGTGTCAATACCGCACCACTGGTAAGGAAAATCTGTGAGTAACCCTTATATAATAGGTAACTCTAGTGAGAATGGCGGGAACCCTCAAATAAAAGGTTAAGCCACCTCATCTACCCTTATATAACAGGCTATGATGTCTCAACCTACGATGGCTACGTAGTTCAGCATCACAAGGATTGCTTCTAAGAATCACACCCTCATATAATAGGTGAGTTCCCAGCCTTGGGTTCACTTGGTGCTAATTCCTACTCCCATTTGAATAGACACTGAACATGGATTGCTGAACTGAACTGGACTGAATTGATTGAGTTCCGTTGACTGATGGAATAGTACTGAGATTATTGAATTACTGAGATTTCCTAAGTCACATGACTGACTGAGTTCTATGGATCATGGATTGACCGAGGATATCATGAAAACATGACACTAAATCTAGGGACAAAGCTATATTTTTCGAGTACCCTAGGACTCGATGGAAGGAAACTGACAAGGCATGACTTTCTTGAATTCATGACCAACATCAACAATCAATAATACAATAAGTTGGGGATTTTAAGAAGTACATGGTTATCATAATGTTGTACATAAATGGGAATACATATCAACATAACAATATTTCATCAACTAGTCCCCTAAGTAATGCTTCAAATATTCATAATGCACAACAATATCATAGAATCATTTTGATAATAAAGGTAAAGCATGCATTTATCATTTGGATCAAAATTTAGCTATAAGGCATAATTTATATCCTTTTAGGCATTTTATTAAACACCTTTCATGCACAACTTATGGCATAGGTGAAATCATCAAATTTCACAAATCATAAACCACCAAATTCATGGATTTTAATTTATATGCTAACGTAGTTTTCATAATTTCACATGAAGATCCCAACTTGGGAATCAAACAACAACCATCATATAAAATTGAGCAACCCATAACATAATAACATGATTTATAATTTAAAATAGGGTTCTTGAGCTTTATGGATTAAAGGAATCCATAAATCAGCACAACACATATGAGAGCGTCAGCCACAATATTGGCCTTGCCCGAATGATAAAGGACACTCGTGTCATAATCTTTCAAGATCTCTAACCCCCTTCTCTGGTGAAGATTGAGATATTTCTGAGAAAAGATATATTGAAGGATCTTATGATCTGTGAACATATCTACATGAACACCGTACAAGTAATGCCTCCAAATCTTTAAGGTAAAAACTACGGTTGCTAACTCAAGATCATGAGTAGGATAATTCTTCTCATGGGGTTTAAGTTGACTGGAGGCATAGGCTATGACCTTACCATGCTGAATGAGGACACAACCCAAACCTACTCTGGATGCATAATAATGCCCTACGAAACCATCTAAAATATCTGGAAGAGCTAAGACTGGAGCTAAGGTGAGTCGAGTCTTCAACTCCTGTAACTCTTCTCGTAAGGATCTGACCACTGAAATTTGACTTTCTTCTAAGTCAATCTGGACATGGGGGATGCAATAGAAGAAAATCCCTCAACAAATCGTCTGTAATAGCCAGCCAAACCCCAGAAACTCCTGATGTCCGATGGAGTGATGGGTCGAGGCCAGTTTTTACTGCTTTGGTCTTTTAAGGGTCTAATCTAATGCCATCATCGAAAATGATATGACCATGAAATTCTACTGGCCTTAGCAAAAATTCGCACTTACTGAATTTAGTGAACAAATGATGATTTCTGAGAGTCTGAAGTACAATTCTGAGATGGTCTGCATGATCACGCTCGCTACGGGAATAGACCAGAATATCATCTATAAAGACTATGATGAACATGTCCAAGTACTGTTTGAACACACGATTCATCAAGTCCATGAAAGTTGCTGGGGCATTGGTAAGACCAAAGGACATGACTAAGAATTCGAAGTGACCATACAAAGTACGAAAGGCTATCTTCGGGATGTCAAATTTTCTGACTCTAAGCTGATGATAACCTGATCTAAGGTCTATCTTAGAAAAATAGCTGGCACCTTGAAGTTGGTCAAACAAATCATCAATTTTGGGAAGTGGATACTTGTTTTTGACCATGACTTTATTGAGTTGATGGTAATCAATGCATATTTTGAGAAAACTATCTTTCTTTTGCATGAATAAGACTGGTGCACCCCACGGGGACACATTAAGCCTGATGAATCCCTTATCTAAGCGGTCCTTCAACCGTTATATCAATTCTTTGAGTTCTGTAGGTACCATTATGTATGGAAGAATAGATATAGGCTAAGTATCTGGAAGAAGATCAATGCCGAAGTCTATTTCCCTTTCGGGAGGAATCCCTGGAAGATCTTTGGGAAAGACATATGAATATTTATTCACGTCTGGGACTGAATCAAGGCTGGTAGTTTTCGAACAAGTATCTTTAAATAGAATAAGATGATAGACACATCCCTTAGATATCATTTTCATTGCCCGAAGGTAGGAAACAAGCTGACTTCTGAAGGCAGATACACTACCCTTCCACTCTAGGACGGGCTCATTCAGAAATTGAAACTGGACTATTTTGTTTCTACAGTTGATCATGGCATAGCAGGAATGAAGCCAATCCATGCTGAGAATGACATCTAAATAAGTCATCTCTAATTCGACTAAGTCTGTTGAAGTCATTTTCTGAAATATCATAAGCGGGCAGTTCTTGTATACCCGCCGGGCTAAGATGGTTTTACCCACTGGGGTAGAGACTGAAAAGGGCTCTGCTAGAATTTCGAGACAGATTCCAAAATCAACTACTATATAGGGAGTAACAAAAGACAAAGAAGCACCTGGATCTAGCAAAGCGTAAACATGCACATGGAAGATATGTAATATAACAGTAACCATATTAGGAGAATTTTCCTGATCTTGCCAGGACTAGATAGCATAGAGTCTATTTGGGAGCTGCCCACTAGTAGTACTAGAGGTGGCACCTTGCTGGTTTGGGTGACTAGAATGAGCTGGGGAATGGTTCTGCTGACCTTGAGTACCTGGCTGAGGACAATCTCTGACTCTGTGGCCTGGCTTGCCACATCCGAAACATATACCACTTTAAGCTCTGCAAATACCCTAATGGTGCTTTCCACAAGTCTGGCAACCAGGATAGGTGCGGGCACTGCTAACACTGCCTTGAGACTTATAGCCTGGCGCTCTATCTCTGTTACCATCCCTGAACTAGGAAATAGAGCACTAGATGAGGAAGGAGCTGCAACTGATGACTTAGGACAAAACTGAGAGCTGTTTTCTCCTTCTGATATTGGCTGAGCAAAGTTGAAACTACCTATCTTTGCTCTCTTATTCTGCTTCTCCCCCATCCCCCATCTTAATCTTTTGCTCTTCTATTGTTGAGCATAAGTCATAAACCTGGATAAAGTCATGTCACTATTCAACATCACAGACTTGCCCTCATTGAACACACTATCGTTTACCCCTAAAACAAATTTACTCATCTTGGCCTTGTTGTCTACAACTACATACGGAGCATATCTGACTAATTATGTAAACTTAAGAGAATACGCTTTCACCATCATGTTGCTCTGCCTGAGGTTGATGAATTCTAACACCTTTGTTTCTCTGAGATCTTGGGGAAAGAATCTATTTAGGAATGTGTTAATAAACTCCTCCCACTCAATAAGCCCTACATCATCTGGCCTTTCTAACTCCCACTGCTTGTACCAAGTGTGAGCAACATCTTACAACTGATATGCAGCTATCTCAGCACTCTCACTAGGATTAACCCCCATGATGTAAGTAACCTTCTGAACCTAATCGACGAGTTCCTGAGGGTCCTCATCTGACTTAGACCCGAGAAAGAATGGAGGATTCATTCGGATGAAGTCCCAAATCTTGGCTGCAGCTGCATTGTCCACTGGGTTGGCCGGAAGGACAGCTGGTCATTTATTCTGAGCAGTAACTATCTGATATAGCTCTGAACTCTACATACGTATTAAACTGAGAGTTAAATTTGAGCTCATGCTCACTGGCACTACATGAATACTGAAAGAAGGGAAACTATTCCTAAAACATCTTATATCCTCCTGTACATAAATGTGTCACACAACACACCCATGCACAAGCCTCTACTAGATGTAGCTTTCACACTTCCTAGGACTCTATTGAACCTTAGGCTCTGATACCAATTTTGTAACGCCCTGAATCTGGTACCCAGGATGCTACACGGTGCTCATGGCCCCGAAGGACCACAAGCTAATCCATGACTGATATTTGTACCTATATACTGCATGATATATTGTATAAATGCGGAAACATGAATTGAAAGGCCATAAGGTTCAAAACTGTAACATAACTGATAAATCATAACATATGGGTGGGGTATAAATACCCAAAACAAAACTGTCTAACATGATAGTCTGAATATGATAGTCTGCAAAGCCTCTAACTGATTGAACTGTCTGAATAAGGAGATGACGGGACATGTCCCCAACTAACCCCACTAACAAATAAATAAATGAGATAATAAAGAGATGGTTTTGTCCTCGAAGGATGAGGACTCACTGCTACTCTGACTGCTGAGACTGGAATGCCACTGATGCTCTGGAGCTCATGTCTTAGAACCTATGGTATAAGACACCATAGCACAAATGCGTCAGTACTTTGAATATACTGGTATGCATGTGAGGTAGGATGAATGCATGGGGTTCATATGCATAAACAATACTAGCTAACTAACTAATATGAATGTGAGAATACATGCATGAATATGTAGTAAACTAGATCTGAGATTGTGATAACATGAATTTACTGATAACTAATATGATTGATAACTGAATTCTGATGACTGATATAACTGATGACATGAGAGACTGTGTCTGACAGTCCTGAAGCTGATGGAACTAGCTGAGTTTCATACTATTCTGAGTCAACTATATCTGATAGTCCTAAATTCTGTAGAACTATCTAAGTTCTATTACTGAGACTGAATGACTGTATCTGACGATCCCGATTCTATAATTGAAACTGTGGGAGGTAGTTATCTAACCGATATACCCTTAATACGCCATTATGGCTGAGTTGGGGTCCAATCTGTAACCCCAATTGGAAGAGTGTCAATACCGCACCACTGGTAAGGACAATCTGAGAGTAACCCTCATATAACAGGTAACTCTAGTAAGAATGGTGGGAACCCTCATATAATAGGTTAAGCCACCTCAACTACCCTTAATAACAGGATATGATGTCTCAACCTACGCTGGCTACGTAGTTTAGGAATGCAAGGATTGCTTCTAAGAATCACACCCTCATATAACATGTGAGTTCCTATCCTTGGGCTCACTCGGTGATAATTTCTACTCCCATTTGAATAAACACTGAACATATATTACTAAACTGAACAAGACTGAATTGACTGAGTTCCATTGACTAACGGAATAGTACTGAGATTACTGAATTACTATGATTTCCTGAGTCACATGACTGACTGAGTTCTATGGATCATGGCTTGACGGAGGATATCATGAAAACATGACACTAAGTCTAGGCACACAACTATATTTTTTAGGTACAAGTACCCCCAGGACTCGATGGAGGGAAACTGACAAGGCATGACATTCTTGAATACATGACCAACATAAAAAATCCATAATAAAATAAGTTTGGGATTTTAAGAAGTACATGGTTATCATAATCTCATATATGAATGGGAATACATATCAACATACCAATATTTCATCAACTAGTCCCCTAAGTAATCCTTCAAACATTCATAATGCACAACAATATCATAGAAGTCATTTTGATAATAAAGGTAAAGCATGCATTTATCATTTGGATCACAATTTAGCAATAAGGCATAATTTATACCCTTTTAGGCATTTTATCAAACACCTTTCATGCACAGCTTAACGCATAGGTGAATTCATCAAATTTCACAAATCATAAACCACCAAATTCATGGATTTCAATTTATATGCTAACTTAATTTTCATAATTTCACATGAAGATCCCAACTTGGGAATCAAACAACAACCATCACATAAACTTGAGCAACCCACAACATAATAACATGATTCTTAATTTAAAATAGGGTTCTTGAGCTTTATGTATGAAAGAAATCCATAAATCAACAAAACGCATACCTTATCTCTTTGTTTAACGAAGATTGACGGAGAAACTTTCTTGAAATTGAACCCCACTTGAAACCCTAGCTTGTTCTTGATAGAAAATTGAGAGAAACTAGTATATTTTGGGTGAAAAATGGCTAAATCATGTGTTATTGTGTTTAAATAGAAGTGGGAAATTGACCCTTTTAACCCTGGATGCGTCTTTTTAAAATTGGTGAAAATTTTCCGACCTAGACCCCTGGCGCAACGCGGTGCTATCACGCTGTGTCACTGGAATTTGACAACTGGGAAATTGGGAGATGGCGCGACGTGGAGCCATTGTGTTTCCACTTTGTTTGTGGTGCACCACTGACTAATATGACATTGCTTTACGACAGGAACTTGAAATAGTCATAACTTCTTACCCAGTTATCGGATTTAGGCGAATCTTATATCAACGGAAAGCTTATTGAATTTCCCACATAAATAAAATTGAAAATCTTAAAAATTCCTTACTGAATAAACATCATTCGATTTAGAAGTTAATACTAGACATTCTTGAGATAAAATTTGTTAGGAAACTTTGGGGTATTATAATATCTCCCCCATAGGAACATTCGTCCTCGAATGAGACTGACTGAGAGGGGAGAAATGATAAGCTGAAGTACATACTGAACATGAATACTACTACATGACTATATAACTGACATTCCTAAGATTTATACTGATCATGCATATCTGATGCATGATTTTATGACTGAGATGATACATGAATGCATGACTAAGAGTACCGATAAGTTGATCACACATATCTGATGCATTAATACATGACAGAACTGATTATATGAATGAGATTTCTAATAACCGAGTCTTCTCACAAGGAGAATGCATGTCTGTTGCATGAACACATGACTAATTTGATGCATAAACATATAACTGAATATGTAATGGTACTTAGTACCAAGTTTAAAAATAGAATTCTGAACATGAGACTGATGCCAAGTCATAACTGAAATCTGGACATGAAGACCTTAAAGCTTATGGAGAACTGTTACCTTGAGCCAAATCCGAGTTAGCGAAAAGAGGTGAGGATACTTGGTACGCATGTCTATTTATGCTTCCCAAGTAGCTTCCTCAATGGACTGGTTCTGCCAAAGAACTTTAACTAGAAGGACTTCTTTGTTCCTCAGTCTACGAGTTTGATAATCTAGGATTTCGACTGAAATCTCTTCATAAGAGAGGCTATTCTGAACATCGATGCTCTGAATAGGGACTATAACTGCTGGGTCACCTATACACTTCTTGAGAAAGGAGACATGGAAGACTAGATGGACTGAGGCTAGATCTGAAGGCAACTCGAGCTCATAAGCTACCTTGCCTAAGCGACTGAGAATTTTGAAGGGGACGACATATCGGGGACTGAGCTTTCCCTTCTTGCGGAACCTCGTTACTTTCTTCATGTGAGATATCTTTAGATAGACATAGTCATTAATCTTGAACTCGAGATCCTTTCTACAAATATCTGTATAAGACTTCTGTCGGCTCTGAGCAACCCGAAGTCTTTCTCTGACCAACTGGACTTTTTCTAAGGCATCAAATACTAAGTCAGGCCCTATAACTGAGGCCTCACTAACTTCGAACCAACCAATTAGAGATTTGTACCTCCTACCATAGAGAGCTTCGAATGGAGCCATCTTAATACTGGAATAATAGCTATTGTTGGATGCAAACTCAATCAAAGGCAAGTGGTAATCCCAACTCCCCTTGAAATCAAGTGCACACACCCTTAGCATATCTTTTAGGGTCTGAATGGTCCTTTCTTCTTGACCATTTTTCTGAGGATGAAAGGCTATACTGAGATGCACTTGGGTACTAAGACCCTTTTGGAACACTTTCCAGAAATGAGAGGTAAACTGGATACCTCTGTCTGAGACAATAGACAACAGAACACTATGCAATCTGACCAACTCCCTGATATAGAGTTTGGCGTAATCCTCGACTGAATAGGAGGTATGGACTAGAAGGAAATGAGATGATTTGGTTATTCTGTCTATAATGACCCAAACTGAATCATGTTGATGATGATTTCGAGGCAAACCCGTCACAAAGTCTATGCTCACTTTTTCCCACTTCCAAGTAGGAATATTGAAATCTTCCATGGACCCACTAGGCTTCTGATGCTCTATCTTAACCTACTGACATGTAGAGCACTTAGCCACAAAATATGCTACATCTCTCTTCATCCCACTCCACCAATAGATCTCCCGCAAGTCACGATATATCTTTGTTTTCCTTGGATGAATAGAGTAGCATGCACCATGTGCTACTACAAGAATTAGCTGCCTTAAGTCATCTATAGCTGGAACAGACAGAAGAACCTAACAATGCAGAACACCATCTCCCCCTTGGGAGAAAACCTCCACTTTTTGATCCTTAACTGACTCTTTAAACTTGACTAAACTGGGATCTCTATTTTGCTTTTCTTTCACCTCGAAAACTAGAGATGACTCTGAACTACTCTGAACCTATATATCACCCTCCTCTATATCGACTAAGTGAATACCTAGTCTGGCAAGCTGATGGACTTTCTAAGCTAACTTTTTCTTACTATCCTAAACATGAGCAACACTACCCATAGACAGTCTACTGAGAGCATCGGCTACTACATTAGCCTTTCTCGGATGATAAAGGACACTCGTGTTGTAATCTTTCAAGATCTCTAACCCCCTTCTCTGGTGAAGATTGAGATATTTCTGAGAAAAGATATATTGAAGGATCTTATGATCTGTGAACATATCTACATGAACACCGTACAAGTAATGCCTCCAAATCTTTAAGGTAAAAACTACGGTTGCTAACTCAAGATCATGCGTAGGATAATTCTTCTCATGGGGTTTAAGTTGACTGGAGGCATAGGCTATGACCTTACCATGCTGAATGAGGACACAACCCAAACTTACTTTGGATTCATAACAATAAACTACAAAACCATCTGAACCATCTGGAAGAGATAAGACTGGAGTTGAGGTTAGTCGAGTCTTCAACTCCTAAAAACTCTTCTCGTATGGATCTGACCACTAAAACTTGACTTTCTTATGAGTCATTCTAGATATAGGGGATGCAATAGAAGAAAATCCCTCAACAAACCATCTGTAATAGCAAGCCAAACCCAAGAAACTCCTGATGTTCGATGGAGAGACAGGGCGAGGCCAGTTTTTACTGTTTTTGTCTTTTGAGAATCTACTCTAATGGCATCACCGGAAACGATATGACCAAGGAATGCTACTGGCCTTAGCCAAAATTCACACTTACTGAATTTGGTGAACAAATGATGATTTCTGAGAGTCTGAAGTACAATTCTGAGATGGTCTGCATGATCACACTCACTGCGAAAATAGACCAGAATATCATCTATAAAGACTATGATGAACATGTCCAAGTACTGCTTGAACACATGGATCATCAAGTCCATGAAAGTTGCTGGGGCATTGGTAAGACCAAAGGACATGACTAAGAATTTGAAGTGACCATACCGAGTAGCAAAGCTGTCTTTGGGATGTCACATTCTCTGACTCTGAGCTGATAATAGCCTGATCTAAGTTCTATCTTAGAAAAATAGCTGGAACCTTGAATTTGGTCAAACAAGTCATCGATTCTATGAAATGGATACTTGTTCTTGACCGTGACTTTATTGAGTTGATAGTAATCAATGCATATTCTGAAAGAACCATCTTTCTTTTACACGAATAAGACTGGTGCACCCCACGGGGACATTGGGCCTGATGAATCCCTTATCTAAGAGATCCTTCAACTGTTCTTTCAATTCTTTGAGTTCTACCGGTGCCATTATATAGGGAGGAATAGATATAGGCTGAGTATCTGGAAGAAGATCAATGTCGAAGTCTATTTCCCTTTCGAGAGGAATCCTTGGAAGATCTTTGGGAAAGACATCTGAATATACATTCACGACTGGGACTAAATCAAGTCTGGGAGTTTCTGAACTAGTGTCCTTAACTCGAACAAGATGATAGACACATCCCTTAGATATCATTTTCCTTGCCCGAAAGTATGAAATAACCTGACCTCTGAAGGTGAATACACTACCCTTCCACTCTAGGACGGGTTTATTCAAAAACTGAACTATTCTATTTTTGCAGTCGATTTTGGCATAGCAGGAATGAAGCCAATCCATGTTGATAATGACATCAAAATAAATCATCTCTAAATCAACTAAGTCTGCTGAAGTGACTTTCTGAAATATCATAATTGGGCAGTTACTGTGTACCCATCAAGCTATGATGGTTTTACCCACTGGATAGAGATTAAAATGGGCTCTACTAGAATTTTGGGACTGATTCCAAAATCAACTTCTATATAGGGAGTAACAAAAGACAAAGAAGCACCTGGATATAGCAAAGCATAAACATGCACATGAAATATCTGTAACGTACCGGTAACCACACCAGGAAAATTTTCCTGATCTTACTAGGACTGGAGAGCATAGAGTCTATTTGGGCACTGCCCACTAGTAGCACTGAAAGTGGCACCCTGCTGGTTTGGGCGAACGGACTGAGTTGGGGAACGGTTTTGCTTACCCTGAGGACCTGGCTAAGGACAATCTCTGACTCTGTGGCCTGGCTTGCCACATCCAAAACAAATACCACTACCAGTTCTGCAAAAACCCTGATAGTGCTTGCCACAAGTCTGGCAACCAGGATAAATGCGGGGACTGCTATCACTGCCTTGAGACTTAGAGCCTGGCGCTCTATCTCCGTTACCATCCCTGAACTTAGGAACTGGAGCACTGGCTAAGGAAGAAGCTGGAACTGATGACTTAGGATGAAACTGAGAGTGGTTCCTCCTTCTGATTTGGGCTGAGCAAAGTTGAAACTACCTGTTTTTGCTCTCTTATTCTGCTTCTCCCTTATCTTAATCTTTTTCTCTTCTATCTGTTGCGCATAAGTCACAAGCCTAGCTAAAGTTATGTCGCTATCCAACATCGCATACTTACACTTATTAACCATACTATCATTTACCCCTAAAACAAAATTACTCATCTTGTCCCTGTTGTCTACAACCACATGCGGAGCGTATCTGGCTAATTGAGTAAACTTAAGAGAATACTCTTTCACCATCATGTTGCTCTACCTGAGGTTGATGAATTCTAACACCTTAGCTTCTATAAGCTCTTGGGGAAAGAATCTATCTAGGAATACGGTGACAAAATCCTCCCACTTAATAGGCCTTGCATTATCTGGCCTTTCTAACTTTCACTGTTTGTACCAAGTGTGAGCAACATCCTGCAACTGATATGCAGCTAGCTAAGCACTCTTGCTAGGAGTAAACCCCATGATGTCAGTAACTTTCTGAACCTGATCGATGAATTCCTGAGTATCCTCATCTGATTTAGACCTTAGAAAGAATGGGGGATTCATTCGGGTGAAGTCCCAAATCCTGCCTGCAGCTGAATTGGCCACTGGGTTGGCTGGAACGACAACTGGTTATTCATTTTGAGAAGTAACTGACTAAGCAAGAGTAGTGAATGCAACTTTGAACTATACATGAGAAACATGTTCGCCCAAAGGTTCTTTGGACTGAGGGGCTTGCTGATTCCTATTTTTTCTTTTGGGAGGCATGTTCTGTAGAAGAAAGGGAGAAAAGAATTATACTGAGAGTTTAATTTGAGCTCATGATCACTAGCACAACATAAATACTGAAAGAAGGGAAACTGTTCCTAAAACATCTCATAGCCTCCTGTACATAAATATGGTGCGCAACACACCCATGCACAAGACTCTACTAGATGCAGCTTTCAGACTTCCTAGGACTCTATTGAACCTTAGGATCTGATACCAAGTTTGTATTGCCCCAAATCTGGTACCCAGGATGCTACACGGTGCTCATGACCCCTAAGGACCATAAGCTAACCCATGACTGATATTTGTACCTGTATAATGCATGATATACTATATAAATACAGAAACATGAATTGAAAGGCCATAAGGTTCAAAATTGTAACATAACAAATAAATCATAACATATGGGTGGGGTATAAATACCCAAAACTAAACTATCTAACATGATAGTCTGAATATGATAGTCTGCAAAGCCTCTAACTGACTAAACTATCTGAATAAGGAATTGATGCGACATGTCCCTAACTAACTCCACTAATAAATAAATAAATGAGATAATAAAGAGATGGTCATATCCTTAAAGTATGAGGACTCACTGCTACTCTGACTGCTGAGACTGGAGTGCTACTGATGCTCTGGAGCTCGTGTCTCAGAACCTATGGTATAAGACACCATATCTTAAATGTGTCGGTACTTTGAATGTACTGGTATGCATGTGAGGTAAGATGAATATATGGGGTTCATATGCATGATCAATACTGGCTAACTGACTAATATGAATGTGAGAATACATGCATGAATACATAGTAACTAGATCTGAGATCATGATAACATGAATTTACTGATAACTAACATGACTGATAACTGAATTCTGATGACTGATATAACTGATGACATGAGTGACTGTGTCTGACAGTCCTGAAGCTAATGGAACTAGCTGAGTTCCATACTGTTCTGAGTTGACTGTATCTAATATTTCTAAATTCTATAGAACTATCTGAGTTCTATTACTGAGACTGAATGACTGTATCTGATAGTCCTGATTCTTTAACTGAAACTGTGGGAAGTAGTTATCTAACCAACATGCCCCTAATATGCTATTATGGCTGAGTTAGGGTCCAATCTATAACCCCAATTAGAAGGGTATCAATACCGTGCCACTGGTAAGGACAATTTGTGAGTAACCCTCATATAACAGGTAACTCTAGTGAGAACAGTGGGAACCCTCATATAAAAGGTTAAGCCACCTCATCTACCCTTATATAACAGACTATGATATCTCAACCTATGTTGGCTACGTAGTTCAGGAACGCAAAGATTACTTCTAAGAATCACACCCTCATATAACAGGTGAGTTCCCATCCTTAGGTTCACTCGGTGCTAATTACTACTCCCATTTGAATAGACACTGAACATGGATTACTGAAATGAAATGGACTGAATTGACTGAGTTCTATTGACTGACGGAATAGTACTGAGATTACTAAATTACTGAGATTTCCTGAGTCACATGACTGACTGAGTTCTATGGATCATGGCTTGACTGACGATATCATGAAAACATGACACTAATTCTAGGCACACAACTATATTTTTTGGGTACAAGTACCCCCAGGACTCGATGGATGGAAACTGACATTCTTGAATACCTGACCAGCATTAACAATCCATAATACAATAAGTTGGGGATTTCATAAAGTACATGGTTATCATAATCTCATACATAAATGGGAATACATATCAACATATCAATATTTCATCAACTAGTCCCCTAAGTAATCCTTCAAACATTCATAATGCACAATAATATCATAGAAGTCATTTTGATAATAAAGGTAAAGCATGCATTTATCATTTGGATCACAATTTAGCTATAAGGCATAATTTATATTCTTTTAGGCATTTTATCAAACACCTTTCATGCACAACTTAAGGCATAAGTGAAATCATCAAATTTCACAAATCATAAACCACCAAATTTATGGATTTCAATTTATATGCTAACGTAGTTTTCATAATTTCACATGAAGATCCCAACTTGGGAATCAAACAACAACCATCACATAAACTTGAGAAACCCACAACATAATAACATGATTCATAATTTAAAATAGGGTTCTTGAGTTTTATAGATGAAAGGAATACATAAATCAACACAACGCATACCTTAGTTCTTTGTTTAGCAAAGATTGACGGAGAAACTTTCTTGAAATTGAATCCCCAATTGAAACCCTAGCTTGTTCTTGAGAGAAAATTGAGAGAAACTAGTATATTTTGGGGTAAGAATGGCTAAATCACATGTTATTGGGTTTAAATAGGGGTGAGAAATTGACCCTTTTAACCCTGGACGCGTCTTTTTAAAATTGGTGAAAATTTCCCGACCTGGACCCCTAGCGCGATGCGGCGTTATTGCACCGTGTCACTGGAATTTGACAACTAGGAAATTTAGGGATAGCTAAATGTGGAGCCATCGAGTTTCCACTTCGTTTGCGGCACGCCACTGACTAATATGGCGTTGTTTTACCGCGACAACTTTAAATAGTCATATCTTCTTACCCGGTTATCGGATTTAGGCAAATCTTATATCAACGGAAAGCTTATTGAATTTCCCACATAACTAAAATTGAAAATCTTAAAATTCCTCATGGAATAAACATCATTCAATTTATAAGTTAATTCTAGACATTCTTGAGACAATTTATTAGGAAACTTCGGGATATTACAAAGAACAATCGGTCCATGCATGGGACACTCTCCAAAGAAATAGCCAAAGGCCCCATAATCACAAAATTCCTAGGTATTTTATAGTAACTAGAAGATTCGACTAATCCAGAATAACTATCTCGTGTAGAAAACCCAAAAGATGAACCTCTCTAATACTGACCACTAATCTACCAGAAGGATTATTTTAGCTAGTCTAGTCTCCATCAGTAGTCTGAAGTGTGGTATGAATGGGACTTCTAGACTAAACCTAAGATAATAAGACTAATATAGAGGGTACCTACTGATGAGAGGTGAATTTACCACTCATTTACACTCAGCATTCACGCTCGCTACTATGATTTGAATGTAAAAGTGAGACACATTTGGGGTTAAATATACTAATTTCTATATTTTGCAGGTATACAAGTGCTGAGAAGAAAAGATACAACTTGAGCTAAAAAGGATCAAAAAGGGAGTTGAAGTGCAAGAGCTGGACAAGCTGAAGTAGGATCATGATCAAGCCCTCAGTTATCGTGATCGTGGGCATCATCCCCCAATCTCTCCCAGTCAAGCTAGTAAACCAATGTGATCATGATAGACTTACCGCGATGATAGTAAGTGAGATTGCAATCAATCTTCCTCGATCGTGTGAGAGTGGAAAATGGACCAAGGGCAGAAATGTTATTTTGACCAGCCGACCCCAAATCCCATTTAAGGCTCAAAATCCATTCATTGTAAAAGGATCCATAATTCTACAACCCTATTTCCCATCCTTAGTTGAGGGTTTTGTAATTTCTTAGATATTGAAGGTTAAATTTACACTAACTTGAGACGAGATTAAATTAGAGGAGCTTTAAAGTATAGATTTGACTTTGTCTTTTAAAGATTCATTTGAGTCTAAAGTGAGGTTTCTCCTCTCTTTATTTTCTTATGAATAAATTTGATGGACATCTTGGTATATTTTTTTTCATTATCCTTATGATGTGCTAGATCTACCTCTTGGGATTGAGCTAGATTAGGGTGTAAATATGAGCGGGATTTGATTTATTTGTGTATTTTTTAGTTTGTTGATGATGGGTTCCATTATTACTTGGTTAAATTGGTTGGGATTTATGGGTGAAATCCCCAAATACCCACATGGGTTTGATGGGTGAAAACTCCAAGCTCTAGAATGCTTATAGCCATATTTTAAATTAAGGGTTTTGGGTGAACTTTAGGAACCCTCATCATCCTTGAAAGAGGGATGTGGAAACCAAATCAATGGTAGATAATTATGTGCATAGTTTGCTAATCTATCACTATCTTAGACATAAAGATGGTTGAGAAGTTAACTATACCATGGGTATCATCCTAGAAATAGGGCTACCCAATTGAGGTATTGGGTGGTTTTAATTGACACACTCGTTAGGACTCGAAAGGGTCAATGAGTGACATCTTTGAGGTTTTGTTGAAAAACCAGCCTTAAATACCTTAAACCTAGCCTACCACATCATCAATGATTAGAATTTGCATCAAATTATCATGTTCCCATGCATATCTTGCTCCTATTAAATCATAGTCCCAAGATCAATTTTAATTGATTATACTCTAATTATTTTTAGTCTCGAATTAGTCACTTAGAAGCCCAAGAATTAGTCTTACATTAGCAAACATTGAAAAACCCCAAACTATCTTATACCATAGGTTCGAACTTAGCAAACAACTTTTATTTCGAACTTACTCAACCGCCACTCATATTGTTCCTCGTGGATTCGACCCTGACTCATAGTTGGGTAAATTATTGACAACGACCGCCTTGCTTTTAAATTGACATGTAAGTTAAGCGTTATAAAAAATGGAACCGTTGCTGGGGAACAATTTGGTGTATTGAGTTAGTTTGAAATTTTAGCTTACTTTCTTAAATTCAAACTTGTAAATATTTATTTGTTATTCCATTTTATTTCGTTTGTTAGGTAGATTTTTAGTTTTGTTTGCTTGTTACTATGGCATCTAGGGACTACTATGACTTTGGTAGTTAGAAATCATATCTTTATGATCTATGTCCATATTGCAATGGACCCCATCATCCGTGAGATTATAGATATGCTCCTTGAAAAGAGATGTGTGCACCATCTCGATCCCATTAGTAGTATGATTTCTCTTTATGTGGTGATCGCGATGGACATTGGAGAAATTGCCCAAATTCCCCTTCCCCTTGTTATACTAACCCAAGTGCTAGTTCCCCTTATGGTTTTGACAGATCTTATGATGATAAAAAGAAAGAAAAAGCACCATATATAATAGTGTTGAAGAAATACTTCAACTTATCTTGGATTGGGTGGACATAACAGGGTATGATATATATCTCATCAATCTATACATGGGGGCATGTAATGAGGAAATCACAAAGATAGAAGACGCAGGTGTGGAGGATAATCTTTCAGATACCACGAGTGGTCCCATCCTTCATAATGAGATCAATGTTGATAAATCCTTGGTGATTTCCCAACTGACCAAACCAAACATGAGAGAAGATGCAGAAGTCAAGAAAATGGTGCTAGAGTCAAAATAAGAAACAAAGCCAATTTCTTATGACAACTCTAGTCTATTTTAGGGCAAAGATGCTATAAGGATGCAACTCCGGAACTAAGGGATAAACCTCATTCAAACCATGTTTCAACATTATACCTAGAGGATGTGATGAAAGTAAATGTATCTAAGTACATAGAGGATCACGGGGAGAAGAAAAACCACCCCTACATTTTGGAGTTTGATATTCCAAAAGAGCATATGAGAGCCCTCTACTTAAAGGCCAAGGAGAACAATATCTGATGTTCAACTAGTGGCCTATACCCACCTTTACCCAAGAAACCTAATTGAAAGTTTGATGTTAAGTTGGGAAAAAGGTTCAAATCCTCTGAGTGGAAACATAAATAAAGATTAAAGAAGTATAATACTAAGATGTTAAATCAAGCGCTTGATGGGAGGCAACCCATTGTTTTCATAAGTTGCATCTTTACTTTTGAATAAATCACAAAATTCTAATGTTTTGTAGGCACTTTGAGGCAGGTTAGAAGCCAAAAACAAAGGAAAACCAAGTTTGAAAATGTAGCAGCCATGCATAAAAACAAGGCAAAATAGAGAAGCAGATGGACTCAGATACTGCGATTATAGGCCACAAGCCGCGATCGTGACACCCGCGATGGCACCAATCAGGCCTCGATCATGCCTCCCTTCTAGCTTTCAACGTGGTTATCAATACAGTTTTAGGGAGCTCTTTAACCCTTCTTGTGCTTTTAAATTGTGTAGTGAGGTCACTACAAGTCTTATAGTTGGGGGTGTGGCCCTACCCTTATGTGTACATATTGGCTTACAATACTTGAATTTAGTTGACGCAAAGCATGGAAATTTTGTGAAGTAGATTGTTTTAATTATTAGCTTTTTATTTTTTCAATAATCATATTAGATGGGCCTTTTCCTATGATAGATTGAGTGACATCATTCTTAAGGGATTGCACTCATACCATTGGCTAAGTCTGAGTATCCATATGGTTGGTTTGCCTCTATAAAGCCAACACGTGAAACCAAGACTTGGATTATTGCCATGGTTAGCGAATTGTGCATGGCGCAAATGCAAAGAAAACACCCCCCTCAGTCCAAAAATTTTTGAAAATCAAAGGCATAGATGTGAGCAGCATTGTAACAATATTTTTTTCTCTTTTTGTGACTCAAAATTTTTGAATTGTGAAAATTGGTAGATACTCTATTTTTGTCTCTAGCGGGAGGGGTAATTGAGTGTCCTTGGTAAGTTCGCATGCCATGTGTGGTCAGTTAATTTGTCTATATCTTATGTATAACTTATGAAATCTATAACTTGCCCCATTAATCTTTCAAAGCTAATTGTCATTGTATTTGGTTGGGGAAATGATATTAGGCCATCTTTGTGACATTGGAAGTCCATATAGACTAAAAAACCTACCCATGCATAAATGTAATCCCTAGTTACCCATTTCGAGCTTAGGAGTTTTCTTTGGCAAACACATTACAAGACGTGACCCTTCTATTTTTCCTCTTTTGAACCCTACCCTCATTGAACTTAAGAATACAAATTAAGGCTAAAAGCCTAAGTTGGGGGTGGTGAAAGTTAATGAAAGGAAGTTTGGGGCCACAAAGTTGTTAGTGAAATGCCTAAGTGCCTAAGCATTGAAAATAAATGACTAGAAGAAGCAATGGTTTGACAAGGGAAAGAATTGCATAAAAATTGCAAGAAAAAAATAAAAGAAAATGGGTGAACAATGGAAGAAAAAAGTAGGCATATAAAAAGAGAGAAAACAAAGAGGAGTGGTCCAAAGTGAAAAAAGACGAATTAAATAGTGTGATGTAGATGTTCAAGGAAGGGTGTAGCCGTGTTGTTCTCAAATAATGTTCTACCCTAACCTGAACCTACGTTACAAGATCAAAAAGTCCTTTGAGATCTCCAACCATTTACTTTCTTTATAGCGTCGATTGAAAATAGGGGAAATCCTATGGTATGACACTTGTTAACATAGAGAGTTCCTTTGTGAGGGAGAGAGTTTTTGCACTTAAATTCCTTGTTTCATATGTAGTAGCTTTGTGTGTGGAATTTTCTTTCTTGTAAGGAGGCATGTAAGCAAGTTGAGGTGTGTGATTTTGTCATCTCCCAAAAAATGAGACAAAAGGAGTATAATGTAGTAGAGGTCAAAGAGGAGTCATTTCTTGAGTATTAGTGGTTGTTACATGGTTTCTCCCTAAAATCTAATGCATCTTTCAAATATTCTATTTTATAGAGGGGTGTAGTTGTAACCATTTCAACCATGTGCAAAGAGATTTTTAAGGTAGCAATCAAGTTTAAGTTATCATGATCATTGGGTAATAGAATGAAGGCATACATGTGAAATTGTCTCATAGAAAAGGGTGGTGTTGCTTGAGGAAAAGCAAAGTTTTAAGTTGGGGTTGTTGATGAGTGGTGATTTTACCACTCATTTGCACCAAAAATTTATGCACTGCCATGTTTTGTATTAGAAAATGAGACATCAACATGATTTAAATGCACTAATATCCAGATTTTGCAGGTATCTGGTTGAGAAGGTGAAATAATGTTGATTGAAGCTCAAGAAGGGATCAAATGAAAGGAAATGTAGTACAGCTAGAGACCTGAAGCATTTCAGCCTCAGTTATCATGACCGCAGTCCTTAAGCCACAGTCGCGGTCAGTCAAGATGGTCAGCATAATGTGATCGCAGAGCATAATTGAGGTCGTGTAGCCATGGTCGCGGTCAAACCTGTGAGATTGTGGTTCAGTGAGAATATGACCCAAGGTAGTTTTATTAAATTACATAGATGAATTCCAAACCATATATAGGTAAAAACCCTTTCTTCTTTGGATATTTCTTACCTCATAGACATTTTTAAATTCAATGCAAGAAAACCTAATTGGGAAAATGTGTAACTAATTATGGAAGCTTTATTTCTTAGTAATTTTGTAAAGAATGAATTCTTTGGATAATCTTTATGGTATCTCTCTCTTTACTTTCTTTATGAGTATCCAAGTAATTTAGTCTTAGGATTATGTTGAACTAAAGTGTAATTGTGTGTTCATGTTGTTGTGTTTGCATGAGTTTTAGTTGTTGAGTATGGATTCCACTATTATTTGAATTTATGAGTTGGAATTTATGGGTGAAACCCCAAATCTCCAAATGGGTTTATGTAACACCCCAAATTTGGTACTCGGAATGCTACACGGTGCTCATGACCCCGAAGGACCATAAGCTAACCCATGACTGATATTTGTACCTGTATACTGCATAATATACTGTATAATACGGAAACATGAACTGAAAGGCCATAAGGTTCAAAACTGTAACATAAGATCTAATAAATCATAACATATGGATGGGGTATAATATACCCAAAACAAGTGAAATAACTAACTGATCATGGCAGTCTGAAAAGCCTCTAACTGACTGAACTGTCTGGATAAGGAGTTGATGGGACATGTCCCTAACTAACTCAAACTAATAAATTAATTAATGATATAATAAAAGAATGATCATGTCCTCGAAAGATGGGGACGCACTGCTAACTCTGACTGCTGAGACTGGAATACTAATGATGCTCTGGAGATCGTGCTTCCGAACCTATGGTATAAGACACCATAGAATAAATGCATCAGTACTTTGAATGTACTGGTATGCATGTGAGGTAGGCTGAATGCATGGGGTTCATATGCATGAACAATACTAGGTAACTGACTATATGAACGTGAGAATACATGCATGAATACACACTAACTATATCTGATATCATGATAACATGAATTTACTAATAACTAACATGACTAATGACTAAGTTCTGATAACTGATATAACTGATAACATGAGTGATTGTATCTGACAGTCCTAAATCTGATGTAACTAGCTGAGCTCCTTACTGTTCTGAGTTGATTGTATCTGATAGTCCTGAACCTGAAAAACTATCTGAGTTCTTTTACTGATACTGATACTGAAACTGTGGGAATTAGTTATCTAGATGATATGCCCCAAATAACACATTATAGCTGAATTGGGGTCTAATTTATGCCCTGATTGGAAGAGTGTCAATACCGCGCCACTGGAAAGAACAATTTGTGAGTGACCCTCATATAACAGGTACCTCTAGTGCGAATAGTGGGAACCCTCATATGATAGGTTAAGACACTTCATCTACCCTTATATAGCAGGCTATGATGTCTCAACCTATGCTGGATACATAGTTCTGGAATGCAAGAATTGCTTCTAAGAATCACACCCTCATATAGTAGGTGAGTTCCTATCCTTGGGTTCACTCGAAGCTAATTTCTACTCCCATCTGAATAGACACTGAACATGATTAACTAAACTGACTGGACTGAGTTAACTAAGTTCCATTGACTGACGAACTATTACTGAGGTCTGATAACTGACTGAGATTTACTGAAGTTACTGAGTTTTCCTAAGTCATGAGGCTGACTGAATTCTACTAAACATGGCTTGACTGGGAGTATCTTGAGAACATGACATAGGCTCTAGGCATACAACTAAATTTTCGGGTACAAGTACCCCCAGGTCTTGATGGAAAGAAACTGACAAAGCATGACTTTCTTGAATACATGACCAACATCACAATCCCTAATTCATTTATTAAGGCATTTCATCAAACAATTGATATGCATAAACTTGTACATAAATGGGGATTTCATACTATCATACTAGTAGGGAACTTTTTCTTCACATAGACATTTAATCAAACACATGGTGAGCATGGTATATGTAGACAACATCACATAACAAGTAAACATCATAATTCAACTCTAATTTCACCATTCAAAGGTTTAATCATGGATTCATATGAAACTACACTTATAATAATCAATTCCACTTATGATTTATCACTAAACATGGAATAGAATTCAATTGGTCATTATCAACATGAACAAAACTAACCCAACATGAAATTCATAAAAAGTCTATACACTTGAACTTTGAAAAGAGATTCTTGGGCTTCATGGATGAAAGGAGTCCATGAATGAACACTATGCATACTTGGGTGAGTGATTTCTTGAAGATATGTGGAGGAAAACTTTAATTCTTGGTAAGCTCCTAAGGTTTCTTGTTCTTGGGGATTGATCCTTGAGAGAAACCCTATTTTATTGTTGTAGAAGAATAATGAACTTATGAGCTATGATTGAGTGTAGTTAGGGGTTAAATCAGGTGGAAAAAGACCCAAATAACCTTTTAAAAATGGCTTTAAAATAACTGAACGGGATGTGCGACAGCTCGTGCGATGGTCCGTCGCTGGCTCGATGGTCTGTCGTTTCGACCGTCGTAGGTAGAATAGGATAGGGACGCACTACCTAAGTAGCGACGGCTTAGGCGATGGTCCATCGCATGTTCGACTGTTCGTCAACCTATCCATTGCACCTTATCCAGAAGGTTGCCACACTGCCTTGGCTGTGATGGTCCGTCACTAAGTGGACGGTCTGTCAACTTGGCCGTTGCACCTGGGCGATTCTAACAGCTTTGTGTAAAACATCCATAACTTTTTACTCCGATACCGGATTTGGATGAAATTGTTATCGTTGGAAAGCTAATTCAATTTCACATTTGATAAAAAGTTAAAATATTAAAAATTCCACATGCACAAAAATGGATTCATCTTTCAAAGTAAATTTCTAACATTCTTGAGATGATTTCAAGCTAGGAAAAAGTATGGGGTATTACAATATCTCCCCTTGAGAACATTCATCTTTGAATGAGACTGAAAGAGAGGGGAGAAGATAAAATAATGTACATACTAAATATAAATAACTGGAACATAAATGACATGACTAATAACTGAACATATCATACTGGACATGTATATCTGATGCATGCATAACTGATTCATGAATGCATGACTTTTGTTCTGATGAACTAAGTTTCTCACAATGAGAATGCATGTCTGATACATAATTATTTAACTAAACTAATACATGAATGCATGATTGAATATGCAATGGTATTTGATACCAAATTTATAATGGGATTCTGAACATGAAAGGGATACCAAGCTTGTAACTAAAATCTATACATGAAACTGAAAAGCTTAAGGAGAACTGTTACCTTGATCTTGATCTGAGTTGGCGGTAAAGAGGTCAGGATACTTGGTATGCATGTCTGCTTCTGTTTCCCAAGTATCTCCCTCGACGGATTGATTTCACCAAAAAACTCTGACTAAAGGGACTTATTTGTTCCTCAGTCTACGAGTCTGATAGTCTAGGATTTCGACTGCAATCTCTTCATAAGAGAGGTTGTTCTGAACATCTATGCTCTAAATAGGGACTACAACTGGTGGATCACCTATGCACTTCTTGAGCAGAGATACATGGAAGACTGGATGAACTGAGGCTAGATTTGAAGGCAACTTGATCTCATAGGCTACCTCCCAAGACGACTGAGAATTTTGAAGGGACCGACATATCGGGGACTAAGTTTTCCCTTCTTGCCGAATCTCTTCACTCCCTTCATGGGAGAGATCTTTAGATAAACATAGTCACCAATCTCAAACTCAAGATCCTTTCTGCGAACATCTGTCGACTCTGAGCAGCTCGGAGTCTTTCTCTGATCAACTGGACTTTCTCTAAGGCATCGAATACCAAGTCAGGTCCTATAACCGAGGCCTTACTAACTTTGAACCAACCAACTGGATATCTGCATATCCTACCATAGATATCTTCGAATGGAACCATCCAAATACTGGAATGATAACTAATGTTGTAAGCAAACTTAATCAAAGGCAAGTGGTCATCCCAACTACCCTTGAAATCAATTGCACACGCCCTTAGAATATCTTTTAGGGTCTGAATGGTCCTTTCTAATTGACCATCTATCTGAGGATGAAAGGCTGTACTGAGATAAATTTGGGTAACAAGACCCTTTTGGAATGCTTTCTAGAAATGAGAGGTGAACTGAGTACCTCTATCTGAAATAATAGATAGCAGAACACCGTGCAATCTGACCAATTCTCTGATGTAGAGTTTGGTGTAATCCTCAGCTGAATAATAGGTATGTACTAGAAGAAAATGAGTTGATTTGGTCATCTTGTCTACAATAACCCAAACTGAATCATGTTGATGACGGGTACGAGGCAACCCATCATGAAGTCCATGTTCATAACTTCCCACTTCCTAGTAGGAATACTGAACTCCTAAATGGACCTACTAAGCTTCTGATGCTCTATCTTAACCTGTTGACATGTAGAGCACTTATCCATAAACTCTGCAACATCTCTCTTTATCCCACTCCACCAATAGATTTCCTGCAAGTCGTGGTGCATTTTTGTGGCCCCTAGATGAAGAGATTAGCATGCACCATGCACTTCTGCAAGAATTTGATGACTTAAGTCATCTACAACTAGAACATAAAGACGACCCTGACAACGCAGAACACCATTTCCCCCTTGGGAGAAAACTTCTACTTTTTTTATCCCTGACTGACTCTTTCAAGTTGACTAAAATGGGGTATTTATCTTTCTTTTCTTTCACCTCGGAAACTAGAGATGATTCCGAACTACTCTGAACCCATATGTCACCCTCTTCTATATCGACTAAGCGAACGCCCAGTCTGGCAAGCTGATAGATTTCCTAAGCTAACTTCTTCTTACTGTCCTCAACATGAGAAACACTACCCATTGACAGTCTATTGAGAGCGTTGTCCACAATGTTGGCCTTCCTTGGATGATAAAGGACACTCATGTTATAATATTTTAAGAGATCTAACCATCTTCACTGATGTAGATTGAGATCTTTTTGAAAAAATACATACTGAAGGCTCTTATGATCTATGAACACCTCAACATGAACACTGTATAAATAGTGCCTCTAAACCTTTAAGGAAAATACTACGGCTGCAAACTCAAGATCATGAGTAAGATAATTCTTCTCATGGGGTTTAAGTTGTCTGGAGGCGTAGGTTATGACCTTACCATGCTGCATGAGAACACAACCCAAACCTACTCTAGATACATCATAATACACTACGAACCCATCTGAACCCTCTAGAAGAGCTAGGACTGGAGATGAGGTAAGTCGAGTCTTCAACTCCTGAAAACTTTTCTCGCAAGGATCCGACCACTAAAATTTGACTTTATTCTGAGTCAATCTGGATATAGGGGATGCAATAGAAGAAAATCCCTCAACAAACCATTTGTAATAGCCAGCCAAACCCAAGAAACTCCTAATGTCTGATGGAGAGATAAGGTGAGGCCAGCTTCTTACTTCTTTGGTATTTTAAGGATCTACTCTAGTGCCCTCACCAAAAATCATATGACCAAGGAATACTACTGAATTTAGCCAAAACTCGCACTTACTAAATTTGGCGAACAACTGATGATCTTTAAGTGTCTGAAGTATGATTCTGAGATGGTCTGCATGATTATGTTCACTGCAAAAATAGACCAGAATATCATCTATGAAGACTATGACGAACATGTCTAAATACTACTTGAACACACGGTTCATCAAGTCCATGAAAGTTGTTGGGGCATTAGTAAGACTAAAGGACATGACTAGGAATTCAAAGTGACCATACCGAGTACGAAAGGCTATTTTTGAAATGTCACATTCTCTAACTCTAAGCTGATGGTAGCTCGATCTGAGGTCTATCTTAGAGAAATAGCTGGTACAATAAAATTGGTCAAACAAGTCATCAATTCTAGGGAGAGGATACTTGTTCTTGACTATGACTTTATTGAGCTGATGGTAATCAATACACATTCTGAGAGAATCGTCTTTCTTTCGCACGAATAAGACTGGTGCGCCCCACGGGGACACACTAGGTCTGATGAATCCCTTATCTAAGAGATTGTTTAACTGCTCTTTTAATTCTCTGAGTTCTATAGGTTTCATTCTTTATGGAGGAATAGATATAGGCTGAGTATATGGAAGAAGATCAATGTCGAAGTCTATTTTCCTTTCGGGAGGAATTCCTGGAAGATCTTCGGGAAAGACATCTGAATATTCACTTACTACTGAGACTGATTCAAGACAGGGAGTTTTGGAACTTGTTTCCTTAACTCAAACAAAATGATAGACACATCCCTTAGATATCATTTTCCTTGCCCGAAGGTAGAAAACAAGCTTACCTCTGAAAGATGAAGTACTACCCTTCCACTTAAGGAAGGGTTCATTCGGAAACTAGAACTGGACTATTCTATTTCTGCAGTCGACTGTGGCATAGCAGGAATAAAACCAATCCATGCTGAGAATGACATCAAAATTAGTCATCTCTAATTTGAGTAAGTCTACTGAAGTGACTCTTTGAAATATCATAACTGGGCAGTTCCTATATACCTGCCGGGATATGATGGTTTTACTTACTAGGGTAGAGACTGAAAAGGGCTCTACTAGTATTTCAGGGCTGATTCCGAAATTGCCTGCTATATAGAGAGTAATAAAAGACAAAGAAGCTCCTGGATCTAGCAAAGCATAAACATGCACATGATAGATCTGTAATGTACCAGTAACCATATCAGGAGAATTTTCCTGATTTTTTTGGGACTGAAGAGCATAAATTTTATTTGGGTGCTGCCCTCTAGTAGCTGTGGAGGTAGCACCCTACTGGTTTGGGCAACCAGACTGAGCTGGGGAATGGTTCTGCTGACCCTGAGGACCTGGTTGAGGACAGTCTCTGACTCTGTGGCTTGGCTTGCTACATCTAAAACAAATACCATTATCATCTCTACATATACCCTAATAGTGCTTGCCATAAGTTTGGCAAAGAGGATAGGTGCGGGCACTGCTAACACTGCCCTGAGACTTAGAGCCTATTTCTCTATCTTTGTTACTATCCCTAAACTTAGGAGCTAGAGCACTAGCTAAAGAAAGAGCTGGAACTGATGACTTAGGACAAAACTAAAAACGGTTTCCTCCTTCTGATTTGGGCTGAACAAAGTTGAAACTACCTGTCCTTGCTCACTTATTCTGCTTCTTCCTCATCTTAATATTTTGATGTTCTATCTACTGAGCATGATTCATAAGGCTGGCTAAAGTTATGTCACTATTCAATATCAAAGATCTATACTCGTTGACCACAATGCCATTCACCCCAGAAACAAACTTACTTATCTTGGCCCTGCTGTCTACAACCACATGAGGGGCATATCTAGCTAATTGACTAAACTTAAAAGAATACTCTTTCACCGTTATGTTACACTGCCTGAGGTTGATGAATTATAACACCTTAGCCTCTCTCAGCCCTTGGGGAAAGAATCTATCAAAAAATACGGTGACAAAATCCTCCCACTCAATAGTCCCTGTATCATCTGTCCTTTCTGACTTCCACTGCTTATACCAAGTGTGAGAAACATCCTGCAACTGATATGCATCTAGCTCAGCACTATCACTAGGATTAACCCCCATAATGTCTGTAACCTTCTTAACCAGATCGATGAATTCCTGATGGTCCTCATCTGACTTAGACCCGAGAAAAGATAGAGGATTCATTCAGGTGGAAGGATTCATTTAGGTGAAGTCCCGAATCCTGGCTGTAGCTGAATTTACCACTGGGTTGGCTGGAATGATAGCTGGTCGTTCATTCTGAGCAGCAACTGACTGAGCAAGAGTAGTGAATGCAGCTCTGAACTCTGCATGAGAAATATGTTCGCCCAAAGGTACTTCAGGCTGAGGGGTTGACTGATTCCCATTTCTTCTTTTTGGAGGCATATTCTATATAAGAAAGGGAGAAATGGATTAGACTTGAGATTATGCTCACTAGTACGACATGAATACAGAAAGAAGGGAAACTATTCCTAAAACATCTTATAGGCTCCTGCACATAAATATGGTGCACAACACACCCATGTACAACACTATACTAGATGTGGCTTTTAGACTTCCTAGGACTCTATTGAACTTTTCTTTGATACCAAATTTGTAACGCCCCGAATCTGGTACCCGAAATGCTACCCGGTGCTCATGACCTCAAAGGACCACAAGCTAACCCATGATTGATATCTGTACCTGTATACTGCATAATATACTATATAATGCAGAAACATAAACTGAAAGGCTATAAGGTTCAAAACTGTAACATAAGATATGATAAATCATAATATATGGATGAGGTATAATATACCTAAAACAACTTAAATAACTAACTGATCATGGTAGTCTGAAAAGCCTTTTACTGACTGAACTGTCTGGATAAGGAGTTTATGGGACATGTCCCCAACTAACTCCAACTAATAAATTATTTAATGAGATAATAAAAGAATGATTATGTCCTCGAAGGAAGAGGACTCACTGCTAACTCTGTCTACTGAAACTGGAATGCAACTGAGGATATGGAGCTCATGATTCTGAACCTATGGTATAAAACACCATAGCGCAAATGTGTTAGTACTTTGAATGTACTGGTATACATGTGAGGTAGGATGAATGCATGCGGTACATATGCATGAACAATACTATGTAACTGACTATATGAACGCGAGAATACATGCATGAATACACAGTAACTATATTTGAGATCGTGATAACATGAATTTACTGATAACTAACATGACTAATGACTAAATTCTGATAACTGATATAACTGTTAACATGATTGATTGTATCTAACAGTCTAGAATCTGATGGAACTAGCTGAGCTCTTTACTATTCTGGGTTGACTGAATCTGACAGTCCTGAACCCAAAGAACTATCTGAGTTCTTTTACTGATACTGATACTGAAACTGTGGGAAGTAGTTATCTAACTGACATACCCCAAATAACATATTATATCTAAATTGGGGTCCAATCTATGCCCTGATTGGAAGGGTGTCAATACCGCGCCACTGGTAAGGACAATCTGTGAGTGACCCTCATATAATAGGTAACTCTAGTGAGAACAGTGGGAACCCTCATATGATAGGTTAATCCACCTCATCTACCCTTATATAGAAGGCTATGATGTCTCAACCTATGCTGGCTATATAGTTCTAGAATGAAAGGATTGCTTCTAAGAATCACACCCTCATAAAATAGGTGAGTTCCCATCCTTGGGTTCACTTGGTGCTAATTTCTACTCCCATATGAATAGACACTGAACATGACTAACTTAACTGACTGGACTGAGTTAACTGAGTTTCGTTGACTTATGGAATATTACTAAAGTCTGATAACTGACTGAGATTTACTGAAGTTACTGAGTTTTCCTAAGTCATGAGACTGACCGAATTCTACTAAACATGGCTTGACTGAGAGTATCTTGAGAACATGACATAGGATCTAGGTATACATCTAAATTGTAAGGTACAAGAACCCCCAGGACTCAATAGAAAGAAACTGACAATGCATGACTTTCGTGAATATATGACCAATATCACAATCCCTAATTCATTTATTAAGGCATTTCATCAAATAATTGATATGCATAAACTTGTACATAAATGGGGATTTCATACTATCATACTAGTAGGGAACTTTTTCTTCACACATGCATTTAATCAAACACATGGTGAGCATGATATATGTAGACAACATCACACAACAAGTAAACATTATGATTCAACTCTAATTTCATCATTCAAAGGTTTAATCATGGATTCACATAAAACTACACCTATAATAATCAATTCCACTTGTGATTTATCACTAAACATGGAATAGAATTCAATTGGTCATTATCAACATGAACAAAACAAACCCAACATGAAATTCATAAACAATCCATACACTTGAACTTTGAAAAGAGATTCTTGGGCTTCATGGACGAAAGGAGTCCATGAATGAACACTGTGCATACCTATGTGAGTGATTTCTTAAATATTTATGGAGAAAAACTTGAATTCTTGGCTTGGAATTAACCAACTAGGGTTTCTTGTTCTTGGGGATTGATCCTTGAGAGAAACCCTATTTTGTTATTGTTGAATAATAATGAACTTATGAGCTATGGTCAGGTGTAATTAGGGGTTAAAACAGGTGGAAAAATACCCAAATACCCTTTTAAAAATTGATTTAAAATAATTAAATGGGATGTGTGATGGCTCGTGCGATGGTCCATCGCTGGCTCGACGGTCCGTCGTTTCGACCGTCGTAGGTGGACCAGGATAGGGACTCACTACCTAAGTAGAAACTGCTTGGGCGACGGTCCATCGCAAGTTCAATGGTTCGTCAACCTATCCATCGCACCTTATCCAGATGATTGCCTTACTTCCTTGGCTGCGACGGTCCGTCAACCTGGCCATCGCACTTGGGCAATTCTGACAGCTTAGAGTAAAACATCCATAACTTTTTACTCCAATACCGAATTTGGATGAAATTAGTATCGTTGTAAAGATCATTCAATTTTCCACATGATAAAAATTGAAAATCTTAAAATTCCACGTGCACAAAAATAGATTCATCTTTCAAAGTAAATTTCTAACATTCTTGAGATGATTTCAAGCTAGGAAAAGTATGGGGTCTTACAGTTTGATAGGTGAAAACCCCAAACTCTAGAAACCCTTCATTATCCTTGAAAAGGGGATAAAGTAAACATATGGTAACTCATACCATCCTTGAAAGAGGGTTATAAAGAGACAAGGAAATGGTGGACAATTAAGCCTATGGTTTACTACCTTTTTCAATCCTAGAAATAAGTGTTATTGGAGTGTAAATCATGTCAAGTGCATCATCCTAGAAATAGGGATGCTTGATTAAGGTTTTGGGTGATTACGAATTGCACAATTGTTAGGTGCTCGAAAGAGCCAACGGGTGAAATTGTTGTATTTTATTAAAAGATTGACCACAATGACTTTTGACCTAGCCTATCCATTATTTAACAACTAAGATTCATGTTAAACCATCATCTACCCATACACTTTAACTTTAGATAGACATAATCCCAAGATCTCCTTAAATCTTGATTTTAAATAAAAAAAGTATCAAATACGTGCATTGTTAATAAAAAATTGTTATAATTAAATTCCTCGATTTTATTTTACATGTCGTGTTTATATAATTCTGGGTAACCTTTTAGTAATTAGAGCACCCATAGGACTTGAAATTTATAATTCGCTCCTTGTGAATTCGACCCCAACTCTAGTTGGGTTATTGACAACGACCACCTCACCCCTCAAACATGGGAGTGAGTTGAGTGTTATCACCTACCCTGAGAACTACTACCTCTAAATCGTTACCCAATATGAATCTCACTAAAACTACCTTGATAACCCAGTCTCTTATCGCTACCTTCTTGGTCCTCGCGATGTATATCTACCATTATTTGAGCATAATTAGAAAACTCAATGAATGATCTACCAGTAGCAACCAAATTATGTGTAGCCATACAAAGAGAAAGTCTTAATCCCCAAACAAAATACTAAACTTGCTCATACTCGGTCAGTAAGATAGAAGTATTATGCCAAGCCGACTCATGAAACTAAGACTCATACTATAAAATAATGATGGAATACAATCTCTAGAACTGGTCTCTTAAACAATTTCTAAGGCTACAAGGAATATATTTCTCCAAGAAAAACTCAAAGATTGAGTCCATGTCAAAGGGGGAGATCCAGTTGGCCAGAAATTAAGACAACCTCTCCACCCATGTCAAACCACCAAATCTAACTAAAAAGTAGTGTAATCCATACCATGAGTCTCAACTAAGCCCAAATTGTTGAGCCTATCCTCACAAGCAACCTAGAACTCATAAGAATTCTCGTCCAATGTCCTATAAGATTTAAGCGAAGTTAATCTTAAGAATCTACCCAATATCTTTTGCTCATCTATAGACATAGCAGGTTGGACGACTACCGACTACATAACTAGCATCATTGGATAAATCTAAACTTTAGGAGTCGTAGCTACAAGCTACACTCCTACCTCAATACCGATCTATTTTGTGACTGAACATCATCAGATTGTTGAAACACCCTGGGTTCTATTCTTTTTAAAATTTCCTAGGTTTTGAATCTCCTTTGAAAATACGACTCACCATACGAGCCGTATGGTGAGGGTACGAGTCAGGTGACCCATCTCGTATAATGTCAGTGTTTCGTGGGTCAATTTTTTATGTGGTTATGGTTTAGTGGATATTAATCGTATGGTTGGTGATGGGTTAGTTAGTTGATCCTTCACTTAAATCTGAAATTTAGTAAATTAACTTGAATCTGAGTACAAGTGGCTCACCATGAGTTGTGAGGATAGGGTACGAGTGGTATATCCCAGCTCATATGTTGGACAGTATCCAACCCCTCTTGATTCAATTATTCTATGGGTTAAGGGTACTTGTTGTATGCTTGGGTATGATTTGGTCTTTATGGTCGTATATTGGATAGTGTTGGGGTCCAAATGGCTTCCTAGGGTACAAGTGATGGGTACCACTCGTATGTTATGGTATGGTTTGGGTGGGGTAGTCGTACCCACCTGTGGAAATTCTTTTACAACTTAAGATGGGGGTATTCTAGATATTTCCCCTTATAATCCATCATGAACCTGTGACCTAAAACACTATTGGGACTTTATTTACCCTATTATTCTAATATTAAACACTCAAAAACTCTCTCAAATCTCTCTCAAGTTCTTGGGTTAAGCAAAGGCTAGGGTTTCCTTCAAGGTGGTTAATTAAAGCTCTAAAGGCTGATTTCTCTCCGTCTTCTTCGTAATTTAAGGCATATTACTCCTCCCTCATTGGTAATTCAATTAAAGGCATATTTTATGAATGGTTTTCATGGCATAATTGTGATATGGTTTTGGGTTTTGAATTATATGTTGTGGGTTTTGGTTATTAATGGTTGATATATGTTTTCCCATATTTTTACTTATGGTTTTCATATTATAATGGTGGTTTGAACATGTGGTTGCATGGGAATGGTCAATTGGTACTTGGTCTGGTTTTGGAAACTATATATCCTCAGCATATTTGTTAAAATGCCTATGAGAATGTTTTTATTACATAGTTGAACTTTCATTGAAAACCTTGCATGGTATAATATGGTAATGGAACTTAAATGGTTAAATAATTTGAATAGATAAATGGTAAGGACTTGGTGTCCACGACTTTAATTTCAAACCTTGTGGGGTACACGGGAATCCCCCAAGTGAATCTAATAATGAAACCTACGGGGTACATGGGAATCCCTAAGTATTGGCTGAGGACATTGCTTGCAAGATATAGCCGGTTTAACGATATCACTTCTTATAGCCTTGGTTAATAATACATAGAATTGGTGGTTTGGTTGTATGCTAATGGTTTTAATTGGGCAATAATGGTGGGTTGTGATAGCTAACTGTGAAGGTTTAAGTCCAATTTACGGATATTGAAAACTTATGTTTGTCGACATGAGGATTGGTCATGGAGACCATATACTTGTGGGATTCATGTGAATCCCCTAAGTCATACTTATTTATATGTATCATGGAGGGTGAAGGGTACACGAGAATCTCTTGCCCCTATGATATCTCTGGTACGTGCGGCTATATGCACTGGGGCCCGTTAAAGGGGTAACAGTGGACACATATATCCCGTAGGTGGTTCTAGGATGGTTAAACTACACAAAGCCAGGTTAACTATTTTAAATGCATGCTAACCCGGTTCCCTTCCCGGCCTGGATTATATATATATATATATATGGATGTGAATGCATATGGTTATTTACTAGGTTTTAAATATTGGCATTATTTTACCCTTATCCAGAGTGCATGCTAGCTTTTACTCGCTAACCTATATTCGGGCGTTGTATCCCTACGTGAGGCAGGAACCGTCCACACTACTCCTTCTGCTCAGTGGTCAAATTTGGGAACCTCTTAGAGTTGGATTAAAGTGGTAATTTTCCATACTCTTGAAGGCTCCATTTCATATTATGGTCTTGTCTCCATACTTTGGTTATTTCTTAGACTTTTGTTTTGGCTATGGTTGGGAGTATGTCCTGACTGGATTTATGATTCTGTGTCGACCTTGGCATGAGTATTTGTATTATGGCTGATACCGGTTGACTATATTTGATTTATGATTGTTCCATTTTGTTATGTTGTATATATATATGTTCGGAATTCATCTAACTTTTGGTGTAGGGCAGTTATGGATGGGTATTGAGGGTAGTATTCGGTCCTGATTGGGCTTG
This sequence comes from Capsicum pubescens, assembly GCA_030864215.1. NCBI lineage: Eukaryota > Viridiplantae > Streptophyta > Magnoliopsida > Solanales > Solanaceae > Capsicum > Capsicum pubescens. Next base: position 149,559,140 of record CM061547.1, read on the forward strand.
AGGCACCCAACATGACTAGGCCCTGACTCGGGTCATGCCAGATTTGTATCAGATCCCTAGGTTCACTGTTAATTGGGAGTCCACAAAGCCGTGTTGAGTAGAGTCTCTTTTAAGGGTGTGTAACGTGCCACACACATAAGAGAGAGGCTACAAGGCATTTAGGAATGCTTCTCTTTCTTGTGTTCTATTTTCAAGCTTTGGAGTCTAAGTCCTGGAATCTTCTCTAATTCTCATTTGTTTGCTTTTCAGATCATACCTCGATGATCTGAAGCTCACGGAAACTCTTCTGTCTTAACTGAGGACAATGTTGATAGAACACGCTCTACTCATGGGATCCATATTCATTCTAGGGGTCCAGTTCCTAATTATTCTATAATTCCATCGGTTTTCTCTAGTCCCCTTGAGGCTGATGTGAAGAATGCTGAGTTTCGTCAGTCGATTCATATGATTTCTCATTCGGTAGCTTCTCAAGCTAAGCAAGGTTCATCTGCTACTCCATATTCTGAGGCCATAATGTTGGCCTATTCATGAGGATGAATCGACCGACCTTTACTAGTGTTAAGGTAGAGGAGGATCCTCAGGGTTTTCTGGATGAGATAGAAAAGATTTTCCGTGTTATGCATGACATGAACGTGGAAGAGGTGGAGTTTGCGGCCTACCAACTGAAAGATATGGCGTACCAATGGTACTAGGAATGGGATCAGGCAAGGGGTGACACTGATGAGTCATCACTGTGGGAGGATTTCTCTATTGTATTTCTGGACCGCTTCTTTCCTTGGGAGTTGAGGGAAGCGAAAGAGAAGGAGTTTGTTAATCTGAAACAAGGAAAGATGTTGGTCAAGTATTATGCCTTGAAGTTTCACTAGTTGTCTCGGTATGCTCCACAAATGGTGTCTGATATGAGGGCCTAGTTGAGGAAGTTTGTGCCAGGACGGTCTCGTGAGTTGATCCTTGAAAGTAAGGCTACCTTGCTGGTCAAGGACATGAATATCTCTAGATTGGTTGACACGACCCACCCTGGGGCTTTGTTGTAATGGGTATCCCAAGTCCAACCGGGACCGGAAATCACCCCTGTTACCCAACCCAACCTCCAGCCACTACCCTGAGTTGGCTGAATTTCAAGCATGTAACAAGATAGTGTAACAACTCACACAAAGACTCAAGAAATAAATAACAACTGTAACTGATCCAACCGAGTCCAACCATCCCATAACAAAAATCCAACCATACATTACCATACCAAAACACGAGCTATAAACCAAGCCATAACCAAGGATATTCCTAGACATAATATAATTAAGACCAAAATGAAATATGATGGAACAGTGAGAAATTATGTTCGATGATGCCAACCTTCCATCTTATTCCAATGCCAAGGCAAACACCAATACCGATCTCGCCCATTGCATCCTATAGAAGTACCACAAAGCCTCTAACCAAAATAGTAATGAAATCCAGTTGGGACATGCCCCCAACTATAGAAGTACAGGTCAGGTGACCTATCTTGTATGATGTCCAGTGTTTGATGGGTGAATTTATGGTGTGATTACGATTTGGTAGGTATGGGTAGTATGGTTGGTGACGGGTTGGTTGGTTGATCCTTTACTTAATATGAAATTTGGTAACTTAACTTGGATCTGAGTACGAGTGGCTTACCCTGAGTCATGGGGATAGTGTACGAGTGGTATAGTCCAACTCATATGTTGGACAATGTCCAACCCCTCTTGATTCAGTTATGGGTATGGGTTAAGGGTACTTGTCGTATGTTTGGGTACGAGTTTGTCTTGGTGGTCGTATGTTGGACAATGTTGGGGTCCAAGTAGATGCCTAGGGTATGAGTGATGCCTACAACTTCTATGTTAGGGTATGGTTTGGATGGAGTAGTCGTACCCACCTGCGGGAATTCTTTTACAATTTAAGATGGGGGTATTCTAGACATTTCCACTCTTAACCCATCATGTCCACCATGACCTAAAACACTATTGGGATTTCATTTACCATATTATTCTAATCTTAAACACTCAAGAACTCTCTCAAATCTCTCTCAAGATCTTGGGTTAAGCAAAGGCTAGGGTTTCCTTCAAGGTCGTCAATTAAGGCTCTAAAGAGTGATTTCTCTCCGTCTTCTTCGTAATCCAAGGCATGTTACTCCTCCTTCATTGTTAATTCAATTAAAGGCATTTTTTATGAAATGTCTTCATGGCATAATTGTGATATGGTTTTGGGTTTTGAATTATATATTGTATATTATAATAGTTGTTTGAACATGTGGTTGCATGGGAATGGTCAATTAGTACTTGGTTTGATTTTGGAAATTATATGTCCTCAACATGTTTTTTAAAATGCCTATGAGAATGCATTTACTACATAGTTGGACTTTCATTGAAAACCTTGCATGGTATACTATGGTAATGGAACCTAAATTGGTTAAACGGTTTTAATGGATAAATGGTAAGACCTTGGTGGCCACATCTTTGATTTAAAACCTTGTGGGTTACACGGGAATCCCCTAATTGAATCTAATAATGGAACCTACGGGGTACATGGGAATCCTATAAGTGTTGGCTAAGGACATTGCTTGCAAGCTATAGTTGGTATGACGTACTACTTTTTATAGCCTTGGTTAATAATATATGGAATTAGTGGTTTGGTTGTGTGCTAATGGTTTTAATTGGGAAATAATAGCGGGTTGTGATAGCCAACCGTGAAGGTGTGAGTCAAATGGAAGGACACTGGAAACTCATATTTGCCGACATGAGGATTGGCCATGGCGACCATATACTTATGGGGTACACGGTAATCCCCTAAGTTATACTTGTATATATGTATCAGGGAGGGTGAAGAGTACACAGTAATCCCCTGCCCCTATGATATCTCTGGTACGTGTGGTTATATGCAATGGGGCCCATTCAGGGGGTAACACTGGACCTATATAGCCCGTGGGTAGTTCTAGGATGGTTAAGCTACACAAACCCTGGATAACATTTTTAAATGCATGCAAAACCCAGATACCTTCCCGGCATGGATTATATATCTATATATATGTATGGATGTGAATGCATATGGTTATTTACTTTATTTTAAATATTGGCAGTATTTTACCCTTATCCTAAGTGCATGCTAGTGTTTACCCGCTAACTCATCTTCGAGCGTTGTATCCCCACACAATGCAGGAACAGGCCATACTACTTCAGCTCAGTGATCGAATTCAGGAACAGCTTAGAGTTGGATTTAAGTGGAGAGCTTTCATACTCTGGAAGGCTATATTTCATGTTATGGTCTTGTATTCATACTTTGGTTATTTCATAGACTTTGGTTTTTGCTATGGGCAGGGGCATGTCCCGATTGGATACTATTTTACTATCGGATAGAGGCTTTGTGAGACAACTATGGGTTGGTATGGGCAGTGTTGGCATTGGTGTCAGCCTTGGCATTGGTATTGGTATTATAGCTGATATCGACGGACAATAATTGATTTATGATTATTCCAATTTGTTATGTTATATATATGTTCAGAATTTATCCGACTTAAGGTGTAGGGAAGTTATGGTTGGGTATTAGGGGTGGTCTCCGGTCCTGGTTGGGCTTGAGGTACCCACATGACTAGGCCCTGGTTTGGGTCATGTCAATATTGTACCACCAAATAAACTCAAGATCTGAACTAATGAATCCCTAAGCAATGACGAAGAAATAAACCCCGGTGGAGCTTAGGCTGGCCCCTGTCCCACCATTGTCTCTGGTGGAGGAATCTCTTGCTTGAGAGTAGGAATAGGGTCTGGTGAAGGCTCCGTATAGTGATCTCTAGCAGGAACTGCATCTGTTGATTGTCCTTGACCTCGGGCCCATCTAGGTACCCTGATAGGATTCTTAGATGCAGATTTGGGGTCCTCATCTTTAGTAGCAGTAGCACGCATCCTAGCCATCTACGAAAGAGTGAAACCAAATGAATCTTAGAAACCAATATAAGCTCTTAGAACAAAAGGAATAAAGAAAGTGAAGATCTCTTATGAATTTCCTATAGCCTCCCAAAGATAAGAAATAGATGTCACTGTTTGCAGGACTCTACTAGACACTTGTTCTTGTACCAATAATACTTGTAAACCTAGCGCTCTGATACCAATTTATTTCGATCAAATTTCACGAGTCATGACGGAACCTACTTTACCCCAAAAGTAGGTAAACCAAATTGTAGCCCAGAGTTTAAGTAATCGGCTAGTTGGTAGAAAATCGCATAATGCTAGAAATATACAAATAAAATAAATTCAAGCAATAGACATAAGGATAATAGTATCAAGATGGAAAATAAATAAAAGATGAGTAACAACATCCCATGACCTAGTAGAGTCGATATAAAAACCACTAATCCAAAAGGATACGAGTACTATCATAGTCACATATACATCAGTTTGGAAATTATAAAGACTATTCAAAATACAAAGATGGAGAAAAGGTAAACTCTGAATCTGAGAACTTACCCTATCTCCGAACACTGACTAGCATTATCACAACTTCAATAGCGACAACTAGTACTTGGATCTACACCAAAAAGGTACAGAAGTGTAGTATGAGTATCAAAGCCACAGGTACTCGGTAGCCATCATCGGCCGACTAAGACAAATCATAATATAAATAAAATAAAATATGAGATAAATAAGATAAGTCGAGGATAGGGGGTAAACCTGGAATAATGCTCCAAACACTGAAAGTAAATAACTAGAATGACATTATTAAAGAAAAACATAACTATACTAGCCCTCATAAGCCAAAAGGTGCAAATGAAGTAAATAACCTAACGGGTCCCCATAAGCCCGAAGGGTGCATTAAAGAGAAGTAATAACCATAATGATGTTAATTAACCATGTCTCGAGATCATAACTATCAATTATTCCAAACCATGATACACAATCGTAATAATAATCTCATAATGTTGAACTTAAACTGGAACTAGTATCTCATATGCGGGACTTGAACTAGAACTAATATCGTCAATAATGTCGAAATTGAATCGGTCTTAGTGTTATAAATTGTCAGACTTAAACTGAAACTCATATTATTAATAAGCAGAAATTTAACTGATCTCATTATTTCCCATCGTCGATCTAAAATGGACCATCGTATGTCAAAACAACCTCCCCAAATAAGAAAGTAAATAAGATAATTAATAACGCTCAACTTACACGTCAATTTAGTGCAAGGCGTCCATCATCAATATATTTATCCAACTTTTGGAATCGGGGTCGAATCCACAGGGAACAATGTGAGTGGCAATTAAACTAGTTTGAAACTATAGCTACAAGATAGATTCAAACAGATGATACGAAAATATAAAATGGGGGTATTGGAGATTAGCAAATAATTATTGGTCGCTTTAGTTTCAGTGTTTGTAATCAAGAGATTATGGAAAACCAGAATTATGGTCACTATGGGTTTTGGTACTTGACAGATGCTAATAGTGATCAAGATTCTCATGATAGGTAGGAACAATAGATTTTCTTTATCGAAGTTATGCCTAAATGTCTCTCGACCTACTTAAGCATTTAATTACCTAATCCTCTCATACTTAGGGAATTTATATTCACTGACCAGACTTCACCTCAGTTTAACTAACCTTGTTACAGCGTCAATTATTAAACGAAAGGTTGGTAGCTTCCAATTCCCTGTCAATAATTCACTTCCTACTATAGTTGATTTCTTATCTCAATCAAATCAAAGCAGGTGCTATCTATCGTTCGCAACCAATAGACAATAATTAAAACCTCAAATTTATCAAGGGGTCTTATTACCTTTAGAATCTTAAACACTTAGCAACTTACCAAGACCTAACCCATAGATTCTATAATTCGAGTTAAAAGGATTTAGCCACTCATAATGTAATAATCGATACAACAAGTTGAATTCATAATTTGAAAAATGAACTTACAGTAAAATGAATAGCAACGAGTGTTTCTCAGATTAGATCAAAGTAGAAATCCCAAAATATTGACGATAATCTCTTCAAAGTTAATTGTTTTGTTCAAGCCAAGAAACTAGAAAGAAAGTAACAAAATACGTGCGTTCCAAAATAGGTTCAGAAGAATAATCATCATCCTTAGAAAACCCTAAACTATGCTTTAAATACTACAGCCTAATTATGGAAACAAAATCACAGAGTGCAGTGTTTTTCTCGGATTAGGTGACGACATGCGTGACGCCTTATCAGGAGGCTGACAACTTATCACGAATGTCATCAGCTCCTCTTTAATTTTGACAATTTCTGCATAATGCTGATGATGAATCCTGATGGATTATCAAAATTGTGATAACATATTTGACAATGTCGTCACTTCTCCACCTCAGATCCCATGTTCTTTCTAAGGCTGACGGCGACTCTGACGGCTGATCACAAGGCTGACGGCTTATCACATGTCATCATCACTTCTTGCAGCTGAATCCCATTCTCTGTTTAAGGCTAATGATGAAGCTGATAACCTATCAGAGTGTTGGCGACTTATCAGGAATGTCGTGAGCCATACTTCTCTTCTATTTGCTTCAAATTTTAACTCTTTTACTTCCATCATTGTTGGTTCTCTTGCATCTTGACTTCCACTGCAAAATCAAAGATAAAACAATCAAAAACGACAAAAGTTTCTTAAGACTTTGCAATTATTCTCAGTTAAAAGCCTCAAATGTGTTAGCATATGCTCACACATCAACACCCTCAACTTAAAACAATTGCTTGTCCTCAAGCAACTAAAACACAACCAAGAGGATACAAAGTACATTTGGCAGTCAATCATCTATATTAACTCAAAACCATCTTTACCTTATCCAAGGTCAATTAATTCTAATTCAACTGTGTATGCTACTGTAGAACGACAATGGGACACACAGGAATCAAGATATGGCATCAATTCAGCAACAACAACCATGCATGTATCAAGCTTACACTATCCAAACAAGTTAGCAACTAGCAACGTAACTAGTATGCCCTCACTACAAAAAAGTCCCACTTGACTTATATCAGACATTACATATGTAACCATGGGGACAATCACCAGACACTCACTCTCAGAAAGAAGTTCCAGTCAATGTATGCCAAATATCATAAGCTTGCCCTTATTTTCACTACCGAAGCTTTCAGAAAGTCAAGTTAGGATCACTATAGGACTTTTCTTCATCTTGTAATGTAGGCTTGGGGCTGGTATGATACACAAGGATATTTAAAGTAACTAATCCTCCTTGGCACTACACTATTTTTGGTGTCTCACTTATCAACCTTTACCTTATTTCTCCCTTTCTTGATTAAGCAAATTCAGGATGGGTGTGGTTATTTTGACAATTGTTTCTTCTTTTTCACCACTTTTCTTTTCTTATTCTTTTTCCACCGCACCCATCTTTTTATTCTTTTCTTTTATTCTACCTTTCTTCATACTCATTTTACATCATGCACCCCTATGGTATCCACTCTCAACTTAGGCTATTTGCCTAAGTCAAAGTGCACAATGTCCAAGGAGGACCAGGGCCAAAACAGGTTCATTGTGATACAAATAGGAAGGTGATAGGTATAATAAAAAGAATAGGAATTCAGGCTCAAAATCAGGATCAAGGGATATTATTTACACATGGAAGGTCATTTAGGCTAAAAGTGGATTAATATCAACAATGGCCTATGATTCTTTCCTAACCGCTATCCTACAACCAAGGCAAGACCAACCGGGTAAGTTCTGGATTTAACATACAACGGGAACTAGGTAGAATCTCACACACACATGGCACAAAGGTACATCACAAGCTACTACCCATTCGGTTCATGCAATTGCTTAGCAATGGTTATCATGTCACTAGTACTAATTCCATAACAAGATGCACAGTGGTCACACATAAATACATATCACACAATTATAAAACAGACTATTGGAGCGGTGTTCAAAAATCAACAAAAATATGTTAACTGCCTAAGGTACTTGTATTTCTCCTAGTCAACTACAATAGTTTACAACAAATCACAATACGCCAAAATATGTCGGCTCTACTAGGAACAAGACTCCGGGGAAAAGAGGCACGACAACGAAAACCCCAAGAGGACATAAACACCCATAAGTAGTCCCACTCTCAACTTAAAATCATGCAATGTCCCCAATACGTCAAACCAAAACAAGAGAGTTAGAAACATACCTGTGGCACCATGGGGGCAAAGATCTAATGTCAATCACATAATATGAATACAAACAACAAAATATCTTGGGTTGTCTCCCAAGCAGCGCCTGATTTAATGTCACGGCACAACCAGGTTATCTTGACTACTCAGAATTTATCAAGATACCTTTAAAGTACTTCATCCTTTATCCCTCCACTTAGATGATTTAAATCGTCAGCCCATCTTTCGATCTTTACATCTTTTAGGTGCGTTGGTCAAATGTGAGAGCATGATAAGGAAAGTTCTATCACGCAACTTCGAAGACTTGAACCGTTTGCCCAATTTTGCATGGAACTTTTGTATGGGCTCATTTGGCAACGATGAGAATCTTAAAAAGTCACTAAATGGACATCGACCTTTAAGCTTCTTAGCCTTCAAGATTGGGGTTGTATTATACCCTTTCGGAAAGACAAACTCCAAAATATAGGAATTTTTCTCCTCATTTTCAAAATTCACCATTTGCTTGGGTGATTCGACTTTCATCACATCCACCATGAAAAATGTTGAAAAGTGATTCGAGTGTGGTTTTCTCCCTAATTTTAGAGTTTCATCCTTCTCGACCTGTTTACCTCGAATTGGGATAGAGTATTTATAAGAGAGTGGCTTGGTTTCTTCTTTTACCTCTAGAACCATTTCTTCAATCTTGGTATCATCTCTCATGGTTGGTTTGGTTGGTTGGGAAATTAGCGAGGGTTGATCATCATCAATCTCAACGTCAATATAGGGTTTTTTATCCTCATCTTTACACTCTTTCATTATTTTAAATGATTCCACATACAAGATATCATCTAAACATAATATAGAAGAATGCTTTGAATGATTGACCTCTATATCCATCTCCTCATGAATGATTGGCTTCATGTCATGATGCATATCACATACGATATCATACATTTCTTTTTGGAGATCCAACATTTGTTGAAACATAGCTTCAATGCCACTCTTCCCACTGCTTCGTTCTTCTTTTTCTTGAACATAAGACCTATTAATCTCATAAGAAAAACTAGAATTTAGGTTAGCGCAATAGAGGGAGAGGGCATATGGGCAATCACTCCAATGTCCATATTGACCACCATATAAAGAACAATTATACTCCTGGTAGGATGGAGATGGTACACACATATCTCTCTGGGGATCATATCTACAATCTTGCCAAAAGTGAGGTCCATCACAATATGGACATAGATCATCAAGATAAAATTTCTAACCACCAAGCTCATGTTCATTCCATGATGCCATAGTAATAAGTAAACTAAAATAAAAATCTACCTAACACAAGAAATAAAAGAAAACTAAAAATAAATATGTACAAGTTTGAATTCCAGCAAGTAGGCTAAAATTCCAAACCAACTCAATACGCCAATTATTCCCCGGCAACGATGCCATTTTTGATAACGCTCAACTTACACGTCAATTTAGTGCAAGGCGGTCTTCGTCAATATATTTACCCAACTTTTGAAGTCGGGGTCAAATCCACAGGGAATAATGTGAGTGGCGATTAAATTAGCTTGAAACTATAGCTACAAGTTAGATTCAAACAGATGATACGAAAAGATAAAATAGGGGTTTTGGAGATTAGCAAATAATTATTGGTCACTTTAGTTTCAGTGTTTGTAATCAAGAGTTTATGGAAGACCAGAATTATGTTCACTATGGGTTTTGGTACTTGATAGATGCTAATAGTGATTCAAGATTCTCACGATAGGTAGGAACAACAGATTATCTTTATCGAAGTTATGCCTAAATGTCTCTCGGCCTACTTAAGCATTTAATTACCTAATCCTCTTGGACTTAGGAAATTTATATTCACTGAACAGACTTCACCTCAGGTTAATTAACCTTGTTACAGCATCAATTATTAAATGGAAGGTTGGTAGCTTCCAAGTCCCTGTCAATAATTCACTTCCTACTATAGTTGATTTTTTAGCTCAAGCAAATCAAAGCTTGTGCTATCTATCATTTGTAACCAATAGACAATAATTAAAACCTTGAAATTATCAAGGAGTCCTATTACCTTTAGAATCTTGAACACTTAGCAACTTACCAAGACTTAACCCATAGATCCCATAATTTGGATTAAAGGGATTTAGACACTCATAATGTAATAATTGATACAAGAAGTTGAATTCATAATTTGAAAGATGAAGTTACAGCAAGATGAATAGAAACGAGTGTTTCTCATATTAGATCAAAGTAGAAATCCCAAAATATTGATGATAATCTCTTCAAAGTTAATTATTTTGTTCAAGCCAAGAAACTAGAGAGAAAATAACAAAATACGTGCGTTCCAAAATAGGTTCAGAAGAATAATCATCATCCTTAGAAAACCCTAAACTATGCTTTAAATACTACAACCTAATTATGGAAACAAAATCACAGAGTGCAGTGTTTTTCTCGAATTAGGTAACGACATGCGTGACGCCTTATCAGGAGGCTGACGAATTATCATGAAAGTCGTCAGTTCTTCTTCAATTTTGACAATTTCTGCTTAAGGCTGACGGTAAATCCTGATGGCTTATCAAAACTGTGATGACATATCATACAATGTCATCACTTCTCCACCTCAGATCCCATGTTCTGTCTAAGGCTGACGGTGATTCTGACGGCTTATCACAAGGTTGAAGGCTTATCACATGTCGTCGTCACTTCTTCATGCTGAATCATATTCTCTATTTAAGGCTGACGATGAAGCTGATAACCTATAGGGTGCTGATGACTTATCAGGAATGTCGTCAGCCACACTTCTCTTCTATTTGCTCCAGATTTAAACTCTTTTACTTCCATCATTGTTGGTTCTCTTGCATCTTGACTTCCACTACAAAATCAAAGATAAAACAATAAAAAATGACAAATGTTGCTTAAGACTTTGCAATTATTCTCAGTTAAAAGCCTCAAATGTGTTAGCATCTGCTCACATATCAATAATGTAATACATCTATGGATTCTACAAAGGAGCTGACAGTAATCTTGGCATTCCAAGGCATTATACCATGAACTAGACTAAGGTATCTAATTTCACTAATAGATATTAAATAATCCTCTTGATCCCTAAGATAGCAATTCTACCCAAAGAACGAGTCGTTGAGTCAATTACGCCTAATTACGGCTTTTAAATTGGCTAAATAATCCAATTCACACTACATGTAACTCTAAGTCCTAATTCCCAATCCAAATCTAGAAAAATATCATATAGATACTATAGTTTAGCCTAATATAGGATAAATATAAGCCTAGCCTAGCTAGACATCAGAGAAAGCCAGCCCCGTGAAGTCTGCTAAATTGATGATTTCCTCTTTTGAGAAGCTTCTTCTTGATGTCATGCTATCCAAATGGTAATCTACTCATTAATATGAAAACAACAGTACCCATGCTACATTTTTATGCCTCATTTCCAAAATTGCATCAAAATTTTATGTAGGGGCCCGCATGTCGAATCGCAATTTCAAAATTGACAACATGTCCCCCAAATGCTCAAGAAATATTTACCCTCAAGAATGGGTAATTTCTGAGCTCAAACGATACCTTAATCTGCTCAACAAGTATCTAGATATTTTGGGAATAAATTAAAGAATTCACCAAGAATTAAATGACAGTTTACTAAGATTTCAAAGAAAAATAATTATTCTGAGCTCACAATTACCCCAAAATCTCTCAATAATCACTCTCCTAATTTGCCATACTCTTTAGGTCTTTTTAGCTCTTGAACTTGTGTAAAATGGGGAGAAAATTGGATAAGAGGCAATTTAATGCCCTTCAAGTGTTGCTTAAGCGGCCACTTAACCGCTTAAGCGATCAATGGATCACTTAAAAGATACCTGCCCTGGGCTCCATGTTTTCTTAAGCAATTAGGAAGTTGCTTAAGTGTGTCCTCTTAAGAAATCAGTCCATTGTTAAAGCAATCCAGCTTGGCTAGACCTGGACACTTAAGCGACCACTTGGCAACTAAAGCGTCCTTTGTTTAAGCAAATGCAATAGCTGAAACTTGGAATTTTTCCAAGTTTCCAGTGACCCCTCGAGTTTTATTTAAAATCTCGTGAACGCAAATAAACTATTCTAATTTATCAAATTTGACATTATGGACTCAATGGAGCGATCAAAATTTCCATCTGGTGTTGGTTTGATGAAAAGTTGGCCCCACACCCAAGGTTCATTTTTATCAAATTTTGATAAATAGCCCAAAATGAGTCTAGAAGCCTTAGGAACCGAACAAAGGTCCCTAACCAAAAATCGATGTTCAGAGTTGATGGAAATATTAGAATTGGCATATTAGGTCGTTAGACTGAAGTTTATGCCTGATAGGCAATCCTTACCACAAAGACTTCAAAGTAGTGAATTGACTCTAACAACCAAACGAACAACCTAGTAACTGAATATTGGCTTCAGCAAGTCACAAATGACTTGGGGCAGATAACTGAAATATCTGAATGGTTAAAATACATAGAAATGCAAAAAATGATCTAGAGGGTCATTACATGGCTGCTACTCTTCAAACAAATCAAAAGTCAACAAATAAAAAGAGAATGTTGAAAAGAGTATTGTGGCAAAGGAGTTCACTTCTTCGAATGTAATAAAAGTAAAATAAAGGGACATGTTTAAAATTGATGATGAAGTTTTGATGCATGGGGACAAATCTACAAGAGGAAAAACATGGGAATTAAAAATGGAAAGATCTCTGAATGACCCTCTTTAGCTCAACAAAGTTTAAAGTCTGTAAAAAAGAATTCTGAAAAAACAGAGATCGCAACCCCCTCTAAGTTCAAAAATAAAAAGGTCTTATAGTACCCTCCCCCCCAAATACCCCTAGTTTGAAGAAAAATGATAAATTATACCGTCAAAAGGTATTAAATGGATGTTTGTTTGATCCTGAAATTACTTACCTATCTGAAATAGATTCAATGATAGTCTTGGTAGAGATGCAAAGATGGATGCACCTAATTTAGAAAACTGGTGTTTCATATGAAAGAAGGTTCATGACTTCTATATTGATTGTTGCACCCCATTTTTCTCGCAAAAAGTGGTATTCGACATGACAACTCTTTTTGAGATATTTAAAGAGTAAAGAGTTTCCACCTAACGAATTAAGGTGCACTAGGGCACCATTCTAGGCTAATTAAGAATCTATTTTATTGTAAAGTCTAGTTCACTAAAAATTCAGGTAAGGGTTCAAATAACCTCAAAAGGAAGGTGTTAGGAGCCTTTTGAGGTCCACAAGTGTGGTTCCCGGCCGAATTCATACTTTACGTGGGGATTCTATGTGATAAATAAAGGTCACTTGTTTTATAAACTTAACATTGATTAAGTGATGAAAAAACAAGCCATGTTATTAAATTATTTCTAATTATTAATTATCTATGTGATGAGCAACACAAGAAACAATAAAAGAAAAAGACAAGCGAGGAGATAAAAATGACACAATTTATGGATAAAATGTTTATATTAAATTAGAAAACCTAAACTACCCCAACCAAATAAACATATAAAGTAAGGAAAGATAAAACGACCCAACCAAATAAACATATAAAGTAAGGAAAGATAAAACGATTCGCGAGATTAGACAAAGAATTATTTTATTTTAATTCGGATCAGCACCCAGATTATTTATCATTACCCATCCCATTAGCCAACAACAGAGTTATTACCAGGTGATGATGTTATATGTTGCACCATCAATACATGTTGGGTTACCATCATCTCCGAATGTCTACCCACCCACCACCTAGGCTGGTTGTTAAACCTAAAGTTGTTCTATAAAGGAAAGGATAAAACTAGTGTTCTCTAAACTATAGTTCTAAAAGGAAAGTCAACTTTATCCATGTACTTGATCAGCAATGCAGTCTTTCTTTCAAGGATCATCTCACGAGACAGTCCCGAAGTAAACTTCCCTATTTGGTCCCTCATATCAGACACCATCTCCGGAGCATACCGAGACAACTGGTGAAACTTCAAGGAATACTCCTTGACCGATATTTTCCCCTATTTTAGATTAACAAATTCTTCTTTTTTCATTTCCCTCAACTCCTAGGGAAAGAAACGATTTAAAAATACATTAGAGAAAGTCTCCTATAGAGATGACTCATCAATCTCACCCTTGCCCTATCACATTTCTCGTACCATTAGTATGCCACATCCCGCATCTGGTAGGCAACAAACTCCACCCCTTCCATATCCATGGCATACATAACGCTGAATATATTTTCTATCTTGTCCAGAAAACCCTAAGGATCCTTCTTTACCTTAACACCAATAAAAGTTGGAGGGCTCATCCTCATGAATTGGCCAACCCTTGTGGCCTCAAAAGATGGAATAACAGATGCACCACGCTGATCCTGAGAAGCTACCAACTGAGCAATCATATGAATAGACTATCAAAACTCCACATTCGTCACGTCAGCATGAGGAGGACTATATGGAATTGGTGAAACTCTTGGAAGATCAGGATTTGGACCCCTAGAATGAGTATGGATCCCATAGGTAGAGTGTGTCCCATCAACATTATCCCCAGTTAGGACAGAGGTGTTTATGTGCGTATCATATCGTCGAGGCATGATCTAAAAAATGAACAAACATGGATTAGAGAAGATTCCAGGACTTAGACTCCAAGGTTGAAAGTAGAACACAAGAAAGAGAAATATAACTAAATGCCTTGTAGCCTCTCTCTTATGTGTGTGGCGTGCTACACACTCTTAAAAGAGACTCTTCTCGACATGACTTTATGGACTCCCAATTGACCATAAACCTAGGTGTCTAATATCAACTTGGCATGATCCGAATCAGGTCTTTGTCGTGATGGGCATCCCAAGTCCAACCAGGACCGTGGACCACCCCCGATACCCAACCCAACCTCCAAACACATACCGTAAGTCAAATGAATTCTGAACATATAACAAGACAGCATACTTATAGTTATACTAACTTTGGGATAGGTCTATTTCCTAAACCAACCTAACCAAGTCAATCTGTCCAATAACCAACCAAACCAAGACGATAACCCAACATATTTATATATATATATAATCCAAAAGAAAATATAACAATCATAACTTAAATAAAGTCATACGGTATTAGCCCCAATATCAATACCAATGTCAAGGCTGACACCACTACCTACACTGCCCATACCAACCCATAGTAGTTTCACAAAGCCTCTAATTGAAAGTAAAACAATATCCGGTCGGGACATGCCCCCTACCATAACCAAAACCATAGTTTATAAAATGATCAAAGTATGTAAGGATATCTATGACATTAAATGGAGCCTTCCATAATATGAAAGCTCACCACTTCAATTCAACACAAGCTGATCTCAAATTCAATCACTGAGCAGGATGAGTAGAATGGTCGATTCCTACATTGCATGGGGATACAGCGCCCGAAGATGGGTTAGCAGGTGAATTCTAGAATGTACTCAGGATAAGGTTAAAATAATGTCAACCTTTAAAACCAAGTAAACAACCATATGCATATATTATCATACATATATATATATGGGCTGGGAGAGAAAATCAAATTTAGCATGCCTTTAAAACCATTAACCTGGGTATGTGTAGCTTAACCATCCTAGAACTACCCACGGGCTATATGGGTCCAGTGTTACCCCTTAAACGGGCCCCGATGTATGTAGCCATGTAAACCGGAGATACCATAGAAGTAGGGGATTCTCGTGTACCCTTCGCTCTTCATGATACATATATAAAAGTGTAACTTAGGGGATTTCCGTGTACCCTATAAGTATTATATGTGGTCGCCATGACCAATCCTCATGTAGGCAAATATGAGTTTACAGTGTTCGTCATTGGACTCACACCTTCACGGTTATCTATCACACCCTGCCATTATTTCCCAATTAAAAACATTAGCACACAACCAACCACCAATTCCATTTATTATTAACCAAGGCTATAAGTAGTGGTATCGTTATACCGATCATAGATTGCAAGCAATGTTCTTAGCTATCCTCTTTAAAGAAAGGATTCCCATGTACCCATAGATTATATTATTAAGTTGCTTGGGGGATTCCCATGTACCCCACAACATGATCATTATTAAGTTTGCCTGGGGGATTCCCATGTACCCCACAAGTGTATTCAATTAATCCATAACCATGACCTTCAAGACCTTACCATTTAACCATTAGAGACCATCCAAAGCAGTTAGGGCTCCATTACCACTTTATACCATGCAAAATTTTTAATGAAAGTTCAACAATATAGTAAAAAATTCTCATAGGCATTTTATCAAATATGTTGAGGGCATAAAGTTTTCAAAACCAACACCAAGTACCAATTAACCATTCCCATGCAACCACATGTTAAAATATAAAAACCATAATTAAATATGGAAAAACCATAACCAAACCATTTATAATCAAAACCTCTAATATATATTCAAAACCAAAAACCATACCACAATTATTCCATGAAAACCATACATAAAACATGTTTTTAGTTGGAACTAACAACGAGAGAGGAGTAACATGCATTAGATTACGAAGATGACGAAAAGAAACCACCCTTGTAAGCCCCAGCAGAGTGGTCATTCTATCATGTCCCATTTTTCTGGCAAAAAAGTGAGATTCGATGTGACAACTCTTTTGAGATATTAAAAATGTGAAGAGTCGCCACCTAACGAATTAAGGTGCATTAGGGCACCGTTCTAGGCTAATTAAGAACCTATTTTATTGTTAAGTATAGTTCACTAGAAATTCAAGTAAGGATTCAATTACCTCTAAAGGAAGGTGTTAGGCACCTTTTGAGGTCCACAAGTGTGGTTCCCGACCAAATTCGTACTTTACGTGGGGATTCTATGTGATAAATAAAGGTCACTTATTTTATAAACTTAATCTTGACTAAGTGATAAAAAAATAAGCCATGTTATTGAATTATTTCTAATTATTAATTATCTAGTGCTGAGCAACACAAGAAACAATAAAAGAAAAAGACAAGCGAGGAGATAGAAATGACATAATTTAAGGCAAAAATGTTCATATTAAATTAGAGAACCTAAACTACCCCAAGAAAATAAACATATAAAGTAAAGAAAGATAAAACGATTCGCGAGATTAGATAAAGAATTATTTTGTTTTAATTTGGATCAGCACCAAGATTATTTATCATTACCCAACCCATTAGGCAGTAACTGAGTTATTACCGGATGATAATGCCGTATGTCGTATCATCAATACATGTTAGATTACCATCATCTCCGAATATCTCCCCACTCCCCACCAACGTTGGTTGTTAAACCTAAAGACATTCTAAAAGGAAAAGGAAAAAACTAGCGTTCTCTAAAATGCCTGTCGTCCCAACTTATCATCCAAAAAGCATTGGACTTTTCTATTTTGAATTTGGAATCTAGACAAATAAAACTAGTTTTCCTAGTTAGACTCAAAGAACAACAAGCTGAACATGTTGGACAACAAGTAGTACGTAAAAATCTTGAATAGGCCTCTTAGTTAATTAAGAAGTTTGTTAAGGTGAATAACATGCTAAGGCAACAATTACTCATTTGTATAGTTAGACCTATAAGCATAATATCTAGAAGTGTCAAACAACTAGTTAATATGTCAAAAATTAATTAGTTGAATTCGATAAACATGATACTAAGTGATAAATAGTTGTTTATTGATGAAAGATAATTGTCAAATCGTTTAAAACATTGTTGTAAATTTGTTAAAATAAAAGGCATGTCAATGTCAAGATAGCATGTTAGAGAATGATCACAATTAATTTTATTATAAACATGTTGTAAATCATTATATGTGCTAGGAATTAACTTTAGAGGTCTAGAAAAAGACATTCACATGCTAAAATAATTAACGAATGGGAGATCACAATTTTGATTACTGAAAATGTTGTTAACCAATTATTGTTGAAAATTCATTAGTATGTTGGAGCTTAATTTTGTATGCTGGAAAATTATGCTGGAAACTGAATTTTGACATGCTGAAAAATAATTTTTACATGCTGGAACTAGCTTTAACATGTTGAAAACAATTTTTATGTTATACTAAATAGTAAATTTATATGTTGAAAATTAGTTTAATTCTGAAAACTATTTTTTAATTGTTGAAAATTATTTTTTAAGGCTAAAAATTAATATTAATGTGCTAAAGATTGGTAAAAGGCATGTAAAAAAATAAATACAGTCATTGGACATTAATTCCTACGTTGTCGGTCAAATTAACACACTAGAACTTGATTTCATCAATAATTTAATTAAACTCTTAAAGACGGGATTTTTAGGTGCCAAAACAAGTTTATTGTTGATCCTATGTTAAGGTTTGCCTAAGTGATAATCACATGAGAGCACATAATCCCACCCCCCAAGTAATCCCCATAATTTTATTACATTATAGATTTTTTACATACCAACAATTAGTAAAAGCATAAAATAAACTAATCTATCAATAGGCAACTCCTCTCCAATTTTTGAGCGATTCTTCAATCCACAAACGTCTTTAAGGACACCTGCTAGGCATAATTACAACAACGGAATAAAATAATACACCAAAAATAAGCACAAGACACAACGCAATAAAACAAAAGTATAATAAACAAACACCGAATAGACCCTATAGGCATGTTTTCTAGTATCATAAGGTTATCACATAATATAAGAAAAACTACATCAATAGGATCTTAACTATAAGCCGCAATGAAAAATAGTAAAGAAGACCTTTAAGCAAAATAATTGAAATAATAGAATGAAACTGAATGCCTTCGTTAAAATCCAAAATGTCAAAGAACTTTATTTTTTGTCTAGATAAAATTAAAACTTGTGTTCAGTAATAGATGAAAAGATGTCCTCTTAATAAAAATGGATGGAGCTTTATATAGTGAGAGTAGTAGGGAATTGAAAGAAACAAAAATCAATAGTGGTACTAGAAAAGGAAAATACATAGTTCCATAATCAATTATCGTAAATCAGTATACTAAATCACTAAAGGAGAAAAAATTATGCTAAGTGACATAAATATTCACAATATGTAAAAATTGAAAAAGGCAGCAACAACAATAAAAAAAACCACATAATTTTCTTGTATTTTTACTATAAATAGAGCAAATTAACCAATGCATAGATTCTCAATCACACGCAAGTCATAAATATTCAAGTAATACTTACTTAAAAAGGACTTAATTAAAAAGTTGTTTCAATTTCAACAAGGAAACTGAATCAATTAATAGGGTCAACAGTAACAGCTTGCCCAATATAAAAACATATCAAATCAGTGAAGCTTCTTTCTATGAATTATGCTAATCAATTATAGCAAACCCCATTTACGGTGTGAAATTCAACTCATCAACAGAGAATGAAGAAAAATTATAATACTAAGTCATTCAATTAGGGGAGTGTAAGTAATCACTCGAACAACAATCCTACCTAATTGTCTCTTCAATAGTAACAACAATCCACACCAACATGCCCAAAATTATAACAAAATGATAAATTATGGGTCTATTTCAATTCTTTGTCATGTAAAATTAGGCCTAATGGTAGTTGGTAAAATTTAGGACTTTTAACGTATATCAATCTCGATAGATGAATAAACATGTAATTTGAAGAAAATCAAAGCCGCACACTATCAATCAAGAATCTGGCAAAAAAAGGAAAAAGAGCATAAGAGAAATAAGGATATTTAGGCAAAAACTTTCATCGAGAAGGAAAACCTGTGACGGAGTACGTAAATCTATCATGCATTTAGTACTTTCCAATAATATTTAGTGGGAAGTAGTAGTGGTAGTAGCGGCTTGTAGCTGTTGTTGTTGTCGTTATTTTATCGGTAGGATGGTTGTTTCATTAGTGGAACCATCTAGAACAGTGGTTGAAAAGAGAGATCTTCGAAATTCCATAAGCGATGATGGTGATGTTGTTTAGAGTTGGAGCGAGAAGGAGGGATGATGAGGTTCCATTGGTTTACTCGCCGGCTACATGGCTGCTTGTAGTGGCGACTAGTGGCGCTGGTTATTCGCAGGAGGGGGCGTCAGTAGTGGTGGAGCCTTATCGACAGCTTGTCAGTAATCACATCTGGTGAAGCTGCAGTGGAAAGAAGGAAAAGAAAATAGAAGGGTGATGTCAACCGTCTGGTGACCAATTTCGACGACGACAATCGCTGGTTAAAGAGAGGAAGGGGGAGAGAGAGAGTACAGAGTGGTTGATCTAGTTGTGGGGTGAAGAAATGGTTTCTCCTTTAGGATTTTGTGGTTAAAAATGTGATAAAAGGTAGATTCAATGTCAGTCGTTGATCGTATGAGATCAACGGTAGTGATTAAAATTGAGAGGAGTAAATGGAATTGAAATTGGATATTAAGATTGGGTCAAATTTAAAAATAATTTTGGGCTAAAATTGACACAAATTGAATATAATTGGCTAGAAGTTAAAGAGAATGAAAAAAAAATTAAATTGAATTTGGATTGCTATTTAATAAATATAGTAATGACAAAAATAATAAGATGTTGATATTAAAAATAAACTACGTATGTAAAATTAATGTTATGTAAAAATATTATATAAAATTATAATAAAAATAAATTAATAATAATAATAATAACAATAATAATAGACAATATGTTCATAAATTATGAACGTGCGTATTTACGAAAATAATTTAATAAATATTAATAAAACTACATAAAATATTATATAAAAATATAAAATTACTTGATCAAATAAATTGCATATTTAGAAATAATAAATGTGACACGTAAATATTTATTTGATATCAAAATAATATGTAAAAATATTAACATTTAAAAATAATAATTTTTATTAAAATAACGATGTAAAAGATATATCGGGAGATCAAAATTGGTGTAAATATTTTTTTTTACTGATCTCAATAAAGGAAGAATCTTGTTGTAATTGTGAATGATGTTAAGTTCATCTTTACTAAGTCAGTCCTCGGTGAAATCTTCAAAGTTCCTCTGACCAGAATTAATACTATGATGGATAAGTTTGCATCGATGGGATATAATGATAAGACTGCTAAATTCAAGAGAACTCTTGGCTGTGAAAGAGTAAAAAAGGAGGTGAAATCAGAATTTCAATTATTGTTTGAATTGGTGAACAAAGTTTTGCTTTCCAGATCAGATGAAAGGTCTATTGCCTCAATTGCAGAATTATTCCTTATTAAAGTGCTCAATTTTTTTGTCCAGGTGAATCTTCCAAGAATAATGATTCAACATATTGTCAGTATGTGTGACTCGAAGGAACATAACCTTGGGTATGGTTTTTCTTCTCTCAAAGGTATTTGATCATTATGGGGTAAAGCCAACTCGAGAAGTTTCTGTAAAAAGAAACAAACCTTTGATCTTACTACTCTATAGGACTGTGAGTACGTTCCTAAAAAAGATGAAGTGGGAACGATTTCTACTGTGTTCATTCTAATTAACACTCAAAATAAGATTACAATAGAACTGGATGAGATGATTGTTCTCCTAGATGAGAAGGTAACTGAAATTGTTGTCTTGAAGGCTCAAATTACTCAAGGACCTAGTGTTGATTTAGGTTCCTAAGTAGATCTAAAAGATCAAAATGATCAACTTGCCGCTGAAAATGCAAACCTCAAGAAGAAGGTCGATGAGCTGACTATTGTTTTGGGTACAAAATGTTTTATGTTAGTTCAAAAATTTCAACACAAGTTCAAGATTAAGTCAAGAACACTTATGAAGTTTTTAACACCTTCAACACAAGATAAAAAATGATCTTTCAATAGAAGAGTGTTAATCAGCATTTTAAATAAAAGAGTTGAGGCAGAATAAATTCAAGTCCTTTGAATTCATAGAGTGTCCTTAAGGAAATAATTCCCCTCTAGTACCCGAGGTTGCGGAATTTTCCTCCCAGGATAAAATGGCTTCACAACCAGAATGTAGTGGTACATCAAACGTTCTAGTTTTTGTTGAACTCACTCAACGGGAGATAATCATATAGAGTTTTTAGAAGCAAGAGAAATGCTTTTACTTATGCAAAAATTTCGTACAAACCTGTGGAAAAAAATCAAGTTTATATAGACATGAAGTACCCCTTCAAAAAGTTGGCAATGGTTCATCGAAAAGGTGTATCCTTTGGAATAATCATGTATGCCCATTCCAAACATTGTGTCTTTTTCTGAACAGTCACATCCGACCGAAAAGTCACCTCTTTTTTTAAATAGTGTGTTATTTTCTTGAAGGATTGCGTCCCTTTCGAGGCAGTATTTTGTATTTTTACAGTCATTTCTGAACTACATGCATACACGTTCATGGAGGAAAAATTAATTTAGATTTTTGGTTCACTTGGTTTTCCACATTTCAAATAAATTTTGTCCAAAAAATTAATCTCATTGATCAATCATTTGACAAATCCAAATTCAAAGCCGAAGCCGAGCCGAGTGAGCGATGATGATGATGACGCGAGGCACCTCTTTGTTCTTACCTCACTATCCATGTAGAGATGCATTTCTTAATAAGAACACATGAAAGATTCTTTCTCCCACAAATGTGGGAGAATTAGTAGACTTTTCATTCTTATTCCTAAGATCACATCCGCAACTCCAAGGTCTTTCATATCAAACTTGCTTTCAAGAATTTATTTCATAGCATTTATGTCAGAAATGTCTCTACTGTTGATTAACGTATCATCCACATACAAAAAAACAATGACCTTGTAATTCGGAGTGTCTTTAATGTAAACACATTTATCATATTTATTTATTTTGAACCCGTTTGCCAGCATGGTTTGGTCAAACTTCGCATTCCACTGTTTAGGTGCTTGTTTTAGTCCATAGAGTGACATAACTATTTTGCACACCTTCTTTTCTTTACTAGGAACCACAAAACCCTCGGGTTGTTTCATGTAAATTTCTTCCTCTAATTCTCCATTTAGGAATGTTGTTTTCACATCCATTTGATGGATTTCAAGATAATATACCGCCGCCAAGGCAATTAACATCCGAATTAATGTTATCCTTATTACTGGCGAGTATGTATCAAGGTAATCAAGGCCTTCCTTCTGTTTGAATCCTTTTACTACAAGTCTTGCCTTGTATTTATCATCCGCTTTTATTTTCCTTTTGAAGATTCATTTAGAACCTAAAGGTTTCTTTTCTGGAAGAAGATCAACCAATTCCCACGTATGGTTGCTCAAGATTGAATCAATCTCACTATTGATTGCCTCTTTTCAAAAAGATAAGTCTGAAGACGTCATCGCTTCTTTAAATGTTTGAGGCTCATTTTCTAAGAGAAATGTTACAACATTTAATCCAAACGAAGTTGAAGTTCTTTGACGTGTACTATGTCTTGGATTCTCATCATTATGTACATCCTTACTTGGTTCATCTCTAGGTCATTTAGACCCTCTACTAGAGTGTTCATGTTTAGTTTTATACAGATAAATGTATCTAACAACATTTTCTGATTCAATTACCATATTTTCAGTGAAATTCGAATGTGTGGATTTATGAACCAAAAATTGGCATGCTTTACTACTTTAAGCATATCCTATGAACACTCAGTCCACTTTCTTAGGTCTTTTCTTTATCCTTTTAGGCATAGGAACTTGAACTTTCGCTAGAAACCCCCACACTTTGAAATATTTCAAGTTGGGTTTCCTTTCTTTCTATTTTTTATACGGAATTGATTGTGTCTTACTATGGGAAACTCTATTGAGTATTCGATTGGATGTAAGGATAGCCTCCCCCCACAAGTTTTGCGGTAAACCTAAACTTATAAGGAAGGCATTCATCATTTTCTTTAAGGTTCAATTTTTTATTTCCGCAATTCCATTAGATTGAGGTGAATACGGGGTTGTAGTTTGATGGATAATTTCATTCTCTACTCATATTTCCGCAAAGGAAGATTTATATTCTCCATCACTATCACTTCTTATCGTTTTGATATTTTTCTCTAACTGATTTTCAACTTCTATTTTATATTGCCTAAATGCATCTATTGCTGCATCCTTACTATTTAGCAAATAGACATGACAATATCTAGTGCAATCATTAATAAAAGTTATAAAATACTTTTTTCCACCACGAGATGGTGTTGAATTCATATCATAAATGTCATTGTGTATTAAGTCTAAGGGATTAGAATTCCTTTCAACGAACTTATACGGATGCTTAGCATACTTTGATTCCACACACATTTGACATTTTGATTTATTGCACTCAAAGTTTGACGAAACTTCTAAGTTAATCAGTTTTTGCAATGTATTGTAATTGATATATCTTAATTATTCATGCCACAAATTATTAGACTCGGGAAAGTAAGAAGAAACAGAAATTTTATTAATTTCAACATTCATTACATTCATCTTAAATGGGCCTTCAGTGAGGTAGTTTTTTCCTACGTACACTTCTCCTTTACTAAGTATAATTTTTCTGGAAATAAATAGACATTTGAATCCATTTTTTCAAGAAGTGATATGGAAATCAAGTTCTTTCTTAACTCCGGTATATAGAGGACATTGTTGAGAGTCAACATTTTGCCTAATGTCATTTTTAAGCATACTTTTCCCATCTCTTCAATTTTTGCAGTTGCGGAGTTTGCCATATAGATCTTCTCTTTGCCTTGAGCCGAAGCGAACGCAACACACAACTCTTTATTTATACTAACGTAACGGGTGGCACCAGAATCCATCCACCATTCTCGAGGATTTCCCACCAAGTTATATTCCTAAAGAATGAAACATAGATCGTCTATTTTATTCTTGGATTCATCCATATTTGTTTGATCCTTCTTTTTGCCTTTTTTTGGGGCACGATAATCTATAGACTTGCGGCCAATTTTCCACAATTAAAGCATTTTCCCTTAAATTTCTTCTTAGGTTGATTGCTTTGTTGTTCAATTTTTTTTGGTTCTTTGAGTTGTTGGGGTCGTCTTCTACAATATTAGCTCCATTCATTGCAGAATTTCCTTTAGACCTCCTCT
This sequence comes from Capsicum pubescens, assembly GCA_030864215.1. Classification (NCBI taxonomy): domain Eukaryota; kingdom Viridiplantae; phylum Streptophyta; class Magnoliopsida; order Solanales; family Solanaceae; genus Capsicum; species Capsicum pubescens. The sequence continues at coordinate 149,584,224 of CM061547.1, forward strand.
CTGTGGCTTTATTGTCTTTCTTAATGTGCAACTTGACAATGATGTCTTCGACTGTCATCTCATTTTTCTTAATTTTTAAGTAATTCTTGAAGTCCTTCCACAAAGGTGGCAACTTCTCAATAATCACAGCAACTTGAAATGCCTCGTTCACAACCAAACCTATAAAAAAGTTTATGTGAACATTAAGAATATTTTTAGCTTGTTCAAATAAGGTATCCATTAAGTTCATACCTTCCACAAGGAGATATTGGATGATGACTTACAACACCTGTACTTGAGAAACGACAGTCTTGTTGTCGATCATTTTGTACTCTAGGAATTGCGCAACATAGAACTTCTTGGTTCCCGCATCCTCAATTTTATATTTCTTTTCCAATGCATTCCACAATTCTTTAGATATCTTCATTACGTTGTAGACATTATATAGGTCATCATAGAGACCACTTAGGATGTAATTCCTACATAGGAAATCAGAATATTTCCACGCTTCTGTTACAACGAATCGCTCCTAGTCTGAAGTTCCTTCGGACACTTTTGGAGCATCTTCTGAAATAAACCTTTAAAGACATAAGGTTTCCAGATAGAAGAACATCTTCTGGTGTCACCTCTTGAAATCAACTCCAAAAAAATTTTCGGGATTTTTTGCTAGTGCCATAGCGGGTGACGCATTTGTACGACTGGTTGTGGAAACATTAGTTGCTGCCACACTTGTCACACCATCAACATGACCTTCTGTAGTCATTTTTCTTGTCATAAAAAGACAGTCAACTTTAGTATAAAATTATACTTATTACAAGTTCGTAGCAACTTATAAATACCACTTATTTCTAGTTTAACAATGAAGTTTTTATATCTTCCAATCGTTAACCGAATAACCTTTAACTTGAAATAAAAATTTTATTTCTTCAAATCACTTATTAAGTTCAAACGAAGTAGAAATCTTAAAGCTTTAATCTCCAGAAATCCAAACAATACAGATTATCAAGCTTATTTCCTTAAGATTGTTATTTCGGGTACACAAATTTTTATGTTATTTCAAACACTTCAACACAAGTTCAAGATTAATTCAAGAACATATATGAATTGTTTAACATCTTTGGCACAAGATCAAAAATGACCTTTCAATATAAGTGTGTTAATCAGTATTTTAAAGAAAAGTGATGAAGTAGAATAAAGCCAAGTCTTCCGAATTCACGGAGTGTCCTTAAGGAAATAATTTCCCTCAAATACCCAAGGTTGCTAATTTTTTCTCCCAGGATAATATGGCTTCACAACTAGAATATAGTGGTACCTCAATATTCTGGTTTTCGTGGAACTCATTCAATGGGAGATGATCAGTTTTTTGAAGCAAGAGAAATATTTTTTCTTATGCAGAAATTTTGTACAAGCCTGTGGAAGAAAATCAAGTTTATATAGCCATGAAGTGCCCCTTCCGAAAGATGACAATGATTCATCAGTCACATCTGACCAAACAGTCACCCCTTTTAGAAATGGTGTGTCATTTGCTCGAAGGGTTGCATCCATTCTGAGGCAGGATTTCACATTTCTGCAGTCATTTCTGAACTGCATGCATGCACGTTCATGGAGGAAAAATTAATCTCGATTTTAGGATCACTTAGTTTTCCACGTTTCAAATAAATTTTGTCCAAAAAATTAATCTAATCGATCATTTGACAAATTTGAAGCCGAAGCCAAGCGACGACATGACGATGACTGTGTGAGACACCTCTTTGTTCTTGCCTCACTATCCATGTGGAGATGTGTTTATTAATAAAGTTTCTTTATCCCACCAATGTGGGAGAATTAATAGACTTCATTATTTCTTAGTACACTTTCCTTTTTAAGTATGAGCTCATTTTTTCCTCCACTAATTTCATCCATTTTCCATTCATACTCTTAACTTGAACCCAACACTGACTCAATAGATCATTGAGGATAACTGAGTTTCTATGAGACGCCTTGATGTTGTTATCTTCAAATGTTCCCTATCCTTTTAAGTTTTCTAAAAAATTCTCATATGATTCATCTTTGTTTGTTAACCCTATTTTAATCCCTAGACATGTGCACTGTTTATTTTCTTATCGATAAGACTTGGATATTGACTGTGTCATCTAATTGTCTTGGTCAGACTAGTATTTAAATATATTTTCTTGATCATATCTGAATTTTTGTTTCTTTATATGATTAATTTTGGGTTATTCATTGCTTGAGCCTTTACCCTGCTTCTATAACTGTCTTTTTAATGATGCCAAAAAGGGGAAAACTGGTAAAGGCTTGGTGTGAGGAGGAACTTTGTATGAGGGGGAACTATTAATGAATTGATAAGGAACTGGTATAGCTAATGCCTTGGTGTGAGAGAGAGCTGGCTGATGTGAAGGGGAACTCATCCTAGAGAGGTCCTTATTGATTATAAGGAATTGTAAATATATGTGAATCTGTTCATTAAGTTTATCATCATCAAAAAGGTGGTAAATATTTGATTTAGTGCCTTGTATGTTGTATTGTTTGGATGATTAAAAAACCTGATAAAGGGACCTGGTTGCTAATTTGTGCAGGCACACATTATATAGATAACTTTTTGTTTGTTTGTGCCAGTTGGATCCATACAGACATGCAAGTAGGCATTATGGTGCATTACAGTGGTCCCCATTTATTATCCAATGAAATCCTTTTCTCTCCAATGATCATCCTCGTATAGATAAATATATACACACATTATTATGTTGGAAACAAACCTAGTTTTTGCACATTCTAAGAAATGACATTCTTCTTGCAAAAATGGCTACTTTTCACTATTGAAGACAAACCTTCAACAACCTAGAAACTAGCTTGCTCATAGTGAAGAATGTACTAGTTCTAGGTTGATCAAATCTTTGTATCCTGAGCTTAAATTGTACCATCGCTCCTTATTCTGAAGTACTGTGTGGTTAGTTGTTTTTAATTTCTTTTGATAAGGTGAGTAGCTGGTGTTAGGTATTGGAGTATTCACTTTAGAGTTATTGTGAAGAAGTATTGGAGTGGAGTTATTGTAAGGGGTTAGGAATCAAAAGGTTGATTTCTAGACTAAGTTTAGTTAGAGGTAGCTAATGAGGTATCTCACAGTAGAGGTATTATGAAGAAATGTTGCATTAAGTTACTCCAAAACGGTTAGGAATTAAGAGTTTAGTTCCTAGATTGCATAAGGTTATAATATCTTAATTCTTGATGATTTGTGAAGTTGTTGGCGAAATCCTACTTGGGTAGGTCGTGGTTTCACTTCCTTGAGTAAGGAGGTTTCCATGTAAACATCCTGTCTTTTACTTTTATGTTGTCTTCATTATGTTTTTATTGTTGTTGAATATCATTATATAGGGATCTGGTACTTGATCAGGTCCGTGTTATAGTGGTGGACTCTTTTGAACTTACATTTTATCTTAGTAAAAATGAGATTTAACACAGGTATTCAAGAGCAAGATCTTGACAACATGGATAAGGCTCTAAGAGTTGAAGCAACCCAACTAGTTGCGGAGGTTGAAGAAGCTAGGTGTCGTGAAACTGTTGCAGCTCTTGCTAATGTTTCCTGTAGGAACCAATGACATGAGAGCTATAGTCAACGACCAGCTCTGTGATATGTCACACATGATGAGGAGGACACTAATTTTAAAGAAATAGGTGTTATAGGTGCCATAGTACCAGCTTCGCTGGCTCCTGGTTCCATGTTTGACATAACAAGTACTATGATATAGTTGTTAAATGTGAAGGGATTGTTCAGAGGAGCTACTGGAGATGATCCAAACCTTCACCATTGAATGTCCTAGGAATATGCAAAGCTTACAAGTTGCAAGGTGTTAGTCCAGATGCCAACATACTTTGGTTGTTTCCGTTCTCATTGTCCAAGAAAGCACCTCTTTGGCTGACAGAACTACTTGATGACTCTATCACTAATTGGGTGTAGCTAAAGGAAGCCTTTATGTATAGATTTTTCCCACCATCCTGAATGTTTCAATTGAGGGACAAAATTAATAATATAAACAATAATTTGGAAAAGCTTTACATAAGGTGTGGCGTAGGTTCCAAAAGAAGTTGAAGCAATGCCCCAAACACAAGTTGTCTAATGAGCTTCTTTTGGAAACATTCTGTAGGTTTTTGAATGCTATAACTAAGGTGGTGCCTGATACTATAGTTGGTGGTTCTTTGATGAAACATATTTATATAGTTGTTGCTATGGTGTTAGATTGGGTCACGAGAACAAGTAGAGCTTGGCAAACCTAGGAGTCTGAGGTATCTGTTGGTACTTACCATGAGTGGATGTTAGTTGAGCAACGCTGAAGTGAAGAAGAGCATGATCGGGATATGGATAATCTAAAGGCGCAAATGGACCTAATTACAAAGTACTTAATAGGGTCAGTTCTAGGAAGGTGAATGTTGTTGGTTCATAAGGATAGAAGCCAAACAAAGATGATATTATTCTAATTTTAAGGAGGAGGCTAATTTTTTTAATAACCAGATGGGGTGTTTCTGTACCAACGCTCAAGGGTCCAATCAAGACTCTTTATGCCAAGGTCAAGAAAATCAAGGTCAAAACTACTATAAAGATAACAACTATGAGCAGTTTGGGCATGTCACGCCTCAAATCCTATTGGGGCGGACTGGCACCCGTAACCGAGGAGGCCCGGAAGAACCAGCTCATAACCTTATACTTCCCATGCATACCTCTATGACAACCCAAAATTCGGACAGCATCATGTCACATATAAAAGGAAATAATCACCTGTATAAGCTCGAGCTCACATATATATGTATATACAATACTTGGCCGTTGGAGCCATCACGTCTATTAACAAAATACTACCTTGACTGTACATTAGGTCTACAAAGCCTCTAGACAATACACAGAGTTTAACTAAGGTCGGGACAAACCCCGCCATATAACTAACTTCTATACAATACCAAAAGTGACTGGATATGACACGAAAAGCCCCGAAGAAAACTGGAGCTCACCAAAAGAAGCTGGGTATCCTGGCTCCTACTTGTGCGGTGTATGAGCTGAGGTACCTGTGCCTGCAGCATGAAATGCAGGTCCCCCGTGGGGGACGTCAGTACGAAATATGTACTAAGTATGTAAATTTGTAGATAATCACATATGATATAAGAGCTCAATAGAAATCAGAAATAAGTGAATAAATCGTAATAGGAGTGGACCACACTTACTAGAACTTGTGAAAACCTGTACATTGTATTTATTCAATCACTTTACCTTCGTTCTTATCATCTTTGTAATCATTACTGTACTGTACTATGACCATTAGGCTGCCTCCAGTACATATCAATTGGGATCGACCCATGCTAGGCTTATGCCCCTGGGATACCACCTATAAACACATAAATAGGGATCGACCCATGATAGGCTTATGCCCCTGGGATACCACCCGATAAGAGAGAACTTCCATCACTTTGTTCAATTAATCTTTGAGATTATTATTTCGGTCGCCACCATATTTTTGATACTTTGAAACAATGATACATCAATAAGAGACATATAAATAGACCATCAATGCAATAACAATGAAGTAAGAACTCATTGGCACATCAATAAAGTGTTTTGGAGTCATCAATGTCATAACAATGAAGTAGGAACTTATTGGTATATCAATGAAATGTTTTGGAGTCATTAATAGCACATGGATCTTGTTTGAGTAACCGGATACCTTCTGACATTCATTAGTGCAATAAACATGTAATATTTGGAAGACAAGTAAGTATTAGAATGTCTTGACATCTTGTAGGGTGGAAACAAATTCATTGGTAACGTAGGACATCATACAAAATCATTATGGGTCACATGTTACTGAATAACTTTGGAAACTTTGTTAATAGAACAATTGTTCACTTTCATGCCAAAGATATGGTATAGAGTATGCTTTACATACCTGACTGTCAACCTTCAATACTAGTCCCAAATGGACTTCTCGTCTTTTCAGATTACTTATCTACAATGAACATATATAGCAATCTAGTATTAGCGACCAAACATCACAATTCAATTATTTGAATTCACAAAACTAGTGGTTAAGTAGTAAGCCTTAATTACACCATAAAGGGTGTCACTTTAACCCTCTTATACTCCAATTACATTCACATGCCATGCATATTCATACAATATCCTCCAATATCAAGTTTGGATTCATTTATCCTTCCAACCAATCCATTAAACCAAATTGAGCCATAGACATAAATAATCATCAATTCAATAGTATATCACCATATCCACCTTCCATAACTCAATCATCATATCCACCCTCCACAATTCAATACAACCAAACCATGCAAAATAGTCCATAACCCTATTTTCATCACCTTTCAATAACAACCAATACATATAATCCTCTATCACACATATACATATGGAAGAGAATAAAGGCAAACAATATTCATACCTTAGAATTCACCTCTTTATTATGCAATCCTGTTTTCACAAATAATAGGTGTCGTTCGAAGCTCTCGAGATGACAAACGCAGTTATCGGATTACTTTGGAATTTCTACGGTTGAATCAAAAGTAATTTAAAGGTCAAATTTGGCTAGGGTTTGTTCTTTCTCAATGATTGATGATGAAAATGAGTTTTTGAACTCATATACATGTATATGTACACATGTTCCCGTCCATAATATCATAGGGAATGACCAAAGTGTCTTTAAAATTTAAATAATGTCAAATCTGTCCTTTGGTGGACTATTTTGATAAGCTAAAGTAGATCGACCATAACTCTTTGCTCCGATATCTTATTTGGGTGAAATTGTTATCGTTGGAAAGATAATTCAAAGGGATTTCATTTAATATAAAGTAGGCCACCCAGTTCGTCCTGTATAAGGAGTTATGATCGTTTGAAGTTGACCCTAAAAATCTGTTTTGAGAGGCTGAAGTAAAACTAGTATAACTCCTTACTCAGACGTTGGATTTGGATGAAATCAATTGAATTGGAAATAAGACTCAAAGATGTTTATTTTGATAGGTCGTAGCTCTCCCAGTTCATTATATTAAGGGAGTTATGATCGTTCAAAGTTGACCTAAAAAATTGGCTGGCCTCAGTAGTTTGTGTGCAGGAAATTTTCCTGCACATTTACTATTCCCAATATCCCGGCCACCGTTTTATAGTTTCGAACGTGCTCGATTATATCCGAAACCTATCCATTTTTTGAAATCTTTATATCATTGGAAAGCTTATCCAATAACCTTCGTATGGAACCATCGACGGGCAAATTCCGGTATAAATAAAATAAAATAAAATTATTTCCATATAAATAAGACCAATACACGTACTTGAATACGTCAATACACGTACTTGAATACGGGGTGTTACAGGGCATAGAGATAGAGATCAAGGTAATTGGTTAATAAATATGGGTATAAGAATGACCGAAGTGGTATCTATGTTACTCCAAAGGATAGAGATTAAGGATATGCAAGTGGCTCTAGGTGCTAAAAAAGGTAGAATCCACAGATGGCGGCATTAAGGAAATCTAATATGAGCCAGTTGGTTGACTCTCATTCTACCACCATAAAAACGTTAGAGCTGCAGATGGGACGAATTTCTAGATAATTGAGAAGGACAAGGTGGTGAAATTTGTTGATAGGTTATGTTACTATGTCTGAGTCAAAGTCGTCATATTTCATACCTAGACGTTGTTAATACTGCTAACCAAATGGAGGTCAGTAGGCGTATAAAGCAGTTATGCAAGTTAATAAAAGGGTCATGGGAATGTGAGAGATGATACACTATGAACAATGAAGGCACGAAAACACACTCCAAAACAGTCCATAATTCACAAGGAACCGAGGACCTTTTGGAGACCACTCTCGGATTCAACAATAACACCAAGAAATGAAATAACAAAGGTGTATTAGACACCAAATCAGCCACCAAAAACTAAGATTAACAACACAATATGAAGACAAGATGAACAATAACAACATGAAGAACAACAATACACGGCTTACATTACCAAGAACACAAACGGGTATACGATTACAAGAAAGGAAAGGATAGATAGTGTGACATACAATATTACATACACTAAGAACCTAAAGATGTATTAAATCTAAGGACCCTTAAAACATACAAATATGAACACTTACACTCTTCGGTGGACACAAGAGGGACCTCAATCCTTTAAGAACCTAACGTTCCAAGCCATGAATCCAACACGAGTGATTCCACACTCAAGTTGATACCTAGTTACAATTTTCGGCCAAGGAGGGCCTTTCTCACAAGAGAAATGTCCTAAGTGTTACAACTTCAATATTCATCAAAATCTAATAAAAGAAAATCCTACAATGTTCTTTATATAGTGTATTACAAATAGAAGCTAAAAAGACCAAAAGGCCCCTTAGTAAAGGGGTACCCCTCTAGTGTAGTATCTTGTAGTGTTTGGACGGTTTTTGGGTGCATTTTGGTGCTCCTTTGCACTTCTCTTGCTCACACTAAGTTGCAGATCCAACTTACACCCTCATAAGTCTATCTATGTGATCGTGCTTGTATCATCCTCCCCTTTTTGAAAAAGATTCGACCTCGAATCCGTACCTTGCAAAATCAAGAGAAGACAAACAAGCACGTATCCTCATGACATGGAGGTTAGGGTTAGCAAAATAAACACATCAACATGCCATGCCGAGGTGGAACAAACTTAAAGTATATCCACGGGTCCTTTGTATTAAACATGAAAATCTTAGTACAAATGTCACACAGGAAGTGGCTATAGTGAGCATGGGCCGAGACTACTCCTATCATACCCTAAGATGGCACCGGGATCAAATGGGAGAAGTAGCCATTGACATGGGTTTCGGTTATACTCCCTTTCAAAAGAGTGATCCACATTTAGCTTCAAACCACCACGGGCAGCCAAGGGATTACAACCAAAACCATTTTCACAAGAACAATCACATTTCGGGTTCCCTAAACATTCAAGCAATTCAAGGTCATTTTCACCCGATTGACTATTCCTTTTCGAGACTACACATTCCCTACCCTTAAGAGTACTCTCATCTTTCAAGAAGAGATTTTCATCTTGAGGAGGAATGTTGTCACACCATAGTGGGTTGGCATAGAAGCTATAGCCTCCAACGCCAGTTATGTCGTCGACATCACTTGCACCGCTAGGTTCATTAAGAGAGATTAAACTATCTTCAAACAAGACATTGTACATAAAGAGAGAAGGTTCTACCCCATGGGCAGATTTGCGACAAGAAAGCTCGCACTCTTTAAGTTCACTATCAAGTTTCGAAGAGGTTTCAATCTTTTCTCTGAGAGGCAAAATTAAAACTACACCCTTTTGGATATTACTAGCCACATCACAACATTCGACACTTATGGTAATGTAGGAAGTAACATTTTTACCTTGTAACTTATATAAGCTACGGTATTTACCTTGGTGTAGGTTGGGGAAGCCCACCTCTTTCTTTGGGAAACTCTCATCACAAGGTGTTTGGGTAAGAGGAATTGGATTTTGTGGGAAAAATTTGGGTATCAATTGGCGTATATCTTCAATGTGTCGTTTGATATCTTCACAATGTTCATGGAGGCGATCACACGTGGCATTGATATTATTGGCATTCATGGTACCTAAAAGAAAATACAACAACAAAACAAACTAGTTAGCTCAAAATATCCTCACCACACTCTCGCTTTTTGATTACATCACATGTAGTTTCACTCGTGTTGTAAGTCAGGTAAGGAACTGTGAGGAGTTGAGGGTTGAGTCTACTCTTGTCCAAAATAGATTTTGGTTTGAAACACAAATAAAATCTTGTAGAACTTGAGTCAAGAACTAATAACGTATTCAAAACGATAAAAGTACACAATAAACGCTAACACAAACAAACGGACTCTACAACTAACTTACAATCTAGTAGGAGATTACTAGTTTGTCAATTAGTATTAGAATCAACAAATGCAACTAAGAAACAACAAAATGAAACTAAGAATCCAAGATTTTAAGCCAATTTTTTTTTTTGGTATTGTATGGAATTTGGTGATGTGGCGGTCTAGGATTGGTTGCGGTTTTTGAAAGGTTTTTATTTTTCCCAACTTTGAAATTTTGGTTTGAATTTCGGTTCTTGAGGTGGTATGGCCGCCCTAGGAGAAGAAAATAATAAAATTAGAGCCCTTTTCACTTTTCAAAAAGGCTTGACTTGTCTTACACCTTTTAGGCAAGACATCTTTTTGGAGGGTTGGTGGACTTTACCTCTTTTGTACACCTAGGAAAGTGGTGTTTCTCTCTTTTGGAAACTAGTCTTTTTGGTAGATCTTTGGTTTCCCTTCCCTTTTGGTAGGTCTTTGGGCTTTGTTTTCAAGACTAACAAAGACTTCACTTCTTTCCACTTGGTTTTTGAATCAAAACAACACTATTGAAGAGTCTTCTTGCAACTAGATATGAAAATTGGTCTAGAACAACAAGAACCTTCAATAGAAGTTTGAAAACCAAACATCACGTGAACCTCCAAGAATCAAAACACACCTTGTCAAGCTTATAACCCACAACAAAATATCAACAACTCAAGTTCAAGACAACACCTTAAAGATTTAGGATCCACAATAACAACACCAACAATGTTCAAGTTCTTGAAACCGTAACAACAATACCAACAACAATGCTCAAGTTCAACTTGGATCTAGACTCAAGGGTGTTAGTGAAGACAAAACTAACACTTAGAAACAACTAAGACAAGCAAAATACACCTAGATCTAGACACAAATCTCGGCCACACACAACAAGAACACAATTTCGGCCAAGAACGCAATCACGAACAGATTGCTATTTTTCTGGAATTTTTAGTTTTCAATAATTTTATTTTTTTAATTTCATGTTTACGAGCCCAATATTGATCTTATGGGAACAAAATCATCCTTATCTATAATACCAAATGATACGACACGAACAAGGAAGACACAAAAACACACTCCAAAATAGTCCACAATGCACAAGGAATCGAGGACCTTTTGGAGACCACTCTCGGATTCAACAATAACACCAATAAAAGAAATAACAAAGGTGTATTAGACACCAAATCAGCCACCACAAATAAGATTAACAACACAATATGAAGAAAATATGAACAATAACAACATGAAAAACAACAACACACGGCTTACATTAACAAGAACACAAACGGGTACACGATTACAAGAAAGGAAAGGATAGATAGTGTGACATACAATATTACATACACTGAGAACCCAAAGATGTATAAAATTTAAGGACCCTTAAAACATGTAATATTAACATCTACACTCTTTGGTGGACACAAGAGGGACCTCAATCCTTCAAGCACCCAACGTTCCAAGCCATGAATCCAACACGAGTGATTCCACACTCAAGTTGAAACCTAGTTACAATTTTCGGCCAATGAGGGCATTTCTCACGAGAGAAATGTTCTAAGTGTTACAACTTAAATATTCATCAAAATCTAATGAAAGAAAATCCTACAATGTTCTTTATATAGTGTATTACAAATAGAAGCTAAAAATACCAAAAGGCCCCTTAGTAAAGGGGTGCCCCTATAGTGTAGTATCTTGTAGTGTTTGGATGGTTTTTGGGTGCATTTTGGTGCTCCTTTGCACTTCTCTTGCTCACATCATGATACGGGACAAATGATCCTCTTATCTTTTGATGACATCTTTGGAGGCCAACACATAGAGGCTCAAGACTTGGTAACCTCGAGGATATAAGAGCATATATGTAAAGACCATTTTGGGCACTTGATGGAGCAATACCGTGTGTGGAAGATTGCTTGGAGCATTCGAGACTTGATGACTCGCGGCCTTGGACAACACTTAATGGCTCACGACTTTGGACACCTTCATTAAGGGCATTTTGGTCACTTCACTTTATCCAAATGCACTCAATGGCCTCCCCTCCTCATTAAGGGAATTGTTGTTATTTTGTCTTGTCTTGTAATTGAATAAATAGAACATGTTAGGGTTATTTTCACTTAGTTGATGAAGGATGAAATATTGAAAGACGTATTCTCTCTCTTTGAAAGTGTTTCACCTTAGTGTAGTTCTTAGATATGGCTTGGAATAGCTATGGTAGTATAGGGCTTGAAAAAGCTAATATTGATCTTTGCTTAGAAATGGTGGATCTTGAGGTGAGTCAATTACCTTGGCGGTCACCGTAAGAGTGTGGTTTTGATTATTACATTCATTAGGGGTTTTTGAGTTTAATACACTCTTTAGTTCTTAATCTTGGTCTCACTATCTATCCTTTACTTTTGTTGTTGTTATCTTGTGTAGTGGACTGTTTTGGGTCCTTTATTGAATTCGAAACTTACGTTATTGTTATTCATCTTGTTCCTCATGTTTTGTAGCTGTTTTTGGTGTTATATACACTATTGTATCTTGGATTCTTCTTGTTGATAGAGAATCCGAGAGTGGTCTCCATCTTAGTCCTCGGATCCTTAAGATTGTGGACTGATTTGGAGTGTGTTTTGTGCCTTCCGTTGTCATTCTCGTATCATTTGGTATCAAATCATGGCTTGATCTTGTTCCTACAATATCAAATCTTGGGCTAGCTCACTTGAAAGAAAAAATTAAAATCTGAAAATTTTAGAAAAAAAAGAACAATCTGTCCATTTTGTGTTCTTGGCCAAAAATTATGTTTTTGTTGTGTCTTGGCCGAGATTTTTACTTGTATTTATTGTCTCTAAGTTTTATTTTTGTTCCTCTCTAACACATTGAGTCTACATCTTGATTTGAGCTTGTATTTTGATATTGTTATGAACATAAGCTTGGTCCATTGTTGTTGAACATTATTGTGGTAGAAATTGTTGTTGAGAAACTAGACTGGCCGTGTGTTTGGTTGTTGTTGTTGAAAGGAGTGTTGTTGTTGTTGTTGTTCTTGGCGAATGTTGTTGTTGTTCTTGAAGTTCTTTACAACCTTTATCTCTTGTTAAAATCGAAGACACAACACCAAAGAGACTTGGCCGTTTGTTGTTGTGGATTGGAGTTGGCCGTTGGAATTGTTGTTGTTCTTGAAGATTATTGTTATTGTTATTGGTGTGGTTGTTGTTGTTCTTTAAGTTCTTCACCTTCCTTCATATATTTTTAGAACATAAAGTGAATGATAGATCCTAAAAGGTGAAGGAAAGAGGTGTAAGTAATTGTTAGTCTTGAAAGACCCCCAACCACCAAAAGACTTTACATCACTTGTCAACCACTTTCCCATGAAACAAGGCTCCATGTTTTAAGAAAAAGTACTATAAAAGTCAAGTCTTGAAAATTGAAACTTGAAAAAAGGCTCCAAGACTTATTCTTCCCTCTTAAAACAAATTCCACCAATCCAAATTAAAATTGGTCAAGACTTGGGCTTTGGAAAATAAAAATTATAGAAACCGCAACCAATACGTGGCTTCCATGTTACTATTCATGCATCGAATTTTGGCTCAAATTTTAGATTATTAGTTTCACTTTATTGTTTCCTTAGTTTCCTATCTTGATTCTAGAATTAATTAACAACTAGTAATCACCTACTTAGTTGTAGATTAATTGTTGAATCCGTTCCTTTCGTGTCTTCGTTATTTGTGTGCTTTTTCTCATTTTTAACTCGTAGTAACTTCTTTGTTTCAAGTTCGTAAGTAAATTTTATTTTTGTGTCTTGAGTCGATAAAACAAGAATCTATTTCGGCCGCCAAGTAGAATTGACATCCTATTGACTACCGGAGTATAAGAAACTTTCAATATTCACCGCTCCAATTGTGAGAATTACAAAGGTGAGTGTATACGAGTGTTAGTGAGAATCTTTTACTACTAATCTTGTTTCTTCATTGTGTAGGTACAAAAGTGATATAAGGGGAATATGTCTTTGATAGTCGAGGATTATTGTGACTACAACATGGGAGACTATGATTGTAGTGATGGGTTTTATGGCTACGAATTTGAGAGAGATTGCGGAGGCTATGAAAATAGTCATGATCAAAACTTGGGCAGATTTGAGAGTTACGGTTTTGAGGGAGAAAATGAGGTGAATGAAGTGCCTAGTTCTTAGGGTTACTTTGGAGATGATGTAGGACTTCGTGATGGATCTTATGATGACATTAGGGCATGTAAGGAGTCTTACACTTCTCACTCCGAACATAGATTTGGTGTTAGGTATAATCCTTTTGTTCGCAAAGCTTATGAGAGCTATGATAAGAGTACACGTGAGGAGTGTGAAGATTCATATTCTCCACCTTGTATTACTTCTTATCAAGGTCAATATAGTGTGAATGGTTATACTAGCTCTAGTGGAGGTTGTCCAATGAGAAAAAAAGAGTATGTATCTCCAAAATCGAGGGGGTACTTATGTGCTTTATAATGTTGATCTGAGAAGAAGTGTACACTCCGGAAAGGTGACCATTTGTGGGATACCGAGTTGGCTCGTTGTGTTAAATGATAGGTACTATAGAAACTACATCATTCCATCCATGGTTGACTACTTGGGGTTGTTTCGCAAGCCTTTACTTGTTCCATACTTCTTGGATGGGTTTAAGGTTACCGAGAGGGTCAAAGTTATCTTCTCACAATTTGAATACCATGAGGAGGTGTGGTGCGATATTCTTCCATTGACATACGGTCATGTAGCTTAGGTGCCGATTGTTTTGCACAACATAGAGTTCCAAATGTGCAAAATTAGCCTAATGTTGTAAGAGACGGGTGGGGAAATCACCTCGTGACTTATATGCTGACTGAGCCGCAAAGAGAAGTGAATACTTACTCCAATCAAAATGCTTATGACAGACAAAATATTGAGAGGAGTAAGGGTGTGCAAGGTGGTAATCCGACAGTAGAAAAAGGAGAGGTTGTGTGGAGTGAAGTAAGGGGATTTCCACCAAAATGAGCTAACATTGTTTGTCCTTCTATTTCTAAGGACATTTGTGTAGGTACCGACATGGCAAGTGAAGAAGAGCAATGCCAAAGTGAATTTGCTGCCCAAGCTTGTGGAGGACCTTCACAACACGGCAAAGGAGAGTTTACTCAAGAACTTCAAGGTAAAATAGCTAACTCCTACACTTTGTGCATGTGAATGATAATTGTGTGGCTAGTAGCCCATTGAGTGAGAGTAGTAGCTTACTTACTTATGAATCTAATGATTCTTTTCCTCCTGCTGATGATGTACATGTTGTAAGTGTGGATACACTAGTTGATCCTATTGATGACCAAATTGACTCTTCTTGTAAGATCAATTTATGTCCACCTAGTGTTGAAGCGTATATGTTGAACGTAAGTACATCGTCTTGTGTAATTAGTGTTGATCAACTTATTTGTGAAAATTATCCACCACTTGAGTATGTGTGTAATATGATTAATAGAATTCAAGTGAGTGAAATACTTAAAAATGTTGGTCAACAAAAAAGGAGTGAACCCGAGAGATATTCTTGGGACAATCTTATGCTTGAAACTGCTTTGAAACTTGATATTGATCTCTTAGAGAGTGAGGAACTTTCTTGTTCCAAATCTTCCTGTGGGTTAGATCATGTAGTCTTTAGGTATAATGTCTTGTTTGAAGATGATATAAACACTCTTAATGAGCCTAATGGTGAAAAAGATGGTATAGCTTACCTTGTAGGCTATAGCCTACATGTTAACCCACTATGGTGTGACAACATTCCTACTAAAAATGGAAATCTCTTCTTGAAAGGGGAGAGTACTCTTAAGGGTAAGAAATGTGTAGTCTTGGAAGTTACTCCTTCTTATACATCGTGTGACTTTATTGTCGAGAGTACTCATGGTGATGATTGGGAAACTAGTAGTGAGTACACACATGAGGGTACCTTAGGAGAAGTCGACTTGAGTGATACTTTTCTCTACTCTCTATTTTCTTTGGATGATATGTATGATATTGTAAAGAGTATGTCATTTAGTTTGGGTGGAGACCACGGGAAAGGGAAGTATTGTCTAGACCCGTATCTATGGTCACTCTTCCCGTTTGACCCCGGTGCAAAATATGGAAATGGTGATGTTAGTGCACCCAACTTGTTGCTTGGTCTTCATGACAAACAAAATGTCATTTTTGGTGATTCCTGTATCCAAGTCCTTTGTGTACCTATTGATCTTTTAATATTTAATGTAAAGGATCCTTGGTTATATTGCAAATATGTGCAACCTTGGCATGTTGAGATAATTTGTTGTTCTAACCCTAACCCTCATGCCATGAGGAGTTTGTATTTTTTTTCCTCTTTTCGGTTTTGTAAGATTTGGATTCGAGGTCGAATCTTTTTCAAGAGGGGGAGGATGATACGGGACAAATGGCCCTCTTATCTTTTGGTGACATCTTTGGAGGCCAACACATAGAGGCTCAAGACTTGGTCACATCAAAGATACGAGAGCATACATGTAGAGACCATTTTGGGCACTTTTGATGGAGCAATGCCGCGTGTGAAAGATTTCTTGGAGCATTCGAGACTTGATGACTCACGGCCTTGGACAACACTTAATGGCTCACGACTTTGGACACCTTCATTAAGGGAATTTTGGTCACTTCACTTTGTCTAAATGCACTCCATGGCCTACCCTCCTCATTAAGGGCATTGTTGTTATTTTGTCTTGTCTTGTAATTGAATAAATAGAACATGTTAGGGTTATTTTCACTTAGTTGATAAAGGATGAAATATTGAAAGACTTATTCTCTCTCTTTGAGAGTGCTTCACCTTAGTGTAGTTCTTAGATAGGGCTTGAAATAGCCATGGTAATATAGGGCTTGGAAAAGCTAATATTGATCTTTGCTTGGAAATGGTGGATCTTGACGTGAGTCGATTACCTTGGCGGTCACCGTAAGAGTGTGGTTTTAATTATTACATTCATTAGGGGGTTTTGAGTTTAATACACTCTTTAGTTCTTAATCTTGTAATAATCTTGGTCTCACTATCTATCATTTACTTTTGTTGTTGTTATCTTGTGTAGTGGACTGTTTTGGGTCCTTTATTGAATTTGAAACTTGCGTTATTGTTATTCATCTTGTTCCTCACGTTTTGTAGCTATTTTTGGTGTTATATACACAATTGTATCTTGTATTCTTCTTGTTGACAGTGAATCCGATAGTGGTCTCCATCTTGGTCCTCGGATCCTTAAGATTGTGGACTGATTTGGAGTGTGTTTTGTGCCTTCTGTTGTCATTCTCGTATCACACCATGTCGCGGGTCCAACTTACACCCTCATAAGTCTATCTATGTGATCGTGCTTGTATAAAGAGAGATGGGAAAAAAGCTTGTCATATTACACCTATTAATAATGCTCCAATGGGGATAGGGTGCTCATGGTAAGGTTCTTCAAGACCAAACCAATCAGCTGTATTTTCTTCTTTCAATGTTTCACCAGCCTACTAGGGGCATCAACAACATCATAAGCATGGTGGTTCATCTCGTGCAGGGACCCACACTTGCAGGCTATGTGGGAAGCTCATTATGGTTAGTGCATGAAGACCAAGGAAGGACTTCAACTATCATTCAAACACCATCTCAATCAGTCGGGCTACTACTCAGGCTACCAGGGTACAGGGAGCTCAAGCAGAGAGACCTCCTTGTGTGTTTGATATGGTCAGACAAGATATGAATGCATTCAATGCAGTGGTTTCCGATTATATTGCTCGAACTCTCTAAAAATATTTTCGCACCCATATTGAATCCTCCAAAGCACACTGCTTTTCGAGACTCTTTGACATGCACCCATTGATATATTGAAGAGTCGAACAACATATGTTGCATGTATGCGTTCCTTATGTTCTCATGATGTTTTTGCACTTATATATCCGTGGTGTACTTCAATGTGTTTTAATTCTTTTGCTCCATTTTTGACTAGGAATGTTGTTATACTTTATGTTCCATTTAATATATTGACCCCAATGAGAGAACCTGTTAAGAGTAGACATTAGTCTATATAGTACACAAATTTTAATAGTGAACAAAAAATAACTTTATTTATCCAGTATTCAGATTAAAAATTCATCTTAATGATCAGACATATAAACTGATTCAAACCTTTCAATCTAATAACAAACGGAGCCTTATGTGATCCACTCCTAGCCATCTGTATTTTTGTTCTCTTCTAATTTATTAGTGGAAAATTTTCCTGTTATGTCAGCAGCATATTTTTTTTTTTAATCCGTTTGAAATTGTGGTTGACAGTGGAAGATAGGACAAAATTAAAGCCACAAGCCTTTTGAGAATGAAGGGCTAAAATTGAATTTGATTTTGAGTGAA
This sequence comes from Capsicum pubescens, assembly GCA_030864215.1. NCBI lineage: Eukaryota > Viridiplantae > Streptophyta > Magnoliopsida > Solanales > Solanaceae > Capsicum > Capsicum pubescens. The sequence continues at coordinate 149,602,431 of CM061547.1, forward strand.
CATCACATTCACAAAATGACTGGTGAATCCGGGTATGTTGATAAACTGATAAAGCTAGCCACAGCACGTTGATGCGTGGAAGATAAACCAACCTTACCCTTCTCCGAACCGCACTATATCCACAAGACCCTCTCTTGTTCAATCCTCATATCTCCAGTGAGAGCAAAGAAGCACAAAGAAAAGAATTCTAAAAATGGCTAGTGTTTCTGGTACCATGTTTAGCACTTCTTTCCTCCCAAGAAAGCCTGTTGTGACTAGACTCAAAGCCATACCAAATGTTGCGCAGGCTCTCTTTGGGCTTGACCTAGTAGAAGTGACAGGATTACTTGCATGGCCACTTATAAAGTAAAGTTTGTTAAACCAGATTGGCCTGTTTCTTGACCAAGCTGAGGAAGGAGGCATGAGCTTCCTTACTCATGCAGTGCTGGTTCTTGCTCATCTTGTGCTGGAACTGTCGATCAGTCTGATGGCAACTACCTTGATGATGACCAAATTGCTGACGAATTTGTACAGTTGTGCTCACCTGTGTTGTTTACCCCAGTATAATGTTACCGTTGAGACCCACAAGGAGGAGCTCCGTGGCTAAGTTCAACATTTATTCACCTACATACCCACCACCAAAATAAAATTTTAAAAAACTCTTCATTTGTTTGATATTTACTTTTCATTTGTAATCCCCAACCCCAACCCCCCCCCCCCCTTTGTTATCACAAGAGATGCTATGTAGCTCTTTTAAGTCAATGACTTGGCTCAATATATCAACTCCTGTCTCCTTTTTAGATAATGATTGAAGTGTTAATTTACATTTTCATCTATTTTAACCTAATCTCACACTGACCTGCTAAATTGTACACCATTATTGAAATGGTATAGAAATTTCATGCGTAGATGGTAAATGTAATCCATGTCCAACCAAGATAAATGGAGTATATCTCATCTTATCACATTCTGTTCAGCTAAATAAGAGAATCACCATTAATACCTTGGTCAATATGAAGATATTACTTTATTGAATGGACTTGGGCCTATTGAAAATTTACAAAGTTAAGAAGTCTTAGATGTCCAAGCACTACATCTTTGATGGTCATTAATTCTTATGAGAAGCCACAATTTTTGCGTACAAAGATATTAATGATGTGGAAGACTTTTCATTAATACTTAGCTCTGTTATTTTACCCAAGCCTAGGTGAAAAAGAGTTATGGGTGTAAAACAAAAACATTTTGAAGGCCCAATGTTATCAACTGAAAATTAGGCATATATTCAACCATGTTCATCAGACTCTTTCTTTACAAATCAATGTATGCTCACTTTCTGAGTTACATAATAACATAGATTAATCATAGAGAAGTGGTCTCTTTGTCAGATAGCAAAGGCAACAATAAGTACTAGTGTAAAAAGGGTTTATCCCGTGCACGAATTGCTCTGCAGCTAGTCAGCTCGTGCAGCGTATGGGAAGGTGGGTGTACAATGTACAGATTAAATACTCTGTAGCATGAGAAGTTCATGTCTTCTGGAACAGCTCGAACAGAGTTTCTGTCCTGTCTGCATCATCATTATCCACATCATCCAGAGGTTCAGATGAATGCTTCTCATCATCCATAATCTCCAGAGCTTCACATGAATATTCCCTGATTCTGAAGGATAGTTCATGTCCTGGCTGGTTTGAAGTTCCACCAATGCAATCTTCTTGCTGGTCATTTGACAGCACATTCTCATCTAGGTGGTGAAATGAGCCTCTAGAGGAACATGGAGATAAAGTTACTGATGCCACTGTTGCTATCTCATCCCCCTCGTCAATCATTGATTCAAGGGAACATGTTGATCTTGTAGCTATAGAGCGTAGAGCATCTTGTTTCGACCTGTTCTTCACTCTCCTACACCAACTGTGAAGTGAATCTTGAACACTTTCAGCTACGAGAGCCTTTCCACACCGTGAACCCATCTGTAAAGTTCATGCAAAGATGATTTCTGACTATGTGAATAGCCCAAGACTAGTTCAATTGGCATATCAATGCTTGCTATGTATTATTCTAGAGATACAAAAGAGAAAGATCACCTGTGAGATAATCACGTTTAAAGGAACAGTGCTGTGGCTACACCAGAACTGCACTAGCACCCTGTTCAAAGAGTGAGTACCAGATAGGTCTACAGGAATCTATTATGAATAATCACAAGACAAAATTATATAAAATAAATATTAAAAATCCTCTGTGCATCTTAAAGAATGACGCAGTATCTGAACTGCCCAAGAACTATTTTCAATGAATGCAGTTTCTTGTCAACAAAACATCTTCTTAGGGTCCCGCAGGGCATTATAGCAGAACATATTACATTACAAGACAAGTAACAAGAACAAAACCATGATATATGTGTTGATAGCTAGTCTTCTACAAGATTTTTGTACAACAAAGGTAGTGGGGTAATTTTAAAGTCTATTATCCAAAGAATACAATGATTTAAATACAGGTAAAGAAAAGGCTAAGGTAATTAGATATTTAAATCCCTAAAAATCAGCTACTCCCTCCGTTTCAAAAAGAATGGCCTACTTTTCTTTGTAGTCTGTTTCAAAAAGAATTATCTCTTTCCTTTTTTGACAATACTTTAATTTCAACTTTCCACATGGCATGTTTAGGACCACAAGATTAAAAAGCATTTTGGTACATTTGACACAACTTTAATTTAAGGCCACAAGATTCAAAAGTCTTTATTATTTTCTTAAACTTTGTGTCAAGTTAAAGTAAGTCATTCTTTTTTAAACGGAGGGAGTAGAATAGTATATACAAGGACACATTTTACTTTATGATTCTCCGACACTCCCCCCTCAAGTTGGAGCATAGATATTGATCATGTCCATCTTGTTACAATGGTTCAACTCAAGTTCCATTCAACGCTTTATTCACATAGCCAGTGAAAATCAGGTTTCCCTAAATCTTCTCACGAATAAAATGACAGTTGACAACACGTTTAGTTCTTTCATGATACACTGTATTTGATGCAATAAGAAGAGCAGCTTGATTACCGCATCAAAGTTTTGCCGGTCTATGATGCTTTAACCCAGTTTCAGTTAAAAGATGATGTACCCACATAATTTCACACGTAAACTGTGACATATATCTGTAGTCGAATTCTACACTTCATCGAGATGCAACACCTTGCTCTCACTCCTTCATAATACAAGATTCCTCCAACAAAGCCAGAATAGCTTGTAGTAGATGTTATATCAACTTTAGATCCAGCCCACGCAGCATCTACAAAATACAAAACACTCAACACAAGTATGATCGTGATTGTTATACAGTACGCCAAGTCGAAGAGCTCCTTTCAAGTAACATAGAATATGTTCCAAAGCTTCCCAATGTTTAACCGTAGGTGCGAATATGAACTGGCTAACAACACTTGCTACAAAAGCAATACCTAGACGAGTCACACTAAGGTAGTTTAACTTCCCAAGCAGCCTTCTATATCCCTTTGGATCGTTAAAAGGATCATCATCACCTCTCATAAGATGCATGTTGGGAAACATTAGAGTATTGCAGGGTTTGGCTGCCAACTTTTCAGTATTTGCAAGCAGGTCAAGAATATGCTTTCTCTGAAACAGAAAAATTCCCTTCTAGCTTCTGTTCACTTCTACTCCCAAGAAGTATTTCAACTAGCCCAAGACTTTTGTATGAAACCAGTATGCAGGAAAGACATACACTGCATATGTTATGATAATGTCATCAACATTTACAACAGAGAGGATTATGCCACTTGCTGATTGTCGGTAGAAGACTGAGTGATCACCTTTGCTCATTTTCAACCAAAATTCCTGAAATACCTTACTCAACTTGTCAAACAAAGCCCGGGGACTTTGTTTCAAGCCATACAAGGACTTCTTCAAATGATAGACTTTCCCATACTCCCCATGCGCAATGATACCAGGTGGTTGCTCAATATTCACTTCCTCTTAAACATCACTATGAAGGAACGCATTCTTGATATCCAACTGATGTTGATGCATGCACGTCAAGCCAAGACAAGGAGTTTAAGAGCTTTGGGTCGAGTCAATATCTTGGAGGTTTGGAAGGAGCTTGAAACAAAGGCTTGAAGCTTAGGAACGTGCAAAAATAGAAGTACAAGGCTCCACGTGAAAGACCACTCGGATAAGGAGGAAGAGGCTATGAATGCAAAGTGGTATTCTTAAAATGCAAGCCTCTTGACCAAGAAGACGCTTAGTTCATTAAGGGTATTGTAATAGTGAGATTAGGTTATAAATAATGGAGAATAACTCCTCTACACTTAGAAAATTTTGATTATTGATATTTTGATAAGTGAAACCCTTGTGAGGGTTGAAGCTATGGTCTTTGTTGTATTAATTGTCGATGGGATTGCTTGCTTGGTGAAATCATTCCTCTTGAGGGTATTTCTATAGTATATGTGCTTGTTTGGTGTTCTTAATAGGAGTTTTTGGCTTTGATACAGTCATTGTTGCTTATTAATCTTATTCTTGTGTCTTACTTGATTTACATGTTTAGGTGCTTATCTTGAACACTCAAGGAGGTCTATAATATAGTATTGGTTGTCTTAATTTCAATTTATGTCTCTATATTTCTATTCTTTTATCTTTAATTGTTGTTCTACTATTAGGGTTTCCATTCGGTGTATTTCATATTGCGGTTTGGTAATATTAAAAAAAATCCATTTTTTGTTTGTTTTGATTTGTTATTTTTGACACTAGATCTTTGCTCCCTAGTGTCCTTTGAATCCAAATTCAAAAAATTTCATCCAATTTCGAGTTGTAGAGATGAATACACCATTGTTGAGCTTGAAAGTTTGGAAAGTTGAAATTGGGTCTTGAAGATTTAGTGTGAATAAGAGGTTAAAAATTAGTGGGATTCGTTCTCTAGGTCGAGGGGGAGCTAATCCTATAATTTTAGTCAATTCCAAATTGATTTCAGGGATGTTGGAATTTCAAAGTGTTCTTGGTGTCTTTCAAGTGTTCTTGAGGAAGGAGCGAAGAAAGTATATTTGATCCAAAGACCCAAGAAGAAATTTATTAAAAGTTGTGTGGTACAAAAATTGGGCACGGTGGGGCCAAAGGAGTACAAAAGAGAATTCTATTTTTTTTTTAAAAGAAGGATTTTTCAGTAATTATTCATGGCCAATTAGAAGTTGCCAAATCAGCGAGTCATCCGCCTGGACCGTATCATCAGCTTCCGCTTGAGCCATCTCCAGCCTCAGCAAAAACACCTTCCGCATCCAGGAGTCGCCTAACATCGACTTTCACGTAGCTTGGAACGACCAGCTATTTACAAATGGCTTCCGCATTGAGCCTCCAGCTTCTACCCCTCATCTCAGCTCCAGTGCTCAAGCCAGTGCCTCCAGACCATCCAGCCTGCTCCAGCTCCCTTCAGCGACGGCTCCAGCAATTTTTGGAGCTAATTTCCCATGTTTTTCCATGTTTAAGCTCCACTTTTGGATCCTTTTTCTCCATGGAATTCAACCAACTTTCTTCTCGAACGATTTTCTTAGTACAAATCTTTTTAAAATGGTTTATTTTTCATTAATTATACCTTTATTTGGCTTCATAACTTGAATCTAATTAGTAGATTACCCTACTAAATATTATCAAGTTCTTTCAGTCCGATTTTTTTTCTTTTGTGCTAATTTCTTTCTTGTGCTTTTCTAGTGTTATTTCATTGTTAATTTTCTTGATTCAAGTCCATTAGATTTTATTGAGTCACCTGTACTTCTAGGAACAAAAATCCATTCTACCCTCAAGGTTGTTTGTGGCTCTTAGCAAGCAATTGATCAAATTGAATAGCAACTTTGGTCGAATCTTTGAGTGGTAAAAGGCTAGAGTACATGAGTACATTTGAGTTGTGCTAGCCAAACACGAGTGGAAATACCAGTGACTGTGAGGAACTTTTATTACTAATATTGTTTGCTCGTTTTGTAGGTGATAAAGAAATGGACCTTGGGCCTAACTCAACCTCAAAAGCTAGTTCATGAGGGGAGGATTGCCCAAGACCATATAAGGAGACCAAGAACCCTTTAACCCACCGATGTGGGACTCCAACACCCCCCGCACGCTCCAGATGTCCAGCCCTAGGCGTGCGGGGGGGTGTTGTTGTCCCACATCGGTGGGTTAAAGGGTCCTTGGTCTCCTTATATGGTCTTGGGCAATCCTCCCCTCATGAGCTAGCTTTTGAGGAGAGGATTGCTCAAGACCATATAAGGAGACTAAGGACCCTTTAACCCACCGATGTAGGACTCCAACAGTAGATATAAATGAGTTGTAAGGAAACTCAATGTTATCGTGAAAGGTTAATCCGAAGAGGCTGTGTCTTGAAATAAAGGTGAATCTTTGTGGATATTCGAACTTCTCTCTTATCCTATCCAATCTCCTACGAACTTCATCGCCCCTTATGCACTTGAATGGTTGAGGTCACCTTGTGTGAAGAAATGGAATCTTTATTATGATATGTAAGGGGATTGGATTGACAAAATCTTGGAGGTAGCCTTTTCACGAGTGAATACCAAAAAGAAGTTTGGTGCAGCATACTTTCCCTGTGTACTCATCACTTGTGTTTAGGAATCGATTGGTTTAGTGAACATTATTAGCCTATAAATACTCTTCATCAAGGACTTGCGGGCTCTTATTCCAAATTCCCTAAGTTTGAGAGACGAGATAGAGAAGAGCAAGCATTCAAACTACATTCCGCCACACCGAAGAAATGAGAGACAAAAGATTGGCAGAAGCAAAGGAGTGAATAGTAGCAACTCAGGATGTCTGGAGTGAATTGAGAGAGTTGCCACAAAGCCAATCTAACCCTCTTATTTGTACTTCTCTTTGTAAAAATTCTTCTGTAGGTACATGAATGGTGATTGAAGGAAAACAAATCCCCAACAAAGAGGCTACATTTAGGGATTTGAAGAATTTGCTAGTCCATTAGACCGAGCAGATTGGCGCCTAATGACATGAGTGGGAGCTTCGTTTCAAGATAAAGAACATCCTTTTTGTGACCCTCAAGGTACAATAGCTAACTCAAGGTACAATAGCTAAAATTAAAACTTCTAAAATTTCAAATTAACAAAGTGAGAGTGATAGCTTGTTTTCATGTGAGTTAATGATTCTTTGCCATATAGTGATAATGTCCTTATTGAGAGTGTTCAAACACTAGTTGATTGACACTTATGATGTGATTGATAGTACATTGTCATGAACTTGTTTGTGATTCTAGTTCACTAGGTGAGGGACTGTGTGATTTGATTAATGAGCTACAAATTAATGATGGCATTGATAAAGTTGGTCATTTGAAAGGACGTAATTCTTTGAACATCTCTTGTTGAAGATATTATTGCTTGTATTGCCCCTAGAAATCATGTGACTAAACTTCCTCAAAAGACGACACTTGTCTTTTTGAGAACGAGATTACATGCTTTAATCTGCACCCTTGATTTATTATTCTGTCTTTAAGAATAGTCTCTTGTTTGATGATGATACGGTCATTCCTAGTGTAGTGCTTAGTAGTGTTAACAATGATGGTGATGTAGCTCTTTTTGAGGGCTATAACACGTATGATAACCCACTATGGGATGTTGAGAAAGAAGGTGATGTATGTTTGGTGATGTATGTTTGCCAATTGCTACTTCTTTGAGTAACCCAACTCTTAATAACATGCTTGATATTCTTGAGTCTACTAGTGATCTTATATGTGAGGACACCTTATATAAAGTTGTTTTGCGTGATATCTTCCTTTACAACCTATTTGCATATGATTATGCTCATGCTTGTGGGGAGGGTACATTATTATGTTGGTAGGAGCCTATTTGGGGAAAATGATTGTTTTCTTTATCAAAATGCATGGATATTTTTTCCTTTTGGCCCATTGATACTTTGAAAGTGTGATTTGGCCATGGTACTATATTAAAGGTGGTCTAGTTTGGGAATAAAGGATCCATTTAGTTGCATGTCTAATAGAATCAATTTGACATCGCTTGCATGCTATTTTGAATCCATTAGTTCTTTTGTGATATCATTATTTTTTTATTTTTGAAATAGTCAAGTATTTCATGCTCCATTTGAAAGATTGTTCTTGATGAGAATAGTTTATGCTTGCTAATATATTAAGTTTGTGCATCATTGACATATTGATAGATTTGTTAACACTAACCCTCATGCTTTGGGGTCCTTGTTGTTGTTTGTTTTTCCTATAGCTTTGCTAGGTGTAGATTTGAGGACGAATCCTTCACAAGAAAGGGAGAATGATACACGCATGCCAAGTCAAGATAAGCAGTCCAAGAGCTTTGGAACAAGTCAATACTTTAGAGGGTTGGTAGAAGCTAGGAACGAAGGCTTGCTTAGGAACGTGGTAAAATGGAAGTACAAGGCTCCACTTGGAAGACACTCAGATTAAGTAGGAAAGGATATGAACACAAAAGTGGTATTCTTAAAAGCAAGCCTCTAGGCCAAGAAGACCCTTAATACATTAAGAATATTTTTGTAATAGTGAGATTATGCTATAAATAATGGAGAATAGCTCCTTTAGACTTAGACTATTTTGATTATCGATATTGTGATGAGTGGAACTCTTGTGAGAATTGAGGCTATGACCTTTGTTGCTATTGAATGTTAATGGGATTGTTTGCTTGAAGAAATCATTTCTCTTGAGGATATCTCTACAATATAGGTGTTTGTTTGGTGTTTCTTAATAGGAGGTTTTGGTTGTGATATAGTCATTGTTGCCTATTAGTACCATTCTTGTGTCTGGCTTGATTCATAGGTTTATGTGTTTATCTTGAACATTCAAGGAGGTCTACACTTTAATACAGTATTGGTTGCCTTGATTTCAATTTGTGTCTCTACCTCTGTATCCTTTTATCTTTAATTGTTGTTCTTTAGTACTAGGATTTCCATTCCGCGTAATGCATATTGCATCAAATGTAAAGGCCAATTCACGATAGCAGCTAGAGAAATGAATAGGTGGACAAAAGTGAGCTTGGCAACTAGAGAGAAAGGTGTTTGAATAATCTACCCCATACGTTCGAGCATACCCTTTAGCCACAAGTCTAGCCTTAAATCTTGCTATAGACCCATCTGGATTACCTTTAACTTTGAAGACCGACTTATATGCCATTAATTTCTTTCCCTTGGATAAATCCATCAAATCCCACGTGTAATTTTCCTCTGAGGCTTGTATTTCATCAAGCATTGCATCAGATCATCCAGGATAATTCAATGCCTCTTTCATTGATTTGGGTACAGAGATGGAGTCTAGAGAGGCTGTCAAAGATCTAGACGTAGAGGAAAAGCCGCAATAAGAAACAAAATTAGCAATAGAATATGTCAATTTTCAACTACGATTACCTTTGAGAAGAGCAATAGAGAGGTCAAGATCTAATGGAAAAAGGACTGCTGCAAGACATGTATCATTGATCTCTCGCCTCCTTGAGTGAAACTTGAACAATTGGCAGCTTGCTACCACAACTGGAGTAGGTGTTGATGGGACAATAGTTAATTGGTTCTTAATAGGAAAAATGGGAGATGGAGAGACTATATCTGACTCTTCTGTCAGAACATGGGTAAACCAATACACTAGCCACTCATCCTCCTCTTTCTGACTTGTAGAGATTATGCATAGAAAACGATTTAGTCTCTGAAAATGCCACATCAAATTGACACCAAATATTTTCCAAGTTCATTAGAATAACACTCATATCCCTTCCGAAGGCGAGAATAACCTAGAAAATGCACTTCAACGCATATCTCTGACATAACATGTGCATCCAAATACCTTAAGTTCCATCTAAAAAAGTGATGTGTTACAGTGGATGGCATGAGACTAATCAGAAAGTAAGCCGCAGAGACCGCGTCTACCGAAAATTGTTTAGGAGCCTTCATTTGGATCAAAAATGTCTTGAGTTGTATCAAGTAGATATCTATTCTTTCTCTCAGCAACTCCATTTTGAGAGAGTGTATCAACACATGAAGATTGATGGAGAATACCATGTTGTCTGATATATGATTGAAATAAATCTGGCCTATCTTCTTTAGCATTGTCACCCCGTAGAATACATATCGAAGCATTGAATTGAGTTTTGACTTCATCACAGAAGGCACAAATGTAAACACTTCTAAGCGACTCTTCATGAAACAAATCCAAGTCATCCAATAGAAATCATCCACAAAAGTGATAAAATATGGCCAATCTGGGAAACAACAGGACTTGGTCCCAAACATCAAAATGAACTAATTCAAAACCCCGAGATAGCCCTCTTATTAAGCCTCGGACTTAACGAGTTGCAATAACGCTTTGCAAATCAACATGATTCACATTCCAATGAAGAAATATTCAGGAATTGAGGACACAACTTCGTTAATAGAAGTAGAAAAGGATGTCCTAAACAACAATGTGCTTCAAATGGAGACATGACACTAGAGCAAGCAACTGACTGAGACTCCCACTCATCAAGGATGTAAGATTATCATATACATGTCCTTTACTAACAACCTGATTTGTCTTAATATCACGAAAAAGATAATGATCGGGAAAGATAAAGATAATGATCGGGAAAAAACGAAATATAACAATTAAGACTCTGGTATGTTTACTAACATAGATCAAGTTAAAAGCTAATTTTGGTAGAATTAATATGGATGACTGGGTAATAAAGGAGGTTGGCTTAACAGTTCCAAATCAAAGACTGGTTAAATAGATCCATCAGCTACCATGACTGTTGAGGGAGCTTTATACGATTGAACGCTAGAAAAAAATATCAGAATTACAAGTCATGTGATTTGTGGCACCTGAAACAATCACCCATTTATTTGAAGAGGTGAGATGTTTCATGTCACTTGGCCATTTATTTGAAGAGGTGATAAGAGATGTTTCATTTCACTTAGCAAGTGCATTAGCTGAAGTGAATTTCTTCAATGATTCTGGATATTGACCGAATTTTGCAAACTCATGTATCCGATCAAAATTATTTTATCCGAAGATAAACTGTTGGTAGTGGCAAAACTCTCTCTCTCTCTCTTACTGGCCATTTTATTAATGAAGTAACAGTAACAAAAAGAAACCAATTCAGTAATGGAACTTCCTAAAGGAACGCAAATATAACCTGGAGCCTGACGAAGGTCAAATGCAGGTCATCGATCAAGGAAATAAAACTTGGTGCTTTCATGATGCCTGGCCGAAACTTGAAGAAAACACAAACTACATAATAAAGAATGGAACCCAAAACACCAAATACCATCAGGAAGCACCAGATAACAATCTATTAACTCCTCAAGATGCTGGCCAGAAGGAGGAGCGAGGTAATAACCACATTCTCTTGGCTGGAAACAGGTGTCCTCAGATCAAGGTCTGCTGAACAAGCACCACTAAATCTTGACAGGAAATAATAAGAAGATGTAGGAAAAGCAAGGTCGGCAGAAAGCAAAATCGCGACATATATTCCACTTTCCCTCACACACTCGCCGGAGCATGAGACTCACGAGCTGAGGACCCGGTCACCGGATCTTGGATTATTGTAGATCGGAAGTGGTTAATTTTAATGCAACAGTCATCGCACAATCACTATTAACTTCCAGTGAAGCAACAGTGTGTGCCTCCAAGAGATGGAGATGACTCAACTACGACAAGACTGAAACAAGACAAATCACCTCAAGACTTCTTACAAAAAGGCAAGCACGAGAACTACAGACACTCCAAGGATTATTGATGAAGCTAGATGTGTTTCAAACCATCTTGGTATCATTTAAGGAGTGTTGTGTGTTGCCCAACGCATTCAAGAAGGATGGAGGTCCATTGGAAGGGTCGTTGGAGAGCAAGAGGAGATTGGAGGCATTCTGGAATGGCCGGCGCCCTCACCTGCACCAGCAGATACCCAATTTGATATATTGGAGCTACCTGCGCCCTGACATGCGCTAGCAGTGCCCCATCTGCATGGACGGATGCCCAATTTCTTGAAAAATGGGTCACTTTTGACCCCATATTTGTAATAATAGCCCATGGCTATAAATAATAGCAGGTCTCTTTCATTTTAGTTAGTTTTTTGTTGAATTATGATGAACTGTACACTTGAGAGTGTGAGAGCTAGGATTAGCTTGCTTTGAACAATCGTTTTGAAACATTTGGTTACTTGGGAGATTGATTCCCTAGTGGTCTATGTAAGATCTTGGTGCTTATAGTGAATACGATTAGAGGTCTAAGGGTTTGATATATCCTTAGGTTGCTTATCTTTTCATTGTTTGTGTCAATCTATCTATTGATTTCCTTTTTGTCTTTCAAATTACTTGTTATCTTTTTAGCCTCATTTCTTCATTTTCGAAGCTTGTTCTTATTTCATAGTTTGCCCATTATCATTTGGTATCAAAGCTCGGTTTAGATTTGTTCTTACGATTCTAAATCTTGGGCCGTGATATTGAAGAAAAGTCTAAATAAAAATCTGAAATTTTCGTTTTTGAGCAAAACCCCAAAAATATTTTGTGTTTGAGTCATTCTTGTAGTTTAACCACTAGATTTGTTTTTCCTAGTGTTATTAGAGTCGAAATCTTGAGTTTTGGGTGTGTTTTGAGAAGGTTTGAAGAAAACCCAATTGTTGAGATTGAGCTTGAAGAAATTTGAAAGAGGATTCTTAGATCTATCAATTTTTGGGTTGGAATTGCAGGATAAAATTATTGGGAAGTGTTCCCCAAACCAAAAGGACCCTAGATTTGAGATTGGGTGTTACTTGGAGAGTTCTTGGAAAAATCCACTATTTTTGGGTTTAGAGCTTGAAAAAAATTGCAAGTCGACTTGAATATTTGAAAATTTTGGTGTGGATTTGAGTGTTAAAAAGTGTAGGAAAGTGTTCCCCACGTCAAAGAGAACCTAGATCAGAAGTTGCGTGCCATTCCAAGCAAAAAAGTGTTAGTTCGGAAATTTTGAGTTCTTGGTGTTCTTGAAGAAGTTCATATCTTCAAGAGGAAGATTCGTCAAAAAGTTGTTATTAGATCAAAAAATGGAACAAAAGAAACAAGAAAAGGTGTTGGTCCCAAGGAATATCCAAAATGAAGGGAATATTCTTGGAAAGAGAGAGCAAGAGGGCCCACAGAAAGCCAAATCTCGAAAGATTCAGCTACACTGCCAAGGGGCATTTGTGCCCGCACCTGCCCACGCAGGTCATCCACGTAAGTGACTTTCCAGCAACACTGATTCTTGACCTGCGAAGTCATCTGCGAGGGCATGTGCCCAACCTGCGCCCACATCTCCGAAAATGCATTTCAACTACTCCAAAGCCAAATTTGCTCAGGTTCCAACTTCTTAGTTTTGATTTTTGATTCCTAAACTAATTAACAACAAGAATTTGATCTACTTAGTTGATTAATTTGTCTTAAGAGTCTGTTGTTTCTTCGTCCCATTTCTTTTGTGCTCCTCATTTTGTTTCATTGTTATTTCTTGATTCAATTTTGTGTTTGTTTGTTTGAGTCACCTATTCTTCTTCAAACAAGAATCCATTCCAACCACAAGTAGTAATTGACACCATGTCTTCCATTTGAGTAGAAATGTGAGACAAACCAAGGTGTTTAGAGATAGTGACGTTGATTTCTTAATGTTAACTTGTTTGTTGCTTGTGTTTAGTGTCTCTTCTTAATAGGTACCATGGCTCCAGATGGTGAAACGCCACAAGTTTTGGATGACAACACCCCTAATGAGATCTTGACGGCAATCGAATCCTTGGATCGTAGAATGGAATCAATAGAAGGTCAAATGACCACACTCCAAGGATGTTTGTCGAATATGAGCGGGAGGATAGCCAATATGGTTGTGAGAAATATAAGAGAAAAATATTCTTGAATTGTTGTAACTACATTATTACATTGAGGCCCTATTTATAGACAATACATTCCAATTCTTTTCCTAATAGGACACTACATTACAATCCTTTTCCAAGTAGGATTTTATATGCTATTCCTATTCCTACTCATATTCTAACACTCCCTCTCAAGCTGGGGCATAGAAGACATATGTACCAAGCTTGTTATGGAAGTAACTAATATGAGAATCAGTGAGGGACTTGGTGAAGATATCTGCAAGAAAACTGATAAGGACTACTTTGAACGTCTAGGAGACCTCAATTGAAACGGAACAAACTGAAAAAGTGATCCGAAAAGTAGTAAATATTGTCGTAAAGTCGATGTGTCGCTGGAAAATTGCTGAAAACTGATATAAAATATACGGGTCATCTCGAAATCAAGAGACGAGTAGATCTTGAACATGAAAGTCATCGGAAACTTAGCCGAAACATGCTCACACGCCGGATTATTAGATTTGATGGCTGAAAAGTGACTACAATCTGAGGAAAAAAAGGTATATGGGTAGGGTCGGAATGATGACACGACCCTACTGAAAAAGAGAAATATATATAGGGTCGTTATGACGGCACGACCCTATTGAGAAATAGAAATTATATGAGTTGGGTCGGAATGGCGGCACGATCCTACTGGAAAAGAGAAATTATATGGGCAGGGTCGGAATGATGGCACGACCCTACTGAAAAAGATATGAGGAGTCACCGGAAAGACGTACGGGACTATGTAAATTAAATCTGAGGAGTCACCAGAAAGATGCATGATTCTATGCAACTCAGATATGAGACAGTAGTCCGGAAAAATGCATGGTGCTACGCAAATCAGATATGAGAAAATAGTCACTGAAAAAAAGTACGGTGCTAAGAAAAATAGATATGAAAAAGTAGTCACCGGACAGATATATGGTGCTATGCAAAGATCCGAGAAAATAGTCACTAGAAAGATACACAGTGAGCCAGTGACCCAACTTTTGCTAACATAATCATTGGCCAGACGGGCGGCATATATGGATTATAGCCGCCCGCCGGTAGCGGAAACTCTTTGATTCTTTACCAAGATCGTGGAAGCTCTGATACCATGTGAGAAATATAAGAGAAAAATATTAATGAATTGTTGTAACTGTTAGAATATGAATAGGAATAATAGATTGAATTCTACTTGAAAAGGGATTGTAATGTAGTGTCCTATTAGGAATATGATTGTAATGTAATGTCTATAAATAGGGTATCAATGTAATAATTTAAAGACAATAATTCAATAATATTTTTCTCTATTATTTCTCACATGGTATCAGAGAAGGTTAGAAATATCAGAAAAGATAACTTTGTCACCGTGCGTCAATTCCGGTGACTGATTTGGGTCAATTTTTATTTTGTGGGTTATGTGAAAAATACACCACCACCAAAAGGATTGGAAAGATCAGGCGACAAAAACCCGACGAAAACTACCGGAAAATTACCCTCGACGCGCCGCCACGAGCCAGCCGGAATCCGAAAATTCCAACAAGATCTGCGTCACGCGCCGGCGCGTGAGCCCATCTCCGATCGATTTTTGAGTTGTTTCTTTTTCTGTTGGAGTCACCGGTCTATTCTGACTCAAACCACTTGCTCCTTTCCAGATTCCGACAATTATTTTGAGATTTCGACCGCCGAAACCCTAATTCTGACGACATTAGTTTTTTTTTGGGGATTTTTTTTTCAAAAATTCAGATCTGGTTCTTGGGATTTTCAAGTCAAATTCCCAAGATATCTTTTGGGCATGATATTTTATTTTGGCTCCAAAAATATTGAAACTGAAAGTTCAAGGCCTACGATTAAATCTGAGCCCTTAATGAGAAAATCAGAAAATCAAACGTCACAGTCCATGAAGAATCGATGAGGGGATGGTCGATTTGGAAGATCTCGTCCAAGGTGTAGTTATTGTAAAAAGCTTGGACATACTCGTGGCGTATATTATTCTAGACCTAAGTGTAGCTATTGTAATAGGCTTGGACATACTCGTGGAATATGTTATTTTTTGCATGGTGACCAACTAAAAATGCTCATATTGCTCAGTCTAACACCATACGTGATCAACGGGTGTATTTATCTGACAAGGAATATAATGAGTATCTTCAGTATCAAGCAAGTAAGCATATATTTCTACCAATAGCCTCTACTGCACAATCTCCTACCTTTGGATCATGGGTTGTGGACTCAGGTGCTTCTGATCATATTTCTGGTGATAAATCACTTTTGTCTGATATTGTTTATTCACAATCTCTTCCAACTATTACTTTAACTAATGGAATTCGAACAGAGCCAAAAGGAGTTGAACAAGCCAAACCCCTATATTCTGTCACTCTAGACTCTGTTCTTTATGTCCCTGGTTGTCCTTTTAATCTTGCATCTGTTAGTCGTTTGACACGTGCCCTTAATTGTAGTATAACCTTTTTTTATGATTCTTTTCTAATGCAGGACCGCAAAACGAGACAGACAATTGGCATAGGACATGAATCACAAAGCCTTTACCATCTTACCGCTTCAAATTCCTTCACAGCATGCTCCACTACAGATCCTCCCAACCTTATTCACAAACGTTTGGGACATCCTAGTCTATCCAAGCTACAAAAGAAGGTGCCTAGTTTGTCTAGTCTATCCACATTAGATTGCGAGTCGTGTCAACTTAGGAAATACACCCGTGCTACATTTTCACGTAGTATTGAGAGTCGCTCAGAGTCTATTTTCTCATTAGTTCATTCCGATATTTGGGGTCCTAGTAGAGTCAGTTCACCATTAGGATTTCGTTACTTTGTTACTTTCATCGATGATTTTTCAAGATGTACTTAGGTTTACTTAATGAAAGATCGTTCTGAGTTATTCTCTATATTCAAAAGTTTTTGGGCTGAAATACAAAATCAATTTGGTGTTTCTATTCGTGCTTTTCGTAGTGATAATTCCTTAGAATACTTATCCTCCCAGTTTCAGGAGTTTATGACTCATCAAGGAATCATTCACCAAACATCATGTTCATACACCCCTCAGCAGAACGGTATAGCAGAAAGAAAAAATAGGCATCTCATTGAGATTGCTCGCACTCTTCTCATTGAATCCCATGTTCCACTGCGTTTTTGGGGTTATTCGGTCCTCACATCTTGTTATCTTATTAACGGAACGCCATCATCTTCGATCCAGAATAAGGTTCCCCATTCCATACTATTTCCTCAGTCATATCTCTACTCTATCCCCCCTCGTGTTTTTGGGAGCACATATTTTGTTCATAACTTAGCCCCAGGAAAAGATAAATTAGCCCCTCGTGCTCTCAAATGTGTCTTCCTCGGTTACTCTCGAGTTAAAAAAGGGTATCGATGCTATTCACTTGATCTGAGTCACTACCATATGTTCGCTGATGTCACATTCTTTGAATTTTAACCTTACTATACATCTTTTGATCATCTTAATATCTCTGAGGTTTTACCCATATCTCAAGTCTTACCCACACCAATCTTTGAGGAATCTACGGTTACTTCTCTATCTCCAGCCTCAGTGCCACCACTTTTGACTTATCACCAGCGCCCACGTCCAGTATTAGTCCCAGATGATTCATGTTCTGCGCCTGACGCTTCCCCTACTGCGGACCTGCCTCTTCCTAATCAATCAGTTGCACTTCAAAAAGGTATAAGATCCACTCGTAATGCTAACCCACATTATACTTTCGTGAGTTATCATCGTTTGCCATCACCCCATTATGCTTTTGTATCATCTTTGTCCTCTATTTCCATTCCTAAGACTACAGGTGAAGCATTTTCCCATTCAGCATGGAAACAGGCTATGATTGCTAAGATGTCTGCTTTACATACGAGTGGTACTTGGGAGCTTGTTTCCCTTCCTGCAGGTAAATCTACTATTGGTTGTCGTTGGGTTTATACAGTTAAAGTTGGTCCAGATGGTCAGGTTGATCGGCTGAAGGCTCGCCTTGTTGCCAAAGGATATACACAGATATTTGGTCTTGATTATCGTGACACTTTCTCTCCCGTGGCTAAAATAGCATCAGTCCATCTTTTTCTCTCTATGGATGCCGTTCGTCATTGGCCTCTTTATCAGTTGGACATTAAAAATGCTTTTCTGCATGGTGATCCTGAGGAAGAAGTTTATATGGAGCAACCACCTGGTTTTGTTGCTCAGGAGAGTCTAGTAGCCTTGTATATCGATTGCGCAAGTCACTCTATGGTTTGAAACAATCCCCTCGAGCCTGGTTCGGAAAGTTTAGCACAGTTATGCAGGAGTTTGGCATGATTCGTAGTGGATCTGATCATTCAGTGTTTTATCGCCATTCTGAACCAAATTTGTGTATTTATTTGGTGGTTTATGTTGAAGATATTGTTATCACCGGCAATGATCAAGATGGTATCACTAACTTGAAGCAACATCCCTATCAGCATTTTCAGACTAAAGACCTTGGCAAATTGAAATACTTTCTAGGAATTGAGGTTGCTCATTCCAGCTCAGGTATTGTTATTTCTCAACGCGAGTATGCTTTAGACATTCTTGAGGAAACAAGAATGATGGGATGTCGACCTATTGACATTCCTATGGATCTAAATGCTAAACTTCTGCTAGGAGAAGGGGAGCCACTCAGTGATCCTGGAAGGTATAGGATCACTGTGAGTGTTGTAAGTCAGTTTATTTCCCCTGTGATAGTCATTGGGATGCAGTTGTTCCGATTTTGAGATATATAAAGTCATCTCCAGGTAAAGGACTACTCTTCAAGGATCGAGGCCATGAGCATATCATTGGATATAGAGATGTTGATTAGGCAGGATCACCCTCTGATAGACGTCCTACATTTGGATATTGTGTTTTAGTAGGAGGTAATTTGGTATCCTGGAAGAGTAAGAAACAAAGTGTGGTTGCTCGATCTAGTTCCGAAGCAGAGTATCGAGCAATGGTTGCAGCAACTTGCGAGCTAGTTTGGATCAAGCAATTGCTGAGAGAATAAAAAATTGGAGAAACTGGTAAGATGGAACTTGTATGTGATAATCAGGCAGCCCTTCATATTGCATCTAATCCAGTGTTCCATGAGAGAACCAAGCACATAGAAATTAATTGTCACTTTGTCAGAGAAAAGATACTCTCGGGAAATATTGTTACAAAATTTGTGAAGTCAAGTGATCAACTTGCAGATATCTTCACCAAGTCCCTCACCAGTCCTCGTATTAATTACATTTGTGACAAGCTTGGTACATATGACTTGTATGCACCAGCTTGAGAGGGAGTGTTAGAATATGAATAGGAATAATAGATTGAATTCTACTTGAAAAGGGATTGTAATGTAGTGTCCTATTAGGAATAGGATTGTAATGTAATGTCTATAAATAGGGTCTCAATGTAATAATTTAGAGACAACAATTCAATAATATTTTTCTCCATTATTTCTCACAGTAACTACATTTTATATTGAGGCCCTATTTTTAGACAATACATTCCAATCTTTTTCCTAATAAGACACTACATTACAATTCTTTTCCAAGTAGGATTTTATGTGTTATTCCTATTCCTACTCATATTCTAACAATGGCTTTGACACCCTATCAAGTAATTATGTGAGATCTCAGAGGAGCACTTAAGAGAGCGGAAACTGAGAAAGTGGAGAAGCACATGGTTCAAGAAGGGGAGTTCTGTAAGAATTCTGAGCCAAGGAATGAGTTAGAGGAGGAGGACAAGGAACACCTAGTTGTGGAACTTGTCAACCCCAAACCTTTGATACATGCTAACCATGGTACTAGCATTTTGCCTAGTGCCAATACTTCTTTTGTGTAGGTTCATAAACAACGTCCTTACGAACATATGCTTAAAGGCCCAACTGAATTCTTAGCTAAGCATTCCAACTTCAGGAAGAGTGATGAGGAGATGACTCAAGGGAGTAGAATTGACACACTCTGATGTGTGGATAACTTCTCAAAGCAGCACATGTTCTCCCATGTTGAAACCCAAGGTGAAGACCATTACTTTATGAGCTACTAGGTAACAATGCTAACTCTTGCACTTATTTGAGCTTGAAATGTCATGATGTGGCTAGTAGCCAAGTAAGTGTAAATGGTGGCTTGTCTAATGTAGAGCCCCATGCGTCTTCCCTTTGTGATACTTTTGATAGTTTTAGGTTGTATGATGTCCATGTTCTTGTTGTGAGTTTACAAACACTAGTTGATCATATAGATGACAAAACCGACTCTTGTATTAAGATCATATTGTGTCCACCAAATGTTGAATTTATAGCTTGAATAAGGTTCCATCGCCATGTGATACAGAGTATTCACACACTAGTTAACTCTTGTGAAAATCAAGGTGAGTTTATGTTGGCATTTGAATTGCCCACAACTAGTGAAGTTGTGCGCATTGATCAACTTATGTGGATCGTCAATCCCTTAAGTGAGGAATTGTGTGATGTTCTTAATGAACCTCAACTTAGATGACAAAAATGAAGTTGATCTTACCGATAGTCATGCAGGATTCTTACTTAAGGGTGGTAATTCCTTAGATGTTTAATCCATTACTTGTTCTTATCATGAGAGCCTTGATGTGGAATGTGATCTTGAGGAAAACCCCTTATTTGGTGATGATATAACTAAGGGGACATGTATTGATCAACTTACTTATGAAACTAATCCGCTACTTGAGCATGTTTGTGGTTTGCTTGATGAGTTTCAAGTTAGTGATGATGCTGATTGAGTTGATCATGAATAGAAATAATTCATTGAGTATGTCATGTGATGAAGATCCTATTACTAGTTTTGCTCATGGATATTATGTGGATAAAAATGTCTTAAGGAATGATAATTATCTTTTTGACAGTGAACTTACATGTTTCAGTTCTCCTACTTAGATTGATCTTTTTCTCTTTAAGCACAATGTTTTGCTTGAAGATGTTGAAAACACTCCTAGTGAAGAACCTAGTAGTAAGGATCATGTTGACGATGTAGACTTTCTTGAGGGCTATAATCTATACAACAACCCACTATGGTATGACCACATTCCTCCTGAAGATGGGAATCTCTTCTTGAAATATGAGAGTCCTCTTATCGGGAAAGAGTGTGAAAAATTGAAAGGTGTTCTTTATGTCCCAATTATTTCTTCTTCTTCGAGTGTCCCAATTCTTGAGCATACTTTTGATAATGTTCTCACACATAGCACTGAGCATGCACTCGAGGACACCTCAGTTGAAGTTAACTTGTGTGACACCTTTCTCTACTCTCTATTTGCTTATGATATTGCTTATGGTTGTATAGAGAGTATGACTTTTTGTGATTGTGGTACCTTTGGGGAAAATGGGTATTGCATTGACCCATGTTCATGGATAGTTCTTCCATTTGACCTCGATGACCATTTGAAATGCGGTGGTTTTCATACGCCCTACTTGGGGCTTGGTCAAGAGGACAATCAAGGTTTGGTTGAAATTGTTGGTACTATTCCTTGTGATAAGAAGATTCTTTCTTGAGGAATTCTAATCCACTTGAGGAACCAAAGTTGCATAAAGGAAAGATCTCCAACAAAGATGAATGTTCTTTAAAGAAGGGGAGTAATGAAAAGATCCAAGAGATTCACCAGTGTGTTTCCATTCTTGACCGAGGTTTTATTACTTGTAGGTCAGAGAGTGAGTCTTGTCTTGAAAACATCTTGGATGAATTCCATTATGAGATACCTTTATTCATTACCTTTTTGCATATGATGTTGTTCATGATCATGTTGAATCAACATCTTATGTGAGCATGAATTGCTTTGAAGGGAAGAGTATTGTGTGCTCAAATGCTTTGACTCCTTCCTTGAGGTGTATTGTTTGGTGAATCTCTTGAGCCTAACGACATTCTTGTAGATAGGAACACCTTGGATGGGACTTTTATGCTTGACTCTTTTCTCTACTACCTTTTTGCCTATGATGATTTCCATGCTAGTTTTGAAATTGTTTCGAACACAAAAGACCCTTGGATACATGTTAAGTGTGTGCAACCTTGGCATGGTCATAGGATTGATTTTGCTATTGCTAACCCTCTTCCTTGAATATATTTTGGTTGTTTGTTTTCCTTGTGGTTTTGAAAGGTTTGGATTCGAGGTCGAATCCTTTTCAAGAAGGGGAGGATGATATAAGCCAAATCACCCCAAGACCTGTTACAAAAAGGCAAGCACGAGAAAACACTCTAAGGATTATTGATGAAGCTAGATGTGTTTGAACCCATCTTGATACCATTTAACGAGTGTTATGTGTTTCCCAATGCATTCAAGAAGGATCGAGGTCCGGGGAGGGGTTGGTGGAAAGTCAAGAGGGGGTTGGAAGAATTCTAGAATGGCCTACACCCTCACCCGCGCAAGCAGATGCCCAATTTGATGATCTAGAGCCACCTGCGCCTGACATGCGCTAGCATGTGCCCCATCTGCGTGGGCGAATGCCCAATTTCTTGAAAATGGGCCACTTTTGGGCCCATGTTTGTAATAATAGCCCATGGCTATATATAGTAGTAGGTCTCTTTCATTTTAGTTAGTTTTTTGTTGAATTATGATGAAATGTATACTTGAGAGTGTGAGAGCTAGGATTAGCTTGCCTTGAACAATCGTTTTGAAACATTTGGTTACTTGGGAGATTGATTCCCTACGTAAGAGCTTGGTGCTTATAGTGAATAGGATTAGAGGTTTAAGGGTTTGTAATACCCTTAGGTTGCTTATCTTTTCATTGTTTGTGTCAATCTATCTATCTATTTCCTTTTTGTCTTTCAAATTACTTCTTATCCTTTTAGCCTCATTTCTTCATTTTCATAGCTTGTTCTTCATTTCGTAGTTTGCCCGTTATCACTAACTCAGCCGAAGCTACAAGCTTGGTCTGATACCATGTTACAAAAAAGGTATTGGAGTAATTTCAATGTCTATCATCCAAAGAATAAAATGATTTATATACAGGTAAAGAAAAGGCTAACTAAGGTGGTAGATATCAAAATCCCTAGAAATCAGCTAGAATATTATATTCAAGGAAACATATAACTTTATGATTCTCTAATAATTTTACTTCCATGCTTTAACCTATAAAGACAGTCTAATAGCTCCTACTTTAGTTCAACAACTATTCAGAAGTCAAAACAGCCATCAATGTATGGACACAAATTCTGATGCAATACTTGCCAATTATCTCTTTTGGTTTTGATGGCCTGGCCACTTTTACCTTATTTTGAAAGTATTGGACTTGGTCCAAGTTGAAAATTAGGCAACGATGGACAGGACTGAAGCTTGAGGCTTTTGGCTTAACATACAAGGTGAAAATGGACAAAACAGACAAAACTTGTACAAGAAGACGTGGTTAACTGCTTGGGTGGAGGACTCGAATTTTAGCATCTCCTCACTGCTGCTTAATGTTTTAGGCTTTTAGCTGCTAATTTATGTGGTTCTCACCAATGTTCCCCTTATAAAAGTAAATTGAAGCATTCTTTCAGTAGTAACGCATTATATTTTTGTGTGAACAGGTTTCATCGTAAGACCTGATCAGAGAAGATTGAGGGGTGCAGTTACATACTAGAAAGCGAATTAGTGGATAAGTTCTAGTTATAGAAGATGCGAAGTTTAAGTATGTAGTTGAGAGAGGACTGTAAGCAAATAGACAACGCAAGGCAACCTTAGCCAAAAGACTGATAGACAATGAAGGAGCTACCTCGGCAACAACGGGAGTCACTTGACCCAGTACAATGTTTATACTATACTATAACACAGACTTTTAAAAGGATCTTTCGCAATCGTTTAAGATAAGTAAGCATAGCATGTTTATCCCCCATAAGAAGCATGAAGGGAAAGTGAGACTAGACGGTTCTATGTACAAACAGCTCAGATAACTAGGCTCAATCTTATAGGAGAATGACATGATCAATGAAGATGTAACAAGGGAATTGAGATAGGATGACCAAATATACCGTACTATCGAAGCACTAAATGATAGGAAGATACTTAATAAAGTAAAAGGCAAGAATAAGCAAGAAGTGGATATGAAAGTAAAGTTCTTCACAAATTGGACTATATTAAATGTGGAACTGATTCCATGATATTACTTTCATCACGAAGTATAGAGGAGTACTAAGAGCACAAAGATGTGCTTTATTTTAAGAGAGTTTTATGGGACAACTCAATATGGATTGAATTCATGGATTTGGCCTACTAACTTTAACTTCAAAGGGGATCGGATAGGTGGTTAAGGCGTATAATACATACCCTGAAATCAATCTGATGACAACCATTGCATGGTTCTTCATGAAACACGACTGTTGCTTCATTCCCCACTGCACAATTGGATTAATACTGATATGAAGTGAATCATTAATCTAAAAGAACAAAACTTTGTCCGGAGAGAAATGTTCTAAGCCAATGCAAAGTACATAGTTTGAGAATGAGAACAGCCTATATGAGTAGCTAGCTCTCCAAAAGGTGCAAATATCAGTTATCTGACATTCTTTTCATGTCTAAATCAGTCAATATCAATAAAAAAGATATCTTTCAATTTAGGCCTACGATGTTGGGGAGAGTATAAACTGAACTTGTACATTATCTGGGAATCTTAGTAGCTTAGTTGGTTAGTTACCTGAACTCCCACCTTGTTGGTGAGGGTTCAATTCCCCACATTGTAATCCCCTCCCCCATTCCCCTTCCGCTACACCCATTTTTTTATTTTTTTTTTAAAAAGAAGAACTTATGCATTATCTCAGATAAAAAGAAATAAATTTTCACCAAATAGAGAGAGAAGTGACCTGTGAGTTGTCATTCCCAAACCATCAACAAAATGAAAAAGAGATAAGGTAATAGCATGAGGATGAATCCTAAACCACCTGAAAAGAATCCAGTACTAATGACAAATTTAAGGTCACTTGTATTGCACTTGTTAAGTGTCCGCTATTGGTTTAATGGAAGTATTGTTGTCTCTTCATATGGTCTTGGTGATCCTCACCTCATGCGCTAGCTTTTGGGATTAAATTAAGCTCAATGTCTATTTTCTGAATATGGTGTCAGTGTGGCACTCATTCTTGTTCTTGATTTACCCAATTTTGAGCCCCTGCGCTCCAGGTGTCTTGCCCTAGGCGTGAGGACAAGTGTTAAGCATCCACTATTGGTTGAGGGTAGGGTTGTTGTTGATATGTTCTTGGGAGTGCGCTCACTTCATGAGCTAACTTTCATGATTGAGTTACACCCAAGGTCAATTTTCATAGCAGAACTTTGTCATAAGAAACATGCGTCGCCAGTTTCATGCCACATATGTGTGATGTGTGAGATATTGAAAGAATGGAGTTAAATAAAGAAGCATGTGGATGCCTTTTTTTAGAACAGCTTCCTTGCATAGTGATTATCCACTCCACATTAATTCATTTTTAGCAAGAACAGAAATCTATTTATGTATTTACCTAACAAAAAGTAATAATCTTTAAACAAGAAGATGCTCCATCAATTATAGAAAAGAAGAAAGGAGATGAATCTCACCAAGGACCAGATAAAGGTTGCCATTTCAAAAGCATTCTGTGCACACAAAAACATCGCTGTTAGGACATTTAACCATGCAAATCCTTTTTATCTTTTCACTTGTTTTGCTGGAAATGAACATTGAACAGTGAATTGAGCATCAGAACTATTGAGAATTTCACCTGAAATGATATAAACTGTATCAATCGTAGTAGTATCTTCGGTTTCCCAAACCAAAACAATTCATCGCGTGGCTTTACTTGTGTTCCAATAAGTGGACCCTTTGGCTCTGCAATTTCAAGTGCCAATGAGGAGACTACATGCTGTAGTTTTGTTCCAACCACCATGACAAGCTTTGGCACAATTAATTGTTGAACATCAGATACACAGATCATTTCAGTCAGATAATGGACCAAAGAAGGTAAGCTGACTTACAATGGCAGGAATAAAAGAGAGCCAGAAGTAGATATTAAGACCTGCTACACAAGAACGATCATTCGAAACTTCAACAAGACAAAAATGGCGTTTTCTTGTTACAAAATTTTCATTACCATGAATGTTGATGAAGATGCATATGATGGCATAACCCCAAAGTAGCCAGCTGCAAAGTCCCGGAATAAGTCGGCACAAATATTCAACTATCAAGACACCAATTTCTAGAAGAAACTAAGATCAAAATTGAATAATTTCCAATTGGTAATAGGACTACATCTCATTAACAATGCAAAGAAGGGTTTTCCTCTACTCTTTATTTGATGCTGAGAAAAATGATCCCAACATATTCCAAACTTTGCACGTGTTTATGCCAAAGTTTATGCAAAAGCACCTCGAAACATTCATAATAAACATCAATAGACACTAAAGGAGGACTTCATGTTTTTGTAATAGAACCAAAATACTATCCCACCTACTGTGAACTAAAATGTTCTAAACCAATAACAACATACCTGATCCCTACAATTTCATAAAATTCATCTTCCATGCTACGAACCATGTAGTTATGGAAATTGTAAGTAAGTGGAAGCTTGTGATTCTGCACGTTATGGAAGCAAGGGTCAGGCAATGAAAATAAATAGTGAATTTTGGGAAGAACAACAGTGCTGCTTCTTAATTTGGGCAAGTAATAAACCTGCTACAAATGTGTCCTGTCTGGCATTACTTATGATGGAGTACTAAGTATGACCAACTAAATAAAGCACCCTTTTCTACAAACCTCCTAGCAACAAAATCGTACAAGGATACTGAACTTTGGTAACAAACAGAATCAAAGCATTCAACTTAGAGCTTCAGAAATTACTGAGATATTTATTATAACTCAACATCAACAGCATTTTCAAAATATCCTGCCCTCTTGCATAAAGTTTCCATAATAGGCCACCTTTCAATTTGAATGCAGCTGCACAAGCATGTCGAGAATGAGCATTTCTACCTCATCCCTTACCTTCCAAGACTAACAGAGGAGTTGAGATACTATTCTAAGTGGAATAATATAAAGGAAATACCAAAAGAAACTGAATACCTACAGTGATAAAGCCCAATCTCAAAGCCAAGTAATCCGCCTTACAGATTGAAGTCCTGAACTGCCTAATAAAGCAAAGCTGCAAGATTTAAAAAGAAATCAATGTTACGGATTTTTACATGCAGGGATTCCGTTTTATCTAGTTCACTTATACATCCAGAAACAAGTTGCTGAAATAAATTCAAGACAAAATTGTGTAGAAATTTTGTAATATTTGCAAGGAAGGCTGATAAGTGTTAGTCAAGGTGCTACGATTTGCTTGGCATGTTATTGTGTGTTACACTAAATAATAAATGCACATATAACTCTTGGCAACTCAGATTAAATTAAAGGAACTAATAATTACTATACAGATATTTAATTTCTACCTAGATTTTCCATTCTATAGTATTTACAGTAGTCCCTTAACTACCAGAAGAAACTAACAGTTTGAATTTAACTTGTTTCAAAAGAACAGAAATAGAATATTTGAGCCCATTCGGAAAAAGATGCATAGATAACCTATTCATATTCGCCTCTAGTTAAGAACCATCATCTTTCTATCACATTCACTGTCACCATTCCAGACCCTCTGCTGCAGAAAATCGTATGTTAGACTAACAGTTATATTTATATTTTTGAATGCTCTCGGATCTTGTTTAAATTGTGCACTAATAAAAGTGACTGGGCTTCTCTGTGTTCTAAAAGAAAATGACCTGTGCGACCAAATTAGGAGGTGGAGGCATATTAAACCTCAAGGAAAAAGGATTATAACTTGATCCAACCTTTCAGTTCTGCCATACTTTCTCTAACTGACATTCCAACACAAAAAGACTTGTTTCATTCAATCCACCTGGGTTAGAAGTAGAAGACATGCATGAGAAGACAAAAGTAAAATAATGACACAAAGATCAAGGTAATTAATATCATCCCCAGGAAACACTTACTTATTTTGCTATGACGTTTTTGCTATTTTAGTTCGTCCCAAAGAATTGACTCCTTTCCTAAAAGACAGTCAATAACCTTTTGGAAATAATAGTTGTATATGTTACACCCCAGATTTTTGCCTCTGAAATTTCTGAGTTTTGAGCTTACTGCCCAGGGTACGACTTTGGTAACGAGTCATGGAAACTCTATACGAGTCGGATAGTGTCATCCATAGCAAAACCAGTGTTGGTTCCCTAAGTTTCTGTCCTGATCACGATTGGTACCTAACGAGCCGTAAGGTGAGGTCACGAGTCGTAGCGTGGGACTCGTGACCAAACTAATGAGATGGCCCAAGGTGGTTGTCTTGGTAACGACTAAGACTCCACAAGTCGTAAGGTCTGGTCAGGAGTCGAAGGGTGTGACTCGTGACCAAACCAATAAAGGTGCCCTGAGTTACTGACAAGACGACGAGTCATGGTGACGACTCGTAACGTGTCCTCACAAGTCGTAAAGTGACCCATAGTCACTTGCGGCAGTTTGCTGCATTTTACTTAAGGGTACTTTGGTCATTTTCCTCATTCCCCAATTAAAACCCACGACCTAAAATACTCCAAGGGACCCCATAACACTAAGAATCTAAAATTTGAGCTTAGGTCGTTTTTGGAGGGTGATGACGTGGCAGCCTTGGATTAGGCAATGGAATTGTTGAAATTTTGAAAAAATTTCTAGTCTCAAAGTTGTATTTGATCAATCTTCAATTTGGAATGCTGGAAATCGGCTAAGGGGGGAAACACAAGACTTGGAGCCCTGTTTCAAATTCAAGAAGGAGTTCGACTTCTTTGCATGTTTTTGGCAAAACACCTTTTCGAAGACCTTTTGGCTCTTTCCTCTTTTGTAAGAGTCTTGGGAAGTGCTGTCTCTCTTTTGGTAAACAAGACTTTTGAAAGCCCTTTTGTTCCATTTCCTCTTTGGATGTCTTGGAGTAGTGTCTTTCAAGACTAACAACAAGACACACTCTTTCTTCAATTTCTAAGATCAAACAACCACTTTCTCCTCAACAAGATATGAAGATGGTGAAGAACACCAAGAACACAACTTTGAATCTTGGAGTTCTAAGGTTCACGTTGGACCCCCAAACATCAACAATACATGTTCAAGCTCAATTCTTCAACAACACGTTTTTTCAGCCACCAATCCTCAACAACAACATCAACAAAACACATTCAAGCTCAAGATTTAGATCTAGACTCAAGTAGTGTTAGTGAGGAAGAACCTAACACTAGAAACATTCAAAACACACAAAAACCTCCTAGACCTAGGTTCAAACTTTCGGCCAAGGAACAACAATTTTTTTTTGAGATTTTTCCAAGCTTCAGCCAAGATACAAAACGGACAAAATGTGTTCTTTTTTTTTGGATTTTCGATTTTCTACACCTTTTTTTTATTTTCTAAGTAACAAACCCAAGATTGATCTCGTAGGAACGAAATCAATTCTCGCTTTGATACCAAATGATACGGATACGATTACGATACACTAAAACAGTCCCCAGCAACAAGAGAAACCGAGAGCAGGATGGAGACAAGCCACGACAACAACACAAACACACGAGATAAGATAACAACAAAACACACAGGATTTGCAATAAAGAAAGGATAGATAGTAAGACATACACTATTACAAGAAGTAGGAACTAAAGTGTGTATCAAACACTAGAACCCCTAAGACTTACAATAGTAACACCACACTCTTACTTAAACCCAAGAGGGAATCCACCACTCAAGAACCCAAGTTTCTAAGCCAAAATGCAACACAAGTGAATCCACACTTGTTCTTGCCCTAGTTTTGGGTGGAACTCTCTCACAAGAGAGAAAATCTCACAATGTTTCTTTAATAATCCATATTCAGCAAAAACTAATGAAATAAACCCCAAAATGTTCTACTTCTATTACAAGATGATGAAAAAATGACCAAGATGCCCTTAATGAGTGGGGCGCCTATGGAGTGTAAAGGAGGGGCATAAAATGACCAAAACACCCTTCAAGAAGGGGCGGACATGCAGTGTTTTAAAACTCCCCTTCACACTTCAACATATGTAATCCTTTGTGTCATTTTAGCCTTCACAATTATTCTTCAACACTCGGATCTCTCGGGTGCCTCATCAAGACAAGCTCCCAAGCAACCTTCCACACGCGGCATTGCTCCATTGAGTGCCCAAAATGAGCTCTCATTGCATGCTCTTGTGTCCTCGAGGTGACCAAAGCTTGAGTCTTTATATGTTGGCCTCCAAGGACGTCATCTAAAGCTATGATTGTTTGACTCGTATCAACCTCTAAGCAAGAATCCTACATGACTATCCGCAAGATCAACTCCATCTTCGTTATCACTAAGTTGAGGTTCATTAATAGCATCACACTATTTCTCACTTAGAGAATCAACGGACCACATAAGTCGATCAATGCGCTCACCTTCACTAATTGTAGCAATTCACAAGCCAACATAGACTCACCTTGATTTTAACAAGGGCCAACTAGGGTGTGAATACTCTTATCACATGGCAATGGATCCTCATTTAAGCTATAAGTGCCAACACTAGGTGGACACAAATAGATCTTACTAGAAGAGTCAATTTGGTCATCTATAGGATCAACTAGCGTTTGTAAACTCACGCAAGAACATGATCATCATGCAACTTAGTGCTATCAAGAGTATCACAAAGGGAAGACTCATTATGCTCAAAAAATAGATAAGCCATCATTTACACTTACTTGGCTACTAGCCACATCAAGACCTTTCAAGTTTAATTAAGTGCAAGAGTTAGCATTGTTATCTTGTAGCTTATTAGAAGTAGGATCTTTACCTTAGTGTTCAACATGGGAACTCATTTGCTTCTTTAGGAAGTTCTCAACACATGAGAGTTTGTCAATTCTACTTCCTTGAGTCAATTCCTCATTACTTTTTTCGAAGTTGGAATTCTTAGATAAGAACCCTGTTAGGCCTTCAAGCATATGGTCATAAGGAACTCTCCTTGGATCCTCCTTTGGAAGTGTTTGTTCATGAACCTGCACAACAGAAGGGGTGATAGTAGGTAAAGTGCTAGTATCATGGTTAGTAGTTATCAAGGGATCGGTGTTGACAATTCAAACAATTCCTTGATTCATCACCCTTAGTCAACTCTTTTATTGGAGCCAAATCTTTCTTTTCTTGCACAATGGATTATTCATTTTTCCGTCTTCTCTACTCCTCCCTTCTGCAATACTTTTCGGAACCCTTTCATGATCTCATAGTGCCTACTGAATTGCTCGGGTTTCAAGGCCTCAACAATGTGCTTTCATCCTCCAAATACAAGTATGTATTTGTTGGACTTGTCTCGATATTGGACCGACCTACCGTCTTTCCACGGCCTACCAAGCAACACATAACATTCTCTTAAGGGCATTACATCACATTGCACTTCATATTGATACTTGTCCACTTTAAAACTAATGACCACTTGCTTGGTCACCTCTATTAGACCACTATTATCGTACCATTGGACCTTGTAAGGCTTGCGGTTCCTTTGTGTGGGAAGTTTCATTAGGTCAATGAGTGTGCAAGGTACAACATTAATACTTATTTCCCCATTAATGACCAAGGAACATATATCCCCTATTATCTCAAACCTTATATGAAGTAGGGTTTTACTTTTGTCAAGTTCCTCTTTCAAAGGTTCCTACACGACGTGCCTTAAGTCACAAGAAAAGCTCCAAGTTACCTCCATTATGGGTTCCAAAGTAACACCTCCCGTGTGGTTTGGTGTCTCTTTATCCGAAGACATTGTACCTAGCAATTAAAACACTCAACAAAGACAACAAACAACATTAGCATTAGCAAAATAAAATCTCTCAATCACTTATGTTTACACACCTTTGATTGCCTCACAATTGGGTCGGCTAATGTTGAAGATTACTTATACTATAGTGGTACACAAGGTGTCGATTTGCTACTCTTGGCCGAAGTGGATTCTTGTTTCAAGAAAGGCAGACGACTCAATTACAAGATAACAGACTTAATCAAGGATTAACACTGAAATAAAACTAGAAAAGCATAAAAATGACTAAGAAATGAAAAGGACTCAAGAATTAATCAACAACTAAGTACAATAACTATTAGTTGGAAAATTAGTTTTAAGAATCAAAGAAGATGAATTAGAATCAAAGAAATGAAACTAGGAATTAGAATCTGGGGTTGGGTAAAGAAGGTAGGACCTTAGTTTTTGGAATCATGTTGTATCATCAAAATTGAGCTACCATCGCCAAATTTGCTCATAGGTTCACCAAAATGGACAGTAGCCTCGGCTCTTGCAGCTTTCCATCGCCGAAGTGTACCAAGCATCACATAAATTGACAGTTTGTTGGCCTAGGCAACAAATTATCGTCAATTTGTTGGATGGAAGTTGGGCGATGCCTTTGCACCTTTGTGCATCGCCAAACAATTTGGCTATGCCCTTTGTATCGCAAAATTTGGCAGTAGCTCAAGCCAAATGTTCAACTAGAGTCCAATTGAGGAAGCTTCCAAGAACTGTACCCTGTGGTCCTCCCTGTACTTCCTTCTCTGTCTTTTTCCTCTTTTGGAATATTCTCTTTCGTACCTAACACCCAACTACCATCCTTTTCTTTTCCTTTTGGATCTAACACACCTTTTTGAATATTCTTCTTCTTCTTTAAGACATGAAGAATATGAAGAACACGCAAGAACACTATGAACTTCAAAATTAACAATTTCTACGTTTCAACTCGAAATTTGACGAAATTCGAGATCGAGGCTCCCCGTGTTACGGGAAACAATCTCCAATACCTTTTAGCCTCCAATTCCAAGCCAAAACCTTTAATTTTTAAAACCTATTTGCAATTTTCTTCAAGACATAAAGAACACCATGAACATGAAGAACACCCAAATAAAATCCCCAATGGATTTCTACTCCATTTTAGCTCAAAATATTTTAGCTTTGAACTCCAAATGTGAAGGAGAACAAACCCCAATACTCAAGCACTTCTAGCTTCACCTAGATCTACAAACTCACTTGATGAGTTTTCAAGTTCTTCACTTCCAACAATTGTGGATCCTCCAAATCAAACCCAAACAAGCTAGTTTTCGGAACTAGACTGAAATAATACTAGAGAACACGATTCAAGTATTAGAAACTCAAGAAGACATAAAAATCAAAGCTCAAAATTTTCAAAAATACCCAAAAGTGTTTTCGCTTTATTTTTGTGATAATAAGACCCAAGACTAGAATTGTTGGAATGATCCTTGTCTCGACTCTGATAATAAAAGATATGAACCAAAATACAAGAAGAGAAATAAACATGAAAACTAAACGAAAATGATAGAATTGAAATGCAAAAATGATAGAATTGAAATGCGAAAATAAAGGATAGAAGATAGAGATAGATAGATAAATACATGAAAATAAAGAAAAGGGTAACCAATGGATGTTTCAAATCCAAAGACCTCCGTTGTTGATTACTAACAAGAACCTAACTCTTACAATGACCTCGAGGGAATTGTAACGCCCTCGCAACCAACCGTTTCTAAACAATAGTCAACACAAGCTTTTCCAACCTCTCATGCACTCTCAAGAGTCTCACAATATCAAGTAATAAAAATCTACCTAAGAAAATGAAAGACTAGCGATTGATACCCTAGGCTACGTCTTATTACAAATGGGCACAAAAGTGACCCATCAAGGATGGCTGCCCATTTAGGCGATGAAAGGGGCAATTGGCGATCCGCCACTCATCTTGGTGATGCTCTTGGTATCGCCAAAGTGGACAGTTGTCCCTTGGCTTTTCATTTGCTTTGTTGAGCCTCCCGTGTTTCAAGCTACCTTACTCAATGTTAGTGATACCACTTGTCAAATATAATATCACAATATTATTTTCTTCTCACTGGTCTGAATTTACTGTTATAATAACAGTTTCGACTTTATTAATAATATTGGTGTTATCACAATAACTCAAAACTAGAGAAATTAATTTTTCAAATAAAGTGATTGATTAATTCACTTTTTCACTACAAGAATGTATGAGGTTCAAAGTCTTCACTCCAAGCATATATTAAGCCCCTAAGGTAGTATATCAATCCTTTTGACAATACGTCCTCCAAATCCTTATCTTGGCTTCGAAAACTTTGAGAAACCTCGAATGACATCAATGGCTCCTGGGATTATATTATCTCGAAAGTTCAAAACGGCCCACCAAACATGTTTTTGCAACCTTAAGGTGATCATGGCTTGGTCCTCTTTGTGTTGACCTCAAAGTATAGGCCTTGAAAGGTTGACGTCGATTTGGATTATATCACCATCCCTACCTGATCCATATATGCCAAGCCAAAATAAGGAGTTCAAGAGCTTTGGATCAAGTCAATACTTTGGAGGCTTGAAAGGAGCTTGGAACGAAGGCTTGAAGCATAGGAACATATTAAAGTGGAAGTATAAGGTTCTACAGGGAACACCAATCGAATTAAGAAAGAAGAGGCTATGAACGCAAAATTAGCTATTCTTGACATGCAAGCCTCTTAATCAAGAAGTCCCTTAATTCATTAAGGGTATTTTTGTAATAGTGGATTAGGATATGAATAATGGAAATAGCTTCTGTAGACTTAGACTATTTTGATATTATCAATTGATGAGTTAATCTTTCTTGAGAGTTAAGGCTAAGGCCTTTGTTGTTATTGAATGTTTGATGGAATTTCTTGCCTGAGGAAATTTCCTCTTGCGGATATCTCTATAGTATAGGCGCTTGTTTGGTGTTCTTAATAGGTCTTGATTTTAATATATTTATTGTTGTCTATTAGTTCCTTACTTGTGTCTTGCTTCTATCCTCTCATCTTTAATTCTTGTTCTTAGTGTTAAAGTTTCCATTCCGCGCTTTGATTTTATTTTCTTTGTTATTTTGTTATTCCGCATATCCAATATTACATCACCCCCACTCCTTAATGTTAGAAATCAAAATCCTCCTCAAACTTTAGACCATAGATACTTTTTATCTCCTTCCTCAAAATCTAGCAGTTGACTTATAAATCTATATATGCAATTCTTATTTTTTTTTAACACCTACTTGGATGGGAAAAACTGATTTTCAACTTTTCCTATTTCATAATCTAACCAGGCAGCTATGGGATAAAAATCCATGATACATAAAAATTACTTGAATAATCCTTTATAGAGAAGTGTGTGGTATCGCTATAATAAGGCAAGAACTATTACCATCCATATAAGAATCCGACTCCTACTCCATGGATGGGAAGCATGATGCAGAGCAAAGGTGGACTGTCGCCTCATCTCCTTATTCTTTAGCACTAAATAAAACAAGGAAAAGGTATGCAGAGACAATATTTAGAAGCCCAGCTCTATGCTAAAAGATCAGAACACATTT
Organism: Capsicum pubescens; assembly: GCA_030864215.1. NCBI lineage: Eukaryota > Viridiplantae > Streptophyta > Magnoliopsida > Solanales > Solanaceae > Capsicum > Capsicum pubescens. Next base: position 149,637,563 of record CM061547.1, read on the forward strand.
AATATTTAAGACAATTCAGGCAATTAAATTACATACTTTGTTGAACTATCGAGGATAAGTTTCCTTAAATTTGTATTTTGTGCAAGTATTACTTGTATGGAATTTATATTGAGTGCAGATAGTTTATTATCGCTAACTCCACCCACCTTGTAAGTTGTTCTCTGCCACAGAGTTTACTTGGTTTTCCCACTTCCTCCAACTGTATATCTAACAATCAAATTCATTCAAAACCACAAACAAGTAAGAGGATGAACCCATCTTTTTTGCAACAAATGATAGGGGTGTCATCCCACACCATTCATTGAAAAACTTCACCAAGTATAGATATAAATAACACTTTCTTTTAAGAACATGTATTCCACAAAATAGACTGACATTACTTGAAAATAATGCAAAGTAAACATCAATTTGATACAGTAAGTAAAGCCTTAGAATATCTTCATCCCTAGAACCAAACTCACATACTAGCTGAGTTGTGACTACTTGCATAAAACACACTGCTGTTGGTATTAATGGATACTAGACGTCGAGTGTTTCCACCCTGACTTAGAAAATCTTGATATGGAAACTCTACCTTGGTCATGGCCAAGCCCACAACAATACAACTGTAGAGAACGTGGGTGATACCAAGAACAAACAGGAAGCGGTGAAGCTGCTCAAGACCTTCATAGGAGACAAAAGGTTCACGTCCCTGTTACGTTGTTAATACAAAAGATTTGTCCTTAATTAGTACAGTGGCAGAAAGCATCATTTTGTGCAATATGAATACAACAACAACATACCCAGTGTATTCCCACAAAGTGGGGTCTGAGGAGGGTAAAGTGTACGCAGTCCATGCCACTACATCAGACGAAGTAGAGAGGCTGTTTCCGATAGACCCCCGGCTCAGGAAAATAACAATGATAGAAAAGATAGAAACACGAAAACAATTTACCTCACCACATTGATGTGACGGTTGATAAATTCCCTTGGGAGGAATATCAGTATCATTAGAGAGAATGGAGGACCTTGACAAATGGATCGTCTCACTTGCACTGCCATAATCTTCTTGAGAACAAAGGTAGAATTTACTACTGAAAAGGGACGAATTCACACAAATTTGAGAAATCTGCCTTGCGCATTGTCCCAACAACAAAGAAATTAGCCCAAGTAGCATCAACTCTGCCCCAATAAGATATAGAAGAGAAAAAGAAAATCACCCACATGGTTTATATGCCATAGGTGCTTCAGGTAAATATAAAAAGATCATCAATCAGAAGTAGTATAATTGAGCATCGAAGTTGAAACTAAAATGCTGTTTTTGCATTTCTAGGTTGTTAATTAACCAGCAAAAGGCAACTGTTAAGAAAGAATGGGAAGCAATGAAAAGCTCTTGTGAACTTTATACAATGCCAAAGCTACGAATAAAGTATAAAATGAAACAAAAAAAAGAATGACCAACTAGTTTACAAACATTTCAATAAGACTACCTCAATCACAAACTAATGTACCTCAATCACAAACTAGTATTGGGAAAAATTATCATGAAAACATGGCTGTAAAGAACAAAGGGCCACCTGACATCAAAGTGATTTTGGAGAAAGAGTTAGCATAGAGGTATCGGATGGAGCTTCATTCTAGGTGTCACTGTGTAAAGTACCCGGAACATAGCATATTCATTTTTTCTGCTTCTGTCTTGTTGCTGGATCAACAGGATAGTTGTTAGGAAAACAAGCAGGAAGTTGTGGACCAAAGTCATAAAAGAAGAAGAAAAGGACTTGTGGCCATAAGACACATCAAAAGGACAGAAGGACAGACACGTCAGCTAGGTCCACACAAGATCCCGCAAATCGCAGGAGAATAATAGCTGGCGACACATAATGGTATTTTCAGATGGAATATTGCTCCAGTCAAGCATTCTTATTGGCTGGTGTATTTCCTTTCTTGCCTATAAATAGTAGAGTGGCTTTTATTCACTTGTAAAGAGGGAATTTTGATAGTACGAAGGACTATACTATTATTATTGTTCTCCAAGTTTTCTCTTGTACTTACTGATTAAGTCTTATCCTCCACAAATATTCATATTTATACCTTCGATTCCGGAACTTGCTGCACTAAGTTATCTTTGTAATCAAGCTGAAACAACAGCATCTGAGCATTACTATCTCGTTACTTACTTCTTTAAGTGATCGTTTTTAATTAACTTATCTCATAAGATATTTACTTGTTTAACAACTAACTAACAAGTTAAATTGATCCACGTGTCCTTGTCCTCGACCTCGTGACAAATTCAACTGTCCCAATTTCAAAATAAACAAATAGTAAGGCAATTATATGAATCTTGTATGCTTTACGTTCACTTTGTTTTATTCAGGCCCATTCATTCCAAATCTAAATAAAGTTAGAAAAAGTTCGAACTATACTAAATCTTTTAGTCCTATTACACAGAGAGGTCATGAAAATAAGTCAATTGGGTTAGAACAAGCATTAAAAGATAGATGTGAAATAAACAATTGCTCACCTTCCTTTATCTTCTCCACAGAAGCAAAAAGAGCTTTTCTTCTAGTCTTTTTCAACCACTGCATATAAACACAACCCCACAGCTTAGTAAGAAAAGAGTAGCGTTGGTAGTGTGCTTACTAAAATAGAAGTCCGATATTGACTACTCACCCTTCCACATCGGTAAATGGAACGTTCGACAAACAAGCAAACAAATACCATAACTGTGGTGACTGTTGCCACTGACCACGTTGGTGTTTCCTCCAATGACCTTCCTTCCCTGAAAACGCCTTCCATATATCCTTCTTCACTTTCTTGGAAATCAAGATCTAGCTAGTGGCGGGGTCCTGAAAAGGCTACACATATTTGTCTTCAACTATATATATATATATATATATATCAAGATCTAGCTAGTGGCGGGGTACTGAAAAGGCTACACATATTTGTCTTCAACTATATATATATTACGATCCACCATGGAATCTTCCTCTTAATTTCTTTCAATCGCTTTTGTTGGACTAAAATAGAAAGAAATTTGGCTAGCTTGCTAATTCCTGTTTGACTAAAATAGCAGTAAACTGTAAGGTAAGAATAAAAAATGGGAAAAAGCCCAGCTACAAATGCGTTAGGAGCTGCTAAGATCTCTTTCCTTTTGCTCCCCCCCGACTCCGACCACTCACATGCATGCTGACTCTAACTCCCAAACTTCCGGTTTTTGTGCGTGTAATTACAAAGCTATCTAATTCATTCCTCGTTTCATAATAAATGAATTATTAAATTTTAATATATATATTAAAAAAAAAAAATATTAAAAACATAAATTTAATATAACTTTTCATTTTTATCCCAAAAAAAAAATAAAGTTGATCTTATAATATCTTTTCAAAAATTAATTGATTGTCAAATCATAAAGACAAATTTAGAAAAAAAATTCAATGATTCACTTATTTTGAAACATCAATAAATATCCCAATAATTCACTTATTTTAAAACGGAGGAAGTACTTACTTACAAGGCTATATAAAGTCTTTTCATAATTATAATAAAATTTGGATAAAAAAATTGTGATCATTTAACACTTTTCTTTATTTAATATTATATAATATTTAATTTTATTCTTTATTTTATATTATTTAACTTTACCTCCTATTTCGGTCCATCCAATCACATCAAAACAAAAATATTTTTTATTTTTTAAATTTCTTTTTTAAAAGATTTTAAACTTTTTTCTTATTTCACCCTTTGTCCCAACCTTGACCCCACCTCTAACCAAACCCCCAGCCTAATTCATTTTAAAAAATATATCTCAAAAGAAAAATTCTAAATTTTTTCTCACCCTACCCTCACCCATCCCCTACCACCCCCAACAAAAACATATTTTTTTAATTTACTTTATAAACAAAAATTTAAAAAAAAATTCTTACCCCATCACCTACCTTACCCCTACCCCGACCTCCCACTCTCCCACCGCTAAATATTTAAAAAAAAATAATTTTTTCTTATCGCACCTCCTTATTCTATTAGTTATCATTGTTTTGTATTAAATATATATAAATGTTATTAGAAAATATTTTTCTACTTGCATAACACAAGAAAATAAGTAAGAAATAATTTATTTTCCTAGAAAATATTTTTTTGATTCCATACTGAACATAGTCGTAGCATACACAAAAGAATCATTCAAACTTTGTACTTATCGTTGGTGTCACATCTCAAAACGTCAAAAAAATAAAAAATTTTACTATAAAAAATAAATCCGGTTACATTTATTTTGATTTACACTTTTATTGATTTTGATAAAATTTACATAAATTTAATAACTTAATATATATTTACATTGCATAATTTGTGACAAATTCGTAGGAGGAAAGTTATTGTATTTATAATTATTGATAAATTTAATATTTATAATATTTAAGAGTATTTTAGTAAACTTGTCAGTTACAATACAATATAATATCGTCAAACCAAACAACAAAATTGTCATTAAACAACAATAAACGATACAATTCATTCAAACATTGTATTGTATTGTATTATATTGTACAGTACAATATCATACCATGCAGTACCGCACATTATGAAATCATGACAAACCGCCATCCAAATTGATACAAGCATGAAGAGCACAAAGGAATACAAGGCATGGTCAAAGGCTCAAGATTCGGAATTGGCAAGTGTCTGGAGCCTTTTAAAGTCTTGTCAAGTTGAAGGATAAGAAGGGAATCAATACACTCAAGAGGCGCCTCACTTGAAGGGCAAGAAGGATTTTTTACCTTATATTCCAACACCCAAGAGGCGCCCTAAGTTAGGGCTACTATGGTCCTTTAAGACTTTCCTTTTACACTCCAAAGGAGCACCCTTCATTAAGGGTATTTTAGTCATTATTATGTAATAGTATAAATAGACCTATTAGCTTATATTTTCCATAGACTTTGATGAATTGAAAAAAGGTATTACTCTTAGTGTAGTTTCTTTCCTTAGTGTAGGGCTTGGAAAAGCCATCTTAGCGTAGGTCTTGGAAAAGACATCCAAACTTGAGAGATTAATACATTTGATGGATTTCACTTATGTTGATCAATTAGCAAGAAAGGTGTGATTGAGGAGTGTGAGTCCTTTGGTCCACCTAAGAGGAAGGTTTGAGCTTCTATTGGTGAGGTGTGATTGATGGTTTGATACACCATCTTTTGTTAATCACTTGGTAGGAGTAAAGGTCTTTCTATCTATCTTTATTTTTATGCAATCTTCTTCATCTCCCTTTCTTCTAGTTGCTGTTTTTTGTTCCTTGTGTGTCCATTTTCGGTTTTAGCCTTCCTTTAGGCTATAATTTGGTATCAAGAGCCATGTATTAGAGTTGTTCCCACAACTCTAAGTCTTGGATCTAAGAAAATCTCAACAAAAAAGAGTGTAGAAAGTCAAAAATCTCACAAAAAAAATTATAAACCCATTTTTATGTTTTGGCAGATTTTTAAATCTTAGATCTACATGTTTTTGTGTTGTTTTATTGGTTTCAAGTGCTAGATTCTTATTCCCTAGCACCTAGGGAGTCTAGATCTACATTTGGAACAAGATCTGGTTGTTTTTTAGCTAGATCCACCATTGTTGTGACTTGTTTGAAGCTTTTGTAGGTGAGATCCGTTTTGGGTTTGTGTTGGTGACGTGATTTGTGGATGATTTTTTGTTGGTTGTGCTTGTCTTGGCAAAAGGAACCTAGATGTAAAAGAAAAAATAAATTTGGGGTTCATTTGCCTAGTGGTCAAACCTTGGTCAACTCTTGAATATTCATATTGTTCTTCCTCAATCTTCATATCTTGTTGGAGAAGAATATTCAAAAGTTCTTGTTTGATCTTGAAAAGGGAGGAAAGAAAGTGTACTAGTTGTTCAAGGCAATTTCCAAGAAGCTTCCTAGTCTTGCCAAAAGAAGAAAACAACAAAGACAAAAGGAATCTTCAAGTGCAATTGCAAGTATAAGCGGGGACCAATTCATTTCTAATCCATTTTGAAGCTTGAAAAGGCTTCAAACTTGAATATTTTTCCCTCCAAATGAATTCTCTTCCTTCGCTAACTGTTGTTTGGCCGAGACAAGAATTTGAGAATTGAAAAATTTGAAAAAATGACGTCCAATCACAAGTTGCCACGTCATCACTATATAAACAACCAAATTGAGTTCTAAATTTATATTTTCTTAGTTTCTAATTTTTTATTCTAGTTTCTTTTGAGTTAAGTCTATCACTAATTAGCAAACTAGTAAGTACCTACTAGGTTGGTAATTAGTGTAGAGTTCGTTTAATTCGTGTCTTCGGTTTTTTATGTGTTTTTCTCGTTTTAAAGTCGTAGTGTTTTGTTGGTTCAAGTTCGTACATCACTTTATTTGAGTCATTTCAAACAAGATCGATTCTGAACTAAAACTTCTCATCACTCAAGTAACTTACCAAGTATTGCCAATTATCCAACACCTGTGAGGCCAAGTGTGAGGTGAGGTTGAGTGTGAATGAAGTGAGGTTTTTGAACTAACTTGTTTGTTCGTTTTGTAGGTTTTTGCCTTTGCTGTTTTTTGCTTTTTTTAGGTACATTTGACCATGGAACCCGAGGGTTATTCATCCCAACCTTTGGGAAATGATATTGTGGGGGCCTTGAAGGCTCAGTTTGATGCCTTAAGACAAGAGTTGAAAGGTGATATGGATGCTATGAGGAGAGACATAAAAGGTGATATGGATTAATTGAGGAGTGAAATGGTATCCTTGACGGGTGGTGTGATTAGAATGAAAGCGAGGGTTGATAGATTATATCCACCAAAGCCTCCACAAAATTCAAACCACCAAGTCCCAAATCCACTTGACCAAAGACCCTACACTCCACAAAACCCCATGCCACAAATCCAAACCTATCATCAACCAAATCTGGTTCCCCCTCTCCAAACTTCCCTAAACCAAACTCAATCCATCCAAGTAGGAGAAATGAGAGAGTTAGCACCTGAGGAGAGTGAGTCTAAGCCTCAATATGGAGAGAAAATAAATGGTGAAATACAAAGAGGATGTGAAAAAAAAAGTAAAAAGGAAAGGGAAACCATGGGTAGTGAAGTTGGAAAGGAAAAGAAATGCTTGATTGCAGATCTTGTCCATAAAGAATCCTTATTACTCACTAAACCAAATACTAGCATTTTGCCTTGTATTTTGTCTTCTTATGTGCAGGTTCAAGGCCCTAGAAGTCCCAAGGATAAGTCCAATAAAGTTTCCTTAAAGACTTTGGCCGAAAGTCCCAATTTTGGGATAGGTGATAAAGAAGTGAGTCCAAAGGAAAACCTTGACATATTCCCTTGTAATGTGAAGCATGAAGGCTTACCCAATGCAAAACCAAGTGAAGAACACACTTCCCAAGATCTACAAAGTAACAAAGTTATCTTCTACACTCCTAGAAACGTGAATTATTGTGATGTGACTAGTAGTGGCCAAAGTGGTATAGTTTTGGATTTTCTTAGTGAAGAAGTGTATGAATCTTCCTTTGGTGATACTCTTGGTGTTTTTAGGTTGCATAAGGACCAAGCTCTTGTTGTGAGTACGCAAGCACTAGTTGATCCTTTAGATGACAAAATCGATTCTTTTCGTAAGAACGATTTGCGTCCATCTAGTGCTAGCACTTATAACTTGAATAAGGTTCCATTACCAAGTGACAAGAGTATTCACACACTAGTTGGCCATTGTGAAAAATAAGTGGGCTGCCCTAGTTCAAATAAAGGTGAAATTGGTACACTCTACCCTCCCTTAAGCTTAAAATGTTGTGATGTGGATATTAGTAGCCAAGGTGATGTGAATTCGGGATTACATGGTATAGAAATATGTGTTTCTTTTCTTGGTAGTTCTCTTATTGTGTATAATGATCAATGTGCTCCTAAGAATAACTCACTACTTGAACATGTGAATGATATGCTTGAAATCTCTTAAGTAGGTGTTGATGTTTGTGATGTTGGTCTTGTCAATGAGTATGGTCCTTTGAACTTGTGTGACGAAAGCCATAAAGTTAGTATTGTTCAAGGTGACCATGTGTATGCCAAAATTATGTGTAATGCCTTGGTAAGTTATGATTTTGATCCTCAAGTGAAAAGGGTAGGTAGTTACGGCCTTGTCCCATGTCTACTACTTCCCTTTGACCCCGAGGTACTTGTGAGGTGTTGGAAGTGTAGTTTTGGCTCATGCTCATTATCTTTTACTATCGATGTTATTCACTTCATTGGTATCCTTTATGCTAAGCTTTTCATATCGAGTACCACGGATATGTGGGTGTATGTCAAGTGTGAACCACCTTGGAGTGATGGACCTTGTGTTGCTAAGGGAGTTTTTCTAAGTCGTAGGTCTCCAATTTTGAATATTTCTCTTCCTTTGAAAACATGTACCAAATATGTTTGTTTCGGCTTGTGTTCCTCATTACTTGATGTTTGTTTTAAGGGTGCCCTTTGTGATATTAGTGGTCGGATTTTCTTACTCCTCACAAAGAATGCTTGGTTGTATACTAAGAGTGTACCTCCACGGCATGTTTACCTCACTTATGGTACTAATTCTAACCCTCCTATCATGAGGATTGTGTGTTTGTTTTCCTTTCCTTTGGGTTTGCAAGGTGTGAATTTGAGGATAAATTCCTTTCAAGGTTGAGAGGATGATACAAGCATGAAAAGCACAAAGGAATACAAGGCATGGTCAAAGGCTCAAGATTCGGAATTGGCAAGTGTCTGGAGCCTTTTAAAGTCTTGTCAAGTTGAAGGATAAGAAGGGAATCAATACACTCAAGACGCGCCTCACTTGAAGGGCAAGAAGGATTTTTTACCTTATATTCCAACACCCAAGAGGCGCCCTAAGTTAGGGCTACTATGGTCCTTTAAGACTTTCCTTTTACACTCCAAAGGAGCACCCTTCATTAAGGGTATTTTAGTCATTATTATGTAATAGTATAAATAGACCTATTAGCTTCTATTTTCCATAGACTTTGATGAATTGAAAAAAGGTATTACTCTTAGTGTAGTTTCTTTCCTTAGTGTAGGGCTTGGAAAAGCCATCTTAGCGTAGGTCTTGGAAAAGACATCCAAACTTGAGAGATTAATACATTTGATGGATTTCACTTATGTTGATCAATTGGCAAGACAGGTGTGATTGAGGAGTGTGAGTCCTTTGGTCCACCTAAGAGGAAGGTTTGAGCTTCTATTGGTGAGGTGTGATTGATGGTTTGATACACCATCTTTTGTTAATCACTTGGTAGGAGTAAAGGTCTTTCTATCTATCTTTATTTTTATGCAATCTTCTTCATCTCCCTTTCTTCTAGTTGCTGTTTTTTGATCCTTGTGTGTCCATTTTCGGTTTTATCCTTCCTTTAGGCTATCACAAATAAAGTGTTACTCTAAGTTCTTTTGTTTTGAAATCATCGCGTTTAGCAAATACTATTTTTCATAAAATACACTTCGTAAGATTTTTTTTTTTAAAAAACTCCTTTAAAATAGGAAAAATAAATAGCATTATCTCTTTCCATTCGCAGTCATTAAACCCCATTTCCCGCCCCAACCCTCACTTCCACCCTACCTTCACTCATTCCCTACCTACTTGACACGACCCGAATTGGGGCTTTATCGTGATGGGCATCCCAAATCCAATCAGGACTGGAGACCACTCTCGATACCCAACCCAACCTCCAAACACACACCCTGAGTCGGATGAATTTCGGAAATATAACAAGATAACGTATTTGTAGATATACTGACTTTGGGATAGGTCTATTTTCTAAACCAAGTCAATCCATCCAATAACCAACCAAACCAAGACAATAACTCAATATATATATATATAATCCAAAATAAAATGGAACAATCATAAATCAAATAAAGTTATACGGTATCAGCCCCAATACCAATATCAATGCCAAGGCTGACACCACTGCCGACACCGCCCATATCAAACCATAGTAGTTCCACAAAGCCTCTAACCAAAAGTAAAATAATATCCGATCGGGACATGTCCCCGACCATATCGAAAATCATAGTCTATAAAATGACCAAAGTATGTAAGGATATCCATGACATAAAATGAAGCCTTTTGGAATATTGAATCTCACCACTTCAATCTAACACAAGTTGATCCCAAATCTGATCACTGAGCAGAAGGAGTAGAATGGTCGGTTCTTGCATCGTGTGGGGATACAGTGCTCAAAGGCAGACTAACGAGTGAACGCTAGTATGTACTCAGGATAATGATAAAATAATGTCAACCATTAAAACCAAGTAAACAACCATATGCATACACAACCACACACATACACATACATATATATATATATATATATAATACACTAAATAGGTATGCCCGTGTGTTTCACGAGCCCAACGCATATAGTAGAATAAAATGAAGATGTAACAGTAAGGGACCATCCCGTTTGATTGGATCAGTTGATGGAAATGATCCCAAATGTATGTTTTATACTATCATAAGAATAACATACTGCCGGATGCTCACATTCTCATATGATAGTGATTGTTGTCTATTTACATTGATACAGATAATATCTATAAATTCTTCAATTGGAGATGCATTTTTATTGTTGTGATCAATCTCTTGGGCATTCACGATCAAACACATGTTAAATTTGATTTAATGATTAAATTAGTTAAGAAGTTCAAAATGTGATAATAAAACAAATCTTTATTAAATGAAGACAAACACAATAGTTTTTAGAATAAAAGTTCCAATGACCTAAGCTATTATGGTATCAGAATAAAAATCCATTTGTAAATTGAAAGAACTACATTGTAGGTAGCATTAGTAACTCCGTACGTATCTCTCTATTTTTAAAATTTTGGATAAACATTTACATACCTATTGACAAAGTAGCTGCATTGTTGTGAAATACAGATACCATTGACACCCATCTCCTCCAGTAAAGTACTACATTCTCTCTTAACTTACCATATTTTCAGCCTACCGAGATAACCTATGACTCAAATTAACATCCTTTTCTCAGATACTAAGATAATAATTTGTTATCATCATATCATCAGTAGAGTAATACTTGAGCTCCAACTGCACCTACCCCCATCCCATCCATTAATTTTTTATCATTCCAACAAGTCATATGATAAAGATGGACCAACTTTAAAAAGTTGTTGTGGTCATTTTTTATTTAATGGTTACGTCTAAATTCTACGATAGACCTCAGAATGAAATTGGTTAATCATGTACCTGTAGGAAACTGCTTTGACTGACTTCAAGAAAATCATCCTTAATGTACAGAAGTGCACCAGATATTACCCCTACAACCAAGTATAAAATTTGTGAGATAATTTAATCATAGTAAGGTTAGATAATTGATAATATAAGATACGAAAACAAATAGAGAGAACATATTTGTTTGAGAAAACAAATACAATAACTTCATAGCTCTTAAAATAAAGATATAATTTGCTTTTTCGTTACGAAGATTGTTTCCACTAATTAACTTATCCCGATAGATGATATAGCGTGTTCGAAAGCCAATTTCATGACCATAATGTAGACTAAATTACATCCCAAGGTTCTCTTCATATGCACTTTACTACAACCTTAGACAATTCCATCTAATCCTAAGTAGATGCATTAAGGACATAAAAGAAGAGACCCTTAACCAATAAGATGTTCTCTGTGTTGGTGTCAAACAGCTGAAAGTACTAAATATGGCCTTCGTAGATGCTAACTTTAGAAATTATCCTTTGAAAATACCCACCTCACTGCCTTGGAGACCAATCATCAGAGTTACATAAATTCTTTTAAAATCAATTATAAATGTATGACTGTGCAATGAGTACACTAAGTACGCAATTGAACGAAATCCAGACAATAAACTTTATTCAAGCAAATCATCAATCAACTTGATTAAATTACCATGACACAAGAATAAGTTCTTGATATGGGAAATTTTAGAACATAGGATAATTTTTTTATAAAATAGGAATTTACCACAACAAAGACCTTCTGATAGAATAAAATTTGTCATCATCCAAATTGGCAAACTCTTGAACACCTCCAGCAGCACTAACAGTTTTGCTTTGTGGATCTACTATTGCTTCTGCATTGTCCTTACACACGCTAACATCTACCTTGACATCTGAAGAATAGACACAATGTTTTTGGAGCCAGCTATACATATCCCAGAGTACATGCATTATACTTTTTTGCACTGCATAACCGTGACTCTCATATGTTTGAATTACAAGGCGACAAAGTGCACCATGACCTTTCAGTGCATCGAAGAATTGGTCTGACTGTATATTTTATGCAAAAAGAAAAAAGTTATTATGATTAAGACTTTTGAGTCGAGGCTAGCAAACTCATTAAATTAATCTGGGAAGGACCAACAAATATACATAATAAACCAAGAACATCTTCTATCTTGCCCACTCTAATTTACAGGTGCAATATTAAAGAAAAAGATGACAATCTTGTAATAGGCTGCTGAAAGAAGAATAAGAGGACTATCATTTTACCTGTATGGTCAAGGTTCCTGGATTTTTGTCCTCCTTCCCATGGATAAGCAATATATGCTACTTAATCTTATTGGCCGAAATAAAGATGCTCATCTCAACATAAGTATTGGTCGCCTCCCAAAGTGTTCTCTCCTCATTGTGGAAAATTAAGTACTTAGCAATGCAAGTGAATGAACTAAATCCTCCTAGAATGCAGAGATAACCACCAAATAATAAGGACTTTAGATTAGTTGACCTTAAACAAGAATTGGGAGGACTACCTGGAACCCAAAAGGTATTAGTGTTCTTTTATAAACACCAGAACGAGTAATTCCACAACAGAAAAGATGAGGGGCATGTGCAAGGAGCTTTGTTGTCATAAATGCCCCGTAGGAATGACCGCCAATAATAATTTTTTTTGGATCGAACACTTAAAAACAAATGACAAGAAAACTCAACTATGATTTCAAAGTTCTATGCAAAAATATATGTTCAGCGAGAAAAAGAAGCAACTTACTCCACTACGTATAACTTCTTTCACTGCAACCTCAGCACTTGCAACAAGTTGTTCTATGTACCTGTTTAAGCCAATATTTATTAAACAAACACCCAAATCTCCAAGTTGTAGATGGAAAAGTAAAAGAATTAACTTCAGCATAAGAGAGAGACATGGTTTATCCTTAAAATATATCTAGAACATCAATTATCTATAAAGAGAAGCAGAGGAAAATCCACTCAACATCCCACGACAACTACCCTTCCCTACCCCCCGAATAAAAAAAAGTAGTACTAAGTTCATTTAAACACTAATCACATATTTACCTTATATCATAAAAAAGCTAGGTGTATAAAGCAAATAAAATAAGAAGTACCAAAGGAATGGAAAGGAACCGAAATCACAATCTATTTCAAAACATTACTAGGCCATGGATAAGAACTATGGTAAACAACCTGTACGACTTCAATCCGGTCTCCTCCCATGTTTCTCTTCTCACATACTTTTCCAAACTTTCTTCTGGCTACTAATAAATTTAGATAGGAATTAACACAAATTCATAAATAAATTGTAAAAGACAGGATCAAAAATCAATGTGGGCCAATTATACACATATTAAGAAGGAAAAAGGGGACAACAAACCAAAGATAAAACAAAAAAAAGCTGAGTTACTATGCAGGAAATTGAAAAACTCACTCCATTCCATATTATATGACACCTTTTCCTTTTTTTTTGTATTAAAAAATTGAAATAGTTTCTTTTTATGATAGGACATGTCATTTTGTAGATTACAACATACTTAATTAATTTGGGTTGTTATAATATTTAGCTTTGTCAAAACCTTTTTTCCTTGAACTCCTTACGTAATAAAAATTAACCACGGGCTAAAAGGAAATAACTAATATACTGATGCAGGAATGAGGTTCTAATGGATAATATCTCTTTCTCACCATGGACAACATCCATAGGGACCAAGACATATAAATGGTACATTTTTTACTAAATTAGACAATTGCATAAATGAGTAAAACAACCTATGCGCAACTGCTTGAAAATTTATTGCATGCATTCTTTTGCAGCTCTAAGCTTTCTTCAAAGTCAAAAGTGCAACACGTACCTCCATGAAACCAACTAGACAACTCCATATGTGAGGCACTAATCTTGACTGCCTACTTAACAACACACGGTCATTCTCTTTGTCAATAACTAACATTTTGACAACCTGTTGCAATGGAGAGATATGCCAAACAAAGTTAGGATTCTCATGTAGCATTTCAATATGTGCGTCCCATAACCTCCTCCACAAACAAATAAAAACAAGTAAACCAAAAAAGTGTACAAACCATAAGTAAAATAATAATCAGAGAGAACAAAATTGATCTGATTGGCATACTTGATCAACTTGAGGATATATTTTCTTCTTGCATAACTCATTAGAGCTTTGTCTCCGTCTCCTAGCATTAATTAAAATGTTCTTACCTCCACAAAATCCATAAAAACGTGATATTGTGTGCCATTTTAGTAATGATCTGTCTTGATAAAATGCCAAAGCCAAAGAGTAAAACATTCAGGAAAACATGGTAACCATCTTTAGCATTAGAGCATTCTAATAACTATAACAGAATGCTACCCAATATTTGGATGTGCACAACTCAACAATAACAATGATATGGCTACTGTAACCTAAATTCATTTGCTCTATATTAGAAGAAAATTGATGCTAGATGGTATTATCTGGACTCTTGATTGGACGCATTCACACTGCCGGAGACAATCCTTAAAACACTCTAAATATAAGTGAGGTTAAGAATGCTTAAGATACTAAACTTTTAATTGCACATTTACAACGTGATGTTAACTGCATAACCAGGTTGTAATCATATACAAGAGATCCTTTGTTAAGCAGTTCTAAATAGAGATTATTTAAGATCACTTTAGTAGTATTCTAAAAAAAACCAAAAACAACAATATCCAATGTAGATGCAACATCAATGAAATGAAGGAAATTCCAAGGCAAACAATCAAACACCAAATTAAGAACTCACATAGATGATGAAATCAACCTTGGAGTAGAAAATCATCCATTATGTGAGTGTCGACTCTAAGTTCCTTCTCTTTATTTTCAAGAAGAGGCTTAGCGTCATACACGCACCATTGTACCTTTCATTCTTGTATAAGATATATCAAGTTATATTCAGTATGGATTTTTAATCAGATTCTGTAAGCTGTAGCCAAAAAGTTTAAATATGAAATTTATATTAAATCACATAACCATAAACTCATATAGCTTCATTCCTAAATTCCTAAACAAAAAATAATGATTAAGCCAAACAAATAACCAGCTCTCCAAACCACAATGTATAATTGAATTTTATTATTCAGTTCATAACCTGAGAATGAAATATTTGAGACATAACCCTTTTTGTTTTACACCTTTAATTTGGACTCTTTCATCAAACAGTACATGGAATTCCAAGAGAACATAAATTCCTCAGCATAAATCAAACCAAAAAACACCTAAAAATAGTAGATGCGAAACATCGACAAAGAAACTAAGAAGTTACCCTAGCAGAAAAGGCTAAATCGATAACACACAAAAGGAAGAGGCAGGAGAAACAGATGGACGACGACCAAATCGAAGAAGCAAAACAGAAATATGAAGCGGCTTATCTGGAAATGGTTTTTCTGTGGTGCGGATAGGTAAATATCAACCAAATATAATGACCATTTTGCCCTCAATAATATGCTTCTTTACCAGTCTACCCTTAGTCTTCCTAGCACTACTTTTTTTATATAGTAGAAATATATATATGTGCCGGGAGAGAAAACTAATTTAGCATGCCTTTAAAACTATTAACCTGGGTATGTGTAGCTTAATCATCCTAGAACTACCCATGGGCTACATGTGTCTAGTGTTACCCCTTGAACGGGCCCCGATATACGTGTATTTGCATGAATCAGAGATTCCATAGAAGTATAGAATTCTCGTGTACCCTTCGCTCTCCATGATACATATATACAAGTGTAACTTAGGGGATTCTCGTGTACCCCATAAGTATTATATATGTGTTCACCATAACTAATCCTCAAGTCGACAAACATGAGTTTCCAGTATTCGTCCATTGGACTCGTACCTTCATGGTTAGCTATCATACCCTGCCATTATTGGCCAATTAAAACCATTAGTACATAACCAAACACTAATTCTATTTATTATTAACCAAGGCAATAAGTAGTGGTATCATCATACCGACCATAACTTGCAAGCAATGTCCTTAGCCATCCTCTTTAAATAATAGATTCCCATGTACCCATAAATTACATTATTGAGTTTTTTGGAGGAATCCCATGTACCCCACAAAATGATCATTATTAAGTTTGCTTGGGGGATTCCTATGTACCCCACAAGTGTATTCAATTAATCCATAACCATGACCACCAAGACTTTACCATTTAACCATTAAAGACCATCCAAACTAGTTAGGGTTTCATTACCACTTTATACCATGCAAAGTTTTCAATAAAAGTTCAAGAATATAGTAAAAACATTATCATAGGTATTTTAGCAAACATATTGATGACATATAGTTTTCAAAACCAACACCAAGTACCAATTAACTATTCCCATGCAACCAAATGTTCAAACCACCATTAAAACATGAAAACCATAATTAAAACATGGAAAAATCATAACCAAACCATTTATATCCAAACCCCCAACATATATTCAAAACCCAAAACTATACCACAATTATGACATGAAAACCATAAATAAAAGATGCCTTTAGTTGGAACTAACAATGAGGAAGGAGTAACATGCCTTAGATTACAAAGATGACAGAAAAAACCCACCCTTATAAGCCCTAAATTGATCTTATTGAAGAAACCCTAGCCTTTCTTGACCCAAGAGCCTTGAGAGAATTTGAGAGTATTTCTAAGTGTTTAAGATTAGAATAATAGGGTAGATAATATCCTAAGATTATTATAAGTCATAGGGACTTAGGAGGTTAAGAGGGAAAATGTCCAGATTAACCCCAACTTAAACTATATAAAACTCCCGCAGAAGGGTATGACCACCTCCCAAATTGTACCCTAGGGTACGAGTGCTACCCTTATTATGTACCCTAGGACCCCTCTTGGACCCCAACACTATCCAACATACGACCACCAAGACCAATTTGTACCCAACCATACGACTAGTACCCTTAATCTGTACTTTAGGCAGAATAGACTCCTCTAGGTTAAACACATAGGGAAATATACGATTGGTATTATACCACTCGTACCCTAATATACGACTAGTATGATCTATTCATATCTCTGAAAGAAACCAACCAACTTACACTGGTTAACATACGACCAAGACCTACCAACCATACCTTATCATACAACTAGTACCCCCTAATCGTATGATGTCTAGAAGCTAAAACTCAGGAAATTTCTAAGGATTAAAATCTAAGCTGTGTCAGTTCTCCCCCACTTGGATCATTCATCCCCGAATGATGGAGCAAGATAGTAAAAGTATGATTTACACCCTAACACATCGAGTCTAACCTTTAACTAAGTTAAAAAACAAAGATGCAAGGAAATCAATCTTTCTTTAACAAAGTTTGAAAATAAAAGTATGATGAAAAACACATATCTTCCGCTTAAATGTCGGGATAAAAAAATAGGAACGCATATTTGGATTTCATGTCCTCTTTTGCTTCCTAAGTAGCCTCTTCCACCTTGTGGTTCTTCCATAGAACCTTAACTGAGACAACATCCTTGGTTTGCAATCGACGAACCTGCCGATCCAAGATCTCAATCGGGATTTCTTCATAAGACAAAGAATTTGAGATACCCAATCCTTCCAAAGAAACAACCGATGAAGGATCACCTATACACCTTTTCAACATAGAGACATGTAATACCAGATGAATGAAGTTCAAACTAAAAGAAAACTCTCAACCTTTTGTAAAACCAAGTAAGGACCTACATACCAGGGACTGATCTTCCTTTTCTTCCCAAACCGCATTACTTTCTTCATAGGAGACACCTTTAGGAACACCCGATCCCCAACCTCAAACTCTAAGTCTCTATGCCTTATATCTGCATAGGACTTTTGGTGACTTTAGGTAGCCTTAAGCCTTTCTCGGATCACCTTTACCTTCTTCATGGCCTAGTCAACCAAGTCTGGGCCAAACATATCTGCCTCACCAAGTTCGAACCACCTAATAGGAGATCTACACCTCCTATTAGACAACGTCTTAAAATGAGCCATCCCAATGCTAGAATGATAGCAATTATTGTAAGCAAACTCTACAAGTGGTACATGCACAACCCAATTACCACCATAGTCAATCACGCATGCACAAAGAATATCCTCCAATGTTCGAATAGTCCTTTATTCTTGCCCATCCGACTATAGATGAAAAACAGTACTCAAACTCACCTTAGTCCCCAACCTCTTCTGAAATGACCGCCAAAAGTGAGATGTAAACAATATGTCACGATTAGAGATAATAGAAATAGGTACCCCATGCAGCTTTACAAACTCATGAAGATACAACCTCGCATAATCCTCAGCCAAAAAGTTAGTCCTTATTGGCAAAAAGTGAGCCAACTTTGTCATCCTATCCACGATGACCCAATTCGAATTATATATTTTGAGATCAAGGGAGACCAATAATGAAATCCATATTGATTACTTCCCATTTCAATTTTGGCAATTTAATTTCTTAATACAATCCTCTTGGCCTTATGTTCTCAACTTTCACTAGTTGACACACCATGTATTTGGCCATATCCCTCTTCATACCACTCCACTAATACATCTTCTTAATATTATAATATATTTTCATCAAACCTAGGTGAACAACATAACATGATTTATGCACCTCATCTATTATCTTTTATCACAACCTATCGACATCAGGAACACATAACCTTCTTTGGTAGCATAAAGTACTGATGAGTAGAGAATTTACCACTCATTTGCATTTAACATTCTGGCACATTACTATGTTTTGAATGAATAAGTAAGACATAATTATGATTAAATACGCTAATAACCATATTTTGCAGACATACAAGCTATGATAAGGAATGATGTGGATACAAGATGAAAAGTATCAAAAAGGATAGAAGAAGTGTAGCTAGTAGACCTGGAGCAGAACCCGATCTCAGTTACCGCGATCACGGTCCTTGGACTGCAATCACGACCAGTCAAAATAGTTCAAAGGACCGCGATCGCAGGGATCTTAGTGTGTTCGCGGTTGATATGATCATGCATAAGCTGCTGTGATCGCAGGCTAGCGAGTTTATGCACAAGGAAAATTGTGTCATTTTGGCCAGCCAACCCCAAATCCCTTTTAAGGCCCAAAACTCATTCATTATATGGCATCATCATCATTCCACAAGTCTACAAACCATCCTTAATTTAGGGTTTTTATAATTTTCTTGGAGCTTGGAGCAAAATTTGTACTAATCTTTAGATAAGAAGACATTAGAGTGACTTCTAAGTAAAGAATTGGCAAATCCCATTGAGGATTCATTAAAACTTAAAGTGTTGTTTGCATTCTATTTATTTTTGAAGAATCAGGTTGATGGAAATTTTGGTCTATTTTTGTTTATTATCTTTATGAGTTTCTAGTCCTCCCTCTTGGGATTATGTTAGAATAAGGTGCAATTATTGTGGGTTGTGATATATTTGTGTAGATTCTAGTGTGTTGATGATGGGTTCTACCGTTGCTTGATTAAATTGGTTGAGATTTATGGGTGAAATCCCTAAATACCTAAAATGAGTTTGTGGGTGAAATCCCAAGCTCTTAAAAGCTTAAACTATCCTATAAAGAGGGGTTTGGGTAAACTTTAGGAACCCTCATCATCCTTGAAAGATGGATGAGGGAACCAAGGCAATAGTAGATAATTATGGGCATAGTTTGCCAATTTTCACTATCTTAGACCTAAGGGTGTTGATGAGGTTGACTATACCTTGGGTATCATCCCAGTTTTAGGGATAACCAATTGAGGTGTTGAGTGGCTTTAATTGACACACTCGTTAGGTACTCGAAAAAGTCAATGAGTGACATCTTTGAGGTTTTGTTGAAGAACTATCCTCAAGGTCTCTCAACCTAGTCTACCCATCATTAACAATTAGACTTTGTACTGAATTATCATGTACCCATGCATAAATTTCCCCTAGGATAGCGTAATACCAAGATCCGTGACTAATTAGTTACACTGTAATTATTCTTAGTCTCGAATTAGTCCCTTAGAAGCCCAAGAATTACTTTCACATTTGAAACCATTTTAAACCCCCTAATTCTTTGTACCTTAAGTTTGAATTTAGTAAGTACTTTCATTTTGAACTTACCCATTTGCCACTCACATTGTTCCTCGTGGATTTGACCCCGAATCTTATTGGGTTATTATACTGACAATGACTACCTTGCACTTAATTTGATGTGTAAGTTAAACGTTATCAAAATAGCACCATTGTCGGGGAACAATTTGGCGTATTGAGTTAGTTTGGAATTTTAGCTTACTTGCTTTGATTCAACTTGTAAATATTTGTTTGTTATTTTCTTTTTTTCTTGTGTTAGGTAGATTTTTAGTTTTGTTTATTTGTTACTTTGGTATCTTGGAATGAATATGAGTTTGGTGGATGGAAATCTTATCTTGATAATCAATGTCCATATTGTGGTGGACCTCATTTTTGGAAAAATTATATATATGATCCCTAGATAGAGATGTGTTCACCATCTCGATTTATTGGGAGTATGATTGTTCTTTATGATCCCTAGTATGATTGTTCTTTATGATTGTCCAACCATCTAAGCCAATGATGGATTTTGGGAAAAGGAGCGCCATCCCTACATTTTGGAATTTGACATTTCAAAAGAACATATGCGACCCCCACCATCTAAGGCCGAGGAGCTCAATTGCCGATGTACAACTAGTGGCCTATTGATGATTCCACCTTTACTCAATGATCCAAATCGAAAATTTGATGTAAAGTTGGGTAAAAGGTTCAAATCTTCAAAGTGGCGTGATAGAATATGTATTGTTGTGGCCTTGCATTTTCCCAAAGTACCTCGGAGATGTCTTAATCAAAAGTTGGGCAAAAAATTTAAGTCTTCCAAGTGGATACATAAATGAAAGATGAAGAAAGTCAAACCGTGATAATAAATAGGGCACTTGATGGGAGGCAACCCGTCGTTTTCATATTTTCTCCAAACACTTTTGAATACGTTACATAATTTTGATGTTTTTATAGGTGCTTTGGATAGGTTGCAGGCCAAAAATAGGGGAAACCCAAGCTTAGAAGTATAGCAACCATGCAAAAAAATAGGGCAAAACAGAGGAGTAGATGGCCTCAGTTACCGCGATCGCGGACTGAGGACATCGCACCATTCATGTCATGATCGCACCAGTCATGTCGCGATCGCGCCATTATGCCCATGTTTCAATATGGTTATCAATGCAGTTTTAGGCAGCCCTTTCACCCTTTTTATGATTTGTATTATGTAGTGAGGTCACTACAAGTCTTTTATTTGGAGGTGTGTGGCCCTGCCCTTGTGTAAGTTCACTATTCGTTTTCAATACTTGAACTTAGTTGACGCAAAGCATGAAAATTTTGTGAAGACGATTGTTTTCATTATTTAGTTTTCTAATTATTTTAATAATGATGTTTGACGAGACTTTCCCTATGATTGACTGCCGTTATTCTTAAGGGAAAAGCATCGTGATTAGGTTTTGAGCCAAGAAATGCAGGAGAAAGATGAGTACTCATAACATCGAGGTAATAAATGTAAGGAAAGTCTAAGTACCCATGGTATTTTAGATTTGGGGACACAATTATACCTATGGCTGCAGACCAGCGAATCTAGTGATCGACTTCGAACTTGGTAAAGATTGTCGCAACACCTGTAGTAGGATAGAGGACTTATTAGGAAGTCTGATTAGTCATATGGTGTGCTCGTATGAAATCCAAAATATGAGACAAAGGTTGGGGTTGATGCCATATTTAACAAATTGTGTATGGTGAAAATGCAATGCAAACGCTCCCCTCCACCCAAAATTTTTCGAAAATCAAGGGCATGGACATGAGCGACCATGTAACAATTCCTTTTCTCTTTTTGTGACTCCAAAATGTTGGCTAGTAAAAAAAATTGATAGATACTCTATTTTTGTCTCTAGAATGAGGGTAATTGAGCCCCCTTTGCGAGTTTAGATGTAATGTGCGGTGAGTTATTTGTCTAAATCTCATGTATACTTATGACATCTAGAATTTTCCCTATCTGTCTCTCAAGGCTATTTTTTTATTATACTAGGTTGGTGAGATGGAATTAGGCCATCTTTGTGAACTTAGAAGTCCACTCTAGCCTAAAAAGCCTACCCGTACATTGATGTTACCCCTAGTCACCACTTTGAGCCTTTGGACCTTTCTTTGGCAAACACATTGCAAGCCGTGAGCCTTTTAATTTTTATCCTTCTTTTGAACCCTACCCTCCTTTAATTTTAAAATGCAACTAAAGGCTAAAAGACTAAGTTGGGGGTGGTGAAAATTGAAAGAGGTAACTTTAGGCCACGAGATTGTATTTAGTTCCTAAGAGATAAATGTTGAGAACAAATGAATAGGAAAACAAGGGACTCAAGAAAGGAAAAAAAAGCATGAAATGTACGAGGAATAGAGGTGAAAAAAAATGCTTTCCAAGAGATGGGTGAACCAAAGAAGTAAAAGTAGGCACTTTTGTAAAGTGAAGAAGTGGCCCATGGTCAAATGTTGGATGGAAGAGTGTGATGTAGATGTTCAATGAGGGTGTATCCATATGTTCCTAAATGATATCCTACCCTACCCCGAACCTATGGTGCAAGCTCAAAAAGCCCTTCGAGATCTACAACCAAATGGATTCATTATCATGGCGATTGAAAATAAGGGAAAGCCTATGGCATGGTACTTGTTAACATTGAGAGTTCTTGAGAGAGAGAGAGAGCTCCGCACTTAAATTCCTTGTTGAATATTTGATAACTTTGTGTGTGAAATTTTCTTTCTTGTGAGGAGGCATGTAAACAAGCTTAGGTGGGAGATTTTTTCATCTCCCAAAAAATGAGTCAAAAGGCGTGTAATATAGTAGAGGTTAAAGAAGAGTCATTTCTATAGTATTAGTGATTACTGCATGGTTTCTCTTTGAAGTCTTTTACATCCTTGTGAATTGCATTCTAAGCTGAGGGGTGCTTTGAGAATAGCCTTGCCCATGTTTGAAGAACTATTTGTGGTAGTACCTAAGCTTGAAGTCATTGTGATAATTGGGTCATATAATTTGGGCATACATGGCATTGTCTCATAGCAAAAAATGGTGTTGCTTGAGGATAAGCAAGGCTTTAAGTTGGGGGTGTTGATCAGTAGTGAATTTTCCACTTATTTGAACTCAACATTCGGGCACATTACCATGTTTTGAATCAATAAGTGAGACATACTTAAGATTAAGTGCACTAATAACCACATTTTGCAGGCATACAGGTAATGAGAAGGAAATATGCGGATGCAAGCTGAAAATTATTAAAAAGGATAAAAAAAGTGCAACTAGTAGACCTGGAGCAGAACATGGTCTCAGTTACTGCGATCACAGCTAATCATGATAGATCAAAGGACCGCGATCACAATGATCTTAACGCATTCTCCATTGACGCGATCGCGCACAAGCTACCGCGATCATGGACTAGCGGGATTATGCCCAAAGAAAATTATGTCATTTTGTCCAACCGATACCAAATCCCATTTAAGGCCCAAAACTCATCCATTCTAGGGTATCATGACCATTCCACAAGTCTACAACCCATCCTTAGTTTAGGGTTTTTATAATTTTATTGGAGCTTGGAGCAAAATTTATACTAATCTTGAGTTAAGAAGACATTAGAGTGACTTCTAAGTGGAGAATTACCAAATCCCATTGAGTATTCATTGAAACTTAAAGTGTGGTTTGCATTTTATTTATTTTTGATGAATTAATTTGATGAAATTTTGGTCTATTTTTGTTTATTATGTTTATGAGCTGCTAGTCCTTCCTCTTGGGATTATGTTAGAATAGGATGCAATTGTGTGTGGGTTGTGATATATTTGTTTAGATTCTAGTGTGTTGATGATGGGTTATACTATTACTTGATTAAATTGGTTGGGATTTGTGGTTGAAAGCCCCAAATACCCAAAATGAGTTTATGGGTAAAAATCCCAAGCTCTTGAAAGTTTAAACCATCATTGAAAGAGGGGTTTGGGTGAACTTTAGGAACCCTTATTATCCTTGAAACAGGGATGTGGGAACCGAGGTATTAGTAGACAATTATGGGCATAGTTTGCTAATTTTCACTATCTTGGACATAAGGGTGATGATGAGGTTGACTATACATTGGGTATCATCCTAGAAATAGGGATACCCAATTGAGGTGTTGGGTGGTTTTAATTGACACACTCATTAGATACTCGAAAGGGTCAATGAGTGACATCTTTGGGGGTTTGTTGAAGAACTAGCCTCAAGGACTCTCAACCTAGCCTACTACATCATCAACGATTAGACTTTGCACTGAATTATCATGTACCCATGCATAACTTGCCCCTAGGATAGCGTAATCTCAAGATCCGTGCCTAATTAATTATGCTTTAATTATTCTTAGTATCAAATTAGTCCCTTAGAAGCCCGAGAATTACTTTCACATTTGAAAACATGTAAAACCCCCAACTTTTTGTACCTTAAGTTTCAATTTAGTAAGTATTTTCATTTCAAACTTACCTATTCACCACTCACGTTGTTCCTCATTGATTCGACCTTGACTTTTGTTGAGTTATTATATTGACAACGATGGCCTTACACTTAATTTGACGTGTAAGTTGAGCGTTATCAGGTACCATCACTACTAATCTCAAATACCATCACCTTTTGACCACCTCTATCACCCTTGAGCCTTAACAAGACAGGATCTAGCATTTGCTTCTCCTTGATCTCTGCACCAAGAGATGATTGCACCACCTCCTGTACCAACACACCTCCATCATCGGAGTCCAATAGACAAACTCCCAGGTTAGCCAAATGGTGAATATCCTTTACCAACTCCTGCTTCTCCTTACCATCACAAGTAAGAATCCCCATGGATAACCTGATAAGAGCATCAACAACTACATTAGCTTTACCAGGATGGTAGTGAAGACTCATGTCATAGTCTTTGAGAAGCTCAAGCTATCTCCTTCGCTTGAGGTTAAGCTCTTTCTGAGTGAACACATACTGCAGGTTTTTATGATCGGAAAAGATATCTACATGCACCCCATACAAATAGTGCCGCTAGATTTTCAATGCAAATACCACTGCTAATAGCTCCAAATCATGAGTAGGATAATTTTTCTCATGCACCTTTAAATGCCTATAAGCATAGGCTATGAATTTACCATGCTGCATCAGAACACAACCAAGTCAGACACGAGACACATCATAGTAAACCACAAACCCATCAGTGCCTTCAGGCAAGGTCAAAACTGGAGCCGAAGTTAGCTTATCCTTCAGCTTCTCGAAACTACCCTCACAAGCATCAGACCATAAGAATTTAACCTTCTTCTGGGTTAATTTAGTAAACAGGGTAGCTATCATATAGAAACTCTCTATAAACCTCCTATAGTAGCCAGCTAAACCCAAGAAGCTTCGAATGTCGGTTGGAGTCGTGAGTCTAGGCCACTTCTTAATCACTGCAACCTTTTATGGATCCACCATGATCCCCTCACTAGAAATAATGTGGACCGGAAAAGTGATAGCGTTCAACCATAATTCACATTTAGAGAATTTAGCATACAACTTCTATTCTTTTAGAGTCCATAACATAACACAGAGGTGATTTGCATGATCCACCCCACTCATAGAGTACCTCAAAATGTCATTTATGAACACAATGAAAAAAAAATCCAGAAACTGAAGGAAGACCCTATTCATTAAATCCATGAATGTCGAAGGAGCATTGGTTAAATCGAACGACATCACCAAGAACTCAAAGTGCCCATACCGGGTGCGGAAAGCTGTCTTAGGGATATTTATATCCCTAATCTTAAGATGATGATACCCAAACCAAAGACCAATCTTAGAAAAGAATTTGGAACCCTGCAATTGATCAAACAAGTCATCTATCCTTGGGATAGGATACTTGTTCTTAACCGTTACCTTATTCAACTGCCGATAATCAATACACATCTGAGGGAAACCATTCTTCTTACGCACGAACAACACCGATGCGCCCCACGGGGACATACTAGGATGGATGAAACCCTTATCCAAATGATTCTTAAGCTTCTCCTTGAGTTTCTTCAACTCAACCAAAGCCATTCTATATGGGGGAATAAAAATTGGAAGGGTGACCGGAATAAGATCAATTTAAAAATCAATCAAGGACACCAGAAAGGTCATCAGAAAAGACCTTAAGAAACTCATTCACCACCAGAACTGGATGCCAAGAAGGACCCTCCGAGTTAGAATCTTTAACCCCGATTAGATGATAGAGACACCCCTTGGAGATTAATCTCTAAGCTCTAAGATATGATATACACTTCCCTTTAGGAGCTAGGGAACCACCCTCTCACTCAATAACATGATTATCAGGAAATTTAAAGACAACTCTATGGGTTTGATAGTCTAGGGATGTATAGCACCAGTGAAACCAATCCATCCCCAAAAGAACATTGAAATCAACCATATCTAATTCAGAAAAATCCACCAAAGTCTCCTTACTACCAACAGATACCATACACCCCCTGTAAACTCTTTTAGCAATCATAGAGTCACCTACTAGGGTAGAAAAAGAAAAAGGATCCGAAACACACTCCGAACCAAAACTAAAATGCATAGCCATAAAGGGGGTCACAAAAGAGAGAGTGGACCACGGATCAAGTAAATAATATACACCACAAGAAAAGACTTGCAACATACCAGTCAAAACGTCAGGAAAAGTCTCGAACTCCTGTCGTGTAGTGAGAGAATAAAGATACTTCTGACCAGTGTCGAAACTAGATGGTGCAACCTTTGGTGCTGGAGCTAAAGATGAAGCAACCGAAACCATGTTCGCTCCCGAAGCGACCTTACCCACTGGATAGTTTCTAAGAATATGGCCTGACTAATAACTTTTGAAACACCTATTGTAACGCCTCGATTTTCAAAACCGGAATGCTACACAGTGCTTATGACCCCGAAGGACCACAAGCTAACCCATGACTGATATCTATTCCTGTACACTACATAATATACTTATAAAATGCGGAAAACATGAACAATATGACATAAGGTTCAACTAAATAAAGAAACTGTCAAAACATGACATCCATGTAGGTAGCAAATACCCAAAACAACTGAATCTGAATTGAATCTGAATACTAAATCTGAAAACCTCTAAGTACTGTCTGAATAAGGAGTTGAAGGAACATGTCTCCAACTAACTCCGTAAACTGAAAACTAACTGAATTAATAAATGAATAAATCAAGTAATATCGTCCTCGAATGAAGAGGACTCAATGCAACTCTGTGTGCTGAATGCGACTGCTACTGCTGGTCTGGAACTCGTGTCTCTGAACCTATGGTGTTACATGAAAAAAAAGAACCATTGCACAAATACGTCAGTACAACTGGAGTACTGAGTATACGAGTGAGGTAGGGTAATGCGAAGGGTTTACATGTATGAATAATGTTAACTGACTGATTGATATGAACGTAAGAGTGCAAACATACATACATAGTAATTGAGGTTGTAAGTACGTGATAGTTAAATCTGTACGCTAATACATGGCTGAAAATATAGTTCTGATAGCATGAGGGACTGTATCTGACAGTCCTGAATCTAATGGAACTGTCTGAGTTCCGTACTATAACTGAGATTTGACTGTATCTAACAATCCTGGTATACAGATATCTAAAGAGCTGTCTGAGTTCTTTTACTGAGACTGAGTTTGAAACTGTGGGAGGTAGTTGTTTAACCGACATGCCCCATGTATGCTAAAGTAGCTGAACTGGGGCCCAATCACTTCCCTGATTGGAAGGGTGTCAATACTGTGCCACGGGTAAAGACATGCTGTGAGTGACCCTCAAATCTGGCAGTGTCCCCAAAAGAGAACGGCGGATGTCCGCCCCATCAACCCTCAAGTTGGCAGTGTTGATGTCTCAACCTATGCTGGCTACATAGTTTTGGAACACAAGGATTGCTTTTAAGAATCACACCTTCATTTGAAGCAGGTGAGTTCCCATCCTTGGGTTCGCTCGGTGCTAACTCCTACTCCCATCTGAAAAGATTGAACATGACTTAACTGACTATACATGAACTGGGTTTACTGAATTTCCATTGACTGACGGAATAATACTGATAGCTGACTGAGGTCATGAGGTTTCTGAGGTTTCCTAAGTCACATACTAACTGAATTTTATGGAACGTGGCTTGACTGAAGATATCATGACAACATGACATGGCTCTAGGCACACAACTATATTTTTGGGAACGAATACCCCTAAGACTCGATAGAAGGAAACTGATACACATGACATGACTTTATCACAAGATTTGAGTCCACAATTCATAATATCATAAGGGATAGTGTACTTCATGAGTCTATTCAACATCTCAAACATGGTAGGGAAAGCATGGATATATTTCGTGTACATGTTCTATAATTCCATTATCACACATGTTTCACACTACAATAATAGTAACACATAAATAGCATGGAATTCATATTGAGTGTATAGCTAATATGGACTTGTCATTTAGGTATCATAAAATCATGTAAATATGGACTTCTAACATCCTAGGCATTTTAACAAACACCTTGCATGCACACCTTGGGCATAGGTTTTCTGAACAAATGTTAATCATCTTGAACCACCCAATTTCATGGGTTTTAACCACAAACATGCATACTTCATGGAAATCATCTTAAAATAATATTCTGAAGTTTAAACAATGGTCATTGACATGAACAACATCACATAGCAATAAGGAAAACAAAGTTTCTCATTTAAAATCATGGTTCTTGAACTCTATGAATGAAAGGGGTCCATAGATGAACACTACGCATACCTGACTCAAGGTTCTTGATGTTTTTGAATTGGAAGGATTTGAAATCCTTTGATTCTTGAAGAAGATTGAGTCTTGGTCTTGAAGATTTAATTTATGGAGAAAACCTAGTTGTTTGTAGAAAAAAAATGATGAGAAATAGCTGAAATCGGGTGTAATTGGGTTTATATAGACCAGTGGTAAGTTACCAAAATACCCCTGTTAAAACGACCTGGAAATAAACTGAACGTGGCGTGTGATGGTCTGACTGACGGTCCGTCATACTCTTGGTGGACCGTCATTTAGCTCGTCAGACGTGGACCAGAAATGGGCTTCACTTGATAAGGGTTGACGGTATGAGTGACGGTCCGTCAATTATCTGGTGGTTCGTCAACTCGTCCGTCATACCTTATCCAGAATGTGGCTCAACTGGCATGGCTTTGTCGGTACAAGTGGTGGTCCGTCACTAAGTTGACGGTCCGTCAGGCCTTAACTAGAATGGGGCCCTTCTTCCTTGGAAGTGACGGTCCAAGTGGTGGTTCGTCACTAGTTTGACGGTCCGCCAACTGGGCCGTCGCACCTGGGCGATTCTGACAGTTTCGAGTAAAACCTCCATAACTCCTTTGTTTGATGTCAGATTTGGATAAAATTAGTATCGTTGGAAAGCCAACTCCATTTCCCACGTAATAGAAAGTGAAAATCTTAAAAATACTGCATGTACAAAAACAGATTTGCATTTCAAAGTAAGTCCTCGCATTCTTGAGATGATTTCTAGCTAGGAAAAGGCACGGGTATTACACCTATCCCTCCCCTCATCATAAAAAACCCGATGCAACCGACCACAAAACCTACAAAAAGGACATGGTGAAGATGACTGAGCCCCACTAGCTTGAGATTGGGCACCCTATGCCCTGAAATTATTGCCTCTCTGCTGACGCCTATCTCCAGATGGCTTCAAGTAGGGAGCACTATATGTGGAGAAAGAACCAGAACTCCCACACTTCTTCTTTGGACACTTACCACCATCTCTACCACTTTGTTTTTGCCTACAACCTTGCTCAAAAAAGCTAAACTTCTTTTCCTTCCTTTCCCCTATCTCAGCCTGCTTTCTCTTTTCCTCCTCCACTTGTTGCATATAAACAACTAACCTAGAGATATCCATGTCCTTGATCAACAATGCACTCTTGCTTTCAAGTATAAACTCACGAGATAGTCCCAAAGAGAACTTCCTCATTTAGTCCATCATATCAAACACCATCTCCGAAGCATACCATAACAACTGGTGAAACTTCAAGGCATACTCCTTGACTGACATCTTCCCCTATTTTAGATTAACAAATTCCTCTACTTTTGCTTCCCTCAACTCCTGAGGAAAGAAGTGGTCCAGAAATACATTAGAGAAAGTCTCCCACAGAGATGACTTATCAATCTCATCCCTTGCCCTATCGTATTCCTCATACCATTAGTATGCCATATCCTTCAGTGGGTAGGCAACAAACTTCACCCCTTCCACATTCATGGAATGCATAACCTTGAATATCTTTTTCATCTCGTCTAGAAAAACCTGAGGATCCTCCTTCCCCTTAACACCAGTAAAAGTTAGAGGGCTCATACTCATAGACTGGCTAACCCTTGTGGCCTCGGAAGATGGAATAACATGTGTACCATGCTCAGCCTGAGAAGCTACTAACTGAGCAATCATATGAATCGACTGACGAAACTCCATATTTATTACGTTGGCCTAAGGAGGACTAGAGGGAACCGGTGAAACTCTAAAAGATTAGGGACAGGATCCCTAAACTAAATATGGTTCCCATGGGTAGAGCGTGTCCCATCAACATCGTCCCTAGTTGAGACAGGAGTTTCGGTGCATATCAGATCATCAAGATTTAATCTAAAAAGCGAACAAACATGGATTAGAGAAGATTCCAAGACTTAAACTCCAAGCTTAAAAATAGAACACAAGAAAAATGAACATTCCTAAATGCCTTGTAGCCTCTCTCTTATGAATGTGGCGCGCTACACACCTTTAAAAAAGACTCTTCTCAACACGACTTTGTGGATTCCCAATAGACCATAAACCTTGGGCTATGATACCAACTTGAAAATACCCAAACCGAGGCCTTGTCGTGATGGGTATCCCAAGTCTAACCAGGATCGGGGACCACCCCTAATTCCTAACCTAACCTCCAAACACATACCTTGAGTAGGATGAATTCCGAACATATAACAAAATAATGTATTTGTTGATATACTGGGATTGGTCTATTTCCTAAGCCAACCTAACCAAGTCAATCATTCCAATAACCAACCAAACCAAAATAGTAACCCAATATGTTTGTATATATAATCCTAAAGAAAATGGGACAATCATAAATCAAATAAAGTCATACGGTATCAGCCCCATTACCAATACCAATGCCAAGGCTAACACCACTGCCGACACCGCTCACACCAACCCATAGTAGTCCCACAGAGCCTCTAATCAAAAGTAAAACAATATCTGGTTGGGACATGCCCCTGACCATAGCCAAAACCAGAGTCTATAAAAAGACCAAAGTATATAAGGACATCCATGACATAAAATGGAGCCTTTCAAAATATAAAAGCTCACCACTTCAATCCAACACAAGCTTATCCCGAATTTGATCACTGAGTAGGAGTAGTAGAATGATCGATTCCTGCATTGCATGGGGATACATCGCCCGACGATGGGTTAGAAGGTGAACGCTAGCATACACTTAGGATAAGGTTAAAATAATGCTAATCTTTAAAACTAAATAAACAACCATATGTATACACAACCATACATATATATATCTGTGCCGGGAGACAAAATCGGGTTTAGCATGCCCTTAAAACCATTACCTTAGGTATGTGTAGCTTGACCATCTTAGAACCAACCACGGGCTATATGGGCGTAGTGTTACCCCTTGAACGGGCCCTGATATGTGTAGCCGCATGAACCAAAGATACCATAAGATTAGGGTATTCTCGTGTACCCTTTGCTCTCCATGATACATATAGATGTGTAACTTATGGGATTCTCGTGTACCCCATAAGTATTATATATGTGGTCGCCTTGACCAATCCTCATGTTGGAAAATATGAGTTTCCAGTATTCGTCTATTGGACTCACCCCTTCTCGATTAGCTATCACACCCTTAAAACCATTAGCATATAACTAATCACCAATTTATTATTAACCAAGGCGATAAGTAGTGGTATCATCATACCGACTATATCTTATAAGTAATGTCCTTAGTCATCCTCTTTATAGAAGGGATTCCCATATACCTATAGATTACATTATTGAGTTGCTTGAGAGATTCCTATGTACCCCACAAGATGATCTTTATTAAGTTTAATTGGGGGATTCCCATGTACCCCACAAGTGTATCCAATTAATCCATAACCATGAACACCAAGACTTACCATTTAACCATTAAAGATCATCCAAACTAGTTAGGGTTCGATTACCACTTTATACCATGCAATGTTTTTAGTGAAAATTCAACAATATAGTAAAAACATTCTCATAGGCATTTTATCAAACATGTTGAGTGCATATAGTTTTCAAATCGAACACCAAGTACCAATTAACTATTCTCATGCAACCATATGTTTAAACCACCATTAAAACATAAAAACCATAATTAAAACATGAGAAAACCATAACCAAACAATTTATAACCAAAACCCCCAACATATATTCAAAACCCAAAACCATACCATAATTATGGCATGAAAACCATACATAAAACATTCACTTAGTTGTAACTTACAATGAAGGAGGATTAACATGCCTTAGATTACGAAGATGATGGAAAGCAACCAACCTTGTAAGCCCTAAATTGACCTTATTTAAGAAACCCTAGACTTTCTTGACCCAAGAGCCTTGAGTGAATTTGTGAGAATTTCTAAGTGTTTAATATTAGAATAATAGTGTAAATGATATGCCAAAAGAGTTATAAGTCGTGGGGCCTTACAAGGTTAAGAGAGAAAATGTCCAGATTACCCCCAACTTAACTATATAAAACTCTGTAACACCCCGGATCTGGTACCCGGAATGCTACACGATGCTTTTGACCTCGAAGGACCATAAGCTAACCCATGACTGATATCTGTACCTGTATACTGCATAAAATACTGAATAATGCAAGAACATGAACTGAAAGGCCGTAAGGTTCAAAACTGAACATAATATGAATAATATAACATCTGTGTGGGGTAATAGAATACCTAAAACATAACTGAAAATACTAAAGTCTGAAATATAATAGTCTGGAAAGCCTCTAAACATGACTGTCTGAATGAGTAAGAAGTTGATGGGACATGTCCCCAACTAACCCAAACTAATAAACTGATTAATGGGATGATAATGAAATCATCATGTCCTCGAAGGATGTGGAATCACTTCTAACTCTGAAGGCTGAACCTGGAATCTACTAATGCTCTGGAGCTCGTGTCTTTGAACCTATGGTATAATACACCATAGAAAAAATGCATCAGTACCATGAATGTACTGGTATGCATGTAAGGTAGGCTGAATGCATGGGGTTCATATACATGAAAAATTCTGGCTAACTGACTAATATGAACGTGAGAATACATGCATGCATACATAGTAACTATATCTAAAATCGTGATAATATGAGTATGCTGATGACTAACATGACCAATGACTGAATTCTGATAACTGATAACATGAGTGACTGTATCTGACAGTCCTGAATCTGATGGAACTAGCTGAGTGCCATACTGTATTTGACAATCCTAAATTTTGAAGAACTATCTGAGTTTTTTTACTGAGACTGATACTGAGACTGTAGGAGGTAGTCATCTAACCGACATTCCCCAAATGATGTATTATAGCTAAATTGGGGTCCAATCTAGGCCCTGATTGGAAGGGTGTCAATACCGCGCCACTGGTAAGGACAATATGTGAGTAACCCTAATACAACAGGTAACTCTAGTAAGAATGGTGGGAACCCTCATATAGCAGGCTAAGCCACCTCATCTACCCTCATATAGCAGGCTATGATGTCTCAACCTATGCAGGCTACATAGTTCTAGAACGTAAGGATTGCTTCTAAGAATTACACCCTCATATAACAGGTGAGTTCCCATCCTTGGGTTCGCTCGGTGCTAAGGATTGCTATCTATTGTGACCTGGAACTTTGGTGCAACGCGGGGGAAATCGAGATGAGACACTGGGAAATTAACAATTATAAATTTAGGCCTTGGCGCGACGCGCCATAATGTCGAACCCCTAGTGGAATTTGCCAAATGCCATTTCCTCTTGTCGCGCGGTGTGCCACTGACTAATATGGAGCTGTTTTACGATGGGAACTTGAAATAGTCGTAACTTCTGACCTGGCTATTGGATTTGAACGAATCTTATATCGATGGAAAGCTTATTGAATTTCTCATAAGACAAAAAGGGAAAATCTTAAAAATTCCTCATGGAATAACCACCATTCAATTTAAAAGATAATACTAAACATTCTTGAGATAAAATTAGTTAGGAAAAAGTATGGGGTATTACAATATCTCCCTCTTGAGAACATTCATCCTCGAATGAGACTTACTGAGAGGGGAGAAAAAAATTGACGTACATACTAAATATGAATAACTGGAACATGATCTCATGACTGACATAACTGAAAAATTGAACATATAATACTGAACATGCATATCTGATGCATGTGTAACTGATTATGAATACATGACTGAGTGTTCTGATGAACTAAGTATCTCATAATGAGAATACATGTCTGATGCATAATTACATAACTGAACTGATACTTGAGTGCATGACTGAATATGCAATGGTACTTGATACCAAGTTTCTAATGGGAACATGAGCATGAAACTGCATACCAAGTTTGTGATGAACACTGAATATAAAGCTGAGTAAGATTAAGAGGAATTGTTATCTTGAGTTTGATCTGAGTTGGCGAAGAAGAGGTGAGAATACTAGGTACGCATGTCTACCTCTGCTTCGCAAGTAGTTTCCTCGACGGACTGATTTCGCCAAAGAACCTTAACTAGAGGGACTTTTTTGTTCCTCAATCTATGAGTTTGATAGTCTAGGATTTTGATTGAAATCTCCTCATAAGAGAGACTGTTCTAAACATCAATTCTCTAAATAGGGACTACAACTGCTGAGTCACCTATGCACTTCTTGAGCAAAGAGACATGGAAGACTGGACAAACTGAGGTTATATTTGGAGACAATTCGAGCTCATAAGCTACCTTGCCGAATCGACTGAGAATCTTGAAGGGACCGACATATTAGGGACTGAGTTTTCCTTTCTTGCTGAACCTCTTCACTCCCTTTATGGGAGAGATCTTTAGATAGACATAGTCACCAATCTGGAACTCGAGATTTTTTCTACAAACATCTGCATAAGACTTCTGTCAGCTCTGAGCAGCCCGAAGTCTTTCTTTAATCAACTGGACTTTTTCTAAGGTATCGAATACTAAGTCAGGCTCTATAATGGAGGCCTCACTAACTTCGAACCAACCAATTAGAGATCTACATCTCCTACCATAGAGAACTTCGAATGGAGCCATCTGAATACTGGAATGATAGCGTTTGTTGTATGCAAACTCAATCAAAGGAAATTGGTCATCCCAACTACCCTTGAAATCAATTGCACACGCCCTTAGCATATATTCTAGAGTCTGAATGGTTGTTTCTGCTTGACCATCTATCTGAGGATAGAAGGCTGTACTAAGATGAACTTGGGTACCAAGACCCTTTTGGAACGCTTTCCAGAAATAAGAGGTGAACTAGGTACATCTGTCTGAGATAATAGATAGAGAAACACCATGCAATCTAACCAACTCCTTGATGTAGAGTTTGACGTAATCCTCGTCTGAATAAGAGGTATGAACTGGAAGGAAATGGGCTAATTTGGTCATTCTATCTATAATAACCCAGACTGAATTATGCTGATGATGAGTTCGAGGTAAACCCTTCACGAAGTCCATGTTCACTTCTTCCCACTTCCAAGTAGGAATAATGAACTCCTGCATAGGACCACTAGGCTTCTAATGCTCTATCTTAACCTACTGATGTAGAGCACTTGGCCACAAACTCTGCAATATCTCTCTTCATCCCACTCTACCAATAGACTTCCCGCAAGTCGCGGTACATCTTTGTGGCCCCTAGATAAATAGAGTAGAGCGCATCATGCGCTTCTACAAGAATTTGCTGCCTTAAGTCATCTACACCTGGAACATAGAGACGACCCTGACAACGTAAAACACCATCTCCCCCTTGGGAGAAAACCTCTACTTTCTGATCCTAGACTGACTCTTTTAACTCGACAAGGCTAGGATCTTTTTTTTTTTTTTACCTTCGAAACTAGAGATGATTCTGAACTAATCTGAACCCATATATCATCCATTTTTGTATCGACTAAGTGAACACCTAGTCTGGCAAGATGATGTACTTTCTGAGCTAACTTTTTCTTACTGTCATCCATATGAGCAACACTACCCATAAACAGTCTACTGAGAGCGGCGACCACTACATTGGCCTTGCTCGGATGATAGAGGACACTCATGTCATAATCTTTTAAGAGCTCTAACCACCTTCTCTGACGAAGATTGAGATCTTTCTAAGAAAAGACATACTGAACACTCTTATGATCTGTGAAGACATCTACATGAACTCCGTAGAGATAATGCCTCCAAATCTTCAAGGCAAAGACTACGATGGCTAACTCAAGATTATGAGTAGGATAATTCTTCTCATGGGGTTTAAGCTGTCTGGAGGCGTAGGCTATGACCTTACTATGCTGCATGAGGACACAACCTAGACCTACTCTGGATGCATCACAATACACTACGAACCCATCTGAACCATCTAAAAGAGCTAATACTGGAGTTGAGGTGAGTCGAGTCTTCAACTCCTGAAAACTCTTCTCGCAAGGATCTGACCACTGAAACTTGACTTTCTTCTGAGTCAATACAGACATAGGGTATGCAATAGAAGAAAATCCCTCAACAAACAATCTGTTATAGCCAACCAAACCCAAGAAACTCCTAATATCTGATGGAGAGACAGGGCGAGTCCAGTTTCTTACTGCTTCGATCTTTTGAGGATCTACTCTAATTCCATCCCCGAAAACGATGTGATCAAGTAATGCTACTGACCTTAGACAAAACTCGCACTTACTGAATTTGGCAAATAGCTAATAATCTCTGAGATTCTGAAGTACTGTCCCGATATGGTCTGCATAATTGCGCTTACTACGTGAATAGACCAAAATATCATCTATGAAAACTATGAAGAACATGTCCAAGTATTTCTTGAACACTCGGTTCATCAAGTCCATGAAAGCGGTTGGGGAGTTGGTAAGACCAAATGCATGACTAGAAATTTGAAGTGACTATACCGAGTTCGAAAAGCTATTTTCAGAATGTCATATTCCCTAACTCTGAGCTGATGATAGCTGAATCTGAGATCTATCTTAGAGAAATAACTAGCACCCTGAAGTTGGTCAAACAAGTCATCGATTCTGGGAAGAGGATATTTATTCTTGACCGTGACCTTATTGAGTTGACGGTAATCAATGCATATTCTGAGAGAACCATCTTTCTTGCGCACGAATAAGACTGGTGTGCCCTATGGGGAAATGCTGGGTCTGATGAATCCCTTATCTAAGAGGTCCTTTAATAGTTCTTTCAGTTCTTTGAGTTCTGCTGGTGACATTCTGTATAGCAAAATAGAGATAGGATGAGTATCTGGAAGAAGATCAATACCAAAGTTTATTTCCCTTTCGAGAGAAATTCCTAGAAGATCTTCGGGAAATACATCTGAATATTTATTCACTACTGGGAATGATTCAATATTGGGAGTTTCAAAACTAGTGTCCTTAACTCGATCAAGATGATAGACACACCCTTTAGATATTGTTTTCCGTGCCCGAAGGTAGGAAATAAGTTGACTTCTGAAAGCAGCTACACTACCTTTTCACTCTAGGATGGGTTCATTCGAAAACTGAAATCGGACTATTCTATTTCAGCAGTCGACTGTGGCATAGCAAAAATGAAGCCAATCCATGCCAAGAATGACATCAAAATCAGTCATCTCTAATTCGACTAAGTCTGCTGAAGTAACTTTTTGAGATATCATAACCGAGCAGTTCCTGTATACCCGCCGGGCTATGATGGTTTTATCTACTGGGGTAGAGACTAAAAAGGGCTCTGCTAGAATTTTGGGATAGACTCTGAAATCGAATACTAGATAAGAAGTGACAAAAGACAAATATTATCCTGGATCTAGCAAAGCGTAAATATGCACATGAAAGATCTATAATGTACCGGTAACCATATCAACAGAATTTTCCTAATCTTGTCGGGACTGAAAAGCATAGAGACGATTTGGGCGTTGCCCACTAGTAGAACTGGAGGTGGCACCCTACTGATTTGGGAAACCGAACTGAGTTAAGGGGAGATTCTGTTGACCCTAAGGACCTGGTTGAGGACAATCTCTAATTCTGTGGACTGGCTTGCCACATTCGAAACAAATACCACTGCCAGCTTTGCAAATACCCTGATGGTGCTTGCCACTTATCTGGCAAAGAGGATAGGTGCGGGCACTGCTAACACTGCCCTGGGACTTAGAGACTGGCGCTCTATCTTTGTTACCCTCTCTGAAATTAGGAACTGGAGCACTGGCTGAAGAAGGAGCTGGAACTGATGACTTAGGATGAAACTAGGAACGATTTCCTCCTTATGACTTAGGCTGAGCTAAGTTGAAACTACCTGTCTTTGCTCTCTTATTCTACTTTTCCCTCATCTTAATATTATGTTCTCTACCTGCTGAGCATGAGTCATGAGCTTGGCTAAAGTCATGTCACTATTCAGCATGGAGGATCTGCACTTATTAACCATGCTATCATTCACCCCTGAAATGAACTTACTCATCTTGGCCCTGCTATCTACCACCACATAAGGAGCATATCTAGATAATTGAGTAAACTTAAGAGAATACTCTTTCACTGTCATATTGCCCTGCCTGAGGTTGATGAATTCTAACACCTTTTCTTCTCTAAGCTCTAGGGGAAAGAATCTATCAAGGAAAGTAGAAGAAAACTCCTCCCACTCAACTGACCCTACATCGTCTGCCCTCTCTGACTTCCACTGCTTGAACTAAGTGTGAGAAACATCCTGCAACTGATATGCAGCTAGCTCAGCACTCTCACTAGATGTAACTCCCATTATGTCTGTAACCTTCTGCACCTGATCTAGGAATTCCTGAGGGTCCTCGTCTATCTTAGACCCAATAAAGGATGGAGGATTCATTCGGGTAATGTCCCGAATCCTAGCTGTAGCTGAATTGACAACTAGTTTGTCCAGAAAGATAGCTGGTCATTTATTCTGAGCAACAACTGACTGAGCAAAAATAGTGAATGCGGCCCTGAACTCCGTATGAGAAACTTGTTCTCCCAAAAGTTCTTCGGGCTGAGGGGCTGGATGATTCCCATTTCTTCTTTTAGGAGGCATGTTCTGTAGAAGAAAGGGAGAAACGGATTAGACTGAGAGATTGACTTGAGATTATGCTCACTGGAACGACATGAATACTGAAAGAGGGGAAACTGTTCCTAAAACATCTTATAGCCTTCTGCACATAAATGTGGCGCGCAACACACCCATATACAAGACTCTACTAGATGCTGCTTTTAGACTTCCTAGGACTCTATTGAACCTTAGGCTCTGATACCATCTTTGTAATGCCCCGAATCTTGTACCCGGAATGCTACACGGTGCTCATGACCCCAAAGGACCACAAGCTAACCCATGACTGATATCTGTACCTGTATACTGCATAAAATACTGAATAATGCAGAAACATGAGCTAAAAGGCCATAAGGTTCAAAAATGAACATAATCTGAATAATATAACATCTGTGTGGGGTAATAGAATACCCAAAACATAACTAAAAATACTGAATTCTGAAACATGATAGTCTGAAAAGCCTCTAAATATGATTGTCTGAATGAGTAAGGAGTTGATAGGACATGTCCCTAACTAACCCCAACTAATAAACTGATTAATGGGATGATAAAGAAATCATCATGTCCTCGAAGGATGAGGACTCACTTCTAACTCTGACGGCCGAACCTGGAATCTACTGATGCTCTGGAGCTCGTGTCTCTGAACCTATGGTATAAGACGCCATAGCACAAATACGTTAGTACTTTAAATGTACTGGTATGCATGTAAGGTAGGATGAATGCATGGGGTTTATATGCATGAACAATATTGGCTAACTGACTAATATGAACGTGAGAATACATGTATGCATACAGAGTAACTATATCTGAAATTGTGATAACAAGAGTATGCTGATGACTAACATGACTAATGACTGAATTTTGATAACTGATAACATGAGTGACTGTATCTGACAGTCCTGAATCTGATGGAACTAGCAGAGGTCCATACTGTATCTGATAGTCCTGAATTTTGAAGAACTATCTGAGTTCTTTTACTGAGACTGTGGGAGATAGTCGTCTAACCGACATGCCCCAAATAATGCATTATAGCTGAATTGGGGTCCA
The DNA here is from genome assembly GCA_030864215.1 of Capsicum pubescens. Classification (NCBI taxonomy): domain Eukaryota; kingdom Viridiplantae; phylum Streptophyta; class Magnoliopsida; order Solanales; family Solanaceae; genus Capsicum; species Capsicum pubescens. Next base: position 149,678,143 of record CM061547.1, read on the forward strand.
ACCTATTCCCTGATTAGAAGGGTGTCAATACCGCTCCACTGGATAGGACAACATGTGAATGACCCTAATATAATAGGTAACTCTAGTGAGAATGGTGGGAACCCTCATATAGCAGGCTAAGCCACCTTATCTACCCTCATATAGCAGGCTATGATGTCTCAACTTATGTTGGCTACATAGTTCTGGAATGCAAGGATTACTTCTAAGAATCACACCCTCATATAATAGGTGAGTTCCCATCCTTGGGTTCACTCGGTGCTAATTTCTACTCCCTTCTGAATAGACACTGGACATGATTTACTGAACTGAACATGGACTGAGTTAGTGAATTCCGTTGACTGACGAAATACTATTGATATCTGATAACTGACTGAGTTCATGAGATCATGGAGATTTCCTGAGACATAAGACTGTCTGAAGTCTAAGGGTAATAGCTTGACTGAGAGTATCGTGAAAACATGACATGACTTTAGGCACACAACTAATGTTTCGGGTACAAGTACCCCCAGGACTCAATAGAAGGGAACTGACGAAGCATGACTTTATCAAGTACAAGACCCACATCAATAATACATAATTTAATAAGTTGTGGATTTCACGAAGTACAAGGTTATCATACTATCTAACATGGACGAGAATGCTGATAATCATATCATAATCTCATATTCTAATATCATGTCCATTCCGACAACATACACATTTCACAATGATAACATATAAATCATTTAAACATAGGAGGATGACAAGCATGTCACATTTAGCTTATGTCTTGAGCTATAAAGCATGATTTCTACTTTTTAAAGCATTTTATCAACCACCTTGCATGCACAACTTAGGGCATAAGTGAATTCATCAAATTACACATCATAAGCAACTAAATTCATGGATTTTATCTTCCATGGTCACATAATATCATGATAAACACACAAAGATTCCAACTTTGAAATCAATCAATGTCAACAACACGATTACAAATAACCCACAACATAAATACCATGATTTATAGATAAAACAAGGTTCTTGAGCTTCATGGATGGAAGGAATTCATGAATGAACACAACGCATACCTTAGTTCCTAATTTCATGAATATTGACGGTGAAACCTTCTTGAATTCGAATCCCCAATAGAAAACCTAGCTTGTTCTTGAGAGAAACTTGAGAGAAGAGAGTGTATTTTTTGTGAAAAACGGCTAAATCATGTGTTAAAGGGCTTAAATAGGGGTAGGAAGTTGACCCTTTTAACCCCGGATGCGTCATTTAATTTTAGTAATTTTTTTTGGAATTAGACCCCTGGCGCGACGCGGTGCTATTGCGCTGTGTCACTGGAATTTGACAATTGGGAAATTGAGGGATGGCGCGACACGGGGCCATCGCGTTGTCACTTCCTTTGTGACCTGGAACTTTGGCGCGACACGGGGGAAATCACGCTGAGACACTGGGAAACGGACAATTCTAAATTTAGGCCCTGGCGCGATGCCCCATAATCGCGGACTCCTACTGGAATTTTCCAAATGCCATTTCTTCTTTTGGCGCGGCGCGCCACTGACTAATATGGTGTTGTTTTACGACGGGAACTTGAAATAGTCGTAACTTCTGACCCGGTTATCGGATTTGAACGAATCTTATATCATCGGAAAGCTTATTGAATTTCCCACATAACAAAAAGTAAAAATATTGAAAATTCCTCATGGGATAACCATCATTCCATTTAGAAGCTAATACTAGACATTCTTGAGATGAAATTAGCTAGGAAAAAGTACGGGGTATTACAGACTCCCACAGGGGTGTACGGCCACCTCCCCAAATCATACCCTAGGGTACGAGTGGTACCCTTATATCGTACCCTAGACATCCCTTTGGACCCCAACACGGTCCAACATACGACCACCAAGGACTATTCGTATGGACTACACGAACAATACCCTTAATCCACACCTTAGACAGAATTGACTCCTCTAGGTTAAACATAGGGCAACATACGATTGTAATCATACCACTAGTACCCTAACATATGAGTAGTATGATCCATTAGTACCTTGGACAAAAACCAACCAACCTACACTAGTTAACATACGACCAAGACCCACCCATCGTACCATATCATATGACTAGTACCCCCTAGTCGTATGATATCCAGAAGCCAAAACTCAAGAAATTTCTAAGGATTAAAATTCAGGGTGTTTCACTACCCCTCCCAATGCCACTATACCCTCACCATGTCCTCCGCCCTAACTACAATCAATGGTAACTCCATTCTTAGCAAATAAGGCTGCGGGCTTAAATTTTTAACAAGAATAATTATTTGTTAATTTTTCATAGGAAATTGATGATTTATGACTTAAAAAAATTAATTCACTTTACCTTTTTCATATAGAAGAAACTAAGAATACGTTATATTTTTTTTACATCCTTATGATATACTAACAAAATTAACCCAAACATATATTTCAAGATCTACACAAGGGGATCTAAGTCATGCTCAATATAAGAGAGCTTGGTAGAGTCTTATTGGGCTCCATTAAAGCAATCAATATTTGTATAGTATCTTGGAGCAAGGGAGAGATAGGAATGAAGGGGAAGAAAACTATCACAACCTAATTTACGAGTCATGATGGCACATACTCTATCTCGCCAGTAGGTAAGTCGAATCATAACCCGGAGTTAAACATAATAGGTTAACTTGGTGAAAAACGCCCAATATAGGGGAAAATCAACAACACAACTTATAAATAACAAGGTATATAAAATAGATAAATATAGTTAACATAGATACCATCCCATGGCCTAATAGAGCCAGTACAAGAGCATCTAGTAATAATAATACAACCCATGTATATAGAATAGTCAATAACATCTATCTCAAAACAAAAGACTGAACACAGAAATATTGAAGGAAATAGGTGGCTCCTACTATAAGAGCTCACCTTATCTCCAGATATCAACAAAATATGAACATCAATAAACGACGACAACTAGTACCCAGATCTGTACCAAAAAGGTACAAAAGTGTAGTATAAGTACCAAAACCATAGGTACTTAGTAGGCATCATCGACCAACTGAGCTAAATCATGATATAAATATGATAAAGTGCAAGATAACATAACTAAGTCAAGGTAAAGACAAACCTGAAGTAATTCCAACATCGCTGTTCATGAATAAGTAAATTAATTAGAATAATAGCATAACCTAACATAAAGCATCAACAAACGCAATCATAACTACAAAATTGGCTCTCATATGCCTATTAGTGTAGAAAAGTAAATAACCCATCGCAAGCCCCAGAAGCCTAGAAGGTACAAACAAGATAGAGTAAGCCACCACTGTTATTTATAAACTCTCATAATACAGTTGGAATTCTTCCAAGACATGTCACACTATAACTATCGATTATCCATATTCAACATTTCTCAAATAGTCAACACTTATCAACTAACCATCATGTAACAACTAATCCTCATGTATCAATAAACCATTCTTTATTAACTAAGCACCACTTATTAAGTAATCTTTCTATAATGGCTAATAATCACTTATCACCTAGTCATTATTTACCAATTAACCAATATTTATCAACTAATCAGTATCTCACTAGAATATATTTATATTATACCATATTATAACCATTTCCTCATTTTTGACTTAGCTAGATTGTCAATCTCTCATCCCAATATCATCATATCATAATAAGTATATTATAATAGTATAATATGTATATCCGGACTCAAACCGGTAGGAATATTCAACAATATCCTCATAAATATCATCAAAATTATCTTCTGATCTTGTCGAGCATGTATATATCATCATAATCTCCCTCTAGCCATGCCCATCATATATGTATTATCATAATCCTCCTCCGGTCTTGTCGGGAATATATGTATCATCATAATCATCCTTCGATCTTGTCAAACATATATATATCATCAATATGGACATAGCATAATCAATAGAGTACTCAATATCATAATCATGAACATAATATATTAACATGATCAATAATCATAATCGAAATCATGAGTTCTAGCATAACCAATAACATAATTACCAATAGAGTAAATAAGCACAGTCTTTGTCATAATCAATAGCATTATCGCTAATATAATCAATAAGCATTCTCTTTATCCTAATCAATAACGTATTCGCCAATATTGTCATTAAACATGACCTCTAAATTAATCAATATGTACTATCAAACATAGGCAATAACTTATTAATAACTTAATTAATGGCTTATCATTAGCAAAATAGATGTATTGTCATTTGTATAATCGATAACTTATTAATTGCTTGATCTATAGCTAACCCATGGCGTAATCTATAGCTTATTAATAGCATAATCAATAACTTAATCGCCAATGTTGTCATTAAGCATGACCTCTAGCATGAACAATAGCCTAAACACTAATATATCTATAAGCATGATCACTACCATAGTTAATATCTCATTCGTTGGCTCAATCAAGAGTATATTTATGGCTTTGTCAATAGTATAATCAATGTCTCATTCAATATAATATTCGGTAGGTCAATCAATAGCCAAAACAATAGCATATTCAATAACTCATCAATTAACATAGGTTTAATCAATAACTAATTCATAGCATACTCGTTAAGCATTACTTTGAACGCCATCCATCATAACCAACAAATATTAAGGCATCTAAATATCACTAAAATAACCATCTCCCTAGGTGTACACAAGAACATCAAAGGGTCTTCAATAATCGAAGACACCACTTTTAAATCCTCATAATCATTTACTAAGCAATGTCTACCCCGTACTAGGCTAAGGTATCTAAATTCACTCTTAGATATTGAACAAGCCATAAATAGACCTAGGATAACAATTCCTCCTAATATTGAGAAACTAAGTCCATTCTACCAAAGGTATTGGTAATTTGGGTATGTTTCATCCTAAACTTGAGTGACTAATGCAATCTCCTTATTAGTTTAGTAACTAAAGAATTTCCGACCTAAGCATAAGCCTACGGGGTCAACTTCACCTAAGGCTTGATTGACTAGGCTAATTATGCCAAAAATGATATCCAAAATAACCTAACCAATCAAACAAACCAAATTATTACAATATAGCACACCAACACCTAAAGCCCATCCCAAATATAATGCAACATCATAAACATACTCTAAATTAGCTCATCTGACAAGGGGTAAAACCTAGCCTACTTGGATGCCAAAGAAAGCTCACAAGATCCACTAAATTACCATTTTCCTTTCGAGAAGCTTCCATAAGATGCCAAGCTATCAAAATCACATTCTACTCATTAATACGGGAGTAAGGATAGCTTCGGGTCCAAAAATCACATCAAAATCCCATATGGGTCCTATTAATGGAAACTCACTTTTTCAAAGCATACCCAACATTCTCACATGCTCAAGGAATCATTACCCTTAAAAATGGGTAAAGTATGAACTAATTTGGGGCTAAAATCAAACCCCCAAGGTTTGGGATTTTTGAACAAGAAATGGAAATTTCTACCATGAAAAGGGTTAAATCTTACCATAAATTGGAAGATAATCGCATAAACAAGTACTAGACAAGCTCTTAAATCATTCTCAAGCTTCAATTTTAAGCTATATCTCTAATTAGGATTTTAGGTCTCTCGAAATGGATGAAGAATGGGCAAAATCGTGCCAAGAGGGTCTATTTATACCCATACCATATGGTTGGGTCTTGCTATCATGACCCAATGTTCATGATCGCGGTATATTAGGGTTGTTCCAATGAATCATGATCGCGATACTTATCCCCATGAATGCAGCTCTGCTACCCTACTCAAGGGAGTCACGATCGTGACCCCAAAGTATCGCTATCGCAATGCACTAGATACAGATGAGAGTTGGAAAAATTTCAAGTTTCGTCAAGCCCTCGGGATTTATTCGAAATCTCGTATATGAAAACAAACTATGTAACCACACCAAATTTGATGTTCCAAACTCAACTGCAAAGATAAAATTTTTATCCGAGGTTGTTTCGATGAAATATGGGCCCCATACCCAATTTCCAATTTATTAACTTTTTGACCAATAGGTCGAAATGAGACCAGGTTCTTTGGAACTTGAAGCAAAGGTACACCTAGCCTAAAACCGACATTCCAAAGCTTCTGGAACAACTAGAATTTGTATTCGCGGTCGTTTGATTGAATTTTTTTCCCGGTGGCCATTTGAAATCAGTGAAGAATTCAAAATAGGAAATTCTCTAAAAACCAAACAAACTATTCGGTATCCAAACTTTCAATTCCACCAAGTCATAAATGACTTGGGGCAGCTATAGAGAAGCTCTATCGACAAAAATAAATAGAAATATGGAAAATGACCTGAAGGGTCATTACAATATCCACTACTAAAGGAACTTTATATCCATTACTAAAGAAACTTTTGTCTGCTAAAGTTAAGGATTAGGATGTACCTGAAGTCTCAAACAGGTGAGGATACTAGGTCCGCATATCACTTTTGATCTCCGAAGTGGGCTCTTCCACTGGGCAGTGGTTCAATTGAACCTTAACTACTGAAATCTCCCTAGTGCGCAACCGCCTAATATCACTATCCAAAATGTGCACTACAAAGGTCAATCACCCATCCAACTGGACTCAGTCTCATCTAAAAACATGAGATGGATCAGGAATGTATCACCTCATTATGGAAACATGGAAAACTAGATGTACAGTAGCAAAATCTGGAGGTAAATCTAACTCATAAGCCACCTCACCAACTATGCAAGGAATCTCAAAAGGTCCAATATATCTAGGATGAGCTTACCCTTCCTTCTGAACCTCATCACACCTTTCATGGGTGATACCCAAGGGAATACTCGATCACCAACTCCAAACCTCAAGGCACAAAGCCTATGGTTTGCATAGGCCTTCTGCGTACTCTGAGATACTCTCAACCTATCCTAAATCACCCTAACTTTATCCAATGACTCTTGAAGCAAATCAGTACCACGGGGTTGAACCTCAAAAGTCTCAAAGAATCTAATTAGATAAAAACATCTCTTACCATACAAAGCCTCAAAGGGCAAAATCTTAATACTCAAATAATAACTATTGTTATAAGTAAACTCTTCCAAGGCTAAGTGCTCCTCCTACTGGCCTCCAATGTCCATAACACAGGATTGGAGCATATCCTTGAGTACCTGAATAGTCTACTTGAACTGGTCGTTTGTGGATGAAAGGCTGTACTAAGGTAGACCTGCGTAACCAACTCTTCCTGAAAAGCTCTCCAAAAACTAGAAGTAAACATGGAATCCCGTACTGAAATAATAGATATGGGCACACCATGGAAATGGACTATCTCACGTACATAGATACGAGCTAACCTCTCAGCACTAAAAGACATCTGAATAAGAATGAAATATACTGACTTGGTCAACCAATCCATGATGACCCAAATACCATCGAAACCACTGGAAGTATGGGGCATACCTCTAACAAAATCCATGGTAATCCACTCTCATTTACACTAGGGAATAGGTAATCTTTAAATCAATCCACCAGGTCACTGATGCTCAACCTTTATCTACTGACAACAAACACAATAAGCTACAAGTTCGCCACATCTCTTTTTATGCCACTTTACCAATAATGCTATCTCAAATCTCTATACATTTTCATTATGCCCGGATGTATAAAATATTTAGAGCTGTGAGCCTCATGTAGAATTAACTGGATTAATTTAGCAATCACCGAAACATAAATGTAGCTATCAAATCTCAAAATGCCCTCAAAATCTAGCATAACCCTCTCAGACTCACCTCTCACCACCTAATCATAGAGGAAGCGAAGCTTACTATCCTCAAGCTAACGATCTCAAACCTGCTCAAAAAATAAAGACCTCACCTCAACACTAGAAGAATCCTCCTAAGGTCTAAAATATCAATGAGAACCATCAAGTTGACTAAGGATTGAATGTCCCGTACCAATGATCTCTGAGAAACTAAAATATAAGCCGAGCTACCCATACTCACAGTCTTTTAACTCAACGCATTTGCTACCATATTAGCCTTGCCTGAATGATACAAGATAGAGATATCATAATCCTTTAGCAACTCCATCCATCTACATTGTCTAGTATTAAGCTCCCCCTGGGTCATAAAATGCTGAAAACTGCGATGATCAGTGAAAATCTCATAATGCACACTATAGAGATAATGCCACCAAATCTTAAGCGCGAGAACTACCATTGCCAACTTTAAATCATGAGTGGGGTAGTTGCACTCGTGAACCTTAAGATTTCTCAAAACATAAGCAATAGGATGACTCTGTTGCATCAACATATAACCTAGGCCAACACCGAAAACATTATAAAACAAGGTGAATTCCTCACCCTTAATAGGAAGACCTAAAATAGGAGATGAAGTAAGAAAATCTTTGAGATTTCCAAAGCTCAACTCACACTCCTCGGACCATCGGAAAGGAACCTCCTTCTGAGTCAGTCTGGTCATAGGTGCTTAAATAGTAGTAAAACTCTCAAAGAATCATCTATAATAACCAGCCAAACCAAAAAGTTACGAACCTAAGTTAGAGATGTATGCCTAGCCTAATTACAAATAACCTCAATCTTTACTAGGTCTACCATAATACCATCCTTAGATACCAAATGTCCAAGGAATGTCACCGACTCAAGCCAAAACTTACACTTAGAGAACTTTGAAAAAAAACATAATCTCTTAAAGTCTGGAGCACAATCCTCAAATGCTCCACATTCTCCTCTCTATTCCTTAAAAGACATAAGAATGTCGTTGATGAACACAATTACAAAGGAATCCAAATAAGGCCTGAACACTCGATTCATTAAATCAATAAATGCGGATGGGGCATTAGTCAAGCCAAATAACATTACCAAAAATTCATAATGACTATAATGCAACCTAAAAGCTTTCTTTGGGATATCCTCAACCCAAATTCTCAGTTTATGGTACCCAGATCTCAAATCAATCTTAGAGAACATTGCTACACCCTAAAGCTGGTCGAACAAATCATCAATGTGATACATAGGTGACATAATCTGGACCAAGGCCTAGTCATTTTGGGCATCGTAAGTCTGACTAGGATCGGAGACCACCCTCAATACCCAACTGTAACTGCTCTGTACCCTATGCCGGATGAATTCTAAACAAATAATAAGATGAAACAACAATAACTGAAAAACATTTATTAAATTCCATAACCATAACAAACCAAACATCCGACTAAATGTACAACCGATGTCAACACCAATGCCAATACCAATACCAAGGCTAATACCAATACCGACACCGCCCGTGGCCATAGTAGTCCCATAAAGCCTTTATCTGAAATTAAAGAATATACGGTCGGGACATGCCCCCGACCATTGACAAAACCAAAGTCGAAGAAATAAAAATGTTGTAAAGAAGTCCATAACATATAATAGAGTCTTGTGGAGTATGAAAGCTCACCACTTCAGTCTGACACAAAGATGTTCCTAAATCCAATTCAGTGAGTAGGAGTAGTAGTATGGCCGGTTCCTTCATTATGTGGGGATACAATGCTTGAAGACAATTAGCGGAATGAATGCTAGCATTCACTTAGAAATAAAGATACAATAATGCCATTATTCAAAACCAAAGTAAATAATCATATGCAATCACATACATACATATTTATATACCATGCCAAGAAAGAGAACTGAGTTTAGCATGCATTTAAAACCTTTAACCTGGGTTGTGTAGCTTTGCCATCCTAAATCCACTCACGGGCTATAAGAGTTCAGCTCCCCCTACTGAAAGGGCCCCAGGGCGTGTTAGCCACACGAACTGGAGAAAAAACTAAAATGACTAGTACATCTCTAAAAATATAAGTGTGACCTCATGCATACGGTCACCAAGACCAAACCTCACATCGGCAAACATGAGTTTCCAGTTTTGGTCCCTCTACGACCTCCACCTTCCATGGCTTTGCTAATACTACCCCCTTTAAGCCTATATTAAAAACATTCACACATAACCAACCATTTATCAATGAGTCTTTTTAATTGAGCATTAACCATTGGTATCATCATACCAAAATTAGAGCTTACAAGTCTATCCATTTATGCCATACCAAAGACATTAAACCAATTTAACTCCAAAGTTTCCAATTAAACCAATACCATGGCCACCAAGGCCTTTCCAAACCATTTAAAATAAACCAAACCAATTTAGGTTCCATTACCATATTATGTAATGCAAAGCTTTCAAGAAAAATCAAACTATGTGACAAAATCATTCTCATTGACATTTTAACAAACATGTTGAGGGCGAATGATTTCCAAAACCAAAACCAAGTATCATTTGACCATTCCCATGCAACCGAATGTTCAAATCATAATTATAACATGAAAAACCATAAGTAAGACATGGGAAAACACTATCCTACCATGAACAACCAAAATCCTCAACATCTATTTTAAAAACCATAACAATATCATAAAACCAAACATTAAAGCATATGCTTTTAGTTGAACTAACAATGAGGGAGGAGTAATATGCCTTAGACACCAAGAAAGACAGAGAGATTCACTCTTGAAAGCCCCTAATTGATTGCCATATGGAAACCCTAGCCTTTTCTTAAACCAAGAGCTTGAGATAGATTGTAACAGTGTTTGATTGAAAACAATAAGTTAATGAAGCCCTAAAAGGTGTTTTGTGTCATGGGGTCATAAGGAGTTAAGAGGAGAAATGTCCTAAATACCCCCAACTTAAAATTGTAAAATCACCGTAGTGGGTATGAGTTGACCCTCCAACTCGTCACCACAACATATGACTGGTATCATCCAGTCGTAACCACAATAGAAGATTGGAAACCGCTATACTGTCCATTATGTGACTTCGTTACCCTAACTCATGACCAGACCATACGACTAGTATGGTCCAATCATACCCAAGATAGAAACCAAAGGGATCGACACTAGACAACGTATGAATCCACTATACCACTCATACCCTATCCTCACGGCTCTTAGTGATTTACTTGTATTCAGAGCCAAGTCAAGTGACTAAGTTTCAGATTAAGTAAAGGATTAACCCAATGACCCATCACCAAACAATACAACCCAAACCCACCAAGTCATAACCATAATAGAAGACTAACCATCACTCCTTGGACACCTAATGAGTTGGGTCACCTGATACGTACTAACATTATATGACTCATATAATGAGTCATTACAATACCAGTTAGCTCAAAAATCAAGAAATTTCTAAAGGCCAAAACCCAGGGTGTTTTAATAGGATAATGGTTCTTCACTGTCACCTTATAAGTTGCCTATAATCAATACACATAGCATGTAGCCATCCTTATTTTCATAAACAACATAGGGGCTCCCCAATGAGACATACTCAATCTAATAAAACCCTTACCAAGAAGATCCTAAAGTTGAGCATTTAGCCCCTTAAGCTCAACAGAAGCCATATGGTAAGGTGCCATAGAAATAGGTTGGGTTCCAGACTCATGATCAATAGCAAACTCAATCTCACGAGCAGGGGAATACCAGGAAAGTCTGTAGGGACCACATTGGAAAACTCACAAACTACAGGAACAGAGTCAACCAATAGACTCTCCATACCAACATCATGAAAATAAGCAAGATAAGACTCGTTCCTCCTCAAAATAAGCCTCCTAGTATGAAAAAAAGAAATAATCCCCACTGGCTTATGAGTAATCGCTCTCTGCCACATGACTGGGGGTATACCAGGCATGGCTAAGGTAGTGGTCTTGTCAAAATAATCCATGATCGTATAATAGTGGTATAACTAGTCCATGCCCAGAATCACATTAAAATTCACCATATCCAGAATAATAAGATCAACATAAGTATCAATATCTCTAACAGTCATAATAGAGGATCTGAACACTCGATCCACTACTAAAGAATCACCCACTGGAGTAGATACACACAAGGGCACAGATAATAAATCCTAAGATAACTCTAACCATGGAGTATAATAAGCAGATACATAAGAATAAGTGGATCCCAAATCAAATAAAGCAAGGATCGATTGCTGACACACCAAAATCATACCTGTAATCACAACATTCCAAGACTAAGCCTCGGGTTTAGCAGGTATTAAATGCAACTAACCATACTCGCCTACTGGCTAGTCTCCTGAACGACCTCTTATCCTGCCTGGCTGAGAACCTCCTCGAGTACCTTGAAAACCACCTTTAAGACCTTGAGAACTACTTTTAGCTGAGGGATAAACTACTCTAATAGGGGAATACTCTGATTTAAGGCAATAATCAGCCAACGACTAGGGCAATCTCACAAATAGTGACCAAGAACTCTGTAACTATAACATATTACCTGAGCTAAACCAGAATCAACAGATCTATTTGACCCTGAATAACCACCACGTCTAGGATGGCCAGAAGATTCACCTCTCGAAGACTGACCACTTCCCTGACCAGGGAGATCACTAACACTAGACTGACCTCCGTCAATAATCTAAAGCATCGCCTGAACAAGTCAACTAGTCTGACTCTGAGGTTGATAGGATAAACGGGGAGGATATCTACCGAGAAAATGGCTCCTCTAAATTAGGAACTACTATGACTCCTATTGAAATTGCCTTAATGTTTGGCCTCTTATCGCTGCCCCAATGGGCCTTATGATGTATCTTTTCCATCAGCTGAGCATGATTCAAAGGCTTACTTGCAGCAACCAGAGTAGGCATACGAAAAAGATGTTTCAACCCTCTAACAAAGCAACAAACTATCTCATACTCAGTATCCAGAATACAAGCTGTATGCCTAGACAACTCGTGAAAATAAAGATCATACTCTACAATAATCATGAAGCACTGCTCTAATTTAGAGAACTGATCTCTCACATGATCTCTAAGGTTGCAAGGCTTGTATTTCTCTTAGAATATCTCAAAAAACTGAGTCCATGTCAAAGGAGAATATCCAGCCAGTCTAGAATCTATATAACCTCTCCACCAATGTCGAGCAGCCAAGTCCAACTAAAATATAGTGTAATCTACACCACGAGTCTCAAATAGGCCCTAATTATGGATCTTATCCACACAAGCAATTAGAAACTCATGTGCATTATCACTCGGAGCACCGAAAAATCTAGGCAAAGCCAATCTCAAGAATCTACCAATATTTTTTGATCCTCAACAGAAATAGCAGGCGGGGAAACTAATAGCTGAATATCTACCAACTGAGAAACCACCCACATATAAGGAACCTCAACTCTAGGAGCCGCAGCTGCAGGCTGCGCCCTTGCCTCCATACCATTTTGATCCATAGACTATACACCATTAGACGGTGCACCTCCAATTAACCCCAAAAGTAGAACCAAGGCATCTCTAAGCACCTAAGAAGAAATAAATCCTAGTAAAGCTGGGCTGGTCCCTATCCCACCGCTGGCTTAGGTGGAGAATCTTCAGCACAAGAGCAAGAATTAGGTCTGATAGAGGACCCCTATCCTGGCCCCTAGCTGGGGACATATCTTATGGTTATCCACGACCTCTGGGTCATCTATGAATAAGAGAAGGATCCCCAGGCTTGATATTAGGACCCTCGTCGCATGTAATGGTAGCACGTGTCCTAGCTATCTGCGAAAGAGTGAAGTCAAAGAAATATTTTATAAACCGATTCAGATTCTAAGTACGAAATGAGTAAAAGAAATGAAAAACTCCTATGAATGTCCCATAGCCTCTCGAATATTAGAAATAAACTTCATTGTTCCAATCCACATGTATCTACTAGATATTTACTCTTATACCAACAATATCAATGTAGCCTAGACTCTGATACCAATTTGTCATGACCCAATTTATGAGTCATGATGATACCTACTCTGTCCCGCCAATAGGTAAGTCAAAACATAATTTAGAGTGAAACACAATGGGTTAACTTAGTGGAAAATTCCCTATATAGGCAGAAATCAACAACACAACTTATAAATAACAAGGTATTTAAAATAGATAAAAATAGTCAATATAGGTACCATTCCGCGACCTGGTAGAGCCAGTACAAGAGAATCTAGTAATAATAATACAACCCAAGTATCTAGAATAGTCAATAACATTTGTCTTGAAATATAAGACTGAACATAGAAAGATAGAAGGAAATAGGTGACTCAAACTATAAGAGCTTACCCTATCTCTGGATATCAACACAATACGAACATCGATTAATGGTGGCAACTGGTACTCAAATCTGCACCAAAAAGGTATAGAACTGTAGTATGAATACCAAAACCATAAGTACTCAGTAGGCATCACCGGCTTACTGAGCTAAATAATGATATAAATATGATAAAGTGCAAGATAACATAACTAAGTCAAGGTACAGACAAACATGAAGTAACTCCAACATCATTGTGCATGGATAATTAAATAATCAGAATAATAACAAAACATAACATAAAACATCAACACAAGCAATCAAAACTGTAAAATTAGCTCCCTAGAGTAGAAAAGTAATTAACCCATCGCAAGCCCCCATAATCCTAGAAGGTACAAACAAAATAGAGTAGCCCACACCATCAATTATTAACTCTCATAATACAATTGAAATTCCACCAAGACATGTGACACTATAACCGTCGATTGTCCATATTTATCATTTCTCAATTAATCAACACTTATCAACTAACCATCATGTAACTCTAATCCTCAGGTATCAATAAATCATTCTTTATCAACTAAGCACCACTTATTAACTAATCTTCCTATCGCGGCTAATCATCACTTATCAACTGGTCATTATTTTGCTATTAACTAATATTTATCATCTAATTATTATCTCACTAGAATCCGATTATATCATACCATATTATAATTATTTCCTCATTTTTGACTTAGCTAGATTGTCAATCTCACATCCCAATGTCATCATATCATAATAAGTATATAATCCTAGTATAATATTTATATTTGGACTCAAACCAATATGGATATTCAATAGTATCCTCATAAATATCATCGGGATTAACTTCTGATCTTGTCAGGCATGTATATATCATCATAATCGCCCTCTGGCCTTGCGGGGTATATATGTATAATCATAATCCTCCTTCGGTCTTACTGGGCATTATGTATCATCATAATTATCCTCCAGTATTTTCAGACATATATGTATCATCATAATCATCCTCCAGTCTTCCCGGACATATATATTATCATAATTATCTCCGAACTTATTGGACACACACATATATATCATCAATGAGGCCAGTAGCATAATCTATAGAGTACTTAATAGAATAACCATGAACATAATATAATAACATAATCAATTATCATAATTGAAATCATGAGTTCTAGCATAACAAATAGCATGATTTCCAATATAGTAAATAAGCGCAGTCTTTAGCATAATCAATAACATAATTACTAATATAATCAATAAGTATGCTCTTTATCATAATCCATAACGTATTCACTAATATAGTCATTAAATATGACCTCTAACATAATCAATATATACTATCAAGCATAAGCAATAACTTATCAATAGCCTAATTAATAGCTTATCATTAGCATAATAAATGGATTGTCATTTGTATAATCGATAGCTTATAAATAGCTTGATCATTATCTAACCCATTGCATAATCTATAGATTATTCATAACATAATCAATAACTTAATTACCAATGCAGTCATTAAGCATGACCTCTAACATGAACAATAGCCTAAGCACTAATATATCGATAAGCATGATCACTAGCATATTTAATAGATCATTCGTTGGCTTAATCAAGAGCATAGTTTATGGCTTAGTCAATATTATAATCATTGGCTTATTCAATAGTATATTTGGTGGCCCAATAAATAGCCAAAACAATAGCATATTCAATAACTCATCAATAATATAAGTTTAATCAGTAACTCATTCATAGAATACTCATTAAACATTACTTCAACGTCATCCATCATAACCAATAATTAATAAGGTGTCTTAATATCACTGAAATAACCATCTCCCTAGATGTGAACAAGCGTATCAAAGGGTCTTCAATAACTGTCACAAGTCTTAGCCTAAGGTAGGCTAAAGAGCCCACTTCTAAATCCTCAAAAGCATTTACCAAGTAATGTCTACCCCGGACTAGGATAAAGTATCTAAATCTACTATTAGATATTGAACAAGCCATAACTAGCCTTAGGATAATAATTCGTTCTAATATAGAGAAGCTAAGTCCATTACACCTAAGGTATTGGCAATTTGGGTAAATTTCATCCTAAACTTAAGTGACTAAGGTAGTGACTAAGCCAGTCTCCTCATTAGTTTAGTAACTAAAGTATTTATGACCTAAGCATAAGCCTATGGGGTCAACTTCAACTAAGGCATGATTGACTTTGCTAATTATGCCCAAAATGGTATCCAAAATATCCTAACCAGTCCAAATAATTAAAGTATTGTAATATAGCACACCAACACCAAAAACCCATCCCAAATCTAACACAATATCATAAACATACTATGAATTAACTTAATCTAACAAGGGATAAAACCTAGCCCACCTGGATATTGAAGAAAGCTCACAAGATCCTTTAAATCAACACTTTTCCTTTTTAAGAAGCTTCGACAAGATGCCAAGCTATCAAAATCACATTCTACAAATTAATATGAGAATAATGATACCCATATTTCACTATTGTTCTTTGGGTTCAAAAATCACATCCAAATCCCATGTGGCTCCTATTTACGGAAAATTACATTTTTGAAGCCAACCCAATGTTACCACACGCTCTAGGAATCTATACCCTTAAAAATGGGTGAATTTTGAGCTAATTTGGGGTTAAAATCAAGCCCCTAAGAGTTTGGTACCTTTGTACAAGAAATTAAAATTTCTACTACGAAAAGGGTGAAAGCTTACTGCAAATTAGAAGATAATCGCGTAAATAAGTGTCAAACAAGATCTCTGAAACACCCTGGATTTGGGGCCCTTAGAAAATTTCCTGGATTTTGGTTTTTGGTCATGGTAAGACTAGGGGGCACGGGTCTTATGCTGGGGTTAATGGTTGGTGGGTTGGATTGGTTTCTAGAATGGGTACGACTTGGGTTGGTATGAGTTGTATGGTTGGATACGGGTCATATAGTTGGGTTTTTCTTCACTTAATCTTATACTTAGTAAATAAATTTTATTAGAGAATGAGTGGCTCACCATGGGTCATAAGATAGGGTATGAGTCATATTGTCCCACTGATATGTTGGACAGTCTCAACTTCACTTGGTTCTGTTATGGCTACGGGTTAAGGGTACTAGTCGTAACCTTAGATTGGGTTTGTATTTCATGGTCATATGTTGACCAGTGTGGGGATCTAAGAAAGGTCTAGGATACAAATGACGGGTACTACTCGTATTGGAAGGTACGACTAGTATGGTGAAGTCCTGGTACTTGCGAGGATTTTATGCAATTAAGTTGGGGGTAATCTGGACATTTCCACTCTTAACCCATTATGACCCCATGACTTATCACACTTGGGAGGTTATTTTCCCCATTAGTCTATTCATTAACACTTAGAAAACAC
The DNA here is from genome assembly GCA_030864215.1 of Capsicum pubescens. Classification (NCBI taxonomy): domain Eukaryota; kingdom Viridiplantae; phylum Streptophyta; class Magnoliopsida; order Solanales; family Solanaceae; genus Capsicum; species Capsicum pubescens. The sequence continues at coordinate 149,695,649 of CM061547.1, forward strand.
TCTCTAAACCTCTCTAAGGGTTTTGGGTAAAGGAAGGCTAGAGTTTAACTAAGGTGATCAAATTGGGGCCTGTGTTGGTGATTTATCTCTATCAGCTTCTTAATTTAAGGCAAGATACTTATCCCTCATTGTTAGTTCCAACTAAAGACATTTTTTATACAATGTTTTCATAGCATGATTATTGGATGATTTTGGGGGTTTTCAAATATATGATGGGGTTTTGGTATTAAATGCTTGGTTATGGTTTTCCCATGTTTTAATTATGTTTTTACATGCTTTAATGGTGGTTTGGACAATTGGTTGCATGGGAATGGTTAATTGGTAATTGCATTTGGTTTTGAAACACTATGTCCCCAACATATTTGATAAAATAACTATGATAATGCTTTTACTATATTAGCATGGTATGGTTTGGTAGTGGAACCCTAAATGGTATAAATGGTTTAGAATGGTTAAATGGAATGGTTTGGTGGTCATGATTATGGTTAATTGAACTCCTTGCGGGGTATAATGAAATCCCCCAAATAAACATGGTAATGAACAACTTGCGGGGTAAATGGGATTCCCCCAAGAAATTATAATAATGGAACACCTGTTGGGTAAATAGTACTCCCCCAAGTTACCTTAGAAAATGGGTACATGGGAATCCCTTAACCTCTTAAGGTTTGGCTAAGGAAAATACTTGCAAGTTATAGTCGGTATGACGATACCACTATTAATAGCCTTAGTTAATAATAAATAGAATAATGGATTGGTTGGTTGGAAATGGTTTTAATTGGGCAATAATGGCGTGGTGTGATATCTAACTGTGAAGGTGAGAGTTCAATGGACAAACACTGGAAACTCATGATTGCTGATATGAGGGGTTGGTCATAGGACCATTTATGATACTACTAGGTACATGGAAATCCTCTATGTACACTGTACATATGGATCATGGAGAGCGAAGGGTAATTGGGAATCCCCTACTCTTATGGTATCTCCGATTTGTGCGGTTACATATATCGGGGCCCGTTCAGGGGTTACAATGGACCCATATAGCCTGTGGGTAGTTCTAGGATGGTAAAACTACACATACCCACGTTAATGGTTTTAAAGACATGCTAAACCTGGTTCCCTTTCCCGGTATGGTTATATATATATATAATATGTATAGTTTGTATTTCTGTGGTTGGTTTACCTGGTTTTACTGGATGACATTATTTTATGTCATGACCCGAATCGAGGCCCTGGTCGCGACAGACATCCTAAACCATGATGTTCTAAGAGCCCTCTCATCTTGAGATCATATGCATAATTCATCTATTATCATAAAGTGGAAGAAAACTGGAACATGGTCAATCTTATTATAGCAATATAACAATACATACATAAGCTCATCAAAAATCAAAACTATCTAACACAAGTCTGCAAAATCTCTACTAAAATAAAAAAATATCTATCTGAAACTGGGACAAGGACCCTAGTCGAACCATGAACTAAAATCAATGACAATGTTTCATAGAACAAGGCCTTCCGAAATAAGAGAGGCTCACCAACTGCAAACTTCTGATAAACTAATCTACTGCTTAGTGGGACCCCAGGACAGAGCCTCAGATCCTGAAATATTGGGGGTAAATATAAATGTATTGGTACGTAGAACAATCCAAAAACAAAATACATTTTTTTACAACATAGGTGAGAGCATTTCATAAAATGTATCAACATAAAACGCATGAAAACACAGGGTCATAATCTGATAACTTTCAAAACAACTTCTTGAAATCATGGCTCTACGCTTTATTTTTCTTCTGAGCTAGATAGTACACCCTACTATCTGTAATTTCATGAGCTATATGGAATCTGCCCTTGACTCGGCGGCTAAGCCCCCAATCCAAGTTTGCCGCAAGGATTAGAGTATCAGTAAGGGGAGACACGCAAGACCACACAACATGGTGCCATGATCCCCAATAAAATCAAAATTCATGGTAGGCCATGATAGCACAAAGAAAGGATCCTAACCATAATCCCAAATTGGGATGACGTAATACAAGGTACACAAGACCATGAAGCAGAGTACCAAAATCTCGTGTTGGCAAATCACAATTTCTAGCATAGTCTTTCAACTCGTACTTTCTTCGGGTAACCATATAACTCTCTTTAAGCCTAATTTTTAGTTCTTTAAAACCATGCATCTTTCTGAACTCTAAATCTTAAAATTTGAATAAAATCCATATTTCAATATGTTCTGAATCTACTATGGCATTCATCTGTTTGGTATCGTCATACCAAGACTTGCAAGTAAAATCTATACATAAGCCATATCATGATATACTTTAGAATTTCAATCCAATCAAGTCATTTGACCACCAAAACATTTAGATAATACAAGAGAGTCCTTATTTCAATATATGTGAAAACCCTTGCAAAGATTCTCTCTTTTCAATACTTTAACACATGATGGTCAATTTCTTTATGACAATCTATGCACTTCTTTCAATTATCACATTGAACATTTATAAATAATAAAATACCCTCTCTTCAATTCATAACACATGTCAAGTCCATAACAATAATAAAACATTTATTTCATGCTTCTAAATATGCAATTGAACAACCCACAATATGTAAAATCAAGAGGTATCAAAATAAGAGAGGGAGTTTCATTATTCATGCTCTCAATCAAACTTTTCAAAACTGAAAACGTATATATAAATATGGTTATGGTAAATTTTATAAAAGAGGCTCATAATACATGCTATTCAAAACCATGTAAAAAACCCTCTTTGTAAACATGATTATATATCTTTAAACTTGATAAAAACCATAAAATTTATGCCCAAGAAGTTTAGGATAGTACCATGTACCTTAATGACGAAGAAATCGTGAAAGAATTGACCCTTTAAGCTTGAATGTGCAAACTCTAAGTTTGTTTCTCTCCTCTTGTGTTTTAGAAGATAAATGAGGGATTTGATTGAGTTAAAACATATTTTGGAGCCTTAATTCCATGTAATGATATTTAGGGACAGTTGTGGGATGAAAAGAGACTTGGTTTCCCTTGAAATAATTCAAAAATGGATCCTCTACGCCGCAAAATATAAGGAAGGCGGCGCACAGCCCCTGGCCTAACCATCGGTTAGGTGGTGCCTAGCGAATTGCCTAACACAGGGTGGGTGGCGCCCAGGCCATGGCCTAACTATTCCAGTGATGGTAGGCAATGGCAATGCGATGCCTAGCCATCACCTAAGCCCTACTTTGCGACGCTTACTTACTTTTGAGGTCCTAGAACACCCCCAACACCTCCCACAATGTCAACACATGATGTACCATCACTACGGGGGTCCAAAAGGTTATTTTTTGATGCATTAAAAGAGTGTTACGACTACGGGGTGTTACAATATCTCCCTCTTGGGATCATTCATTCCTGAATGATGGGTAGGAACTCGTTAAAGCTCTAAAACTATGGAATTAAGAACGTAACCTCACATTGAACATTTTTCATCAACCAAATATGCAAAGGCATCAAAAGAGCTTTGTGATTACCCCTAGGGAAAGTGTAAGAAACGTGAGATAATAAGGATTGACATAGAGATGACCTTGCACATAATTTATAGGGATAATGATCAACACAACATAAGGCATGAGTTTATTTGGTTATAATAGGCCTGACTACATCGGTACAATCATGAAATGAGATTTCGCGGGAGATAGGACTAGAAGTATTCTTTACCATACAAGATACAGTGAAATGGCTTAAACTTCAAGACATTACTCGTCTAGGCCCTAAATAATAAATAACATACATCATCACTTCCAACTTACAATTCTTCCATCACACATCTAACCACAAGAGTTTGAGTCCTACAATATAATACTCCTATATTGAAGCCTAACTCAGAGAAAATAGGTTTTAGCTTAAGCTATGGGACCCCATACTCTACATCCCTATAAGAATATCACTTTACACTATCATCATAATCAACACCCTCAGGCCTGAAATTAAGGAGTAACAACTACATAACACATTGGTTTGCATTTTCATCAATCACCACATCCAAGCCTATCATTACTACACCCACTTCATGGATCTCCCCACTAAGACCAAAAAATTCAATCACTCTTACAAAGTTTTTTGCCCCATACCTTCCTCCTAACTATTTCACATAACGAAAGTTCATCTCCTTCTTCCCCCTTCACCTATAACCTTAGCTCGAGAATCACATAAAAAATCTTCACAGTCAAGAACATCTGCTCCCATACCTAAGACATTACTATGCTTCCATAACTACCATCATACTAATATACGGAGGGTCATTGAAGGACCCGAGCATAAGCATCATGAAAGAAAGTAACACTGTTCGATTATAACATATGAATATTGCACTACTCAAGGTGGGACATGAGGTGAAGATACATTGGAATAGACACAAAGTGTTTCATAAATCAAGTGTCTGGATCATAAGTAAAGAGTCATTTGGAAAAAAATACAGCATAACTAGATTTCTTAGGACAGACCACAGTGAGAAACATGGGTGCACATATCATGAGCTATATAGCATAAAACCAAAATTTATGTAGTCAACAACTAAGAGAAGGATTTCCACTTGAAGCGATTGCTCCCCATTTAATGAACTGAAATTTTCCATGAGTTAGCATAAACTTTATCCCTTTGGCTAATCTCGGCATAAAATGAATTGGTAATGTATAGAAAGCATAGTTTCTTTGAACCAAGCATGATATGAGATGTGGATCCGTGGGTCATGAGCATCACTACATAGAGCTTGAATACTTGAAATCTTGAGCTACTGAGAGACACTATTGTTTCTAGTTTGGAGTTCAGAATATTAACATAAGTCCATAGGTAATTCAAACCATAGGCATAGGCATGACTTGAATACATAACGTAAGGCATTAGCGGAATGACCTCTTAAATTGGACTAGGAGGAGCTTGATTGAATAAGAATAGGTTTTATCACGACTCTTTCTTGAAACTTGACACCATGAGAAAATTCAAAACCTACCTTAGTCCATCATCTCCTCCTTAGATCAAAGTCACTATCTTAGACTTGCGAATCTATCTTCACGTCAAATATATAGCCACAACTCTCAACACAAGGGGGATATTGCCATACACACAATGCTAAGATTTCCCTAATAAATGATACTCTGAAGGCCTACTTTCCATAAATGCTACTCTTAACTTTCGCTAGCCTCTATAGCCATCGCCCTACAACTCAGAGTCTCATGAGCATACAAATCTTCATTCTTTATCACATAAAAATACACTCTCCTCTACTTAACATTCAAACATTAGACTTCTAACCACATAACTTATAACTTAACAATGTTTTCAAAACTATACCAAAGGAACATACTGCCTACCTATATTTCCTCAATTCAACTCTAAAGAACATCACACAATAACTCCTTAGTCTACCCCATACTACAAAGTTTGATAATAAGATCTAGCTATACGGGACACTCATACCCATTTTACTTCATCTAACAACATGCTACCTCGGGGTTCAACTTATTCTAATTTACCTAACACTCTTATCCTCTTGATGACTCAACCCTACTTCATCGCTTCTCCCTAGTCCTTATGTACATATATAACATTTATCCACTCTCTCTTCCATAAATTACAAACTTAGGCCATTTAACATCTCACATTAAGCCTACTAATTTATTCTCACAAAACATGCATCATAAATCTAAAGCCACTATTCTTACCACCATACTTCCCATTAAAGTTCAAGGCTATAGTCTAGCATCGATCATGTATCACCGATAAAACATGACACCTACTATGCTAGTCTATTAAATTGGGAAATCAAGCCACATGCCTTATTTGACTCAACTACTACCTACAATCACATCCTTTCCATGGATCACTACTACACCTCAAAATCCACTACATACCTTCTCACATGAAGTACTAGTTTACAACTACTAGAAAAAAGAGAAATAAAGGGGGTGAAGTAACATAGTAGGGATAGTCGATCTTATTCTTATAATATAACCCATTATGATCTAATCAACATGTTCTACTTTCTTACATTATATTTACTTACCCAAGAAGACATCCCCACTACCTTCAAATTTCATTTACACTAATTAGTCTTTACCAATAACTTATTGACTGATCTACCCTTTTCCATTCATAACCTACAAATGATTTCTACCACCAATATAACTATCCATTTTGAGATCCTTCCTTATTTTTGAATAAATAATAATCATAGATAGCTACTTCCTTCAGAGACTACCATACAATCTACAAATATTGGTACCACACTAGTCTATCACTTTAAAATGGCAACCCATCCCTCATTAATGGTTATATAACTAAACTAGATTCTTTGTGCAAAAGTCACCCTCATTCTAACATCTAATCTTGTGACCTCATATTATTAACTCCTGGACCATCTTACATCACATAGGTTATGACACTTTATCACATACTACCATTCGGGTAGAAATATTGTTCCAACATTCTGCTATATCTATTACCCTTAAACATGACATCTGCAATAAGGATTTTGGAAAAGAGACTGAATATACTTCATACTCAGGCTAAAACACGTGATTTTATCAGGATAAAGTATACACTCGAATCAATACACCTTGAAGCACTAATGGATACCTCTTATGTCCTAGTACTATTCTATAATATTTTATGACTTAATTAGAAAAGACCACACTATTTAGACTGTAAGCTTCTGCACCTGAATCAACTCGATAATGAGACATAACTAATAAAATCAGAGTAAATAAAGAATTTGGATAACCTCCAAATGGAACACATAATGGCACAATCTAGAACATGAAGAAAAGGGAAACTTTCCTAAACGCCTAGTAGCTTTCTCCTTATAAGTGTGGCGCTCTACACACTCATAAAATAGACTCTACTCAACGTGACTTTGCAGACACCCCAGGACCATGAACCATGCTATGATACCAAGTTTTTCACAATCCGAACCGAGGCCCTGTCCTCGATGAGCATCTCAAACCATGAATGCCCGAGAGCCCTCTCAAATTGTGATCATATGCATAATTCATCTATTATCATAATACGAAAGTAAACTGGAACATGGTAAATTTTATTATTGCAATATAACTATACGGACTTGAGTTCATCAAAAATCAAAACCAACTAACACAAGTCTGCAAAATCTCTACTAAAATGAAAACAACATTCGTTTGAAATCGGGACAAGGCCCCCGGTCGGACCATGAACTAAAAGCAATGACAATGTTTCATAGAACAAGGCCTTCCAAAATAAGGGAGGGTAACCAACTGTAAACTTCTGATAAACCAATCTACTGCTTAGCGAGACCCCAGGATTGATCCTTAGATCCTTAAATATAGGGGGTCAATACAAATGTACTGGTACGTAGAACAATCCAAAAATAAAATACATTTTTATACAACATAGGTGAGATCATTTCATAAAACATATCAACATAAAATGTTTGAAAACACATGGGCATAATCTGATAACTTTCAAAATGACTTCTTAAAATCATGGCTCTACTCTTTATTTTTCTTCTGAGCAAGATAGTACATCCTACAATCTGTAGTTCCATGGGCTATATAGAATCCGCCCTTGAGTCTGAGGCCAAGCCTCCAATCCAAGTTTACTGCAAAGAATTAGAGTATCAGTAAGGAGAGACACACAAGACCACACAACATGGTTCCATGATCCCCAATGAAATCAACATGTCATAGTAGGTCATGAGACCATAAGTCAAGGATCCTAACCATAATCCAAAATTGGGAAGACATAATACAAGGTACACAAAAGCATAAAGCAGAGTACCAAAATCCCGTGTTGGCAAATCACGGTTTCCAGCATAGAGTCTTTCAACTCGTACTTTCTTTGAGTAACTATATAACTCCCTCTAAGCCCAATTTTTAGTTCTTTAAAACCATGCATATTTCTAAACTCTAAATCCTAAAATCTGAATAAAATCCTCATTCCAATCTATTCTGAATCTATTATGGCATTCATCTGTTTGGTATCGTCATACCAAGACTTGCAAGTCACATCTATACATAAGCCATGTCATGATATACTTAAGAATTTCAATCCAATCAAGTCATTTGACCACCAAAACATTTAGACAATACAAAAGAGTTCTTATTTCAAGACAAGTGAAAACCCTTGCAAAGATTCTTTCTTTCAATACTTGAACACATGACGGTCAATTTCATTATGACAATCCATACACTTCTTTCAATTATCATATTGAACATTTATAAACAAGAAAATACCCTCTCTTCAATTCATAACATATGTCAAGTCCATAACAATAATAAAACATTTATTTCATGCTTCTAAATATGCAATTGAACAACCCACAACATGTAAAATTAATAGGTATCACAATAAGAGAGAAAGTTTCATTATTCATACTCTCAATCAAACTTTGCAAAACTTAAAACGTATATATAAATATGGTTATAGTTCAATTCTATAAAAGAGGTTGAAGAGAAACTTTTACTTTTATCAAAACAATTTCATAATACATGCTATTCAAAACCATGTCAGAAACCCTTTTTGTAAACATGATTATATATCTTTAAACTTTATAAAAACCACAAAACTTATGCCCAAGTAGTTTAGGATAGCCCCACGTACCTTAGTGATGATGATATCATGAAAAGATTAACTCTTTAAGCTTGAATATGCAAAACCTAAGTTGGTTTCTCTCTTGTTGTGTTTTAGAAGACTAATTAGGGATTTCATTGAGTTAAAATGTATTTTGGAGCCTTAATTCCATGTAATGATATTTTAGGATGGTTATGGGATGTAAAGAGACTTGGTTGCCCTTGAAATAATTCAAAAATAGATCCCCTATGCTGTAAAATATAAGGTAGGCGGTGCCCAGCCTATGGCCTAACCATCTGTTGGGTGGCGCTTTGCCCACTGCTTAACACAGGGTGGGTGGTGCCTATCTCATTGCGTAACAAAAGGTGGGCAGTACCTAGGCCATGGCATAATTATTCCAGTGATGGTAGGCAATGGCAATGCAATGCCTAGCCATCGCCTAGGCCCTACTTTGTGACACCTACTTACTTTTGATGTCCTAGAACAGCCTAACACCTCCCACAACATCAACACATGATCTATCATCACTACAGGGGTCCAAAAGATCATTTTTAACTCATTAAAAGAGTGTTACAACTATGGGGTGTTACATTATCTCCCCCTTGGGATCATTCATCCCCGAAAGATGGGTAGGAACTTGTTGAAGCTCTAAAAGTATGGAATTAAGAACGTAACCTCGGATTGAACATTTTTCCTCAACCAAATATGCTATGGAATCAAAAGAGCTTCATGATTATCCCTAGGGAAAAGTATAAGCACAAAGTATGGGATAATAAGGATTAACATAGAGATGACCTTACACATGATTTCTTGGGATCATAATCATCACAACTTAAGGCATGAGTTTATTTGGTGATAATAGGCCTGATCTACATTGGTACAATCATGAAATCAGATTTTGCGGGAGATAGGAATAAAAGCATTCTCTACTATACAAGATACGACAAAAAGACTTAAACTTTAAGACACTACTCGTCTATGTCCCAAACAATAAATAACATACATTATTATTTCAAACTTATAATTCTTTCATCACACATCTAACCACAAGTGTTTGAGTTCCACCGCATAGTACTCCTATGTTGAAGCCTAACTCGGATAAAAGAGGTGTTAGCTTAAGCTATGGGACCCCATACTCTACATCCCTTTAAGAATATTACTTCACACTATAATTATAATCAATACCTTCAGGCCTGAAATTAAGGAGTAACAACTACATAACACATTGGTTTGTGTTTTCATCAATCACCATATCCAAGCCTATCATTACTACACCAACTTTTCTTTCCCCCTTTACCTATAACCTTAGCTCGAGAATCACATCAAAATTTTTCATATTTAAGAACATCTACTCCCATACCTAAGACATTACTATGCTTCCACAACCACCATCATACTAACATATAAAGGGTCATTAAGGGACCCAAGCATAAGCATCATGAAAGAGAGTAACACTATTCGATTATAACATATGACTATTGCACTACTCAAGGTGGGATATGAGGTGAAGATACAATAGAATAGACACAAAGTGTTTCATATATCAAGCATCTGGATCATAAGTAAAGAGTTGTTAGGCATAAACAAATCACAACATGATTTCTTAGGACAGACCATAGTGAGAAATATGGGTGCACATATCATGAGCTATATAGCATAAAACTAAAATTTATGTCGTTAATAACTAAGACAAGGATTGCAACTTGAAGCGATTGCTCCTTATTTAAATAACTGAAATTTTCCATGAGTTAGGTTAAACTTTATCCCTTTGGCTAATCTCGGTATAAAATGAATTGGTAATGTATAAAAAGCATAGTTTCTTTGAACCAATCATGATATGAGATGTGGATCCGTGGGTCATGAGCATCACTACATAGAGATTGAATACATGAAATCTTGGACTACTGCGAGACACTATTGTTTCTAGTTTGGAGTTCAGAATATTAACATAAGTCCATAGGTAATTCAAACCATAGGCATAGGCATGACTTGAATACATGATGTAAGGCATTAGCGAAATGACCTCTTAAATTAGAGTAGGAGAAACTTGCTTGAATAGGAATAGGTTTTATCATGACTCTTTCTTGAAACTTTCCACCATGAGAAAATTTAAATGCTACCTTAGTCTATCATCTCCCCCTTAGATCAAAGTCACTATCTTATACTTGTGAACCTATCTTCACATCAAATCTATAACCACAACTCCCAACATATGGGGGATATATCTATACACATAACGCTAAACTTTCCCTGATAAACTATACTTTAAAGGCCGTGCTTTCCAGGAATGCTAGTCTTAATTTTCACTAGCCTCTATAGCCATCACCCTACAACTCACAGTCTTATGAGCATACAAATCTTCATTTCTTATCACATAAAAATCCACTCTCCACTACTTAACATTCAAACATTAGACTTCTAACCACATAACTTATAGCTTAACAAAGTTTGCAAAACTATACCAAAGGCACATACTTCCTACCTATATTTCCTAAATTAAGATCTAAAGAACATCACACAATAACTCCTTAGTCTACCCCGTACTACAAAATTTGAGAATGAGATATAGGTACATGGGATACTCATACCCATCAAACCTTATCTAATAACATGCTATCTCGGGGTTCAACTTATTCTAATATACCTAATACTCTTATCCTCTAAATGAGTCAACTATACTTCACCGCTTCACCCTAGTCCTTATGTACATGTATAACATTTATCCACTCTTTCTTATACAAATTAAAAACTTAGGAAATTTCACATTTCACAATAAGCCTACCTAATTAATTCCCATAAAACATGCATTATAAATCTTAAGCCACTATTCTTACCACCATAATCCACACCTAAAGTTCAAGCCTATAGTCTAGCATCGATCATGTACCGCCAATGAAATATGGCACCTACTATACTAGTCCATCAAATTGGAAAATCAACCCAAATGCCTCATTTCACTTAACGACTACCTACAATCATATCCTTTCCATGACATCACTACTACACCTCAAAATCCACTACATACCTTGTCACATGAAGTATTAGTTTACAACTACTAGAGAAAAAAGAATAAAAGGGGTGAAGTAACATAATAGGGATAGTCAATATTAATCTTATAACCCATTACGATCTGATCAACATGTTTTACTTTCTCACATCATATTTACTTACCCAAGCATCCATCCCCACTACCTTCAAATTCCATTTACACCAATGAGTCTCTTCCCATAACTTATTGATCGATCTACCCCTTTCCATTCACAACCTACAAATGATTTCTACAACCACCATAACAATCCATTCTGAGATCCTTCCTTATTTTTGAATAAATAATAATCATAGCCAGCCGCTTCCTTCAGAGACTACCATACATTCTATAAATATTTCTACCACACTAGTCTATTATTATAAAATGGCAACCCATCCCTCGGTCAATGGTTATACAACTAAACTAGATTCTTTAAGAAAAATTCACCCTCATTCTGACTTCCAAGCTTATGACCTCATATCACTAACTCTTGGACCATCTTACATCTAATAGGTTATGACACTTTATCACATACTATCACTTGGGTGGAAATATTGTTCCAATATTCTGCTATATTTCATTACCCTTAAGCATGAAATCTGGAATAGGAATTTTGGAAAAGAGACTGAATACTCTTCATACCTCAGGCTGACAAGCTTGATTTCATTAGGATAAAGTATACACTCGAATCAATACACTTTGAAGCACTAACAGACACCTCTCATGTCCTTGTACTATTCCATAATCTTTTATGACTCAATTAGAAAGGACCACACTATTTAAATTGTAAGCTTCTGCACTTAAATCAACTCGACAATGAGACATAAATAATAAAATCAGAGCAAAGAAGAAATTTAGATATCCTCCAAATAGAAAACATAATGGAACGATTTAGAATATGAAGAAAAGTGAAACATTCCTAAATGCCTAGTAGCTTTCTCTTTATAAGTGTGGCGCGCTACACACCCATAAAATAAACTCTACTCAATGCAACTTTGCAAATACCCTGGGAACATGAACTGTGCTTTGATACCAAGTTTGTCACGACCCAAACCGAGGCCCTGGCCATGAAGGACATCCCAAACCATGAAGGCCCAAGAGCTCTCTCAACTTGCGATCATATGCATAATTCATCTATTATCATAATGCGGAAGTAAACAGGAACATGGTTAATCTTATTATTGCAACATAATAATACAAATATAAGTTTATCAAAAATCAAAACCATCTAACACAAGTCTATGAAAGCTCTACTAAAATGAAAACAACATCTATCTGAAATCGGGATAAGGCCCCCGGTTGGACCATGAACTAAAATCAATGACAATGTTTCATAGAAAAAGGCCTTCCAAAATAAGGGAGGCTCACCAACTGAAAACTTCTGATAAACCAATCTACTACTTAGCGGAACCCCGGGACTGATCCTGAAATATAAGGGGTCAATACAAATGTAATGATACGTAGAATAATCCAAAAACAAAATACATTTTTATACAACATAGGTGAGAACATTTCATAAAATGTATCAACATAAAATATTTGAATACACATGGACATAATCTGATAACTTTCAAAATGACTTCTTGAAATCATGCTATATTCTTTATTTCTCTTCTAAGCAAGATGATAGTCAATTTCTTTATGACAATACATTCTCTTATTTCAATTATCACACTAAACATTTATAAATAAGAAAATACTCTCTCTTCAATTCATAACCAATGTCAAGTCTATAACAATAGTAAAACATTTATCTCATACATCAAAAGATACAATTGAACAACCCAATACATATAAAATCAAGAGTTATCATAATACAAGAGGGAGTTTCATTATTCATGCTCTCAATTAAACTCTTCAAAATTGAAAATATATATATAAATATGGTTATAGTTTAATTCTATAAAAGAGGTTCAAGACAAACATTTACTTTCATCAAAATAATTTCATAATACATGCTATTCAAAACCATGTCAAATCCCTTTTTGTAAACATGATTATATATCGTTATACTTGATAAAAACCATAAAAATTTTTCCCAAGAAGTTTAGGATAGTACCACGTACATTAATGACGAAGAAATTATGAAAAAATTAACCCTTTAATCTTGAATGAGCAAACTCTAAGTTGGTTTCTCTACTCTTGTGTTTTATAAGATGAATTAGGGATTTAATTGAGTTAAAACATATTTGGGAGCCTTAATTCCATGTAATGATCTTTAGGGACGGTTATGGGATGTAAAAGAACTTGGTTTCCCTTGAAATAATTCAAAAATGGAGCCCTTATACTATAAAATATAGGGTAGGAGGCACCCAACCCATGGCCTAACCATCAGTTGGGTAGTGCCTTGACCATTTCCTAACATAGGGTGGGTGGCATCTATCCCATTGCCTAACACAGGGTGGGCGCTGCCCATGCCATGGACTAACCATTCTAGTGAGGGTAGGCGATGGCAATGCGATGCCTAGCCATCGCCTAGGCCCTACTTTGCAATGCCTACTTATTTTTGAGGTCCTAGAACACCCCCAACACCTCCCACAATGTCAACACATGATCTACCATCACTTTAGAGGTCTAAAAGGTCATTTTTAATGCATTAAAAATATGTTACGACTATGGGGTGTTACATTTTATCCTTATCCTGAGTACTTGGTAGCGTTTACCCACTAACCCATCCTCGGGCGACTGTATCCCTATGAGATACAGGGATCGATCATTCTATTCCTCCTTCTAGTGCTTAGATTCAGGATCAACTACTTGATTGAAGTAGGGATCTTCCATATTCTGAAAGGCTCAATTTTATGTTCATGGATGTTTTTACACACTTTGGTTTATTTATGGATATTAGTTTTGGCTATGGTTGGGGCATGTCCCAACTGAATACTGGTTTTCTTTGGTTAAAGGCTTTTGTGGAACTACTATGGGTTGGTATTAGCGGGATCAGTATTAGTGTCAACATTAGTATTGGCATTGGCAATAGGGCTAATATAGTTGGAATAAATTTCTTACTATTCCATCCTCTTTTATTTTGGGATTATATAATTATATTGGAACTCATATGATTATGGTTTTGGATTATAGTTTGGGTTGGTTATGGTTGTTGGTTGGTATCGAATGGTTGGAATCGTTTGGGTGGTCACGGTCATAGACATATCATAGAGTCTTGGATTACAAAATAACGCTATGTTGTTATATGTTTGAAATTTATCTGACTCAAGATATGGGTAGGTTAGTTGGGTAGGGTAACATGGGTGGTCTCCAGTCCTGGTTAGACTTAGGATGCTCATAACGACAAGTCCCTGGTTTGGGTCATGTTAGAGTGGTAGCAGCTTAAGGGCGATGATGCTGAGTCAACCTTGTGGGACAACTTCTCTAGTATTTTTCTTAATTGCTTCTTTCCTCAAGAGTTGAGGGAGGCAAATACTGAGGAGTTTGTGAATTTGAAGCAAGGCAATTTATCAATAAAAAAGTATGCCTTGAAGTTTCATCAGCTATCACGTTTTTCTCCATAATTAATGTCTACCATGAGGGGTAGAATCAGGAAGTTTGACTCTCAGTTGTCTAGTGAATTGATTTTGGAGAGCAACGCTACCTTGTTGAACAAGGATATGGACATCTCTAGACTAATGATGTATATGCAAAAAGTGGAAGAAGAAAATAAGAAGCAAGTAGAGATAAGTGAAAGGCAGAATAAGATGTTTCACTACTGAAATTAGGGTAGAGGTCAGCATCATAGTGGTAGAGATGGTGGAAAGTAGTCTAAGAAGAAGTGGGGCAATTCTAGTTCCTACTCTATGGCTAGTGCATTTATTCCAAAGTCATCGGGTGATCGTCATTATCTGCATGATAGTGGGTTTAGAGTACCAGGAGCCCAGTCATAGACTAGTGGGGCTCAGTCAGCTCTATCGTATCTTTCATGTAGATTTTATGGTCAGATGCACCGTGGTGTTTGTGAAGAGGCGAGGAACAAGTGTTTTGGATGTATTCATATTGGTCATATGCAGGGTATTGTCCTTATAAGTTTGCATCTGGGGCAAATAAGATTCTTTTTACTACTTCATCAGCTCCTGCACGAAAATGAGCTGCTTTTGCTTATTGCTCCGGCACTGGTCGAAACCGTCAATACTCTTTTACCACTCGCCAGGGTTCTGAGGTGTCCTCTGATGTTGTTACTATTATGATTAAACTCTTCTCTCATGATGTATATTATCTACTTGATACCGAGTCTACTCACTTTTATGTGACCCCTTATGTGGCTATCCATTATGGCTTTGATCGTAAATGTATTTTTGACCTCTTCTTAAAGTCCACCCTGGTGGGTGACTCCATTGTGGTTAGAAGAGTCTATAGAGGTTGTGTGATGTTGATATATGATTTATATATGTAGTTTTGATGATGAGCAACTAAAATGTAAGGGACCAAGTCCCTAGATGTGCAACGTACAAAACAATTGGCACACTGTATCTGCATAATTTTGTCCTCCTGTGTAACAAACTTGCTGGTGCTATTTTGTACTGACTTAGACATCTGGTCCAATGATATTTTATCCCTAATCATCACTCAGTTATAAAATAAAGGATAAGTCTCTTCATTAAGTGGTTTTGGCAAATTCTAAAGAGTGAAAAAAGAGGCAGCCAAACCTCATTTCATCACCGCTTAAGTTCTTAGTTATCTATGTAAGCTTAAACTAAAATTTTTCTTGAGTGAGTACTAATTTGTAATTGAACTACTCATACTATAGGAATAGTGATTTTTTTGTAAGTGCTTAGGTAGAGTTACCTATGTTAGTTGCTGATTAAAGGTAATTAGTTGAGAGGTCCTTGGTAGAGTTACCAAGATGAGCTTGTCATAAAGTTGCTACAAGCAAAAGGAGCCTAGAGGTAGGTTAAAATATAGACTGTAATCAGGAGGTTAATTATAGTGAATTTCTTTAGTGATTGTGAGGGCAAGCTATGGTTTTTCCCTTTTGGGATTTCCATGTAAAAATCTCGTGTTCTTACTTTCTTGCTCTGCCTTTGTTTTTCAAGCACCTCATAGTTGCTTTACTGTTCTATTTCATGTGTTTGAGTTTGAGGGACCTTGTCCCTTACTGCATGGTGAAACCCCTAAGGGTTCTATAATTGGTATTAGAGTGGGTTCACTCTAAAAGGTTCATACCTAGAGTGTTCTGGTCATTATGGCTACTAAAACTAAATTAGGGGTGGAAAGAAAAAAAGCAAGAAGGAAGAGATTGTTGACCTTGAAGACTCTAGAATCTAACCTAGGTGAAGAAGACACTGAAGTTGCACTTTTGGAAAAAAAGATTATTAGAGCTATTAAAATATTTGGGCAGTTTAGTAAAACGAATGATTATAATCCTTATAAGTCAAGAAGGAAGGTAGCAATTGAATATGCAGTAAAGCAAGCTCTAGCAGTATAGTGATACTTTTCCAGTGAATCAGATGGAGATGAAAAGACTAAAGGTATTTCAATGCAAGCAGTGGAAGACAATTCAGTTATCTATGATACACTATTTGCATTCATGGAAAACTTAGAAGATGAAAAAGAGAAGGAAGTAACTCGTTTTGATATTATGGATACTCTAGATGACTACTCCGCTATGAGGTTAAAGAGCTTGGAAGGTGTGTTGATAGCTCTGTATGTTAACTAACTACTATGAAAAATACTCTAGAAAAAAAGGTAGAGAATCAGGAGATTGAATTAGCTGCCTCGATTCTTTAGATTTCTGAAACAAAAGAAAAATATGCTATTTTAATTTCTGAAAATAAAAACTTGGTGAGTCAACTAAAGAAATACAATACTTCAAGGATAAAGAGAATAAAGATGCCTCAAAGATTCAAACTAAACTTGAAGTGAAACTGAGGGATTGTCAGGAACACCTTAGGTCAATAATCTACAATAATGAAAAACTAAAGATGGACCTGGTCCATTTAAAAGAAGAGTTTAACAAATCTCTTAAATGGCTAATTCTTTATGAACTCTTTCTAAATTGAATAGTCAAAGAATTAATGATGTTAAAAGCCTAGGTTACCAAGGAAAAGCTCAGCCTACTAGGTCCAAAGAGAAGATTGTAAATGATGCTAGAAACAAGGCTTCCAAACTAATGTGTAATCATTATAGAGAAGATGGGCAAATCAAGGGAAATGCTCAAAGATGGATGAGAACCTAAATGGACGAAGAAGGTTCTGACCACACCCTTGTCTTTCTACTGGAAACTCAAGGTCAAGTGGGTTCCCAAATCAAATAAGAGATCATGACTCCAGGCTTAAGAAAGAGGACTACTGTCAAGAATACTCATTTAAAGACTATTCAAAGATTAAGTATGTTAGATCTAAATGCATAATCTCTTTCAAGACATTTCAAGTGGATGTGTCATAGTTTGCAATAGTTTCTAGTTAGAGACCTGGTCCCTAAAAAATTGTGATGAAAAGCTTTAAGACAAAAGATAGTGTGCAGAAACCAAAGCATGAACTGATCAAGACAACCTAACTAATCACATAAATCCATATCTCCTCTAAAAATTTGGCTATGTCAAGGAGACAGGTATCCATGATAAAGTAGGTGCATGCTAATCTAACTCAGTATCATACCTTTGTAGGTATACACCCAAGAGAACAACTTTGGAAGGAAATAATTAAAGCAAACACAAATAGGATAGTTACTCAAAAAAGAGAGGGACCTAGTCTCATCTCTCAAGTTAGTTCCAAGACAATGTGCCTTAAAAATCATTAAATTTGTTTTGGAAAAAGTTCACATACCTTCTTCTACCCGAAAAAAAGTTGTCAAGATTAAACTAGTGTGAAGAGTCTTCTTCAGTAATTAAAAGGGTCAATTAAAAAATTTCTCTTAAATGACCATCTTGTCAACTACAAATTTAAATCTTCTTATTTCATCCTCTTCACAAGTAACTTGAAATATTTTTTCTTTCTCCCTCTCTCTAAGAGTCAAAAATGGCTGAAGAACCATCAATTTCAAACCCCATGAAAGAACTATCCTCAAATCAACCTCAAAAGCTACATAGTACTTTACCCATCAGTCCTCCTTCGAAAATTTCTGAAAACCCTTAGTGAAACTATTCCAGTCAAACCTCTAGGTTCCAGTAAAAACTCTGATTAGTTAGTCTTGATAATTGACCTAAATAAAGGTATTGACTCGCTAAGGTATCAAGAAACATCTCAATAAGAAATTCCCTTTTCCATAGAAAATCCTGAGTCTTCTAAGTTAAATTACATATTTGCCCAACTGGTTGATGAAAAAATTCCTATAAAGAAAGAAGATCCTTTAAGCAACATAAAATGGGTAGCTAAGAATTTGTTTTTTCTCGAACATAATCTCAAGGAAAGTTCTGCAAGTAGGGAAAAACAAATACCAGGAGAAAGGGATGACTTGAAGAAGGATAGGGAATTTATTTTACATCCAAATAAGGAAAATGAGGGGGATGAGGATGAAAAACCTATGGTCTTGAAAATTAATAAACTAAAGGCAAGTAAAGCAAAAGGGAAATTGATTAATAATGGCATACAAGGCACTAGATCTTATTCTACTAGGAGGTTTGAAGAGAGGTTGTTAGCAGATGCCATAAAGGAAAATAAGTCCTCTACCTTTAAAATAAGAAAATTAAAGAAATTTATTAATGAGAAGGAGAAAGATATCAAAGTTGTAGCTGTTAGAGAAAGTGAAGTTTTTGACTCTAATATTGTTATTACTACCAAGAGGAAAAGACAAGAAGTCCACAATGCTGAAATGACCAGGTGTAATGCCCCGAGTCTGTACCCCGAAGACACACGGTGCTTATGATCCCGAAGGACCACAAGCTAACCCATGACTGGTACCTGCTACAATCATTAAATAATAATACTATAATAATGCAAAAATTAGGCTGAATCTGCCATAAGGTTCCCAACTAAAATCAAATACAGATAAATAAATAATGAAAATTGATCATCTGTCTGAAATAGTCTAGTTTGAAAGCCTCTAATTGCCTGAATATGGAGTTGATGGGACAAGTACCTAACTAACTCTGACTACGGAATATACTGAATACTAAAATAATGAAATAATAACTCTGTCCTCGGACTATGAGGACTCACTACTAAATCTGATGCTGAAAGTCTGGGCTGCTAAGTATGGTAAGGAGCTCGTGCGTTTGAACCTATGATATAAGACATTGAAGTGCAAAAGAAAGAGTATGTTTCAGTACTTTGAATGTACTAGAATTCTAAGTGAGGTAGGATAATATGCAAGGGTTTATATGCATAAACAATACCTGGCTGAGTAACATGAATATAACTGAATGAGAGTACATGTATATCTAAAACTGCTGTAAAGACTGAGTAAGCAATTGTGTATGTAAATCTACTTTACTGTAACTAAGGTCATTGATAAGTGAATGACTGTTTCTGAAAGTCCTGATTCTATAGAACTAAACTTAGTTCCATACTGAGCTGGGTGACTGTGTTTGACAGTACTGATTTTGAAAATTGAACTAAGGTTTTATACTGAATTCGAAACTCAAACTGTAACTGTAGGAGTTCATCAAACCAACATACCCCAATTATAAATCGAGTTGGGGTCCAATCTTTGACCTTAATTGGAAGGGTGTTAGTACCTTGCCAAGGGATACTAACAATGGTTGTGAGTTAACCCTATCTGGTAGAAAGACATTTGGTCAATCCTCACTGGCAGGAAAACTCATACGAGATGCATCAACCCTTGTCTGGCAGGAATATATCTCAACTACGCTGGCTATGTAGTTCTGTAATGTAGGGATTTCTACTAAGAATCAAACCCTCCACTAGCAAAAATGCCTCCATCCCTGGGTTCGCTTGGTGTTGATTCCTACCCCCAACTAAATAGACACTGAACTGATTTCTAGACTGTTCTAGGCTTGACTGTACTGTTACTGATCGTGATGTCTAACTGAACTAGACTGAGTTCACTAAGTTCTGTAACTGGCTGAGTATTACTTTTTATGATATTTCTGAGACTTTTCTGTATCTACTGAAATTCTAAGGAAACAACTAAATTTTTGGGTATTGATTACCCCCTGGACTCGATAGTACTGAAAGTGAAACATGGCATGATCATAATAGCATAACAATAGTATCTTGTTAACAATGCTTTCATTTAGACATTTTGTCAAACACTTGAGAGGAATGAGCTTGTGAACATACTATTATGTCATCATTTCACCCTTCAACTCACATGAACACTTAATCAAATACTTGGAGAACATACTTTATGCACATAATAATAATCAAGATGCAAGCATCATGATCACAATCCCAACTCACAAATTCAAGGGGTTTTCTTAACATATATTCACATAACCCTACACACATATTAATTACTTCACATAAAACTTGTAATAAATCCTAGGTTAGAAACCCAATTAACATAATAATCATGAATACAATCAAATTCAACATAAAATTCATGAAAGCAATCAACTTATAGTTTTAAAAGAGGTTCTTGAACTCCAAGGGTGGAAGGAAACCCTTAGATGAACACCTAACATACCTTGATTGTTAATTTCATGGATATTGTGGTGATTTCTTGAGACTTAATTCTTGATCTTGATGAAACTAGGGCTTGTTCTTGAGAGGATTTCGTGAAAAGGATGAGAAATTATGTTATTTGGGGCTTTAATCCCTTGTTATGGACCTATTGAATGAAGGGAAAATGACCCATTTGCCCTTAAAAATGTGGAACAAAACTTCAAAAATTACCCAAACCGAACTGGCCAGGGCACCGCGGGCTCTGGAGCACCGCTCTGGGCAGGGCGCCGTAGTCTGCATCGTGGGCTTCCCCAGCACCGGACTGGGTAGGTCATCGCGGGCTAATCGCCCTGAGCCCCTGTTTGGAGTTTCAAACACACCCTTACGCTTGTCTAAAATTTCCAAAACTCACCCTAGATGTACTATTGACTTTCCCAATCATGAATCAACTTAAAAACTAACTTTCTGAGGTCGAGAAGGTTGTAAATAAATTCCTCAATATTTGAGGGCTTTAGAAATGACTAAGTCCTACCACTTAGCTAAAATTTTCTAAGTCTGGGACCTTCTTTAGGCATGCCTTAAAGGACTCAAACATCTAGGATTCTACGAGGTCTTACAATATCTCCCCCTGGAATATTTGTCCTTAAATACGATTGACAGAACTGAGAGGAATTACTGAACTATACTTACACTGACATACATAACTGAAGCATGACTAAATTTTAGGGACATGACATATGACTGAACTGTTTCATGAATGCATAAATGATATGAGAATGTTATGCGGCTTTATCTGATCATGGAGTAGAGTAAAATCTAAGGAAGACTGTTACCTCAAGCTGAGTTTGAGTTTGTAGAGAAGAGGTGAAGATACTTGGTTTGCATATCTGCTTCTGCTTTCCAAGTAGCTCTATCAACGGACTAATTCCGCCACAGAACTTTGACCAAGTGAACTTCTTTGTTCCTCAGTCTGCGAATCTGATGATCAAGGATTTGGACTGGAACCTCTTCAAAAGAGAGATCATTCTAAATTTTTATGTCCTCTAAGGGGAATACGACTACTGGTTCACCAATGCATTTATTTAGCAAGGAAATGTGGAATACTGGGTGTACCGAGGCTAGGTTGGAAGGCAAATCAAGCTCGAAAGCTACCTTTTTGAGACAACTGAGAATTCTGTAAGGACCAACATATCAGGGACTGAGCTTTCCCTTCTTGTCTAACCTTTTTACTCCCTTCATAGGCGATATTTTCAAGTACACATAATCACTAATCTTAAACTTGAGATCTTTTGTTTGCACATCTGCATACGATTTTTGTTGGCTCTAAGATGACTTAAGCCTTTCCCTGATCAACTAAACTTTTCTAAGGTATCAAATACCAAGTCAGGCCCTACCACTGTAGCCTCACCCACTTCAAACCAACCAATGGGAGATATATATATCCTCCCATAAAGCACCTCAAATAAAGCCATCTGAATGCTGGAATGATAGTTGTTATTATACGCAAACTCAATCAAGGGCAAGTGGTCATCCCAACTACCCTTAATGTCAATGACACACACTCTTAACATATCTTCTAAAGTCTGAATTGTCCCTTATGCTTCACCATCTATCTGATAGTGGAAGGCTGCACTGAGGTTGACTTGGGTACCAAGACCCTTTTGGAAGGCTTTCCAAAAATGACAGGTGAACTGCGTACCTCTATCTGAAATGATGGACAATAGAATTTCGTGAAATGATGTTCCAGTTATTCATGTTCAGTATGTACGTCAGTTTATCTTTCTCCTCTCTCGCTCAGTCTCATTCGAGGATGAATGTTCTCAAAGGGGAGATATTGTAATACCCTGTACTTCTACCTAGCTTGAAATCATCCTAAAAATATTAGAAACTTACTTTGAAAGATGAATCCACTTTAACACACATGGAATTTTTAAGAATTTCACTTTTGTTGAGCGGGAAATTGAATAAGCTTTCCATCAATACCCATTTCGTCAAAATCCAGTATCGGGGTAGAAAGTGATGGCTGAAATACAGAAAGCAGTCAAAACTGCTCAGGTGCGACGGTGAGAGCTGATGGACTATTGAGATAGAGACGGACCATCGCCCAAGCCATCGCAGCAGAGACAGTGAGGTCACATTCTTCCTAAGAGCGATGGCTCATCCCGATGGATCATCATGCTAGTGACGGATCGTCGCCCAAGCCATCGTAGGAGAGGCAGTGAGCCCTTATTCTGCCCAGGTGCAACGATCCGGACTGACAGACCGTCGACCTAACGATAGATTATCCCACCCACCATCGTATATTTCGTTCGGTGATTTCATGTCATTTTTAAAAGGGCTTTTTGGTCTTTTCCCACCCTTTTATATTCTGATAAAAGCCAAAACTGAAGTACATAACTTCATACTCTCCAAAGACATCAAAAATTAGGGTTTTCTCTCAAAGATAATCCCCAAGAACAAGATCCAAATCCTTCTTCAAGAAACTAAGAGATTTAAGTTCTTGAAGTCCAAGGAATTCAAGAAACTCACAATCAAGGTATGTCATGTGTTGATTCATGGGTCCCTTTCACCCATGAAGATCAATAATCTCTTTTCAAAATCTAAGATTTGTGTATTTATGAATGTTCATGATTTAAATTGAATTGAAATTCATGTTCATGATGTTATGGTGTTTTGATTCATGTTTTAAATTACATATTCCAATGATTGACCCTAGTATATGAAGATTTGAATAATAATTATGATAAACCCTTCAAATTAGAAAATTTATTTATGCAACCATGACAATTAAATGCATTGATGATGGTATAACTAAAGTATGCTCCCCATGTATTTGATTAAATGCCTATGTGAAGTAAAAGTGCCATACTAGTGTGATAATATGAAATCCCCATTTATGTACAAGTTTATGCATGTCAAATGTTTGATGAAATGTCTTAGTCAGTGAATTATGAATACATGTGTAGTCTTGTGGTGCTTTAGAACTTGTACTTCATGAAATCTCCAACTTATTATATTATGGATTGTTGATATTGGTCATGTATTCAAGAAAGTCATGTTTTGTCATTTTCTTTCCATCGAGTCCTGGGGGTACTTGTACCCAAAAAATATAGCTGTGTGCCTAGAGCTAGTGTCATGTTTTCATGATATCCTCAGTCAAGCCATGATCCATAGAACTTAGTCAGTCATGTGACTCAGGAAAGTTAAGTAATTCAGTAATCTTAGTAGTATTCCGTCAGTTAATGGAACTCAGTGAATTTATTCTAGTCTATTTCAATTAATCATGTTCAGTGTCTATCCAGATGGAAGTAGAAATTAGCACCGAGTGAACGCAAGGATGGGAACTCACCTGTTATATGATGGTGTAATTCTTAGAAGCAATCCTTGCATTCCAGAACTATATAGCCAATGTGGGTTGAGATATCATATCATATTATATGAGGGTAGATGAGGTGGCTTAACCTGTTATATGAGGGTTCCCACTATTCTCACTAGAGTTACCAGTTATATAAGAGTTACTCACAGATTGTCCTTACCAGTGGCGCGGTATTGACACCCTTCTAATTGGGGTTACAGATTGGACCCCAACTCAACTATATTACATTATTTGGGGCATGTCCATTAGATGACTACTTCCCACAGTTTTTGTTGCAGAATTCAGGACTGTCAGATACAGTCAACTCAGACCAACATAAAACTCAACTAGTTCCATCAGAACCTAGACTGTTAGATACAGTCGTTCAGTATCAGTTATTTTAGTCATGCAGTTATTAGTATCTCATGTTATCAGTACTCAGGCTCAGTAATCATGTTATCACGAACTTAGTTACAGTTATTATGTATTTATGCATGCATTCTCACGTTTATGTTATCCAGTCAGTTAGTATAGTTCATGCATATTAACCCTTTGCATTCAACCTACCTCATATGCATACCAGTATATTTAATCGTACTGATGCATTTGCGCTTTGGTGTTTTATTCCATAGGTTCAGAAGCATGATCCCCAAAGCATCTGTAGCAGTCCATTCTTAGCAGTCAGATTTATCAATGAGTCATTATCCTTCGAGGACATGACCATTACTTTATTATCTCATCAATTAATTTATTTCAGTAGTTGGAGTTAGTTGGGGACATGCCCCATCAACTTCTTATTCAGACAATTCAGTCAGTTAGAGGCTTTTTAGACTATCATGTTCAGACAGTTATTTTAGTTTATTTAGGTATTTCATACCCCACCCAGATGTTATATTTTATCAGATATTATGTCTCAATTTTGAACCTTACGAACTTACAACCTTTATTTTCGTATTTATGCAGTATATTATGCAGTGTTCAGGTACAAATATCAGTCATGGGTTAGCTTGTGGTCCTTTGGGGTCATGAGTACCATGTAGCATTTTGAGTAGCAGATTTGGGGCATTACACATGCTCATCTAGGGGATCTGGCTGGACGAGCAAAGCTGCTGGTTATTTTCCCATTCTTCTTTCATTAGTCCTTTTTGGAGGCATATTCTATAAATGGAAGGGAAACTTAAATTAGGCGGAGAGTTTAACTTGAGCTTAGGCTCACTCGCACGATATGAATACTGAAAGAAGGGAAACTTTTCCTAAAATGCCTCATAGCCTCTTGTTCATAAGTTTGGTACACTATACACCCATGCACAAGACTCTAGTAGATGCGACTTTCAGACTCCCTAGGACTCTGTTGAACCTTAGGTTCTGATACCAAGTTTGTAACGACCTAAGTCTTTACCCCAGATGCCACACGGTGCTTATGATCCCGAAGGACCACAAGCTAACCCATGACGGGTACCTGCTGCAATCACTGAATAATAATACTGTAATAATGCAAAAATTAGGCTAAATCTGCCATAAGGTTCATAACTAAAATCAAATACTGATAAATAAATACTAAAAACTGATCATCTATCTAAAATAGTCTAGTATAAAAGCCTCTAACTGCCTGAATATGGAGTTGATGGGACAAGTCCCCAACTAACTCAGACTACTGAAAATACTAAATACTGAAATAATGAAATGATAACTCTGTCCTTGGACTATGAGGACTCACCACTAAATCTACTATTGAAAGTCTGGGATGCTAAGTATGATTAGGAGCCCTTGCATCTGAACCTATGATATAAGACATCATAACACAAAAAAAGAGTATGCGTCAGTACTTTAAATGTACTGGTATGCTAAGTGAGGTATCCTGATATACAAGGGTTCATATGTATGAACAACAACTGGCAGAGTAACATGAATACAACTGAATGAGAGTACCTGTATATCTGAAACTACTATAAATACTGAGTATGCAATGCTGCATATAAATATGCTTTACTGTAATTGAGGTCACTAATAATTGAATAACTATTTCTGATAGTCCTGATTCTATACAACTGAACTTAGTTCCGTATTGAGCTGGGTGATTATGTCGGACAGTCCTAATTTTGAAAACTAAACTGAGGTTTTATACTAAATCTGAAACTGTAAATGTGGGAGTGTTCATCTAAAAGACATACTCCGATTATAAACTTAGTTGGGGTCCAACCTGTGACCCTAGTTGGAAAGGTGTTAGCACCTTGCCAAGGGATACTAAGAATGGTTATAATTTAACCCTATCTGGTAGGAAGACATTTGGTCAACTCTCACTAGCAGGAAAACTCATACGAGGTACATCAACCCTTGTCTGGCAGGAAGATATCTCAACCTACGCTGGCTACGTAGTTCTATAATGCAGGGATTGCTACTAAGGGTCAAACCCTCTACTGGCAGAAATACCCCCATCCCTGGTTTCACTCGGCGCTGATTCCTACTCCCAACTGAATAGACACTGAACTGATTTCTAGACTGTTCATGTTTGACTGAACTTTTACTAATCGTGATGTCTAACTGAACTGGACTGAGTTCACTGAGTTTTGTAACTGACTAAGTATTACTGTTTGTGACATTTCTGAGACTTTTTTGTAGCTACTAAAATTATAAGGAAATAACTAGATTTTTGGGGATTGATTACACCCATGCCTCAATAGCATTGAAAGTAAAACATGGAATGATCATAATAACATAACAATAGTAGCTTGTTAACAATGATTTCATTTAGACATTTGTCAAACACTTCAGAGGCATGAGCTTGTGCACATTATGTCATGATTTCTCCCTTTAACTCACATGAACACTTAATCAAACACTTGGGGAGCATACTTTATGCACATAATAATAATCAATATGCAAGCATCATGATCACAATCCCAACTAAAAAATTCAAGAGGGTTTTTAACATACATTCACATAACACTACACACATATTAATTACTTCACATGAAACTTGTAATAAATCAGGGATAAGAAACCTAATTAAAATCATAATCATGAATACAATCAAATTCAACATGAAATTCATGAAAGCAATTAACTTGTAGTTTTAAAAGGTGTTCTTGAACTCCAAGGGTGGAAGGAAACCCTTGGATGAGCACCTAACATACCTTGGTTGTTAATTTCATGGAGATTGTGAGACTTGATTCTTGAGCTTAATTAAACTAGGGCTTGTTCTTGAGAGGATTTTGTGAAAAGGATGAGAAATTATGCTATTTGGGGCTTTAATCCCATGTTATGTACCTATTGGGTGAAGAGAAAATGACCCATTTTCCCTTAAAAATATGGAACAAAACTGCAGAAATTACCCAAATCGAACTCTAGAGTGCCGCTCTGGGAAGGGAACCACGGTCTATATCGCGGGCTCCCCCTAGCACCGAATTGGACAGGGCATCGCGAGCTAATCGCCCTGAGCCTCTATTTTGGAGTTTCAAATACGCCCTTACGCTTGTACAAAAATTCCAAAACTCACCCGAGATGTACTATTGACTTCCCCGATCATGAATCAACTTAAAAACTAACTTTCTGAGGTCTGAAAGGTCGTAAATAAATTCCTTAAAATTTAAGGGCTTTAGAAATAACTTAGTCCTAACACTTAGCTGAAATTGTCTAAGTCTGGGACCTCCTTTGGGCATGCTTTAAAGGACTCAAACGTCTAGGATTCTGCGGGGTCTTATACCAGGTCCTCTTACTCTAAGTCTGGTAGTTCTGCTGCAATCTAGAAGAAGCACTTAGCTCTATTGAGAAATGAAGTCTTTAAGTATCCTGGTCCCAAGAAGAGAAAAACTGAGGAACCAAAAAATGACTCAAGGAGAAGAAGAAAAGATAAAGAAAAGAATAATGAGCCTAAAGAAGCAAGGATTTCTATCTTAGAAACCCAGAAAGTTCTATCTAGAAGAGTATTTTATCCAAAGATATATGAAAACCTGGTATAGTAGATTTAGTGGAATTTGTGAAACAACAAGGATGGATGCACCTACTAGAAGAATCCACTCCTATGCTATTTGAAAATAAATTCAGAGAATTTTATTATGCCATGGACTTATCAGAAGATGGAGTGAGTCTTACCAGCCTAGTACAAGGGAAACAGATATATTTAAATGAAGAAACACTAGGGAGAATCTTGAATATACTTATTGTAGAGTAAGAACTGTGACAAATCAATAGCCTACTATTGAATACATGGTTGAGGCACTAAATATTAGAGGAATATCAACAACTATAGTGAAAAAAGAATTTATAAAAAATGAGTATCAGTTGGTATTTGAGTTCATCAATAAGGTGTTGCTGCCAAGGTCAGAAAAGAGAATAATTGCCTCCAGTATTGACCAATTCTTGATCAAATTTTTTAGTAAGTTTGAGTTAATAATCTTACTGACTCCTATGATAAATCATATGAGGAAATTAATCTATGAGAAAGTAGGGAAGCATGGAATGCCTTATGGGTACTTCTTAAATAAGGTGTTTGATCACAATGAAATAATTAGGACTAAGGGGACCCCTGGAACAGTTAAATAGAAGTTTAATCTAACAACCTTAACGGAGAATGAATGCATGGAAGGAAAGGTTGGAACTATTTCCTAAGTATCAAAACTCTTGGATGCTTAAGAAAATTTGAACAAAGAATTGTAAGAGTTGTGGATTCAACTAGTAGCAAAGGACACGAATATAGTTAAGCTAAAACTACAAAATAAGAAGATGTCCATAGAAGGACCTGGTGCCACTGAGAACTAGCAACAGAGAAGGCAAAACACAAAGAAAAATGGAGAAGTTAATTGGTAAAGTCCAAAGACTGAATGCTGAACTAAAATCTCTCACCAAATAAATCTGGATGCTCATGCTGCTGTAGCTGATAGAATGAACATGTTGCTAAAATCATTCTCCTCAAACCCCCTTCTTCCTGAATTCTTTTGTGTTAATCTCTTGAGTCAATTTCCAGTTTCTACTCCTATTGTGAATTTTGTGAATAGTTGTTTTATTAATTTCTGGGGCATTGTACTGGTACTGACCTTGTTTGATAATGAATGAATATCTGCTTGTGTGTTTCATATTGTTTTCTTTACTTTATGCTATTATTCATGTTAGTGTTGCCTCAGTGGCCATGAGTTAGTTAGCCTGCACTTATTTTTACTTATGGTTTACTACCACTCCTTTTTAATGATGCCAAATAAGGGAATTTGACTTTACATATAAGTACCCGGTGCGTGTATGTGCTCACATAGTGCAAAAGTAAGGTACCATAGTGATGGGGGGAGGGGGGAAGAGTGTGCATATGCACTAAAAATAGGTACATAATGACAAAGAGAAGTTTTACTGCAAATGTCAACAAGGGACAAGGTCCCTGTGTTGTATGATAATGGAGGAAGCATGATTATAGGGGGAACATTCATCTTCAGGTGGTAATCACACTGATTATATGTGATGAATGTGCACTAATGCTCAAATTGTATGGTTTCATTTTTCATCATCATAAAGGGAGAAAATTGCTATATGTAATTTTGATGATGAGCATCTAAACTGCAAGGGACCAGGTTCCTGGATATGCAACATACAGTATAGTTGGCACACAATATCTGTATAGTTTTGTCCTCTTATGTAACAAACTTGCAGGTGCTATTTTGTACTAACTTGGGCAGCCAGTCTAGTGATATTTCATCTCTAATCATCACTCACTTATAAAAATATAGAGAAGCCTCTTCATCAAATGGTTTATGCAAATTCTAAAGAGTGAAAAGAGAGGCAACAAAACCCCATTTCAACATCGCTTAAGTTATTAGCTATCTATGTAAGATTAAAATAAAATTGTTCTTGAGTGAGTACTAATTTTTAATCGAACAACTCATGCCATAATAGTAGTGTTTCTTTTGTAAGTGCTTAGGTAGAGTTACCTAAGTTAGTTGCTGATTAGAAGTAATTAGTAAGGAGGTCCTTGGTAGATTACCAAGATGATCTTGTAGTAGAGTTGCTACAAGCGAAAGGAGCCTTGAGGTAGGATAAATCTAGACTATAATTAGGAGGTTGATTATAATGGATTTCTTTGGTTTTTGTCAGGGCAAGCCATGGTTTTTCCTTTTTGGGTTTCCACGTAACAATCCCATGTTCTTACTTTCTCATTCTTCCTTTTTTCCTTAACATATCATAGTTGCTTTACTATTCTATTGATTGTGTTTGATTTTGAGAGACCTCATTTTCACTGAGTGGTGCAACCCCTAAGGTTTTACAATGGTACATAGTTGATCTGATAAAGTTGGACATGTTAGATTTTGATGTGATTTTGGGGATAGATTAGTTGCATTGGTGGTATACGTCTCTTGACTATTAGACCCGAAGGGTTAGCTTCTACTTTGCTAATGAGCTAGTGATTGAATCGGGAGGTGGTTCCCTCTTACATAAGGAAATGTTTATACAAATATTAGAGCTTGGAAATTGGTCTCTAAAGGGTGCCTCCATCACTTAGTACATGTTAAGGATTCTATTCTAAAGGTCCTTCTTTGAAGATTATCCCTTAAGTCTGTGAATTTCCTTAGGTGTTTTATGAGGATCTTCCTGGTATTTCTCTTGATACGAAAATTGATTTTGGAATTGATCTTCTTCTGGACACTCATCCTATTTCTATCCCTCTTTATAGAATAGCTCTAGTCGAGTTCAAAGAATTCAAGGAGCAGTTGAAGGATCTTCTTGACAAAGTTTTATTCGTCCTAGTGTATCTCCATGGGGTGGTCTAATTCTTTTCGTGCATAAGAAGGATGGGTACCCTTCGGATGTGTATTGACTATGACAATTAAATATGATGACCATAAAGAATTAGCATTCTCTTTCGAGGATTGATGATTTGTTTGATTAGATTCAGAGTGATAAGTTCTTTCCTAAGATTTAATTTTGGTCTTGTGTACCATAAATTGAAGATTAGGGAGGTAGATATCCCTAAAACTGCTTTTCAAACTCGATAAAATCATTTTGATTTTGTGGTGATGTATTTTGGCTTGACTAATGCACCGACAACATTTATGGATCTTATGAATTGGGTTTTCTATCAGTTCTTGTATTTGTTTGTTATTGTCTTTATCAATGATATTTTTATATATTATAAGAGCGAGGTGATTAAGATGATCACCTCCACCTTGTGTTGAAAACCTTGAAAGAACAGTGGTTGTATGAAAATTTCTATAAGTGTGAGTTCTAGTTGAATATTGTGACTTACCTGGGTCATGTTATTTCTAGTGAAGGGATCATGATAGATTCACATAAGGTTGAAGTGGTTAAGAAGTGGCCTAGAACCATGACACCAATCGATATTCAGAGCTTCTTAGGTTTAGCTAGTTATTATAGAAGGTTTTTGGAGAGTTTCTCTTCTATTGCTACCCCATAAACTATGTTGACTCAGAAGAAGGTGAAGTTCTTATAGTCTGATGCTTGTGATGGTAGTTTCGAGAATCTAAAGGATAAGATGACTTCAGCTTTGGTCTTGACTCTTCCTGAGGGTACTGATGGTTTTATTGTCTATTGTAATGCATTTCGGGTGGGATTAGGTTGTGTGTTGATGCAACATGGCAAGGTGGTTGCTTATGATTCTAGATAGTCGAAAGTTTATAAGAAGAATTATCTGACTCATGATTTGGAATTGTTAGCTATGGTGTTTGCATTAAAGATTTGGCGGCATTATTTGTATGGGGTCCATGTTTATATTTACTTTGATCATAAGATCCTGCAATATGTGTTCACTCAGAAAGAACTGAATCTCAAGAAAACGAGATGGCTTGAGTTGCTCAAATGAGTCTTTACTATTATCTCAATAAAGCTAACGTGGTTGCTGATGCTTTTAGCAGGTTGTCCATGGGAAGCCTATCTCATTTGGACGAAGAAAAGTTGGATTTGGCAAAGTATATTCACCATTTGGATAATCTAGGAGTCCGTCTCTTAGATTTTGAGGACGGTGGGTTGCTTGTTCAAGCATTGGCAAGGTCATCTCTTGCTATTGAGGTAAAGGAGAAGCAGATGTTAGATCCTATTTTGATGGAAAATAAGAAGGATATAGGTAAGAAAAAGGTGATGATTTTCAAGATTGGTGGTGATGGTATCTTGAGATGCCAAGGAAGATTATGTGATATAGGAACAAAGTATCGAATTGAAACTACAACTAAGATACAATTACAAAAGCTAAAGATAGAACGGAAAGGCAATAAGATAGACAAAATTATAGAAATTGAAAGAAAATAATGGGTATATCAAACCCTAAACCCTTAATAAATATACCAAACAAAGAACCTAAATCTTATGTAGACCTCAAGGGAATTAGATTCCCGAGCAACCCACGTTTCTAAATGAAGTTTCAACACAAGCAATTTAACACTTACCACAAGCTAATCCAATCTTGACTCACACTCTCAATATATTTTACATTCACAATTCATCAAAAATTACCTACGAAATTAAAAGAAGTCCTATTTATAGTCTAGAATAAATTATCACATCATATGGGCCCAAAAGTGACCCATTTAGGAAAGACAAAACATAGAAGCCCATAAAGCACATGCTTGAGCATTTATAGAGAACATAGGGCACACATGGGTCACATCCCAAGGGTATAGTTGGTTGTTTTGGCCTTCTTTAGTAGATCTAGAGTGGGTTGGGCGCACCTCCAAAGTGTATGGGGGCACATGTCCTATTTTGAGGGCTTTCTAGCCCCGTCTTCCCTTCCCATTGCTTCTTTAACATCTATCATCCCTCCTTGATCATCATAATCATCAAATTGTAACCCTTTGGATAGCAACAATAAGTTTCCATGTGCCTCTTGACCAGTAAGCATCCTCTCTAAAGATCCGGAGGCCATTTGGATTGTATCATCATCTCCTTCTTGAAGAAGATTCTTCCTCAAATCAACAACCTTTAAATAGAAGAAGAGAACACACAACCAATATTTCCTCATGGAACAAGGTTTAGCATAAGGGTTAAACTCAAAACATCCATGCAAGGGGACTCCAATTTCACATATAACCAAAATCCTCCAAGACAATAGAAGAGAAGTCAATATTTAAAGTGCAAAGGAGTAATATATTATAACCATCAACAAATTCTCCTAAGTTAGTTCCATTAACAATGTTACCAAAAAAATCATCACATGTTGGAACAACTAAGGGTAGAATCAATGAGTCATTAGGGTGTAGATTACCTTTCCTTTCACAAGAAACCATGATTACACACAATGCATACTTAGCACCAACATGGCTATGTTCACAAACGAAGAAAATAGAATGACGAGAGCTATTATTACTTAAGGTTCTTCTGAAAACAAAATCACATGAAGAAAAGAACAAACTACTTAAGTACCTCACACCCCTATCACTCAAACAACCTTCCAAGAAAGAGCCAACTTTTCTATCCATACAAGTGTGACAAGAAAAAAGGAAAAAGAGTTATTTATCAAGTGGAAACCATAGAATCTTCTTAGAACAAAAAATAGATTTGCCATCTGTGTTGGGGAGACCACACATTTTATGCACATTCATGTCATTGCAAAAGATATCAATACTATCTAGGTAGGATTTTAAGTCAAATATCTTTAGAAGGTTATCTAACTTAGGATATGTCATCATGAATCAAATTAATGCTAGGAATAAGAGGGGCTAGGTACATACCTTTGGAGCAAATCCTTGAACTTTCTCTCTTGACCTCTAAGCTTGCACTATGTGGACTTGTCCTCTTATGCATCAACTTAGAAGTTGGCACAATGCTAGTTCCAAATATAGTGAATAACAAGGGCTTGAGTTTGTCACTACGCTCTCCTTCTTGATCCCAAATATCCTTATCTTCAAAATTCATCTCCCTCCTTATGATGAGGTTAAGGTTCATGAACTATCCTTCTTCGGGTAAAACATCTTCATGGGGAACTTTCATCATCAATCCATAAGGTACACTAAGACCCCTTCAACTTCTGCTAATTCCCCTTTATTTCCTAGGTCAATATGCTCTTGAGGGTTTTCTTCCCCACCATTATTTTGGGTCACCATATCCCCAACAAAGTAAGGGCTACCCTCCACCAATACTATGTTCCTTCGGTTGGGACATTAACTAGCCTTATGAACCTTACCTTGACACTTAAAATAAATAATACCTTTAGAATTAGGATTAGAAAATGGATTACCTTTATTCCTATGTGGATAGCTTTGGAATTCCTTCTCAATGAGCTTTTTCTTTAAGTACTTGTTGAAATCCTTGTTCTTGTTCCATCCGGAGGATGCAGAAGATTTGTAACTTTTATTGAAGGACTTCTTGGCATTGTTGTTCCTTTCAACCTCAATGACCACTTAAATAAGATCTTCTATTCCATCAAACATGTGGACAACTAGTTGAGAAGAAACTTAATAATCTAATCCACCTTTGAATCAAGCCATACAATGATTAGGGGGTTTGGCAATCTTAAGATAAAGGATAAAGTTTTGAAACTCCTCTTAATAGTCTTCCATACTTCTACCTCTCTATCTCAAATTGTAGAGCTTTGTTAATTGCTCTTGCTTGAACCTTTCCATCACACATGTCTCTCTCATGAGTGACTTTAATTCATCTCAATATAGAAGGTTAGGATTACCATTTCTTTCTCTTTTCACCCTTTTAGTCTCCCACCATATAAAAGCATACCCATCATGTTGAGCAATTGCATGGGTGACTTTCTTGTGTCCGATTATTCATTGAGTTTGAAGATCCTATTGCATTGTATTTCGCAATCAAGGTAGATTGATGGATCACTAGTTTCTTTGAATCTAGGAAGAGAGATCTTGATTGAGTTAAGTTCCATGTCTCTACCCTTATTACCTCCTTGATCCCATTGATGATATTCTTGAACTTGGGTACAATTTCCCATGTTTCATCTTCCATGTGGAACTGGACTAAATCTTCCTCCTCTTCCTCTATGTCCTTTCCCTCAAGATCCTCTTCTAGTTCATACAAATTCAGCAAAAGAGAGCCACTTCCTCTAACTCTTCACCTCTTTCATAAGGTTCCTCACCTCCCTCATCCTCAATTGGAGGTTGATTGTGGTTAGCTGGTATTTGAGTTGGTTGGTTTTGGTTAAGTAGGGCTTTAGGTAGTTCTTGGGGTATTTAGAAGTGGGGTTCTTGGTATTATGGAGCTTCTTGGTGTACTTGACTGAATTAGGGTTGTAGTGGACGAACGGGATTTTAGTTATTTGGGTAAGTATTGGCTTGGATGATGGGCTCATGTATTTGCCTTGGTGGATTGAATATTTGGTGAAGTATTTACGGGGTTATAGTAGGGGAGGTTTTGAGAGCATGTCCACTAGAGGAGGCATAGTAGTCTTGAGGAGTTGAGTGGGTGGAGTCTAGAAGAACTTCCAAAGTGTCCATCCTTCATGAGAGAGAACTCTCCATGTTACCCATCTGACCATCCATATTAGTCGCACTCCCTTCAAGAGATCTTAATCGGCTATCCATTTCATTAAGATTTTCCATGATGGAACTAACCCATATAGGTATCTAACCTTCCTTGGCCATCGTACATAACAAAAGAAATGCTAAAACAAAAAAGCAAATTATGGTTAGGAAATTAATCTCACAAGCTCTGAAAGTACACACCTTTAGTTGTTCACTCAATTGGCATAGCAAGATTGATAGATCGTTTTTACTCTAATGAGAATGCTTAGTACCAATTATAGCTTGAAGTCGGAATAAATTCTTGTTTGAAATGACTCAAATAAATCAAAGAACGTACAAACTTGATCCGAATAAATAAAAATGAATTTAAAATAGAAAAGCTCGAATAAAATAGGACGATGAAGGAAGTAGGACTCAAGAACTAATTGATCAACTTAGTAGATGAATTACTAGTTGATGATAATTTTTAATAATCAAAAGAAGAGATTATGAATCAAGAAATTGAAACTAAGAATATAACCTTGAGCAATCGAGTTTTTAAAGTGTTGAGATGTGTTTTTGAACTTGAATTATGTTGGAGAAGTGTTGAAATGTGTTTGGGGTGCATTTGGGGCTGACTTGAGTTCAATTTGAGTGATCTGCATTTGAGGGCTGTGTTAGGACCTGTTGCAGCATGTAGGGTGCAGGTGCGACATATCTTGGATGTAGGAGAGGATTACCTTACCGCTTTGAAGTGCAGCCATAGGTCAAGGGTAGACTAGGCGCACCTTGGAAGTAGATGCAAAGCAGGTCACCCACCCCTTTCTCTTGAATGGACAATCTTTCCCTTTAAATGGTCCTATTTGTACTCTCTTTCAGAATATCCTTAGGATACTCTTTGATTATTTAGGAAAAAAGCTTTTTACACACTTTTATTCCTTTTTTTTGGATCAAATACCCTCTTTTGATGATTTGCAACTTGAAGATTTGAGTGTCTTAAAGAACACCAAGAATACCAAGAACACTAACTTCTTTTCTGAAGCTCGGAATGAGTTGAAATTTTAAATGAAAGTGCTTTTCAACATTATAAACTCGTTCCCAACATCATTTTCCCAAATTCTCAACCAATTTTCTTAGATTTTTTCTGCTCTTCACTTTCTTCAAGTTCAAGCTTCAACAATGGTATGTCACTCGATTTGACTCCGATTTGGCTCAAATTTGAAACCTAGACTCCTATAGTGTTAGAGAAAATAAATATAACACTATAAACACAAGAAAAAAAATAATCAAAAGCTCAAAATATGACCTAGGGCTAAAAATGTGACTAATGACTTTTTTTTGGAATTTCAATTTTGACACTTCTTTTTTGTGGATTTTAATGATAACAAATCCGAGATTGACTTCATAGGAACAAAATCTATCTTGGATATGATACCAAATAATATACAAACAAAGTAAAAAATTGAAACTACAACTAAGATACGAATACAAAGGTTAAAGATATAATGGAAAGGTAATAAGATAGACGCAATGAAAGGAATTAAAAGAAAATAAAGGGTATATCAAACCCTAAACCCTCAATCAATACATCAAACAAAGAATCTAAATCTTACATATACCTAAAGGGAATTGGATTCTCGAGCAACCCACGTTTCTAAATGAAGTTTCAACACAAGCAATTCTACATTTGCCACAAGCTAATCCAAGCTTTCCTCACACTTTCAATAGAATTTAAAATCATAATTCATTGATTACTACCTACTAAATGAAAATAAGCCTTATTTATAGTCTAGGCTAAGTTATTACATCATATGGGCCCAAAAGTGACTTATTTAGAAAATACAAAATATAGAAGCCCATAAAGCACATGCTTGAGCATTTGTAGTGCACATAGGGTGCACATTGGTCTTATCCCAAGGCTATAGTGGGCTGTTTTGACCCGCTCTAGTGGATCTAGTATGGGTTGGGTGCACTTTCTAAGAAGATAGGGTGCATTTCCTCTTCTGAGAGCCTTCTATCCCCATCTTACCTTCTCATGGATTGTATAACATCCGTTATCTCTCCTCGATCATAATAATCATCAAATTGGCACCCTTTTCATAGAAACAAGGAGTATCCAAGTGCCTCTTGACCCGTAAGCATCCTCTTTAATGATTTAGATCATTATATGTTCCTGATGTTGGTAGGTTGCGATGAAGAATTTTGGCCAAAGCTCACGAGTCATGTTATACTATTCATCCTGGTTTGACAAAGATGTATAATGATCTTTAGGAGATCTATTGGTTTAATAATATAAAGTGGGATTTGGCCAATTTAGTGGCTAAGTGCATAGTTTGTAAGAAAGTAAAGGTAGAGCACTTGAGGACCGATGGGTTGACTCAAGAAATTGAATTGCCGGTATAGAAGTGGAAGATAATTAATATGGATTTTGTTATGGGTCATCCGCATCGTCATCAGTAATTTGATTCAGTTTGGGTCATTATGGATAGGAAGAATAAGTCTAATCATTTTATGCTCATGAGGGAAAATTAATCCTCTAAGGATTGTGTCAAGTTGTTCATTGAGGAGGAGATCATGAAGTTGCATGGTACTCCAGTTTACTTCTTTTTTAATTGGGGTACCTAGTTCTTATCTCACTTTTAGATGTTATTCTGGCGAGGTTTGGGGACTAAGGTTGCCC
This sequence comes from Capsicum pubescens, assembly GCA_030864215.1. NCBI lineage: Eukaryota > Viridiplantae > Streptophyta > Magnoliopsida > Solanales > Solanaceae > Capsicum > Capsicum pubescens. The sequence continues at coordinate 149,734,192 of CM061547.1, forward strand.
TTAGAGCCGTTTTCCACCTGCAGACTAATTAGCAAGCAAAAAGGATAATTTAAGTCTTCGAAGATATTCTTCAGGGTTTTATATTTAATTTTGGTGGTATTTGGGTTGACCACTTGCCTCTCATAGAATTTTCTTACAATAACTGTTATCACTCTGGCATTGGTATGGCTCTATTTGAGGACTTATATTGTAGGAGTTTTAGGTATCCTATTGGGTGGTTTGAGGTTGGAGAGAATAAGTTATTTGGTCATAATTTGGTTCACTAAGCCATGGAGAAGGTGAAGGTGATTCAGGATAGACTTAATGCCGCACAAAGTTGCCAAATATCCTATAAGAATGTTAGGTAAAGGGAGTTGGAGTTCATTGTTTGTGCTTGGGTGCTCTTAAAGGTGTCTCTCATGAAGGGAGTGATCCAATTTTTCAAGAAGAGAAAGCTCAGTCCCTATTATGTCGGTTCATACTTTGTTTTAAAGAGGGTTGATAATTTTGCATAAGAATTGGAGTTTCCATCAAGTTTGAGCTTAACTTATCCAGTGTTTCAAGTTTCGATGTTAAGAATGTGCATGGGTTTTTCTTCAACGGTTGTTCCTTTGGAGGAGGTGGATATTTCAGATTCTTTGTTTTATGAGGAAGTCCAAGTTGAGATTTTTAATCGGCAAGTTCGTCGATTGCATACAAAGGACATGGCTTCGGTAATGGTTCTTTGGAGGAATAAAATGGTTGAGGAAGCTACATGTAAAGCCGAGGAGGTCATGAATTCCAAGTATCTTTCTTATTCCCTATTTTGGATAATCATGCTTGAGGTATGCGTATCCCTTAACATCTTTGTTTTCAGTCTTTGTTAAAGGTAAGTGTGGTTGTGTTTGAAGTCAAATCATGCTAATAAAGGCCTTGTCCTATCATTCAAGGATGAATAATCCTAGGGCAGGGAGTATGTAACGCCATGAGTTTTTGGTCCTTAAAATTTTTATAAAATTTTATCCTCACTGTCTTAACTATAACTCACCTAATGAGTCTTGACGGGTCCTAGAGACCCAATCATAACCAAATTAGAAAAAAGTGGCAATGTTCTGCTCTGAGTATAAGTGGCTTACTAAGAGTCTTAAGGACTTGTTACGAGTTATTGGGTGTAAATTGTAGGATGTTGGGTTCCGTGTTTACTGCAACTGGACCCTTCGAGTCATAGGGTCCCATTACGAATGGTACCAGGAGTCGTAGGGTCAACAATGTGTCGGTGCTTGGATACACTAATGGTGACGAATTGTAATGAGTCTAAACATTCATTTAGTGACACATAGTCACTGCCGACTAAATTTTAGTTTTTAATTTAAGGGCACTTTGGACAATTCCTCCTTGCAAATTAAAACCCCAAATCTACAAACCATTTAAGGGGGTTATATTTCATCCTTAATGTAATCAAACACTTCCATTTCTCTCTCCAATTCTCTCAAGAAGTCATACTTATGGTTTCCAAGAAGTTGGTTATCCGAGATCTTATGGGTTGAATTCCTTCCATAAAACTTAGTATTTCAAGCATGTTCCTCTTCCTTAATTATTAATTCGCTAAAAGCATAAGTTTTAAAGTGTTGTTCATGAAATATAGATGTTGATTTTAAAAACATGGGTTGAGGATTTTTGTATAACTTTTGTTTATGTGATGTTTCATATGTGTCCCCACATGGGTCATGTTTAATTAGTGGTTTTATAGTCAATTGATGCATGTGAATGGTGAACGAATTAGGGATTGAGATTTCCCAAACTTGTGACTTTTGAAGTGGTTATGACCCCAACCTCATCTTGTGAGATTGGTTTTTAATTATGAGTAATGTGGGAATATAATTATCCTTGAACTATTGCATTATGATTTTAAATTAAAACTTATGGGGTTGTGTAATTCTCTAAGCTAGAAAAAAATTAAGCCAAAAGGGTTGTGAATTTCCCCAAGTGAATATAATTAGTGTGGCATGTTGATGTTAACTTGTAAGTGTAGTTGGTATGACGATACAAACATTGTCTGCCTTAATGTGAAATATTGTTTAATGAATGGGGATGTCTGATAAGTATTTTAGTTGGGCTTTAGTGAGGGTTGTGTAGCTGAGTCATGAAAGTTATGGTCTCGAGGGACCCACACTAGAAACTGTGATTATCGATACGAGGGTCTATATGACCGCAAGGATCGAGTACCCCTAAATATTATTATCATACGATTGGAGGTTAAATTTCCTCATATCTTATTACATCATTTGGTATTTATGTCAACTTTATATGCAGTGAGGTTGGAGTCCCCCATAGTACATATTTATATACCCTCTGGTTCATGTGGCCACACGAAGTGGGACCCTACCATCTGGGAAGAGCTGGGCCCATATAGCTCGTGGGTTCCTTTGTATGTTATGATGGTTGAGCAACACAACCCAGGCTAATATTTTAAATTGCATGTTAAGCCTTTTTCCCTATCCTGTCATGATATATATGTGTGTATATATAGTGGTTATGTGCATTGGATTTGAATTTTTTAGAACATATGATCATGGCATTATATTATTCTTATCCCTGAGTTACTTTCTAGCATTCACCCCACTAACCATCTTTGGACATTGTATCTCTATGCGATGGAGGAACTGACCATACTTCTACTCCTTCTTCTTAGTGATTAGGATCTGATATCGATTCATGAGTTGACATTAAAGTGGTGAGCATCCATACTTTGAAAATCTACATTTTATATTTTTTCTATATTTTTATGTTTTGGTCTCTTATGACTTGGACTATTTAGACTTGTTTTTTTTCTATAGTTGTGGTCATGTTCCTAAGATTTATTAATATTCAGTTTTGGTAGAGGCTTTGTTTTGATTACTGTGGACTTAGTTATGTTGGTCCAATATTTTGGCTGGATATTAGTTATCGATCGTAGGCTTATCATTTATTCTTTAGATAGTTCTTGTTATATGTTTGGATTTTACCCGATAGGGGTAATATTATGTTTATTGGTTAGGTGCAAGGGGTTGATCTCAGGTCCCCGGTGGACTTGAGATACTTGTCATGGCCAGGCCCTAGTTTGGGTCGTGACAAAGATAGTATCAGAGCCTAGGTTTGGTGTCATAGGGTGTCCAACAAAGTTGTGTAAGGCTGAGTCTCATTTATGGGTGTGTATCATGCCATACTTATAATGGAGACTCTATTAGGAATTTCTTTATATTTCACTTTATTTTTTTTCTATTTCAAGCTATAGAGTATAATGTCTTGAATCTCCCCTAATTTTCATATGCTCGATGTTCAGATCATGCCTTCCAGGAGATTTAATATTCCTAGAAACTCTTCTGTCCCGTCTGAGGACAATGGGGACGGAGTTCTCCCTACTCTAAGAGTTCAGACTTGATCGAGGGTTGTTGCTTCTAATAGCCCATAGGGAGTTCCGCTGATTCTGCCTATCCCTCCCCTGGCACCCCAGGCTGGTGTGTCTAATGTTGAGTTTCTCCAGTTAATTCATTTTCTTGCCAAGTTGGTAGCCTCCCAGACTGAGCATGTTGCTTTTTTTCCTCCATCGTTTGAGTCTATTAGAGTTGCCCAATTTATGACATTGAGTCCTCCTACTTTCACCGGTTCTAAATTTAAGAAAGATCCTCAAAGTTTTATAGATGAAATAGTAAAGATCTTCCGTGTGATGCATGATATTAACGTGGAGGGTATAGAGTTCATTTCCTATCAGTTGAAAGATGTAGCATACTAGTGGTATGAAGAGTGGGAGAAGCTTAGGGGTGATGATGCTGAGTCAGCCTTATGGGATAACTTCTCTAGTGCTCTTCTTGATCTTTTCTTTCCTTAGAAGTTAAGGAAAGCGATGGCTGAGGAGTTCATGAATTTGAAGCAACACAGGATGTTAGTGAAGGAGTATGCCTTGAAGTTTCATTAGTTGTTGCGTTATGCTCCAGAATTGGTGTCTAGCATGAGGGCTAGAATGAGGAATTTGCCTCTGTGTTGTCCTGTGAGTTAATTTTAGAGAGAAGAGTTTCCTTTTTAAACAAGGATATATATATCTCTAGACTTGTGGTGTATATGCAACAAGTGAAAGAGAAGCAAATGGAGATGAGTGAAAGGTAGAATAAGAAGTTTAGCTACTCAAATCTGGGTGAAGATTAGATGTAGAGTGATAGAGATGGTGGAAAAAGGTCCAGGAAGAAGTGGGGCAATTTTGGTTCCTAATCTACCGCTTGTGCACCTTATTTGAAGTTATTGGGTGATCATAATTCTTAGCATAATAGTGGGTTTAGAGAACTAGGAGACCAACTGTAGGCTAGTGGGGATCAATCAACTCTGTCATATCCTTCTTGTAGATTCAGAGGTAAGGTGCACCATAGTGTTTGTGAAGGGGGGAGGAAGAAGTGTTTTAAATATGATAAGATTGGTCATATGCAGATGGATTGTCCTTCTAAGGTTTCTTCTAGGGAAAATAAGATTCAAGTTGCTACTTCATCAGCTCCCGCACCAAAAGATGCTACTTCTCATTCTGGCTTCGACACTGGTCAAAACTATCTGTACACTCTTTCCACTTGCCACGATTGGTATCCCCAGATATTGTTACTAGTATGCTTAAACTCTTCTCTCATGATGTATATTGTCTACTTGATCTCGAGTCTACTCTCTTATGTAACCCCTTATGTGGCTATCCATTTTGGCTTTGATCCCGAATGTATTTTGGACCCCTTCTCCGTGTCTACCCCGGTGGGTGACTCTAGTATGGATAGAAGAGTCTATAGGGGTTGTGTGGTGTCGGTCTATGGTAGAGAGACCTTGATATATCTCATAGAGTTGGACATAATAGACTTTGATTTGATTTTAGGGATGGATTGATGAAAATGCCTTAAATCAGAAGAATCCTAGGTGATCCAACGCCATCAATCAATATACCTACCTTATTTCATCAATGGTTAAAAGAATAAGGAGGATGATAGCAATTTCAAGAATTTCTCTCAAAATTTAGCAACTTGTCAGTGAACATTTCTCTAGTTTAAGCCTTACTTAAGATGTAGGGCATGCCAAGTTCATGAAAGTCTTGGTAACAAAGGAAAGAACCATGGACATTAAAATTGTAGAGATCTCACTTAGTTTTAGATCTATCATGTAAAGCAATATGATGGTCAAGAAAGAAGACCCTAGTACATTCACAATCACTTGCACCATTGGGTTGTATCAATTTGGTAAAGCTTTATGTGACTTAGGGGAAACTATATAACTAATGCCACTAGCTATATTTAAGAAGTTGAGATTGCAAGCTCCAATGTCCACAAATATGAGCCTCTTAATGATGGATTGGTCTATAAAAGACTTGTAGGAATTTTATATGATGTTGTAGTTTGAGTAAACACATTTATATTTCCTACCAATTTTATTATCCTCGATTGTGAAAGAAGACGAGGTTCTGATAATTCTTAGTAGGTCATTCCTTAATATCAGGATGTCTCTATATATGGAATATGGTTAAATTAATCTTAGAATTAATGATGAAGAGGTGAGATTTAATATATGCAAGTACGTAAAGAAACCCAAAAATTTGAAAGTGATTTTGATGATATATATGATTGTTGATGAGGGTTCCAATATAATGGATATGGATTTTATTCGTGAGACACTAGCGAGAGTATTGTGGAATTATGGGAGTGAATATATTGAAGAGTATGATGAGGTCATAACTTCCTTGACAATTTTTTGTTAATACAGCAAAACCCATTCAAACTTGACTTTGATTTTAAGAATTGTGAGAGTCTTCATGCCAAGCCATCAATAGAGGATCCACCATAACTTAAGCTTAAGCCATTACTACTAAACCTTTACTATGTAATTTTTGGGTAAGGTAATATCTTACCTATTATTATAACAAATTTATTTTCATGTAAGGTAGAAACATTAAAGTCTATTGTGAGAAAATTTATTCAGGCCATTGGTTGGACTATTGTGGATGTTATAGAGATCTGACTTGTTATTTGCACTTGTAATATAAATTTGGATCACAAATATGTACCAAGTGTTTAGCATCAATGCATGTTGAATTCTACAATGCAAGAAATAGTTAAAAATAGATCATTAAGTGGATAGATGAGGCTATTGTGTATCCAATCATAGATAGAACTTGAGTGAGCTCAGTGCAATAAATGCCCAAGAAAGGGGAAATCACGGTGGTTCGCAATGAAAATAATGTTCTAGTGCCCATTATACCAATTATAGGTTGGAAACTATGTATGTACTACTAGGAACTCATCTCATGAATAGAAGAATATCATTTTCCTATGCCGTTCATGGACCAAATACTAGATCGCTTGGCAGGGTGGGGTTGTATTTTTTTTTCTATATGAGTATTTCAAGAATAATCACATCTCTATAGCTGTGATTAAGAGATTACAACATTCATACGTTTGAATGAAATGTTTTCTTTTAAGTGCATGCCCTTTGGGTTATGAAATGTTCCCTCTAACTTTGAAAAGGTTCATTCTATAAATATTTTTTAGACATGGTTGAAGACACAATAATAGTTTTCATGGATGACTTGTCGATGACGGGTGACACATTTAAGGATTTTCTTGGTCACTTGGCTAAAGTTCATCAACTGTGTATGGAAGCAAACCTATTATAAATTTGGAGAAATACCATTTCATTGTAAAAATAGGGATTGTAATAGGGCATAAAGATATAAATCATAGGAATACATGTTGACCAAGACATGATCGAAGGAAATACAAAGTTGCCTCCTTCGATCTCTGTTAAGAGTGCCCTAAGTTTCTTAGGACATCTTAGCTTTTATTCATGGTTCACCAAATATTTCTCTGTGTTCGACTATCTGATGTTCAAGCATCTTTGAAAGAAAGAAAAATTCAATTTGGATGAAGATTATGTGAGAGCATTCAATTGCATCAAAACAAGCTTGTGTTAGCTCCTATCATAGTGGCCCCAAATTGGTTACTTCTTTTTTAATTAATGTGTGATGCAAGTGGATTGTCTTTTGGATCTGTTTTAGTCCAAAGGAAGGACAAGATTTTTTATCCTAAATAGTAAGCTAAAAAGTCTATAAATAATTCACAAAGAAATTATTTGATTACACAGTAAGAGTTGTTTGTTGTACTCTATGATTTTAAAAATTTCCATGCTTATTTGTTGGGAATTATGGTTATTGTTCATACTGACCATGCTACTTTTCCATAATTGATGGAAAAAAGAGTTTAATCCAACATTGATTTGTTGGATCATATTATTTTAATAGTTTGATTTTGATGTTAAGGATATGAAATGGTGCGAGAACCATGTATCAGATAATCTATCCCACCTAAAGTTCACTAAGGAGAAGTTGGGTGAGATTGATATTGATGAAACCTTTCCTGACGAGCTTGTCATGGAATTTCAGGGAGTTTAGAACCATGGTATTCTGGTTATGCAAATTATGTGGTATGCGGTGATACAAGCCTAAAGTGCATAAGGATTGCAAGGACTTCTCAAAGGACCAAGCTCGGAATTGGCAAGACATTTGAGACCCTTTTGGAATCCTTCTCAAGCCGTGACCAAAAATGAAAGGGGAGAAGGAAAGCTTACACTAAAGAGGCTCCTAATTTCTAAGGTTATGGAGGTCTTTACACTACAAAAGTCCACACTCAAGAGGCACCTTTCCTAATCCCTCATTAATGGAATTTTTGTCATTTACTATGTAATAGTATAAATAGACAAATTAGCTTCCCTTTTCATTAGACTTTGATTAATTGAAATTGAGTATTACTCTTAGTGTAGTTTATTTCTTTAGTTTAGGGATTTGAAAAGATATCTTAGTGTAGGTCTTGAAAAAGACATCAAAACTTGAGAGATTAATACATTTGATGGATTTCACTTGTGTTGATCAATTGGAAAGAAAGGTGTGATTGAGAACTGTGAGTTCCTTTGGTCCACCTAAGAGTGAGGTTTGAACTACCATTGGTGAGGTGTGTTTGAAGGTTTGATATACTTTCTTATGCTAATCATTAGTGATAGTAAGGGTCTCATTATCTATCCTTTTATTTCTATGCAAATCTTCTTCATCTCCTTTCTTCTTTGTGTTTTCCTTTGATTGTAGTTGCTTTTTTTTGTTCCTTGTGTGTCCATTTTTGGTTTTAGCCTTCCTTTAGGTTATTATTTGGTATCAGAGCCTTGGTTAAGGTTGTTCCTACATCCCTAAATCTTGGTTTTAGTGTCCTTATTAAGAAAATTTCACAAAAAAGAGTCAAAAATCCGAAACTCTAAAAAAAAATGGTGTCTAGTTGTGTAGTGTTGTAGATCTAAACCTAAAAGCTTATATTTACACGATTTTACCTTGTTTTGAAAGTTTCTTGTGGTAGATTATTATTCTCTAACACCTAGGGAGTCTAGATTTACACTTGGAACAAAATTTTGTTGATTTTGAGCTAAGCCTTCCATGGATATGGAACTTTGAAGCTTTAGATCCGTGCGGTCTTAACATTTTGGACGTTGGTTGTTGTTGATTTTTAGGTATTTGAGTTCACTTTGGCCTAAGGAACCTAGATCTACAAGAAAATACAGATTTGGAGTTCATTTGGTTGGGGGTCAAACTTTGGTCAACTCTTAAATATTCATCTTATTCTTCCATCTTCATCAAGTCTTGCTAAGGAAGAATATTCAAAGAGTGTGTTTGATCCAAAAAGGAGAAGAAAGAGAGTGTACTTGGTGTTTGTGAAGGAATATTCCTTGCTATATTCATATTCATCCAAAAGAAAGAAGAGACAAAGGAATAATCAAAGTACAATTCCAAGTACAAAGGGGACGACCATTGTTTTTGAATTTCAATTAGAGGCTAAAAAGGGCTCCAAAACTAGTTATTTTCCCCTCAAATTATCATTCTTCTTATCTAAAAGGGGTTCTAGGCCGAGACTTGGGATTTTGGGATTGCAAATTTTGAAAACTCAACGTCCAATCAATGAATGCCACATCATCACCAACCAAACGACCAAATTGAGTTCTTAGGTAGATTTCCTAGTTTCTAATTTTTTTTTATTCTAGTTTCTTATAAGTTAATTCTATCCCTAATTAGTAAGATAGTAAGTACCTACTAGTTTGGTAATTAGATTAGAGTCCATTTGTTTCGTGTCTTCGGTTTTTTTTTTCGTTTTTAATTCGTAGTAGTTTATGGGTTCAAGTCCGTGCATCATTTTATTTGAGTCATACCAAAAAAAAATCTATTCCGGACCAAGGAATATTTACCACTCAAGTAACTTGCCAAGTATTGCCAATTATCCAACACTTGTGAAGCCAAGTGTGAGGTGAGGTTGAGTGAGAGTGTGGTGAGGCTTCTGAACTAATTTGTTTGTTCATTTTGTAGGTGTTATCTTGCTGTTTTTTGGGTTTTGTTAGGGAGATGGAATCAAAGGTTACCATATCTAAACCCTTGGGTAATGATGTTTTAGGAGCCCTGATGGCTCGGATTGATGTATTTGGCCGAGATATGAAGAGTGATAATGATGCTTTAAGGAGTGATGTAGATTCTTTTAGGAGAGATATGAATGGTTATGTGGGATCAATGAGGGGTGACATGACTAGAATAAAAGAGGGGGTTGATAGATTATGTCCACCAAACACTCCTCAATTGAACCAAGTCCAACAAAAGGGACTTGGTACTCAAATGCTACCCCAAAATCCAAACTACCAAATCCCAAACACAATTAGCCAAAGACCTTATCCTTCTCTCCAAATGCCACAAAACTGAAATCTTCTCATCCAAATAGAAGAAGAGGAGAAGTTAGAAACCAAAGAGGGTGAGTCTAAGACTCAATATGGAGATAAAATGGATGGTGAGATACACGGAGGATATGAAGAAAGAAGGGAAAAGGAAAGGGAAGCCACGAGTAGTGAAATTGGAAGGGAAAAATAATACTTGATTGTGGATCTTGTCCACAAACGATCCTTGATATTCACTAAACCAAATACTAGAATTTTTCCCAGTATTTTCTCTTCTCATGTGAAGGTTCAAGACCCTAGAAGCCCCAAGGAGAAGCCCAAAGAAGTTCCCTTCAAGCCTTTGGCCGAAAGTCCTAATTTTGGGATAAGTGATGAAGAAGTGAGTCCAAAGGGAAACATTGACATATTCTCTTTTAATGCGGAGCATAAAGGCTTCCATGATGTAATACCAAGTGAAGAACACACTTCCCATGATCTACAAGGTAACAAAACTATCTTCTACAACCCTAGAAACTTGAATTATTGCGATGTGGCTAGTAGTGGCCAAAGTGGGGTAGTTTTGGATTGCTTAGTAAGGAAGTGTATGAATCTTCCTTTTGTGATACACTTAGTGTTTTTAGGTTGAATAAGGACCAAATTCTTGTTGTGAGTAAGCAAGCACTAGTTGATCCTTTAGATGACAAAATCAATTCTTTTCGTAAGAATGACTTGTGTCCATCTAGTGCTAGCACTTATAACTTGAATAAAGTTCCATTACCAAATTATAAGAGTATTCACACACTAGTTGACCCTTGTGAAAACCAAGGTAAGTCTACGTTGGTATGTGAGTTGCCAACAACTAGTGAGGATGTGAATGGTGATCAACCTACTCACGAATGTAGTCCACTACTTGAGCATATGTGTGGTGTGTTTGATAAGTCTCAAGTTAGTGATAAATTTGATCATGGGATAAGAGATGATTCTTGTAGCATGTTGTATGATGAAAACCATATTGATAGATTTGCTCAAAGAAACCAAGAAAAGGCACAATCGGGTGAAGGTGACCTTGAATTACTTGAATATTTAAGAAACCAGAATTGTAATTGTTCTTATGAACATGTTTTTGTGTGTGATCACTCTGCTTCTCATGGTGATTTAGATCTACATGGGGATTACTCTCTTAAAATATAAAGTGGTGCATGCTTAGAAATTCTATCTATTTCTTCTTTGTGTATTTCCTATGTTGAGCATCCTAGTGGTAATGAACTTGGAACTAGTGAGTACTTGCATAAGGGCACCAGAGTGAAAGTTGATTTATGTGACACCTTTCTCTACTCTCTATTTGCCTTTGATAAGGAGTATGCTATTGTAGAGAGTATGTCTTTTAGATTGGGCGAAGCCTATGGGAAAAAAGAGTGTTGCCTAGATCAATGTCTAAGGACACTCTTTCCATTTGACCCCGATGCCAAATGTGGATATGATGATGCTGGCACACCCAAATTGTTGCTTGGTATACATGACAAGCAAAGTATTATCCTTGAAAACCCGAGGGAAAATGTGTCATTTTTGTCTTGGGATAATGCTTCTAAATGTGCATCCTTGCTTGACACACTTGTTCTTGAATTGAATGAATCCCAACTTGTGGATGCCAAGTTTATGTTTCACTTGAAAGAAGGAATCCATATGTGTTTAAATGACTTGATTCCAACCTTATATGCTAAAACTATTAAATCAATTGGCATTCTTATAGATGTTAGCACCTTGGACGATGCCTTTGAACTTGATGCCTTCCTATGCTACCTCTTTGCTTATGATGATATCCATGCTAGTCTTGGATTTGTTTTATGTAGGGTAGGACAGTTGTTTGTTGGTCTACTTGGAATTACAATGCTATATGGATTTTGTGAACCTTTGTAGTTGCCTTACCTCTTGATGCTTACCTTAGCCGTGTCCTTTGTGATTCTTGTAGTAGGTGTTTCATGATCATAATGAAGGATAGTTGGTTGTATTTCAAATATGTACATCCTTGGAGTGTTTCTTTGAACTTGTGTGTTTAAAACCATGACATTAAACTTTTTCATCTTGTGTATGGCATAGTTGTGTGTAATGTCTTGGATGATTTTGAATTGGATCCCCTAGTAAAAGGGATGATTAGTCTCGATTTATGCCCTTGGTTACTCCGACCCTTTGATCCTGGTACATTCTTGAAGTATGGAGGGATAGCCTCAGATTATGTCCATCCATTTTTTATGTTGATCCTATTTATTTTCTTTGTTCCATTTATGCTAAGTCTTTCCTGTCACACACAAAGGACCCATGGATGTATGTCAAGTGTGATCAATATTGGCTTGTCTATATAACTTATGGTACTAATGCTAACCCTCCTCCCTTGAGGGTTGTGTGCTTGTTTTTTCCTCTCTTTGGTTTTGTATGGTGTGAATTAGGACAAATTCCTTTCAAGATGGAGAGGATGATACAAGCCTAAAGTGCATAAGGATTGCAAGGACTTCTCAAAGCACCAAGCTCAGAATTGGCAAGACATTTAAGACGCTTTTGGACTTCTCAAGCCGTGACCAAAATGAAAGGGAGAAGGAAAGCTTACACTCAAGAGGCACCTAATTACTAAGGGAATGGAGGTATTTACACTACAAAAGGCCATACTCAAGAGGCGCCTTTCCTAAGCCCTCATTAAGGGCATTTTTGTCATTTACTATGTAATAGTATAAATAGACAAATTAGCTTCTCTTTTCATTAGAATTTGATGAATTGAAATTGAGTATTATTCTTAGTGTAGTTTCTTTTCTTAGTGGAGGTCTTTTAAAATCCATCTTAGTGTAGGTCTTGGAAAAGACATCAAAACTTGAGAGATTAATACATTTGATGGATTTCACCTGTGTTGATCAATTGGCAAGAAAGGTGTGATTGAGGAGTGTGATTTCCTTTGGTCCACCTAAGAGTGAGGTTTGAAATAACATTGGTAAGGTGTGTTTGAAGGTTTGATACACTTTCTTATTCTAATCATTAGTGATATTTAGGGTCTCATTAACTATCCTTTTATTTCTATGCAAATCTTCTTCATTTCCTTTCTTCTTTGTGTGTTTTCCTTTTATTGTAGTTGCTGTTTTTTGTTCCTTGTGTGTCCATTTTCGGTTTTAGCCTTCCTTTAGGTTATCATGCAGTTTACTCTCGATTGGCATAAATGATTATCAAAGGAAATGATTACTCCACAATGTGAAAAAGTATTATTTGGATGGACTCTATTTATTTATGGAGTGAGCAAATGTCGTTATTCGTAGATGTGTGATAGATATAGGAATATATTCCATTTTTTAGGATTTCTATTCTTACGACCTTGGTGGTCACCACAACGATGTAAGAATGGCTTCCCTTTGAAACAGATTTTATTGGACTAAGTTATATAAGTATGGTCATGAATTGGTTCAATCTTGTGTTCAATGCCAAATGCAATGAGGCATGACATGCCTTTCAAGCATAATCTCAAAGTGAAGTTGTTTTATATATGGGACATTGATTTTATGGGCCCATTCATGAGCTCACATGGAAATAACTATATATTGGTGGATGTTGATTATGTATTGAAGTTTTGGAGGGAATTTTTTTTTTCAAATAGTGAGAGAAAAAGAATCGCATTTTTCTTGATAAAGAACATTTTTACAAGGTTCGGTAATCCCTGGGCAATCATTAGTGATATAAGCTCTAACTTTTGTAATAGAGTTTTTGGTGTGTTCTTGAAATGCATGAGTGATGCACATGGAGGATACCCCATATCATCCTCAATCAAGTGGCCAAATAGAAGTATCAAATGAAGAAGACAAAGCAATCTTGTTGAAAATCATGAATGTGGATGTACTAATTGGGCTAGGCAATTGGAAGACTCTCTTCAGATTTACCGAACATCTTTCAAAATTCCAATTGGTATGTTTCCCTATTAACATGTTTTTATAAGGCATATCAACTATAAATTGAGCTACAACATCGGGCTCTTTGGGCTTTAAAGAATCTTAACATAGTTTTGGAAGAGGATTCTAAGTCAAGAGTAGAGCAATTGCAAGAGTTCAAAGAATTTCATCTTCAGGCATATAAAACATATGTCCTATAATAATTCATAATGAAAATTTGGAATAATTCAAAGATATTGAAGAGCGAGTTTTGAGTTGGAAATGAGGTGTTGATTTTTATTCAAGGGTGAAACTCCTCACAAAGAAACTAAATTCCAAATGGTTGGGCCATTTTATGATGGTATATGTGTATTTTAGTAGTGGAATTGATTTGGAAGACCATGACAAAAGAAGGTTCATGTTGAATGGTCAATTATTGAAACAATTCTATGTTTGTGATCCCAAAGCTACTAAAGATAAGGCACTCTATTTGTAACTTATTGATTAATGAGGAACAACGTTGCTCCATGATGATAACTAAGGCGCTTCTAGGTTAGGCAGCCTAAGTTTTACTTATTTTTATTTGAATAACATTGGTTTCATAGTTCAAAGGTGTCACAGGTTAACGCTTGGAATGTGGAACAAATACAACAAAACATGTCGAGTGCAAAAATATAGGAGATGGTGCTAAAGCTCTAGGGAAGTGACTTTGGAAATTCTCCAATCTCTTTGGTGAATCTCTAAAATCCTTCACAAAAATTGACCTCCTAAGAATTTTCAACAACAAAAATTGGTGATGAATGTCATGGTTCAGTGAATCACAAAGAAGACAATCCATGGGGTGAAAATTTCTAACATTGACGATGTTTTGAATAGCTTTGCGCATTGCCTATCACTTGGGCGATGCATTCCCCTCTCGGAAAACTTGGTCGTGTGTTAAAGGATAATGATTTAAGTTCTTAGACTCTTAAATTTTCAATTGTTGACTCTTAGTATGTTTCAAATATTTTCCCATTCTGCATTTACCTCTATTATATCACATGGCCTAACTAACGAACACATATACACTCAAAATCACTATCATCTCACCAACATTACTGCACATACTAACACCACCACCACCATCACTGCCAATATGCTAGAGTTCGTTCTCCACTACTCTTTTACCTCTCTTACGTTGATTTTTGTCTCTAGATATAAAGGTTAGCCTTTGAGTTCTTTCTTTAAATCATGATTTATTGTTCAAATTTGTTGTTATTTATCGTCAATAGTGTGTTCTCATGTTTTTATATTCAATTTATTTCAATAGGTTAGTACACCACTTAGGTTACTCAATTGGTTCAACTTTAGGTTTTAAAATTGTAGATATTATCAAAATTAGGATTTTTAATTATTGGGTTTGATGAATTTAGGGTGTAAACATTATGTTACCTATGATTTGGGGTGAAATTTCATGGTTTTGAGTAGAATTTCACTTGATTTTAATGTGTCTTAGCTTGTACTTAGTAAGTTAATACTTTGAATGAGGGGTATGCAAATTTACCTTGATTTTAAAATTGTTCTCTGGTTAACTTAAAATTGAGTGTATGTGTTGTATGAGGGTTTGATTTTTGAATGGACTATGTGAATTTGACCATGGATTAAAGTTATTTTCCCATTGATTGATTGAGTGATGTCGTTCTTAAAGAAAAAAATCATCAAATTTGTTGTTTTGGTATTAAAATTCGTGGAAGTCTTACTAGCCATGGTCATATTTAAGTTGAAATCTCCATGAAAATTGTTTGTCATGCCTCAAAGGTCGAAGCATCAAAGGTCGAAATATTGGGGATGATGACTTTCAGCAATAGGGTAGAGAACTTTCACAATGTTCCAAACTTCGTAGCGGATGGCTAAAGTGCTACCTATGCCACCAAAAGTAAGAGTAGGTTTCGTTAATCAATGTTCCAATGTGGCGACGACCTAGTAGTTTGGACATTCTCATGGAGTATCTCCAAACTCTTTGGTGTATCGCTAAACTCTAATTTTCCTTCCCCAAATTCGGCTATCTCAACTATTCAATTCGATGAGAGATAGTAATCATCAAAATCATTGGCGTACTTTGGCGATCTGCCAAAGTACTTTGGTTATGCAATGCTAAAATGTGCATTTTTTGATTGCTAACCATTGCCTAGTGTATTACTTCTCTCATTTGAATATATAGTTTTTCCAAGTCACATAGCCAAGAAGCACACCCATACTCCTCCTATATTAAAAATATCTAAAAAAGACCTAATTTTGTGTTGTACTCTACCCAAAATTAATGTTTAAAAGAAGAAAAAGGTAGAAGAAGGAAAAATAAAAGCCCCGATAATTAAGGAGCAAAGCTGGGATCATAGCTCTAACCCCGAGGGTACAACATTACTACCTCAGAAGAGGAAACACAAATCCCATCCATGAACCACTTAACACTTCTGAAGTTGCTCAAACAAACACAAGAGAGTTGAACAAACTCCATATATTGCAGCAAATACGACCCTCAGGGAGGTCATCGATTCCTCAGTCTTCTCAAAGTTCCTAGAAAGCGCATAATATTTGAGGAGCAAAGGTTGATCTTGAATAGGTTTGAAGGAAAGTATCCCAAAGTGTTGTCATCATCATGATATCATTAGTCTAAGGTCTTAATTAAGCCTCTAAAACCTTTCATGGAAAGTTGGGTGAGTGAATTTTCACCTACGTATAGCTCTTGCCGGCTAAGAGAATAAAGAGTACACCACAAGATACAAAATTTAGTGCAAAAGTTGATGATATGAATGTCTGGTTTGATGAGAGCTTTATAAATATGGTTTGTGGATGCAAAACAATTAATGTGCATTAACCATCAACCAGATCACTAAAACAGGTTGATAACGTTCGTGGTTGGTTAGCCCTATTGTTGAGTGATGGTTCACCCCCATGGCTTGCACTAAGGGTCCCTATTAAGAAGACATACATCAATATCGAAGCTCGTTATTGGTTGAGATTTTTTGTAGAAGCCTCAAACCCCCCGAAAATAATACCATGCTAGTGCATCCTTGAGAGGTATTCGTTGGAATAATCATGATGAAAGATAGGATAAAACTTACCTCTATTATTTCCCCAGAGATTTCATGTCGGACCCAATAAAAGAATTCTTTTCTTATCTGTGCCATATCAATGAGTTGCTAATAACGCTCAAAATACACCTTAAGATGTACAAAGTAGTTAACAATATAATTTTTACCCAACTTGGAGTTAGGGTCAATTTTAAAGGGAATGAAGGTGATAGATTCACCCTCAAGTGCCACAACTTACTATAAGTTGTCACGCAATTCTAAAAATAATATAATAAAGTAAAATAGATGGATTTTTTTTAAAAAGATTTCGTGTTAAGATCTCAATTACAATGTTAGCTTGTTCAAATAAATCCTACATGATGTAATGAATAGATTAAAGCACTTGGGGTTATGCCTTCTTAAGAATGACTATATAAGTGGTTATGAAAATCCACCTAAACTAGATTGCTAGTTATGTCTACAAACTTGGTCTTAGGGATGGAGGGTAATTTCTCAATCTACCACAAAACTTCACATGCGTTTCCTTTTAGCACCCATGGGTCCACACTACAAAGCAACCAATAACTTCAAAATGGGTGGTCTATTCCTAGAACTACTTCTTAAATAAGTTCAACTCAAGTTTTGTTAACTAAATCTTATCACTCCTGTCTCCTCTTTTAAGCAAAACAAGAGATCCAAACCTAGACTAAGTTCGCAACTTCAATATATAAATTAACACATAGATAATTTGCTAAAATAATAACATGGAATCAAATATAATGATAAATAATCACTACCGACACAACAATCAATTCTTAATAATGCATATTCCAACGTTATGGAAATTAGAAACTCATAGCAATACAAAAAAGAGATATACCTAATTACTCATCCTAATTTCCTATAGGATCCAAATATTTCACAAGAAAAATCCAAATTCCAAGAAATAATATAGTTAATATCCTAACTAGGGTTTGATAAAATGCATCAGATTCAAAAAAATGACAAAGATAGGGTTCTAATTAGCCAAAAAGGCTTAAATAGCTTCAGCAAAAATAGTCCTCAAAAGTATAGAAATTTAACCACATCAAATTTAGTTGAGTTGTATTCCATCGCCGAAGGGATCAACAATGCACCAAATTTTCCAAGGCTCAGTAATTTATCTTTGAATTTTAGTGTCAGTGTTGTTAACTTTGGTGATGGAGCTTGGCCTCACCGATCAGTACGTCGATGCACAAAATCATATCCTTCATCACTGTTTTGTCCAAGTTGACCTGGACCTATCACTTGGAGTTAGTTATAGTTGAAGATGGCGGTGGGTATATTAAAAACAACATCTCCATCTCACCCTAGAGGTAGTGGTATGGACTACGTACACTTATCCTCCCTAGACCCAACTTGGTTTGAATATACTTAGTATACTGTTGTTGTTTTTGTTTGTTCCATCCTTTTACCGATACATAGAATGGTTGTCATGACCTAATTTCACTGGCAATGATGGCACCAACTTTATTCCACTTTTAGGTAAGACAAGTTATATCCCAAAACAACATGTAATGGGATACCAGTTAGAATGTAGGGTAAACAAGGAAAAAATCAATAACGATTGTAATAGTAACAGAATAAGGGAGATATATGTACAAACATATACATAATTTACAAGAGAAGGAGATGACAAAATAAACAAAAGAATCCCCCCAAGAACTAGTAAGCTTGGTACTAAAACTACTATAACCAAAAACAAGAATACTAGGTAGTATCCAATATATATATATATATATATATATATATATATATATATATATATATGAGGTAGTCTCAAAATACAAAACACTATAACTAAAATTGATCGAGGAGGATCAACCTCAGACTCAAGAATGCTCACCCCATCTCTGGATAAACAGTTGTACTGGAGAATAACATCAACGCTAGTGGCTCATACTCGAATCTTGATAAGGAAAAGATGTAGAAGTGAAATATGATTACCAACGTAATGGGTACTCAGTAGACACATCTGCCAACTGAGCTTATATATAGTAAAAACGTACATATAATGTGAGTGTGTATGCTATGTCAAAGTAACAGGGGATAGATATGTAAATATGTACTGAACTAGGCTAAAGAAATAAAGGAAATAAATAACTAAAATATGATAAATGCACTAGCTACAACATTACTTGGCACCCATTAGCCACAAACAAGAAAGTAATTAACCCTATTAAGCCCTAATAAGTCGATGGGTGAAGACAATAGTAAACTAAGATTGAAAAAATAAATGTCTAGTTACTAAACTGATCCCATGTAATCTTTTGATCCCAAATCCATGATGAAAAATCTAGGTATGTACTAGGCTAGAACCGAAATAAATGTATAATAGGGAGAGGCCAGACGCTGGATTCAAATTTTAAATTATGGATAATAATAAGAGGACACATGAATCAAGTACAACAAAACTCAGTACTACTACCAAACTCCCAGTAACAATGTTAATCAACACCAAAACATCTAATCGTAATTATAAACAAATGTCAAACATAAATCAAAACTCATAGTAACTAGACGCTGTCTAGAAATAAGTGATCCCATAAGTAGCGAACCTTAACTATAACTTGATACCAAACTGGTACTAGATCTCATAAATAGTAACCAAACAATAGCAGTAATCAATTACAATATCATGGTAGAACTCGTACAACTAATAGCAATAAAGCATGTACAGGACTCAAATCATAGCTGAAATGCATTTACAAAATATAAGCATAACCAGCTAATAGGAAGAAACTCAAGGGTTTCAATCCTATATCCTAATAATAAAGTGATAAATATAAATCTCAGGTAGATAAGTTCACTAAGGTAAGGTGAGTCTTGAACAGTAGGTCAATAAGGTAGAATTGAAGATTGGTTGCTACTTTGCTCGAGAAAAATAAGCTAAAATGGACTAGAAATCAAGTCTAAGTCAAACCCACACCAAGGTAACAACCTAGATTAGTATCCAGGATAAGCCTAAAGGATTTTAATGATAATTATACTTGCTAAAAAAGGTAGTTGGTCTACTATGGGTTCTCGATAACCAAACCCAGGCCCCAACCTAGACTAGTCTTGTCTAAGCCTTCCCATTCTAATTTCAAGGTACTAATAACACTAGTTTTATCCATAAAGGATGATTACACTATACTAGGGGTGAATGGGCCTAAAATCTACCAAAATATGGCCCTAGCTGGTTAAATTAGGCATAAAAATAATAGAATGATGCCCAGGATAAACTACCTACACAAATCTACCATAATAGTATATGAATACCATAAATAATAATAATATATATTTAGGGCAAACCTTGCTTACCTGGATATCGTCAAACGCTCATTGAATTCTCTAAATTAGTGGTTTCCACTTCTGAGAGGCCTTAGAGAGTTGCCACCCTATCAAAACAATGATCTAAATATCAAGATGAGAAAAATAATACCCATATTGCTTATAAATATTATGGGTCAGAAATTGGACTAAAAATCTCATGCACCCCTGCTGGAGGAATTGCAAAATTGAAGTTGTCATAATGTCATATGCAGCTCAAGGATTAATTACCACAATAAATTTGGCCAAATCTGAGAGTAAAGATAGCATACTCTGTCCCAACAATAATCTGGTAAAGTAAGAATCTAATTACTGAAATCAAGTAGAGATTAATTGATTTACTTACGAGATATAGATGCTACAAGATTAAAACAACAATCCCTAGATAAAAACCCGCCTCACACACTTAATACCTTTCTAATTCTAAGCTTGTGTTGTCTAAAAATAGCTTTTATACTTGGAGCTAAGGATGGAAATAAATGAGGGATATAGTATAGGTGCCAGTGATAGTCACTTTAATGGCCAAATAACCGCTAGAGAGGTCATGATAAAGGCCCAAGGGTCGGCTAAAGCGTCCAGGACCAGGCTAGCCAAGCACCGCTAAAGTAGTCCTGGGCCGTTAAAGTAGATGCTGCTAAATTAGATCCCAGCTAGTAATGTGGGGACCACTTTTATCCACTTAAGCGGCTTGAACAACCATGTTTATCCAGTCCTAATACACTCCCATTGGGTGCTCGAGATTGGTTTGGAATCTCTTCCTCGCAAACAAACTATGCTACCCTCTTAAATATGACATTCCGAACTCAATGATGCCATAAAAATTTCCATCCAAGTTTATTTTGATAAAATGTTGGTCCCCAACTCTAAGAGACATTTTTGCTAAATTCCACCCTATATCCCAGAAAGAGTTAGAAAGCCTTTGTACCCGAACCAAGGGTCCCTTTATCCTAAATTTAACATTTTAGAGCCGTTGAGACTGTCAAAAGTGGCATCTGAGGTCGTTACTTGATGTCTTGTCCTGAGACCCATTTCATAACTTTAGAAGCTCTTAAATGAGGAAATGACTCTAAAAACCAAATGAATTACCCAATAACGTTTTTGCTAGTCCAATCAAAACATACATGACTTGGACAAAAATATGAAAGATCTAAACAAATAAAAACCACAAAAATAAGGAAAATGAACTATAGGGTCATTATAAAATCCATTAATAAAAGAACTTTCATCCAAAAAAGTAAAGAAAGTACCTAAAGGCTAAAATAGATAGGGATACTATGTTCGTATATCATACTTGGTCTCCTAGTTAGCCTCCTCAACTAGAAGATGATGCCACTGAATCTTAATTATAGGAATATACTTGGAGTGAAACCTCCAAACATCTCAAGCTAAGATAAATATTGATGCTTCTACAAATTTCAACCTCTCATCCAACTAAACTAAATACCATTGAAACCCATGAGACCCACAAGGAAATACATCACAACCTAAATACACAAAACATCGAGTGGACATCTTAGAAGGTAGGAGGAAAAACTAACTTATATGCAACCTTCCAAACTATCATGATTCGAGCCAAACGACCATCATAGATCTTGACAACATTATTCAAAGTCAATAAATGAAGAGTCAAGATTTGGCCTCATTAAGGGCATGGGAACATACATGGAAGGTATTATTTGAGCACACCATAGAGTAATCCCGTGTGTGGAAGGTTGCTTGGGGCTTGCCTTTGATGCCCACCCGAGAGCACAAGAGGAACCAATGGTTTTGGATCTTTGAAGAGATTAAACACTCCAAGGCCGCCCCTCCTCATTAAGGGTTTTTTGGATATTTCATAATGTGAAGTCCAACACTCCATGGCCACCCCTTGTCATTAAGGGTATCTTGGTCATTTTATTATGTAATAAGATAGTCTATAAATACACTCTTATTAGGTCATTTCTCTTTAGTTTTTGATGATGAATATTTGAGAAACATATTCTTGAACTCCATTGGGAGTGTTCTATGTAGAGTAGGTCTTGGAAAATCCAAGTAGTTTAGCGTAGGGCTTGAAAAATCTAATATTGCTTATTGCTTAGAAATGGTGGTTGTAAGCGGAGTTGATTCCCTTAGCGATCACCATAAGATCTTGGTGTTGTTATTACAAATGTTAGGGGTCTTCTCATTTGATACAAAATTTGGTTTCTAATTCTTCTAATCTCGTATATTAAGCTATCTATCTTTACATTCTTGCATTTTTGTTATCTTATCTCAATTTTATGTGTTGATGCCATAGCTTGTTTGTATCTTGTTCTCGACTTTGGCTTGTGTTTTTGGCTCGTTTCTGTATTTTTGGTAGTTCCATTATCATTTGGTATCATAACAAGGATTGATTTCATTCCTATGAGATCAATCTTGGGCTTGTTAACTTGAAAAAAAAAGTGTTGAAAAATCAAAAATCTCAAAAAAATAATTTTATCCCATTTTTGTACCTAGGACAAAATTTGAGGCTTAGATTTCTTGTGTTTTTTGTGTATTTTTTCATTTCTAGTGTTATCCCCTTCTTCACTAACACTAAGTGAGTCTAGATCCAAATTTTGAGCCATTTTTGAGTTGTTCTTGGAATTTGAAAGTTGCTGTTTTTTTTAGGATTAGTGGCTTGAAAATGTGTTATTGATGTTGCTGTTGAAGATTTGAACTTGAAAATGTGTTGTTGTTGATGTTTGGAGGTCCAGGGTTCACCTAGAGCTTCAAATTTCCAAAGTGGTGTTCTTGGTGTTTTTCACCATCTTCATGTCTTCTTGAAGAAGAGTCTTTAATAGTGGTGATTTTGATCCAAAAACAACAAAGAAAGAAGGTGTGGTCTTGTTAGTCTTGAAACATACTCCAAGACTATTACGAAAGAATATGGGGGACAAAAAGTCTTTAAAAGGGCCTAATTACCAAAAGGAAGAAAGGGGTCTTCCCAAGACTTACCAAAGAGAAAAGGGGGACAAGGGCTTTCAAAAGGTGTTTTGCCAAAAAGGTGAAAGGAAAGTCAAACACTTTTTGAATTTGAAAAAGAGGATCCAAGTCTTATTGTTTCCCTCCCAAAACTGATTTTCACCATTCCAAAATGAAAAATTGATCAATACAAATTGAAAAAAAAAGATTTTTTTTCAAATTTCAATAATTCTAATGCCCAATCTAAGGCTGCCACGTGACTACCATATCATCACTTTAAAAAATGACCAAAGGCTCAAATTTCATATTTCTAAGTTTCTTTTCTTTATTTCCTTAGTTTCATTTCTTGAGTCTAGTACTAATTAGCAACTAGTAATCACCTACTAGATTGTGAATTAGTTGTTTGAGTCTATTTTCTTCGTGTTTTCATTCTGTGTGTGCTTTTCTCATTTTGATTCTTTGAACTTCTTTGTTTCAAGTTCATTAGTAGATTTTTCTTTTTTGTGTCTTGAGTCAATCAAACAAGAATCTATTTCAGCTTCTAAGTAGTGATTAACTCCTTATGGACTACCAGAGTATAAGCAACTTTCAATATTCACTGCTCCAATTGTGAGGATCACAAAGGTAAGTACATATGAGTGTTGGTGAGGTTCTCTACTACTAATCTTGTTTGTTCTTTTTGTAGGTACAAGATGATATAAGGGGAACATATCTTTGATAACCGTTTATTATTGTGACTACGACATAGGAGACTATGATTGTAGTGAGGAATTTTATGGCTACGAAGTTGAGGGAGATTATGGGGTCTATGAAAATAGCCATGATCAAGGCTTGGGCAGAATTGAGGGTTACGGGTTTGAGGGGGAAAATGAGATGAATAAAGTGCCTAATGCTTATAGAGAGTATGGAGATGATGAAGAGCCTTGTGATGGTTCTTATGGCAACATTGAGGCATGTGAGGAGTCTTACACTTCCCACTTCGGACCTAGAATTGGTGTTAGGTATAATTCTTTCATTCACAAAGCTTATGATAGCTATGGTGAGAGTGTACGTATGAAGTATAAAGATTCATATTCTTCCATGTGTAGTACATCTTATAAAGGTCGAAGTGGCGTAAGTGGTTATACTAATTATAGTGGAGGTTGTCCCATGAGGAGAAGGGAGTATGTATCTCTAAAGATGAAGGGTACTCATGTGACCATGGGGTATACTAAGCCTTACAATATTGATCCAAGAAGGAGTGTTCACTCCAGAAAGTTAAACATTTATGAGGTTTCGAGATGCCTCATTATGCTAGATTATAGGTGCTATAAAAACCACATCATTCCATCCATGGTTGAATATTTGGGATTGTTTCAAGAACCATTACTTGTTCCATATTCCTTGAACGGGTATAAGGTTACTAAGAGAGTGAAGGTTCTCTGCATCCAATTTGAATACTATGAAGAGGTGTGGTACGATATCTTCCCCTTGACATTGGGTCATGTATGCTTGGGTTTTGATTGGTTTGCACAACATAGATTTCTAAATATATAAAATTGGCCTAAGGTTGTAAGATACCGATGGGGAAATCATTTCATTACGTCCATTCTATCCAAGTTTCAAAGAAAAGTGAACACTTACTCCAATCTAAATGCTTATGAGAGACAAAAGATTGAGAGGAGTAACGGTGTGCAAGGTGGAAATACAAGAGTGGAAAAATGAGAGGTTGTGAGGAGTGAAGTGAGGGGGTTTCCACCAAACCAAGCTAACTATGTTTGTCCTTCTATTTCTAAGGACATTTGTGTAGGTACCAACATGACAAGCGGAGGAGAGAAAGTTCTAAAGGATAAGACTCCCTTTGAAAACTTAACTAGGGAAACCTTATTTGTTGCCAAAGATTGTGAAGTACCTTCACACCATGGTAAATAATA
Source organism: Capsicum pubescens (assembly GCA_030864215.1). Classification (NCBI taxonomy): domain Eukaryota; kingdom Viridiplantae; phylum Streptophyta; class Magnoliopsida; order Solanales; family Solanaceae; genus Capsicum; species Capsicum pubescens. The sequence goes on from CM061547.1 coordinate 149,759,011, forward strand.
ATGTTCTCAAGAACTTTAAGGTAAAGTAGATAACTCTTACACTTTTGTGCATGTGAATGATGATTGTGTGGCTACTAGCCCATTGTGTGTGAGTAGTAGCTTATCTACTTGTAAGCCTATTGATTCTTTTCCTCTTAAAGATGATGTACATGTTATGAGTGTGGATACACTAGTTGATCCTATTGATGACCAAATTAACTCTTCTTGTAAGATCAATTTATGTCCACCTAGTGTCAAGCCACTGTGTTGAATGATAATACATCATCTTGTAGGAATTGTGTTGACCAACTTATATGAGAAACTAGTCCACCACTTGAGGTTATGTGTGTTGTAATTATTAGACCTCAAGTGAGTGAAGAATCTAAAAATATTGGTCAAAATGATAGGAGTAAACCTGTGAACTTATGTTTTGATAAAGATTCTAATGTTTGCTTGGATCATAGGGATTATCATATGATTGAAGCATCTTTAAAACTTGATAATGAACTTATAGAGAGTGAACTTTCTTGTTCCAAATCTACCTACGGGACAGATCATTTTTTCTTTAGGTATAATATCTTATTTGAGGATTATATACTCACTCCTAATGAGCCTAGTGGTGAGAATGATATTGGAGGTATAACTTATATACTAACCCACTATGGTGTGACAACATTTCTCCTAAATATGGAAATCTCATCTTTGAAGATAAGAGTACTCTTAAGGGTAAAAAATGTGTAGTCTTGGAAGGAAATAACCGATTGGGTGATGAAAGCTTTGATTTGATTGAACATTTAAGACACCCAATAGGTGGTTTTCCTTGAAAATTGATCCGAGAGAAAAAGTCTCATTGTATCTTTGGGGGAATGCTTCTAAATGTGCATCCTCTCTTAACTCACTTATGCTTAAGTTGAATGAATCCCAACTTGTAGATACCAATTTTTCTATTTGTGTGAAAGGAAGAAATTATTTGTTCTTAAAAGCTTTAACTTCATCCGTGTATGCCTTTGCACTTTATTCCTTTCTATACTACCTTTTTACTTATGATGACATCCATGTAAGTCTTGGATTTGTTCCATATAGAGGTAGGGAACTTGTTGGTTGGTCCACTTGTTTGAGTGAGAATGCTATATAGGTCTTATGTATTTTAGAACCACTTGAAGAACCACCCTTGGTGTGGTGTCTTGAAGGGAAAATAAAACAATTGTGTACTATGGCTCATAAGATCCTAAGTTTACCTTTTGGATCATGTGATTCCATTAGGACTTTTGTAGTTTCTTTATATCTTGGTGAAGCCCATAACTAAATTCTTTGTTCATATTTTGTTGAGTTTTGAATAATATTCAATCCAAAGGATCCTTGGTTATATTTCAAGTATGTGCAACCTTGTCATGATGAAATGATTGTTTAAGCTAATCCTAACCCTCATGCCATGAGAAATTTGTGTTTGCTTGTCCTTCATTTTATTTTGAAAGGTATGGATTTGAGGTCGAATCCTTTTCAAGAAGGGGAGGATGATACGAGCCAAACGACCATCATAGCTCTTGAAGACATCATTCTAAGTCAATACATGAAGAGTTAAGCTTTGGTCGCATTGAGAGCATGGTAACATACATGGAAGGGCCAATTTTAGCACACCATAGACAATCTCGCGTGTGAAAGGTTGCTTGGGGCTTGCCTTTGATGCCCAACCGAGAGCACAAGAGGAACCCATGGATTTAGAGCCTTGAAGATCTTAAACTCTCCAAGGTCTCCCCTCCTCATTAAGGGTGTTTTGTATATTTCATCATGTGAAGTCCAACACTCTATGGCCACCCCTTGTCATTAAGGATATCTTAGTCATTTTATTATGTAATAAGCTAGGCTATAAATACACTCTTATTAGGTCATTTTCTCTTTAGGTTTTGATGATGAATATTTGAGAAACATATTCTTAACTCCATTGGGAGTGTTCCATGTAGTTTAGGTCTTGGAAAAGCTAAGTAGTTTAGTGTAGGGCTTGGAAAAACCAATATTGATTATTGCTTAGAAATGGTGGTTGTACACGGAGTTGATTCCTTTAGCGGTCATTGTAAGAGCTTGGTGTTGTTATTACATGTCTTAGAGGTATTCTAGTTTGATACACAGTTTGGTTCCTAATTCTTGTAATCTCTTATGTTAAGCTATCTATCTTTACATTCTTGCATTTTTGTTATCTTGTCTCTATTTTTTGTGTTGATGCCATAGCTTGTTTGTGTCTTGTTCTCAGCTTTGGCTTGTGTTGTTGGATGGTTTGTGTGTTTCCTGGTCGTTCTGTTATCATATTATAAGTATCTCAAAAATTCTAATATAACTTGAGCTAAGCTTGCCTCTCATACCAAACCTCAACATGCCTTTCATAGGTGATAATCACAAGAACTTAGTGTTGAACTCTAAACCTTAAGGCATAAAGTCTATGGTCACCATAACTTTTTTACTAGATCTGAGCTATCCAAAGCCTATCCTGAATCAGATGAATCTAGTCCAATAACACATGAAACAAATCCATACCACCGAGCCTAACCTCAGAAGTCTCAAACCAAACAACTGGAGATTGACAATGCCTACCATACAATGCCTTGAATGGGGCCATTTTAATACTTAAAGAAGAACTATTATTATATGCAAACTCTATCAAAGATAAAACTACCACTAACCTCCTAAATTAAAAACACAATTACACAGTATATCCTCCAAAAAATATATAGTTTAATCTGACTGCCCATCAGTCTTGGGATGTAAATCGACACTAAGGTCAACATGGATATTCAACTCCTCTTGACATGTCCTATAGAAGATAAAAGTGAACTAAGAACCTCATTTTGAAATAATGGACATGGGCACCCCATGAAGGCAAACCACTTCTCAAATATATTTATATACGAGACAATTTTTTTGTGTTGTAAGAAGTTTAAATAGGGAAAAATGGGTAGATTTTGTCAATCAATCCATGATGAACCAAATGTTATCAATACTTTTATAAGTACAAGACAAACCACCTACTAAGTCCATAGTGACCCATTTTGATTTCTACTAGGGAATGGGTAGCCTCTGAAAGAAAACACCAAGTCTCAGATGCTCGGCCTTTACCTACTGATAACATAGTCATCGAGCAACAAACTTCTTACTTTCCTTTGTACTACATACTTGGAGATTCAAGGTCTAGAAAAGGACATTCTTCTACTGGAAGATGCTTGATTAAAAGATTATGATCTTAGAAATTTTAATTCTATAGATCCATCTGGATATTGTACTATTTATTCAATATTTGAATTTTCTTCATCTATTTCTAGCTCCATTATGGATTCTAAATGCCAATTATCATTTATTAATACATCATCTCATTTTATCATTTTTTTTGGGACAAAAGTATTATTATGATTATGGTTAGCTTCCATAAGCATGGTAGCTCCTTTATTATTAACTATTTTAGCCTTAGGGGATAAGGTTGTTTTCATTAATCTATAATATACTTTATATATTATTGCTATTTCTCTTGTATTTACCTTACTATTCATGTTTTTTTTGTTTTAAAATTTAAAGTTAATCCATTACATTTTGATCATTAATACCTATAGAAAAATTAGGATAACAATTAAAATATACCGGGCCATTAGTGAGGTTACTTTGTATTACTACTAATAATGAATCATTAAAATTTAATAACCTATTATCTCGTAAAAGTATACATATAGGTACGTCTAGACCTAGTCTATATAATGGTTTAACGACTAATTAAATAAGACCTATGTGAAGGAACTTGTAATTTTTTCTATATCTATTAATATCTTCAACTGCTAATAATTTAATAGTCTCAATATATTAATTGCAACGGTAGATTCTGAAGTTTTAATATTATAATTTTTAACAAAATCAAAGTGTCCAATTTTATAAACTCTATTAAAACTTTCTTTTGGAATATTCCAATTCTGTAAATCAGTTTATAGTTTAGCAATTTTACTAGAGATAGCAGCAATATTAACACTATTTATTGCGTTTTGGTTGGTTGGAGTATTCATTGGGACTTTTGCAGATGAGAGAAAAACACTATCCTAGGACCAAAAATCTACTTTAAAAGTGTTAATACCATAATAATTATTTTGTGTGAAGTAATTACTAATTTTCTTCTCCTAAAATTCTTTTATTTTATTCCTATAGGCTTGGCAATGGGAACACCTTCCGGGTCCGACTCTATTTTTTCACACACTCAGAGCTAATCCAACAGAAAATTCCAGGTTTGACAACGTCTAAACGGCTATTAAATGGCTACCTAACTTAAGGAATAAAACTAAGAACATAGAGGAAGAACAATAGTAATTACTAATGAGAAAAATGATTATTCCGAGAGTAACTCTAATTTTGACCAGCTCTAGGACAGCGTAATGCTCTAGCCGCTCCTACTTATACTCACACTCCCTCCCGAAAGGCTTGGATTTGATACCATTTAAGGGACGGGTCAGGATAATGGGGAGCAAAATAACAATCTATAATAATTTAAACTTTAAAGATATTTTAAACTTTCAAATTAAACTTTAAAACAATCTAAAAAAACAAAATAAAAGCAAAGTAAAATTAATTAAAACAGTAGAAAAATAGAGAAATTTATACTTACAAAAACTTTTTATTGATATGGGAAAATGAGAGAGAGATTACGAGGGAGATGAGAAATATAGGAGATGGTAGAGAGTTTTTCTGAATTAGGGAAATTTTAGAATACTCTCCGCTATTACAAGTTGAAAGCCTAAATAGGCCTTATAATATGCTGACTAGTATTTTCCCTATTCTATCTATTTTACATTTGTGTATGTATACACTAATATATGATATTTGCTTTCCACCCGTCCAATAGCTGATTAAAATATATATTTGTTGATTCTTGATTTTGATGACTCTTTGAGAAGATGTGTATTTTATATATTTTTGTAGGGATTTTTAGTCGTTTGTCATTTATGACATAAAGACTTGTGATGTTTTGTCTTGATGTGGCATAGGTTTTGGGGTGGATTCCATGGGGTCCATCATTTGTTGTGCTTGGTGCTTTTGTCTTGTAGTGGCATGCTTTGTATTTGGTAAAGAGAGTTTTAAGTCTTCTCATTTGAATAAACATTGCAGTAGCTATTTGAAATCCATATTTTTTAAGGCAGGATTCGGTTCGTGAGAAAGAACTAGATGTAAATTTATATGATGGGGTTTACCATAAATATTTAGCTTTTTAAAAGACTAATAATATATGAAAATCTTTTAATATGTAGAGATATTTTGCCTAATATTTCATATTTTAAGCAAAATATTTATCAAATCTTTTATTGCAAAATACAGTAGGGTAAAAAATGTTTGTAACCTTGTAATGTATTTTTATTGGGCTTCATAATTTTGACGAAGCTATTAATTTTTCAAAATGTGCTTTTTATTTAAAACATTTGTACTGATAAAAATAGTAACTAGTGAAGAGATTCAATATTTGTAGAAATACTCTGTTAAAATTAACTCACTAATTTTTTTGGGTTTTGAGGGGATTATTTGTCGTACTTTGTACATCAAGTCTTTAACCACTCTCTCCCCTGCGTAATTTTTATCAAATGCTTTTGTTGGCAGTACCTGTAAATTTATTATTTCAAATTGCTTTTTATTAAGAATACTCTGTCCTTCCTGCTCCTGTGATGTGACTAGGGAGACTGCTTGTGTGTATGCCTCCGGCGTTTTCATGGATACATTTGATGGTAGAGAAGTGATAGGGTCTGGGAGAGACGAAACTTCTACCAGGACTGAAAATTTGATTTCTAGATTTTTATTTTCTTCGTTTAAAGGCCTTTTTATTTTTTCTTCTGATCGAAAAGGCCTAAATGGAGGCTTCGTCTTTATTTTGGATTTTTTGGGTCTCCTTATTTTTTCCATGAAGGAATTCTCTGGTCAAAAAATCTGGGAGAGAATTGTTTTCTCCTGTTATAAACTCTATTTGAAAATCAAAACTTGATAATAAAGCTTGCTATCTAGCAAATATCTGTATAGAAATTAAATTTTTAACATCTTTTTGTAAAACATCTTTGGCGTCTTTCCAGTCTACTCTTAGTAAAAATTCTTTATTTATTAAATCATCTTGAAATTTAGTTATACACAATACTATAGCCAAAATTTCCTTTTTAATAGTACTATAATTTTTTTGAGTATCATTCCAGATTCCTGACGTGAATCTTACTAATTGTTCAGTAGATTCTATGAAAATCCTTTGTTTAAGGATGCCTCCATATCCTATGTCTGAGGCATCAGTCTCTACAATCATGAGAGCCTCTGGGTGAGGTATCCCTAGACATGGATGTTTTTGAACTATTGATTTAATTTTTTGAACTGTATCGGTGTGCTCTATACTCCAAGGCACTGGATGTTTCTTAAGACGTTGATAAAGAGGCTTACAAATCTGTCTAATATTAGGAATTAAATCTGCAATATAGTTGAGACTTCCTAAAATCTTTGGAGATGAGTTTTATCGGTTAATTCATCTAGAAATTTAGAGAATTCTATGGCTCTACAAATGGGTTTATAAGTTCCTTTTTAAGTATTGTAACTCTACTTGAAGGTCTTGTATAGTTATTTCTGATTTTTGTTCTTTACCTGACATATTTCTCATAGTAGAGGGTGCAATTATTTCTTTATCAAAATGTTGATTAAGAATACTATTTTTAAGGCTATTAAATGTTTTCTCCTAAGGCTTGGATCTTCTAAATGATTGATAATTCAAACAATACTTCTTTTTCCTTATTATTATTGGAGATAACATTAATATAACGATTATTGCAAATGCAGTGTGAACCAGTGGATTTACCATAATTAGCTAATTTATTGCTGCAAACGTTAATAATTTTTTGTATTGGAGAGGAATTATCTTTGTTTTCTCCAGCGATAAAACATAAATTATTACTTATGTCTTTCCTTTTATTTAAGATTCTGCAACCTTTAGTAATTTGATTCATTTTTCCATAATCCCAACTTGTACTATTATTATTTATATTATTAGTGGATTTTGATTGAAATTCTTGGTTTTTATTATTTTCTTTAATAATGTCAATGGTGACTTTTAATTCGGATTTTAATCTTTCATTTATTTTTCTTAAAATATCATCGGTTACTTCAAACTTTTCTTCAAATTTAGAAAATTTATCTTTAGAGAATTCTGGTAATTTAAAAATTGGATGAGTTTATAATTTTTTTACTTGGTTTATCTTTAAAAGTTGATTTATTTTTGGGTTCGAGAATCTATTCAGATACTACATGTAATAATTTATTTGTATAATTATTTTGTTGGAGTATTTTATTTATATCTTTATTTGTAGGATCACCTTTATTATCTACTATATCTAATTTAAAGGGTGAGGTAGTAACAATTCTGCCTTCTACTGGTAGACTAATTTCTTCTAACGGAGGAATTGTTGATTCTACAATTTTATTATTAGTAGTATACCATTTACTAACAATCATGTTTAATGAATCCTTTTGATCATCTAATTTTACTTTAATTACGAACCATTTAAAAAATTCAATATTACATCTTAATCTTTTCATATCATTGCACCATTTTTATCTAAAAGAATATCTTTCTTTTAATGAATATTTTTGTTTATACCATTCCTTTTTAATAGAATTTTCTGGTCTATTCCATAATTTATCTAAATATTCAAAGTCAGGTTCAATTACTACACCTGACCTAATCATGTATAGAGAATTTCTTACTCCTAACATTCACTAGAAGTGGGACTTATTAATTTTTTTAGTTTTTAAATTTTTAGATTCATATTCCACTTTTGGAATTGTTTTTGAGAAATCAACTCCTTTTAATTTTCTTTTAATATCTTCTAATGTTACTTCACTTTCTTCTACAGACTTGGAGATTGAAGGTCTCTAAACAAACATTCTTCTCCTGGAAGATACTTGATTAAAAGATTGTGATCTTAGAAATTTTAAATCTACAGATCTATCTGGATATTGTACTACTTGTTCAATATTTGAATTTTCTTCTTCTATTTCTAGCTTTGTTATGGAGTTGAAATGCCAATTATCTTTTATTAATACATTATCCCATTTTATCATTTTTGGGACAAAGGTATTATTATGATTATGGTTAGCTTCCATAAGCATGGTAGCTCCTTTATTATTAACTATTTTAGCCTTAGGGGCTAAGGTTGTTTTCATCAATCTATAATTTTCTCTATATATTATTGCTATTTCTCTTGTATTTACCTTACTATTCATGTTTTTTGTTTTAACATTTAAAGTTCATGTATCCATAACATTTTGATCATTAATATCTATTGAAAAATTAGGATAACAATTAAAATATACCAGCCCATTAGTAAGGTTACTTTGTAGTACTGCTAATAATGAATCATCAAAATTTAATAACCTATTATCTCGTAAAAGTTGACATATAGGTACGTCTAGACCTAATCTATATAATAGTTTAACTGTTACTTAAACAAGACCTATGTGAAGGAACTTGCAATTTTTTCTATATCTATTAATATCTTCAACTTCTAATAATTTAATAGTCTCAATATTTCTATTAATTGCAACGGTAGATTTCGAAGTTTTAATATTATAATTTTTAACAAAATCAAAGTGTCCAGTTTTATATACTCTATTAAAACTTTCTTTTGGAATATTCCAACTCTGTAAATCACTTTCTATTTTAGCAATTTTAATAGAGATAGCAGAAATATTAACACTATTTATTACGTTTTGGTTGGTTGGAGTATTCATTGGGATTTTTGCAGATGAGAGAAAAATACTATCCTAAAACCAAAATCTACTTTAGATGTTACTATCGCAATAATTATTTTTGTATGCAGTAATTACTAATTTTTTTCTCTTAAAATTCCTTTATTTTATTCCTATAGGCTTGGCGACGGGAACACCCTCCGGGTCCGGCTCTATTTTTTACCATACTCAGAGATAATCCAACGAAAAATTCCAGGTGTGCCAATGTCTAAACCGCTATTAAACGGTTACCCAACTTAAGGAATAAAACTAAGAATATAAAGGAAGACAAAAGTAATTACTAACCAGAAAAATGATTATTCCAGGAGTAACACTAATTTCGACCGGCTTTAGGACATCGTAACGTTCTAGCTGCTCCTACTCGTACTCACACTCTCTCCCGGAAAACTTGTCTCTTATACCATTTGGGAGATGGATCGAGATAACGAGGAGCAAAATAATAGTTTAAAATAATTACTACTTAAAAAATAGTAGTTTAAAGTGTTATTTTGCTCCCTGTTATCCCGATCCATCCCCCAAATGGTATCAGAGCCAAGTTTCCTGGGAGGGAGTGTGAGTATGAGTAGGAACGGCTAGAGCGTTACGCTATCCTAGAGCCGGTCGAAATTAGCGTTACTCCTGAAATAATCATTTCATCAAATCCCTCAACATAGGGTAATTCAATAAAAACAAGATCCATTCAAATGAACCATCATCAATTAATGAAATACTGTAAAAAGGAAATTAATGATTTATTAAATAAAAAGAAATAATAATGATATTAAGTTCCTAGAAAATCATCAAGAATTGACAAAATTACAAAAGATAAAGCACAAAGGTACCATATACCCATTACATTGGTTATAAATTAAAAGTACACAATTCAAATGGTGGCATTATTAGACAAAGGAGCAGATAGAAACTGAATCATTGAAGGAATGATCCCCACTAATTATCTTAAAAAAGGTACTATAAGGTTATTCTCTGCAACAGACGAAAGATTAAAAATAAATTATAAACTAAACAATGCACACATATGTAATGATAGAATTTGTTTCATAAGTGAATTTGTAATAACCAAAGATATAAATGAAAAGATAATTTTTGGTATACCTTTTACAAATCAAATAAAACCTGATACTGTCGAATTAGACGGTATCCACACCACTATTTTGGAAAAAAAGATTGTTTTCCCTTATCTAAATAGTTTATCAAAAGCAGAAAGTGATCTTATAAAAAATAAAACGGTCTTTAAAATCAATTTAATTTCACAAGAAATAAATTATTTTATAGGATGAAATTAAAATCAAAATAATTGAATCCTCTTTAAAAACCCAGAAGGGGAAGCTAAAATATTTAAGCAGGAATTTAGCAACAGTAATTACTAACCAGAAAAATAATTATTCTAGGAGTAGCACTAATTTCGATCCTTTCTAGGACAACGTAATGCTCTAGCCGATCCTACTCATACTCACACTCCCTCTCGGGAAACTTGGATTTGATACTACCATTTATGGGACAGGTCGGGATGAAGGGGAGCAAAATAACAGTTTAAAATAACTACTACATTAAAAGTAGTAGTTTTAAATTGTCAAATTAATCTTTAAAATAAATTTAACTTTAAAACGACAAAACTAAGAACAAAATAATCTAAAGCAAAATTAATAAAAACAGTAGAGAAATAGAGAAATTTATACTTACAAAAACTTTTTATTGATTTGGAAAAATAAGAGAACTTTACAGAGGGAGATGGGAAATATAGGAGATTGTAGAGAGATTTCTTAGTTACGAAATTTTAGAATGATCTACGCTATTATAAGTTGAAAGCCTAAATAGGCCTTATAATATGCTGAATAATATTTTTCCTACTTTGTCTATTTTACATCTGTGTATGTATACACTAATATATGATAGTTGCTTTCCACCTATCCAGTAGATGAAGAAAATATATATCCATTGATTCTTGCTTTTGATGACTCTTTGAGAATATGTGTATTCTATATATTTTTGTAGGGATTTTTGGTTGTTTGTCATTTATGACATGAAGACTTATGATGTTTTGTCTTGATGTGGCATGGTTTTTTGGGTGGATTCCATGGGGTCCACTATTTATTGTGTTTGGTCCTTTTGTCTTGTAGTGGAATGCGTTGTGTTTGGTGAAGAGAGTTTTAAGTCTTCTCATTTGAATAAATATTGCAGTAGCTATTTTAGATCCGTATTATGTCTTTGAAGACAAGATTTAGTTTGTGAGAAAGAACCAGATGTAAATTTATTTGATGGGGTTAAACATAAATATTTAGCTTATTAAAAGACTAATAATATATGAAAATCTTTTAATATGTAGAGATATTTATAAGACCCCGTAAAATCCTAAGCTTAACTCAGTCCTTTAAATCTTGAAAAGAGGTACCCGACTTAAAACTTTTAGCCAAGTATTGACCCTTAGACTTATTTTGGCCTCGATGTTTCCATGAATTTAATATCGACCCTTACGACCTTAACATGCCTATTTTTAAGTTGAATCATGATCAGGTGTGTCAATAGGTCACTTCGAGCGAGTTTTGGATTTTTCGGACCTCGTTTGAAACATGTTTGGGTGACCAAAATAGTTGATCGACGCGATCTCCATGTGCCACGTCGCCTATCGCGTTGATAGATATTTTCCCCATCTCCCAGTGTAAATTCGAGTGAGCTGACGCGATCTCAACGCGTCGTGCCGGCCACCGCGTCGACCCCATCGATGCGACACTAGGCATATTTTCAGTCAATAAAACTCTGCATCCATAGGGGTATTTGGGTCATTTTTCCACCCTTAATCAGCCCTAAAAGCACGAGATTAACCTACTTTAAAGGCAAAATCCCTCATTCTCTCTCAAATTTACTCAAGAACAAACCCTAGGACATTTAAATTTCAAGACCAATCTTCAAGAACACACCATCGATCTTCATGAATTTAATTACCAAGGTATGTTAGGTGTTCATTCATGGGTTCCTTTCACCCCTGAAGTCCAAGAACCCTTTTTAAAACTAGAAGTTTATGATTTCATGATTTCCATATTAGAATTGTATTGTGTTCATGTGTGAATTGATGTTTCATGAGAACTAGATAATTGTGGGTTGATTTATGTGATCTTCATGTTGAACTCTTGAACTATAAGTTTAATGTATTATCCATGATATTATTACATGTTTATTGCTATATGAAATAACCATGCTCCCCAAGTGTTTGTTAAAATATTTATGTGAATTGACTAGTGAAAGCATAACCTGTTGTTATATGATTCCATTCATGCACAAGCTCATGTATATCAAGTGTTCGACAACATGTCTAACTAAATGCATTGTTAGTAAGAAAGTATTATTATGCTTTTAAGGTTATGCTATGTTTTACTTTCCATGCTGTTAAGTCCTGGGGGTATTCAATACCCGAAAATCTAGTTGTTAACCTAGAGATACAGTAGTTACAAAATAGTTTCAGAAATATTACGATCAGTAGTATTCAGTCAGTACAAAACTCAGTGTATTCAGCCAGATATTAGAACTCAGTGAACTCAGTCCAGTTCAATCAGTTAACACGATTAGTAATAGTTTAGTACAACCTAGTACAGTTTAGAAATCAGTCCAGTGTCAATTCAGTTGGGAGTAGGATTCATCACCAAGTGAACCCAAGGATGGGGACTTACCTGCTAGTACAGGGTGTGATCCTTAGAAGCAGTCCTTGCATTCCATAACTATGTAGCCAGCGTAGGTTGAGACATCAACCTGCCAGTTGAGGGTTGATGAAGTGTCTTACCTACCAGTTGAGGGTACCACCATTCTCATTCAGAGCACCTACCAGATGAGGGTGACTCAACAACTTGTCTTTACCCGTGGCACAGTACTGACACCCTTCCAACTGGGGTTATAGGTTGGCCCCCAAATCAATTCAGAGAGGGGCATGTCGGTTAGATGATTACCTCCCATAAATTCAGTTTCAGTTTCAATCTCAGTATAGAACTCAGTTTAGTTCTACAGAACTAGGACTGTCAGATACAGTCACCCAACTCAGTATAGAACTTAGTTCAGTTCTACAGAATTAGGACTGTAAAAAATAGTCACCCAGCTAACAGTAATATAGTTATCAGTGAACTAAATATTAGTCATTCAGTGATCAAAACTCAGTACCCAGTGTTAACATGATCCAGTTACCGTATACGTAGTTATGTTCATAGTATTGCATAATCAGTATTTACAACAGTTTCATATATACATGTACTCTCATTCAGATATGTTCATGTTACTCAGTCAGTTATTGTTCATGCATATGAACTCATGCATTTTGACTTACCTCGCTTAGCATACCAGTACATTCAAAGTACTATCACATACCTTTATTTTGAGCTATGATGTCTTATAGCATAGGTTCAGACGCACGGGCTCCTGATCATACTTAGCAGCCCAACTTATCAGCAGAAGACTTAGTGGTGATTCCTCATAGTTCAAGGATAGAGTTGTTATTTCAGTATATTTTTAGTAATCAGAGTTAGTTGGGGGCTTGTACCATCAACTCCACCTTTAGACAGTTAGAGGCTTTCAGACTAGATTATTTCAGACAGATGCTCAGTTTTTAGTATTTATATACCAGTACTTGATTTTAGTTATGAACCTTATGGCAGATTTAGCCTAATTTTTGCATTATTACAGTATTATTACTCAGTTATTGCAACAGGTACCAGTCATGGGTTAGCTTATGGTCTATTGAGATTATGATCACCGTGTGACATCCAGGGTGCAGACTCGCGCCGTTACAATATTTTGCCTAATATTTTGTATTTTACGCAAAATATTTAACAAATCTTTTATTGCAAAATACAGTAGGATCAAAAATGTTTGTAACCTTGTAAAGTATTTTTATTGAGCGCCATACTTTTGACGAAGTTATTAATTTTTCAAAATATGCTTTTTACTTAAAAAATTTGTACTGATAAAAATAGTAACTAGTGAAGGGACTCAATATTTGTAGAAATACTCTGTTAAAATTAACTCACTAATTTTTTTGAGTTTCGAGGGGATTATTTGCCATACTTTGTACATCAAGGCTTTAACCACTCTCGCCCCTACGTAATTTTTATCAGATGCTTTTGTTGGCAGTACCTGCAAATTTATTATCTCAAAGTGCTTTTTATCAAGAATACTCTGTTCTTCATGCTCCTGTGATATGACTGGGGAGACTGCTTGTGCATATGCCTTCGGTGGTTTCATGAATACTTTTGATGGTAGGGAAGTAGTAGGGTCTGGGAGAGACGAAACTTCTACCAGGATTAAAAATTTGATTTCTGGGTTTTTATTTTAAAGGTTAAATTATTATAAATTTTTATTTTACTCCCCATTATCCCGATCCGTCCCCTAAATGGTATCAGAGCCAAGTTGTTCGGAAGGGAGTGTGAGTATGAGTAGGAGCGGCTAGAGCATTATGCTATCCTAGAGCCGATCGAAATTAGTGTTACTCCTAGAATAATCATTTTTCTGGTTAGTAATACTATTGTTCTTCCTCTATATTCTTAGTTTTATTCCTTAAGTTGAGTAGCCGTTTAATGTCAGTTTAGACATTGGCAAACCTGGATTTTTTGTTGGATTAGCTCTGAGTATGGTGAAAAATAGAGCCGGACCTGGAGAATGTTCTCGTCGCCAAGCCTATAGGAATAAAATAAAGGAATTTCAGGAGAAGAAAATTAGTAATTACTGAATTGTGGTAGTAACATCTAAAGTAGATTTTGGTTTTAGGATAGTGTTTTTCTCTTATCTGCAAAATCCCAATGAATACTTCAACCAACCAAACGTAATAAATAGTGTTAATATTTCTGTTATCTCTAGTAAAATTGCTAAAATGGAAAGTGATTTACAGAATTGGAATATTCCAAAAGAAAGTTTTAATAGAGTCTATAAAACTGGACACTTTGATTTTGTTAAAAATTATAATATTAAAACTTCGGAATCTACCGTTGCAATTAATAGAAATATTGAGACTACTAAATTATTAACAGTTGAAGATATTAATAGATATAGAAAAAATTACAAGTTCCTTCACATAGGTCTTGTTCAAGTAGCAGTTAAACCATTATATAGATTAGGTCTAGACGTACCTATATGTCTACTTTTACGAGATAATAGGTTATTAAATTTTAATGATTCATTATTAGCAGTACTACAAATTAACCTCACTAATGGACTGGCATATTTTAATTGTTATCCTATTTTTTTTATAGATATTAATGATCAAAATGTTATGGATACATAAACTTTAAATGTTAAAACAAAAACATGAATAGTAAGGTAAATACAAGAGAAATAGTTATAAGATATAGATTAATGAAAACAACCTTAGCACCTAAGGATAAAGTAGTTAATAATAAAGGAGCTACCATGCTTATGGAAGCTAACCATAATCATAATAATACCTTTATCCCAAAAATGATAAAATAGAATAATGTATTAATAAAAGATAATTGGCATTTCGACTCCATAATGGAGCCAGAAATAGAAGAAGAAAATTCAAATATTGAACAAGTAGTACAATATCCAGATGTATCTATAGATTTAAAATTTCTAAGATCACAATCTCTTAATCAAGTATCTTTCAGTAGAAGAATGTCTTTTTCTAGACCTTCAGTCTCCAAGTCTGTAGAAGAAAGGGAAATAACTTTAGAAGATATTGAAAGAAAATTAAAAGGAGTTGATTTCTCAAAAACAATTTCAAAAGTAGAATATGATTCTACTAATTTAAAAGCTAAAAAATCAACAAGTCCCTCTGCTAGTGAAATGCTAGGAGTAAGAAATTCGCTTTACATGATTAGGTCAGGCGTAGTAATTGAACCTGACTTTGAATATTTAGATAAATTATGGAATAGACCAGAAAATTCTATTTAAAAAGAATGGTATAAACAAAAATATTCATTAAAAGAAAGATATTCTTTTAGAGAAAAATGGTGCAATGATATGAAAAGATTAAGATGTAATATTGAATTTTGTAAATGGTTCGAAATTACAGTAAAATTAGATGATCAAAAGGATTCATTAAACATGATTGTTAGTAAATGGTATACTACTAATAATAAAATTGTAGAATCAATAATTCCTCTGTTAGAAGAAATTAGTCTACCAGTAGAAGGCAAAATTGTTACTGCCTCACCCTTTAAATTAGGTATAGTAGATAATAAAGGTGATCCTACAAATAAAGATATAAATAAAATACTCCAACAAAATAATTATACAAATCAATTATTACATGTAGTATCTGAATAGATTCTCGAAGCCGAAAATAAATCAACTTTTAAAGATAAACCAAGTTCTTCTCATAATGATAAAAAAATTAGAAACTCATCCAATTTTTAAATTACCAGAATTCTCTAAAGATAAATTTTCTAAATTTGAAGAAAAGTTTGAAGTAACCGATGATATTTTAAGAAAAATAAAAGAAAGATTAAAATCCGAATTAAAAGTCACCAATGACATTATTAAAGAAAATAATAAAAACCCAGAATCTCAATCAAAATACACTAATAATGTAAATAATAATAGTACAGGTTAGGATTATGAAAAAATGAATCAAAATACTAAAGGTTGCAGAGTCCTAAATAAAAGGAAAGACATAAGTAATAATTTATGTTGTATCTTTGAAGAAAACAAAGATAATTCCTCTCCAATAGAAAAAATTATTAACATTCGCAGCAATAAATTAGCTAATTATGGTAAATACACCGGTTCACACTGCATTTGCAATAATCGTTATATTAATGTTATCACCAATAATAATAAGGAGAAAGAAGTATTGTTTGATATTATCAATCATTTAGAAGATCCAAGACTTAGGAGAAAATATTTAATAGCCTTAAAAAATATTATTCTTAATCAACATGTCTTGTATAGTGAAGTATCCTCTACTTTAAGGTCTTGTGTAGTTGTTTCTGATTTTTGTTCTTTACCTGACATATTTCTCATAGTAGAGGGTGCAATTATTTCTTTATCAAAATGTTGATTAAGAATAATATTTTTTAAGGCTATTAAATATTTTTTCCTAAGGATTGGATCTTCTAAATTATTGATAATATCAAACAATACTTCTTTCTCCTTATTATTATTGGTGATAACATTAATATAACGATTATTGCAAATACAGTGTGAACCGATGTATTTACCATAATTAGCTAATTTATTTCTGCATACGTTAATAATTTGTTTCTATTGGAGAGGAATTATCTTTGTTTTCTTCAAAGTTACAACATAAATCATTACTATGTTTTTCCTTTTATTTAGGATTCTGCAACCTTTAGTATTTTGATTCATTTTTCTATAATTCCAACCTGTACTATTATTATTTACATTATTAGTGGATTTTGATTGAGATTCTGGGTTTTTATTATTTTCTTTAATAATGTCATTGGTGACTTTTAATTCGGATTTTAATCGTTCATTAATTTTTCTTAAAATATCATCAGTTACTTCAAACTTTTCTTCAAATTTAGGAAATTTATCTTTAGAGAATTCTGGTAATTTAAAAATTGGATGATTTTCTAATTTTTAATCATTATGAGAAGAACTTGGTTTATCTTTAAGAGTTGATTCTACGTCTGACCGTTTTATTGGCCGATGAATATTCTTCCTTAAATATCTGATTAAGTGGATGCATTCTTGGTACACTAGTAATGGACTCTTTTGATGATAGCGGAACGGTAGACTTTGGCAGGGATGGAAATTCTGCCAAGATTGAAAACCTATTTTCTGACCGTTTATCTGACTTTTTATCTTCTTCAGTGAAGGGTCTTTTCATTTTTTCCTCTGGTCGGAAAGGATGGAATGGAGGCCTTAACCTTGATCCTGGTGTTCCAGGTCTCATAATTTCCCTGTAGAAAAAATTTGTTAAAATTTTTGGGAGAGAATTTGTCCCCTAAAAAATTCAAATTTGTTGATATTTTGTATAAAATAATTTAAAAGATTTTCAAAATTTGATAACTTATAAAAAATTTCCTTTAATAGTGGATTAGTTTTCCTCTAATCCCAATTAGACTGAATTTTCTCTAAAAATAGTTTTATTTTTTATAAAATCACTTTCTTCTTTTGATATACTATTTAGATAGGGAAAAATAATTCTTTTGTCCAAAATAGTGGTATGGATGCCATTTAGCTCAACAATATAATGATTTATTTGAGTGATAAAAGAAAGACCTACTATTATCTCTTTATTAATATCTCTAGTGATTACAAAATTATTAATAAAACACACTCCGTCATTGTAAATACAGGCTTTGGGGAGTCTATAATTTATTTTTAATTTTTCCCCTGTTGCGGAGAATAAGAGGGTAGTACCTTTTTCTAGATACTCTATAGGAATTAATCCTTCTATAATGCAATTTTCATCCACACCTGTATCAAATAATGCAATCTTATGAATTTTATAATCTTTATTGACGACTATTGTAATTGGTATATGGTAACTTTGTGGTTTAACTATAGTAATTGCATTAATTCCTGATTTGCTCATAGAAATTTTTTGAGAGATTCATTTTCTTATTATTATTTACTTCTAATGTTTCCCCAAGCTCAAACTGATGTGATTTGGGGTCTTGGTTTGGAGTTAAATCTTTTAATATTTTATTAGCAAGTGACTCTGCTTCTAGATTGTTAAGTGTCATGAACCACCATTTGTGCCTATTAAGAAAATATTAGGTCATACAAGAAAATTAGGTTAGTTAAAATACCTCACAATCATAGAAGAAATTGCACCTTATTTTGCCTAACAAATTGCTTTGGCTAGTGATTATATTTTGTATAGCCCGATGAGTTGCAAGGGTTTAATCTCTACCTGATGTCAAGAAAGATTTTTTGTTGACACAAGAATGAAATCTTAAAATCTAAGGGATGGGAATCATGAACTTTCAATGAAAAATTGCCAAGAAAAGCTAAAAAAAGTGACACAAAAAAATTTGGACTCAAGAACTAAGTATAGAAGGAATTACTTATTGTTAATTAGTTGTAAGAATAAAATAAATGAAATGGATATGAAGGACTAGTTAAAAAAATAACTAAAGTAATTAATTAGATGTTATGTAGTTGAGAAATCAGAAGAGATATGAGTGTAGAACAATAATTAGGATGATTTGACATTTGAAAATATTTATGGGTTATTTTCAACTGTAAAAAATTACCTATTGGTTTGGGCATTCCAGTAAGCATTTGGACCTTCCTAGGACAATGAGCAATCAATTTTTGTATTGGTTGTTGATGTGGTATCTATGTGGTGTTGGCGTGGAAGCTAGAACCCAACATGCTGCGCCAACCTTTGAAATTTTTTACCTTAGAGGCTTTAATCAGATATACCCTTTTTATTATTATTCTCAAAGAACAACTTCAAGGTACTCAAGAGAACCATGAATTAAAGAAACACACCACACCCAATCTTCTCCAAATTACTCCAAATTTTAGAAGTAGCTTCGCCTCGATCTAAAGAACACTTGCCACTAATTTTATACATAAATCTAAATCTAAATCAAGAGGTACATTTTGACTATTTATCCAAGTTCAAAGCTTTAAGTTCCAACGGTAGAATCCACTAAACCACCTAGAAATGGATAAATTTGAGATTTTGAGCTGAAAATTTCACTAGGGAACAATGATCTAGTGCTAGAACAATAAAACCAAAAGAAATATTTCACGATTTTTTTGGATGAATTTTTGAATTTTGAATCTGAAGATATCAATTTCCTAAGACTAAGTCTATGGAAACAAACTTATTCCAAAGCCCTTGCTACTAATTGATACTGTTACAACCCAAACCAGCCACGAGTGGCATCCACACTGACACTCTAATGGGAGGACCAACTAAGCCAATAATATGCTCAACAGTTAGCCAAAATTTTTGACCCAAAGTAATACCATAAAATATAATCAATATCTAATATCATTCAAAAATTGATAAAGTAATAATGCATAAAACTATCCCCTAGTACCTGAAGTTAATCATACCAAAACTATAATAAATGTCAAAACTGGGGATGCAACCCCAAAAATCAATGTAATGTCTGTGTCTAAAAATAATGGACATGAAATAGTTGATGAACCCATGGTATCCCAAAAGATGTAGCTTATCTTTGAGTTTTGATATGGTCTGAATCAAAACTTAGGTCTCAAAACTATTGCATGAATATGCTCTATACTCGACAAAAGAATAACATATGGGATGACACTCAAACAACACCTTTAAAGTGTTAACGATCATCGTCGATATAGTAACCCAACCAAGGTTGGGGTCGAATCCACAGGGAGTGAAATAAAGGATTTTAATGCTTGAGAATGTTAAAAGCCAGCTAGGAGTTGACCCGTAATGCATGGCACACAAACATGAAACCAAAAGGGGGCGTGGTTGAATGATTTTGAATTAAACAATTTAGTTGTTTTGAGAGAACTATTTTAAAGGTAGAAACAATTAGAGGTTAATAACGTATTGATAGGACTTGGGGTTATTCCTTCCTAGGTGTGGGTTCATGCAAAGGTATTTGATTAATTATCCAAATTTAGCTAGAAGTCATAGGTAGGCTAGATCTAAAGGTTTTGGTGTTAATTTGTTAATAAAATACCAAATATCACAAATCGGTTATTTCAAATACCTCATAAGTAACAATTTTACCAATCTATGGCATCAATTAACATCCTTGTATCTATGAGATGCTATTAAATAAACTAATTTAAGTTATTGTTCACACACGTTCCTCACTCATATTCTCTCTATCAATGATGATATGTGTTCTAAAGTAATTGGGATGTCGAAACCCCAATTCTTAGTTAAAACATAAAATGAATGCAAAACCTATATCAAAAAGCTAATTGGGAACACAAATAAACAAAATCGATGCACTAATTACAACTTATTAAAGAATAACCCCAAGAAAAAGAATTAGCTACTCATATAGAGAGAAAGTAGAGATATATAAAGTTTCCATCAAATTGATTCATAGAAAAAAATAGAATGCAAAATTCAAGCTTTAATTTTAATAAATATTCAATTTAAATCACTAGTTCATCACTTAAGGGTAACTCTAATGTGTTCTTAGAGAAAGAGTAGTACAATAATTCTCAATGAATGGTTGAAATATGTTGAAAACCCAAATTTTAGCCCCATATTCATGTTTTCCTGAATTTATAAAAATGCCACTAGACTTTGTAGATCCATAGTATATCTAGAGTAGATTGGGACTAGATGGGGCGTACCCTTGGTGTAGATAGGGCTGCTTTACCCATTTTGGCCAGCCATCTGTGTGGGTGACCTCCCGACATGTTCATGTGCTCTTTAGGGCTAGTTTTCTTTCATATTTGACCTCCCATTGTCTTAAATAACTTTCTCATCTTTATTTCCAACGTTTACATGCATAAATGAGCATTATATTTGAGATTAACACCAAATTAATGGAAAAGCATGATAATTTAAGGTTAAAAGGTGATAAAAACTCATCAATTTGACAACTAATAAACTCTCCAAACTTGAACTATTTCTTGTCTTCAAACACCCAAGAATAATCCAATGAGATATGGTATTTACGATTCAAAACCACCCTAAAGAAACATATTCTAAAGATATAGGATAACAATGATATACAAACACTTCTCAAACATGTCATGGCAATAAGTAAACCAAAACTTTCAATAAGCATATATCTATGAAGCAAGGATACTAAGCGTCTCAAGAGGTTACACAAAATTTTCAAAGATTATCTCAATCTTTATAAAGCAACTTACCTCGCCCCTTTACCCAAATCAGGAGTAAAACTTCACCCTCTACACTAAAGTATCGATGTCACATATATGCAAGAGTTAAATCCTCACACAAGACCTTTTAATTCTTATAAGAGCTCAAATAATGAAATAATTAACACCCATTCTCGCAAAGAAATTCAGGTACAATGAGTAGAACCACAGGCTTTCCCTTTGTGTTTTTTCCACTAATGTAGACTTACCTAGTTTTGAACCACGAAGGTATTGCGGGTATAGCTGAAGGCTTAAGGTGCGAGAAGGAATTTAGTGATCAAGTTATTAAAAAACCTCCTTTTACGTGATCTTCATCCCTTTCTGCCCTAAAATTTTAAAATTATCCACCTTATTTACCTTTAAATCATTTAATTTTCTTCCTTAACCTGTAGGCTAGTATTTACCAAACAAATCCAACCCACCATTTTCTTTATTCATTTCTTTGATTATTTTAAAAGATTTTCTAACATTAAGCTCTTTTTAGCCCTTCAATTGTCTAATTTTTCCTCAAGTTCTATGGTCTAGGCTATTCAACTTTATCACCATTCGTATATCTTGCATATTAATCATATGATTTGACAACCTTACATACACCTTTCTTCGCTTATCTTAGCATATAACATTCTTCCACCAAACTAGGATTTTGAATCACCATACATTATTCTCTCAAATACACCCCCCCTAAACATAGGCTTTCGCCTATATTTCATTATTATTAATCATACTATGCATCAAAGGAGGTGAACTTCCTAAAAAATATTTCAAAAGGGTTTAGGTATTTTAACATGGTTATCATTACAATAAGAAAGAAAAATAGGAAAAAGGCTCAATGGGGTTAACTAGGGGAAAATGTTAAGTTGGGAATTTGGCATTGTGATGGATCAAAAATGGCCTTGGGTCATCCGCCAAACTATGTTTCCTAGGATTTTTCTTTGAATACCGTCGGGGAAAGTTCTAGACTATAGGTATGTACAAGAAGTATTCAAAATTATCACCACACATGGAGTCATACTCATAGAGAAAAAAGTTAGTGTCTTAACCTATTTAAGAATTTGAGCTTAATAAGTTAATCTTAGTCAAACACTCATCCATTGAAAGAGAGAGGCAAAAATTAAATTTAATGGTTTCACTCAAGAGAAAGCTCAAAAACATCCTTGTTCTTTTTCGATAAGAGAACTATATTTTTCATTTTTTTCTCAAAATCTTTTCATTCATTGCAAAAGTTTTCAAACTATTTCCTATTTTGAATCAACTCAAAAAACTAGATACTTCACCTAAGGATGTCACCTTATATTCCATCATGGGTGAACTATAACTCAATTCGATGAAGAAACTAAACTAAAATAAAGACAAACGATAAAAAGAAAGAGAGAACAAAATTTTGCTCCTTAGGAAAGATCCGAGTTTTGAAGAAAACACTTGGAGTTTATTGGAAACGTATATACAAAAGGCGACAAGAATATTGCGCAATAAATTGTGTTCCTCATTAATATTAACAGCATGACACAAGACCAAAAAGGGCACCATCTGGCAATATCATCAATATACCGAATAAGGGCCAATCCAAATTGATGTTGATAATGAGAAAGAAGCCCCGCGAAGGCTAAAGTAAATAAGCATCAAAGTGAAAGCCTAACAAGGGCTAAAGTAAATAAAAAACACAAATGTAAAATGTAAATATATATCAAAATGATAAATGTAACAATAGAGTATGACTATGTCTATACAATCAATAAAACCAATGCCATAAAATGACACAATAGGTACAGACCATTAAATGAATAATAAAAATGCCCCACTATGACCCATCCCCACTAAAAATCATTGCATTGTACCAAGTGTAAAATAAAAAGAGAGTAGATAAAGGTAAAGAATCATTGTGGTGCATTAGGTGCTCGGTTCCATGTCACTGTATAGTCCTACTATCTCTGTTGGAGCCTCTTCAAGCTGGGATCCTCTAAGTGGGTTTGCTACAAAAGTCAACTCATCTTGATTTGCACTTTAAGGACTTGTTGGATTACTTTAGAGGTTGGTTTCTTTCACTTTTTGGTTGTATCTTATGTCTTGTCCTTATCCGGAGTGATTCCCTTCTTAGCATCTCATGGCAAATTATCCTTGGAGACATATCTATGGAAAATAAAAGATAAAAAATAAAGAAAGAGATAAAAGATAAAACATGTTTTTGGGTTTTTCATATATTAGGAAAGAAATTAGGGTTAAATAAAAATTAAGGTGATGCAAGGTAATATGATCAATCCAATTCATGGGACTATTTCATCACCATACGCCACCATAGAGACTCTACATGCCACACAATCTTCAAATTTTGCCAATTTAGCTCATAGAACATCCATGGCACAATAGAAACAAAAATGACCCTATACCCTTAAGAATGGTGTCACTCAATCCATCAACAGAAAAGGCAAGCATCCATGTCTCCCGAGTTACTCAAACTACACCCGTGAACACTTGATAAGCACATTTGTAGACCGAGCCATGGAAACAATATTTATCAACAAATTCAACTAAAAATCACTGGTTTTCTACCCTTAAGGATCAAATGGACTCATGTTTATGCCATAATAATGAATATATTATCCATTAGTAACATTTAAGGCATCCCTCTCTTATTGATGCTTTAACAAATATATGGTTTGCATAAAAGATAAGAGCTTGGAAAAATAGGATAAAATCACATGTGAGCATCCCAAAATTCAAAAATCATCACCAAACACACCATTGGTACTCATACTAACCAAATTAGGTCACTGACCACTCAATTTAGCAACCAAACTTAATGTGGATATTTCATCGAACACATGGTGCACTAGTTTAAGGAAGTAAGAATTTCAAATTAAGCATGTAAAACAAGGCTCACATTACAAACTTTTCACTTCAACATTCACAATTCATCAAATTAAGCTCAACTAAATTAAATTCAAAGCAAAATTACCATGGGATATAAAGAACCATTTTAAATCTAAAGGGAATTCAATGCGAATATTACGGAAGATCAAAACTTTTAAGTTTACTTAAGAAAGGAAAAAGATGAAATAAAATACCAATGTAATAATCCAGGATTGCATCCTTGAAACAAGAAATTGAGAGGTTTGAAATGAAGTTGAAGGAATTTAAGAGTGTGACAAATGAAAGAGAAACAAAATTTTGCATTGTAGAGTGTAATTTTTTTTTTTTGCTACTCGATGGCTGATCTATGTACAAGTTGTGAGTGACTTGCGGTTGGACTACTCACAAATAGTATACTCCAGGATTTGTCTTAAAATAAGGCTAGTTGATTGTAATACACCCTAGACGAATGCCTGGACTACTCAAGTAGCTCAAATGCAGGCCGAAATAGACTGCCCAATAATTTGTGGCTCAGTTGTGCTTTAGTTACGCTTGGTCTGTGCCTAGACTTCTCAAGCATGTTCAACACAAGCACAGACAGTGTATGTTGCCTTAACATGTGTTCCAGCTATTCCTATCCTACACATGGACTTCTCAAGTATTTCCCAGATAGGTCTAATTATGAATAATTAAATTTTTGCAAAATTTTGAATCAAATATATGCACATGTCATAGTTTTAAGCCCCCGAACTTTTCTTCATACATCAGGACTTATGATATAATTTTCAAACACCAAAAATAAACTAAAATTAGTGTAAAAAAAAATATAAAACATCAATAAATAACTTTGGGTTGCTTCCTAAGAAGCGCCTTATTTTTAGTCATGGCATGACATTATTTGATCATCATTTTGGATCCTTGAATTGAAGTGACTCAACCATAGTCGTCTGAATCCACCCACATGGTAATGCCTCAATCCTTTTACATTCACCAAAAACTTCATTTTCTTATTGTTTTCTAATTCAATTTTCCATTTGAATAGACATTTGAGGAAATGAATGGGCCCGACGACTTTGTTTTAAGCTTTCCCGCCAAATGTTTCAACCTAAAGTGGAAGAAGAGCATATATCACCACTACAAAATTATTAGTTCAATGTCTTAACATCATGTAGCCTGTTCTTTTTGGCTTTATTTGAACAACTTCTAGGACCAGTGCCTTTATATGAACTACGAGCCACCCAATAACACAAATGAACTTTTTCACCATAGATTTTGAGGCTTCCATTTTCTGCGGTAATAGATCATCTATAACAAAGATTGGAAAAGTGTTTTTATCTTAAAGGTTTCTATTTTAAGAGCTAAGACTTATGATCAAATTAACCTCCTTATCTTTTTCTTCAATCACCCCTCCCTGTGTTCTATAATGCACCCACCACGGGGTCATCCATAAGATTTGCATTTATGGTGTTAGTTATCTTATCATCAACCATATCAAACTCCAAAACAATTTGTAAATCCTTAATTTGTTTCATAGACTTCCACACATTAAAGGAGACGTCTTCATTATTCACTCAAAACTTTATTTCACCAAATTTAACATTTACTAAGTCTCTCTCGATACCCAAGAATGGCCTACCAAGAATAACAGGGACCTCGTGATCCATATCCCAATCAAAAATAACAAAGTCATCCAGAAATATGAATTGGTCTATTTTCACAAGAACATCACATAATACTCTCACGGGCTTATCGATAGAACGATCATCCATTAAAAGCCTAGTTGTGGTTGGTGTAGGGACACCCAAGCCTAACTTTCAAAACACAGAAAATGGCATCAAATAAATGTTTTCCCTAAGATTGTACAATGCTTTTCCAAACTTGTACACCTTAATAGTTCAAAGAATAGTGAATGAACCTAGGCCTTCCTTCTTTTCCACCATAATGCTATAAATTATGGCACTACAATGATGGGTTACCCCTATAGTTTTAACATCCATGACTCATTTATTATAACCAATTTCTTCATGATTTGAGCATACTCAGGCATCTCTTGTAAAGCTTCCAACAATGCAATATTCACATACAGGTTGCAAAATTTTGAATGAAATTTCTTAAACATGGTATCATATTCATTCTTCTTGCCCCTTTGTTGGAAAAGAGGAATTTTGATTTAAAAAAAGGAGCAAGTGGAGTTTTCTCTGGTTTTGGAGAATTACCCTCAACTATTTTTGGAGCTTCCTCACTTTCACACTTTTGTTGAACTACTTTCGGCTTCTCAATAATTGACTCATTGGTTTTTGGAACCACATCATTAGACTTATCAAGTAACTTTTCCTTTTTATTTTCTTGTTCATAACTTCCTCTTTATTTTGGTCTTCATCAAAATCAACATCTTTATCAAGAGTCCGACCACTGCTAGTGACAATGGCCATGACGTGAGCATCATTCTAAGGATTAGCAACCGTGTCACTAGGTAATCCATCTTTTGTCCTTGACTTGAGATGAGCCAAAATTTGATCCACTTGAGTTTTGAGTTGCTTTATAGAGTCCAAATAAGATATCACCATTTGATTGAGTTATGAGAAATCATTTATCTCTCTCACCATATTATCCATTCCCTCAACACCCATTATGATCGAGCAATGAAATCTTCACTTTTGAACTTCTTTAGGTCAATGGATGTTGGAGTTTTTACCCTTGGATCTATCATGTGTAGGTATGTACCTATAATAATACTTATACTTATATCTCTAATATCAATATCTATCATGATAATCTCTATCACGATCCCATTTTTTCCAACCTTGATTCCCACCTTGCCTTTGATAGTTAGGGAAGGAACCCCTCATTTGGTTTGACAAGAATAAAATTTCCTTAATAATATAATCTTCTTCCTCATCATCATAATCTTTAACACTCTTTGAAGCAGCGACACTAACCTTCTTTGGAGAATCTCCCATTATATGTTTTGTGAGAAGATCAAGTTGTGGCATCACTTTACCATGTTCTCATTTTTTTTCTCATATATTTTCCTTTGTTCTTGGTTTAGAAAATATGTGGATGGAGCTCCCACAGCCACCATGATATCTCAAGTATGCCAACCTCTACTTTTCTTGCTCAATTGATCCAACCAAGTAGCTACAACACCAACAGATTTTTTCATAATATCTCCTTCGGTCACATTATCAGTTACCATCTTGTTCAATTGATCCAATTCCCTATAGAAAATTAGATGAAGAATTTTGTCCTAGACCTCATGACTTGGGCATTGCATTATCTTATTGTTGAATCATTTAAAAGCCTCGTATAATGGTTTTCCATAAAGGTTGCAAAAATTGATGATTTAATCCATTAGTTGTATCATCTAGCAAGGAGGAATGTACCTATCCAAGAATGATTCTATGCACTCAACCCATAAAGTGATAGATCCTGTGGATAATGACCACAACCATCAGACCGCTTCTCCAATAAATAAGAATGGGAAAAGATGCAAATGGATTTATTCTTAAGACATATGGGCTATGTCAAATAGAGAACACACATCAAGGCAATTCTTCAAGTGTAGATTGGAATACTCATGTGCTTGACCTCCAGCAAACCCTTTTAATTTTAGTAAATGAAGCATCATACTAGTAATGTGAAGAACCACATTTCCTCACCGGTGGAACACGAATAGTTCTAGCTCAAGATGCATCTCTGAGGTGATCCTTATCCTCAAAATGCCTATTAAAAGTAAAGGTATTACTACTGTGTTTGCTCATATTATTGTTTATGCTATTATTGTCACCTGAGAAAGAACAAAACAACAAACAATGTAGAATAAAACACTACGGCTTACCTAAAGTGACTAAAAATACTAAAGAAATAAAAACTATGTTTCACTCCCAGGCAATGATACCAAAATTTGATGACGCTCAAATTACACCGTTAAAGTGTAAATGATCGTTGTAATATAGTAACCCTACGAAGGCCCGAATCAAATCCATAGGGAGTGAAGACAAAGATTTCAATGCTTGAGAGTGTTAGAAGTCATCTACGAGTTGACCCGTAACATATGGTGAACAAACATGAAAGTAAAAATAGGGGGTTTGGTTGAATGATTTTGAATTTAACAATTTCATTGTTTTGAGAGCACTATTTTGAAGCTAAAAACTATTAGAGGTTAACCAAATGTTGATAAAACTTGGGGTTATGCTTTCCTAGATATGGGTTCATGCATGGGTATTTGATTAATTGTCCAAATTTAGCTAGACGTCATGGGTAGACAAGATCTAGAAGTTTTGGTGTCAGTTTGTCAATAAAACACCAAATATAACAAATGGGTTCTTTTGAACACCTCATAAGGGTAAATTTTTTTTACAATCTATGGCCTCAATTAACATCCTAATGTCAAAGAAATGTTGTTAAATGAACTAATTTAATCTATTTATCACACCCATTCCTTATCCGTATCACCTATATCAAGGATGATATGGGTTCTTAGGTAATTAGGGTTTTCAATTCCCAATTTTTTTTAAAACATGGAATGAATTCTTAAACCATATCAAATAGAAAATTAGGAAGACAAACAAAAATCATGCACTTATAACAATATATTCAAGAACGAACCCATAAAGAAGAATTATCTGGTCATAGATAGAGACAGTAGAGACGTACCAAAATTTCCATCAAATTGATCCATAAAAAATAGAGTGAATGCAAAATCCATGATTTGATTTAAATAAATCTTCAATAGAAATCAGTAATTCACCACTTGAGAGTCGCTCTGATGTGTTCTTAGGTCAAGCGTAGTACTATAATGCTCAATGAATTGTGGAAATGAGATGAAAACCCCCAATTTATCCCTATACTCACGTTTGACAAAATTTACAAAAATGCCACCGCACTCTTGATCTGCTTGAGCTGAGCTAGAGAAAATGGGGCATAAACTTAGGCATATATGAGGAACACTTTAGGCATAGATGGGGTTATTGTAAGAAGGTGGCCTCCCAACACGTCCATGTGATCTTTTTGGTTCATTTTCTTTCATATTTGACCTCCCATTGACTTAAATTACTTGTTGATTTTCATTTTCAACCTTTGTATGCACAAATGAGTATTATACATAAGATTAACACCAAATCAATACCAACATGGATTATGGTGCAGTGGATGGGGCTGCTCCACCCTTAGCCAGAGGTCGAGGGTTTGACCCTGGGTATGGAGAAAACATTATTGGGAGCACTGCCACCTTAATGGCCCTACAACGCGCGATCCAGATTAGTCGGGGCTCCAATGCGGGCACCAGACACCAGATGGGAAACCAAAAAAACCACCAAATCAATGGAAAAAATGATAATTTAAGCTTAAATAATGTTAACAAGACATCAAATTGATGACTTATCAATGTGTAGTATTAGTACAAATCTTCTAACCAAAAATGCGAATTATTAATGTGCAGTATTAGTACACATCAGCCAACCAAAAATAAGAATTATGAACATATAACCATAACGTAGTATAACAAAACAACCATGAAACCTTTCACTTAACCTTACCTCTAGTTCATAAAACTTAAACTTATCCAATAACTTCATGGAAATTAGTAAAGATGAGCCAACACAGATAGTAAAATAGATTAGGTTAACTCCACCAACCAATCTCTAAATCAACAACTTTGACTCAAAATAGACATCGATTATGTCAAAATTAAGCAAGTAAATAGACGACATAGAGTTAAGTCAAAACACGCAGTTAGGTCAGACCATTCAAGGATCCATAAAATTAGCAACAACAGAAATTAAAATTCATCCCGATTTACACAAGAAATCACCTTTAGTAATTAAGCACATAGACTCCGTTTGCTAAAGGAACTAACATAATAAAGGAAGCATATAATCCCCAGTCACTCAAGGAACTGTCACACGCCTCATACTTTGTACATACATGCTAATAGTCTTATGATCGCCCACTATCCATGTATGATCTCTTATCCATGTACCAAATCCCTGACATCAAGTATCTGTAAAATTTATACCAACCAAATCCTATGAAGATTTCCTATCTCTACTCACCATAATAATGGTAGATATGAGAACAATCATAACCACAATGAAAATAGAACAACACCTGTAAATAACAACAATAGGAATATAATGCACAATCAACCAAATTACATTCAATATCTTGGATTATAATCCAATATTAAAACCCATGTATAAATACATGATTATTCCACCTATTATAGGGTTTTCCTACCATAAATTCAACTTAAAACTACAAAATTCATAGTAGCACTAGTGAGTTATAGTCATGCAAGAGTAAATTAACAACTTGTAACTAAAACCCAAGTGTTTTACACCTAATTAACCCCATGCACTAGAAAATTCAGCTATGCCAAGCTTAAACCTCCCACAAAACCATAAACTAGTGATTCTAAGGTGTAGGAATTGTCAGGCTAGTTAATGGGGATAAATAACTTACCTTTTTAAAGGATTCTAGTAAAAAATAAGTGAAAATTACCCCAAATTTCCTAAGCCCTTCATAAAATATATTTAGAAATAAAAAATTGTTTTTTGGGAAATTTTGGCATAAGAAATGATTTACCCTGCTATAGTGACCTAATCCTACAATAGAGGTATCGCTATAGCAGAATCTGCCGACTATTATGAGATTTACTGTCTTTGGCTTTTGTTATGGTAGAAATTTCTCTTCTATAACAATCGCCCCTTAGCAACCCGCCATACACTATTACGGGTATGGCGAGGCAGAAACTTGAAAATGCTCCTAGTTTAGCCTATTTTGTAATGCTCCATCATACGATGACATTCTCGACTAACCCCTTTGCATCAAATTTGATATCCGAAGTTCTACTCAACCAAATTTAGTTTTTAAAAAATCCTATGGGTTTTATTTTTATCATATTAGCTAACATAAAATCATGCTAGAATTTGTTACATTTACCCAACAATTGCCATATTTCCATAAACTATACCTTGCTCTAATTTTGTCCAAGCTAGCCTAGCCTAAAATTTCTAAACTCCCAATTCAAAAATATATTAGACCTTAAATTTTTGTAGATTATAGTTACCTATAACTATGAAAAAGGTTGTCATAATAAATGCCAATTTACCTATTATTCATCGCTGAATGATCAAATAAGGAAAATGAGTCAGGTCATGAGCCGGGGGTCTATCGAAAAAACCTTGCTACTTCTCTAGAGGTAGTGGTATGGACTGCGTACATCTTACCCTCCCCAGACCTCACTATGTGGGAATAAACTGGGTTTGTTGTTGTTGTTATTGAGTCAGGTCATGAGAAAAAGAGTACTTGTATCCTCAAACAAATATGACAACTTGTGTCACATGTTCTTTTTGGTTTCCTAATTAGCTTCTTCTATCGAACAATCCTTTTATTAAACCTTTACTGATAGAATTTCCTTGGTCCTCAAATTTTGGACATCCTTGTAATGATCTATCCGGTCATTTTCTATATTTCTATGGATTTAAATGTTTTGAGATATCACGACCCAAGACTACCCCTTAGTCGTGAGACGGTGTTTAAGGCTATAAGTGACCCCAATCTAACCCATGATCTGACACATGTTGTAAGGTACTTAAAGAAAATAATAAGATTTTGTGCGAAAGTCATTCATAGAAATATCTGAACATTATAAAAATAATAATAATAAAGGTACTAAATAGTCTTTACTGAAAGCATACTAATTTTCTAATTATCTAAAAGCCTCTAAACATGATGAGTTGTTCGGATAGGTTCCAAACTAACTCTGAATAATAAAATAACATGAAATAAGGTACTAGAAAGCATGATAAATAAAATGAATAGTACTTGACTAACAAGGACTCACCAAAGCTACAATTGAGTGATACAGGGTAGAACTACATGTAATCTAGTAACTGAGCGTCTGAACCTATATTGTGAAATAAATATAGCGCAAAAGAGAGTATGCAATAAGTACTTAAAATGTACTGGTATATGATATGGGCTAACTAAAATACATATAAGTACTAATCATGAATGCATGAACATGTAAAATGAATACAAGGCTAAGCAAAGCATGTGCTAAAATAATTTAGAAAACTGAATAACTGAATAGCTGATAAGCTGAACAATTGGTCATGCAAACCTGAGCTGATGTGGTCTGAATACTGAACTGAAACCATGGGAGATAACATTTAACTGACATGACCCAATCTGAGCTAATTGGGCTCCAACCTATAACCCAGTTGGAAGGTTTTCAATACCTTACCACGGGTACTAACACTGATGGTGTAGATCTATAAAGCTGATGTCCCAAAGGACGAGGTGTCACCCTAAAATGAAAGGTCCCCCAGGATAGTATCAATCCTAAGATGGAAGGAAGACCTCTCATAACGTACGCTAGCTACGTAGTTTTGGAGCATAGGGACTGCTACTAAAGGTCTCACTCTAAGATGGCAGGAAAGACTTCATACCTAAACTCACTTGATGCTAGTTCTACTCCCAATTAAACTTACATGGAAGTACAAATTAGTATATGCACTGATAACTGATTTGCCCAAATAGTGTATTCTAAAATGACAGTGCATCTTTAATCTGAAAATAATGATACAAACATGGTTTGATGACTTGTAACTTGAAAATATGAAACATGAATAAACATATAGGTATCAGGTTTTCATAACCAACCAACATTGAATAATACATTTAATAAAATAACATCATTAAAATACTATAAAGAAATTCATGATTCGGAGACCCAAAACATAGTATATATCACTAAAAAGATGAAATTCATGATAATGAGCATGAGAAGATGTTAAATTTATGAGGACAACATGCTCATATGGTTCAATTTCAAGATTCGACTATAAATCAAGAAAGTTCATAGTTTACATAGAACCCTAAGCATAAAGGATAAATTAAACTTGAGAGTTTTAGGAAAACTTTGGGACTCGATGGGTTAAAGAGACCCATTGATGAATATCCCACATACCCGAGTTTCTTGAATTCTTGAAGAAAACTTGTAATTGAGACCTTAGAAGAGTGAATTTCTTTAAGAAACCCCTTGATTTTGCTCTTGACTAAAAGAGAGGATCGAGCATTTTTACCTTACTGAAAAGGGGTAAATAATTCCTCTTTTAATGTTTTAAGTCGTGTATTAGGTGTTTAAGGAGGAGAAAGGACCAAAATCCCTTTACCCCTTAATGAAGGCTAGACGATTTACACTGCAGTATGTCACGGTGCCAATCGCTGAGGCTAAACTCCGTGATATGCTACCTATCATGGAGGCTAACCACCATCACACGCTACGTATCATAGAGGTTAACCTTCATGACATGCTGCATATCACGGAGGGACAGCCTCTGTGGCACATAAAAAATGCGGAGGCATAATGCCTCGATAGAAAAAAATCTCCCCAAAGCTCTTCTAGAAATTCTAAAACTCTCTCGAATGACCCTTTTAACAATCCTAAACATATTTCAACTAATATTTTCTAAATCTTGAGTGTGTTAAAGTGGCCATGTCGGTTGCACTTAGTGTGAAATAATTCCTTTAGGCCCTTTAAAAATATGACAAATAGCTGGAAACTTGTCTAGGATCTTATGGGGTATTACAAGAGCTTTCCTATAGCTGCTCTAAGTCATTTATGACTTTGTGGAGCTTATAGTTCAATAATTGGGAAGTTTGATTGGTTTTAAAGTCAATTCAATGTTTTGAAGTCTTCGTTGGTAATAATTAACTATCACATGAAAACTTTAGTCTAACGACCTCATATGACAACTTTGACAGTTCCATCCTGTCACGCCTCAAATCCTATTGGGGAGGACCGGCACCTATAACCGAGGAGGCTCGGGAGAACCAACTCATAACCTTATACTTCCCATGCATACCTCTATGACAACCCGAAATTCGGACAGCATCATGTCACATATAAAAGGAAATAATCACCTGTATAAGCTCTAGCACACATATATATGTATATACAATACTTGGCCGTTGGAGCCATCACGTCTATTAACAAAAAAACCACCTTGACTGTACATTAGGTCTACAAAGCCTCTAGGCAATACACAGAGTTTAACTAAGGTCAGGAAACACCCCTCCATATAACTAACTTCTATACAATACCAAAAGTGACTGGATATGACACGGAAAGCCCTGAAGCAAACTGGAGCTCACCAAAAGCAGCTGGATATCTTGGCTCCTACTTGTGCGGTGTATGAGATGAGGTACCTATGCCTGCAGCATGAAATGCAGGTCCCCCGTGGGGGATGTCAGTACGAAATATGTACTGAGTATGTAAAGTTATAGATAATCACATATGATATAGGAGCTCAATAAAAATCAGAAACAAGTGAATAAATCGTAATAGGAGTGGACCACACTTACTAGAACTTGTGACAACCTGTACATTGTATTTATTCAATCACTTTACCTTCATTATTATCATCTTTGTAATCATTACTGTACTGTACTGTGACCATTAGGATGCCTCCAGTACATATCAACTGGGATTGACCCATGATAGGCTTATGCCCCTGGGATACCACCCATAAATACATAAATAGGGATCGACCCATGATAGGCTTATTCCCCTGGGATACCACCCGATAAGAGAGAACTTCCATCACTTAGTTCAATTAATCTTTGAGATTGTTATTTCGGTCACCACTGCATTTTTGATACTTTGAAACAATGATACATCAATAAGAGACATATAAATAGACCATCAATGCAATAACAATAAAGTAAGAACTCATTGGCACATCAATGAAGTGTTTTGGAGTCATCAATGCCATAACAATGAAGTAGGAACTTATTGGTATATCAATGAAATGTTTTGGAGTCATTAATAGGACATGGATCTTGTTTGAGTAACCGGATACCTTCTGACATTCATTAGTGAAATAAACATGTAAGATTTGGAAAACAAGTAAGTATTGGAATGTCTTGACATCTTGTAGGGTGGAAACAAGTTCATTGATAACGTAGGACATCATACAAAAGCATTATGGATCACATGTTATTGAATAACTTTGGAAACTTTCTTAATAGAACAATTTTTCACTTTCATGCCAAAGATATGGTATAGAGTATGCTTTACATACCTGACTGTCAACCTTCAATACTAGTCCCAAATGGACTTCCCATCTTTTCGGATTACTTATCTATAATGAACATATATAGCAATCTAGTATTAGCAACCAAACGTCACAATTCAATTATTTGAATTCACCAAACTAGTGGTTAAGTAGTAAGCCTTAATTACACCATAAAGTGTGTCACTTTAACCCTCTTATACTCTAATTACATTCACATGCCATGCATATTCATACAACATCCTCCAATATCAAGTTTGGATTCATTTATCCTTCCAACCAATCCATTAAACCAAATTGAGCCATAGATATAAATAATCATCAATTCAATAGTATATCTATATCACCATATCCACCTTCCATAACTCAATTACAATATCCACCTTCCACAATTCAATACACCCAAACCATGCAAAATAGTCCATAACCCTATTTCCATCACCTTTCAATAACAACCAATACATATAATCCTCTATCACACATATACATATGGAAAAGAACAAAGGAAAACAATATTCATACCTTAGAATTCACCTATTGATGATGAAATCCTGTTTGCACAAATAATAGGTGCCTTTCGAAGCTCTCGAGATGACAAACGGAGTTATCAGATTACTTTGGAATTTCTACGGTTGAATCAAAAGTAATTTAAAGGTCAAATTTTTCTAGGGTTTGTTCTTTCTCAATGATTGATGATGAAAATGAGTTTTTGAACTCATATAAATGTATATATACACATATTCCCGTCCATAATATAATAGGAAATGACCAAAATGCCTTTAAAATTTAAATAATGTCAAATCTGTCCTTTGGTGGACTGTTTTGATAAGCTAAAGTAGATCGACCATAACTCTTTTATCTGATATCCTATTTGGATGAAATTGGTATCTTTGGAAGGATAATTCAAAGGGATATCATTTAATATAAAGTAGGACACCCAGTTCGTCCTATACAAGGAGTTATGGTCGTTTGAAGTTGACCCTAAAAATCTGTTTTGATAGGCTGAAGTAAAACGAGTATAACTCCTTACTCAGACATTAGATTTGGATGAAACCAATTCAATTAGAAATAAGACTCAAAGATCTTTCTTTTCATAGATCGCAGATCTCCTAGTTCATTATATTAAGGGAGTTATGATCGTTTGAAGTTGACCCAAAAATTCAGCTGGCCTCAGTAGTTTGTGTGCAGGAAATTTTCCTGCACATTTACTATTCCCAAATATCCCGGCCACCGTTTTATAGTTTTGAATGTGCTCAATTATATTCGAAACCTATCCATTTTTGGAAATCTTTATATCGTTGGAAAGCTTATTCAATAACCTTCACATGGAACCATCGACGGGTAAATTCTGGAATAAATAAAATAAAAAATTAATTCCATATAAATAAGACCAATACACGTATTTGAATACACCAATACACGTACTTGAATATGGGGTGTTACACATCCGCTCCAAAACATTGATTTTAGGCTGGGGGGACCTTTCGCTCAAGTCTCAAGGATTTTGGACTTATTTTTGGATATTGGTCTAAATTTGATAAAAATATCATACGGGTGTGGGGCACATTTTTTATTTAAATAACCTCAAATAGAAATTTTAACTGCACCATTGAGTCCAAAATGTCAAAGTTGATAGGGTAGAATATTTTATTTGAGTTTACAGGTTTTTGAATGAATCCTAATAGGTGAGTGGAAAATGAGAAGTTTTCCACGTTTCAGCTCATGCTCTCAGCTGTGCATCTGCTAAAGCAAAACTTGGGTCGCTTTAGCAAAGGCCGCATTAGTGGCCAGCCAATTGCTTAAACATCTAGACGTGCAAGCTGTGCTACTAAAATAGGGTCCAAAATACTAAAGTGATTCTTTGTTTGCTTTAGAGGAGAGAGCAGACCCAATGGGTACTGCTTCAGCGGTACTTGGGCGCTTTAGCAGTGATTGGTTAAGCGATACCTATGAGGCCAAGTAAATTCTTTATTTTCTTGATTTTTCCTTATTTTTCACAATCCAATAGCTAAAAAGCCTTAGAGAGTGTGGATACTGGGATACTAATTATTAAGAAAATGTGGGGGTAATAGTGAGCTTGATTTATCATTTCATTGTCAAAATATTTGTAAGTTTCTGTTATATTCTTGGTTAAATCTTCAATTTTTCCCAAAATTCCTAGATTTTTGTTAAGTAGATTGAGTTATCATTTGAGCTTGAATTCGCCCATTCTTAAGGGTAAACGTTATTCGAGCATGGAGGTACTTGATAATGGGTTCGAATGTGTGATTGTGCAATTAGGCCACATATGAGTTTTTTACTATATTTTGACCTAAAGAATATAAATGCATTATGAATACTGTTGTTATCGTTTTAATTATTAGTTTACAATTTTTATAGCATGGCATTGAGAGAAAGCTTTTCAAAAAGGGAAATTAACGATTTAATAAATTTCTCCAGGCTTTTTTCAATGTCCTGGTAGGCTAGGTTTACCTCTCACTCAGATTAAGCTAAATTATAGTATGAATGTGATATTATGCTAGTTTTTGGATGGAGTTTATTTCATGGAGGTAGTTTAGTATGATATGGATCCTTTAGCCAATTTAGGAATCGTAATTAGGCATAATTGACTTAATCACTCATTCATAGGGTAGAATTTCGATCTTAGGACTCAAGTGGCTTAAATTAACATCTAATAATAAAATTAGATATCTTAGCCTAGTTCAGGGTAGAATTTTCCTTAGAATGAATTTCCACAATAGAAGTGGGCCCTTCTAACCACCTTAGTCAAAGATTGTTGTTAATTTATTGTAGAATAAATAGACATGCTACATTATCTTATTTACTTTCTTACCAAGGAGGGTTTATACATATAATGGTTCATTCTAGATTGAGGGTTTGGAAATTATAAGACCGATTTGATTCTGACGCTATTAATGATATGAGTTTCGGTTCAAGTCCAGTTATGTATGATACTATGACCAGTTTAATTTTCACATTGTTTGATAATATTAGTTCAAGTTCATATATAGCATATGAGATACTAGTTCCATTTCAGGTTCAACATTGAGAGATTTCTATTATGGATGTGTTTACGGTTTGGAAGGATCCACAGTTTTACATTAGGGATATAGTTAACTTGTATAAATCTAATTATTGCTTCTCCTTGTTTGCACCTACCGATTTATGGTGACCTACTTGGGGTTATTTACTTTATTTGCACCCTCTTTATTATGGGGGTGAAGTTATGTAGAGATAGTTATGCTTTTCTTTTATGATATTTTCACAATTGCCTATTTTTAGTATTTTGAGTGATATTTCAGATTTTCCCTTCTCGCTTGACTTAGTTCACTTATATCTCAGTTATTTATGTTTATATTTCAATGTAGCTCAGATGACCGATGATGCCTACAGAGTATCCTTGGCTTTGATACTCATACTATACTTCTGTACCACTTTGGTACAGATTCGAGTACTAGTTGTGGTTGTTGATGCAAAGATTTATGTTGGTCAAAGTTTTGAGATAGGGTGAGCTCCCAAAGTGGGAGTTGACCTTTTTCTTCTTCTATTTATGCTAGTATTTCAATTCTGAGACTATTGTATTTGTCTTGATAGTACTTGTTCTCGTATTGACATTACTAGGTCGTGGGATGTTGCTATTTCTCTTTATTTCTCTTCTATTTAACTATTATTCTATGATTTATGGCTTGTAAATTACTTTACTTGCACATTTCCTGCATTTTTACCAATTTAGACCAAATTAGTCCATTGCTTCTTTGGGCTATGTTTTGGCTTACCTACTCAGGGGATAAAGTTGGTGTCATCATGACTCGGACAATGGGTCATGACAAATTTGCATTAGAGCACTAGTTTCACTATTATTGTTAGTGCCAGAGAAAGTTTCCATATGAGTGTCGCTAATCAGAATAATGATGTCTTTTTCTTATATTTAGAGGATATAGGAAAATCTTAGGAGATCTTTGTCACGACTCAAAATGCAAAGGGTCATTATGGCACTTGTCGCGGAAAATGTTGACAAGTAAGCCTATTACATAAACTGATACAAAAGGGAGATAATACATAAATCCCAAGGTAAGGCTTCTAAAATAAAGTCAAACCATACAAGTAAAATAAATGCAGAAAGGAACGTAGAAAATAACAATACCACAACACCCCAGAACCTAATGTCAACAGTTTAAAAACATATCTAGTACAACTCAAATCTAAATGAAATACCTAAGATGTTCACTACAAGACAAAATTTGTCTCTGAAATACAATTAAAGACATAGTATTATAAAGAAAGGTAGTAGCGGATGATTTGGATGCCAGAAAATTAACCACTACCTCGAGAGCTTCAAATATTGCCCGAAACAAGCAACATGGGGCACACCAAAACCTAAATTTGCACCAAAAAAGGTATAGTAGGAGTGAGTATGGTCCACTTGTACTCAGTAGATATCATAGGCCAACCGATCAAAGTAGAAAATAAAGCATACAAAAATACTCACTAAGGGCACGTCACCTACAATAAGAAAATGTCCCACTACGATAGCCCACACTTCTTGCACTAACAGTTCTAATACATTATTTATGTTGCAACAACACCAAAAAAACACCACAAATATACAATATATCATAGAAAAGTAGATGAAAGAAGGGAAACATATATAAGATTATCAAGTACAAGTAAAGAAAGATAGAATAGTTAGGTTAATCACAAGTCAAGACAGGAATATGATCACATCACAAACATAAGGAAGTAAATGTAATGCGAATAATAATGATGATGTACATGGTTGTCCCATAACCTTAAAGAACGTCGTACAGTCCTAGTATACTCCTACGGAGATAAAGAATCCCGATGTAGGACATATAAGGGGTTCGTCAACCCGTATACAATCCATATACGCCCATCTCCTCCCCAAGACATCCCTCGAGGAGGATTTTATAAGTTTGTCATATTTTTTTCATAAAAAGGTGTTACCAGTGTTTCTCAATATTTTCCATGGTGGTACCATTGTTTCATGAATGAGTATGAGGACGAATGCTCACAACCAAACACAACGATTATATCCACAACCAACCACAATGGTATTTCCACAACTAACCAATAGACCATCACGCGAGCCAAATATCCACACATTATTTCCAACCATTCATAAAATCCAACATGATATAAATGCCAATACAGTATGACTACATCACAATACACAATTGGCAGCACAGTAAACCTTTTCATCAAACAAGGTACAATTAGCATCAAGTATATGAGGCTATCAATATAACATAGGACCCCACATGGTCAGCCTAGCACATAATGTTCCAAAACCACCTCGTAATATCACACATAGGCCCCCACACAGTCACAACAAAATTAGCCATTTTTCATGATTAGTTCCCACACCCTTAACATGCATTTTGTATCAGTAGTTACTACCCAACCCAGTCTAAAAGAGTTAAGCCATAACATACTTTGAAGGTCGAAAACCAATGAGCAACACTTTGATCCCAAGCCTTACTCCTCAAAAAAGAACAACGAGTCAACTAAAACATCAAAATATAGAATCTACACATAAAAAACCCCCAGAATGGTACTGATGCAGCAACACAGTATATAACTATGGTGCATTATTAGTTTAGATTTTGGGATTAGATGGTGGTGCATTATTTGAAGCTGCTCAGTCTACGAACCAGAATGGTACTGATGCATCAACACAGTATATAGCTATGGCTCCCAGAGTTTTGGTTCCTCTAACATAGGTAGTTACTCAACAAAAAGTCACCCAGGTTTCTATGTCTATCAAAAAGCAAAATATGTTGTGTAGATTCTTTAGATTGACTCCACTTAGGTTTTTTAGGCACCGAGTGCGGATGCTTATAAGTTCTTGGTTGCATGTGAGGATAGTCTTTGTAATTTAGGCCTAGCTGATACTTGTCATGTCGACTACGCTACCTTTAAGTTAGATTTGGTAGCTTAATTTTAATGGAGAGGCTATTTTTATTCCAAGATAGATAGATCTCCCCCTTCAACATGTACTCAGTTCTGTAAGATTTTCATAGAGAAATATATGCCTCTTAGCCTTGGAGATTGTATGAGAGACCAGATCATGAGATTAGAGTAGGTCCCCATGACTCTTGTAGAGTGTAAGGTTCAACATCATAAGTTAGAAAGGCATGGTACATGTATCTTGCCAACTAAGTATGAGCGGG
Organism: Capsicum pubescens; assembly: GCA_030864215.1. Taxonomy (NCBI): domain Eukaryota; kingdom Viridiplantae; phylum Streptophyta; class Magnoliopsida; order Solanales; family Solanaceae; genus Capsicum; species Capsicum pubescens. The sequence continues at coordinate 149,800,649 of CM061547.1, forward strand.
CTCGATGTTTTGTTCAAGGATTGAGACTTCCTCTTCACATGGCTATACAAAGTTTGGTTATTTCTTCCAGGTCTTTTATTGAGGATTTTGATCATGCTTAAATTATGGTGGAGATGTATCGTGAGGTCAGAGAGGGCACCGATAAGTGGGCATGATATCAGGGTAGTTTCAGTGAGAAACGGAGTGACTCACAGCTCAAAGGTAGTGGTTCTAAGGTTAGGTACTCTCTGTGTTAGTCTTATCAACATTAGCATTAGTCTAGAAAGTCCTTTCTTGCCCCACTTTATATCACCGATAGAGGTTAGTCTAGCTATAGTGATCTTCCTGGCCAGAGAAGTGGTCAGCCTCTAAAAGGTTAATCTTCTAGGCATTCTAGCTGAGGTGGTTATTTTGAGTCAGCCAAATCTTCTGGTTATAATACAATGCCTGGGCATGTTATGAATCTAGAGAATTCAGCCATTTCTCTATATTGTGCTGCAAGTGTCGGGAAGTTGTACCTATAACTTCGAGTATTCCAATGATTAGGGAAGTACCACCTCCTAAAGGAGGTCTTCAGGTATAATGACCCTTAAGGTTATTTTTTGTATTATTACTCATTTTGGTCATTTAGATCTTTCCTATAGCTTCCCCAAGTTATTGATGACTTGTAGGAACTAACAGTTTAGTTATCAGGCAGTTCATTTGGTTTTAAGAGATAATTCCCAGTTTTGAAGCCTTTGTTGGTTCAAATGGCTATCGAGAAAATAAATCAATCAAACAGCATCGTATAACAATTCTGACTATTCAAATAGCTCGGAAATGTAGATTTTAGGCTAGGTGGACCCTTGGTTTATGACACGCCAAAAACTTGAGCCATGTCATATGGGCACCTCAAGCCCACATGAACTGGAGGTTGCCCCAATAATCCAATCTAAATGTCATCACAAATCCATAAGGGTCGTGTGAATCCCGATCTTATAATAAAATTGCGGAAATAAGCGGCCAATAGTCAATAATTTGAAAATATCCAACATTTCATTAATGACAACAATCTAGCCAATTCACCCAAGTCCACAGTCATCCATAAAAGCCTCTACCAAACCAATGTCAATAATATGTCGAGACATGCCCCTGGCAATAGCTAAGTACTAATTCTATGCAAGTCTAAGACATAGAATAACGTGACTATAAAAGTAGGTCTCATAGAGTATAGAGGCTTACCACTTCAAGGACAATGCCCGAACTGCTCGAATGCCTGATCACTGTGTAGAAGAAGAAAATGCTTTGGCCCCTATGTCGTGTGGGGACATAGCGTGTGGAGATGGTCAGCGGTGGGAGCGCTAGCATGAAACCCAAGGATAAAAATAAAATAGTGCATTTGTCCAGTCCAAGTCAAATCATTATATACAGTCATATTTTCACAAGTATAGGACTATATGAAGATATATGTATATGTAGTTTCAAAACATGCCAAACCATGGAACAAGCTATAACATGCATTCTCAAATAATTCATTCATGAGTCATGGAGAGAAGAAATTTCAATCTTCCACATTACCAATTTTATAACCTTTACCTTCTTTGTTGCCTTAGTCAATAAGGATCTGAAGCCCAAACTAACTCAATCAATCAAACTAATTTAACCAAGTCAACCAATTAACCGATTTAACAAACTCGATCAATTTATTAGGCAAGGTACTTGAACCACAAGTCATCTCATCAGACTAGGGACTCGAACCACTAGTCATTTCATTAGATGAGGTATTTTAACCTCAAGAGATCTCTTTAGGTGAGAGACTCGAACACAAGCCAATTCATTGGACTAGGGAATCGAAGTACTTGTCAAAAATGGGCGAGAGACTCGAACCACAAGCCATCTCATCGAACTAGGGATTCGAACTACTAGTCATCTCATTGGACTAGGGACTCGACCCATAAGTCATTTCATCAGACCAGGGACTCGAACCACTAGTCATTCCATTACCATTATTAGTCGACATTTGAACTCTTGACCCATTAGTTCACACATTAATATCTATACAATTCATTTCAACATTTAAGTACTAGAACCACTAACCCATACCAACACTACACACAACTACATGGTCTTCATTGGAGCCTTCACTGCTCAACCATAACAATAGGGCAAAACCCTAACTCAATTCCTCATACAATTCAATTCATGGTCCTCAAGACCCATAGTGTACCATAAGGTTTTCACTGAAATATTCATCGATTAAACACTTTATTAGACCAATGCCTCAATTCAAATCATTCATTTCAATCAGCGATTATCAAGACCTTTGCTAACTCATTCAATCTTCATTAGTATTTCTATACCAAACTTTAGTTCCACTCACAATTTAAAGTACAAACTTAAGGAATTGAACCCCTTTCTTAGCCATCAAACCAATATGGGCATAATTAAACTAATTACATGGCTAACAACATCAACACAGTACAAATTATCAACCATTTATACTTATAGCACCATCACCCCTTTTAAAGCCATAAGTTAATCCATTACATGATTAACAAGGTTATTATCCACCATGTGCCAAGCATTCACAAAATTATATTATTATTATGACTCATTCATGTTCACTAGACCAATTCCATAGATAAGCATTTGACCTTCACGAAACCATTTAACCGCTAGTCACTTTAATAGGCTAAATGCCTTGAATCAATTCAATTTATGGCCGTCAAGACCCACATAACTATTCATATTTCATTAGCAAACTTTTACTATATTTAGGCTCAACATACAAATCAAGTTCATTTTCATATTTAGAGGCTTCAACCCCCTAATTAGTCATTGGTTCAACCAAGTCATTAATTATACAATACATGGCTCGCAATACCTTTACTATATCATTTATCAATCATTCATGCTTATTGGGACATTTCCCTAGTTCAAAACATCACCAACATGTGACTAGATAATTCACTAAGATATTTTCACAAACACCTTATGCGCATACCTTTAACAAGGCTAGTTTCATGGTAAAAATCATCAATATTAGGGTTACTCAAGACCCTCATGTTAAACCACATACAACAAGTATCCAAATAGGTAAATCATCATTAATAACACATATAAACACAAGACTAAGCAAGAATCAACATTATTCTTCATTAGGCAACAAAACCCTTTTCATTTAATTTCTAAACCACCATGTACACTTACTAATCCAAGTGTGACATACATGGGGTTAGAGTTATTTAACAAGGGGAAGAGTTACATTCCTTAAACAAGATGATTCACCAAGAACTTGATCCTCTTTATCTTCTAGATGATCATCCTCCAAACCCTAGCCTCCAATCTTGATCGAAGAACTTTGAGAGTATTTGAGAGAGTGTTTAGGATGTCAGATCCACTAAAAATATGATCAAGGAGTTCATATACACTTATATAGAGAAAGGTCTTAGGGTTTAGGGTATGGGAAATGGCCACAAGGCCCTTGTTTAAAATATGAAAATTGGACTCGTCCAGGGGTACGACTCACCATACAACTTATTAAGGGAATTGTACCCTAGGGTACGAGTAGTACCCTGACTCATACCCTAGGCTTCTCCTAGGTCAGACACACTATTAAGGGTAGAAGTGTACACCCTTGAGTCATATCCTAAGGGTATGACTCAATCCATAACTCATATACACCAACCGTATACAAAATAGTCCACTCAAGTTGAGAGTTCACTCCATACGATCATGTTGGGTATGACTCATATAGTTAGGGTACGATTGAGGGGAGGGCCACTCAAATAGGGGAAAATATACAATCCTTCATAGACTGCTTAAGGTATGAGAGGGAAAGAGGAGGGTAGATACGACCTATATCCAAAGGGTATGATTGGCTTGTGTAATCATATCTTGGTCATCATGCTCAAAACCAAAATTTTTTGTAAGGCCAAGATCTTGGATGTTTCATTCTCCCCCACTTAGGATCATTCGTCCTCGAATAACGGATAAGGAAAGAATCAACACAAGTTAACATGTTAGTAAAAATCAAAATAACCCTCAAACAAATTAGGACAAAGCACATAACAAGGATACTTCACCACACATATCATGATCATCATCAATCTACTACTATTTTATTTTACTGATCCTTTGGATTCAAACCCATCATTTATCAAAGCCACTTGGCTTCTTTAAAGTTTAGGGACTCAAACCAATATCAACCTAAGACAAAATTCATATCAAGAAGATCAACACATACTTCAATCACGAGTTTCCGAGATGGAAGACAAAAATGAATACTTGGAATTCATGTCCTTCTCCATCTCCCAAGCAACTTTCTCGGACTATTGGTTTCCCCATAGAACCTTTACCGAAGCCACTTATATCATTTATAACCGACAAACTTTCCAATCCAAGATCCTCACCAGGATATTCTCATAGGACAAAGAGTTTGAAATATCAACATCCCTCAAGAAAACCATCGACGAAGGATCACCCACACATTTCTGCAACATAGAGACATGCAAAACCCGGGGGAAATAGATTTCAACCTAGAAGGCAACTCCAGTGCATAGGTAACCTTTCCAACCTCTTTCAAGACCGAATAGAGGCCAACATAACAGGGACTAAGCTATTCCTTGTTACAAAACTGCATCACTCTCTTCAAGGGAGACACCTTCAAGAATACCCAATCGCTAACACCAAACTCTAAACTTTCACGTGACACATCAGTATAGGACTTTTGGCAACTTTGAGCAATTTTCAATCTCTCACGAATCACCTTCACCTCTTTCCAAGGTTTGGTGAATTATATTGGGGTCAAGGAACTTAACCTATCTAACCTCATACCATCAGATATGAGAATAACATCTCCTACCATGCAATGCCTTAAAAAGGCTCCATAGAATCTCCCCCATTTAGGGACTTCTACATTTCCCACTTCAAAACATCACCACACTCCCAGAGCCACTATCCAATACAAGATGGGTCACGGAGGAACTAAAGCAAAAGAACCACTCACATCACTCAAGGAAAGACCCTCCGAATAGACATGACACTATAGGTAAGAAGTGCTTCATTGCCACCACCTAGGTCATAAATGAGACCCATCTCGACACAACATACCAAAAAAGGATTCCTTAGGTCCGAACACCAAAAGACATGCCACCTCATACCTTTTTGGGGATCCACTATGATCCTTTCACTAGAGACAGAAAACATAACCAAGAAAAACTATGACTTTTAACCAAAACTCACACTTGGAGAACTAAGCGTATAAATAGGGATCTTTTAAATTTGCAATAGAGCATAGAGGTGATTGACCTAATCTGCCTTACTTATAGAGTAGACTAAGATGTCATCAATGATGACAATGAAAAATATGTCCAAGAACAAACGGAAGACCCTATTCATCAAGTCTATGAATGTCGCCGAGGCATTGGTCAACCCAAAGTACATGACAAGAAGCTCATAGTGACCATACTAAGTTCTAAATGCAGTCTTAGGGATATCCACATCCCTAACTTTAGGCTGATGATAACCCAATCTAAGATCAATCTTACAGAAATACTTTGTACCCTGAAGTTGATCAAACCAATCATAAGTTCTAGGGACACTTATTCTTTACGTTCACTACATTCAACTGACGATAATCAATGCACATACAAAGGAACCATCCCTATTTCACACAAATAATGCGATAACACACCCATAGAGACTCACTAGGATGGATGAAACCTTTATCTAAGAGGTCTTTCAATTTCTCCTTAGGTACTTTTAGCTCTGCAGAAGCCATCATATAAGAAGGGATATAAATTAGATGAGTTTTCAAAAAAATATCAATACCAACATCCATTTCCCTATTAGAGGAACACCAGGAAGATTATCGAGAAACTTATTAACCACAAGAGCGGATTTTAGAGAAGGCTCTTCCGAGGTAGAGTCCTTAACTCGGACCAAATAATAGAAACACCCCTTTGAGATCAACTTTTGGGGATCTAAGAAAAGAAATCTATTTTTATTTAGGAACTAAAGAACCACCTTCCTATACAATAACCGTCTCACTAGGGAATCGGAACATGAACCTATGAATCCTACAATCTGAGGAAGTATAACAAGAGTACAACCAATCCAACCCCCAGAATGACACCAAAAACAATCACATCCAACTCTATTATGTCTACAAGAGTCTGAATACCACAAACAGATACCAGACACTATCACAAATTGAGGCTACCCCTAGTCGCGATAATGGTGCTTACTGTCTGAAGTGACCACAAGCTAACCCATGAGCTGGTACCCACTATGAGCACTTAATAAAATATAAACATAACACATGTACAGAAGATAAACTGAGAAGGCAATATAAAATTGAATACCAAAACATCAAACCAATCACAAGCCTGAAACATCTGTTAAAATAATGAAAACCCAACTATCTAGCTAAAATAGCTGATAAGACTGATAAATACTAACTAACTTTCTAATGACTGTCTGATTATCTAAAATCCTCTAACTGGATGAAGAATTGATAGGAAAGGCCTCGAACTAACTCTGACAGACTAATCGTAATAAAATATTGAAGTAACTAAATAAGAGATAATATGTCTTCGATGGATAAGGACTTACTATTGTGGTGACTGGGTAGTGCTGGGCTGTCTAGCTATGATTGGGAAACTGAGCCTCCGAACCTATGATATAAGATATCATAGTGCACAGAAGAGTATATGGTCAGTATTCTGAATGTACAATTATATGAGATAAAGACTGGATAAAATGTAGGAGCTAGCTAAGCATGAATGTATGAACATGAAATATCTGAGAATGCAACACCAAGTATAAATATGATTCTAAAATAAGATGTAAACTGAATGACTGAAATCTGTATAATGGAATACAGAGATTCTATACACTTGGTCAAGCAATCCTAAACTGATTTATAGTGAATACTACACTGAGACTGTTGGAGGTATCATATAAACGATATGCCCCAATCTAAGCTAATTGGAGTCCAACCTATAACCCCAGTTGGAAGGGTGTCAGTACTGTGCCACGGGTACAAATACATGACTGACGATGTGGATACACAAGGCTGATCTCCCAAACAACTAGGGAGTCAGTCCTAACTGGCGAGTGACCCATAAGAGATTGTCATTCCTAAACTGGCGGGTGACATCTCATAATCCTACACCAGCTACGTAGTTTTAGAATGTAGGGAATACTTCTAAGGACCCAGTCCTAACTGATGGGTGAGCCCCTATCCATGGTTTGCTCAGTGCTAAATCCCACTTCTAACTGCACTGACACTGGACTGAACTAAATTAAATACAACTGAACATAAAACTGGCATTGTTCATCATGATCTATTTATAACAATTGGCGGAATGATAATACTCATAATTTAACTAAAATTACTTATGAAACACTAAAAATCGTGTAAAAAAACTCAGCATCGGGTGTTCATAACCCCCAGGATAGAATGATGGTAAAACACGATATTAAACATGGCATACTATAGTATGAAATCGTTCTTCAAAGATCCAAAGCATGGACGTTTCCTCAATCATGTAGTAATCGTAAACTTTGACATGGGAATGCTTTTAATATGAGAAAAACAACATAGTTACATGGAGAAATTCATAACTTAAGGGTAAATCCTAAAAGCAATTGAGCATTGCATGGAAATTGCACACTTAAAAGCATGATATGAGTCATTCTAATTGAAAATACTTGTAACGATAACTTGAAATCGAATTAAATCAAGATTGATGGTGTTATTTCATCAAGAACATATATACACTCATAAATTAAATCAATAGAGGATTTCGGGCTCCATGGGTGAGATGACTCCATGAATGAACATCCCACATACCTCACTAGGTGAATTCTCGAAGATTCCTTGAGACTTTCTTAAACCTGGAGCTTGAATTCCTTGATTTCATATGAAAGAGTTAAGGTTTGTTCTTGGGACGAAAGATGGTTTTCTTTAGAGAATTTAAGAGTAAGGGAAAATAATGCTTCTTGGGGAACCCGATTTCGTGTTATTAATGAATTGGATAAATGGAAACGATCTAAATACCTTTAAAAAGTTGAGAAATAAAAATTGGGTGGAATAGGCAGGGAGCATCATGGTCCTTGGAGCGGCGGAGTACCCCAGGCGGTGCCCGCCTTAAAGCGGGGGACTAATTCGAGCGGTGCCTGCCTTACCCCAATGGTGCTTCTATTTTGGTTTCCCAAACACACCTCTTTGCTAGCCTGAAAATTTCAAAACTCACTCGAGACACACTTTGAACAACCTCGATCATGAATCAACTCTAAAATCAACCTCTCGAGGTTAGGAAGACCAAAATAAAAATCATCAAAGTGTAATCATTTTGAAAATGACTAAGTCCTCAGCACTTAGTGAATTTTCCCAAGGATTAGAACCCTTTGAACATGAAATAGAGAGATAAATTGAGCTAGGATATTATGGGGTATTACAATATCTCTTTATTTGGAATATTCGTCCTCAAATAAGACTAGTTTAGCTGAGAATACTGGGGAAAATGAGATCATATACTGCTTATGCACAACTAGAAACATGATTACATAACTGAGTCTCAAACATGATACCTGAACTGAACCGGTTTCATGAGTGCATAAAATAACATGAGAATGATCACATAACTAAAACTGAGAATGAAAGAGAGTTAGTCTAAGGAAAATCATTACCTAAAACTGAATCTGAGTTTGCATAGAAAATATGAGGTTACTTGCTTCTCATATCTTCTTCTGCTTCCTAAGTATCCCCGTTAATAGACTGATTCCACCAAAGAACTTTAACCAAAGGAACTTCTTTGTTCCTTAGTCTACGGATTTGAAGATAAAGGATCTTAACTAGAACTTCTTCATAGGAAAGGCTATCCGTAACATCCAAATCTTCTAAAGGAATAGCTATAACTGGATCTCCAATACATTTCTTTAACAAAGAAACATAAAATACCGGATGCACTGATGCCAAATCTTTAGGCAACTCTACCTCATAAGATACCTTCCCAAAATGACTTAAGATACTATATGGGACAACATAACGGTGGCTGAGTTCCCCTTCTTGCAAAATTTCTTTACTCCATTCATAGTCAAAATCTTTAAATAGACCAAATCACCAACCTCAAACTCAAGATCCCTTCTCCTCACGTCTGCATAAGATTTCTAATGACTTTGGGCTATCTTCATCCTCCCCCGTATCAATTGAACTTTATCCATCGCATAAAATACTACATATATCCCTATCAAAGCAATATCAACTGTCTTAAACCAACCAATAGGAGTTCTACATCTCCTTCCATAGAGAGCCTCAAATGGAGCCATCTAAATACTGGAGTGATAACTATTGTTATAAGAAAAAACAATCAAAGATAAGTGGTCTTCCCAACTACCTTTAAAGTCAATAACACATGCCCTCAACATGTTCTCTAAGGTATTAATGGTCCTCTCTTCCAGACCATCTATCTGAGGATGAAAAGCTATACTGAGATTAACTTGGGTACCAAGACCCTTCTAAAAAACTTTCCAAAAGTGAGAGGTAAATTAAGTACCTCTAATCTGATATGATAGACAACAGAATCACATACAAATTAAACAAATCCCTAATATATAGCCTACCATAATCATCAACTGAGTAAGAAGTATGAACTGGTAAGAAATGAGCTACTTTGGTCATTCTATCTATAATGACCCATATTGAATTATACTGACGATGCGCAAGAGGCAATCCTGTCACAAAATCAATGTTCATCACTTCCCTCTTCTAAGTGGGAATTCTAAACTCCTGCAATGCACCACTAAGCCTTTGGTGTCCGACCTTGACCTACTGATAATTTGGGCACTTAGCCACAAACTCTTTAATTCTTTCTTCATACCACTCTACCAATAGATTTCCTGCAAATCATGGTATATATTAATGGCTCCTAGATGGATAATATATCGTGCACCATGTTCTTCTACAAGTATTTTTTGTCTCAAATCATCAACACATAAAACACATAACCTGTCCTGACAACGAAGCACAGCATCTCCCCCTTGGGAGAAAACCTCTACCTTCTGATCTCTAACTACCTCTTCAGCTTAACCAAACTAGGATCCTTATATTACTTTTCATTCACTTCAATAACCAAAGAAACTTCTGAACCATTCTGAACCCATACACTACCTTCCACTGAATAAACCAACCAAACACCTAATCTAGAAAATAATGAACCTCACTGACTGACTTCTTCTTATCATCCTTAACATGAGCAACACTACCTATTCATAACCTGCTAAGGGAATCCGACACTGTATTGGCCTTTCCCAAATGATACAACACACTCATATCATAATCTTTTAAAAACTCAAGGCACCTTCTTTGATGAAGATTCAGATCTTTCTATGTGAATACGTACTGCTAACTCTTATGATCAGTGAACATATCCACATGAACCCCATAAAGGTAATGTCTCCAAATCTTCAGAGAAAACATAACAACTACCAACTTAAGGTCATGCGTAGGATAATTCTTTTCATGGGGCTTAAGATGTCTAGAGGAAAAGCCTATGACCTTACCTCTCTGCATCAATACATAACAAAGACAAAATCTGGATGCATCATAGTTAACTAAAAATCCATCAAAACCATCTAGTAAAGTTAACACTGGAGCTAAAGTGAGTCAAGTCTTTAATTACAAAAAACTCTTCTCACCAGAATTTGACCACTAAAATTTGATTTTTTTTGGGTCAATCAAGATACGGGGGATGTAATAGAAGAAAACCCTTCAACAAACCACCTTTAATAACCATCAAAGCCTAAGAAACTTCTAATATCTGATGGAGAGATGGGTCTGGGCTAGTTCCTCACTACTTTGGTCTATTAGGGGTCAACTCTAATGCCATCCCTAAAAACAATATGGAAAAGAAAAACTACCGATCTTAGCCAAAATTGGAAATTACTGAATTTGGCAAACAACTGATGAGCTCTAAGGGTCTGCAACATAATTCTCAGATGGTCTGCGTGATCATTTCCATACGGGAGTAAACAAGGATATCATCAATGAAGACTATGAAAAACATTTCCAAGTATTTCTTGAACACCCTATTCATTATGTCCATGAAAGTTGTAGGGACATTCATTAGCCTAAAGACATAACTAAAAATTCATAGTGACCCTACCGAGGTCTGAAAGCTGTCTTTGGAATGTCAGATTCTCTGACTCTAAGCTGATGATAGCTAGATCTGTGGTATATATTAGAGAAATAGATGGAACCCTAAAGTTTGTTGAACAAGTCATTAATTCTGGGGAGCACATACATATTCTTGATTGTGAATTTGTTTAACTGACGGTAATCGATGCACATTCTGAAAGAACCATTTTTCTTATGCACGAACAAGACTGGAGGACCCCATGGAGAAACACTAGGCCTAATGAAATCCTTATATAAGATATATTTTATCTTATCAACTCCTTTAGCTCATCTGCAGCCATCCTATAGGTTGGAATAGATATAGGCTGGGTATCTGGAAGGAGATCTATTCTGAAGTCAATTTCTCTTTCGGGAGAAACTCCGAGAAGATCTTCAGAGAACACATCTAGAAATTCCTTTACTACTGAAACTAACTCGAGAGTCGGGGTATCAGAACTAGAATCATTTACTCGAGCAAGATGGTAAACACACCCTTTAGATATCATTGTTCTTGCTCGAAGATATGAAACAAATTTAATCCTAAACACTGAAGTACTAACCCTCTATTCAATGACTGGTTAATTCAAAAAATGAAAATGAATGACTCTATTCCTACAATTAATTGAGGCATAATATGAGTAGAGACAATCTATCTTGAGAATGACATCAAAATCAGTCATCTCTATCTCCACAAGATCAACTGAGGTAACTTTCTGAGATACTATGACTGGGTAGTTCCTGTATACCTACCTGGCCATAATAGATTTATTCATTGGGGTAGACACTGAGAAAAGATCTACTAATATTTTGGGACTGACATCAAAATTAACAACTATATAAGGAGTTAAAAAAGAAAATGAAGCTCTGGGGTCTAATAAAACTTACACATGAAGGTGAAAGACCTGTAACATACCCGTAACCACATAAGGAGAACATTTATGATCATGCCAAGCCTAGAGCGCATACAACCTATTTTGATGTTGCCCACAGGTTGCACTGAAAGTGGCACCCTGCTGAGTTGGGTGACCTGCTGGAGATGATGAAATGTTAGACTAGCCCTGTTGGCATGAATATTTTCCCCTATGAGAGACCACTGGACAGGTTCGAATCCTATGAATTGGCTTACCACATACAAAATAGACATCATTACCCACCTTACACACACCCTGACAATTCTTACCAAATCTCTGGAAAAGCAGATTAGTGTGGCCATTATTCATATTACCCTGGACCTTAGACCTTAGCACTCTATCCAAACTGTCTTGACTGAACTTAGGCACTGGTGTACTAGCTGATGTTAGAGCTGGGTCTAAAAATTTCTAACAAAACTAAGAATGGTTACCACTCTCTGACCTTGGTTGAGAGAAGTTGAAACAACCTATTCTTTCCTTCTTGTTCTATAAGACCTCGCAAAAATTCTCTCATAGAATGATCCTTAGGGCGTGTCAAGTGAGGCGAGATTCGTCCCTAAATGATTGAGAAATGACTTCCTAAGTAAGTATCATGTTAACCATATAGAATTTCCCTAATTTTGAATTTTGATCAATTGGGAAATTTGATAAGCTTTTTGTCGATATAATATTCGCAAAAATCAGATACCCGGGCAAGAAGTTATGGCTAATTTAAGTCCTAGTCATAAAACAATGCCATTTTAGTGCTTGGCGCATCACGGAGAGGGTCTATTTGACAATTGTCAAATTCCAGTGGAACTCCACGATAGTGGCGCATCGCAGAGGATCCCAATTTCTCAATAGTCAATTTCCAGTGGCCTAGTGCGATTGTGACTCATCGTGCTGAAGTTCTAGGTCCCAACGAGTGGGATAACGCGATGGATCCATGTCATGGTGACTACCAGGTTCCCATTTGTCAATTTCTAGTGAGCCACCGTGAAAGTGGCGTGTCGCAGTGGCCCTTAAAATCGGGTTCCCAGTTCAATTTTTTTAGCTATGAACAGAAGTAAAAAAAGGAACTTTGGACTTTTTTCAAGCCTCTTAAACCGTGCAAACACCAAATTGAAGTCATTTACAAGCATTCTATAAAGTTTTTCTCAAGTTTTGTCTCAACAAGAACCCTAAGTATCCAAAACCTCTTCCAAGAATCTCAAGAATCCACCATAGATTTACTAAATTGAGTCAAGATTCAAGGTTCCCAAGTCAAGGGCCTTAAGAACCCTCATTCAAGAGTACATATAGAGTTCCAAAAGTGAGAGTTCATCCAAAGCTTCTAATTAAAGGTATGTGGGGTTTTAAACAAGGTTAATTCTTTGACCCTTGTGCCCAAAGGCTTATTTAAACTAAAATTCTCTGCAATTTATGACATTTTACATGAAATTAAATTGGGGGTTTTCACCCATTATTATTGGTGGCAAGCTTTTGATGTTTCCCTTGAATTGAGAGTCTAATGGAAAGATTTTTACATATTTTCTTGAGAAATTGTAGCTGGGTCTATACCCCATGATTTTAATCCTTGAGAAGTTAAAAGTTGAAATGTTTGAAACATTGAAGTATATGAGTATGTTGAGATTTTGAGATAAATTACTGAAATTTCCATATTTCTACATGAGTTATGAATCTATATGCTATCTATTACGTTTTTGATGAGTTCTAACTTGAGATTGAATTATGGGTTATTAAGACCTACTTGAGACTTGAGATTTTATGAACTATTTTGCTATAAGCACCCATGATTTGAGTATTCTGAGATTATTGAGAAATGTTTTGACCTAATGGTCGTTGAGTTTTAAAATTCACTCTACTACATGAGATTACAGATTTGATTATTGGGTTCTTATTGAACCATGAGATTATTCTAAAGTGGATTTTCATAAGATGAGCAAGATAAACTAAAGAGAGTAGTATTTAGCACCGAGTTGGGTAAGTTACCATAGTTTCTTAACACAGAACTATATGCCATCGTAGTTTAGGCCTAAGGACGAGATGATTGTTGGGCCTAAGGCTGAGATATTAGGCCCGAGGCTGAGATAAGTGATCATTGAATTGAGGTTATATTCCTTGGCAAGAGTATGATGCCTCTCCCCAACGTGAGGTCTCTTCCTTAGGAGGAAAAAACGATGGACTCCATGCAACTCGCATGGTTTATGTCGGTTAAGAGAACCTCCCTAAACTAAAGTCTTTTCCATTGAGATAGAATATTTTCCCTTAAAGCTAAAGCTTTGAGATAATATATTTTCCTTTAAAACTAAAATACTTTCCCTTGATATGAGTATTTTCCCTTAAGCTTGGAATGAGATATTTTTCTAACATGAACGAAATGCCTTCAAGTATGTTCCAAAGTTATATGATTCCGAATTCCAAGTATTTGAGTTCAAAATAGTTATGAGTTCTTGGGCATTAAAGAAGTTTTAGTCTCCACGAGACATATGCATGAGTTTAAAGTATTGCTTAAAGTTTCCTTTAGCCTTGAGTACTGAGAATAAGAGAAAAGTACAAATTTCAAAGCTAAAAGTATAATAACTCACGAGATTGTGTTACATGTTCCATTATACATGATTCATGAGCTTTGCATTTTATACTTATTCACGCCATGTGAGTCATTACTTATTACATGCATTATTTGATTAAAGAGTATTGATGTTGTTTTATATAAATACATTCACCCCACATACTCGGTACATTCTCAAGTGCAGATCCATATATACGTCTATGTGCTATATTGTCTTATAATGTAGGTCAGGTGCTCAGTCCCAACGTCATCAGTGATTTCCGAGTACCTCTATCTATATTCCTACAGTGGTGAGTCCTCATGGTTCAAGGACCTATATTCAGACATCTCTATATTTTGAGAGACTATATTGCTATTTCCAGTTCATTTGAGTCAGTTTGGGACCTGTCCCAGCGGCTCTCTAGTTCAAGGATTAGTAGAGGCTTTGTCAGACTAGTTATCAGATTATGGTTATGTTGAGGTTTTCAGTATTGTGGTTGTTTGGACTGAGCATTTTCTTCATATTTCCTTTCATATGATATGACTATGCTAGTGTTTGAATTATTTCATCTTGAAATGAGTGTTATTAGTAGAAATAGGCTCAAAGGGTTAGCTTGGGACTACTTATAGCCTTAAGCACCGTGTGACATCCCGGGAGATGATTTTGGGTCGTTACAAACTTGGTATCATAGCCTAAGGTTTTAAAAGAGTCCTAGGGAGTCTGACAAGCCACATTGAGTAGAGTCTTGATCATCGGTGTGTAGCGCGCCACATCTATGAGCAAGAGTCTACAAAACGTTTTAGGAAAAAGTTGTTTCTTTCTTTCAAATTCCATTGTGCTTGCAGTAGTCCCTCTCATCTAATAATTCATGCTCTCCTATTTCATTAAATGCCTCTCCAAAGAGTGAATGCCTGCAGAAACGATAATGAAAAACCCCAACCTGTTGATCCTTTGAATGAGATGGTGTCTCATGCCAAGTTTTGGGTGGCCTTTCAGGCATTAGCCCAAGTAGTTACTACTAATGTTCAGGCTAATAAACAGGTCGCAGTTGCTAATAAAAAGGGAGGGGATGTAGCTGCAGCTAGGATTCATGATTTTATGCGGATGAATCTGCCAGAGTTTTATAGGACCAAGGCAGGTGAGGACCCACAGTTGTACCGCAGGAATCTTCAAAATGAGTCCCAAAAAGATTCCTGAGCCTTTCTTAGTGTCCACACCCGTAGGGGCATAAGTTTTTGCTAAACAAGTGTCTAGAGATTGTCCTGTTACTGTTCTTCATAGAGTCATACTTCCTGATTTGATAGAGTTAGACATGGTGGATTTTGACCTTATTCTAGGTATGTATTAGCTTTATTCTTGTTATGCATCTATAGACTGTCGTACCCATGTGGTCAAGTTTTAGTTTCCTGATGAACCAACTTTTGAATGGTCTGGTAGTTCGGTATCTCCCAAGAGTCATTTTATCTCCTATCTCAAAGCCAGAAAGCTAATATCCAAGGGTTGTATCTATCACCTAGTTAGAGTCAAAGACACTATGTTCGAGGCTCCAACTATTCAGTCAGTCGATATTGTTAATGAGTTTCCAGATGTTTTTCCGGAAGATCTCCCAGGGGTACCTCCCGATAGAGAGATAAAATTTGGGATTAACCTTTTTCCCAATACTCAGCCTATTTTTATTCCTCCATACCGTATGGCACCTTCAGAGCTTAAGGACTTGAAAGAGAAACTAAAGGATCTTTTAGACAAAGGTTTCACTAGGCCCAGTATTTCTCTTTAGGGCGCGCCTGTCTTATTCGTGCGAAAGAAAGACAGTTCTTTGCTTATGTACATTGACTACCATCATCTTAACAAGGTGATAGTAAAAAATAAGTATCCTCTTCATAGAATTGATGACCTATTTGATTAGTTGCAAGGTGCAAGTTATTTCTCCAAGATAGACCTTAGATCCGGCTATCATCAACTTAAAGTGAGGGAATGCGATATTCCAAAGACAGCCTTCTAAACCTGCTATGGTCACTTTGAGTTTCTAGTCATGTCTTTCGAGCTAACCAATGCCCCAACAACTTTTATGGACCTCATGAATCGTGTTCAAGTAATATCTTGATATGTTTGTCATAGAGTTCATAGATGACATACTTGTGTACTACCGCAGTAAGCATGATCATGCAGATCACCTTAGAATTGTCTTGTAAACTCTTAGAGGTCACCAATTTTTTGCCAAATTAGTAAGTGTGAATTTAGGCTAAGGTCTGTAGCCTTTCTGGGTCATATCATTTTAGCCAAAGGTATTAGAGTTGATCCCCAAAAGACAGAAGCTGCAAGAAATTGGCCTAGACCTATCTCTCCATTTGATATTAGAAGTTTCTTAGGTCTAGCAGGATACTATCACTTTTTTGTTGAAGGTTTCTCTTCTATTGCGTCTCCCATGACCCAGTTGACCCAAAAGAAAGTTAAATTCCAGTGGTCAGATTCTTGTGAGAAGAGTATTTAGGAGTTGAAGACTCAACTTACTTCAGCCCCTATGTTGACTTTTCCTGATGGTACAAATAGTTTTATGGTGTATCATGATGCCTCTAGAATTGGTTTAGGTTATGTATTGATGCAAAGAGGTAAGGTTATAGCCTACGCCTCTAGACAGTTAAAGATGCATGGGAAGAATTACCCAACCTATGATCTGGAGTTAGCTGCTGTGGTCTTTGCTTTGAAAATTTAGAGACACTATCTCTATGGTGTTCATGTTGATGTGTTTACTGATCATAAGAGCCTGCAGTATGTGTTTACTCAGAGGGAGTTGAATCTTAGGTAGAGGAGGTGGTTGGAGTTGTTAAAAGATAATAATATGAGTGGGTTGTATTACCTGGGCAAGGCCAAGGTAGTGGCGGATACCCTTAGCAAATTGTCTATGGGTAGTGTTGCCCTTGTAGAGGAAGGTAAGAAAGAGTTAGCTTGTGATGTGCATTGTTTGGCTAGATTGGGTGTTAGGTTGCTTGATTCAACTGAGGGAAGTACTTTGGTGCAAAGTAGTTCCGAATCCTCTTTAGTTTTGGAAGTGAAGGAGAAGCAAGATAGGATCCTAGTTTGGTCAGACTAAAGAAGTCAGTCAAGGGACAAAAGGTAGAGGTTTTCTCCCAAGGGGGAAATGGCGTGTTGAGATTGCAAGGTAGATTGTGTGTTCTGTGTGTTGATTTTCTGAGGCAGAGAATTATGGCTGAAGCGCATGACGCACAGTATTCCATTCATCCCGACACTACCAAGATGTACCGCGACTTGTGGGAAATCTATTGGTGGAATGGCATGAAGAAAGATATAGTTGGGTTTGTAACAAAGTGTGCAATGTGCCAACAGGTTAAGGTAGAGCACCAAAGACCTGGTGGTGTGATGCAAGAGTTTGGTATACCCACTTGGAAGTGATATGTGGTGAATATGGACTTCATGATCGGGTTGCCTCTTTCGCGTTGTCATCATGATTCTATTTAGGTTGTTGTAGAAAGGCTGACTAAGTTCGAGCATTTCTTGCCCGTGCATACGTCTTATACAACCAAGGATTATGCTAGATTGTATATCCGGGAGTTAGTCAGGTTTCTTGGAGTCCCCTTGTCTATGATTTTGGATAGGGGTACTGAGTTCACTTCTCAGTTTTGGAGGGCTTTTCAGAGGGGTCTTGGTACCTAAGTTCATTTGAGTTCCGTATTTCATCCGCAAACTGATGGTCAGGCTGAGAGGACCATCCAAATTTTGGAGGATATGTTGAGGGCATGTACTCTAGATTTCAAAGGTAGTTGGGATTAGTATTTTCCACTGATACAGTTTTCCTATAACAATAGTTACCATGCTAGCATCGGTATGGCACCGTTTGAGGCCTTGTATGGTAGGAGATATAATCACCCATAGGTTGGTTTGAAGTGAGTGAAGCTGCAGTGATTGGGCTTGATGCAGTGTTTGAAGCTATGGAGAAAGTTAAGCTAATTAAAGAGAGGTTGAAGACTGCCCAGAGTCATCAAAAGTCTTATGTAGAAGTGAGGAGAAGAGATCTTGAGTTTGAAGTGGGTGATTTGGTATACTTGAAGATTTCACCCATGAAAGGGGTGAAAAAGTTTGGTAAAAAGGGGAAGCTTAGTCCCCGTTATGTTGGCCCGTATAGAGTCTTGAGTTGTGTTGGTAAGGTGGCCTATGAGGTTGAGTTTCCCGCAGAGTTATCATTTGTTCATCCTATTTTTCATGTCTCCATGCTTAAGAAGCATATTGGTGATTCCGTTGTAGTAGATCCTTCAGAGAATGCCGATATTCAGAACAGTCTTTCCTTCGTTGAGATTCCTGTTAAGATCCTAGATTTTCAGATCCGTAGACTAAGGAATAAAGAAGTTCCCTTGGTCAAAGTTTTGTGACGGAACCTGTCTATTGAGGGTGCTACTTGGGAGTCAGAAGCAGATATGCGAGCCAAGTACCCGCACCTCCTTTGTAGAAGTTCAGATTAATCCGAAGGTATTATTCTTCCTTAATTCAGCCCTTCTAATCTAAAGTTCAGCTATATGCATCTATCCTTGTATGAGTTCTTGCAATTTCCGAGGCATTGAAGAGTTTAGAGTGATTTTGAGCCCGTTTTAGAAACTTGCTTCAACTATGTTTACTCAGTTTTTCATGTGTTCTTAGTCTAACTAGCGACATTCAAGGATGAATGTTTCCAAGGGAGAGATACTGTAAGACCTTGCAAAAATTCTCTCGTAGAATGAGCCTTAGGGCATGTCAAATGAGGCGTGATTCCGGCCCTAAAAGATTGAGAAGTAACTTCCTAAGTAAGTATTGTGTTAACCATATAGAAGATTTACCCAAATCAGATACCCAGGCAAGAAGTTATGGCTAATTTAAGTCATAGCCATAAAACAACGTCATTTTAGTGCTTGGCATGTCACGGAGAGGGTCTATTTGACAATTGTCAAATTCCAGTGGAACTCCGCGATAGTTGCGCGTCGTGGAGGACCCCAATTTCTCAATATTTAATGTCCAGTGGACTAGCGCGATTGTAACACATCGCGCTGAAGTTCCAGGTCCCAACTAGTGGGATAATGCGATGGCTCCACATCGCGGTGACTACCAGATTCCCATTTGTCAATTTCCAGTGAGTCACCGCAATAGTGGCGCGTTGCGGTGGCCCATAAAATTGGGTTCCCAGTTCAATTTTTTTAGCTTCGTACAGAAGTTAAAAAGGGCACTTTGGAATTTTTCCAAGCCTCTTAAATCGTGAAAACACCAAATTGAAGTCATTTACAAGCATTCTATGAAGTTTTTCTCAAGTTTTCTCTCAACAAGAACCCTAAGTATCCAAAACCTCTTCCAAGAATCTCAAGAATCCACCATAGATTTTCTAAATTGAGTCAAGATTCAAGGTTCCCAAGTCAAGGGCTTCAAGAACCCTCATTCAAGAGTACAGAAAGAGTTCCAAAAGCGAGAGTTCATCTAAAGCTTCTAATTCAAGGTATGTGAGGTTTTGAACAAGGGTAATCCTTTCACCCTTGTGCCCAAAGGCTTATTTAAACTACAATTCTCTACAATTTATGAGATTTTACATGAAATTGAATTGGGTTTTTTCACCCATTGTTATTAGTTGCAAGCTTTTGATATTTCCCTTGAATTCAGAGTCTAATGGCATGATTTTTACATTGTTTCTTGAGAAATTACAGCTGGGTCTATACCCCATGATTTTAGTCCTTGAGAAGTTAATAGTTGAAATGTTTGAAACATTGAAGAATATGAGTATGTTGAGATTTTGAGATAAATTGCTGAAATTTCCAGATTTCTACATGAGTTATGAATCTATATGCTATTTATTATGCTTTTGATGAGTTCTAACTTGAGATTGAATTATGGGTTATTAAGACCTACTTGAGACTTGAGAATTTATGAACTATTGTGCTATAAGCACCCATGATTTTAGTATTCTGAGATTATTGAGAAATGTTTTGACCTAATGGTCATTGAGTTTTGAAATCCACTCTACTACATGAGATTACAGATTTGATTATTGGGTTCTTATTGAACTATGAGATTATTCTAAAGTGGATTTTAATGAGATGAGAGAGATAAACTAAAGGGAGTAGTATTTAGCACCGACTTGGGTAAGTTACCACGGTTTCTTACCCCAGAACTATGTGCCACCGTAGGTTGGGCCTAAGACCGAGATGATTGTTGTGTCTAAGGCCGAGATATTGGGCCCGAGGCCGAGATAAGTGATCACTAAATTAAAGTTATGCTCCTTGGATAGAGTATGATGCCTCTCCCCAACGTGAGGTATCTTCCTTAGAAGGACAAGACGTTGGACTCCATGTAGCTCGCATTGTTTATGTTGGTTAAGAGAACCTCCCTAAACTAAAGTATTTTCCATTGAGATATAATATTTTCCCTTTAAACTAAAGCTTTGAGATAAGATATTTTCCTTTAAAACTAAAATATTTTCCCTTGATATGAGTATTTTCCCTAAAGCTTGAAATGAGATATTTTCCTAACGTAAATGAAATGCCTTCGAGTATGTTCCAAAGTTATATGATTCCGAATTCCAAGTATTTGAGTTCAAAAGAGGTATGATTTCTTGAGCATTAAAGAAGTTTTACTCTCCACGAGACATATGCATGAGTTGAAAGTACTGCTTAAAGTTTCCATTATCCTTGAGTAATGAGAATAAGAGAAGAGTACAAATTTCAAAGCTAAAAGTGTAATGACTCACGAGATTGTGTTACATGTTCCATTTTACATGATTCATGAGCTTTGCATTTTATACTTATTCAAGACATATGAGTCATTACTTATTAAATGCATGATTTGATTAAAGAGTATTGACGTTGTTTTGTATAAATGCATGCACCCCCACATACTCAATACATTCTCAAGTGTTGATCCACATATACGTCTATGTGCTACATTGTCTTATAATGTAGGTTCAGGTTCTCAATCCCAACCTCATCATTGATTTTAGAGAACCTCTAACTACATTCCTACAGTGGTGAGTCCTCATTGTTCGAGGACCTATATTCAGATATCTCCATATTTTGAGAGACTATGTTGTTATTTCCAGTTCATTTCGAGTCAGTTGGGGACCTATCCCAATGGCTCTCTAGTTTATGGATTAATAGAGGCTTTGTCAGACTAGTTATCAGATTATGGTTGTGTTAAGGTTTCCAGTATTGTGGTAATTTGGACCGAGCATTTTCTCCATACTTCCTTTCATATGATATGACTATGCTAGTGTTTGAATTATTTCATCTTGAAATGAGTGTTATTAGTAGAAACAGACTCAAAGGGTTAGCTTGGAGTTACTTGTATCCTTAAGCACCGTGTGACATCCCGGGAGGTGATTTCGGGTCGTTACATGTTCCTTCTCTCTTTCTCCTTAAGCTTTTTTTCCTCGATCTACTGAGCCTGAACCATAAGTCTAGATAAGTCCATCTCCTTAATAAACATGGTGGTCCTACACTCCTTGACCATACTATCAGCTACACCAGACGCAAACTTACTCATTCTAGACCTATTATCTGCCATCATGTTAGGAGCATACCTCGCCAACTGAGTGAACTTAAGCTAGTATTCCTTCACACTCATGCTACCTTGATTCAAATTATTGAAATCCTAAACCTTAGCTTCCCTCAATTACAATGGAAAGAACTAAGAGAGCTGTGGAAAAATCCTCCAACTCAATAGGCCCTACCTCCACACCTCGGTCCTCCTTCCACTACTTAAACCAGGTGTGAGCTACATCCTTTAACTGGCATGAAGCCAATTTTTCACTCTCACTCGAAATAACACCAATAATATCTATCACTTTCTAAACCAAATCAAGAAACTCCTGCGGATCCTCTTCAGACTTGGATCCCATAAACAAAGGGGGATTCATTTAGGTGAAATCCCGAATCCTAACTGTAGCCATATTTTCCACTGGATGGGCTAGGGAAATAGCTTGTTGATTATTCTGAGAAGCTAATGAAGGGGATAGGGTTGTAAAAACATCCCTGAACTCAGCGTGAGAGACATGTTCATTCAGGGGATCTTCCTGAACAGGCGGTGGTATGGGCTGATCCCCATTCCTTCTTCCATTATTTCTTCTGGGAGGCATTTTTTGTAAACAAAACAATGGGCGAAGTAGAAAGAAAGTTCAAATAGATCTTATGCTCTTTTGTATGACATGAACACTAAAAAAAAGGGAACTTTCCTAAAAACATATCATAGTCTCTTGTCCATAAGTGTGGGTTGCTTCACATCCATGCAAAAGACTCTACTCAACACGGCTTTCAGACTCCTTAGGACACATTAAAACCTTAGGCTCTGGTACCAAGTTTTGTCATGACTCGAGGTTTTCCCTAGTCGTGACAACGGTACTTACGGTCACAAGTAACCACAAGCTAACCCATGAGTTGTTACCCACTATGAGCACTAAATAAAATATTAACATAACACCTGTGTGGAAAATAAACTGAGAAGGGGATGCAAATCTGAATACCCAACATCAAACCAATCACGAACCTAAAACATCTAGTAAAATACTGAAAGCCCAACTGTCTAGCTGACACAACTGATAAGATTGATAAATACTAACTAACTGTCAAACTGACTGTCTGATCATCTAAAAGCCTCTAACTACCTGAGGAGTTGATGGGACAGGACCCCAACTAACTCCGACTAATTGATCATAATAAAGTGCTAAAGTAACTAAATAAGAGAGAATATGTTCGCGATGGATGAGGACTCACCACTATGACTGCTGGGTAATACTGGATTGTCTTATTGTGATCAGGAAATTGAGCCTCCGAATGTATGATATAAGACATCATAGCACAATGAAGAGTATACACTCAGTACTTTGAATATACTAGTATATGAGATGAAGACTGGCTGAAATGCATGAGATAGTTGAGCATGAATGCATGAACATGAAATAACTGAGAATGTAAGACCAAGTATAAACATGATTCTGAAATAAAATGTAAACTGAATGACTAAAATCTGTATTACTGAAATTCTGTACACTTGGTCAAGAAAACCTGAACTAATTTATACTGAATACTAAACTGAGACTGTGCGAGGTATTATGTTACTAACATGCCCCAATCTGAGCTAATCGGGGTCCAACCTGTAACCACAGTTGGAAAGGTGTCAGTATCGTGCCGTGGGAACTAACACATGACAAAAGATGTGGATCCACAAGGCTGATGTCCCGAAGGACTAGGGAGTCAGTCCTAACTGGAGAGTGACCCCTAACAGAGTGTCATTCCTAAACTGGCGGGTGACATCTCATAACCCTACATTGGCTACGTAGTTCTGGAACTTAGGGGGACCCAGTTCTAACTGATGGGTGAGACCCCATCGCTAGGTTCGCTTGGTGCTAACTCCTACTCCTAACTGAACTGGCACTGGCACTGGACTGAATTGAATTAAATATAACTGAACATACAACTATCATTGCTCATCATGATCTATTTATAACAACTGGCGTAATAATAATACTCACAGTTTAACTGAAATCATTTTTGAGACACTGAAAATCATGTAAAATAACTAGGTATCGGGTGTTTACAACCCACCGACATAGAATAATTGTAAAATACGATATTAAACATGGCATACTATAGTATGAAATCATTGTTCAAAGACCTATAACATGGATGTTTCATCAATCATGTAGTAATCATAAACTTGGACATGGGAATGCCTTAAACATAAGGAAAATAACATAGTTACATGGCAAAATTCAAAACTTGAGGGTAAATCCTGGAAAATTTTGAACATGGCATGGAAATTGCATACTTAAAGCATGATATGACTCATTCTACTCTAAAACATTTGTAACCATAAAATTGAATTAACAGGATATTTATGGATTTATTTCATCAAGAACATATATAAACTCATAAATTAAATCAAAAGTGGGTTTAAGGCTCCATGGGTGAAAGGAATACTTAGATGACCATCCCACATACCTCACTAGATGAATTCTTGAAGATTCCTTGAGACCTTTTTGAACTTGGAGCTTGAATTCCTTGATTTCTTGTGAAAGAGTTAGGGTTTGTTCTTGGGATGAAAGATGGTTTTCTTGAGGGTATTTATGAGTAAAAGGGCAAATATTTCTCCTTGGGGATCCCAATTTCATGTTATGGACAAATTGGTGAAGGTAATTGACCTAAATACCCTTACAAAGTTAAGGAGCAAAACTGGAAGGAATAGGTAGGGCGTGTCATGGGCTTTGGAGTGGTGGACTACCCTAGGAGGCGCCCGCCTTAGAGTGGGGGACTAACCCAGGTGGTACCCATCTTACTCGGGTGGTGCTTCTATTTTTGTTTCCCAAACACACCCCTACGCTCATCTGAAAATTTTGAAACTCACCCGAGACACACTTTGGACAACCCCCATCATAAATCAACACCCCAATCATGAATCAACTCAAAAATTAATGTCTCGAGATCGGGAAGACCAATATGAAAATCATCGAAGTCTAGGGGTCTTGAAAATGACTAAGTCCTCAAGACTTAGTGAAATTTTCCAAGGATTGGACCCCTTTGAATATACAATAGAGAGCTAAATTGAGCTAGGATCTTACAGGGTATTACATCCCCCATAGAACCTCTTATTAACCACAGAGTTTCCTACTGGAGTAGAAATAGAAAAAGAATCTATAGACTCTCAGGACCAAAACCATGTTATATAGTCATATTCGGGGTCACATAAAAAAGAGTAGAGCCTGGGTCAAGAAAATAATACAGTTCATGAGAGAAAAGTTTTAATATACCTGAGTCATCATTATAAGATGCCTCAGGCTCTCGAGGGATAGTAAGAGTATTAAGATTGTCCCAAAAAATGTCAGAGATAGAAGAATCACCCGTTAGTGCAAGAGCTAGAGAAGTGGTAACCAACATCCTTTTCTTTGCCAAAGCGGCAGCCACTATAGGACATTCCCATTATATGTGACCTAATTAGCCATACTTAAAATACCAGTTCTTTTGTTTCTCACAGAAACCACAGATCGATCGAATGCAAAGCCGATAAGAAGGACAAGTGAATGAGGATTAGGCCCCACATACCTGATTTTGGGTACCTTATTCCCCATAAGAGTTATCAATCGGAAGATACCCACATCCCAATGGGTTGGGTAGGTAGAACTATCCACGGAAAGAAAACTAGGACCCGCCTAATACTTCATCCTAGACCTCTTTCCACCAACCTGAGCCAACTAAGTAAAGAAACAACATAACCCAATATTTATAGGTGACTGAGAAAAGTACCAACTCCAATAGTGGGGTTAGTGAGAACAAGTGGAACTCCACGAGCATAGTCAGATAACATGACCCTTGACCGGGTCTGAATCCCAAAAGTTGGACGAACTTTGTCCATATTTCCCCCAGTTTGGACAAAAGAGATTGCTTGAACGTCAGATCTTCTTGGATACATAATCTAAAATTTGATCAAGTAGAAATAAGAGGAATCCAAGACCTTAGAATCTATATACCTTGAGATTGAACACAAGTAAGGGAAACATTCCTAATTATGTCATAGGCCCTGTTTTATAAGTTTGGCGTGCTTCACACCTATAAAAGAGACTTTAATTGACACGGCTTTTTGAACTCCTAACTGACCATAAACCTAAGTTCTGATACAAACTTAACATACCCCTAACTCAGGCCGTGTATTATGGGCACCTCAAGCCCACATGAACCAGAGGTCTCTCCAATAACCCAACCTAACCATCATCACAATAACCACAAGGGTCGGGTTAATCCCGTCCTTATAATAAGATAGCGTAAATATACGACCAATAGTTAATACTTAGAAAATATCTAAGATTTCATTAATGTTAACAATCTAGACAATACACCCAAGTCCACAGTCATCCACAAAAGCCTCTAGCAAACCAATGTCAATAATATGTCGAAACTTGCCCCCAATAATAGCCAAGTACTAATTCTATACAAGTCTAAGACATAGAATAACGTGACTATAAAAGTAGGTCTCATGGAGTATGGAAGCTCACCACTTCAAGGACAACTCCCGAACCGCTCAAATGTCTGATCACTTCATAGAAAAAGAAGATGGTTTGGCCCCTTTGTCGCGTGTGGACATAGCATTTATAGATGGTTAGCGGTGAGAGCGCTAGCATGTAACCCAAGGATAAGGATAAAATAGCACATTTGTTCAATTTAATTCAAATCATTATATACAATCATATTTACACAAGTATAGGCATATATGAAGATACATGTACATATAGTTACACAACATGCCAAACCATGGATCAAGTTATAACATGCATTCTCAAATTATTCATTCATGAGTCATGAAGTGAAGAACTTTCAATATTCAACATTACCAATTTTATAACCTTAAACTTCTTCATTACCTTAGTCAATGGGGATTCGAACAAAAACCAACTGAACCAATACAACCAATTTAACTAAGTCAACCAATTAACCAATTTAGCCAACTCAATCAATTCATTAGGCAAGGGACTCAAACCAAAAGCCGTCTCATCGGACTAAAGATGCGAACCACTAGTCATCTCATCGGACTAGGGACTCAAATCTCTAGTCATTTCCTTTGACTAGGGGCTCGAACCACTAGTCAACTCATTGGACTAGGGACTAAAACCACTAGTTATTTCATTATACAAGGTATTGTATTCTCAAGAGATTTCTTTAGTTGAGGGACTCGAACCACAAGACATTTCATTGGACTAGGGACTCAAACCACAAGTTACTTTATTAAAAGAGGGACTCGAACAACACGTTATCTCATTGGACTAGGGACTCGAACCTCTAGTCATGTCATTGGACTGGGGACTCAAACCACTGGTTATTTCATCAGACCAGGGACTCAAACCACTTGTCATTCCATTACCATTATTAGTCTACATTGGAACTATTAACCCATTAGTTCATATATTAACATCCATACAATTTATTTCAACCTTTAAGGACTTGAACTACTAACCCATACCAATACTATACACGACTACATGGTCTTTATGAGAGTCTTCACTACTCAACCATGATAATACGCCAAAGCCCTAACTCAAATCATCTTATAATTCAATTAATTGTACTTAAGACCCACATGGTACCATAATGTTTTCATGTAAATATTCATCGATTAAATACTTTATTAGGCTAATGCCTCAATTCAAATCATCATTCAATTCAATCAGCGGTCATTAAGACCTTTACTAACTCATTCAATCTTCATTAGCATTTCCATACCACACATTAGTTACACACACAATTTCAAGTTCAAATATAGGGAATTGAACCCCTTTTCTTAGCCATCAAACCAACATAAGCATAATTTAACTAATCATGGCTAACAATATCAACTCAATACCAATTATTAACCATTTATACTTATAGGGACATCACCCCATTTAAAGCCATAAGCTAATCCATTACATGATTAATAAGGTTCTTTTCAACCATTTACCAAGCATTCACAATTATTATATTATTATCATGACTTATTCATGTTCACTAGTCTAATTCCATAGATACACATTTAACCTTCACGGAACTATTTAACCACTAGTCACTTCAATAGGCTAAATTCCTTGAATCAATTCAATTTACGGTCATAAAGACCCACCTAACTATTCATATTTCACTAGAAAGCTTTCACCCCATTTAGTCTCAACACACAAATCAAGTTCATTTTCATATTTAGAGGCTTCAACTCCCTATTAGTCATTAACTCAACAAAGTTATTCAATTATACAATACATGGATTGGAAAACCTTTGGGATATTATTTATCAATAATTAATGCTTATTGGGACATTTCCCTAGTTTAAAACATCACCAACATGTGACTAGACAACTCACTTAGATATTTTCACAAACACCTTATGTGTGTACTTTAACAAGGCTATTTTTATGGTAGAAATCATCAAGATTAGGGTTACTCAAGACCCTCATATTAAACCACATACAACAAGAACATACATAGGTAAATCATCACTAACAACATGTATAAACACAAGTCTAAGAAAGTATCAACATTATTCATCATTAGGCAAAAAAACCTTTTCATTTGCTTTCAAAACCACTATGTACACTTACTAATACAAGTGTGACATGCATGGGTTTAGAGATATTTAACAAGGGGAAGATTTACATTCCTGAAAGAAGATGATTCAACAAGAACTTGACTCCTTTTTATCTTTTAGATGAGCACCCTCTAAACCCTAGCCTCCAATCTTATTTCAAGAACTTTGAGAGTGTTTTAGAAAGAGTTTAGGATGTTAGATCCACTTAAAATATGAAAAAAAAAGGCTATATACACTTATATAGTAAGAGGGAATAGGGTTTAAGGTGTAGGAAATAACCACAAGGACCTTGGTTAAAATATGAAAATTGGACCCGTCTAGGGGTATGAATCACCATACGACTCATTAAGGGAATCATACCCTAGGGTACGAGTGGTACCGTGAATCATACCATAGGATTATATAAGGTCACACACACTATTAAGGGTATGATTATACACACTTGAGTTATATCCAAAGGGTATGACTCAACCCCTAACTCGTACACACCAATCGTATACAAAATGGTACACTCAAGTTTACAGTTCACTCCATACGTTCGTGTTGGATACGAATCATATAGTTAGGGTTTGATTGAGGGGAGATACACGTGTATAGGCAACCATATACCATCCTTACTAGGCTGCTTAAGGTATGAGAGATAAAGAAGAGGGTAGATACGACTTGTATCCAAAGGGTACGATTGGCTTGTCCAATCGTGTCTTGGTCCTCATGCTTAAAACCAAAAAAATTTTGCAAGTACAAGATCTTGGGTGTTTCAGTTTAGGTCCCGAGGCCTTTAGACTCATTTCAGGCCATTAACCAAAATTTTAAAAATTTGGCACGTGGTTATGGGCCCCACTTTTCATCAAAACGACCTTAGATTGAAATTTTGACTTCACCATTGAGTCTAGAATGTAGAATTTTATAGGGTTGTACAGTTTAGTTGCATATATGACATTCTAGATAAGTCCTGAAGTGTTGCCAGAGACTTTTTTCACGTCTCACCAGGCACTGGTGTACCACTAAGTGCACTTTTAGGTCGTTTCAGCAATGGGCTGCTAAAGAAAATGGCACATCATGTACGTGATAGGTTCTTCCCAACATAGGTCCACTTAAGAAGAGCCCCTATAACTAATGTGGTAGCTGCTAACCAGCAAGGGATCACTTAAGCAGAACCTTTTTAGTTTACCAGGTATCGCTAAAATGCCAATAGGTCACTTAAGCGGTGACCACTTTAGCGGCCTAGTGTCTGCTTAAACAATACTCGTGGACCTTATAGGGGTATAAGAGCTCCACTTACCCTTATTTTCCCTATTTTCATCCATTCCCAAGATTATTGAACCTTAAAAAGTGGGAAAACTTTGGAGAAATAAATTGTGGGTGATTTTTGAGTATTGGGAAAGTTAATTTATGCATTTATACATTGAATTTATGGTAAGCTTCCATTAATGTCTTGATTTAATTCTCTATCTTTTCTAAAATCTTGGTAGCTAAAATCTTGGTAGCTTGATTGTAGCACTATTATGGCTCAGAATTCACCCATTTTTTAGGTTAATTATTTCTTAAGCATAGAGGGATGTTGTGTTGGTTTCTAAAGTGTTATTTTATAGATGGACACTAAATGGGATTTTTATGTATTTTTAGATCGAAAGAACAATAGTACAACATGGGCATCATTTTCTCATTTTAATTAGTAGTCTGTGATTTTGATAGCATGGCACCATTTAAAAGATTCTCAAAAGGGAAAATCAGTAGTTTAGAGTATTCTTTGGACATTTCATCAACGTTCAGGTATGCTATGTTTGGCTTCTTCATAGATTGAGAAAATTCGTGTTATAATTAGGATATTATACTAGATATGGTATGGGATTTGGGTATTAGAAGAATGATTGGTATAATTTGTTTTATTTAGACTATTTAGGCTATCTTGGAATTGTAATTAATGTAAAATTGACCTAGTTGCTCAAATTTTAGTTTAGTGGTAGTGGTTCTAAGGGTAGATACTCTCTATATTAGTCTTATCAGCATTAGGGTCAGTCCAGTAAGCCTGTTCATGCCACACATTATATCACTTTTAGAGGTTAGTCTATCTATAGTGATCATCATGGATAGAGTAGTGGTCAACCTCCAAGAGGTTATCTTTAAGGTATTCTAGTTGAGGTGGTTATTTTAAGTCATCCAGATCTATGAGTTATAATACAATGCTTAGTGATTGTTATAATTGTAGGGACTTTGTCCATTTGTCTATAGAGTATCCTAGGTGTTGGGAAGTTGTACCGGTAACTGAGAGTGTTCCATCGATTAGGGAAGTACCACCCCGTATAGAGGAGGTATGCAGGTATAATGACCCTCTAGGTCATTTTGCTCATTATTTTCATTTAAATCTTTGCTATAGCTTCCCTGAGTCATTTATGACTTATAGGAACTGAAAATTTAGTTATCAGGAAGATCGTTTTGTTTAAAGAGTTAATTCCCTATTTTAAAGCCTTCGTTCATTCAAATTATCTATTAGGTAAAAACATCTGCCAATCAGTCTTGTATAAAATTCTGAGTATTCTAATAACTCTATAATATTGATTTTTGGCTAGGTGGACCCTTGGTTTGGGTCTCGAGTCCTAAAGACTCATTTCAGGCTATTATCCAAAAGTTAAGAAAAATGGCACATTGGTGTGGGACCCACTAATCATTGAAACTTCCTTGGATTTAAATTTTGACTTTTCCATCGATTCTAGAACATCCATTTTGATATGGTAGCATAGTCTTTTCGCATATATGGGATTCTGGATGAACCCTGAAGTATTGGTGGAGACTTGGAAAAAGTCCAAGTCTCAGCTGGTGCTGGTGTACCATTAAGTTCCATTTTCATTTGCCTAAGTGAAGGGGCCACTAAATAGGTTTCCCCATTGCGTGAGTGATTGGGTCAGCTAGTGGCAATCCACTTAAGTAAAACCCTACCATTAAAGCGGTAGCCGCTAAAGCACAAGGGACTTCTTAACCGGTACTTATGCAGTTGACCAGGAATCGCTAAAGAGACACTAAGTCACTTAAGCAGTGACCGCTTAAGCAACCTAGTGACTGCTTAAGTGACATCCATGGACCTAGTATGGGTAAGAAACCCTACTTCGCCCGATTTGCCTAACTCTTTATCCATTCAAAGTTTATTAAACCCTAAAAATTGGAAAACTTTGGAAAATAATTTGTGGGTGATTTTGGTGATTTGGGAAAGTTAAGTTACGCATTTCTACTTTAAATTTTAGGTAAGCTTCCATTAATTTCTCGATTTAATTCTCCATCATATCTAAAATTCCTAAAAGCTAGTTGGCTTTATGGAAGCCCCATTAGGGCTCAGAATTCACCCATTTTAGAGTAATTGTTCCTTGAGCATAGAGATATATTATGTTGGTTTTGAAAGTGTGATTTCATAAATGGGCCTTAAATGGGATTTTTACGTATGTTTGGACCGGAAGAACAATAGAGCAATATAGGTATCACTATTTTTGTTTTGATGAGTAGATTGTGATTTTGATAGAGTGTCACCTTGTATAAGCTTCTCACAAGAGGAAATTAGTGGTTTAGTGGATTCTTTGGGCTTTTCTTTGGTGTCTAGGTATGCTAGGTTTGTATTCTCCTTAGATTAATCTAATTCATATTATAATTATGATATTATTCTAGATATGGTATGAGATTTAGGTATTGGAAGCATGATTGGTATAATTAGTCTTATTTAGACTTTTAGGCTATCTTGGAACAGTAATTTAGGTGAAATTGACCTAGTTGCTAACATTTCACGTTGAATTGACATAACTATACATGTTTTAGGAAGAATGACTATCATAGGGATAATTATGGATTATTTAAAATCTAGGAATGAATTTAGATATCTTAGCATAGTCAGGGGTAGCATTTGCCTAAAAATGGAATTTGAGGATTAGGAAGGGACCCCTTTGGCCCACCATAGTCCAAGACTTATGTTAGCTTTTGTAGACTTATTAACGCATGTTGAACCCTTGTTAATTATTTATTTTGGACTTTGAGGAGATTAAACACTTAATTAGTATGCTATTTTGGTATTGGGAGCTAGTTCTACTTCAAGATAAAATTTGATGTTTTATTGATGTAGTTTACTTATATGTCTTATTAATATATCTTATAGATATGACTTATTGGTATTATTTATAGATATGGACTATTTATATGTGTTCCATTACAAATATGACAATTAACGATCATATTGATAAAATGATTTTCAATTCGAGACTAGCAGTTGATGATGACATTGAATTATGAGTTTTGGTTTAAGTCCGACAAACGATGCTTTGATGTTGATGCTCTAGGGATGTTATTATGGTGATGATGATATAAGTTTTGGTTTGATTATGGCATTGAGATACAATATATTATAATATAATATAGATGGTTTGATGGTTATTGCTAATATATTGTCAGGCTACAGATCTTCGATTAGTTATTTTTCCTTTATCTGTACCCTCTGAGCTTATGGGGCCCCATATTGGGTTATTTAATTTTCTTTACTTTTTAGCTTATGTGGGAAATTTTATTAGTTATAATTTTGTGATCTTTACGTCACTATTCTAGATTTATTTATTTAGTTATGCACATTAGTGTTGAAGATTTTTTCTAAGTTTGCCCCTTTTACCTTGATTTAGCATATTTTATCTTGTATTTTATTGTATTTATACCATGTCTAAGATTAGCCAGCCGATGATACCTACTGAGTTCCTATGGTTTTGGTAATCATACTACACTTCTGTACCTTTTTGGTCCAAATTTAAGTACTAGTTACCATTTTTAAGGTGACACTTGTGATGTTTTAATTTAAAAGATTGGGTAAGCTCTTGGAGTTAGAGTTACCCTTTTTCCTCCTATTATCCATATCTATTCTTTAATTTTGTGGATGGATTGTATTTTATAGTTTCAGTACTTATGTTTCATTTGTAGTAGCTCTATACCGACTTTACTAGATCTTCGGATTATTATTGATCTTGTATCTATCTATTAGATAATTCTGACTATTTTTTTTTGCTATTTTAGGTCTTTAAATATTGTTTTCTAGCTTTTACGACATTTTCCACCAAGTTTCCCAATTTCGTAGAGCTTAGGGCTATGGTTTGGCTTACCTACTGGAGAGATAAAGTAGATGTAACTATGAGTCATAAATTGGGTCATGATAAATTAATATCGGATCTTAGTTTTCACTAGCATTATTGGTGCAAGATTAAGTGTCTAGTAGAGTCCCACAATCAAAATGATGAAGTTCGTTTCTTATCTTCGGGAGGCTATAGGATATTCTTAGGAGTTCTTCACTCTTTTCACTCATTTCATGCAAAGAGTCAAATTTAATTTATAAAGAATTCCTTTGGTTTCAATCTTTTATAAATGGCTAGGACACGTGCTACTGCTATCTAGATAAGGGTCATAAGATTGAGACTATAGATTATGTTGCTTTTTGTGGATATCTTAAAGTTCATGGATAGCCTAGGGATATGTCCCCAACTAGGGGCTAGGATAGTGAGCCCTTACCAAAACCTATTCCTACTCCTAAGCCATATATTCTTCACCCCAACTAGCAATAGGCTAGGGACCAGTCTAGGCGCTATCGAAGTTGATTGCATCTTCAGTACTTAGGGATGGTTTTGTTTAAATTTTGGGATTGGTTGGTAGTGCACCGTCTGATGGTGCATAGTCTACAAATCTGAGTGGATCGAGGTTAGGACACAACCTATAGCAGTGACCCATAGAGTTGAGGTCTCTCCTACATTGTTAGTTGCCTAGTTTGTAGTTCATCAACCGAAAATTTACTAGCCTACTACATCTATTGATAAATAGAAGATATTGGCTAGATTCTTGATATTGGCTTCACTTAAGTTTTCTAGTGCACCCGAAGAGGATGCATATGAGCTCTTAACCATTTGTGATGATAGACTCCATAATTTAGGCCTAGTTAAGACCTGTGATGTGGATCAGACTACTTTTCAATTGGACTTAGCATCTTGACATTGGTGGAGAGGTTATATTGATTTAAGGCCACCCGAATCTCTTACATTGACATGGACTCAATTTTCTAAGATCTTCTTAGAGAAGTATATGCCTTATATTCTTAGGGATTTTCTAAAAGATTAGGTTTTGAGGTTGATGAAGGGTTCAATGACTGTTGTGGAGTATGGAGATCAATTTTATGAGCTATCTATGCATGCTACTATTATTCTATCTACTGAGTTTGAAGGGTTTTGATGCTTTGCTTGGGGATTGAGACTTTATCTTCCTATTTCTACATACATTTTGGTTGCTGAGGGTAGTTTATTTGTTAAAGCTTCTGATCATGCTTAGGTTATTGAGGAGATGCATCGCGAGGCCCAAATGGGAAATAATAATAGGCCATGATATCAATGTAGTTTCAGTGGAGGTCATGCTGGATTACATTTCAGATACACTGGTTCTTAATGTAGGTACCCTCTGTATTAGCCATATCAGTATCAGGGTTAATATAGTAGGCTCATCCAGACGACAGTTTAGATTATCGATGAAGGATGGTCTGGTTTCAGTGGTCGTCCAGTGTAGGGTAGTGTTCATTCTTTAAGAGGTGCATCTTATAGTTATTCTAGCCAAGATGTTTATTCCAAGTTAGTTAGATCATCTTATTTTAGTATAGCACCTAGGGCATGTTATGGTTATGGATCTTTTGGTCATTTTTCGAAAAGAGTGTCCCATTTATGTAATAATGGTTTCTTCAGTTTAGAGTGTTCTACTGATTATAATTGTTATGGACCAACTAGAAGTGGTATGCATAGTGTTAGGGGTGGTCCCTAGTATGCTCATGGAAGTTCTTTTGTAGGTAGGATAGGAGATTGGTTAGGAGCCTATCTATTTTGTGAGCGTGGTCAGTTTTTTACCCTACTTGCTAGACCAAAGGTTGAGTCTTGAGATGTTATTATCATAGGTATTATCTTCGTGTGCCGTCAATTGGATTTTGCTTTATTTGATTTGAGATTCACTTATTCTTATGTGTCTTGTTATTATAACCTTAGTTAGAGTTATCTTGGGATTCGTTATCCATTTCATTATGTATATCTACTTATGTAGGGGATTCATTAGTGGTGGGTTGAGTTTATATATTATGTTTTATGACTTTTAGAGAGTTTTATACTTAGTCTAACGTTACTGTGTTATATATGATTGATTTTGATGTTATTTTGGGCATGGATAGATTATCTCACTATTATACAGTCCTGAATTATTTTTAAAAATCGTTACCTTAGCCATGCCTAGCGAAACCTCGATCATATGGAAGAGAGTGATTAGCCATGAGTCGACATGGATTATTTCTTATATTTAGGATAAGAGACCTATTTCATGGGTATGCGCATCTTATCTCACTTATATTCATGATGTTAATATGGAGAGTCTGTTGATTGACTCTATTCTTATTGTTCGTGAGTTTCTTAATGACTCCCCTACTAATCTACCTAGTCTTCCTCCTGAGTGTGATATTGAATTTGTTATTGATCTTGAGCTAGACACCCAACCTATTTCAATGGAACCATATCATATTTCTCCTACCGAGCTTAAGGAGCTAAATTCTCATCTTTAGGATTTTTTTGGTAAGGATTTCATTAGATCGAGTTTGTCTCCGTGGGGAGATCTTTTGTTGTTTGAGAAGAAGAATGGTTTCATGCATATGTGTATTGATTGTTAGAAGCTTAATAAGGTGACGGTGAAGCATCGATATCTCATACCTCAAATTGATGCTCTCCTTGACCAAGTTTTTGGAGTAGTGGTGTTCTCTAAGATTGATTTAAGGTATAGTTACCATCAGTTGAGGATTCAGGATGAAGATAACCCAAAGATAGACTGATATTATATGAGGTAGACTTCACTCTAATTTTTTTGCTATCCAACTAGTTTTCCATGTTTTTATGTTGTGATGATACATTCCCGACCCATCTCATGTGATGGGACACAATTTAATTGGATGAGTGATTGACCTTTGTAGAGGAACCTGCGCTAATTTTTGCTAGTGATGTCAGGCGGTTGTGCACTAGAGGGATTCTAGTTATTAAGGTT
This sequence comes from Capsicum pubescens, assembly GCA_030864215.1. Lineage (NCBI taxonomy): Eukaryota > Viridiplantae > Streptophyta > Magnoliopsida > Solanales > Solanaceae > Capsicum > Capsicum pubescens. The sequence goes on from CM061547.1 coordinate 149,837,359, forward strand.
CAGTGGAGGCATCACCTAGTAGAGGAGGATACTTGCGAGATCGTGAGCGAGATGTGGACCAAGTATCCTTACTCGTTTGAGGCTTCAAATACATCATAATCCTTTACTTTTGTAGATGAAAGTTCTTTTAGTAGTGGATATTGCAATGACCCTCCAATTTATTTTCTATGTTTCTGCTTATTTTTACCGTTTAAAGATTTCCAATAGCTTCCCCAAGTTATTTAAGATCTGCTAGAACTGATTGTTTGGTTATCGGGTAGTTCATTTGGTTTTAAGAGCCATTTCCCTGTTTTGAAGCCTTCACTAGTTCAAATTAGCTACCAAGAGAAAATTTCATTCGCGACCTAATATGCTAATTTTGGTTGTTTCAACACCTTTAGAATGCCGATTTTAAGATAGGTGGACCATTGTTTTGGGTTCTAAGGCTTTCAGACTATTGGCCAAAACTTATGAAAAATAGCACATAAGTGTAGGGCCCACTTTTTATCTCGGATGGAAAATGTGACTGCACCATTGAGTTTGAGGGATCAAATTTGACATGGTAGCATAGTCCATATGCATATTTAAGATTTTGGATGAATCCCAAAAGGTTGGCAGAGACTAGGAAATTTTTTAATTCTCTGTTGGTGTTGGTTCACCAATTAAGCTCCCTTTTGGCCTGCTTAAGCAAAAGGGATGCTAAAGCGGTCGACCCATTTCTTAAGTGATACTATCGTCTAGTAGAGGTCTGCTTAAGCAGTAGCCACTAAAGTAGCAAGAGACCACTTAAATAGTACCTGTGCAGTAGACCTTGTATTGCAAAAGATACAATAGAAAATTGGTCCATTTCCTAGCGTGATTATGATTTAGATTGCGTGTCACCTGAAGAAGCTTCTTGACAAGGGTAATCGGTGATTTAGCAAATTCTTTAGGCTTTTCTTCACCGTCCAGGTATGCTAGGTTTATCATCTCCATAGATTGAGCAATTTGATATTATAACTATGATATTATGATTTATATGGGGAAGGATTTAGGTATTGGAAGCATTATTTGTATGATTAGTCTTATTTAGACTGTATAGGCTACCATGGAACCATAATTTAGGTGAAATTGACCTAGTTGCCATCATTTGAGGTGGAATTGACTTAGTTTCTCATGTTTTGGGAAGAATAACTATCCAAGGAATATTATGACTTATTTAACATCTAGAAATAAATGTAGATACCTTATCCTAGTCCGGGGTAGAATTTCACTAAAAATAGATTTAGGGGATTAGAACTGGGCCCCTCTGACCCATCATAGGCTAAGACTTGTGTTAGGTTTTGTAGACTTATTTACACATATTGAAACCTTGTTAATGATTTCTTTAGGATTTTAAGTTTATTGAATACATACTAAGTATGCTAACTTGGTATTAGGAGTTGGTGCTAATTCTAGGTAAAATCTAGTGGTTTATTAATATAGTTTACATATATGGTTTATTGATATGGATTATGGGTATGGTTTATTTTTATGGTTTATGAACATAGTCTATTTATATGAGTTATGGTTAAAGTCCAACAATTATGGATGATATTGATAATATGAGTTTCTATTAGAGTTCAACAATTGACGATGATATTGATATTATGAGTTTCAATTCGAGTATGGAAAATGATGCTTTTATGTTGATACTTTTATGAATGTTATGATGATGATGATATGAGTTTCGGTTCTAGTCCAGCATTGGGAGTTTGGTATGGTGTGATACAGAATGGATGGTTTGATGGTTTTAACTGATATTCAATAACTCTATGAATCTACGGTTAGTTATTTTCCTTTGATTGTACCCTATGGTCTTATGTAGGGCCGTGTTGGGTTATTTACTTTTCCCCACTTATTGTCTTATTGTTAAAAATTTAGTAGTTATAATTGTGTGATCTTTACATTACTATTTCAGATTTGTTTATTTATTTATTTATTTATTTATGCATAGCAGTATTGGAGCTTATTTCTACGTTTGCCCCTTTTACCTTGACTTAGCTTATTTTATCTTTTATCTTATTGTTTTACTTATTGATTTAGTTTAGTCGACCAATGATTCTTACCGACTACCCGTGGTTTGGGTACTCATACTATAATTTCATACTTTTGTGGTGCAGATTCTAGTACTAGTTGCCTCCATTAACGTGAAACTCATTCTTGGTTGATTTCGGAGATTGGATGAGCTCTTAGAGTTAGAGTTACCCTTTTAAATTTTTTATCCATATTAAGTATTTCATTTTCTAAGAGGGATTGAATTTGATAGTTTCAGTATTTATGTTTTATTTATAGTAGCTATGTACCAATATTACTAGATCTTGGGATGATTATTGATCTTTTATCTAACTATTAGACTATTATGACTATTTTGTTGATCTTTTAAGTCTTTCAATATTGATTACCGAATATTAGGACATTTTCCACAAAGTTAGCCCATTGCTTAGAGCTTCAATCTATGGTTTGGCTTACATACTGGTGGGATAAAGTAAGTGGCATCATGACTCATAAATTAGGTTGTGACAGTAGGGTCGTCAGGGTGATCCCTTGGATGCTCGTAATGGTCCTCAACTAGGTAAGACAGGAGGCCGTTCAGGAACCTAACTAGATGGTAGACGAGGTCACTTATATGTTGTACCTGGTAGTAAAGTCAAAATCTTTTGATGATATTATTATAGGTACTATTTTAGTGTGTCGTCTTCTAGATTTTTCTTTATTTGATCTGGGATACACTTATTATTTTGTGTCTACTTATTATTTTTCGTGGTTAGTGTTGTCTTGGGGTTCTTATCTATGCCATAATATGTATCTACTCCCGTGAGCAATTATTTAGTAGTGGAGAAGTTTTATAGATGATGTGTTGTGACTTTTTCAATGTTTAATACTCAAGCTAATCTTATTATGTTATGTATGGTGGATTTTGATGTTATTCTAAGTATGGACTAGTTATCCCCCTATCATGCAATAATGGATTCTTTCACCAAGACAGTTACCTTAGCAATGCCATCATAACTCGAGTTTTATGGTAGAGATCTATTAGTCATGAGATGACCTTTATTATCTCTTATATTTGGGATAGGAGACTTATATCGAGGGGTTGTTAGTATTATCAAACCTATATTCATGATATTAGTGTAAAGACTCCCTTACTTGACTCTGTTCTTAGAGTCCGTGAGTTTCCTAAAGTTTTTCCTACCGATCTACCTGGTCTTCCTTATGAGCGTGACATTGAGTTTATTATTGATCTAGAGATGGGAACCAGACCCATTTTTATGGACCTTACCGCATAGCTCCCACCAAGCTTAAGGAGTTAAATTCTCAGTTTTAGGATCTTTTGAGTAAGCATTTCGTTAGACTGAGTTTGTCGCCTTGTGGTGCTCTAATGTTTTTCATGAGAAGAAGGATAGTTCATTGCATATGTGTATTGATTACAAGAATCTTAATATGGTGACGGTGAATAATAGGTATCATATACCTCGTATTCATGATTTATTTGACTATCTTCACGGAGAAGGAGTTTTTTCTAAGATTAACTTGGGGTTCGGTCACCATAAGTTAAGGGTTCGGACTGAGGACATCCCAAAGAAAGCCTTAAGGACTCGTTATGGTCATTATGAGTTCTTTGTGATTTTTTATGGCTTGACCAATTCCCCCACAACATTTATGGATTTGATTAACCACATGCTCAAGCCTTAATTGGACTCCTTCGTGATTATTCATCGATGGCATCCTTATGTATTTGAGGAGTGGGGAGGAGCATATGCAATATTTGAGGATTGTGCTCCAGACTTTCAGAGCTCATAGGCTTTTTCTTTTAAATTCTCAAAGTGTGAGTTCTAGCTCGAGTCGCTGACATTCCTAGGGCATGTAGTCTCTAAGGATGGGATTATGGTAGACCTAGCGAAGATTGAGGCTATTTTTCATTAGGCCAGACCCACATTTCCGTCTAAGATTCATAGCTTCATTTGTTTGTCTAGTTACTACACACGGTTCATTGAGGGTGTGGCATTCACCATATGTTATTATTCTTCTGGTCATTTTTTGGGATGTGTTTTGATGCAGTAGAGCCAAGTTATTCCTCATTTGTTGAGGTAGTGGAATATGCACGAGCGCAGCTACTTCACTCAATGATTTCATGTTTACGGTGGCAGTTTTCGCGCATAAGATCTTAAGGCATCATTTATATGGCATGTATTGTGAGACCTACACCAATAATCCTAGTCTTTAGCATCTTATGAACAAGAGGGAGATTAATTCCAGAAAATATAGATGCATAGAGTTGCTTAAGGATTATGAAATCTCTATTTTATATAATCCGAGCAAGGCGAGCCGGATAGTAGATGCCTTGAGCTGGAAGACGATGAGTATGGGTATCTTGGCTTCTATTTCACCTTCTCAAAGACCATTGGTGTGCGACATCAAGTCCTTATCCAACTTGATGGCGCGACTTTATATTTCTGATCCTAGGAGCCTTCTTGCTAGTGTTGAGATGAGGCCTACCTAACATGAGCAAATTCAGAGTCGTCAGTTTGAGGATATGAGGCTCTGTATCATCGTAATCACATGTTGAGTGGTGACTCTAGGAGGTCTACTATAGATTATTGTAATACCCCACACATTTTCCTAGCTAATTTCATCTGAAGAATGTCTAGTCTTAGCTTCTAAATTGAATGATGGTTATTCCATGAGGATTTTCAAGATTTTCCCTTTTTGTCATGTAGGAAATTCAATAAGCTTTCCATCGTTATAAGATTCGCCCAAAACCGATAACCGGGTCAGAAGTTATGACTATTTCAAGTTCCCATCATAAAACAGAGTCATATTAGTCAGTGGCGCGCCGCGCTACAAGAGGAAATGGCATTTGGCAAATTCCACTAGGAGTTCATGATTATGGCGCATAGCGCCAGGGCCCAAATTCAGAATTTTCTATTTTCCAGTGTCTCAGCGCGATTTCCCCCGCGTCACGCCAAAGTTCCAGATCACAAAGAAAGTGGCAACGCGATGACCTCGCATCGCGCTATCCCACAATTTCCCAATTGTCAAAATCTAGTGACACGGCACGACAGCGCCGCGTCGCGCTAAAGGTCCAATTCGGGAAATATTTATAATTTTAAAAGACGCATCCAAGGGTTAAAAGGGTCAATTTCCTACCCCTATTTAAACCCAATAACACGTGATTTAGCAATTCTTCACCCAAAATATACTAGTTTCTCTCAAATATCTCTCAAGAACAAGCTAGGGTTTTGATTAGGGATTCAAATTCAAGAAGGTTTCACCGTCAATCCTCATGAAATCACGAACTGAGGTATGCATAGTATTCATTCATGGACTCCTTTCGTCTATGAAGCCCAAGAATCCCTTTTTCTAAATTCAAGTTTATGGATTTTCTTATGAATTTCATGATTAGGCTGCTCTTGTTCATGTGGATAATGAGAAATTGAATTCTACTCCATGTTGGGTTATAAATTCAATGTGGGTTAAACCTATGATATATATTCATGCAAACCTATGACTAAACCCTTGAACGATGAAATTAGAATTGAACCATAATGTTTATTTATTGTACAATGATGTTTACATATACTATGCCTACAATCTGTTTGATTAAATGCCTAAATGAAGGAAAAGTGCCTAAATATCATGATACCATGAAATCCCTATGTATGTACAAGTTTATGCCTATCACACGTTTGATGAAATACTTCTATAAATGTGGTATGGACTATGGTGTTAGTTATATGTTCAATTAAGTTATGCTTGGTCAGTTTCCTTCCATCGAGTCCTGGTGGAACTTATACCCAAAACATTAGCTGTGTGCCTAGAGGGAATGTCATGTTTTCACGTTAATCTCAGTCAAGCTATGAATCCTTAGACTTCAGACAGTCTTATGACTCAGCAAATCTCTATGATCTCATAAACTCAGTCAGTTATCAGATATCATTAGTATTCCACCAGTCAACGGAATTCAGTAATTCAGCCCATGTTCAGTTCAGTAAATCATGTTAAGAGTCTATTCAGATGGGAGTAGGAATCAACACCGAGTGAACCTAAGGATGGCAACACACACTATCAGATTAGGGTGTGATTCTTAGAAGTCATCCTTGCATTCCAGAACTATGTAATCAACATAGGTTGATACATCAACACTATCCGATGAGGGTTGATGAGGTGGATAAGCACTGTTAGATAAGGGCCCTACCATTCTTGTATAGGGGAAACTATCAGATGAGGGTCATCCACATTATTTCCTTATCAGTGTCGCGGTATTGACACCCTTCCAATTGGGGTTACAGATTGGACTCCAACTCAGCCATAATGTCATATCAGGGGCATGTCGGTTAGATAACTACTTCCCATGGTTTCATGTTAAAAAATTATGAATGTCAGATATAGTCAATCAGTCTCAGTAATAAAACTCAGATAGTTCTTCAGATTTTAGGACTCTCAGATATAGTCAATTCAGATATAGTATAGAACTTAGATAGTTCCATTAGATTCAGGACTATCAGATACAATCACTCATGTTATTAGTTATATTCACATTCAGTAATCATGTTATCACAATATTAGTGTCTGTTGTTATGTCTCATGCATGTATTCTCATGCTCATGATAGTTAGTTAGTTATTATTATTGTTCATGCATATGAACCCCATGCATTCAACCTACCTCACATGCATACCAGTATATTCAAAGTACTGATGCATTTGCGCTATGGTGTCTTATACCATAGGTTCAGAGACACGAGCTCCAGAGAATCAATGGATTCCAGATATCTGTAGATAGAGTTAGAAGTGAGTCCTCATCTTTTGAGGACATGATTATTTCCCTATTATCTCATTAATTAGTTTATTTGTTGGGGTTAGTTGGGGACATGTCCCATTAACTCCTTACTTAGACAGTTCAGTCAGTTAGAGGCTTTCTAGACTATCATATTTTAGACTTCGGTATGTTCAGTTTTGTTTTGGGTATTCTATTACCCCACACAGATGTTATATCATTTAGATCATTTTCAGTATTGAACCTTATGGCCTTTCAGTGCATGTTTCCGCATTATTATGTCATATTATGCAGTGTACAGGTACATATATCAGTCATGGGTTAGCTTGTGGTCTTTCGGGGTCATGAGCATCGTGTAGCATTTCGTGTACCAGGCTTGGGGCGTTACAAACTTAGTATCATAGCCTAAGGTTCAATAGAGTCCTAGGAAGTCTAAAAACCGAATCTAGTAGAGTCTTGTACATGGGTGTGTTGCGCGCCACATTTATGTGCAATAGGACATAAGATGTTTTAGGAATAGTTTCCTTCTTTCGGTATTTATGTCGTACCTGTGAGAATAATATCAAGTAAATCTCTCAGTCTCATCTGTTTCTCCCTTTCTTCTACAAAGCATGCCTCTTAAAAGAAGAAGCAAAAATCAGTCAGCCCCTCAGCCCGAAGATTCTTTGGGCAATCATGTTTCTCATGCGGAGTTCAGGGCCACATTCACTACTCTTGCTCAGTCAGTTGCCACTCAAAATGAATGGCCAACAGTCATTTCGGCCAACCCAGTGGCCAATTCAGCCGCCGCTAGGATTCGAGACTTCACCCGAATGAATCCTTAATCCTTTCATGGGTCTAAGGTAGATGAGGACCCTCAGGAATTCATTGATCAGGTTCAGAAGGTGAAAAATATCATAGGGGTGACTACTGTTGAGAGTGCTGAGCTAGCTACATATCAGTTGCAGGATGTGGCTCATACTTGGTTCAAACAGTGGAAGTAAGAGAGATCAGATGATACATGTCATATAGAATAGGAGGAATTTGTCACTGCATTCATAGATAGATTCTTTCCCCAAGAGCTTAGAGAGGCTAAGGTGCTAGAATTCATCAACCTCAGGAAGGGAAATATGGAGGTGAAAAAGTATTCTCCTAAGTTTACTCAATTAGCCAGATATGCCCCTCTTATGGTTGCAGACAGCAGAGCTAAGATGAGTAAGTTCACTTCAGGGGTAAATAATAGCGTGGTAAATGAGTGCAGATCTACCATGCTGAACAGTGAAATAACTTTATCCAGGATTATGACTCATGCTTAGCAGATAGAGGAGCAGAAGATTAAGCAAAGAGAGAAGCAAAATAAGAGAGCGAAGACAGATAGTTTTAACTTCGCTCAGCTTAAATCAGAAGGAGGAAACAGTTTCCAGTTTTATCCTAAGTCATCAGTTCCAGCCCCTTCTTCAGCCAGTTCTCCAGTTCTCCAGTTCCTAAGTTCAGGAAGGGTAACAGAGATAGAACGCCATTATCTAGGTCTCAGGGAAGTGTGAGCAATGCCCAAACTAATCCTCTTTATCAGACTTGTGGTAAGAACCACAAGGGTGCTTGCAGAGCTGGTAGCAATGTCTGTTTTAGTTGTGGAAAGCTAGGCCACAGAGTCAGAGACTTCCCTCAGTTGGGTTATTAGAGTTATCTCCATTCCTCAGCTCAGTCCGGTCACCTGAATCAGCAGGGTGCCACTACCAGTGCTACTAGTGGGAAACGCCCAAATCATCTCTATACTCTTCAGTCCCAATAGGAGTAGGAAAATTCTCCTGATGTAGTTACTGGTACATTACAGATCTTTCATGTGTATGTTTATTCTTTGCTATATCCAGGAGCTCCTTTGTATTTTGTTACTCCCTATATAGCAGGAGATTTTGGAATCAGTCCCAAAATCCTAGTAGAGCCCTTTTCAGTCTCTACCCGAGTGGGTAAAACCATCATAGCCCAGCGAGTATACAGGAACTGACCAGTTATGATATTTTAGAAAGTCACTTCAGCAGACTTAGTCAAATTAGAGATGACTGATTTTGATGTCATTCTCAGCATGGATTGGATTCATTCCTGCTATGCCACAGTCGACTGCAGAAACAGAATAGTCCAAATTCAATTTCCGAATGAACCCATCCTTGAGTGGAATGGTAGTACTTCAGCGTTCAAAGGGTAGCTTATTTCCTACCTTCGGGCATGAAAAATAATATCTAAAGGATGTGTCTATCATCTTGTTAGAGTTAAGGACACTAGTTCTGAAACTCCCAGGCGTGAATCAGTTCCAGTTGTAGGTGAATATTCAGATATCTTTCCCAAAGATCTTCTAGGAATTCCTCCCAAAAGGGAAATAGACTTTGGCATTGATCTTCTTTCAGATACTCAGCCTATATCTATTCCGCCATACAGAATAACACCAACAGAACTCAGAGAACTGAAAGAACAATTGAAGGATCTCTTAGATAAGGGATTCATTAGGCCCATCATTTCCCCGTGGGGCGCTTCAGTATTATTCGTGCACAAGAAAGATGGTTCTCTTAGGATGTGTGTATACTACCGTCAACTCAATAAGGTCATGGTCAAGAACAAGTATCCTCTTTCTAGAATCGATGATTTGTTTGATCAACTTTAGGGTGCCAGTTATTTCTCTAAGATAGACCTCAGATCCAGCTATTATCAGCTCAGAGTTAGAGAATGTGACATTTCAAAAATAGCTTTCCGTACTCGGTATGGTCATTTTTAATTCTTAGTTATATCCTTTGGTCTTATCAATGCCCCAATAGATTTTATGGACTTGATGAGCCGTATGTTCAAGAAGTACTTAGACATGTTCGTCATAGTTTTCATAGATGATATTCTGGTCTATTCCCACAGTGAGCGTGATCATGCAGACCATCCCAGAATAGTACTTTAGACTCTTAGAGATCATTAGCTATTCGCCAAATTCAATAAGTGCAAATTTTGGATAATATCAGTAGCATTCCTTGGTCATATCATTTTCGGTGATGGTATTAGAGTGGATCCTCAAAAGACCAAAGCAGTAAGAAACTGGCCTCGCCCTGTCTCTCCATCATATATCAGGAGTTTCTTGGGTTTGGCCAGATATTATAGACGGTTTGTTGAGGAATTTTCTTCTATTATATCCCCTATGTTCAGATTGACTCAAAAGAAAGTTAAGTTTCAGTGGTCAAATCTTTGCGACAAGAGTTTTCAGGAGTTGAAGACTCGACTCACCTCAGCTCTAGTATTAGCTCTTCCAGATGGTCCAGATGGTTTCTTAGTGTCTTTTGATGCATCTAAAATATGTTTGGGTTGTGTCCTCATGTAGCATGGTAAGGTCATAGCCTACGCCCTCCAGACATCTTAAGCCCCATGAGAGGAATTATCCTACTCATGATGTTGAGTTAGAAGCCGTAGTCTTTACCTTGAAGATCTGGAGGCATTATATATACGGTGTTCATGTAGATGTGTTCACTGATCATAAAAGTCTTCAGTATGTATTTTCTCAGAAAGATCTCAATCTTTGTTGGAGAAGGTGGTTAGAGCTCTTGAATGATTATGACATGAGTGTCCTTTATCATCTGGGCAAGACCAACGTAGTGGCCGACGCTCTCAGTAGACTATCTATGGGTAGTGTTTCTCATGTTGAGGACAATAAGAAGAAGTTAGCTCAGGAAGTCTATCAACGAGACTAGGCATTCTCTTAGTTGATATAGAAGAGGGTGATATATGGGTTCAGAGTAGTTCAAAATCATCTCTAGTTTCTGAGGTAAAAAAAAAGAAAGATAGAGATCCCAGCCTTGCCAAGTTAAAAGAGTCAGTCCAGGATCAGAAAGTAGAGGTTTTCTCCTAAGGGGGAGATGATGTCCTTCGTTGTCAGGGTCATCTCTATATTTCAGGTGTAGATGACTTAAGGCAGAAAATTATTGCAGAAGCGCAAGGTGTGTGCTACTCTATTCAACCAGGGGCCACAAAGATGTACCATGACTTGCGGGAAATCTATTGGTGGAGTGGGATGAAGAGAGATGCTGTAGAGTTTGTTGCTAAGTGATATACATGTCAGCAGGTTAAGATAGAGCAGCAGAAGCCTAGTGGGTCTACGAAGGAGTTCAATATTCCTACTTGGAAGTGGAAAGTTGTGAACATAGACTTCGTGATGGGTTTGCCTCAAACTTGTCATCACCATGCTTCAGTCTAGGTCATTGTAGATAGAATGAATAAATCAACTCATTTCCTTCTAGTTCATACCTCTTATTTAGCCGAGGATTATTCCAAAATCTACATCAAGAAGTTGGTCAGATTGCACGGTGTTCTGTTGTCCATTATCTAAGATAGAGGTACCTAATTCACCTCTTATATTTTGAAAGCATTCCAAAAGGGTCTTGTTACCCAAGTTCATCTTAGTACAACCTTTCATCCTCAGATAGATGGTCAAGAAGAAAGGACCATTCATATGTTAGAACATATGCTAAGGGCGTGCACAATTGATTTCAAGGGAATTTGGGATGACCACTTATCTTTGATTGAGTTCGCATACAACAACAACTATCATTCCAGTATTCAGATGTCTCCATTCAAAGCTCTCTACGGTAGGAGATGTAGATCTCCAATTAGTTGGTTTGAAGTTAGTGAGGCCTTAGTCATAGGTCCTGACTTGGTATTCGATGCCTTTGAAAAAGTCCAGTTAATTATAGAAAGACTCCGGGCTGCTCAGACCCGACAGAAGTCTTATGCAGATGTTCGTAGAAAAGATCTTGAGTTTGATATTGGTGATCATGTCTATCTAAAGATCTCTCCCATGAAGGGAGTGAAGTGATTCGGAAATAAGGGAAAGCTCAGTCCCCGATATGTTGGTCCTTCAAGATTCTCAGTCACTTTGGCAAGGTAGCCTATAACCTTGAATTGCCTTTAGATCAAGCCTCAGTTCATCCAGTCTTTCATATATTTTTGCTCAAGAAGTGCATAGGTATCAGTTGTAGTACTTATTCAGAGCATTGATGTTCAGAATGCTCTCTCTTATGAAGAGATTCCAGTCAAAATCTTAGACTAGCATACTCCTAGCTTGAGGAAAAAAGAAGTCCCTCTATTTAAGGTTCTTTGGCAAAATCAGTCCGTCGAGGGAGCTACTTGGGAAGTAGAGGCAGACATGTATACCAAGTATCCTCACCTCTTCTTCACCAACTCAGATCAAGATCAAGGTAACAATTGTCCTTCAGCTTACTTAGTTTCATGTTCAGTGTTCATCACAAACTTGGTATACAGTTCATCACAAACTTGGTATGCAGTTTCATGCTCATGTTCCCATTTTAAACTTGTTATCAAGTACCATTGCATATTCAGTCATTAAGTAATCTATAAGTTTAGTTATGTAATTATGCATCAGACATGCATTCTTATTGTGAGAAACTTAGTTCTTCAGAACACTCAGTCATGCATTCTTGAATCAGTTACACATGCATCAGATATGCATGTTCAGTATTATATGTTCAGCTTGTCAATCATGTCAGTAAAGAGATCATGTTCTAGTTATTCATGTTCAGTATGTACATCATTTCTCTTTTCTCCCCTCTCTATCAGTCTCATTCGAGGACGAATGTTCTCAAGGGGGAGATATTGTAATACCCCGTACTTTTTCCTAGCTAATTTTATCTCAAGAATGTCTAGTATTAGATTCTAAATTGAATTATGGCTATTCTATGATGAATTTTCAATATTTTCACTTTTTTTCATGTGGGAAATTCAATAAGCTTTCCATCGATATAAGATTCGCCCAAATCCGATAACGGGGTCAAAAGTTACGACTATTTCAAGTTCCCATCATAAAACAACGCCATATTAGTCAGTGGCGTGCCGCACCACAAGAGAAGATGGCATTTAGAAAATTCTAGTAGGGGTCCACGATTATGGCGCATCGCGCTAGAGCCCAAATTAAGAATTGTCCATTTTCCAGTGTCTCAGCGTGATTTCGCTCGTGTCGCGCCAAAGTTCCAGATCACAAAGGAAGGGGAAACACGATGGCCCCACATCGCGCCATTCCTCAATTTCCAATTGTCAAAATCCAGTGACACGGTGCGATAGTGCCGCGTCGCGCTAAAGGTCTAGTTCAAGAAATATTTACAATTTTAAAAGACGCATCCAAGGGTTAAAAGGGTCAATTTCCTACCCCTATTTAAACCCAATAACACATGATTTAGCTATTCTTCACCCAAAATATACTAGTTTCTCTCAAGACCAAGCTAGGGTTTCTATTGGGGATTCAAATTCAAGAAAGTTTCACCACCAATCCTCATGAAATCACGAACTAAGGTATGCATAGTGTTCATTCACGGACTCCTTTCGTCCATGAAGCCCAAGAATCCCTTTTTCTAAATTCAAGTTTATGGATTTTCTTATGAATTTCATGATTGGGCTGCTCTTGTTCATGTGGATAATGAGAAATTGAATTCTACTCCATGTTGGGTTATAAATTCAATGTGGGTTAAACCTATGATATATATTCATGCAAACCTATGACTAAACCCTTGAATGATGAAATTAGAATTGAACCATAATGTTTATTTATTGTACAATGATGTTTACATGTACTATGCCTACAATCTATTTGATTAAATTCCTAAATGAAGGAAGAGTGCCTAAATAGCATGATACCATGAAATCCCTAGGTATGTACAAGTTTATGCCGATCACACGTTTGATGAAATGCTTCTATAAATGTGGTATTCACTATGGTGTTAGTTATATGTTCAATTAAGTTATGCTTGGTCATTTTCCTTCCATCGAATCCTGGGGATACTTATACCCAAAACATTAGCTGTGTGCCTAGAGCCAATGTCATGTTTTCACGTTACTCTCAGTCAAGCTATTAATTCTTAGACTTCAGACAGTCTTATGACTCAGGAAATCTCCATGATCTCATGAACTCAGTCAGTTATCAGATATAAGTAGTATTTCATCAGTCAACGAAATTTAGTAATTCAGCCCATGTTCAGTTCAGTAAATCATGTTAAGAGTCTATTCATATGAGAGTAAGAATTAGCATTGAGTGAACCCAAGGATGGGAACACACACTATCATATGAGGGTGTGATTCTTCGAAGTTATCCTTGCATTCTAGAACTATGTAGTCAACATAGGTTGAGACTATAGCGCTATCCGATGAGGGTTGATGAGGTGGATAAGCACTCTTCGATAAGGGCCCCACCATTTTCGTATAGGGGACACTATCAGATGAGGGTCGTCCACATCTTGTCCTTATCAGTGTCGCGGTATTGACACCCTTCAAATTGGGGTTACAGATTGGACTCCAACTTAACCATAATGGCGTATCAGGGGCATGTCGGTTAGATAACTACTTCCCAAAGTTTCATGATACAAAATAAGGACTATCAGATATAGTCAGTCAGTCTCACTAATAGAACTTAGATAGTTCTTCAGATTTCAGGACTGTTAGATACAGTCAGCTCAGATATAGTACAAAACTCAAATAGTTCCATCAGATTTAGGACTGTCAGATACAGTCACTCCTGTTATCAATTATATTCAGATTCAGTAATCATGTTATCGCAGTATTAGTGTCAGTTTTTATGTCTCATGCATGTATTCTCATGCTCATTATAGTTAGTTAGTTATTATTATTGTTCATGCATATGAGCCCTCTTCATTCAGCTTACCTCACATGCATACCAGTACATTCAAAGTACTGACGCATTTGCGCTATGGTGTCTTATACCATAGGTTCAGAGAGATGAGCTCTAGAGAAATAGTAGATTCCAGATATCCACAAACATAGTTAGAAGTGAGTCCTCATCATTAGAGGACATGATTACTTCCCTATTATCTCATTAATCAATTTATTAGTTGGAGTTAGTTAGGGACATGTCCCATTAACTCCTTACTCAGACAATTCAGTCAGTTAGAGGCTTTCTAGACTATCCTGTTTCAGTTTTCAGTATGTTCAGTTTTGTTTTGGGTATTATATTACCCCACTCAGATGTTATATCATTCAGATCATATTCAGTATTGAACCTTATGGCCTTTCAATACATGTTTCTGCATTATTATGTCATATTATGCAATGTACATGTATAGATATCTGTCTTGTGTTCGCTTATGGTTCTTCGGGGTCATGAGCACCGTGTAGAATTTTGATCACCAGGCTCGGGGCTTTATAATTCTAAAGGCATTTTGAGGTATGATGGTCGTACTTGTATTCTGAGGAGGTCAATGGGAGCAATACTTATCTTTGGTTGAATTCAACAAAAACAACAGCAACAACCCTAGTGTATTCCTACAAAGTAAGGTCTGGGGAGGGTAAGATGTACGCAGTCCATACTGTTACCTCTGAAGAAGTAGAGAGGCTATTTTTGATAGACTCCCGACTCAAGGTAAAGAATAGTAAACAAGGGAATGTATGACATAACAGAAAGGGCGTAAGAAATAATAAAATATAAATAAAAAAAATACGAAATACGAGCAATAAGAGCTTTGGTTGAATTCACATATAATATTTGACACGACCCAAAAACCAGGGGATATGATGGACCTTGTCGGAAAAATCCATGACAAGTAAGCTTATCACCAAAATCGATATAAAGAGTGAAATCACTACAAAAGCACAAGACAAGACTTTTAGGGCGAAGCCGAGATTAAAATACTTTATAATAGCAGAAATATAATCAAGGATACCAAACCAAATCTAAAAATCCGGGGCCACTGTGTAAGAATAACTAATACAACTTAAAGCTAGAATATACATAGGATATACAAGATTAATAAATTCTGTCACTAAGTACTATAAGAAATAATCTAGATAAGAAAAGGTAGTGGCCAACACTAGATGCATATATCAACCACTACTAGGGGTGTCAAATGGGTGGGTTGAGTTGAGATTGTAAATATTAAATGGGTTAAATTAGATATCAGGTTGGGTCATGACTCGCCTAAATTCACTTTGGGTTTAATTGGGTAAAAATTTGATTGGGTCTTGACCCGCCCAATTTGGCCCGCTTAGTCTAAAAAATATTAACGTATTGATATTTACCCCTTGTAAACCCAACTCAAAAAAATAAATAGGGATGGGGTTGGGAAGTTGGGTGGTTAGGTAGAGAGTAGTGGTGGGGTAAGATTTTTTTTTAAATTTAATTTGCTAAAATAAATAAATTTAATTTTTGGAGAGGGGTGTGGGGTAGGGGGTCGGGGGTTAGGAAGGGGTTGAGGTAACAAGTTTTTTGTTTTAAAAAATATTCTTTTTTAAAAAATAACTTTTGGGGAAAATGGTATGCCATGGGGGTGTGGTGAGAGAGTTAAGGGTGATGGAGGTGGGGTAAGAATTTAAAAAAATATTAATTTATTTAAATGAAAAATAATTATTATTTTTTTAAAATAGAAGTCGTGTGGGTGTGGAGGTGAGGGTGTTTGGTGTGGGGTGTAGGGGTAGAGAAGGGATGGGGGTTGAGGTCAACATTTTTTTTCAAAACAAAAAGAAATTTAACTTTTTTTAAAAACCATGTTGTTCTTGGGGATGAGGTATTGTCGTATATGGGGTGCAGGGGATAGGGGGAGATGAGGGTTGGGGAAAGTTTTTTTTTTAATAAAAAAATTATTTGTTTATATTTAAAAAATATTTCTAAAAAATATCTTGTTGGGAGGGGTAGGGGATGCGGTGAAATGGGAGGGTAGGATTTTGATCATGAGGTAAGCAAGGATTTTCAATTTTTTTTCAAAAAGAGGTGGAGGTGGGGTAGGGGTATGGGGATGAGGTGTGGTGAGGGCAAAAAAATTATAAAAAGAATTTTAAGAAATAAAAATAATATATTAAATGAAGGCGAGGTAGGGGTGGGGTAAGTTGGGGGTGCAGCGGAGTTGGGGTGAGGTGGGTCATTTTTAGAGTGGGAGGACACATTGTTGCTTGTTTTTCCCCAATTTAATTAAAAAAATTATTTTCTATTAAACATGTTGAAGTAGAGATTGAATTGGGCTCATTGAACCTAATTTAAAAATTGGTTGAGACTTAATAGCTTGAGATTTACCCAATAGTAAATTATCTTGAACCTAACCAATTAAATATTGGGCGGGTTGGGCGGGTCAACTTAATTTAGGTTCATTTTGACACCTCTAACCGCTACCTCAAATAGACCCTAAATGCTGACTGAATGAACTATCCTTCTGGCGCATGCAAACTTGTATCTGCACCGAAAGAACACAGTTGGGATGAGTACGGTCTACTGGTACTCAATAGATATCATAGGCCAACTAAGTAAAGTAGAAAATAAAGCATATAAACATCAACTATGGGCACATCACCTACATCAAAAAATGTACCAAACAGTATACCACACCATCTCCACAGACAGTTTACTATATACACATGTAACAAATACAAGTACAAGAAGAAAACACCGATATACACGTATAAAAGGTACAAGTATGGAAAATAATACAAATAGGAAGATATCACATCAAGAATAGAAAAACAACACAAAATAAGAACAACATATATGGGGTGCAATGAAGATGATGATTATTATGATGATGCATGAGGTCGGTGCACAACTTCTGTATACACTCACCGAGCTCTACTCCCAGGAAGGACCCACGAGAGGTTCGTCAACCCATATCTACAAAGCTCTGCTCCCTGGTAGGACCCATGGATGGTTTATCAACCCATATACAATTAATATCTTATACCAATATCCCTAAATCCTCTTTAGTACATGCATCGGTAGAGGGCTTTTAAAGATGTCACATTTTCTGTCAGAAAAGCTAGTATTTCACTATTACCACGGTGGTACCAATGTTTCATGAATGAACATTATATGAGGATGCAATGCTCACACTCACTAAAAAAGAGAATATCCAATGTCAACCAATATATCAACCATGGGAGTGAATAATCCACTCAATCAACCAACCATTCATAATCTAATACGATCTATAAACCATCAATGAAACATGCAAGAAATGTCATTGATACCACATAAATTCAAATCTAGTCTTTTTCATCAAAAAGAGTGCAATCAAACATACATATATTAATATCAGGATAAAAATATCATACAAAACTCCACACGGTCACTCATAGCACATAATGTCTTGAAACTACCAAATATTATCCACATAGGCCTCAACATGGGCTTCCATGGTACAACCTCATACCCATAGCATGATTTTACATTATTATTAACTACCCATCCCAGTCTAAAGAATGTTAAGATATAACCTACCTTACATGCCAAAAACCATACCAAAATGCCTTCAATATAGGGATTTTCCCTTGTTATTGGACTCGAAATCAACAAAAACATCCAAATACAGAATCTATGTGTCAAAAGAAAGCCAATGATACTCATATTGCATATTTTTAAGTCGGGATCAAAATAGATCCCCTAAATGAGTTTTTGAAAAAAAGGTAAAATAGTAATTTTATTTTAGAAACACGTTCCCCATACTCGTATAGGAGTTCACAATTGAAACCCATGCAAAAACGAGTTAACAAGAGGTTCAAATCAAAGAAAAACTATTTTCAAGCGTTACTGGCAAAAATCCTCAAAACCCTTTTTAAAAGTCAAGAATTTGAAGTTATTTTGAAGATGAAATTGAGATAAAAATGATAATTAAAATATTAGAAACTTACCCATAGAAGAAATGTCGAAAACCTCTTTGGAGTCGTCTAAATTTGAGCTCCTAAGCCATAAAAATTGTGGAAATTATGTTTTAATTCTCAACTTGGATGGGAATCACGAAAAATAAAATATAAATTCTTGATAAATGCAGAAAATAGAGATCTAAATTGATATCCAATGATTCCACGAGAAAAATGCATAAAAAATTTCTAAAATTGGATCTTCCTAGCTCTCAAAATATTAAAAATATGAATTTGGGTCGTACACTCAGCGATGGTTGCTTAAGCGAAACTTTGACCGCTTAAGGGACCTGGTCAAAGGGTAAAAATGTCATTTAAGAGGTTAATGTTTTTCTTAAGTGACCCACCCAAAAGGTCAAAAGTTCGATTTTGCGAGCACACCAGCACCAACAATGTAAAAACTTGTTTTTGACCCTTGGAACACACCTGGAACCCTATGAACATGATACACTAGTGAATTTTGATTTTAAAACAAATTTCGGATCTAATGGAATCAAAAAATTTATGAAAAAGGTCATCATCACAAAATTGACCTCTAGGATCTTATTTACATTATTTTTGAAGCAAATATAGAAATGGGATCTAAAGGCCACGAAATCGAACCAACCCCAGTACTAACCTGATATAAGAAGGACAAAGGAAACAAGAAACACACATCAAAATCAGTCCACAAGTTCAAGAACCCGAGGACCTATTTGATGACCACTCTCGGATTCACCACAACAACAAGAAGAACAAGATATAAAGGTGTATTTGACACCAAAACAACCACCAAAATGTGATGAACACAAGAAGATAGACAACAATATGATAAGATCAATAACAACAACTAACGTCTTAGAATAACAAGAACACAACAACTACACAAGATTACAAAAAATGGAAAGATAGTAGTGAGACATAAACTACTACAAGCACTAAGAACTAAGATGTACATTAAACATCAAAACCCATAGAACATGTAATAAAAACAACTACACTCTTCGTGGAAATAAGAGGGATCTCGATCCTTCAAGCACCCCACATTCTAAGCCAAGAACAAAAAACAAAAGTGAATCCACACTTGGTGTTCACCTAATTTTGGGTTGCCTCTAAAAGGAAGAGAGGACTTGTGTTTCAAAGTGTCTTATGACTTACAACATCATGAAAAAACTACTAATTGAACCCTAAGAGGTTCTATTTATAACTATTACAAAATAAAAGATAAAATGTCCAAATTGCCCTTTAAGAGCTAGCCACCCTTCAAGTGTATTTTAGGGGCTTCCTTGTTGTGTTCCAAGGCTCCTCTTTACACTTCAAGTATGAGATAAGGATTGGTTTGATGTATTTTAAGTCCTTCACTTGCACACTCTAAGTCTCGGGTTCATTACACTCTCACATGCGTCTATATCCGTGGTCTTACTTATATTATCCTTCCCTCCTTAAAAAGGATTCGACCTCGAATCCATGTCTTGTAAAATCAAAGAGAGTACAAGCACACTTCCTCATGGCATGAGGGTTGGGGTTAGCAAAAATAAACAACAGTGGTATACACCCAAAACACTCAAAACAGTCCACACAAAAAAGAAAAAAAAATCAAGGACCTTTTAAGTTCAAGTCTCGGCTAACAACAAGTCTTGTCATGCCAAGACGGTTCGTGTTTGACATATAACCAAGAGTCCTTAGTATTAAACTTTATGAAGCCATCGACCAATTCACCAAGTACTTGGCTATGATAAGAATAAAAAAGAATCACACCAAAGCCGAGAGTAAATCTTCCCCACCCTAAGATGGCACCAGAATCAAATGGGAAGAGGGTCCATAGAGACGGGTCTAGACAACACTCCCATTTCCCGTAGTCTTTACCACAACTACACGGCCTACTCTCTATACTGGCATACAAATCATCAAAAGCAAAGAGATAGTAGAGAAAAGTGGCACTCAAGTCTACTTCTACTATGGTGTCCTCGGGAATGCATACAAAGAAGAAGAAGAAGAAATCATTTTTGAGACTACACATTTCTTGCCCGTGAGAGTACTCTCATCTTCCAAGAAGAGATTTCCATCTTTTGGAGGAATGTTGTCACACCATAGTGGGTTGGCATATAGGCTATAGCCGCCAAGGTGAGCTATGCCGTCAACATTACTTGCACCACTAGGTTCATTAGGAGGGATTAAACTATTTTCAAACAAGACATTGTACTTAAAGAGAGATGGTTCTACTCCACGGGAAGATTTTGTCCTAGCAATCTCAGTCTCTATAAGTTCACTATCGAAATTTAAAGATGTTTCAATCTCCTCTCTAAGAGGTAAAACCACAACTATACCCTTTTGGCCATTAATAGTCACATCACGACATTCTAAGTTCATGGGAGTGTAGGGAATAGTGTTTTTATCTTGTAGCTCACATGAGCTATGATTGTCATCTTGACATGTGTCCGGGCAGCCCACGTTCTCCTTTTGACCTACCATATGATCCAACCTTTCATTTTCCATAGCCAAGTATCGGGAAATAGTGTCAAGGTGGGCTAAAATGACACTTGTAACATCATTGCCCAAGGTTGGAGAGGTTGGAGCCTCGGGTTCCATTGAAATTATACCTAAACAAACAAAATAAACTTACAAAAAAAATTAAATAAATAATAATTGGTTCATAAAATACTCACCACACTCTCTCTCACGCCTTTATCATCTCAC
Source organism: Capsicum pubescens (assembly GCA_030864215.1). Classification (NCBI taxonomy): domain Eukaryota; kingdom Viridiplantae; phylum Streptophyta; class Magnoliopsida; order Solanales; family Solanaceae; genus Capsicum; species Capsicum pubescens. The sequence continues at coordinate 149,858,454 of CM061547.1, forward strand.
ACTTGGTTTCACAAGTGTTGAAAGCCGGCTTGTACTTCGTGAGTGATTGAGGGATGAGTCCACCTTGGTCCAGAATAGATTTTTGTTAGAGTTGACTCAAATAAAATTTGTTTTAGACTTGAACCAACAAGATACAATGACATTACAAAAGAGAAAAAAAACACAAGGAACGTAGACACAAACAACGGATTCAAGAACTAAGTTAAAAGCTAGTAGGAGATTACTAGGTTGTCAATTAGTGTTCGAACCAACAAACAAAACTAGGAAATAATAAAATGAAACTAATAAATCTGAAATTTGATCCTTAGGTCGTTTTGGTGGGTGGTGATGTGGCACCCACGTGGCAGCCTTGGATTGGCCTTTGGGAGTTGTTGAAATTTCAAAAATTTCTGGCCTCAAAGTTTTATTGATCAATCTTCAATTTTAGATGAGTGGAGTTTCGGATTTGGTGGAAAACAAACAAGACTTTGGAGACCTTTTCAAAATTCAAAAGGTTTGACTCTTTTTCACTCTTTTGGCAAGACAACCTTTTAGGAAGTCTTGTCTCCTTTCCTTTTTGGGACAATCTTGAAAAGTGACTTTACTCTCTTTTAGTAACAAGACTTTTGGGAGCCTTTTTGTTTTCCTTATTATTTTGTGTTGTCTTGGAAATGTTTCCAAGATAATAAAAGACCACTACTTCTTTCTCTTGAATTTTGAATCAAAATACCCCTCTTTGAAGAATCTTCTTCAACACAACATGAAGATGGTAAGAATACAAGAACACCTCCTTTGAATTTTTTTTTTGAGTTCTAGTTGCACATTGGACCCCCAATCATCAACAACATATGTGCAAGGTCAAGTCTTCAACAACCAAACATCAACAATAACACCCAACAACAAAACACACGGCCAAATTTAAATCCACAACAACAAGAACAACACCACACGGTAACAACAATGTTCACAACAACAATATCACAACAAGGCTCAAACTAAGATCAACTCAAAGTGTTAGTGAAGAACAAAACTAACACTACAAACACAGAAGAAAAGTAAAAGACTCCTAGACCTAAACTCAAGAACAAATCTCAGCCAAGAACACCACAAGATAACAATTTCGGCCAAGAACACAAACACAGACAAATTTGCTTCTTTTTGAATTTTTCAGTTTTCAACACTTTTTTTTAATTTTCAAGTTTACAAGCCCAAGATTGTCTTGTGGGAACAAGATCAAGCCATGTTCTGATACCAAATGATACAAGAAGGACCAAGAAAATATGAAACACACACCAAAATTAGTCCACAAGTTCAAGAACCCGAGGACCTATTTGATGACCACTCTCGGATTCACCACAATAGCAAGAAGAATGAGATATAAAGGTGTATTTGATTGTAAAACAACCACCAAAATGTGATGAACACAAGAAGATAGACAATAATATGATAAGATCAATAACAACAAATAACGTCTTACAATAATAAGAACACAACAACTACACAAGATTACAAGAAATAGAAAGAAAGTAGTGTGACATAAACTACTACAATCACTAAGAACTAAGATGTATATTAAACATCAAAACCCATAGAACATGTAATAGAAATACCTACACTCTTCGCGGACACAAGAGGGACCTCGATCCTTCAAGCACCCCATGTTCTAAGCCAAGAACAAACAACACAAGTGAATCCACACATGGTGTTCACCTAATTTTGGGTTGCCTCTAAAAGGAAGAGAGGACTTGTGTTTCAAAGTGTCTTATGACTTACAACATTATGAAAAAACTACTAATGAAACCCTAAGAGGTTCTATTTATAGATATTACAAAATAGAAGCTAAAATATCCAAAATGCCCTTTAAGAGCTAGGCGCCCTTCAAGTATATTATAGGGGATGCCTTGTTATGTTCCAAGGCTCCTCTTTACACTTCAAGTGTTAGATTAGGGTCGGTTTGATGTATTTTAAGTCTTTCACTCGCACACTCCAAATCTCGGGTTCATTACACTCTCACATGCGTCCATCTCCGTGGTCGTACTTGTATCATAATGCAAATTTGATCTCTAAAACTCAATGGCGATATTAGATTTTTGAAAAGGAATTGTTTTCACAAAATTAACACTCGAGACCCAATTTCATAACCTTTTAGATATAGGGTCGAAATGTGATTTAAAATCCATACAAATCATATCAACCATGTTACCAACCTAAAATATATGTTTTAAATATGCTTTCTCTATCAGTTTTGCCATCCAATGCACGAATCAATAAATATTGATCAAAGTCAAATATAAGGCATTTTAAGCCAATAAAAACCATAAAGTCGAACAAATCATACCAAAATGCATTGGAAATTATGCCAATCATCCCCACATCCAAGAAATAGCATAAAGCAACTACAACAATGGATAAAATGGTTAAATCACACAAAAATGAATAGTTCACAAATGTTACCAAAAATCAAATCATTAAATCATCCAACACTAAAATTCTAGTTTGTCCTTAAACTAAAGGAAAGGAAAATACCTGAATCCGCAAAGAGCTCAGGATAATACCACGGATATCAGACTCGACCTCCCAAGTAGAATTATCTACAGGTCGGTGGATCCACTGGACCTTAGCCAATGGAATATCTCTAGAACATAATTGTCTAACATTCTTGGCTAAAATGGAGATGGGCTCTACAAAGAAAACCTCTCATCTAACTGAACTGAATCCCAACAAATGACATTACATTCATCTGGAATGCAACGCTGAAGCATAGAAACATGAAAAATAGGATGATCTACTTATAAATGTGGAGGCAATGTTAACTCATAAGACACATCCCCAATAGTTCAAAGGATCTCAAAATGTCCAATATACCTGGGCTAAGCTTGCCCCTTTTCCAAAACCTCATCACACCATTCATGGGCGACAGACGAACGAAGACACGAATACCAACACTAAATCTCAAGACATAAAGTCTACAATCTGCATAACATTTATTCCTACTGTGATTCGCTTGAAGTCTATTTTGAATGACCCAAAATATATCCAAAGTCTCACGAAGCAAGTCCATACCTTCAGGTCTAATCTCCAAAACCTCAAACCAAACAACTGGAGAGAGATAATATCTGTCTTATAAAGCTTCATACAAAGCCTCTAAAGGGGCCATCTCAATACTGGAATAGTAGCTATTATTATATAAAAACTACGATAAAGCTAGATAATGATCCCACAACCACCACAGTCAATTACACAAGCGTGGAGCATTTCCTCCAAAACGTGAATGGTCTACTCCAACTGACATCGGCCTAGGAGGGAAATATTATACTAAGATAAACCCGAGTAACCAACTCCTCCTTAAAGGTCTTTCAAAAGTGAGATGTGAATACTGAACCTTGATCCGAGATGATAGACACTAGAACACCAGAAGGATGGACTATCTCACGAATATAGATAGGGGAAAACCTCTCAACACTAAAAAAAATTGAACTAGAATGAAGTGAGAAGATTTAGTCAATCTAATCACAATAAACCAAACACTGTCAAAACTATGAGAAGTACAAGGTAACCCAGTCACAAAGTCCCTAGTGGTTCGTTCTAATTTGTACTCAAAAATGGGTAACCTCTGAAGTAAACCACCAAATCTCAAATGTTCAGCCTTCAACTGCAAGCAACATTTGCAATAATCTACAAAACCTTCTATATCCCTCCTTATACAACCCACCAATAATGTTGTCTTAAGTCAAGAGACATCTTAGTCACTCCTTCATGAATGAAATATCCAGAAAATGTGCCTCCTCCAAAATTAGTGTAATCTAATCACCCACTCTTGGCACACAAACTCAACTCCAATACTTAAAATTCCATCTGAATCATGTAAGGCTTCCTTAGCCTCACCACTCAGCACCTTACCCGATCACTCTAAACCCGACATTATCAAATTAATGAGCCTAAAACTATAACAAAGAAGATGTAGCTTCCATGAATGTCAAAATACATCCAGGTATGGAAACATCAAGCCTAACTATTTAGGTATCCAAAGACTGAACCTCCAAGGCCAAAGGCCTCTCCTGAGTCAAAAGATGCTCCAAGCTACCCATGCTAGTCGACTTTTGGCTCAAGGCATCTACAACCATATTATTGTTGCCCCAATGATAAAGAATAGTTCAGTAATAATCCTTAATCCATTCAATCCAACTACACTACCTCATAATAAGATCTCGTTAGGTAAAGAAATATTGATGGCTATGATGACTAAAGAAAATCTTGAAACAGACTTTATTCAAATAGTGCCACAAAAACTTCAAAGAAATCACTACTATGCATAAATACAAATCATGGGTAAGGAAATTCCTCTCACGGGGCTTCAACTGACAAAAAGAATACATAATTACCTTACCCTCCTATATCAACAAAATAGCTAACCCAATACCTGGAGTGTCACAAAAGACGGTAAAACCCATGTCCTCCTTGCAAAATATCGAGATAGGAGCTAGAGTCAACAAATCCTTGTGCTTTTGAAAGATCTCCCTACATACATCAAACCACTAAAAAGAAATATTCTTCTAAGTCAACTTGGTCAATGGAGCTATAATAGACGAATAACCCTTAAAAATTACCGACAATAGCAAGCTAAATTAACAAAACTCATAATCTCGGTAGGAGAGGTAAGCCTAGACCAATCACAAACCACTGTATTTGTCACAACCTGATCTATGAGTCAAGATGGCACCTACTCTATCTTATCAGTAGGTAAGCCCAACCGTAATATAGATTTAAGCATAATGGGTTAACATGGTGGAAAATTCCCAACATTAACGAAAATCAACAACCCAACTATAAATAAAACAAGGTATTTAAAATAGATAAAGATAATCACCATAGATACCATCCCACGACCTAGTAGTCCCAGTACAAGAGAATCTAGTAATAATAATACAACCCAAGTATCTAGAATAGTCAATAGTATTTGTCTCAAAACAAAAGACTAAACATATAAAGATGGAAGAAATAGGTGACTCCGACTCTAAGAGCTCACCCTATCTCAGGCTATCAACATAACACAAATATCGATTAATGACGGTAACTAGTACTCTAATCTGCACCAAAAAGGTACAAAAGCATAGTATGAATACCAAATCCATGAGTACTCATTAGGCATTATAGACCGACAAAGCTAAATCATGATATAAATATGATAAAATGCACGATAACATAACTAAGTCAAGGTATGAACACACTTGAAGTAACTCAAATATAAATGTGCATAAACAAGTAAATGAAAGTATAACATAACATAAAGCATCAACACAAGCAATCATAACTATAAAATTGGCTCTGATATGCCAATTAGTGCAGAAAAGTAAATAACCCATCGCAAGCCTTTATTAGCCTGGAAGGTAGAAACAAGATAGAGTAACCCACCACCATCATTTATCACCTCTTATAATATAATTAGAATTCCTCCAAGTCATGTCACACTATAAACATCGATGTCCATATTAATCATTTTCCAATTAATCAACGCTTATCAATTAATCATCATGTAACAACTAATCCTCATGTATTAATAGTTCATCCTATATTAATTAAACTTCACCTATTAACTAATCTTTATATGTCAGCTGATCATCACTTATTAACTAGTCATTATTTACCAATTAACCAACATTTATCAACTAGCCAATATTTATCAACTAAGCAATATTTATCAACTAATCATTATATCAGTAAGGTCTATTCATATCATACTATATTATAACTATTTTCTTAGTTTCAACTTAGCTGGATTATCAATATCACACCCCTATGTCATCAAATCATAATAAGTATATCATCATAGTATAATACATATAGGCAAATTCAAACTGGTATGCATATTCAATAATATCCTCATAAATATCTTCATAATCATCTTCTGGTTATGCTGATCATATATGTCATCATAACTATCTTCTGGCCTTGTCAATCATATATATCATCATAATCATCCTCTAGACTTTCCAAACATATATATACATATCATAATTATCCTCTGTACTTGACGAGCATATATCTCACATAATCATCATCTGGCTATGCCAAACATATATATAAGCAATTTCATCATCAATATGGATAATAGCAAAATCAATAGAGTACTTAATAGCATATCTGTGAACATAATATATTAATATGATCAATAATCATAATTGAAATTTTGAGTTCTAGCATAACTAATAGCATGATTGTTAATATAATAAATAAGCATGATCTTTGGCATAATTAATAACATAATCTCTATTATAATCAGTAGCATTCTCTTTTGCATAATCCATAACGTATATGCCAATATTGTCATTTAATATGATCTCTAGCATAATCCATAACTTATTAGTACAGTACCATATCATGTTAAACAAATAAAAATATCAATGTTATTCAATTATGAGTAACACTTTGCACTAAGTGAATGCAGGGATGACGGATCCCCCATCAATTTGGCATGAGTCAGTAGTAGAAGTCCCTAAGTTCCAAACCTATGAAGCCACTGTAGATTTTGAGAGCCCCTCTTTAGTTGAGGCATAACACCCTCAACCTTTGGGACATTAGCTTTGTGGATGCATATCATCAATCATGCGTTGGTACCCTTGGCAAGGTACCAACACCCTTTCAACTAGGGTTACAGGTTGGACCCCTATAGCTCAGATTAGGGCATGTTGGTTGTAGTTTTCTACCATAGTCTCAGTACAATATTCAGACCATATCAGAATAAGTTTGCATGACCAAGTGTAGGTTTATCAGTATTTAGTTGTTCAGTTTTACAGATTTATCAGTTCACGATTTACTTGGTTTTTCTTTTTTTTTACATGTTCATTGTAATGCCTCGGAAGTACCCCCTGTACATCACACGGTACTCAAGATTATGAGTAGTCTTAAGCTAACCCTTTGATCCTTCAAAACTTAGAACTCATGAGAAAAGTAATATTGACATATGAAATCTGAAGATAAATGAGTCTTTAGCTTAAAAAGTCTTTAACACTGACACTTTTGAACGTAAGAAGAAAATTGTCAAACAAGCCTCAACTTCGAACTAGAGAGCCACTTAGATAGACCCCAGCAGACTCGAACATAAATAGAAAATAAGTAACCGAAACACTTCATCAATATCAAAGTCTTATATATTGGGTCCTCAAACTATGAGGACTCACCAAAAGCCAAGATATAGGTGATGATGCCTGCAATCAATACCTATTGAATGTAATGAGTATGTGTTGGTGAATGCAAACGTAAAACAACAACTGAGTATTCAAATAAACTTTCAATAATGCATGCTAAGTGTAAATGACTTACCTTGAGCTTGAATAAAATAAAGACTGCAAAATCATAAACATAAGTAATGAAGCATAAGAATAAACTTTGTGAGCCATTGGACTTAGTTCTAAAAGCTTTACTTTTATTCTTTCTTAGGGAAGTTATTCTAACCGACATAAACCATATGATCTATGATAGAGTTCAACATCTTACCCATATTGGGGAGAGCAGTTCTACACTTGCCATTAGAATATAACCCTAACTTGAGTGAGCACTATACTTAACAAATATTAAGACTTAAACCTACAGTGGCACGTAGTTTTAGGGCACGTGACCTTGGACTCATACCCCACGTGGTTCTAATTACTAATCCCTTATTACTTATATGCTCATACTTTAGGAAATCCACCTTACAATAGCATAAGGGTTTATAGAATGAAAACCAGTTATGCTTCTCTTTACTTTAAATCATAATCAAGATGAACAAATATGGATTCCATATATTATCTTAAGATCAAAAGATCAATCTTAGATTTGTATCATAAGGATGATAAATGATTGTGGATTTCAAGATTATCTTGGAATCAAAAGATTTAAACTTTTCGTGTAAACTTAGTTCTCAAACTCAAGCCTTGAATCTTATACTTTCTTTCATATAACTTGTAATACAATATGATTCTTAAAACTCAATTGAAAATCATTAATCAATTTTCAAATCAAACTCATGATATACAAATCATAATTGAGAATCTTCAAATCAAAACATAGATAGATGAGAACATGTATGCACATTAATTCTTCGATCACGTGATAATCTCATAAACTCAAACAAGATAGTTTGGGTATGAACCCTAATTTACAAATCATATTAATTTAACTTTAAAAAATATTTTGGGCACAAAAATGAAAGAATATCTTTTCTCATAAACCCCACATACCTTAAAGTTCTTGTCTTGGTGAAATAAACTTGACCTTTGAGACTTGGGTGATGATCTTGAGAAAAAACTCTGATCTTGTGCTTTCTTGAAGGTTTTTGAACTTGGGGAGCTTGAATTCTTGATTACTTAGGGAAAAAAGAATTGAATTTGTTCTTGGAGAAAGGAAGAGGGTTTTCTTGAGAGTGATTTTGAGATGAAGGTTCAATAATTCCTTAAAAGATGCCCCAAGTCATGTTATGGATGATTTAGGTTAAGGGGAAGACCTAATTGCCCCTTAATAATTTAAATCAAGAATTGGACGTAACATCCTCACTGTGATACGTTCATATCACGATTGAAGGAATCCTTCACCGCTATGGGGTAGATATGAGGTCGGGACTAATGTTGCAACGTGAGCTTTTCGTGGTGACCCACTGGTTTCGTGACCCAAACATGCCCTAACCCTTTAAAAAAATCTGAAACCCCTCCAGGGCTTTTTTATATCCCTAAACATAAATTTACTCAAAAAGCAACATCTCAGGGTTAGAAAGACCAAAATAAAAATCCTCGAAGTTTAGGGGTCCTAAAAATGACTAAGTCCCCAACACTTGGTGAAAATTTCAAGCCTTAAGCCCCTTATGCATGCAACTAGGAGCTGAATCGAGTTAAGAATAGTACAAGGTATTACAATATCTCCCTCATGGGAAAATTCAACCCCAAATAATATGGTTAGACTGAGAGTACTGTACTAAGGAAACTGAGATCATATACTAAACATGAATGACCTTGAAACTAATTACGCAACTGAGTCTGAAATATGATACATGAACTGAAATGGTTTTGCAAATGAATTCAATGACATGAGAATGGTTACATAGCTAGAATAGAGAATGAAAAAGAATAAATCTAAAGAAAAATTGTAAACTCAAGCTGAATCTGAGTTTGCAGAGAAAAGATGAGGGTACTTGGCTCGCATATTCGCTTCTTCTTCCCTGGTAGCTCCTTCAATAGAATGATTTTGCCATAGAACTTTCACCAAAGGAACCTCTTTGTTCCTCAACCTGCGAGTCTAATGGTTAAGGATCTCAACTGGGATTTCTTCATAGGAGAGACTATTTTCCACCTCTACACTTCTAAGGGCATGACTGTAGCTGGGTCGCCAATATATTTCCTTAATAAAGATACATGAAACACCAGATGCACTAATTCCAAATACGTAGGTAAATCTAACTCATAATCTACCATCCCAAAATGGCTTAAAATTCTATAAGGGCCAACAATGCGAGGATTGAGCTTCCACTTTTAGCTAAATCTCTTCACTCCCTTCATAGGTGAAATTTTAAAATAGACTAAGTCACCAACACCAAACTCAAGATCTCCTCTTCTCACATCCTCCTAAGATTTCTGACAACTTTGGGATATCCTCAGCCTCTCTTGAATTAATTAAACTTTCTCTATAGACTCAAACACCGAATCTGGCCCTATTAAAACAGCCTCACCTATCTTGAGCCAACCAATAGAAGATCTACATCTTCTCCAATAGAGAGCCTAAAATGGATCCATCTAAATGCTGGAGTGATAACTATTATTGTAGGAAAACTCAATCAAAGGTAAGTGTTCATCCCAACTTCCCTTAAAGTAAATAACACACGCCCTCAACACGTCCTCTAAAGTCTAAATGGTCCTCTCTGCTTGGCTATTTATCTGAGGATGAAATGTCACACTCAGGTGAACATGGGTACCAAGACCCTTCTTAATAGCTTTCCAAAAATGAGGTAAACTGAGGCCTTTATCTGAAATAATTGATAATGGAACCCTATGCAACTTTACAACCTCCCTAAGGTAGAGTCTAGAATAATATTTAGCTGAATATGAAGTATTAACTGGAAACAAATGGGATGACTTGGTCATTATATCTACAATGACCCAAATCAAATCGTACTGACGATTCGTATGAGGCAATCCTATCATAAAATCCATATTCAGTACCTCCCACTTTCGAGTAGGGATGCTGAACTCCTAAAGTGTACCACTAGGTCTCTGGTGCTCAACCTTAGCCTGCTGACAATTCAAACATTTAGCCATGAACTCTGCAATATCATTCTTCATACTAATACACCAATTGATTTCCTGCAAATCCCGATGCATCTTAGTGGATCTGGGGTGAATAGAATGTCGTGCACCATGCATTTATGCTAATATTCACTATCTCAAGCAATCAACACATGGAACACATAGCCTGCCTTGACAATGAAGAACACCATCTCCCTATTGGGAGAAAACCTCTACTTTCTAACCTCTGACTGCCACCTTCAACTTAACCAAACTAGGATCCCTATCTTGCTTTTCATTCACTTCGGTAACTAATGAATATTATGAACCATTCTGAAACCATATACTACCTTTATCTAAATCAACCAACTGAACACCTAATCTAGGAAACTAATGGACCTCATGGACTAAATCCTTATTATTGTGTATAACATTGGAAACACTACCCATAGACAATATGCTAAGGGCATCTGCCACTATATTGGCCTTGCCCGGATGATACAACACACTTATATCATAATCTATAAACAACTCAAGCCATTTCCTCTAACGAAGATTTAGGTATTTCTGTGTGAATACATACTATAAACTCTTGTGATTTGTGAACATATCAACATGAACCCCATAAAGATAATGATTCAAAACTTTCAAGGCAAATACAATAGTTACCAACTCAAGATCATGGGTTGGATAATCCTTTTCATAGGGTTTAAGCTGTCTAGAGGCATAGGCTATGACCTTACCTCACTTCATCAAAACATAACCCAAAAAAACTCAAAAACCATCACAATTTAATAAGAACCCATCGGGGCCATCTGACAAAGTCCAGACAGGAGCGGAAGTGAGTCTAGTTTTCAAATCCTGAAAACTCTTCTCGCAGGAATCTGACTACTAAAATTTGACCTTTTTCTGGATTAGCCTAAACATGGGGGAAGAACTAGAAGAGAAACCTTCAACAAACTGTCGGCAATAGCCAGCCAAACCTAAGAAACTCCTTATATTAGATGGAGAGACTAGTCTAGGCCATTTTCTCACTACCTCTATCTTTTAAGGATCAACTCAAATGGAATCACTAGAAATAATTTGCCCGAGGAAAGCTACTGATCTAAACCAAAATTATCACTTGCTAAACTTAACGGAAATAACTGATGGTATTTAAGGGTCTACAACACAACCCTTAGAGGGTTTGCATGATCATTCTCTCTAATAGAATAAACAAGGATGTCATCAATGAAGACTATAACAAACATGTACAAGTACGACATGAACACCCTGTTCATCAAGTCAATGAAAGATGCTAGGGAATTTGTTAGTCCATAAGACATAACTACAAATTTGTTGAGACCATACGGAGTTCTGAAGGCTATCTTTGGAATGTTACATTCTCTGACCCTAAGCTGATGATAGATGGATCTGAGATCTATCTTAGAGAAATAACTTGCACCTTAAAGCTGGTCGAATAAGTCATCAATCCTGGGAAGAGGATATTTGTTCTTGATTGTGACTTTATTAAATAGTTGTTGCACATTTGGAGAGAACCATATTTCTTATGAATGAAAAGGACTTTAGCGTCCATTGAAATGGACTTTAGCATCCCATGGAGAGATACTAGGCCTTATGAAACCTTTATCTAAGAGGTTTTTAAGTAATTATTTTAACTCTTGAAGCTTGGCCAGATACAATATATAGGGATGGAGATGGGTTGGGTATCAGGGAGGAGATCAATACCAAATTCTATTTCTCTATCTAGAGGTACCCCTGACAAATTTTCAAGAAAAACCTCGGGAAACTCATTGACTACACGGACTAACTAAACTGTTGGAATTTAAGACTTAGTATCTTTAACTCAAACTGATTGATAAATGCACCCCTTTGATATAAACTTTCTGGCCCTAATATAAGATATGAAATGACCTTTGGGGAGACACAAAACTACCTTACCACTCACAAACTGCCTCATCAGGAAACTTAAACTTCACAACACGGGTACAATAATCTATTGATGCATAACATAAATGATTCCAATCCATGCCTAGAATAGCATCAAAATCTACCATTTCTAACTCTATTAGGTCTGTTAGTATGATTTTATGGAGTATAGTAATAGGAACCTTCTTATATACTCATCTGGAAATAACTGACTAACCCACTGGGATGGAAACTGAGAAAGGCTTAGAGAGATTTTCAGGTATTGTCCTAAAATTTACCATAATCAATGGAGTCACATAAAAGAGATGTGATCTCGACTATAACAAAACATATACATCAAGATGAAAGACACACAGCATACCAGTAACAACATCTGGTGAACTCTCTTACTACTATCAGAATGGTAAAGCAAAGAACTGATTCTGGCACTGACCGCCATCGGTACTGGATGGTGCGCCCTGATGAGGAACTGGGCGACCTGGTAGAGATGGTGCATTAGTAACCCGAGTATGGGGATGGCCATCCCTACTTCCCTTCTTAGCATATGGACACTCCTTAATTCCATTGCCCAGTTTTCCATACCCATAACAACCCATTTTTCCTATCTAACACTCACCCGAATGTATCCTCCAACACTTTGCACATGTTGGATAACAGGATCTTCAACTCACACTGTTCTGAGACCTGGGATTAGAAGTCTCTCCCCACTACTACTCCTCGGTCCTGGGTGTAAGGGCAGTGGCTGAAGATGGAACTGAAGAATGAACCTAAAACTGCAAACGGTTTACCCCTTCAGACCTTGGTTGACCATACTCAAACTTCCCCATCCAAGACTTTTTGTTTCTCTTCTTTTTTTTCTTCAACTTTTCTTCCTCAATCTGTTGAGCATTAGTCATCAACCTTTAAATATACATATATCCAATAAGCATAGACGTCCTACTCTTCTTGACTACCAAATTAGACACCCCAGTATCCAACTTACTCATATGAGATCTAGAGTCAAATGTCAACTCGGGAGCATACTTAGATAGCTGAGTGAACTTAAGGTAGTACTCTTCACCATCATAGAGCTCTGCCTCATGTTCGTGAACTCCTCTACCTTAGCTTACCTTATCTCACGCGAAAAAACCCTATTCAAAAATGCATTATGGAACACCTGCCAACTCGCACCTCCAAAAACCTATTCAAAGATGCATTATGGAAATGCATAATGCATTATGGAGCTACATTATCTCCTCAACCTTCCTTCTACATAACAATCCAATCACATGCAACATCCTTCAGCCTATAGGATGCCAATTCTACTCTCTCCTTCTTAATAACATACATGATCTGGGTGATCTTTCTCACCTCATCAATGATGAGTTGAGGATTCTCATCAACCTTTGACCAAAAGAACACAGGTTGATTCATCATCATAAAATCATAAAATCTGGCTGCAGCTAGATTTCCATTTTATTAAAGTGGGACTACCACCTGATGGTTTCCCTGAACATTGACATTCACAACTTAGGACAACGCCTGAAAGGAAGCCCAAAATTCATCATGAGACACGTTCTCATTCAAAGGCTGGACTTATAGGGGTGGTTGGTCACCATTTCTGCGTGCATTATCTCGGGAGGTGGCATATTTTTTCACGTAAAAGCACGAGTTAAAAGATATAAAGACAACTATAAGCACGTTGGATCATGAAAGAAATGAAGATTCCAAATTCATTTCAAAGCCTCTTGCTCATAAATCTGGCGCACTTCACTTCCATGATCAAGACTCTACATAACGCAACATCTCTGACTCCCTAGGAATGTTTAAAACCTTAGGCTTTGATACCATGTTTGTAATACCCTGAAAGTATCCCCTGGACATCACACAATGCTCAAGACTACGAGTAGTCCCAAGATAATCCTTTGAGCCTTCTAAACATGGAACTTATGAGAAAAGTAAACTTAACATATCAAATCTGAAGATAACTGGATTAATATCTAAATTAAGATTCTTTATCTTAAAAGTATTTAACACTGACACTTTTGAACTTAAGACAAAATAGTTAGACAAGCCTCTACTTCTAACTAGAGAGCCACTGAGACAGCCTCCATCTAACCTGAACATAAATAGAAAACAAGTAATTGAAACCCTTCGTCAATATCCAAGTTTGATAAACTGGGTCCACGAACTATGAGGACTCACCAAAAGTTAGGATGTAGGTGATGATGCTTGTAATCAATTGCATTACTCGAACTGAGCACCAGGACCTACATTATAAGATAATATAGAACATAGACATATATGTTGGTCAGTACCTCTAGAATGTAATGAGTATGCGAGGGTGAATGCATACATAAAATAATAACTGAAAATTCAGATAAACTTTCAATAATGCATGCTAAGTGTAAATGACCCACCTTGATCTTGAATAAAACAAAGACTGCAAAATTATGAACATGAGTAATGAAGCATAGAAATAAACTTTGTGAGCCATAGCACTTAGTTCTAAAAGCTTTAATTTTATTCTTTCTTAGGGAGGTTTTTCTAATTGATATAAACCATGTAAGCTATCATGGAGTCCAATGTCTTACCCACGTAGGGGAGAGATGTTCTACCCTTGCCATCAGAATAGAACCTTAACTTGAGTAATCACTATACGTAATTTATATTGGGATATACGCCTACGGTGGCACATAGTTCTGGGGCATGTGACTTTGGATTCATACCCAACTCGTTGATAAATACGATTCCCTTATTATTTATATGCTTATACTTAAGGAAATCCACCTTAAAATAACATAAGGGTTTATAGAATGTAAACAGTTATGCTTCTCTTTACATTAAATCACAATCAAGATAAACAAATGTGGATTCCATATCTTATCTTAAGATCAAAAGATAAATCTTTGCTTTGTATCATAAGGATGATAAATGATTGTGGATTTCAAGATTTATCTTGGAATCAAAAGATTGAAACTTTTCTTGTAAACTTAGTTCTCAAACTCAAGCCTTGAATCCTATACTTTCTTTCATATAACTTATAATACAATATCATGCTTAAAACTCAATTGAAAATCTTTGACAATTTTCAAATCAAACTCATGATATACAAATCATAATATAGAATCTTCAAGTCAAAACATAGATAGATGAGAACATTTATGCACATTAATTCTTCAATCATATGATATTCTCATAAACTCAGACAAGATAGTTTGGGTATAAACCCTAATTTACAAATCATCTAACTTTAACTTTAAAATAAGTTTTAGGTACAAGGACGAAAAATATCCTTGTTCATAAACCCCACACACCTTAAAGTTCTTAGCTTGGTGAAGTAAACTTGACCTTTGAGACTTGGGAGATGATCTTGAGAAGAAACCCTAATATGGTGCTTTCTTGAAGGTTCTTCAACTTGGGGAGCTTGAATTATTTATAACTTAGGGAAAAAGGAATTGAATTTATTTTTGGGAAAGAAGAAGGGTTATCTTTAGAGTGATTTTGAGAAGAAAGGCCAATAATGCCCTAAAAGATGCCCCAAGTCATGTTATGGGCGATTTGGGTCACGGGGAAAAGAACCAATTGCCCCTTAATCATTTAAATCAAGAATTGGATGGAACATCATCACCACGACACGGTCTTATCATGGATGAAAAATCCCTCACTGCGATGTGATAGGTATGATTCCTAGACTAATGCCGCAATGCGGGCTTATATCAGTGACCCACTAGTTTCGTGAACCAAACATGCCCCAACCCTAATCTAAAAAATCCAAAACTCCTTCGAGGCATACTTTTTACATCCCTGAATAAGAATTAACTCAAAAACCAATGTCTCGGGGTCAAAAAGACCAAAATAAAAATCTTCAAAGTTTAGGGGTCCTAAAAATGACTAAGTCCCTAACACATAGTTAAAATTTAAAGCCTTAAGCCCATTATGCAAGCAACTAGGAGCTGAATTGAGCTAAGATTATTATGGGGTATTACATTCATGCATCCATGTTTAGTGTCCACATGTATTTCAGTTTTCCCTACCTCATGTACTAGTACATTCAAAGTACTTATTGTATACTTTCTTTTGTTCTATGTTGTCTTATAACATAGGTTTGGAAGCTCAATTCCCTCAACACCCTTAGTCTGCTCAGTACCTCTCAGCACCAGTTTTGGTGGGTCCTCATCCATCAAGGCCAGGATATTTTTAGTTACTTTAAGCATTATACTTTATCTTAGATAGTCAAAGTTAGTTGGGGGTTCATCCCATCAACTCTTCATGTTTTAGAGGTTTTCAGAGAGACAAAGTTGTTTTCAGCTTTTGCTTTAGTCCAGATATGTTGGGTGATATTTCAGTATTCCATTTTCATAGGATTTCTATTAGTTTAACATCTGCATATGACACCTTATTATTACATTACTTATTGATTAGATCAGGTACATATCATGGGTTATCTTGGGCTCATTTATGACCTAAAGCACCATGTTATGACTAGGGTATAGTCTCGGGTCATGACAAATCTTCGTATCAGAGCCTAAGGTTTTAAAGTGTCCTAGGGTGTCTGAAAGTAGCATTGAGTAGAGTCTTATTGACATGAACTGAAGCAAGGCCTAGTCGTTTCTGGTGCCTTAACCCCAACCCAGACCAAAGAACACCCCCAATACCCAACCATAATCACCCTACACCCCATGCCGGATGAATTCTGAATATATATATATATTTATATATATAACATAGAAAAATAGAACCATCATAAATCAAATACAGTAAAGCAGTATCAACCCTAATACCAATACCAATGTTGAGGCTGACACCAATACCAACACAACCCATGCTAACCCAAAGTAGTCTCACAAAGCCTCTATCCGAAATCAAAACAACATCTGGTAGGGACATGCCCCCGACCATAGCAAAAAACTAAAAGTATATGAAATAATAAAAGTATGAAGAGAATTCCATGACATTAAATAGAGCTTTCCCGAGTATGGAAGTTCACCACTTCAATACAACAAAAATCTATCCTCGAATCTAATCACTGAGTAGGAGGAGTAGTATGGATAGTTCCTTCATTGCGTGGGGATTCAGTGCCCAAAGATGGGTTAGTGGGTGAACGCTAGCATGTACACATGAGTACAGATAAAATAATACCAACATTTAAAACCAAGTAAATAACCATATGTAATCACATCCATATATATATATAATTCATGCCAGAAAAGGGAATCGGGTTTTGCATGCATTTTAAACTTTAACTTGGGTTTGTGTAGCTTTATTGTCATAATCCTCCCATGGGATATATGGGTCCAATGTTACCCCCTAAATGGGCCCTAGTGTAAGAAGCTACACGAACCGGAGATATCACAGGGGCCAGGGATTCCCATGTACCCCAAAAGTATAAGGTCACCATGACCAACCCTTATGTAGGCAAATATGAGTTTTTAGTGTCTGTCCATCGAACTCACACCTTCACAGTAAGATATCACAACCCGCTATTATTGCCTAGTCAAAACCATTAGCACATAACCAACTGACCAATTCCGGAAGTTATTAACCAAGGCTTTATGAAGTGGTATCGTCATACCAACTATAGCTTGTGAGCAATGTCATTAGCCAACACTTAGAGGATTCCTATGTATGCCACATGATTTCTAATTTACCAAAACCATGGACACCAAGGCCTTACCAAATCACTTAAAACCATTTAAACCAATATAGGTTCCATTACCATAGTATGCAATGCAATAGTTTCAATAAAAGTCAAAGGCAAAATGGTTCAATGGACCCCTGTACAATGTCGTTTTTGTAAGTTGGACACTTCTACTTACATGTTTGTCATCTAGATCCTTGAACCCATTTTAAAGCAACATTTTACATCCTTTGACCATTGACCGATCCTATATGGCATTGAAATGCGGACTAGAACAAAAAGAGTGTAGTCACTCGCCTGGGGTGTGAGTTGGGTTCAATTTTTAGCCAATTCTATATTAAAATAATTAAAAAAAAATAAAAAGGATAGTCAACTTTTTTCCAATTTTTTAAATTTAAAATACTTTAAAAAATTAAAAATTAATAAATTTAAAAATAAAAAATAAAAAAAGGCCACCCCACTTCCCACTCCCATTCAACCCCCCACCTCACCCCAGCCCCACCCTACCTAACCTTTTCTCACCCACCTCCAACCCCTTCCCCACCCCACCCCACCCCAGCCTCATCCAACCCCCCACCCCACCCCAGCCCGTCCAGCCCCTCCCCACCCCACTCCAGCCCCGTCCAGCTCCTCCCCACCTTATCCATCCCCTTCCTACCCTACCCCAGTCCATCTAGCCCCTCCCCACCACATTCCAGCCCATCCCCTCCCCTTCCCCACCATACCCCAGCCCGTCCAGCCCTTTTCTACCATACCCCAGCCATCCAGCCCCTCCTCACCCCACCATAGCCCGTCTAGCCCCTCTCCACTCCCCCTAAGCCCCATCCAACCCTCTCTTACCCCACCCCCCACCTCAGCCTCCTCCTCAGCACCACCTTTAATTTTTTTTAAAATTTTTCCTCTCAATTGAATATCTTTTTATTTTTTTGAATTAAATTTTAAATTTGAATCTTTTCATATTTTTTTGGGATTAAGCTTGATAAAATTTAAAGTTTTTGTGAATTTTTTAAAAATATTCAAATTTAAAATTTGAAAATTCATTATGTTTGTATATATGAATTTATAGTTAAAAATTTAAATTAGTTGGAGAAGAATTTTAATTATTTGGAATGAATTTGATAATTAATTTGTGAGGAAAAATAAATTAAATCACATTTTATAATTTAATTATTTGGATATTTAATTTAAAACATGATTATTTAAATTTTTATATAATTTATAATTTTTTTATTTAATTAAATTAATTTTAATATTTAATTTGTCATGTAGAATTTTAAAAATGACTTCTAATTTAATGAAACACATGAAAATGATGTGGCAGCTTATGTGGCTGCTGACATTGGAGAGTGTGTTACACTTACCAAAAAAATGTTTAAAATATTATTTTTTAATGGGTTCAAGGGTCCAAATGACAAATTTGTAAGTTGAAGTGTCCAACTTACAAAACCGACAAAGTACAGGGGTCCACTAAGCCTTTTTCCCAAAGTCAAACCATGTGACAAAACCATTCTCATAGGCATTTAAACAAACATGTTGAGGGCATATAGTATCCAAAACCAAAATCAAGTACCCATTGACCATTCCCATGCAACCATATGTTCAAAACACAATAATATGAAAAACCACAAGTAAAGCATGGAAAAAAATATCCATCCATTTAAAACAAAAACCCCCAATATATAATTCAAAACCAAACAATACCCATAATTAAATCATGATTACCATTATTAAAACATGAATTTAGTTGAACTAACAATAAGGGAGGAGTAAAATGCCTTAGATACAAAAGAGTACAGAGAGAAACCACCCTTGAGAGCCTTGATTGACCACCTTGAAGGAACCCTATCCTCTTTTTAACCCAAGAGCTTGAGAGAGATTTAGGAGCGTTAAAAGTGTTTTTGATTGAGAATAATAGGGTAAATGAAGTCCCAAAAGTGTTTTACGTAATGGGTTTAAGAAGGAAAATGTCCAGAATACCCTCAACTTAAACAATAAAAATCTTCACCGGAGGGTACGACCCCCCTTGACTCGTACACACAACATACGAGTGGTACTCATCATTTGTACCCTAGACAAAATATTGGACATAACATAATGTTAACCATATGACTCCCCTTACCTAAGTAGTACCTTCATCATACGACAAATACCTTATAACCGTATCCTACGTAGCCTACCAAGGGAATGACTCACTAATCAACATATGAGTGGCTTTCCTTACTCGTACCATATCTATATTACTCGTATGGTGTCCATTTATATATTGGACAATAACTAACAAAAACCACACTAAGTAACATACGACAAAGACCCCTAAACCATACCCACATCAAATGACTAGTAAGCCTAAGTCGTATGATGTCCAGAGAGTTATAAACTCAAGAAATTTCTAAGGGTCAAAAGCCAAAGTGTTTCAATTCTCCCCCACTTGGATCATTCTTCCTCAAATGATGGGATAATCCATGACTAACATGATTTACACCGCATAAACTCAACTCTAACCTTTAACTAAGTTAGAAAACAAAGATGCAAGAAATTGAATCTTTTCTTTAAAAAGTTAGAAAACTAAAGTATGATAAAGAACACATACCTTCCGTACGAATTTCCGAAGAAGAAAATAGGAACAGATACTTGGACTTTATGTCCTCTTTCGCTTCCCTGGTAGCCTCTTCAACCATGTGGTTTCTCCAAAGAACCTTGACTGAAGATACATCCTTGGTTCATAATTGACTAACTTGTTGATCCTAGATCTCAACCGATAACTCTTAATAAAACAAACAATCCGAAATACCAATAGCCTTGATAGGCATGATTTGAGATGGATCACCCATAAAATTCCTCAACATAGAAACATGATATTCCTGATGAATGGAGCTCAAACTAGGAGAAACTCCAACTCATTAGCAACCTTACCAAACCTTTTCAAGACCAAGTAAGGACCGACATGCCTAGATAGATCTTCTCCTTTTTACCAAACCATATCACTTATTTCTTAGAAGATACCTTTAAGAACACCCTATCCCCAACCTCATAATCTAATTCTCTTCACCTCACATCTGCATATGATTTTTGTTTGTGGCTTGGTGAAACAAATCTGGATGAAACATCTCTGCCTTACCAACCTCGAACCACCTAATAATAAATCTACACGTTCTACCATACAAGGCCTCAAACAAAGTTATCCCAATGTTAGAGTGGTACCTATTATTATAGGTAAACTCCATAAGAGGTAAATGCTCAACCAAACTACCACCATAATCAATCACACAAGCACAAAATAGGTCCTCAACATTAGAATAATCCTTTCTACTTACCTATTCGACTATGGGTGGAAAGCAGTACTTAAACTAACCTTGGTCCCCAAACCATTCTCAAATAACCACTAAAAGTGAAATGTATACTACGTTCCATGATCATAGATGATAGAAACAGGCACTACATGCATCTTCACAATTTCATAAAGATACAACCTCGCATAATCCTTAGTCGAGAAGTTAGTCCTCATCGGCAAGCCATGAGTAGACTTTATTATCCTATCCATGATGGAACAAACCAAATCAAACTAATTTTGATACCAAGGAAGACCGGTAATGAAATCCATGTTTATCACTTTCCACTTCCACTCTGGCAACTCAATTTGTTGATACAATCCGCCGGGCCTCAGTGCTTAACTTTTATTTATTGACACACCATACACTTGGCCATAAAATTTGTCATATCTATCTTTATATTGTTC
Source organism: Capsicum pubescens (assembly GCA_030864215.1). Classification (NCBI taxonomy): domain Eukaryota; kingdom Viridiplantae; phylum Streptophyta; class Magnoliopsida; order Solanales; family Solanaceae; genus Capsicum; species Capsicum pubescens. The sequence continues at coordinate 149,879,968 of CM061547.1, forward strand.
CACAAATACACCTTCTTGAGGTTATGATACATTTTTATTGATACAGGATGAACAACATAGCGTGACTATAGTGCCTCAGCCAAGATCCTCTCTCACAAACCATCAATATTAGGAACACATAATCTCCCTTGGTAATGCAAAGTACCATCACCACTAATCTTGAAGGCCATTACCCTTTTCCCACCAACATCACCCTTGATCCTCATCAATATAGGATCTAACATTTGTTTCTCCTTAATCTCTGCACCAAGAGATGTCTACGCCACTTTCTGAACGAACACACCACCATCCACAGAGTCCAATAGGTGAACTCTAAGGTTAGCAAAATGGTGAATATCTTTCACTAACTGTCGTTTCTTCTTATCCACATGAGCTAGACTCCCAATGGATAACCTGTTAAGATCATGATAAACCACATTAGTTTTACCTGGATGTCAATGAAAACTAATGTCGTAATCCTCGAGAAGCTCAAGCCATCTCCTTTGCCCGAGGTTAAGCTCTTTCTGAGTAAACATGTACTGCAGGCTCTTATGATCAAAAAAGATATCCACATGCACCCCATACAAATAGTGATGCCAAATTTTTAATGCGAACACCACACCTAGAAATTCCAAATCATGAGTTGGATAATTTCTTTTATGCACCTTCAAATACCTGGAAGCATAAGCCACCACCTTACCATGCTGCATCAGAACACAACTAAGTCCCACATGAGATGCATCGTAATAGACCACAAACCAATTCGTGCTTTCAGGAAAAGAAAATATCGGAGCTGAATATAGCATATCCTTTAGCTTCTCACAACTACCCTTATAAGTATCAGACTACAAGAAAATTACTTTCTTTTGAGTTAACTTAGTCAACGGGGGAGATATTGAAGAAAAGCTCTCCACAAACCTCCTTTAATAACCTGCTAAACCCAAGAAGCTCCAAATATTTATTGGAGTTGTGGGTTTAGGCCCCTTCTTAACCACTGCAATATTTTGTGAATCCACCATGATCCCTTCACTAGAAATGATATTTCTCAAATAAGTGATAACTTTCAACTAAAATTGACATTTCAAAAACTTGGCATAAAACTATTACTCCTTCAAGGTATGCAACAACACACGAAGGTGATCGGTATGATTTACCTCACTTTTAAAGTATACAAAAATATCCTCTGTGAATACAATGACAAACAAATCCAAAAACAGATGGAAGACCCTATTCATCAAATCCATAAATGTCATCGGGGCATTGGTCAACCCAAAAGACATACCCAGAAACTCATAATGCCTATACTGAGTATGTAGGGTAGTCTTAGGGATATCCACTTCCTTATTTTTTAACTGATGGTACTCCAATCGAAGATCTTTTTTGGAGAAAAACTTAGCACACTATAACTGATAAAACAAATCATCTATCTTTGGAAGATGATTCTTATTATTTATTGTCACCATATTTAACTGCCGATAATCAATAAACAAAAAAAAGGAACCATTCTTCTTACTCATGAATAACACTAGTGCACCCCACGAGGACACACTAGGATAGATGAACCCTTTTTCTAAAAGTTCCTTTAATTGCTCCTTAAGCTTCTTCATCTTATCCGGATTCATTCTACACGAAGGAATAAAAATTGGATGAGTGTATGGAACAAGATCAATCCCAAACTCAATCTCCCTATCCTGAGGAACAACAGAAAGGTCACCAAGGAAGACCTCAGGAAATTTATTCACCACCGAGACTGATTGTAAAGAAGGACCCTCCTAGTTAGAATCCTTAATCTGGACTAGATAATAGAGACACACCTTGGAGATTAATCTTCGAGGTCTAATATATGATACGAACTTCACAATAGGATCTAGGGAACTACTCTTCCACTCAATAACTGGCTCATTAGGGAAATTAAAGGCAACCTTACGAGTCCAACAATCTAGAGATGCATAGAACGAGTTCCACCAATCCATCCCTAATATGACACAAAAATCCAGCATACCTAATTCGAACAAATCCACCAAAGTTTCTTTACTACCAATGGATACCACACACACCTATAGAATGGTCTAGCAATCACAGAGTCACCTACTAGGTAGAAATAAAAAAAGGGTCTGAAATATACTTAGAACCAAAATAAAAATGCATACTACAAATGGGGTCATATAAGAGAGAGTAGATTGCGGATCAAGTAAGTAATACACACATAAGAAAAGAGTTTCAACATACCAGTCATGTCATTAGGTGATGCCTCAGACTCCTGTCAGCTAGTGAGAGTTTAAAGATGGTTTGGACTAGTGTTTTAACTAAGTGGTGTATCATTTGCTACCAGAGCTGAAGAAGATGCAATAGAAACCTTGTTTTCCCAGAGGTAACCTTACCATATGGACTATTTCTAAGCATATGGCCTGGATGACCGTAGTTGAAGTACCTGTCCCTCCCCTCATTACAAAAAAAATAATGCAAACGACCATAGAATCTATTGGGAGAATGATGGAGCCGATTGAGCCCCACTAGCTTAAGATATAGCAACCTGATCCCTGAAGTTGTCTCCACCATAGAAATGTCTATCACCCAACGACTTTGGGTAGAGAGTACTAGCCGTCGAATAAGACCCTAAATTTCCTCATTTTTTCTTAGGTCACTTACCACCATCACTACCACTCTATTGCTGGCCACCACCCTACTAAGCTAATCTAAACTTCTTTCCCTGCCTCTCTCCTAACTTAGCCTACTTCTTCTTATCTTTCTCTAATTGCTGCATGTACATAACTAACCTAGAGATATCCATATCCTTAATTAACATGGTAGATTTACTCTCACGATTCAAATCACTAGACAATCCTAAAGAAAACTTTCTCATATGGGCCATCATACTATAAACCAATTTCGGAGCATATTGAGATAACTGGTGAAACTTTAAGGCATACTCCTTGACTGATATCTTACCCTGCTTCAGAGTAACAAACTCTTCTACTTTTGCTTCCCTCGACTCCTAAGGAATGAAGCGGTCCAAAAATGCATTGGAAAAATCCTCCCACAATTATGACTCGGCACCATCACCCTTTGACTGTTCGCATTCTTCATACCATTGGTACGCCATATCATTTAGCAGATAAGTTGTAAACTCTACACCTTTCATATTAGTGGAATGCATAACTTGAAAAATCTTTTCCATTACATCCAAAAAAACCTTGAGGATACTCCTCCACCTTAGCACATGTAAAGGTCGGCGGGTTCAACCTCAAGAACTGGACAATACTTGTAGCCTCAGAAGATGGAGTAACAAGAATACCACACTCAGATTGAATAGCTACCAACTATGCCACTATATGAATGGACTAATGAAACTCACCGTTTGTCACTTCATCCTGAGGGGTCTGAGAAGGACTAGAAGAAATTGGTGGAACTCCAAAGAAATATAAAACTAGACCCCTAGATCGAGTATGGATCTCATGAGTAGGGTGTGCCCCATCCATATTATCCCAGTTGGGACAAAGGAGTTTTTGTTAACTTTAGATCGTCGAGGCATGATCTAAAAAGAAAACAAGCGAGAATTAGAGAAGAATTTTGGACTTAGTCTATAAAGCTTGATAACAGAACACAAGAAAGAGAAACATTCCTAAATGCCTTGTAGCCTCTCCCTTATGAGTGTGGCATGTTACACACCCTTAAAAGTGACTCTACTCGACATGACTTTGTAGACTCCAAATTAACCATAAACTGGGGGCTTTGATACCAATCTAAAATAACCCAATTTAGGGCCTAGTCGTCTCGTGTGCCTCAAGCCCTATCAGGATCGGAGGCCACCCTAATAATCGACCATAACCATCCTACTCCTGAAGGTATCTGAATTTCAAATATATATATATATATATAACATAACAAAATAGAACAATCATAAATCAAATACAGTCAACTGGTATCAACCCTAATACTAATACCAATGCCAAGACTGACACCAATACTGACGCCACCCATGCTAACCTAATGTAGTTTTACAAAGCCTTTATCTGAAATTAAAAGATATTATTGAGAAATGCCCCCGACCATAGCCAAAACCTGAAGTCTAAGAAATAACAAAAGTATGTAGAGAAGTACATAACCTGGAATGAAGCCATCCGGAGTATGGAGGCTCATAAATTCAATACAATGCAAAGTTGTCCCCAAATCCAATAACTGAGCAGAAGGAGTAGTGACAGCGCCCAAGCGCACACACAAGTGTACGTGGTCTACCAAGTAATATAGTGGCCTTCAAGAAAGATGAATATCGATCCCACAGGGACTTGTGTTAAACAACTATCCAATTCTAGTTTAATAAATTGAGTAGAGTAACAAATAAAGTTTTAGAATTATAAACTAAAAGTAAACTAAACTAATGCAGAAAAGTAAATGACTTTGGATAATCAAAGGATAGAGGCCCAGGGTTAAGGCTTAAGAAAAATCATACTATGCCATTGAACTTCATTTTTAGATTTCTTATCATGGTTGTTGATTCGTAGGGTTAATTGTATGATCATTGTCTCCCGATCTCTAATCGTTTACCTTATATTGATATTACAACTATATCGTTGAGCATGGATGTAATAGTCCAACAAAGTGATTTAAAGATATCATCCTACATGTGAATAAAGTAAGGCTTCTAAGTACATCCCTGTCCTAGATGCTAATTTGGATTCCTCATTTTATAAAAGATTACAAACCATACTTTGCTTATCCCCATGTTCTATCTTTCTATTCCCTCTCCCAAAATTGCATGGTTGACAATGAATATATTCTAAGGGTAGCTACTTCTTAAAATAGTTAAAACAAGGATAAACAAGCAAACATAATGATAAGAAACTCAAACAAACTTAATTTAAAATGAAAGTATTCATGATCTTGGCCTTAACCCCCGAAAAAGGGCTTTTAGCCGCTAATAGACATAACCTTAATCAAAGTAATTGAATACCTGATTAAATCTATTAAAAACTAAATTAATGAAATGAAGACCCCAATTGAAGAATTTTCCAACCCCTCTCAAAGTTTCAAAGTCATCCAAGGTGAATAATATCAAGTACAAGTGTCCTATTTATAGAAGGTAATTTTTGCCGTCGGTGGAACAAGGGTCGTGTCGTGAGGGTAAGTTAACTTAGGTAGGGGTAGCGATGTACCCTCATCGAATTCAAGAGACCTTTACACGTGCCCTCACTAGACCTAGACATTCTAGGTGTCCAAATTAAGTCCAAGTTGTGTATTGTGTTTCTATTGATCCATTCCAATCCTTATTGAGTTGTTTCCACTTGATTTGAAACTTGTATATCCTTTATATATCATCATAATCCATTTACAAAGCATTCTCTAGCATAAAACACAACAATTTAGAACTCCAAAAAATACAACATTCAATATGGTGAACTCGAAACACGAGCTAAGCATAGGCTAATTTACATTTACCCTTGAATATTATAAACAAGTTGTTTCACATATAAATACACAATAACAACCTTAGAAACTCATTAAACACATTAGAACCCAAAACGATAGACTAGACAAATACCTAGCTCAAGCTAGTCACACTAGTTTTCTCAGTTGAATTCTAAATGACCAGTTTGAATCAAAACATGCTTGGAAACACCATTAAACACTGTAAACACATACATAGACACTTAGATACATATTTATCTCATTATAAACATATTAAGAGCATGAATTATCCTCAAAACAAGGCTAAATAGGCTAGAATAGTAGTACTAGAATGCATAAATACACCCAACATCACCACCCCACACTTAAAGCCTTGTTCATCCCCGAACAACTCTTAACTATAAACACCATTAAATGGAGAAACTCCACACTTCTACTAAAATTAATACACTCAAGTTAGTACTATAGTGACTACACGAAATGCAAGTTTCTACACTTAAGCATGTTATACACACAATTGATATCCCAATAACACAACTTCAAAACATCCTAGCCTGAAGAATTGACTCCAAAAGTGAAAAACTCACGCATATTTATTAATCAAAGACATCATATAAATCACCCACATTCATCAAAACATGTTCCCTTCATAACAAGAGAGTTACCCATAATTAGTCACAATAATGCAATTTATAACACAATAGTTATAAGAATCAAGTTACACTCACTCTCATAATGAATTCACAATTTACACACGATAAACCACAGGCTCGCCCTTAGTGTAGTACTTTACTATTATCAAAATGTTCAAGCTCAGGATCAAATAGGTCTTTATGGGTTGTAATGTAGGATAAGGGACAGGTAGGAACTATTTTTGCCAAGAATAGTGACTAACCTCTCTAAGCACTTTAATACTCTACATTATACATTTAGAACTAATATCTAACAACCAATTTACACTATTTTTATCTACCCATATATTTTGTTTTGCTCCATTTGTTTTAAACATTTTCACAAACACATGGTGGAAGTATTGTTTATTACCACATGAATCAATTTTTTTCTTTCTCACAACCACGATAATATTTCTAGATCAATGTCTATCATACCCAACCACCACTTATCAATTATCAACACCAATAACTATTAGCTTGGGGCATCAATTTCACCTTTTTCTTTTTTAATTTCTCAAACTCCTTACTAAATTAATTTTTCACTAAAGCACTTAGGATCTTTTTGAATCAAATTAAGGTTCATCAACGAAGGGGATTAGGCTACATATGAATCTACCAAACAAAATAAACTAAAGCCTCAATGGGGTTTAACGAGGATTATGCACAAGGGTAGGTCAAAAAGAAGGTATAAAACAAGGCTATCAAAGAAATGCCTAAATCATCTCCTAAACACATATTCTTTATTTCACTTTGCACACACACCGGGCAAGTTCTAGATATCATATGCACCAAGGAATATACAAAATACCTCACATCATACATGGCACATGTTTGACTTATATAGGATCATCATAGACTCCCAACCACACAATAGCATGAATTCAAATTTTAAGCCAAAAGAACAAGAGTAAAAAACTTGAGCCTAAGAGTCTCAAAAGTAGCAATTCACAAAATTCAACATGCTTTCAAAATCACAACACTTGCACTATGTAATTGAAAATAGCACCAACAAGAATATCTTACACAATTTTTTTTTAAATTAAGCCTAAAATTGGGAATTTCCCTACCCTACACTTAAAAATCTACTTTGTCCCCAAAGAGAACTTAAGAGTAAGAGATAGAAGAACTCCCTGAGGCCTCTAGGCCTAGCTAGTAGAATCTTTACACATAAAGGAGGTCTGAGAATCCCACACTCAGTCTTTACCATGCTCCTTAGCTCAGGTTTCCAGTACTCAAACTTCCCATCAACCTGTGACTCAATTAACAAAAAAAAACTACGTGAAGTTAAAACTAAAACTAAAAAATAAAAATAAAACATACCTTACTTAAATTAGGTTGCCTCCTACGAAGCGCCTAATTTAGTGTCATGGCATGATTCATATCAACTTTTTCCTCCACCTTGAGGATATGAATTTCACCCCAACTTTGCATCCATCTTTTGCCCTACTCAAATGAAGGTAGTACAAAGATTAAGAAACGGAGTAATGGATGGTGCATGGTAAACCAGTCGGCCTTAAAGTGAGGTGTGTTTTTATGTTGCTTATCTGGTGCAAAATTAAGAATATAGGATTCTTGTTCCTTATCTTCACGCTCTTCCACTATTTTAGATGATTCCACAGATAAGACATCATCTAAATATAATATAGAAAAGTTCTTTGAGTGAGGCCAAAAAAATCTCACTTCTAAATTTACATTATCAATAACACACTCACTCTTATTCACCTTCTCAATTTTAGTCTCAAGATAAAGATGACAACTGGGTGGTTGCGATTCTTGTATTTTTTTCTGCCTCTATGGAGATGGTAAGAAGGGAAATCTAGATCCTCACTATATTGTCCGATATAGGATTTTGAACCATTTTAGGAAGGTAGGTTATGAGTTAGAGTTGCCTGAAGATTTCGCTTCTGTGTATCCGGTGTTTCATATCACTTTGCTAAGGAAATATATTGGTGACTTAGCTACTAGTGTTCCATTAGAGAGTGTGGATGTGAAAGATAGTCTCTCCTACGTAGAAGTCCCAGTTAAGATTCTTAACTTTCAAATTCGTAGGTTGAGGAATAAAGAAGTCCCATTGGTTAAGGTTCTATGGCGAAATTAGTTTGTTGAGGGATCTATGTGGGAAGTAGAATCAAATATGCAAGCCAAGTATCCGCATCACTTCTCTACGGATTAAGATCCATCATAAGGTAATGGTTTTCTATAATTGATTCTCTCATTTTCTATCTCAGCTATGTAACCATCCTCATGCCGTTACATGCATTCATGAATTTAGTTTAGTCCATGTATCATGTATCAGATTCATTTATTTAATCATGATTAAGCTCACAAGTATTCAGTAAATGATCTCAGTTTTCCTAGTATCTCTACTCAAATGGTTTTATTCCAGAAGGAATGATCCCAAGGGAAAGATATTGCAATACCCCATAAGATTTGAGACACGTTTTCAACTACTAGATGCATGTTTCAAGGGGTCCAAGGCATTTATTTTACACTAAGTACAAAAGACAGCCATTTTAAGATCCCAAGATTTCAAAGATTTAATTTCTGGCCTTCCATGTTTGAAGCATAAATTTTTGAAATGAAATATGTTTAGGGATGTTAAAAGGGTCATTCAGGAGAGTTTCAAAATTTTCAGAATAGGTTCAGGGTATTTTTGGAGCTCGGAGGGAGAATACCTCCAAAATTTGGGCGTGTCGTAGAGGAAAGAACTCCATGATACACCACATGTTATGGAGGTTAGCCTACGCGATACATGTCATGTCATGGAGGCTTGCCTCCACGATAGAATTTATGCAACGAAGGCTGTGTTTTTCCTTCAACCTTATCAAATGTTCAAGGGGAATTTTAGTATTTTCCTCTCTCCCTAAATTCTAAATTCATGAATTTAAAACCCTAAGGGGGAATTATTTCCCCCCATTCCCTATTAGTTAACACCTAAAACTCATCCCCATTTCCAAGAACATAAATTCAAGCATCTTCCCAAGGATTGAACATTTCAAGGTCCCAATTCCAAGCTTTTTCTTCAAGAACTCAATAAATTAAGGTATGTGGTGTATTCTTCAATTGGTTCTTACACACATTGACTCCCAAAAATCCCTTTTTGTTCAAGTATGAACTCATTATTCCCTTTTTGTGAAATTTAAGTGTTAAGTATGAATTTAATCCATGTTCTTGCACTTGTTTTGAATTCAAGACATGCCCATACGTTTCCCCATGTGAATTATGTTATTACATGCTTTGAAATTATATCACCTATATCATATTCAGTTGACATCATGTTAATTTAACAATTCATGAATTAAACTATGTGAATATTGTCCTCCCATGTTATATATATTCCCATATTGAAATTCATTGATTTAGTCAGTTTAGTGAAATGTACTATGTTTTGGGTCTTGGAATCATCAATTTCCTTATAGCATTTTAACTAGTGTTATTGTATTTGAGGTATCATTCAGTGTTAGAGGGTTATGAACACCTGATACCTATATGTTTTTACATGTTTCCATTTTTAAGTAATAAGTCAGTCAGATAATGATTTAATTATCATATTTTGATTACCATGTTCATGATGAGAACTTATCAATACAGTAATATATCATGTTTAATGAATAATAATACCCATGTTATTTAGTTTGGAGTAACACTTAGAATTGACTGAAAGCAAGGATGGAGGCTCCCCCGTAAGTTAGGCATGAGTCATTAATAGCAGTCCCTAAGTTCCATACCTACGCTTTCACAGTAGATTATGAGGGGTCCCCCATCTGTAGAGGCATGACACCCTCTTCCTTCGAGACATCAGCATTATGGATCGACAACGTCAGTCATGTGTTGGTACCCCTGGAAAGGTACCAACACCCTTCCAACTGTGGTTATAGGTTGGACCACCATAGCTTATATTGGATCATGTTAGTTGTAGTTAGCTCCCATAGTCTCAGTACAATATTCAGACTATATCAGATCAGGTTTACATGAACAAGTGTACAATTTATTAGTTTTCAGTTGTTCAATTTTATATTTTATCTTAGTTCACGTTTTACTTGATGTTGCATTCTTTTTACATGTTCATGCATTCATGTTTAGTGTCTTTATGTATTTTGGCTATTCCTACCTAAAGTACCGGTACATTCAAAGTACTGATCGCATACTTTCTTTTGCGATATGTTGTCTTATAACATAAGTTCGGACGCTCAGTTCCCTGATCGCCCATAGTCAGTTTAGTACCTCTCAGTAACAGTAATGGTGAGTCCTTATCCATCGAGAACATGATATTTTCAATTATTTTTAGCATTTTACTTTATCTTAGACAGTCGGAGTTTGTTAGAAGTTTTTCCTATCTACTCCTCATGCTTTAGAGCCTTTTAAATAGACAAAGTTGTTTTTAGTTTTAAAATTAGTTCATACATGCTGGGTGATGTTTCAATATTCCATTTTCATAGTATTTCTATCAGTTTAACTTCTGCATATGATACCTTATTATTACTTCACTCAGTGCTCACAACAAGTTACTGATCATTGGTTAGGCTGAGGTCATTCGTGGCCTTAAGCACAGTGTTACGACTAGGGGTAGTCTCGGTTCGTGACAACTTCACCTAAGGAATTGGGTTAACTAGGCTAATTATGCCCACAACGTATCCAAAATGGCCTAAATGATCCAACTAGTATTCAAATTTATAACAACATTACCTAAAACCCATCCCAAATCTAACACAATATCATGAACATACTATGAATTAGCTCAATCTAACAAGGGGTAAAAACTTATGACGACCCAATTTCTCAGTCATGATGGCACCTACTAAAACACACTAGTAGGAAAGAAAAACTCATAATCTGGAATGGCTAGTAACGGATTACCTAACGAGATAAAGAAAAGAATACAAAATAGATGTAATAATAGATCAAGCACATAATATAGTCCAAAAACATGGTGGTATCAACACAAGAGCTTCTAGTAAAATTAGAGCACGAAAATAAAATAGCAAAGGAAGCACGATAATACAACTTATCTCAAAATACAACATAGAGACTAGTCTAGTACATAAGAGGGAGGTAAGTAATACTCTAAATGTCAGGAGCCTTGTCTCTGAACAATGGCTACTCCACATGACTCACACATCAACAAAGATAACCCATACTATGATATGTTGGCTACAAGAGTGTTGTATGAGTACCAAACATATGGTACTCAGTAGGTAATACCAACTGAGGTCCAAAGATAATGTAGATATATACAATAAAAAAACAAAATAAAAAACTACACCTAAATGTCCAACAACCACTTAAGCAAGCCAATGTGATAATAAGGATAAACTATCCTATTCATGCCCAAGATACTAACATAATAAGGCTAAGAAAGTATCAAGGATGAGTTATTCTATTTTATCCATATTCTAAAATTGCCACACTATATTCTATCCATATTCTAAAATCACCACACTATACTGTATATCCCTGGTCAATATAAGAATAAAGGGCGGAATAAGGATGTATAATAGTATAAAAGGCTAAGGAATAAATATACAACCTAAATAAATGAAGAAAGGGAAATACGGTTATACAATAGCTACACTAGCTAGATATCCATCTATCTCTATATATATAAATAAGGTTAACTCAAAGTATATCCTACATCATTAGAATAGCATTTTAAAACCTCATAATCATAGTAGGAACAAGTGGTAGAATACCCAAGGTTGCTAATCCATATGTCTAATCATGAATTAATCATGCATAATAATGAAATTGAAAGATATAAGAACAATAATCATACCTCAAATCTTAATACCAAATCAATAACCAATCTTCCATAAACTAGCCATAACAATGATAATTAAAATATCAATAACAATGCGAGTAATTGGCTAGTTCGTACAACAAAATACCTAGTCGATCCTATCACATACCCTCACCACATAGGTTTAGAAGGTTCAATAAGCATACAACACACCATAAGGCATAGCCATCACCTATAGATATGCAATCACCCCATATGGTCTGATAGATATAGGTGAATACTAGCGATAGTCAATGAGCATTCAATAATGAATACAAAGCATTTAATCAATACCAAACATCACCCAGACTCGATCTGGTAATATGTATATAGACAATACCTGTAATTAAATCAGTTATAAATATCATCAAGACTCAAAATTGAATCGGTCATAAATATCATCAAGACTCAAAATTGAATCGGTCATAAATATCATAAGGAATTGAAATTGAACCCGTCATAAATACCATCAAGACTTAAAATTGAAATGGTAATAACTATAATCAATACCCTCAATATCGTCAAAATCATCTATATCATAAACACACAAACATTATATAATAACAATATTGTAATTTGCCATTGGGTTTTAACCTAGAATTTATATCATCAATGCAACATCTTCCTCTATCCAATAGTGGAGAGATGTGTATATAGATTTAATAGGAGGACGGATACAAGTTGTGCCTAAAAAGAGCATAAATCTAAACATCTATTGCCCATCGTGAACTTCAAGGCTAAATCATAATAAAAGTGTAGAAAGGGTCATAATCTCTCACGACCAAAGTAATTAGTAGTGTCAAATCACAGACCAAAATCTATCTCGGTCAAATCTTTAAGAAATATTTATTAATCTCTTTTACTCATATAAGTTATCCATTAAAATGGGCAGTTATTTTTATGAAGAAATCTATTTTAAGGCAAAAAAGGGCCCCCAACCTTTATTTAGGAAAATAGTAATAAGATAATATTTTAGATAGAATTGCATCATTTGCCGATATAATATTCATAAATGTAACAATCTATGCATGCCATCACCATTATTCAAACAATGAAACCATAGAATCAATATAATCATAACTACACCTACATCCTTTACAAGGATAAACACTTCTCGGATGTCCATCTGATATATTTACACATCCTTAGGCCCAATAATATGTCCAAAATAATTTCAACATCATAATCACAGTCTTAGGCCCATATACATATCAGGAACTCATTCAATAATCATAGTTGTAAGACATCTCGTACCTATAAGCCATAGCATAACTATGAGGCATATCATATCCATAGGCTACAAATAACAACAATGAGGCATATCACATCTATGACCAAATATTATAATCCGAGGAAAACCATCACAATTCATCAAGTCACAAAGTAACCTTATATTAAAGGTTCAATAGTCTCCACTTGCCTAACATTCGTAAATAAGTCCAATAGGCTAACCCAAGTCATAGCCTAAGGTGGGCCAAAAGAACCTACTTCTCGTGCTCGAATTCCATATTTAGGGAATTTATACATGAGACTAGGATAAGGTATCTAAATTTACCTTTTGATGGTACATAAGCAATAGTCAACTCTAAGATAGGAATCCCCACCTAGAAACATGAGTAATTAATCAACTGCACCAAAATTTTAGTTTAAAGACCACTAGAATAGCCCAAAAAAGGTTAAACATACTAACCATGCTTCCAATACTTTAACCACATCCCAAACCTAGCATCATCATATCCACTCTATGAATTAGCTCAATCTAGGAAGAAGGCAATAGGATAATAAAATTTTTATCAACATTTCACACAATGGGTCAAAACCCTCCTCTAATCCCCAAACTTTAATAATGAAGACTATGTCATTTTACCCATAATTAATCTTAACATTCATATTCACATGCAATATATAACACACATTATCTAACGAAGAAGAGTAGATAGAAGCCTACCTCAAAGCCGAAACATTAATCCTTGAATCATCCAAAAGATGTTTGTCTTCACTGCATGATCCCAAAATACTTCCACACTATAAAAATCATAATCTACTTATCAATACGAGAATAACAATACCTATATAGCACCATTGTTCTTTGGGTCAAAAAAATCATACCAAAATCCTTATGTGGGCCCCACTTACGAAAAATACATTTTGAGACCAACCCAACATCCATACATGATCAAGGAATCATATCGCTCAAGAATGGGTGAAAACTGAGCTAAATTGGGGCCAAAATAAAGCCCAAAAGGCTATTGGGGTTTTGGTAAAAAAAAATTAAAATTTAACCAAGAAAGGGTGGAATTTGTCCTTAATAAGGATGATTATCATGAAAATAGATGTTAAACAAACTTCCCAATAACCAATAAGCTCCAATTTTTAGATATCTCACCTTTTAGGGCCTTATCTCTCAAGAGATGGGTGAAAAATAAGCTAATTCGCAACCTAAGGGGGTTATTGATTCCCCTTCCAGGGAATTAGGTGTTGCAATCGCACACCCAGGTATGCAATCACAATATATAACCTCAAGAGTAGATATGGAGATCACCACAACCCTTAGTATAATCACACTACTTTCTCTAAACACAGAGGTGCGATCTTCATTCAAGAAGGTGCGATCACAGGCCTATCATATACTAGCTGAAACTTGGAAATCTTCCATGTTTTTGCCAAGGCCTCTGGATTCATTCAGAATCTGATATACTTAAATGAAATATGTAACCATACCAAAATTGATACTGCTTATGCAATGGCGAAGAAAAATTTTCCATTCAAGGTTGTTTCAACAAAATATGGGTCCCACATCCATATTTCCAATTTTCCAACTTTCCAATCAATAGGTCAAAATAAGCTCGGGTGTATCGGTACCCAAACTGAAGGTCTGCCTAGCCTAAAATCGATATTTTGGAGCTGCTAGCGCAGTCAAAATTTACATTTAAGATTGATTTACTGACGTTTGTGCCTAGTGGCTATTTCGAATTGGTGAAGACTTTTAAACAGGGAATTGACTCTTAAAAACAAACGAATTGCCTGGTAACCAAACTGTTAATCCCAAAAAGACAAAAATGACTTGGGGAAGATATGGGAATGCTCTAACGGAAAAATAAGCGAAGATTTGAAAAATACCCTAGAGGATTATTGCAATATCCACTACTTAGAGGACTTTCGTCTAAAAAAGTCAATTGATGGAATAATCTCAAAAGATAGAAAGGATGAGGTACTGCACCCACATGCTCCAAACATGACTTCACAGATAACCTCCACAAGAGAGAACACTTTTAAGGTACTTTGACATAGGTATCCCTTTTTTAACTAGCTCTTTCACTTCACTTCCAAACAAGCAAAACTAAATTTCAACCACTAATTGGCTTCCAACTGAATAAGAAAGAATGATGCATGTAAATCTAAACCACAAAACACTGATACCCTCTTGATGCTTGCACAAATAAATAAAGCTCACCATAGCCAAAACAAAACCCAAGACATGATCCAAACCACCAACTCCAAATCCAAATATAACCTTCCTTTACCATTCATACCTACTACCTACTCCAAACTAGGAGGAATACTTGAGTCTTGTTTACGTAATCTCATCTAAGAGAACTCTTCAAAGAACTAAAGTTGATCTGCTGAAAGTCCACAAGATAAATATGAGAATAAGCCCATAAGGTACTATCTAGGCACGCAAATAGAGATAATCAAGGAATGCAATCTATGTGAATGCTACAACTAGTTTGGATAGTAATTAAACTAAAATCCAGATGTGCAAAGCACAACTTCTCATCACTAAATAATCCTCTTCAGGATGTCCCATCAATCGAGAATAAAACTATACAAAATCCATCTTAAGTATGTTACTCACGTTGAGTACATCATCTAAAAATCTCAACACCAATGCCACCAACCATGAAATGAACCAAGCAACTCAAGAAGTGATCACAGGAATGACTATCTGCCTCTAACTCTCTAACTCCACTTTTGATAGAGAAACTATATCAAGATAATAAAAGAGAACCCAATCTCCCTACACATACCAAGAGCAAACAATAGTAGACGAACCCAACCAATCTCAGAGATAAATCCAAGACATTTTGACATCATTCACATAAATTGACAGTGAATATCTTTGATATCCATCGCTGACTCTCTGGTCTGATGCTATACGGAAGCTTTGGAACACGTGTCAAAATCTCATTCGCATAAATTGACCATCTCGTATCATCTATTTTGGACTGAAAAGAATCAAAGAATATACATGAAGTTTATAGAAATACAGATATACAATAAGGCATCAAGAAGTAAATTTTCTAAGAATGTCGCTCTAGCCTCCCAAATATAGGTTACGGACGTCCATACTGATTCGTAAGACTCTACTAAACACTTAAGTCCTCTAATAATTCACCGAGGAACCTTGGCTCAGATACCAATTTATAACGACCCAATTCTCAAGTTATATTAATGCCTACTATCACCCATAAGTAGGAAAGCCAAACCTATAATCCAAAATGGCTAGTAATGGACAACCCAATGGGATAAAAGAAAGAATGCAGAATAGATTTAATAAAATATCAAATACATAATACACTGATAAAACATGGTGGATTCAGTACTAGAACTTCTAATATAATCAGGGTATAAAAATGAAATACCTAGGGAATTACACTAATACAACTTATCTTCGAATACAACATAAAGACTAGTCTAGCATATAATAGGAGGTAACTAATACTGCAAACACCAGGAGCTCACTCTAAGTTTTCAAACCATGTCTTCTCCATATGATGCAAACATCAATGGTGATAAATTGTACTCTGATCTGAAGGCTACAAAAGTTTAGTATGAGTACCAAACACGTAGTACTCAGTAGGCAATGACTAACTGAGCTCCCAAGATAATGCAGATATATATAACATACAAATAGATTGGAAAACTACACCCAAATATCCAGCAACCACATAACCAAGCCAATAAGATAATAAGGATAAATTTTATTGTTCAGGCCGAAGAGACTAACATGATAAGGCTAAAAAGGTATCAAGGATTAACTATCCTATTCCTTCCATACTTATGATTCTCCATACTATATCATATATCCCTGCTTAATATATGTATAGAGGGTGAAAGAAGGATGTATAATAGTATATAAGTCTAAGGAATGAATACATAATCTTAATAAATTAGGGTAGGGATATCCGGTAACACCATAACTATATTAACTATATATATAGGTCAACTCAAAGTATAGCCCACATTATCAGACTTACATTTTAAGACCTCATAACAATAGTAGGAACTAGTTCTAGTATACTCAGGGTTGCTAATCCATATGTCTAATCATAAAATAATTATACATAATAATGAAATTAAAAGATAAAAGATTTACAATCATACCTCAAATTTTTATACTGAATCAACAACTAGTTTATCATAAACAAGCCATAACAATGATAATAACTATATCAGTAACAATGCGAGTAACTGGCTAGTCCAAGCAACAAAATATCTAGTTGAGCCTATCATATACCTCCACTACCCCATGCTTAAAAGGTTCAATAAACATACAACACTCCAAGGCATAGTCATCACCCATACCTATGCAATCCCCCATATAGGCTGATATATATAGACGCATACTGGTGGTAGGCAGTGCCCATTTAAGAATAAATGCAAAGTATATATTGACAGAACAACTATCTCTAAATACAAACTAGTATATATAGTCAATACCTAGAATTGGACCAATTATAAATATCATCAAGACTTGGAATGGAACCGATCATTAATATCATTAAAACTTGGAACTGAATCGATCATAAATATCATCAAGACTCAGAATTGAACCAGTCTTAAATATCATCAAGACATAAAATTGAATTGGTCATAAATATGATCAAGACTCAAAATTAAAATGATCTTATATATAATCAAGACGTGAAACTAAACCAGTCATAAATATATAATGACTCAGAATCAAACCGATCATAAATATCAGCAAGACTCAGAATTTAACTTGTCATAAATATGAACAATACACTCAATATCAGCAACATCATCAATATAATCAACACACACACATATATATAACATCATATGGTAATCTGACATCAGGTTTTTTACCTAAAATTTATATCATCAATACATTATCTTCCCCTGTCCCATACCAGAGAGATATGTATGTAGATATAACTGGTGCATGGGCTCAAGTCGTGGCTAAAAAGAGTGTAAGTCCATACATCCATTACCTGGAGTAAGCTTTGGGACTAAATTATTATAAAAGTGTAGAAGGAATAGGAATCTCTCACGACCAAAGTAATTAGTAGTACCACATCATAGACCGGAATCTGTCTTGGTCAAATTTTTAAAATATCATTATTAATCACTTTTACTCATATAAATTATCCATTAATATAGGAAATTATTGTTATGATGAAATCTATTTTTACGCTAAAAATGGGGCTTTACCTTTATTCGGGATAAACAATAATAAGATCATATTTTAGCTAGAAATGCATCATTTACCAATATAATGTTCATGAATGCACCGAATCTAAGCATGCCATCACCGGTATTCAAATAATGAAACCATAAGAATAAATATAATCATAACTATAACCACATCCTTTACAAGGATAAACACTTCATGGATGTCCAACCGATATAATAACACAACCTTGGGCCCAATAATGTGTCTAGAATAATTAAAACATCATAATCATAGACATAGGCACAAATACATATCTGGAACTTATATCAATAATCATAGTTGTAAGACATATCATATCTATAAGCCATAGCATAACTATGAAACATATCGTATCTATAGGCTACAAATCATAACAATAAGGCATATCACATGTATAACCATATATCATAATCTAGGGAAAACCATCACCATTCATCAAGTCACGAAGTAATCTTATTCTAAAGGTTCAATAGTCTCAACTATGCCTAATATCTGTAAATAAGTCTACATGGTCTACCGAAAGAACTCACTTCAAATCCTCAAATTCCATATTTAGGAAATTTATAATCGGACTAGGATAGGGTATCTAAATTTAATTATTGATTGTACATAAACCATAATCAATTCTAAGATAGGAATCCTCACCTAGGAACATAAATAATTATGTTAATTCCACCTAAATTATGATTTTAAAATCACTAGAATATCCCAAATAAGGTTAAACATACGAAACATACTTCCAATACTTAAAACATATTCCAAACTAGTATCATATCATATCCATTGTATGAATTATCTTAATCTATGAAGAAGGCAATAGGATTCTAAAAGTGTGATCAATATTTCACCTTACGGGTCAAAACCCTCATTAAATCCTCAAACATCAATTATAAAGACTATGCCATTTCAGCCATAAGAAATCTTAACATTCACATTAAAATGCAATGTATAACACGCACTATCTAATGAAGAATAGTGGATTAAAGTCTACCTCAAAGCCGAACCATACATTCTTAAGTCATCCACAAGACATCCATCCTTACTCTATGATCCCAAAATGCCATCATGCTATCAAAATCATAATCCACTAATCAATATGAGAATAACAATACCCATAATGCACTATTATGATTCGGGTCCAAAAATAGCATCCAAATCTCTATGTGGGTCTGTTGTATCTTATTTTGATGATGAGCAGCTGACTTAAAGGAACTAGGTCCTTCGATTTTCAAGGATTCAATACATATGACACACGTTTACATAGTTTTATCCTCTTGTGTAACAATTTACATAGGTGTTGCTTGTATTATTGAAGACACCTAGTCCAATGGCATTTCAACCCTAATCATCACTCATATATAAAAGGAAAAGAATACTTTTCTATTAATCATTTTTTGCAAATTCAAAAGAGTGTTGAAGAGAGGAAAAAGGAAAAAACTTAATTTTCAACATTTCTCAAGTATTTCTCATGATCTTATTTCTTTTAAGATCTAAAAAAGTAAGTTTCCTTGAGTGAATCTTGATTTTTAATAGAATTACATAGTCTATCAGAGTAATATTCTTTTTTTTTCTTTTCTTCGAGAGTGCTTAGGTAGAGTTTCCTATAATTTATATTGATTAGAGTTAATCAATTTTGAGGGAGCCTTGGTAGAGTTATCAAGTTGAGCTTGTAGTAGAGTTATTACAAAAAGAAGGAACCTAGAGTCAGGTACATGGAAGTCTGTAATAAAGAGTTTGATTATAGTGGATTTTAAAAAGCGTGTGAGGGCAAGCCATGGTTTTTCCTCTCTTGAGAAATGGGGTTTGCCCATTAATTCTTGTGTCTTTTACTCTTCCTGAATAGTATTGTATTCCTGGTTGCTTTACTGTTCTTTGTCTATGATTTACTTTAAGGGACCTGGTCCCTCATTGTGTGGTGCAACCCCCAGAGTTTAAACAATTGGTATCAGAGCTAGAAAAATCTAAATGGTTCACACCTAGAGTGATTTGGTTAGCATGGCTGCTCTACCTAACCTAGAAAAATAGCCAATATACTATTATACCATCTAGATTTAATGGGTGGTATTATGAATGGTGGAAAACTAGGATGTTTGACTTCATTATGGTTGAGGAAAGTGAGCTGATGGACATAATTCTTGATGGTCCTCATGTTCATGTTAAATAAGTTAAAGAAGAAGAAATAACTAGAATGGTTGTTAAAAGCTATAATGAGTATGATAATGAAGACAAAAAGAAAATTGAGAAGAATTACAACGCCAAGACATAGAAAAACCTGAATCTCCATCAGAAAAGGTGGTTGGAATTATTTAAGAACTATGATATGGGTATGTTGTATCACCCAGGCAAGGCCAATATAGTGGATTATTCCTTTTGTAGATTGTCTATGGAAAGTGTTGTGCATGTTGTGGATGATAAGGAGTTATTCTATGAGTTTCATCAGCTTCCCAGTTTAGATTTTCGGTTTGTTGATTCAGCCGAAGGTAGTATATGGGTTCATAATGGTTTGGAATCTTCATTACTTTCCAAAGTGAAAAAAAGCAAGACTAGGATCCTATTTTTATCCAGTTGAAGAAGGGATTTAAGGATCAGAAGGTTAAGGTTTTCTCCCAAAGGGGATATAATGTGCTTTGTTGTTAAGGTAGCTTATGTTTTATATGTGTTGATGGTCTGAAACAATGGATATTAGCTGAATTTCATAGTGTATGATATTTTATTCACCTGGAGCCACTCAGATGTACCGTCAATTGTGCGTGATATTCGTTGAGTGGTATGAAAAAATATATTACTGAGTTTGTGGATAAGTGTTCAAATTGTCACAACGTTAAGATTAAGCACTGAAGTCTTAGTGGTACGCTTCAAGAGTTTAGTATCCCCACTTGGAAGTGGGAGGTGGTGAACATGGATTTTGTGAGAAGGTTACCTCATACGAATCATTAGTATAATTTAATTTGGGTCATTGTAGATAGAATAACCAAGTCATCCCATCTTTTCCCAGTTCATACTTCGTATTCATCTAAGGATTATGTTAGACTCTATCTTAAGGAGTTGGTAAAGTTGTATAGGGTTCCTTTGACCATCATTTTAGATAGAGTTACTTAGTTTACCTCTCACTTTTGGAAGGATTTTCAAAAGGGTCTTGGTGCCCAAGTCCATCTCAGTACAACTTTTCATCCCAGACATATGGTCAGGTAGAGCGGACCATTCTGACCTTAGAGAATATGTTGAGAGCTTATGTTATCACCTTCAAGTATAGTTGGGATAACCACTTATCTTTGACTGAGTTTGCCTACTACAATATCTATCACTCAAGAATTCAGATGGCTAAATTTGAGGCTCTCTATGGAAAGAGGTGTAAATATCCTATTGGTTGATTTTAAGTAGGTAAGGCTGATAAGATAGGTATAGATTCAGTGTATGAGGCAATGGAGAAACTTTAATTAATCTGAGAAAGTTTAAAGACATCCCAAATTCATTAGAAATCTTATGTAGATGTGAGGAGAAGAGATCTTGAGTTTGATGTTTGTGGCTTAGTTTATCCAAAAAAATTTCCTATAAAAGTGGTGAAGAGATTTGGTAAGAAGGGAAAGCTCAATCACTGATATGTTGTCCCAGATTTTGAACTATTTTGGGAAGGTATATTATGAGTTAAAGTTTCCTAAAGATTTGGCTTTTGTGGATCCGGTGTTTCATGTCTCTTTGCTAAAGAAATGTATTGGTGACTAAGCATCTGTTGTTCCTTTAGAGAGTGTGATGTGAGAGATAGTCTCTCCTACGAAGAAGTTTAGGTTGAGATTCTTGACCGTCAGATTTGTAGGTTGAGGAATAAAGAAGTCCCATTGGTTAAGGTTCTATGGCAAAATTAGTTCGTTAAGGGAGCTATGTGGGAAGAAGAATCAGATTTGTGAGCCAAGTATCCCATCTCTTCTCTACGGATTAAGATCCAACATAAGGTAATGGTTTTTCTTAGGTGAGTCTCTTATTTTCTATCTCAGCTATGTAACCATCCTCATATCATTGATGCATTTATGAATTCAATTCAGTCCATGTTTCATTTTTAAGATTCATTTATTTAATCATAATTAAGCTCACAAGTATTCAGAACATGATCTTAGTTTTCCTAGTATCCCTACTCAAACAATTTCATTCGGGTGTGAATAATCCGAATGGGGAGATATTGTAATACCCTGTAAGATTCTAGACATGTTTTAAGATACTAGACGTATGTTTCAAGGGGTCCAAGGCATTATGTTACACTAAGTACAAAAGTCTTAGCCATTTTAAGACCCCAAGATTTCAAAGATTTTATTTTTGGCCGTCATGTGTTCGAAACATCAATTTTTGAGTTGAAATATGTTTAGGGATGTTAAAAAGGTTATTCCAGAGAGTTTCAGAATTTTTGGAATACGTTCGGGGTATTTTTGGACCTCAAAGGCAGAATGCGTACACAATTTCAGTGTGTCGTGGAGGCAATACCTCCATGATACACGATGTGTTATGGAGGTTAGCCTCCATGATACATGCCATGTCACAGAGGCTTGCCTCCGCGATAGAATCACTGCCACGGAGGCTGTGTTTTTTCTGCAACCTTATCAAATGTTCAAGGGGCATTTTAGTCTTTTCCCCTCCGCCCAAATGCTCAATTCATTAATTAAAAACCCTAAGGCTGGCTTATTTTCCCCATTCCCCATCAGTTAAAACGTAAAACTCATCCTCATTCATAATAACATAAATTCAAGCATCTTCCTAAGGATTCAACTATTTAAGGTTCCAATTCCAAGCTTCTTCTTCAAGAACTCAAACAATTAAGGTATGTGGGGTATTCATCAATGAGTTCCTTCCACACATTGAGTCCCAAAAATCCATATTTTTTTTCAAGTATGAACTCTTTATTCCCTTTTCATGACATTTAACTGTTAAGTATGAATTTACTATATGTTCTCTCACTTGTTTTGAATTCAAGACATGCCCATACGTTTCCTCATGTGAATTATGTTATTACATGCCTTGAATTTAAATCACCTATATCACATTCAGTTGACACCATTTTAATTTAACAATTCATGAATTAAACCATGTGAACATATTGTCCTCCCAAGTTATTCATATTCCCATATTCAAATTAATGGATTTTGTTAGTTTAGTGAAATGTACTATGTTTAGGGTTTTACAATCATGAATTTCCTTGAAGTTTTTTAAATGATGCTATTGTATTTGACGTATCATTCAGTGTCGGAGGGTTATGGACACGTAATACCTATATGTGTTTACATGTTTCCATTTTCAAGTAACAAGTCAGTCAGATCATGATTTTATAATCATATTCAGATTACCATGTTCTTGCTGAGCACTTATTAGTACAGTGACATATCATGTTCAACAAATAACAATACCAGTGTTATTTAGTTTGGAGTAACACTTAACACCGAGTGAACGTAGGTATGGAGGATCCCCCATCATCATTAGTCGCAGTCCCTAAATTCCATATTTACGACGCCACCATAGATTATAAGGGGTTCTTCATAAGGTGAGCATGATGTCACGACCCGAGTCGAGGCCCTAGCCGTAATGAGCATCCCGAACCATCAAGGCCCGAGCACTCTTCTAAATCTAGTAATCATGCACAATATTCATATAATATAAGAAAATTTGTGGAAAACAATACAAGGCGGAAACATGGTCAATCTCATAAACTTGAACAATTTAAAAAGGGAAATTCTGAATATTCTAAACATGTGACAACCGTCTGAGAAATATCTAACATTACAATAACCATCTTAAGTTTGAAAAAAAATTGGGACAAGGACCCCAGTAGACCATAAAAGAGAGAAACAATGAAATCTAAAATACGGCCTTTCGGATTAGAGAAGGCTCACCAACTGCAACTTCTGACAAGTCAATTTACTGCTTGACGGGACCCCAGGCCTGTGTTTTAGAATCCTGAAATATAGGGGGTCAATACTGATGTAATGGTATGAAGAGCAATCAAAAATAATGCTTTTACATAAATAAAATAGTTGAGAGAAGGTCGTAAAACATCATGCTTGATATGGTTCAAAACATATGGGCACTTCTTTGATAATCAAAAAACATTCTTGTCAATGCAGTTTCTAATCTTTGTATTACTTCTGAGTTAGGTGGCACTCCCCTAAAAGTCTGATATTCCACGGGCTATATGAAATCTGCAATTGACTCGGCGGGGAAGTCCCCAACCTAAGTTTGCCGCAAAGGTTAGAGTGTCTGAGTGTAATATGCCACAGAGCTCTAGGCCAACGTAAAATCCCTCTAGGGGATTAAATATCTCGTATCGGCAAAACACGGTTTTGGACAATAAGTAGTCTGAACTCATGCCTTCTCCGGGGAACCACCTAACATCTTTCTATGCCCAATTTTAACCATTTCTAAACATGCATCATTCAAAGTTTCCAAATCTGAAAATCTAATTGCAAACATGCATTTTGTTCAATTCTGAAATACCATGGCATTATCTTAATTGGTGTCTTCACACCAAGACTTGCAAGTCATATTTATGAGCCATAATGTATCATGAATGATTTTTTCATTAAAATACAATTCATACCACCAAAACATACAAATAGTATAAGAGATTTCATGTTCCGAAACACAAGTCAAAACTATGCAAAGATTCTCATTCTTTCATCAAACATGTGGTGGTCATGTATTTTTTTGACAAACCATGTAACTCTTTCATTGCATATATATTCAACATTTATCAACTTGAACAACCCTCTCTTTTGAATTCAAAATCATATTCAAGTCGTAACATTAATCAAGACATTTGTTTCATGCTTTTCAAGATGCATTCAAAACAATCCATATCATATGAAAAATGGAAAAAATCATAACAAGAGAGGGATTCTATATGATTCATTCTCTCAATTAAATATTCAAACCCAATTTTCATACATACATATATATATGAGTACAATTCAATTTGGGGAAAAGGCCTCAAGGCCAAAACAATAGTGCCATTAAAACTTTCATAAAGCAACATTGTAATATAAATTCTAAAATCCCTTCGAAATTCATGATTTCACCATATTTAAATGTTGTTGAACAATTTTCTTATGCCCAAGTAGTTTTAGGAAAGCCCCACGTACCTTAGACTACTTAGGTTGAAGGATGGAACCTAAATCTTGATCAATTTCTTGGAAATCTTGAACTTAAAGGCTTGACTTATTGATCTTTGGGGAATGAGTTCTTGAATCTTTGTGGGAGGAGTTAGGATTTTTGATTTTGAGAGGAAAAGTGAAAATAAGCAATTTTGGCTTCTTGGGGCAGAAATTCTATGTTATAGATGAATTTTGGGTGAAAGGAAATGACACGGTGCCCCTAGACCCATTAGAAACTGAAATAATGCGTAAAACAACCTTAGATTCGCGTCGGCTTACTGCCTCACACGGAAAATGCCATAACTTTTCGCTCGGTTATCGAATTTTGGGGAAATTAGTATCATTGGAAATCTACTTAAATTATCAACAATTTTGTGGGTCTTGAGCTGCAAAATTTTATGTGTATCAAATGTTATACACATTCCAAGTAGACCCTTGTAGAATCTAATATCCAATTTTTTTTATGAATGAGAGATTCTTAGCTTAACTTTGCTTTAGGCCATTTCTATGAACATTTTTCACCTCATAATCACTTCATATACTAGGCGAGAGATCATGACACGTGAATCTAAACATAAACCATGGAACTAGAGCTTACACACGTAGAACAATGATTTAATTTCTAGCTAAAAAATGCGGGGCATTACATTATCTTCCCCTTGGGATCGTTCATCCCCGAATGATAGGTAGGGACTTTTGAGGATCTAAAAGTGTAGAATAAAGAACGTAGTCTTGCATTGTATAATTTTCCTCAGCAAAACATACAAAGGCATCAAACAAGTTTCATTGTAACCCCAAGTGAAATGTGAAAGAACGAAACATTGGATAATGAGACTTTACATAGGGATGATCTTGCACATGAGTTATATGAATCATAATAACCACAACACCAGGCAGGGGTTTATTTGATGATCATAGATTGATTGATATTTCTACTAATAATGAAATAAGATTTCGTGGAAGATAGGATTAGAAGCATTCTCTATCTTACAAAGTACCACCAAAAAGACTTAAACTTAGAGGCACTAATCGCTTACATACCAAACAATACATAGCATACTTCACACTCGCCAACTTACAATTCTCCAATCACCCATATAGCCATAAGAATTTGAGTTCTACTACTTAGTATTACTATGTTGAAGCCTAACTCAGAGTTAAAAGGTGATAAGTTAAACTATAGGACCCTATACTTTACACCCCATTAAGAACATTGCCTCACCTTATCACTATCGTCAAATACTCTCGGGTTTTAATTCAAGGAATACTAACGACATAGCAAATGGGTTGAGTTTTTATCAAACACAACATTCAAGCCTATCATTACTACACAACTTCATGGATTTCCCCCACTAAGACCAACAAATTCAATTACATTCACAAAGATTTTCGCCATATGTCTCATTACCAACTATTTCTAATAAAAGTCCACCCCCTTCTAAGTTATTTCACACAACAAAAGTTCATATCCTTCCTTTCCCTTTCACTTATAACCTTCGCTCAAGAATTTACATTAATTTTTTCACCTTCAAGAACATCTACTCCCCTATCTAACACATCACCACACTTCCACATCCACCATCATACTGTCATACGGAGGGTCATTAAGGGATCCGACCATAAATATCATGAATGGAAGTAACACTATTAGACCATAACTTATACTTATTCCACTACTTAAGGTAGGACATAGAATGAAGATACGATAGAATAAACACACAGTGCTATAGAATAAACACAATGTGCTCCATTTAACAAGTCTCTGGATCATAAGTAAAGAGTCATTCAGAAGACACAATACTGCATGAATTCTTAGGATAGAGCATAGTGAGAAACATTGGTGCACATATCAAGATAAGATGAGGGAAAAGGACTGAATTACCCTCCTAGACTCGGAAATCAATAAGATAAACTGGGCACCTGATATGTTTGGCAATACAATACGCCGAGATCGTGTCGAGTCATTGGTTTGGACAATGCGATTACCAATGTGGTGCATCGATATTTCATTGAGCCACTGGTTTGCTCATTCAACGCATCTCAAACGTGGTCTGAAGAATCCAAAACTTTCTTGGAACAACCCCTTTACGCTCCTAAACATGAATCAACTAAAAAATCTACGTCTCAAGGTCAGAAAGATCAATTTGAAAATCATGAAAGTTAAGAGCTCAAAATATGACTAAGTCTTCTAATACTTTGAGAAAATTTCAGCTCTCCATACATGCAACCAAGAGTGGTATTGAGTAGAGAATACTACGGGGCGTTACATTACAACTAAGACAAAGACTTTTGCTTGAAGCGATTGCTCCTCATTTAAGGAACTGAGATTTTTCCTTAAGTTTGCATAAACTTTAACACTCTGGCTAAACCCGACATAGGATGAATCGATGACATACAGAAACGTATTTTCTTAAGACCAAGCATACAGAGAGACATAGATTTTCAAGGATCACAAACAACATAACATATGGCCTGAATAAATAAAAGACTGGATTACTGAGAGACATAATTGCTTCTAGTTTGGAGGTCAGATCATAACTCTAAGTCCATACGGAACTTGAACCATAGGAATGAATTAAACAGATGACATAAGACATTAGCAGGATACTCTCCTAAATTGAAGTATGAGGATTATGCTTCAGTAGAATTAGGTTCATCATAGTTCCTTCCCGCAACTTGCCACACTGAGAATATTCGGGAACTCACTTAATTCCCTATCTCCCCCTTAGATCAAATTCACACCCCTAGACCAAAGTCACACCCCTAGACTTGAAGACATAACCTTACATAAAAAATTTGTAGCCACAACCTCAATGCAAAAGGGACATCACAATAAACTTCAACTCTAAACTCTCCCTGATGAACTAAACTCGGAAGGCCTTGCTTTCCGAAAAATGCTACTCTTAACTTTAGCTAACCTCTATAGCCGTCACTCTACAATTCCCACTGTCATGAGCATACGTATCCACACTCCCGATCACAAAGTGGGGTATCAATATACATATGAACACAAACTCCCCTTAATAAAAATATAAAGATACAAAATTCTTTCTAAGACCCCCCCTCCAGTCACTAATCATAATTTCTCCTAACCCCCAAAGTCATAAACTTACGATTAACATTTTCATGGGCATAGACACCCACGCTTCTAAATACTTAACACTCCATCTTCAATTCCTTAGAATACTTGCATTACCCCTAAAATCATATAATTTGCAACTTAACCCACTATACAATGTAAACCCACTCCTCAATCTACGATTATACAACTAAAACTATTTATTTATACAAATGTCACCCTTACTGACTGCTAACTTCGTGACTACATGTCACCAACTTCTAGACCATCTCAGCACCAATAGAACATGACACTTTAACATACACTACTACGCAGGTGGAAATACAGTTCCAATAGTCTACTACATATCATTACTCTTATACATCACATCCCAATAAGAATTTTATTAAAGGAGACTGGATACACTTCATACCTCAGGCTTAATCGCACGACTGATGCAGATAGGGGTATATGCTTAAATAAACATATTTTAAAGCACTCATGGATTCCTCTAAAGTCCTTGTACAAAATCCATAACTTTATGGACAACTCAATTAGAGAGAACCACATCACTGGGGGAGCTAGACTCTTAGAATTATATCGCCTCAATAATAAGGCATGACCCATGAAATTGGAATGAGGAATGAACTTGGATAACTTTCTTATGGATGACTCTATAGCACGAACTAGAGTATGAAAGAATGGGAAACAACTCTTAAATACCCGATAGACTCCTGATTATAAGTGTGGTGCAGAACACACCCATAAGCAAGACTCTACTTGACACAATTTTGCAGATACCCTAGGACCATAAACTGTGCTCTGATACCAAGTTTTTTATGACCCGAGCCGGGGCTCTAGCCGTAACGAGCATCCCGGACCATGAAGGCCCAAGCGCTCTTCTCAATCTGGTAATCATAAACAATATTCATATAATATAAGAAAATTTGAGAAAAATAATACAAGATAGAACCATGGTCAATCTCATAAACTTGAACAATTTAAAAAGGGAAATTCTGAATATTCTAAACATGTGAAAACCGTCTACGAAATCTCTAACATTACAATAACCATCTTAAGTCTGAAAAAAACTAGGACAAGGCCCCCAGTAGACCATAAAAGAAAGAAATAATAAAATCTAAAAATCCGGCCTTCCGAATTTGAGAAGGCTTACCAACTACAACTTCTGACAAGTCAATCTACTACTTAACGGAACCCCAGGACTGTGTCTCAGAGACCTAAAATATAGGGGGTTAATACAGATTTACTGGTACGCAGAGCAATAAAAAATAATGCTTTTATATAAATAAAATAGTTGAGAGTAGGTCGTAAAACATCATGCATGATAACTTCTTTGATAATCATAAAATATTCTTGTCGATGCAGTTTCTGATCTTTGTATTACTTCTGAGTTAGGTGGCACTCCCCTACAAGTCTGATATTTCACGGGCTATATGGAATCCGCCATTGACTCAGTGGGGAAGCCTCCAACCCAAGTTTTCCGTAAGGGTTGAAGTGTCTGAGTCTGATACGCCATAGGGCTCTAGGACAGCATAAGATCTCTCTAGAGAATTAAATAACCCGTATCGGCAAAACACGATTTTGGGAAATAAGTAGTCTAAACTCGTGACTTATTTTGGGAACCACCTAAAATCTCTTTATACCAATTTTTAACCATTTCTAAACATGCATCATTATAAGTTTCAAAATCTGAAAATCTGATTGCAAACATGCATTCTGTTATGTTCTTAATTACCATGGCATTATCTGAGTTGGTGTCGTCACACCAAGACTTGCAAGTCATATTTCTGAGCCATAATGTATCATGCATGATTATTTCATTAAAACACAATTCAGACCACGCAAACATACAAATAGTATAAGAGATTTCATGTTCCAAAACACAAGTCAAATCTATGCAAAGATTCTCATTCTTTCATCAAACATGTGGTGGTCATGTATTTTTTTTGACAAATCATGCAGCTCTTTCATTACATATATATTCAACATTTATCAACTTGAATAGCTGTCTCTTTTGAATTCAAAATCATATTCAAGTCATAACATTAATCAAGACATTCGTATCATGCTTTTCAAGATGCATTTGAAACAATCCATATCATATGAAAAATGGGAAAAATCATAACAAGAAAGGGATTATATATGATTCATCCTCTCAATTAAATATTTAAATCCAATTTTCGTGCATACATATATATATAAGTACAATTCAATTTGGGGAAAAGGCCTCAAGGCCAAAACAATAGTGTCATTAAAACATTCATAAAACAACATTGTAATATAAATTCTAAAACCCCTTCGAAATTCATGATTTTACCATATTTAAATGTTGTTGAACAATTTTCTTATGCCCAAGTAGTTTTAGGAAAACCCCACATACCTTTGATTACTTAGGTTGAAGGATGGAACCTAGATCTTGATCCGTTTCTTGGAAATCTTGAACTTAAAGGCTTGACTTCTTGATCTTTGGGGAATGAGTTCTTGAATCTTAGGGGGAGGAGTTAGGATTTTTGATTTTGAGAGGAAAAGTGAAAATAAGCAATTTTGGCTTCTTGGGGAAGAAATTTTATGTAATTGACGGATTCTGGGTGAAGGGAAATGACCATGGTGCCCCTAGATCCATTAGAAACTGAAATAGTTCATAAAGCAACCTTAGATTCGTGTGTGGTTTTGTGTCGACGCAATCTCGATGGACGCATCATGATTGCGTCGGCTTACTACCTCACATAAAAAATGCCATAACTTTTTGCTCGGTTATCGGATTTTGGCGAAATTGTATCGTCGGAAATCTACTTAAATTATCTTAATTTGGTGGGTCTTGAGATGCAAAATTCTATGTGTATTAAAAGTTATACACGTTCCAAGTAGACCCTTGTAGAATCTAATATCCAATTTTTGATGAATGAGAGATTCTTAGCTTAACTTTGCTTTAGGCCATTTCTATGCACACTTTTTACCTCATAATCACTTCATATACTAGGCGAGAGGTCATGACACATGAATCTAAATATAAACCATGAAATTAGAGCTTCAAACATGTTAGGTGATGTTTCAGTATTCTATTTTCATAGTATTTCTATCAATTTATCTTCTACATATGATACCTTATTATTACTTTACTCTGTGCTCACACCAGGTACCAGATAATGGGTTAGCTTGAGGTCATTTATCACTTAAGCACCGTGTTACGACTAGGGGGTAGTCTCGGTTTGTGACAACTTCACCTAAGGAAATGGGTTAACTAGGCTAATTATGCCCAAAACATATTCAAAATGGCCTAAATGATCCAACTAGTATTCAAATTTATCACACCAAAACCTAAAACCAATCCTAAATCTAACACAATATCATGAATATACTATGAATTAGCTCAATCTAACAATGGGTAAAAGCTTGTCCAAACCAAATTTATCAGGTCATAATGGCGCCTACTATAACACACTAGTAGGCAACCAAAATCAGTAATCTAGAACGGCTAGTAACGGACTACCAAATGAGATAAAGAAATGAATACAGAATAGATGTAATAAAATATCAAATACACATATAGTCCCAAAACCTGGTGGTATCAGTACAAGATCTTCTAATATAATTAGAGCACGAAAATGAAATAGAAAGGGAGGCACACTAATACAACTTATCTCCAAATAAAACATAAAGACTAGTCTAGTACATAAGAGGGAGGTAAGTAATACTTTAAATGTCAGGAGATCACTCTATGTCTTCAAACAATGTCTACCCCGCAGGACGCACACATCAGCGACGATAATCCATACTATGATATTCAGGCAACAGAGTTGTAGTATGAGTTCCAAACAAGTCGTACTAAGTAGGTAACTATTTAGGAAAAACAGTAATAAGATAATATTTTAGATAGAATCGCATCATTTACCGATATAATATTCATAAATGTAACAATTTATGCATGCCATCACCATTATTCAAAAAATGGAACAATAAGCATCAATATAATCATAACTACACCTACATCCTTTACAAGGATAAACACTTCTCGAATGTCCAACTGATATCATTACACGTCCTTATGCCCAATAATATGTCCAGAATAATTTCAACATCATAATCACAGCCTTAGGCCCATATACATATCAGGAACTCATTTCAATAATCATAGTTGTAAGCCATCTAGTATCTATAAGCCATAACATAACTATGAGACATATCATATCCATAGGCTACAAATAAAAACAATGAGACATATCACATCTATTACCATATATCATAATCCGAGGAAAACCATCACAATTCATCAAGTCACAAAGTAACCTTATATTAAAGGTTCAATAATCTCCACTTGCCTAACGCTCGTAAATAAGTCCACATAGGGTAACCCAAGTCTTAGCCTAAGATAGGCCGAAAGAACCTACTTCTAATGCTCGAATTCCATATTTAGGGAATTTATACCCTAGACTAGGTTAAGGTATCTAAATTCTCTTCTTGATGGTACATAAGCAATAATAAACACTAAGATAGAAATCCCCAACTAGAAACATGAGCAATTAAGTCAACTAAACCTAAATTATAGTTTCAAGACCACTAGAATACCCCAAATAAGGTTAAACATACTAACCATGCTTACAATACTTAAACCACAACCCAAACCTAGCATCATGTCATATCCACTCTATGAATTATCTCAATCTAGGAAGAAGGCAATAGTATTCTAAAAGTGTGATCAACATTTTACCCAATGGGTCAAAAACCTTCTCTCATCCCCAAACATTAATAATAAAGACTATGTCATTGTACCTTTAATCAATCTTAACATTCACATTCACATGCAATATATAACATGCATAATCTTATGAAGAGGAGTAGATAGAAGCCTACCTTAAAGACAAACCACAAATCCTTGAATCATCTAGTAGACGTCCGTCCTTACTACAGGATCCTAAAATACTGTCATGCTATCAAAATTGTAATCTACTCATCAATACAAGAATAGCAATACCTATATTGCACCATTGTTCTTGGGGTCCAAAAAATCACACCGAAATCCCTATATGGTCTCCACTTATGATAAATGTATTTTTGAGACCAAATCAACATCCATACATGACCAAGGAAACATATCCCTCAATAATGGGTGAAAACTGAGCTAATTTGGGGCTGAAATAAAGCCCTAAGGGCTATTGGAGTGTTGGTAAAAAATAATTAAAATTTCTCCAATTAAGGGTGGAATCTGTCCTTAATAAGGATGATAATCAGTAACATAGATGTTAAACAAGCTTCCCAATAACCAAAAAACTCAAATTTTATGATATCTCACCCTTTAGAGCCTTTTCTCTTAAGAGATAGGTGAAAAGTGAGCTAGTTTTCAACCTAAGGGGTTTATTTGTACCCCTCTAGGGAATTAGGTGTTGCAATCACACACCCAGGTGTGCAATGACACTATTTAACCTCAAGAGCAGAGTTGCGATCTCTATCTAAGAAGGTCCGATCATATGCCTACAAATACTAGCTGAAACTTGGAAATCTTCTAAGTTTCTGCCAAGGCCTCTAGATTCATTCAAAATCTGATATACGCTAATGAAATATAAAACCATATCAAATTAAGTGTTCTGTATGCAATGAAGAAGTCAAATTTTCTATTTTAGGTCATTTCAACCAATTATGGGTCCCACACCTATATTTCTAATTTTCCAACTTTCCAACCAATAGGTCAAAATGAGGTCGGGTGCATCGATACCTCAACTGAAGGTCTACCAAGACTAAAATTGATATTTTGAAGCTCTGGAGCATTCAGAATTTGCATTCGACATTAATTTACTGGATTTTTTTTCCGGTGGCCATTTGAAATCGGTGAAGAGTTTTAAACAAGGAATTGACTCTAAATGCCAAACGAACTGCCTAGTAATTGAACTTTTTATCCAAAAGACAGAAATGACTTGGGGAAGATATGGTAATCGTTTAACGACAAAAATAAGCAAAAATGTGAAAAATGGCCTAGAGGGTCATTACAATAATCACTACCTAAAGGACTTTTGTCTGCAAAAGTCAATGGATAGAAAGATCTCAAAAGATCAAAAGGATGAGGTATTGCGCCCACATGCGCCAAATATGACTTCACAGATAACCTCCACAAAGAGAGAACACTTCTAAGGTAATTTGGCACACGTATCCCTTTTTCAACTAGCTCTCACCTCACTCCCAAACCACCAAAACTCAACTTCAACCACTAACTGGCCTCCAATTGAATAAAAAAAGAATGATGCATGCAAATATGAAACACAAACACTGATACCATCTCGATTCTATCATAAATAAACAAAGTCTCACCCTAGCCAACAAAAACCCAAGACATGAGTCATACCACCGACTCCAAATCCAAATATAATGTTCCTTTACCATTTCGCACCTGCTAACCCCTCCAAACCAGGAGGAAAATCACCTAAGTCCTGTCCGTCCAATCTTATCTCAAAGAACTCAAAGAACTAAAGTTGATCAGCTGAAATTCCATAGGACAAATATGAAAATAAGCCTATAAGGTTCTATCTAAGCAAACAAATGGAGATAATCATGGAATGCAATCTATGCGAATGCTAAAACTAGTCTGGATGGTAATCAAACTAAAATCCAGATGTGCGAAGCATAACTTCTTATCACTGAATGATCCTCTCCAGGATATCCTATCAATCGAGAATGAAACCATACAGAATCAAACTCAAGAATTATACTTACGTTGAGTACATCATCTAAAAATCTCAACATCAATGCGACCAACGAAGAAATGAACAAATAAACTCAAGAAGTGATCACAAGAATGACCATCTACCTTTATCTCTCTAACTCCACTTTTCATAGAAAAACCATATCAGGATAAAAAAGGAGCACACGATCCCCCTGCACATACTAAGACCAGACCATCATATCTTGACATCAATATAAAAATCGCTATCGGGTGATTAAATATCTACAGTGAAGAACAGTTCCCAAAACTAGTCAAGCTCACAAATGGGCTATATAAAGATGGATAACGAATACAATAACCTTCTCCACCCATGAGGCATGTCTAAGGATCTCAAACTCAAGAACGATCAATATAACTAAATTTCCAACTCTAGAACCATATAGACCCACAGAAGGTCAACTTAACTTTGATACTAAAATTAACTCCACAATCAAACCAACCCAACAAACAAAAGAGGGATACAATCAAACTCGCCTCGCTATAGGGAAGAAATTATCAAATTGGACTCTAGTTGTTCAAGCCATTGAATAAGAACCACAAAAAATGCAATTCTAAATAGATAAACCTAGTCTAAACAGCTACCTAGTGAGGATCAATAAGATCAAACAATGACAACAATAGCAATAGCCATATCAACATCAATATAATGAAAAGGCGGTACAAAAATTAAAATCAATAGCAAGTACCACTCAAGGGCCACCATAAGGCCAATGTGCCAAGATAATAGGACTCAACCCAAATGTTACATCCATAGGAAGAAAATATCAATACTGATCTACACCATCAACTACTAAAACAAATAAACCATGGAGGTAGTCATATAATTATGAATTCAATAACAAGGCACAAAATAACAAACATGAACTCATCAAGGCATATAATTATCAATAGGTATGAGGACCCCAATACATATAATGAAAAAGGTAAATATGGGGAAATAAAGATAGTCCTATCATGGTGAAATCCAAAATCACATGCCTGACGAGTATAAGGGAGAATAAATCAGAATGGGTTCATACTTAGACTGACTAAATTATCAATCGAGTTGCCAAGTTCACTATTTCTAACAAAAGGTGCCATATCATTATAAGGCTGATCTAAATGAGCTTAACAACTAATAATCCCTCATCGTGGACAATCTTTATACCAATATCCTTTCTTTCTACAATAAAAACAAGTTGTTGGAATACTTTAAGGTGCCACACACTCTGATCTAAAATGATCACCTAGACTAACCTGAGAGTAACCCATAATCTAAATTGCTACATGCATAGAAGTGATGGTATGCAAGTGAAGTTGATATCTATTAGATGGATCCTTATTCTCGAATGAAATACCAATAGAACTATACTAATAGCATGGCCTATTGACGCAACATCCATATGTCTCGATACATGTTCTCTCTATAGCCCTCGTATAATCAACAACTTGATAGAAGTAATACCCAACTACTATCTTGTGGACCAATGCCAAGAGGAGTGGCAATCATAAACACCTAATAAATCCATGCACCATGTTTGACTCAGAAGAATATGGCATAAGAATATGCCTGGCCCAATCTAGAAACCTGATCTCATATTTTGAAGCTGGATATAGAACCCTGATGAACCCCAAGAATTCCAACTTTTGTATGGGAACTACTCGATGGCTTGAATGTTATCCATAACTGTGAGGTTTAACAAT
Organism: Capsicum pubescens; assembly: GCA_030864215.1. Lineage (NCBI taxonomy): Eukaryota > Viridiplantae > Streptophyta > Magnoliopsida > Solanales > Solanaceae > Capsicum > Capsicum pubescens. The sequence goes on from CM061547.1 coordinate 149,916,864, forward strand.
AGGCTTGATATCCCCAATACTGAACCTTGAAGGGTTGAAATTATCATGATCTATACTAGAGCTTGAGTTGGCCCCAAATCCTTTAGCTATTTTTGAAGTTCTTCGATATCCATCACTGATTCTCTCGTCTGACATTGCACTAAGGCTTTGAAACACGTGTCAAAATCTCATTCGTATCTATTGACTATCTTACATCATCCATTTGGGATTGAAAAGAGTCAAAGAACATGCATGAAGCTCATAGAAATGTAGATACGTGATAAGGTGTCAAGAAATAAATTTTCTAAGAATGTCCGTATTTTCTCCCAAAGATAGGTTGCAGACATCTCCACACTAATTTGTAGGACTCAACTAAACACTTAGGTCCTATAATAATACACCGGTGAGCCTAGGCTCAGATACCAATTTTTCATAACCTAATTTCTCAGGTCATGTTGGCGCCTACTATAACCCACTAGTAGGAAAGCCAAACCCGTAATCCAAAATGGCTAGTAACGGATAACCCAACAGGATAAAAGAAAGAATGTGGAATAGATTTAATTAAAGATCTAATACATAATATAGTGCCAAAATCTGGTGGTATCAGTACTAGACTTCTAATATAATTAGAGTACGAAAATGAAATACCTAGTGAATTACCTAATACAACTTATCTCCAAATACAACACAGAGACTAGTCAAACACATAAAAGGGAAGTAAGTAATACTATGAACGCTAGGATCTCACTCTAATTCTCCAAACCATGGTTGCTCCATATGATGTAAACATTAACGGTGATAACCCATATGATCTGTAGGCTACAAAGGTGTAGTATGAGTACCAAACATATGGTACTCAGTAGGAAACTACCAATTGAGCTCCAAAGATAATCCAAATATGTACAACATATAAATAAATTGGAAAACTTCACCCAAATATCCAACAACCATATAAGCAAGCCAATGAGATAATAATGATAAATTATCCTCTTCAGGCCGAAGAGACAAACATAATAAGGCTAAGAAAATATTAAGGATGAGCTATCCTATTCCTGCCATACTCAGGATTCTCCATACTATACCATATATCCCTGTACAATATATGTATAAAGGGTGAAGGAAGGATGTATAATAGTATATAAGTCTAAGGAATGAATATAAAATCTGAAAAAAATAAAGGAAGGGATATCCGGTAATACATAACTACATTAGCTATATATATATAGGTCAACTTAAAGTCTAGCCTACATCATATGACTAGCATTTTAAGACCTCATAATCATAGTAGGAACTAGTGCTAGAATACTCAGGGTTGCTAATTCATATGTCTAATCATGAAATAATTATGCATAATAATGAAATTGAAAGATTGAAGAGTCAGAATCATACCTTGAATTTTGATACCGAATCAATAACCAATATACTATAAATTAGCCATAACAATGATCATAAAAATAATAATAAAAATATAAATAACAATGCAAGTAACTGGCTAGTCAAGGCAATAAAATACCTAGCTGAGCATATCACATACCTTCACTGCCCCAGGTTTAGAAGGTTCAATCAACATATAACGCATAACAAGCATAGTCATCACCCATACCTATGCAACCCCCCATACGGGCTGATATATATATATAGGTGCATACTGGTCGTAGGTAATGCCCATGCAAGAATAAATGCAAAGTAAATAATTGATAGAACAACTATCACCGAACTCAAACCAGTATGTATATAGTCAATACCACAAATTGAACCGATTATAAATATCATCAAGACTTGGAATTGAACCGATCATAAATATAATCAAAACTCGGAATTGAATCGATAATAAATATCATCAAAACTCAGAATTGAATAAGTCATAAATATCATCAAGACTCAAAATTGAATTGGTCATAAATATGATCAAGACTCAAAATTGAACCGATCAGAAATATCATTAAGATGCAAAATTAAACCACATAAATATCATAAAGACTCAGAATTGAACCGATCATTAATAACATCTAGACTCAAAATTGAACCGGTCATAAATATAATCAATACACTCAATATCAACAACATCATTGATATAATCAACACACCTCTATATATAACATCAATATTGTAGTCTGACATTAGGTTTTTGGCTAAAATTTATATCATTAGTACATCATCTTTCTCTGTCCAGTACCATAAAGATGCGTATATAGATATATTGGTGCATGGGCTCAAGCCATGGCTAAAAAGAGTATAAGTCTATAAATCTATTACTTGGAGTAAACTTCAAGACTAAATTATTATAAAAGTTTAGAAAGGGTCAGAATCTCTCACGACCAAAGTAATTAGTAGTATCAAATTATAGATCAGAATCTGTCATGGTCATATAATTAAAATATCATTATTAATCACTTTTACTAATATAAATTATTCATTAATATAGGTAATTATTGTTATGATGAAATCCCATTTTATGGTAAAAATGTAGCTTAACCTTTATTTAGGAAAAATAATAACAAGATCATATTTTAGCTAGAATCACATCAATTACCGATAAAATGTTCATGAATGTATCGAATCAAAGCATGCCATCACCAGTATTAAAATAATGGAACCTTAAGCATCAATATAATCATAACTACAACCATATCTTTTACAACGATAAATACTTCATGGATGTCCAACCGATATCATAACACAGACATGAGCCTAATAATGTGTCTAGAATAATTAAAACATCATAATCAAAGCCTTAGGCACACATACGTACCTGGAAATCATATCAATAATCATATTTGTAAGTCATATCATAACTATAAGCCATAGAATAACTATAAGGCATATCACATCCATAGGCTACAAATCACAACTATAAGACATATCACATCTATGACCATATATCATAATCCAGGAAAAACCCTCACCATTCATCAAGCCATTAAGTAACCTTATTCTAAAGGTTCAATAGTCTCAACTATGCCCAATATCTGAAAAGAAGTCCACATGGTCTAACCAAAAGAATCCACTTCAATTCCTCGAATTCCATATTTAGGCAATTTATACCTGGACTAGGATAAGGTATCTAAATTCACTTTTTGAGTGTACATAATCTATAATAAACTTTATGATAGGAATCCCCACCTAGAAACATAAGAAATTAAGTCAATTCTACCTAAATTATGGTCTCAAGATCACTAGAATAGTCCAAATAAGGTTAAACATACAAAATATGCTTCTAATACTTAAAACATATCCCAAACCTCGTATAATATCATATCCACTCTAAAGTTATCTCAATCTAGTAAGAAGGCAATAGGATTCTCAAAGTATGATCAACATTTAACCTTATGGGTCAAAACCCTCATATAATCCCAAATTTCAATAGTCAAGACTAAGTCATTCTACATATAATCAATCTTAACATTCACATTCATATGCAATGTATAACATGCATCATCTAATGAAGAATAGTAGACAAAAGCCGACCTCAAAGCCAAACTGCAAATCCTTAAATCATCCACAAGATATATGTCCTAACTTCACTGATATGACCTACACTGCGGCCTTGTCGTAATGGGCATTCCAAGTTTATCCAGGATCGGAGACCAGCCCCATTACTCAATCCAACTTCCAGCCGCCTGCCTTAAGTTGATTGAATTCTGAGCATGTAACAAGATAGTGTACAACTCACATAAAGACTCTGGGAATAGATCACAATCGTGACCGATCTAACCGAGTCCAACCATCCCATTCCAATGATCCAACCATGGCAAACCATACAAAAATAAGGGCCATAACCAAGGATATTCCAAAACATAATATAATTAATACCAAAATCAAATATGACAGAATAATGAGAAATTATGGTTGATGATGCTAGCCTCTTAGCCTATTCCAATGCCAAGGCTGACACCTATATCGATACTGGCCCTACCGACCCATAGAAATACCACAAAACCACATTCAAAAAGAGTAATAAAATTTGATTCGGACATCCAACCATAGCCAAAACCAATATCCAAAATAAAGTTAAAATGTCTAAAAATATTCAGAACTTGAAATGATGCCTTTCGAAAGGATGGAAGATCACCACTTCAGTTCAAATATTTTCCCTAAGTCAATCACTATGTAGGAGAAGTAAAATGGCCAGTTCCTTCATAGTAAGGGTATACATCCGCTAGTAGATAGGGTTAGAGAGTGACTGCTAGCATGATCTCAGGATAAGGATAAAATGATGCCATTTATAAAACCAAGTAGAACCATCTATGATGCATACAACCATACATATATATAACCATGCTGGTAAAGGGACCGGGTTTAGCATGACATTAAAACCTTTACCTGGCTATATAGCTTTGTCATCCTAAACCACCCATGAGTAAGATAGGTTCAGCTTTCCTTGCTGAAAGGGCCCAGTGCGTGTAGCTGCATGACCAGGGAAGTATCCCATGGGATGACTAGTACATCCCCAAAAATAAAGTGTGACATCATGCACATGGTCACCAAGATCAATCTCATATCGACAAATAAGAGTTTCCAGTTTTGGTCCCCTCGAGACATCCATGCACCTTCCACGACTTTTCTATACATTGCGCCATTATTTACCCTATTAAAACCAATTTGCAAATAACCAAACCATTATCCATTTCTTAACCAAGGACATTAATATTGGTATCATCATACCAACCATTACTTGAAAGTATCATCCATATCCAACCATTTATAGGTTTAAGGAGACTTTTAAGTGCCCTTTCTTTTACCATATTAAACACTTTGGAAACTTCTATGTTCCCCACAAGCATAACAAATTATCCTTTAGTCTTTCCAAACTATTTAAAACATGCGTAAATTCCTTACCAAGTTTAAACCATGAAAGAGTTCCATTATAAGAAGGTAATGCAACGAACATATCTTTATAAGCATTTTTATCAAACACAGTGGGGGTATAATATGACCAAAATCAATTACAATTACCATTAAACCATTCCCATGCAATCTAATTATCCAAAACCACTATTAATGCATATAAAAGCATAATTAAAATCATGGGAAGCAATAACCAAGCAATTAACATCAAAACCCCCAAACCATTTTTGAAAACCAAAACCATGTAATAGTAAAACCATGCAAACATTTATATAAACCATGACTTCAAGTAAAATTAATAATGAGGGAATATAAACTTACCTTAAACCAAGATGATGACGGAAATAAATCACCAAAAAAGCCCAAATTCAATCCTTTGGTTGAAGCCCTAACTCTCTTAAGAGAATTATGGAGTGTTTAGGAAGAGTTTCTAAGTGTTAATGAATAGAATATTAGGGTGAATATCCTACCAAGTAGGTTAGAAGTTGTGGGACCCCATTAGGATAAGTAGGAAAATGTTCAGAATACACCCACTTAAGTTGCACAAAATTCCCGTCACAGGGATACGACTGGCCCTCACGAGTCGTACCCTCCCAATAAGATTTGTATCCACCACTCATATCCAAGCCTCAGCCCTTGGATCAAACATTGTCTAGTATATGAATAATCTAACCACGTCGTAACCATAATGTACAATCTATATCCATGACCCATATCCCTGGAAGAATAAAATACCTAGGGAATTTAGACACTATTCACCATAAGAGTCTAGGGTACGATTTGTACCCTTATTTATGGCTCATGGAGAGCTGCTCATACTTAGATCCAACCTAAGTAGCCAAGTCTAAGATTAAGTTAAGGATCCAAGCAATTAGTAACCACCAATAAGACTCATACCCTTAAGTCATACCCATTCCAGTAACCAAAATGTATCCCACCAACCAACACTGGACAGTATACGCTCGAACCATACCGCCTGTACCCCAACATATGAATCATACCCATGAGTCATATTAGGTTTGGAGATTAGAATTCTAGGAAATTTTCTAAGGTCCAGAAACTAAGGTGTTTCAGTCTTCCCCCCAGGAACATTCATCCCCGAATGTCGGACAAGGTAAAGGTAAACCACTTACTAGACTCATTTACATTATGTTATCAAACATATTCCTAATCTATAACAAGGTTTTAAGATAATGAGGCAAGGATATTGATCTTTCCTTTATTCAAACTCAAAAAATAAAGATGTGTTAAAGACATATACCTGCCGCACAAATCCCAAGAGTAGAAAATAAATGCGATTATTTGGACTTTATGTCCTCTTCCACTTCCCATGTAGCTTCTTTCACTTTATGGTTCCACCAAAGAACCTTAATCAAAGCCACATCCTTGGTCCGTAACCGATAAACCTTCCTATCTAAGATTACAATTGAAACCTCTTCATAAGACAAGGAATAAGTGAGACCCAATCCTTCCAAAGGAACAACTGATGAAGGATCACCAATTCACTTTCTCAACATGAAAACATGAAAGACTGGATGAACCAATCTCAAGCCAGAAGGCAACTCCAGCTCATAAGCAATATTACAAACTGTCTGCAAGATCTCATAAGGACCCATATGCTAGGCACTAAAATTCCCCTTCTTGCCAAACTGCAGTACTCCCTTCATGGGAGATACCTTGAGAAAAAACATATCCCCAACGACAAACTCCAACTTTATATGCCTAAAATCCACATAGGACTTTTGTAAACTTTGGGCAACCTTAAGCTATCCCAAATCGCTTTTACCTTTTCCATATCCTAGTAAACCAAATTAGAACCAAACATGTTCACCTCACCAAGCTCAAACCAAACAATAAGAGATCTACACCTTCTTCCATACAATGCCTTAAAAAGGGCTATGCCGATAATAGAATGATAGCTATTGTTGTAAGAAAACTCTACCAAAGGTAGATACTCAACCTAATTGACACAATAATTAATCACAAAGGGACAAATCATATCCTCCAATTTATGAATTATTCTCTCTAATTGCCCATCCATCTGTGGATGAAAATCAGTACTCAAACTAACCTTAGTCTCCAACCCTTTTTAGAAAGATCTTCAGAAGTGAAATGTAAACTGCGTGCCATGATAAAAAATAATTAAAACAGGAACCTAATGTAACTTCACAATCTCTTGAAGATATAGCTTCACATAATCCTCCATCGAGAAGGTAGTCTGCACTGGAAAAAAGTGCACAAACTTAGTCATCCAATCCACGATGACCCAAATAAAGAAGTCCATATTAATTACTTTCCACTTTCATTCAAGAAAATTAATTCCTTGATATAGCCCTCCTTATCTTATGTGCTCAAACTTAACCTATTGACACACCATGCATTTTGCCTCAAAATCATCTATATCTCTCTTTATACCATTCCACCAATAGATCTCCTTAAGATCATGATACATCTTAGTTGAGCCAGGATGAAAAACATAGCGCGACTCATGCGCCTTTGCCACGACTCGTCGATATTAGAAACACACAACTTCCCTTAGTGCCGTAAAGTACCATCACCACTGATCTCAAATGCCTCTACCTTTTACCCACTAACATCACCCTGATTTTCATCAAGATGGGATCTAGCACTTGTTTCTCCTTAATTTCCACACTAAGAGATGATCTAACCACTTCTTGCTCCACCACACCACCTTCTTTGGAGTACAAATGGCAAACTCAAAGATTAGCCAAACGGTGAATATCCTTTACCAATTTCCGCTTTGCTTCCTCCACATGAGCCAATCTTCTAATCAATAACTTACTTAGAGCATCAGCAACCACATTAGCATTACCTGGGTGGTAGTGAAGACTCATATCATAATCTTTGAGAAGTTCAATCCATCTCCTTTACCTGAGATTAAGCTCTTTCTAGGTGAACACATACTATAGACTCTTATGATAAGAAAAGATAACTACATTGATACCATATAAATAATACCGCCATATTTTCAAAGAAAATACAATCGCCAACAACTCCAAATCATGAGTAGGATAATTCCTCTAATATAGTTTCAACAACCTTGAGGCATCGACAATCACCTTCTAATGGTGAATCAACACACAACCACACGCTACCCGAGATGCATCATAATAAACCATGAACCCATCACTACCTTCTGGAAAAGTCAAAATTTGAGCTGAAGTTAACTTATCCTTAAACTTCTCGAAACTCCCTTCACAAGAATCTGACTAAGAAAACATGACCTTCTTCTGAGTTAACTTTGTCAAAAGAGCAACTATCAACAAAAAGCTTTCCATAAACCACCTATAATACTCGGCTAAACCTAAGAAGCTCACAATATTTGATGGAGTCGTAGGTCTAGGTCACCTCTTCACTATACAACCTTTTGCAGATCCACTATTATCCCTTCACTAGAAATAATATGACCAAAGAAAGTCATAGAGTTCAACCAAAACTCACACTTGGAGAACTTGGCATACAACTATTGTACCTTTAAGATCCGCAACACTACACGAAGGTGATTAGAATGATCCACATCACTCTTCGAATAAACCAGAATATAATCAATAAACACAATAATGAAGACATCCAAATACTGCCTGAATACCCTATTCATCAAATCCATAAACCCTGTCGGAACGTTAGTTAACTCAAATGACATCACCGGAAATTCAAAGTTCCCATATTGAGTACAAAAAATGTTTTAGGGATATCCACCTCCCTAATCTTTAGTTGATGGTACCCTGACCAAAGATCTATCTTATAAAAGAACTTGGCACCTTCCAGCTAGTCAAACAGATCATTTATCCTTGGAAGAGGATACTTCTTATTGATTATCACCTTGTTAAACTACCTGTAGTCAATGCACATCTAAAAGGATCCATCCTTCTTGCACACAAAAAAGACCGGTGCACCCTAAGGATATACACTAGGACGAATAAACCCCTTATCTAAAAGATCCTTAAGTTGCTCCTTGAGTTCCCTTAACTCAGTCGGAACGATTCTATATGGAGGAATAGAAATTGTACGAGTGTCTAGAAGAAAATCAATACCAAACCCTATTTCCCTATCCGGAGGAACACCAGGAAGATCATCTGAAAAGACATCTGGAAAATCAATAATCACCAGAACTGACTGGAAAGAAGGACCTTTCGAGTTAGAATCTTTAACCCAAACAAAGTGATAAAGATAACCTTTGTAGATTAAACTCTGATCTCTAAGATAAGAAATAAACCTCCCCTAGGAGCTAAAGAAATACCCTTATTTTCTATAACTAGTTCATAAGGGAACCTAAAAATAACCCTATGGGTCTGATAATCCAAAGATGTATTTTTTAAGAGTGTAACCAGTCCATACCCAGAATAACATTAAAATCCATCATATACAAATCAAATAGATCCACCAAGGTTTTCTTTCACCAAGAAGATACCATACCCCCTATAGACTCTATTAGCAATAACCGTGTATCCTATTGGGGTAGAAATAAAAAAGGGATCCAAAAGAACTTATGGATCAAAGCTAAAATAAACTTCCACATAAAGTGTTATGTAGAAGAGAGTAGACCCCAAATTAAGAAAATAATACACATTACGAGAGAAAAGATGTAACATACCAGTAATGACATCAGGTGATGCCTTGGATTCTTGTCGGGATGCCAAAACATACAACATATTTTGACCAATAGTAGGAACAGGAGCAGTAATAGAAGTAGATGCCACACCATCATATACAGGAGTAGAAAACGAAGCCATATTAATCTTATTCTCCCCGTAGCAACCTTATTGACCGGACAATCCTTGAGTCGATGGCCTACTTAGCCGCACTTGAAGCATTTTTCCCTTTCTTCATCGCAATAACCCTAATGAGTATGACCACAAAACTAACAAAGAGGACAAGAAGAAACTGACTGGCCTCTGCTCGCCTGAGATTGGGGCACCTCATTCAGAGAATTGTCACCACTATAATGATGCCTATCGCCCGACTGATAAGGAGCACTAGTAGAAAAGTAGGAACTAGAATTCCCCCATTTCTTATTTAGCCATTTTCCACCATCTCGACCATCATGAGACTAAGCACCTTCTTTATAACAAAACCTGCTTCTCTTACCCTGCCTATCCCCAAACTCCGCCTGCTTCCTTTTCTCATTCTCTACCTACTACATATGAATAGTTAACCTAGAGATATTTATATCTTTATTAGAAAGGTAGTCTTGCTCTCTAAAATTAGATCTCGATTCAACCCAAATGCGAACTTCTTCATTCTAGCTCGCATGTCAACCACAAAATTAGGGGCATACCTTAACAACTGGTGAAACATCAAGGCATATTCTTGTATAGACATCCTCTCCTTCTTGAGGTTCACAAACTTCTCGATCTTTCCTTCCCTCAAATCTTAGGGAAAAAACGATCCAAAAAAGCACCAAAGAAGGCATCCTACTAGGATGACTCTTCCACATCTTCTCTGTCTCTACCTCACTCTTTATTCTACTGATATGCAATATTTTTGAGTTAATAAGCTTCAAAGTTTACCCCATCTTCATTAGTATCCTGCATCACCTAAAATATCTTTTCCATCATATCCAAGAAGCCTTATGGTTTCTCCTCCACCTTTACTCATGAAAAGGTGAGAGAAACCATAATTATTAAGTAGCCAAACCTTATGGCCTCAGCAGATAAAGCACCAGAAACATCCTGCTCAGCCTGAGCAACAATAAACATAGCAATAGCATGAATAGACCAATAAAATTCTGCATTAGTAACCTTGCCTTGAGGAGGACTAGTAGCAACCAGTGGAACTTTAGAACTATCAAGGATAGGACTGTGAGATGAAAGATGAACCCCAAAAGTAGGATGCACCCCTTTAGCATTAGCCGTGAATCGGATAAAAGAATTTTATTGTGTTTCAGATCTCCAAGGAATGATCTGAATGACGAACAAATAAGGATTAGAGAAGATTGCAGGACTGAGAATTCAAACTTAAAGATAGAATACCAAGAAAGTTAAATATTCCTAAATGCCTTGTATCCTCTCCCTTATGAGTGTGGGGCGCTACACACCGCTAAAAGAGACTCTACTCAAAATAGATTTGTGGACTCCTAATTGACCATGAATTTAGGATCTAATACCAACTTTAAATGGCCCACCCTGGATTTTTGTTGTAATTGGCATCCTAAGTTCAACTAGCACTGGAAACCACCCCTGTTGCCCAACCCAACCTCCAGTCGCCTACCCTGAGTTTGATGAATTCCTAGCATATAACAAGACAGTGTACAACTCACATAAAGACTCTGGGAATAGATCACAATTATGACCAACCAAACTAAGTTCAACCATCCTAATCTAATGATCAAACCATGCCAAGCCATACCAAAATAAGGGCCATAAACCAGGCCACAAATAAGGATGTTTCAAAATATAATATAATTAATCTAAAAATGAAATATGATGGAACAGTGAGAAATTATGTTCGATGATGCCAGCCTCCCAACCTATTCCAATGCTAAGGCTGACAACTATATCGATCTCACCCATACCAACCCATAGAAGTGCAACAAAACCTTTATCCAAAAGAGTAATGAAATTCGATTGGGACATGCCCCCAACCATAGCCAAAGTAAAGTCAAAATGTCTAAAAATATCCATAATATAAAATGAAGCCTTCCAAAAGGATGGAAGCTCACCACTTCAGTCCAAATATTATCCCTGAATCAATTACTATGTAGGAGGAGTAGAAAAGTCGGTTCCGGCATAACATGAGTATACAACGACCAGTAGACATGGTTAGTGAGTTACCACTAGCATGATCTCAGGATAAGGATAAAATAAGGCCATTTATAAAACCAAGTAAAACCATTCATGATGCATACAACCATATATATATATAACCATGTCATGAAAAGGACCGACTTTAGCATGCTTTTAAAAACATTAATTATGTTATGTAGCTTAGACATCCTAAACCACCCATGGGCTCTATGGATTTAGCTTTCCCTACTGAAAGAGAACCAGTGCATGTAGCCACACGACCAGGGAAGTATCCCATAGGATGACTAGTAAATCCCCAAAATAAAGTGTGAAATCTTCACATAGTTACTAAGACCAACCTCATATCAGCAAATATGAGGTTCCTATTTTAGTCCCTTTGGTACCTCTACTTTCCACGACTTTACTACACATCTCGCCATTATTTCCTAATTAAAACCAATTTCATAATAACCAAACCATTATCCATTTATTAACCAAGGCCATTAATATTAGTATTGTCATACCAACCCTTACTTCTAAGTATCATCCCTAGCCAACCATTTATAGGTTTAAGAGGACTTTCAAGTGCCCTTCCATTTACTATATTAAACCACTTGGGAGACTTTTATGTTCCCCACAATCATTACCAACTAGTATTTAGCCTTTACAAACCATTTAAACCATGCATAAATCTTTTACCAAGATTAATAAAAAGCAATAGTTCCATTAAAAGAAGTCAATACAATAAACATATCTTTATTAGTATTTTATCAAACACATTAGGGGCATAATATGAAAAAATTCAATTCCAATTACCATTAAAGCATTCCCTTGTAATCCATTTATCCAACCACCATTAATGCATATAAAAGCATAATTAAAACCACGGGAAGCCATAACTAAGCAATTAGCATCAAAACCCCTAAATTATATTTTAAAGACAAAATCATGTAATAGCAAAATCATGAAAATATTCATATGAACCATGACTTTAAGTAAAATTAACAATGAGGGAAGAGAAACATGTATTACACCAAGATGATGACGGAAACAAATCACAAAAAATGCGCCAAATCACTCCTTTTGTTAAAATTATAACTCTCTTGCCCCAAAAGATGTTAAGAGAATTATGGGGTGTTTAGGAAGACTTTCTAAGTGCTAATTAATAGAATATTAGGGTAAATATCTTCCTAGTAGGTTAGAAGTATGGGACCCTATTAGGATTAGGGAAATGTCCAGAATACCCCCACATAAGTAGCATAAAATTCCCGTCACATGGATACAACTGGCCCTTAGGAGTCGCACCCTCCCAATATGATTGGTATCCACCACTCGTATCTAAGTCTTAACTTTTGGATCAAACACTTTCCAGTATACAACTCATCCAACCAAGTCGTAATCACAACATAAGATCCATATCCATGGCTGAAAATGGGGATATTTTACTTAATTATGGCTGAGGATAGTGACCCGATGGACATTATTTTTTATGGTCCTCATGTTAATGTTAAAGAAGTCAAAGAAAGATAAATAACTAGAATGGTTGTTAAAAATAGGAGAGAGTATGATGATGAAGACAAAAAGAAAAGTGAGAAGAATTACAATGTCAAGAAATCGCTATTTTTTGGTATAGGGTCTGATGAATACAATAGGATTTCTGCATGCAAAAATGCTAAAGAAATCTGGGACTGCTTTAAAATAGCTCATGAGGGAACTACAGATGTGAAGGATTCCAAATTTGAAATGTTGACTACTTAGTATGAAACCTTTACAATTAAAGAAAGAGTCACAATACAAGAAATTCATACAATATTCACTTTTATAAAAAATAAGCTACACTTTTTAGGAAAGTTATTCCATTGTATAAGCATGTGAGGAAGATTCGTGGGGTTCCGCCCAAACTCCAGTAAATAAAAGTCAATGTTATTACACTGGCAAGGAACCTAAAAACCCTCACTATAGATGAGCTTATTGGAAATTTAAAGGCACGCGAACTCATAAAAAAACAAGAATAAGAGAAGAAAAAAGAAAGAAGGGAAAAATCTTTGGCACTAAGAGCATTAAAATTAGACTCTAATGAAAAAGTTGTTGATGTTGCCTATTTGGAAAAAAAGAATAGTTAGATCTATGAAAAAAGTGGCTAGTTTCAAAGAAGTGAAGTAGCAGAAAAAAAAGAGACACTAAGGAGGTTTGTATCAAATGTGGAAGTCCTGAGCATTTCATTAAGGATTATCTAATACACAAAATAGACTACTAGAATATCTTAAGACTGAGGGTGAAAAAGGAAGGAAGAGGGACAAGGCTCCTATAAAATTAAGCAAAAGAGCTGCAATAGAATTTGCAGTTAAGGAGGACTTAGTTGTTTGAAGGGGTTCTTTCAATGAATCTACAGATGATGAGAAGCATGAAGATGTCTCTATGCTGGCAGTGGAGGATGAGAAAGTGACCTTTGATTCCTTGTTTTCTTTTATTGGTAACACTGAAGATAAAGAAGAAAATGAGGTAACACTTTCTGACTATAAAGAAAACTTGGAAAACTATTCTGCTTGACAAATAAAAAATCTCGTAAAAGTTCTATTTGATTCTATATGTGAAATAATTGAGAAAAAATTGATCTAGAAGAAAAAGTTGAAAATCAAGAGATTTAGTTAATTTCCTTAACTCTCCAAATATTTGAAATTAAGAAGCAAGTTACTAAATTAAATTTAAAAATTTGAATTTAGTAAGTCAATTGGAGAAAAGTGATGATGTTTGTGATAAATAAAAGAATGATGCTTTAGAAGACAAAATACAAGACTAGGAGCTTGAGTTAATAGCTTTGACTCTCCAGATATCTAAAACTGAGAAACAAGTTGCTAAGTTAAAATCTAAAAATCTGAGCTTGGTTAGTCAACTTGAGAAAGTAGATGATTTATATAGTAAATAAAGAAAGAATCCTCAAAGTTTTAGAGTGAACTTGAAGAGAAACTGAAGAATTGTCAAAGGTATATCATGACTGCACTCTAGTAGAATGAGGAGTTAGAAAGGGACCTGGTCCATTTGAGGGAAGAACTTGAAAAATCCCTACAATGAACTGCATCCAATAAGATCCTTTCTAACTTGACTAATCAAGTAATTATTAATGGTAAATGTCTTGGGTATCAGTCCAAAAAGTCAATTACCTAGGTCTCATGAAAAGGATGATCAAGATGATAAGAACAAGGTCCATAAGACTCTATGTACTCACTGTGGAAGTGATGGACTCATCAAGGAGATTGTCAAAGATGGCTCAGAGAAAGAATGATCAATGTTAGACATATCCAACAATGGAGTACCTGTTCTATGTTTTAAGACCACTGGAAAATGTACATAATCTCACATTACCTAGATGGTCAAAGAAAGTTATAATTACACCTTTGTCCTCCTACTTGAAACTCAAACTCAAATGGGTTTCCAAATTTAACAAATGATTTTGATTGAGAAGGAAGAAAAGGATTGTAGTTAGAACTATCCTCTTGATATATAATTTTTCAAATTTATGACTGGAAGATTTGATTGTATTATCTCTCCAAATACACTCAAAGATGGAGGTGTCTTATGTGAAAAAAGGTAAAAATAATTAATAAAAGTTATATGTATGAGCTACTCCTAAAATAAGGAAGATATTGTGAAGATAAGGGTCAAGGACAGATTTGATACAAGAAGGAAGTATTAACAGTGATGGTGATCCAAGATCTTAGTCACAAACATCAAGTAAAGCAGAAGAACCTCAAAATTGTCCAGTCAAGAATTCATAGGGACTTGATTTTAGTGGAATCCATCTCAGAGGGTAAAACTGGAAGCTCAAATCTTTTCATTCCCTTACATATTCTAAATTCAGTTTAGAAGACGTGAGTGCAAACAATAGGCTAAGTAAAAAATTTCTTGGATTTCTCAACACTCGTATTTCAGAAGTTAGTTGCAAAGAAGAAAAAGATTCTAAAAGATGTTGGCTGGTTCAAAGTAATGCAAAAGGAAACTTGGATATTTGAAGGATGCTTAATCTGGGACCTGGTCCTCAGACCTTTTTTAGAAATTTTTTTAGGTATGAAGTGGTGTATTGAATCTAACATGCTAAGGATAAGAGGTTAAAGTAGGGAGTGATTGGATTGACTTGACCTAACGCGGCACTTAGTGTCTCTCCT
Organism: Capsicum pubescens; assembly: GCA_030864215.1. NCBI lineage: Eukaryota > Viridiplantae > Streptophyta > Magnoliopsida > Solanales > Solanaceae > Capsicum > Capsicum pubescens. The sequence continues at coordinate 149,932,600 of CM061547.1, forward strand.
CAAAATTTGGCTATTTTTAGGAGACAGGTATCCTTGGTAAATTTGGTGCATATTTTCTTAAATTAGTATCATACCTTTGCACATATACACCCATGGGAAAATATTTGGAGGAAGAAAATATGACATCCATAAAGTCAAGAATTCACTTAAAGAAAGAGAGAGACCTAGTCCCATCTCTGAGGTTAGTATCATGAATGTGCATTTTTTTCTGTTCTAATTAATAATGTCACGTACACTCTCTCTCCCTCTCTTTTTGTGTTAGAAAAATATTATTGTTTCCTAAAAGAAAGGATGAGTCATCCCCAAATTGAAATTAATCACATCCAACTATTTCAAAAACCCTTTTCTATGCTTACTCTTTCCTTTATATCTAAGCATATCCATTAATTTTCCTGTCAAAATGAAAAATCTAGTCACAAATAGTTTTCCTATGGAAAGGATCTGCAAATGTCTAAAAATTCCTCATTTCCATAATTTTTAAAGGAAGCTGAGCATAGCATTAACAAAAGTCCTCTCTCAAATACTCTTGAAAACACTCTTAATCTCTCACTCTTCCAAAGCCAAATCCTTATACACTTAAATTATTGATGAAGAATCAGTCAAGATCCATAAAAAAGTTTCTGATAAGACATTGATGGAGGATCCCTGGGTGGTTGAAAACCTTATTTTGCTATTAAATATCCCAAGAAAGGGTATATTTTTTCCCTAAAACCAAAATGTTAGTAAAAAACTAAAATATTCTGGAGAAAAGTCTAAAAGTTTTGTAGAAAAGAAGGAGATTTCTGAGGGACCTGATCCCAAGAAGAGGAATATTGATAAAAGTGAATCTGTGATCACCTATACTAAAAGTAAAAATAGGGAGATAAGTGAGGTTGTGTCTAAGGAAGTGAGAAATAGGTTCTTGAAGAATCAAAATGTAGTAACTGAAAGGATTTTTGACACAAGTGTGTTAACAGAACCTGGAATCCAGGAGTTAGTTGAGCTAGTAAAACATCAAGACTGGATGTATATAATGAAAGGACCTATTCACAAAGTCTTTGATGAGTTGGTTTGGGAATTCTATTCCACATTGGAGTTTTCTGAAGATAAGAAAAAGATGACAATAGTAGTTCAAGGGACAAAGCTGAAAATTGATGTTGCTTTACTTGGGAGAGTTCTAGAATTTCTTATTTGTGGTGTGAGGATTATCTCAAAGAAGCAACCATTAATAGATTTTTTGGCAATAGAATCAAAGGTTAAAGGAAAATCAGTAGTTGCAGTGAATATAAAATAACTCAAGAGTGAGTTGTAATTGGTCTTTGATTTTGTAAACAAAGTAGTTTTGCCTACATCACAAAAAATAAACATTGCTTCCATTGTTGACATGTATTTCATAAATGACTTAATATTTTTTAGTTCAATAGTATACCTGCAATAATGATGCAACATATACGCAAAGTGTTTCTTGGAAAAAATGGCAAACATGACATGCCTTATGGTTATTGGTTAAATAAAGTGTTTAATCACTTTGGTATTGCATGTGAAAATAGAACTCCTGGAACTACATTGCAAATGCTTGGAATGAAGAAAATGGTCAAAACTAATTGTGTGAAGAAGAATTCAAGTACCAACAGCCAAAGGGAATTTAGCAAAGAGATAGATAAATTAAAACTAAATATAGCTGCTAAGGATACAAAGATCACAAAACTGAATATGCCAATTGAAGATCTGTCTGTTGATGGTCCACGTATCACTATTGATCGTAAAAACTGAGAATGTTGACCTAAATAAAAGGGTCTCCACCTTGGTAGATGAGGTTCTCAATGTCAATATAGAGATAAGACATTTAACCAAGGAATTGTTGCACTATCATACTGTAGATCATAATAACCTAGCTCTACTATTTCAAGCCATCCTTTCTATTCCCTCTTATGTTTAACCTTTCTTGATTCCTGTGGATTTTTCTCTAGAATATTTAAATTAAGCACTGCAATGATACTTGACATCTATATATGAATGAAACTTTTTTTATGTGTTGCATGTATTTCCTCTTTCTATTAAGGTTGTTCTTTATGTTAGTGTTGCCCTAGTGTCCATGAGTTAACTAACATGTGCTTATATTTACTCTTGGTATATTGTTAGTGTTTCCCAAGTGGCCAAAAGGGGGAATACTTACTTTATATGATAAGGACCAGGTGTGTGGCAATGTAGTGGTTATGTTACGGACCAATTACCAAGTGCAACACATGTGTGATGATATGTTTGAGTAGGGAGGCATAGTGACAGGGGGAAGTATAGAAATGCACTAAATGACCAATGGTGCATAATGATAGGTGGAAGTAAATGAATCTTGATATAAATTGAAAACACGAGACTAGTTCCATATGTTGGATGATGGTGGAAGAATAATGATTAAATGATCAGGAGAACATTCATCTTCAGTAGTGGTAATCACACTGATTAAATATGATGAATGAGAATGAGCATTAATGCTCAAAACTCTATGGTTGGTTTTTCATCATCAAATGGGGTAAAATTGTTCAATCTTGTTTTGATGATGAGAAGCTGACTTCAAGGGACCAGGTCCCTAGATATTCAAGGCTACAGTATAGCTGGCACGCATCTGCACAGTTTTATCCTCTTGTGTAACAAACTGTGCAGATGTTGCTTGTACTATCAAGGACACCTGGTCCAATGGAATTTCATCCCTAATTATCACTCATTTGTACAAGGAAAAGGATGCTTATCTATTAAGTAGTTTTTGCTTATTCAAAAGATTGTTGAAGAGAAAAAAAGGCAAAAAATCAATTTTTAACATTGCTCAAGTTCTTATGAGTGAGTGTTCTTAAGTGAAGCTTTATTTGTAACTGAATTACTCAGTTCATAAGCGTGATGTTCTTTTTTTTTCTTTGCTTAGAGAGTGTTTAGATAGAGTTTCCTATATTTGATATTGATTAGAATTAATCAGTTTTGAGGGATCTTTGCAAGAGTTGTCAAGTTGAGCTTGTAGTAGAGTTACTACAAGTACGAGGAACCTAGAGATAGGTTCATTGAAGTCTGTAATCAAGAGTATGATTATAGTGGATTTTGGAGAGCTTGTGATGGAAAGAAATGGTTTTTCCCCCATTGAGCAAGGGGATTTCCACGTTAAATCTAGTATTTTTTACTCTTGCTACATTGTATTGTGTTCCTAGTTGCTTTACTGTGTTTTTGCTTGTGATTGAATTTGAAATACATTGTCCATCACTAACACGACCCGAAATAGGGCCAAGTCAAAATGGGCATCCCAAGTCCAACCAAGACTGGATACCACCCTCGTTACCCAACGGAACCAACCTACGCATATCTTGAGTCGGATGAATTCCAAACATATAACAAGATAGTAGTATTGTGTAATCTAAGACTCTGGGATAGGTCTATGACCGTGATAACCCAAATGACTCCAACCGTCTGATATCAACCAACAACCATAACCAAACAAAACCATAATAAAAAACCATAACCATATGAGTTCCAATATAATTATATAATCCCAAATTAAAAGAGGATAGAACAGTGAAAAATTTAGTCCAATGATATCAGCCCCAATGCCAATACAAAAACTAGGGATGACTCCAATAACGATCCCACCCATACTAATCCATAGTAGTTCCATAAAAGACGCAAACCAAAAGAGAACCAATATTTGATTGGGACATTCCCCCAACCATTGACAAAACCAATATCCATAAATAATCCAAAGTGTGTAAAAACATCTATGAACATAAACTGGAGCCTTTTGGAATATGGAAGCTCACCACTTAAATCTAATAGCTGAACCTTAATTCGAGAACTAAGCATGATGAGTAAAAGGGTCAGTCCCTGCATCATATAGGAATACAACCACCCGAGGATAGGTTAGCAGGTGAACGCCAGCAAGTACTCAGGATAAGTATAAAAGAATGCTATCCAGTAAAACCAAGTAAACGAACCACATGCATACAAACCATAAATAATATATACATATATATATACACATATGTATATATATATATATAACCATACTGGGAAAGAGAATCGAGTTTATCATGCCTTTTGATCCATTAACCAGGGTATGTGTAGCTTAACTGGCCTAGAACTACCCACGAGCTATATGGGTCCAGTGTAACCCCCTGAATGGGCCCCGATGCATGCAACCACATGAATCAGATATACCATAAGATTAGGGGCTACCCAAGTACCCTTCTCTCTCCATGATACATATGTACAGTGTACTTAAAGGATTCCCATGTACCTCGTAGTATTATATATGGTCACTATGACCAACCCCTCATATCGGCAATCATGAGTTTTGCAGTGTACGTCCATTAGACTCACATCCTCACTGTTAGCTATAACACCCCACCATTATTGCCCAAATTAAAACCATTTCCAACCAACTAATCCATTATTCCATTTATTATTAACCAAGGGTATTAATAGTGGTATCGTCATACCGACTATAACTTGCCAGTATTGTCCTTAGCCAAACATTAAGAGTTTAAGTGATTGCCGTGTACCCATTTACCAAGTTAACTTGGGAGAGTTCCATATACATTAAAGGTGTTCCGTTATTGTGATTGCTTGGGGGAATCCCATATAACCTGGAAGTTGTTCATTACTATGTTTACTTGGGGGATTCCATTGCACCCCACAAGGAGTTCAATTAACCACAACCATAACCATCAAACCATTTCATTTATAAATTTCAAACCATTTCTACCATTTAGGTTTCCATTACCAAGCACATAAAAACATAATTAACACATGGGAAAACCATAACCAAGCACTTAATTCCAAAACCCAAACATATATTTGAAATACCCCAAATAATACAATAATCATGTCATGATAACATTGTATAAAACATGCCTTTAGTTGGAACTAACAATGAGGGAGAAGTATATTTTCTTAATTTGAGAAGATGATGGAGAGAAATCACCAACACAAGCCCCAATTTGATCACATTAGTGAAGCCTTAGACTTTCTTTACCCAAAAGCCTTAGAGAGGATGAGAGTGATTTCTAAGTGTTATAAATAGAATAATAGGGTAAATAATGTCCCAATAAAGTTATAAGTCGTGGGGACTTAAGTGGTTAAGTGGGAAAATATCCAGATTATCCCTTACTTACCCTCACAAAATCCCCATAGGTGGGTATAAATCCACCATACCAGTAGTGCCCTTTAATACAAGTGGTACCCACCACTCGTACCTTAGACCTCACCCTTGGACCCAACACTGTCCAGCATATGACTTATCTAAAACAAGTCGTATCCTAAATATACAAATAGTACCCCTAAACCATATCACTAGCAGAATAAAACCAAAGGAAATTTTAACACTGTATACCATACGAGTCAATGGTATGACTCGTACCCTATCTTACAACTCATTATGAGCCACTCATATTCAGATCCAAGTTAAGTTACTAAGTCTCAGATTTAGTGAAGAAAAAACCCAAACCATACGACCAGTCTACAACTACATGACATTTACCAACCCAAGTCGTAACCATTACAGAAACCAATCCAACCCACCAACCATCACTAGTTAGAGTATACGAAAATTTACCAACTATACCCTAACATACAACTTGTATCCCCTAATCGTACTTGACCAAAAACTAGAAATCTAGGAAATTTTCTAAGGGTCTAAACCCAGGTTGTTTTAGTCTCCCCCTCTAGGATCATTCATCCCCAAATGATGGAAAAGGTAGGTCAAACATAAACACGATTCATTTGTATGATCGAATATCAATCCAATGTTTAACCAAGTTAGAAAATAAAAAGGTAATCAAGAAAATATACCTTTCACACAAATATCTAAAGCAAAAAAAAATGTGGATATTTGGACCTCATGTCTGCATCCACTTCCCATGTAGCCTCTTCCATCTTGTGGTTTTACCATAGAACCTTAACCGTGGCCACATCCTTGGTTCGTAATCGACAAAACTGCCGATCCAAGATATCAATCAGGATTTCTTCATAAGATAAATAATTTAAGATTTCCAACCCTTCCAAGGGAAACACCGAAGAAGGATCACCAAGACACTTCCTCGACATCAAGCTATAAAATACCAGATAAGTGGAACTCAAACTAGAAGGAAACTAAAATTCATATACCATGTTACCAACCCTCTGAAAAACTGCGTATGGACTAACATACTGGGGAATGAGCTTCCCCTTTTTACAAAACTACATCACTCCCATAATGGGAGATAGCTTTAGGAACACCTTATCCCTAGCCTTAAACTCCAAGTCTCTACGTCTTACATCTGCATGGGACTTTTGGCGACTTTGGGTAGCCTTAAGACTATCCCGAATCACCTTTACCTTTTCCATGGCCCAATAAACCCAATCCGGACCGTACATATCTGCCTCACCAAGCTCAAACCACCCAATAGGAAGCCTATACCTCCAACCATACAATGATTCAAAAGGGGCCATATCAATGCTAGAATATAGCTACTGTTGTATGAAAACTCTACCAAAGGTAGATGCTCAATCCAGTTTCCACCATAATCAATCACACATGCCTAAAGTATATCCTCCAACATTTGAATAGTCCTCTCTACTTGCCAATCCTTCTGCGAATGCAAAGTTATGCTCTGACTAACCTTACTTCCAACCCCTTCTGAAAAGACCGCTAGAAGTGAGATGAAAACTGTGTACCACAATCAAAAATAATAAAAAAGGTACCCCATGCAGCTTCACAATCTCATGAAGGAACAACCTCACATAGTCCTCAGAAGAAAAGTTAGTCCGCCCAGCAAGAAATGAGCAGACTTTGCCATCCTATCCACGATGTCACAGACCAAATCAAATTAATTTCAAGACCGAGGAAGACCAGTAAAAAATCCAAATTGATTACCTCCTATTTTTATTTCATCAAATCTATTTCCTGATACAACCCGCCAGACCTTATCTTCTCAACTTTAACTTGTTGGCACACCAAGCATTTGGCAACAAAACTAGACACATCTCTTTTAATTCTATTCCACCAATACATCTTCTTGAGATCATGATACATTTTTGTCAAACCAGGATGAACAACATAGTGCGATTCATACACCTAAGCCAAAACCCTTTGTTACAACCCATCGAGTAAGGAACACATAATCGCCCTTGGTACCTCAAGGTACCATCACCACTAATTTCAAACACCATTACCCTTTGCCCACCAACAACGCTCTTGATTTTCATCAAGATATGATCTAGCATTTGCTTCTCCATAATCTCCGCATCAACATACGAACAAACCACTTTCAGTACTATCACACCACCATCCTCAGAGTCTAGAAGAAGGACCCCAAGATTATCTAAGCGATGAATATCCTTCACCAACTCCTACTTCCCCCTTTTCATATAATCTAAACTCCTCATGGATAACCTTGTAAGAGCATCAGCAACCACATTAGCTTTACCTAGGTCGCAGTGAAGACTCATATCATAGTCTTTGAGAAGCTGTAACCATCTCCTCTGCCTAAGAATTAGCTCTTTCTGAGAAAACACATACTGTAGACTCTTATGATTAGAAAAGATGCCCACATGCATTCCATATAAATAATGCTGCAAGATTTTCAAAGTAAAGACCACCGCTAAAAGTTCCAAATCATGTGTATGATAATTCTTCTCATGCACCTTCAACTTCTTGGAAACATAGGCAATCACCTTATTATGTTTCATCAAAACACAACTATGCTCCACTAGGGACACATCACAATAAACCACAAACCCCTCATTACCTTCAGGCAATGTAAAAATTATAGCAAAAGTTTGCTTATCCTTAAGATTCTCGAAACTCCTCTCACACGTATTCGACAAAGAAAACTTTACCTTCTTCTGAGTCAACTTAGTCAATGGGGAAGCTATCATCTAAAAACCTTCCACGAACCGCCTATAATAACAAGCCAAATCTAAGAAGCTTCGAATATCGATTGGAGTCATGGGTCTAGGCCACCTTTTAACCACAACTACCTTTTGCAGATCTATCATGATCCCCTCGCTAGAAATAATATGACCTAAGAAAGTCACAATATTCAATCAAAACTCACACTTAGAGAACTTGGCATACAACTATTTCTCTTTCAAGGTCTACAACACCATACAAAGGTGATTAGTGTAATCCACATTACTCTTAGAATAAACAAAAATGGCAACAATGAACAGAATGACAAAAAGATATAGAAACTGCCTGAAAACCCCGTTCATCAAATCCATAAATACCGCCAGGTATTAGTAAAACCAAATGACATCACCAGGAACTCAAAATGCCCTTATCGAGACTGAAAAGTTGTCCTAGGGATATCCTCTTCCCTAATCTTAAGCTTATGATACCCAGACCGAAGATCTATCTTAGAAAAGAACTTGTCACTTTGCAACAGATCAAACAAGTCATCTATTCTCGGAAGAGGATACTTGTTTTTAGTTGTTACCTTATTCAACTGCCTATATTCAATGCACATCCAAAAGGAACCATCTACTTACATACGAATAATATTGGTGCACTCCAAGGGGACATTCTAGAATGTATGAAACCCTTATCCAAAAAATCCTTAAATTGCTCCTTGAGTTCCCTTAACTCGGCCGGAGCTATTCTATAAAGATGAATAGATATTGGACGAGTGTCTGGAACTAAATCAATACCAAACTTAATCTCCCTATCCAGAGAGACTAGAAAGATCATCCGAAAAGACCTCAGGAAACTCATTTACCACTAAAACTGAATGTGAAGAAGGACCTTCCGAGTTAGAATCTTTAACACAGACCAAGTGATATAGACAACCCTTGGAGATTAATCTAGGAGATCTAAGATAATAAATAAACCTTTCTTTACGATCTAGGGAACCACCCTCCCATTTAATAACCAATTCACCAGGGAGCCTAAGGACAACCTTCCAGGAATGACAATCTAAGGACACGTATCAAGAGTGTAACCAATTCATCCCTTGAATAATATAAAAATCCACCATATCAAGTTCAAACAAATTAACCAAAGTTTGCCTACTACCAACAGATACTACACACCCCTTATAGACCCTTTAAGAAATCACAGAGTCACCTATCAGGGTAGAAATAGAAAAAGGATCCTAAATAACCTCGCAATCAAAACCAAAATACACAACAATAAATGGGATCACATAAGAAAGAGTAGATCCAGGATCAAGAAATCAAGACACTTCATGAGAAAAAAACTGTAACGTACCAGTCACGATATTAGATGATGCTTCAGATTCCAGTCGATTAGCTAGAGAATATAACCTATTCTGACCTATGCCAGTACCAGAAGCGGAAACAGATACAGAAGCAGCACCCTTTGGTGCAGAAGTAGAGGATGGACCAATCAGATCTTTGATCAACCCTAAAGAACCCTTACCAATTGGAAAATTCCTAAGCGTATGGACTGGCTGGCCATATTTAAAACATATTTCCCCCTTCATTATAAAATCCCCAATAAAGATGACCACAGAACTAGCAAGAAGTTCATGAAGAAGCCTATTGAGCCCCACTCTCCTGAGATTGGGCACCCTATTCTCAAACATTATCGCCACCCTTCTGACACCTATCACCTGACTATTTTGGGTAAGGAGCATTAGTAGTATAGAAGGAACCATAAATCACCCACTTCTTATTTTTCCATTTATCCCCATACCGACCACCCTGCTGTTGGGAATCACCTTGCTTAGAGAACTTGCTCCTCTTACCTTGCCTTTTCTCGAACTCTACCTATTTTTCCTTTTAATCCTTCAACTATTACATGTAAAAAGACAACCTCAAAATATCCATATCCTTGATCAGCAATGCAGTCTTACTTTCAAGGATCAAATCCTGTGATAGTCCAAATGTGATCTTTATCATCCCCACCTTCATATCGGACACCATGCATACCTTCACAGTTGATAAAATTTCAAGGCATATTCCTTGAATGACTTTTTTCCTTGGTTAAGATTCATAAATTCTGCCATCTTTGCTTCCCTCATTCCTTTGGAAGGAAGAGACACAGAAAAATATTTGAGAAAGTCTCCAATAAGAAAAACTTCTCAGCATCACCTCTATCCTTATCCTATTCCTTGTACCATTGGGAGAAGCTACAAAATTTACCCTATCCATATTTATGGATTGTATTACCCTAAAAAATTTCTCCATTTCATCCAAGAAACCCTATGTATCCTCTTCCAATATCAAACCAATAAAATCAAGAGAATTCATCTTCATAAACTAGCCAACCCTTATGGCCTCAGCATATGGAACACCAGATGCATCCCCCTCTTCCCGAGCAACAACCAACTAAGCAATAATATTAATTAATTGGCAAAATTCGACATTAGTCACCTCATCTTGAAGAGGACTAGTAAAAATCAATGGAACTCTAGAAATATCAGGGACTGGACCCCTAGACCGAGTATGGATCCCCTGAGTAGTACGTGTCCCTTAAACATTGTCCCTACTTGGGACAGAAGAGTTACCTTGAGTCTCAAATCATCAAGGTATTATCTGAAAAGTGAACTAACTAGGATTGGAAAGAACCTTAGACCTTGCAGGTTGAAAATAGAATATCAAAAAAGGGAAAAATTCCTAAATACCTCGTATTCTCTCACTTATGAGTGTGGCGCACTACACGCACCTAAAAGAAACTTTACTAGACACGGCTTTGTGGACTCCCAATTGACCATGAACCTAATGGTCTGATACTAACTTGACACAACTCAAACATGGGCCTTATTGTAATGGTCATCCCAAGTCCAACCAGGACGGGAGACCACCCTCATTACCCAACCCATCCAACCTACAAATATCTTAAGTCAAATAAATTATGAATGTATAACAAGTTAGCGTTATTGTGAAATCCAAGACTCTGGGATAGGTCTATGACCATGACCAACCAATCGAGTCCATTTGTCTGATACCAACCAATAACTATAACCAAACCAAACCATAATCCAAAACCATAACCATATGAGTTCTAATAGAATTATATAATCCTAAAATAATATAGGATGGAATATAAGAAATTTATTCCTACGATATCATCCCCAATGCAAATACCAATACTAAGGATGATACCAATACCGATACCTCTCATACCAACCCTATAACACCCCGAGTTTGGAACCCAGAATGCTACACGATGCCCGTAGACCCAAAGGACCACAAGCTAACCCATGACTAATATTTGTAACTGAGAACTACATAATGTAATGTATAAATGAAGAATATAAGCTGTAAGGCCGTAAGGTTCAAAACTGTAACATGTCTGATAAAATATTATCTGAATGGGGTATAGAAATACCTAAAATTGAAATAAATTATCTGAACATGCTATAGTCTAAAAGCCTCTAAACTATCTTAAAACTGTAGAGTTGATGGTACATGTCCAAACTAACTCTAAACTACAGAAATAAACTAAGTACTGAAGGAATAAAATAATTAAATAATAACATCCTCAAATGATGAGGACTCACTACTGACTTTGACTACAAAAACTGGAATGCCACTGATGCTATGGAACTCATACTTCTGAACCTATGGTATAAAAATACCATAGCGTAAATGCGTCAGTAAGATTGAATGTACTGTTATATAAGTGATGTAGGCTGAATGCAAAGGGTTCATATGCATGAGTAATACTAACTAACTGTATAACATGAACGTGAGAATATATGCATGGATAAGGAACTGAAACTGAATAGGTGGTACTACTGACTACTAAGTCTGAATACTGATAACATGAACTACTGATAACTGAGAAAATTGATACTGAGTGACTGTATTTAAAATTCTAGATTCTGATAAAACTAGCTGAGTTTTGTACTGTATTGAGTAACTATATCTGATAGTCCGAATATCTGAAGAACTATCTGAGTTCTATTACTGAGACTGAGTGACTACATCTGACAGTCCTGATTTTGTAACTAAAACTGTGGGATAATACATTTAACTGATATGCCCTGAATCTAAAATAGTGGGGTCCAACCTGTAACCCCAGTTGGAAGGGTGTCAGTACCTGCCACGGGTAAAGATAAGCTGTGAGTAAACCCTCTCTAACAGGGAGCTCTTCTGTCAACCCTCCTGTAAGGAAAACTCAAATGAGATATATAGTCCTTAAACTCGTAGGGGTACATCTCAACCTATGCTGGCTATGTAGTTCTGGAATGCAGGGATTGCTACTAAGGATCACACCCTCTACTAGCTAAAAATATGTGTCCTTATCCCTGGGTTCACTCGGTGTTGAATCCTACTCCCAACTGAATAGATATAAAACTGATTTCCAAGTTCATACTAGGATGGCTAATCTGTTACTGATTTTTATTGATTAACTAAATTGAATTGAGTTCACTAGATTTCCATTGACTGATGAAATGCTACTGAATTCTGTTAACTGACAGTATATTACTGAGTTCTGCTAGTTGCCTGAGTTTACTAATGTTTGAACTGAATACTACTGAGACATAATGAATGACTGAGATCACTGAAATTCCTGAGATTACTGAATGGGACTAGAGTGATACTGAGTTTACTGAGTTTTCCTGAGTCATATGAATAACTGAATTCCACTGATCATGGCTTGACTGAGAGTATCATGAAAAAATGATACTGGCTCTAGGTACACAGCTAAATTGTCATGTATTTAATACCCCCAGGACTCGATAGCATAGAAGTAAATCATGGTACAATCTTAAAAGAACAACAATGTCTACATATGTCCATAATTCATTAACTAAGACATTTCATCAAACACTTTACATGCACTACCTTGTACATGAATGGGGATTTCATAATAACATTCAATGAAGACACTATTTTCTTCACATAGGCATTTTATCGAACACATGGGGAGCATGCTTTGGTTATGTAATAATCAATAAATCAAATTATCATAGCTACATAATTCAACTTGCAAATTGAAGTTTTTATCATGAATATTATGCAAAACATAACATACTAGGATCAATCATTGGAACATGTAATTTGAAACATGAATCGAAACCCAACAACAACAAGAACATGAATTTCAATTCAACTAAATCATGAACATTCATAAATACAAAATCTTTGGATTTTGAAAAGAGATTCTTGAGCTTCATGGGTGAAAGGGACCTATGAATCAACACTTGACATACCTTGATTGTGAGGTTCTTGAAGTTCTTGGAGGGATTCTTGAGATTTGCTTTTGAAACTTGGGGCTAGGGTTTTCTATCTTTGAGAGAGAGTGTTCATGATATTAAGGAAAAAGTGAATAGTAAGTAACTAAGGATGTTTTTAAGGCTTAAATCCCCCATCTGGGTGGAATAAAATCATGGGAAAAAACCCATTTAACCCTGGACGCGTCTTTAATTTTTGTGAAAATTTCTCGATCTGGACCTCTGGCGCAACGTGGCACTATCATGCCGTATCTCTGGAAAGCATGGTGTCGCAATGCGGTACAATAACGTTGCCACCTTAGACGCGACCTGGAATCTCACCGCAATGCGGTTGTATTGCATTGGAACACTGGAAAAGGACAAATGTGAACTGGGCCTTTTGAGAAACATGCCACTATCATAGAGAAACACTGGAAATTGACTATTGTCATTTAAGCTGGATCCGCGATACGCTGATGGCTCAGGTGATACACTATCTCACTAAAAACTCTTTAAATCTTCGCCCGGGTGTTTAATTTGGGTGAATTTTGTATCAATGTAAAGCTTATTGAAAATGTTGAAAATTCCACATATATAAAAGTGTATTCATCTTTAAAGTATGTCTTTGACATCTTCGGAATTAATTTAAGATAAATAGAAGTACGGGGTATTATAATATCTCCCCCTTGAGAACATTCATCCTCGAATGAAATTAACTGAGATAGGAGAAATGATAAACTGAAGTATATACAAAACATGAACAACTGAAACATGAGTACATGACTGGGATTAATAGTTTACTAAGATTTATTCTGAGCATGCATATCAGATGTATGAGTACTGATTCATTAATGACTAACTGGGATCATTGATGAGCTGAGTATACTAAACATGCATATGTGATACATGAATTCATGGTTAAACTGATACATGAATGCATGGATGGGAGTACTGATAAGATAATCATGCATATCAGATACGTGAATACATTACTGAATTAACTCATGAACATGTGAGTGAACATATGATGGTAGAGATACCAAATTTGAAATAAAAACTGAGCATGGAACTGAATACCAAGTTTGTAACTGAACTTTGAACATGAGATTGATTAAGCTTAAGAAAACCTGTTACCTTGGGCTGAGTATGCATTAGAGGAAAAGAGGTGAGGATAATTGGTTCGCATATCTACTTCTACTTCCCAAGTATCTCACTCAACAGACTGATTCCACCAAAGAACTTTGACTAGAGGGACCTTTTGTTCCTCAATCTGCGAGTCTGATAGTCAAGGATTTCGATTGGAATCTCTTCGAAAGAGAGGTTGTTTTGAATGTCTATATCCTCTATAGGGACTACAACTATTGGGTAACCTATGCACTTTCTAAAGAAAGGAAACATGGAACAATAGATGAACTGATGCAAGATCTAAAGGCAATCCAAGTTCATAAGCTACTTTGCCGAAATAACTGAGAATTTTGAAGGGACCGACACATTGGGGAATGAGCTTTCCCTTCTTACCGTATCTCTTTACTCCCTTCATGGGATATATATTTAAATAAACATAATCACCAATATCAAACTCAAGATCCTTTCTGAACATGCATGAACAGAAATATGAGAACATGACTGAGTCTGTAATGTGTGTCATGGACTGAGCATTGAGAGATGAACTGAGTTATTTAGTACATGGATTACGATCGAGATTGAAGCTAGAGGTTCAACCTATGGGTACCCACTACTCTGAATTGGATTCATTACATGAAGAGGAAAAATAGAGTGTCTAGGTCATGGAAGTTTGGAAGTTTGGAAGTTGTAGTGTATCTCCCCTTTGGGATAGTATGTCCCTCGAAAAATGTTGACTTGATTGAGATGTTCAAGAAAATTGAGGCGATGCACAAGGCACCTACAAACTGAATCATCACTGTATATCTGGAATCTACGACTGAGACATGAAACATGGACTGAGCTGCACACGCAACTACATGATTGGTCCATCTTAGAATAGTCACATTTATGAGACTTCAGATAGTGTGACTAGATGGATAGAATGGGAAAATACATGAACTTGTATGTCTGACTGTTGGACTAAGGTACTGGGTGTTAAAGTTAATTCCTACTGACTAACTTATCTGATCTGCTGACTGATCGATGATGGAGTACTGGGAATGTAAGACTGAATGATACTTAGTTTGGATAGCTGGACTTAAACTGCAGGCTATCATGCATAGAAAGTAAGGACTTACTGGGTAATATGAGATAACTAAGCATAAATGAGTGAAAGTTGTATTATCTTAAGGATGCAAGACCAAGTGTATAACATAATTCGGAAACTCTCTGTAATCTGAGGTACTGAAATACTACTAACTGAGTAATTGTTGGCCATATGCTATGGTCGGGTAATCCTGAAAGTGAACTGAGTTTCTGATCTGGATGGACTATGACAGGGGTTGAGATTGTAGCTATGACGTTAATTAAGACTATAACCGCAACTAAGACTGTAACTAGGAATGAATATTGGTTTCTGATAACTGAGGTTTAGACAGGTACTGAACTAATGAATTCTCATGGTGAAGTAACTGATAACTGAAAGCCATGATCTTGTAGGACTACCTGAGTCCTTTACTAAATATAGATTACTAAACTTACATGGTAACTGAGGCTTAGGGATAGAACATCAAAACCATGGATTCACCGAGGGATCTTAATTAAGGGTATTCATGACATAATTTGTGTTTGGCAGATCATTAGGAGGGGAGCATGAATCATGTGAGATGAGCACACTGTAAATCGTGACATGAGTGTATGATTCATGAGTTACATGACCTGAGTTTGAAATTTTTGTACTCTTGATTCGTAACACTGAGTGAACTAGAACTCCCTATATTAGGAATTGGAAACGCACATGATTCTATGGAAAGTATGTGAATACAAGCTGTGTTCATGGAATTGAGACGTGGAGCTTATGTAAGTATTGTAGTGACAGTAGCACAAAACTTTGCACTGAGGTAAAAATGAGTTGGGAATCACATTCCCTTATTGATCTCCTACACATACTAGCATTACTACTAGAATCTGAAAGCCTGAGATTTCTGGGATATCATGATGGGACAGTTCCTGTATATATGTCGGGTTATGATAGACTGACCCAATGGGTAAAGAATGAGAGAGGTCTTGTTAATAATTGGTCTGACCTTAAAATTCGACTGTTAAGCAAAGAGTTACAGAAGAAAAAAATCTCATGAATCTGAAGGTGCATAAATATATAAATGGTAAACTTGTAACGTATCGGTGACTACATCAGGAGAACTTTCCCGATCTTGTCTGGACATAAGTACGTAAATCCTATTTGGGCGCTGCCCACTAGAGGAACTGGAAGTGGCACCCCGCTGATTTGGGTGACCAGACTTAGCTGAGGAACGTATATGGTGACCCTGAAATCCTGACTGAGGACATTCTCTAACTTTGTGGCCTGGCTTACCACATTCAAAACACACATTACTGCTAACTCTTCAAATACACTTGTTGTTCTTACCATAAGTCTTGGAAAGAGGTTTAGTTCGGGTACTTCTAACACTGCCCTAAGATTTACATCCTGGCGTGCTATCTCTATTACCATCCCTGAACTTAGGAATTGGAGCACTGGTTGGGGAAGGAGCTAGAACGGATGATTCAGGTCAAAACTGAGAATGATTTCCACCCTCTGACTTAGGTTGACTGAAATTGAAGCTACTTATTCTAGATATCTTATTATGCTTTTCGCTCTCCTTAATCTTCTGCTCCTTGATCTTCTAAGCATGGATCATAAGCCTAGATATATCCACTAATCTTCTTCTCCTCGTCGGACTTAGACCCGAAAAAAGGATGGAGGATTTATTCGGGTAAAGTCCCAAATCCTGGATACAACCGTATTGGCCATTGCATTGGCCGAAACAAAAGATAGTCGTTCATTCTAAGTAGCAACATAATTAGCAAGAGTAGTGAATGCATCTCTAAACTCTGCATGAGAAACGTGTTCGTCTAGGGGATCTGCCTGAACGGGCTGAGGGGCAGACTAATTTCCCATTTCTCTTCCCTAAGTCCTCTTTAAAGGCATATTCTGTAACGGAAAGGAAGAAAGGGATTAGATTGAGAATTTAAATGGATCTCATACTCACTCGTACGACCTAATTAATGAAAGAAGGGAAATTATTCCTAAAACATCTCATAGCTTTTCGTCCATAAGTGTGGTGCACAACACACCCATGAACAAGAATCTACTAGATGCGGTTTTTCAGACTTCCTAGGATACTATTGAACCTTAGGCTCTGATACCAAGCTTGTAACGCCCCAAGTCTAGTACCCAAAATGCTACACAGTGACCGTGACACCGAAGGACCCTAGATAACCCATGACTGATATCTGTAACTGAGCACTACATGATATACTGTATAGATACTAAATATAAGATGTAAGGACATAAGGTTCAAAACTATAACATGTATGATAAAATAATATCTGAACAGGGTATAGAAAAACCCAAAACTATCTAAACATACTGTAGTCTGAAAGCCTCAAAACTGTCTGAAAACTGTGGAGTTGATGGGACATGTCCCCAACTAACTCCGAACTACTAAAATAAACCAAGTACTAAAGGAATAAAATAATTAAATAATAATATCCTCGAATGATGAGGACTCACTGCCTACTCTGATTGCTAAAACTGGAATGCTACTGATGCTCTGGAGCTCATGCTTCTGAACCTATAGTATAAAAACTCCATTGCTCAAATACGTCAGTACGATTGCATGTACTGGCATACAAGTGAGGTAGGATGAATGCAAAAGATTCATATGCATGAACAATACTAACTGACTGTATAACATAAACATGAGAATACATGCATGAATAAGTAACTTAAACTAAATACGTGGTAATACTAACTGCTGAGTCTGAATATTGATAACATGAACTACTGATAACTAAGATAACTGATATTGAGTGACTGTATCTGACAGTCTAGATTCTGATGAAACTAGCTGAGTTTTGTACTGTACTAAGTGACTGTACCTGACAGTCTAGATTCTGATGAAACTAGTTGAGTTTCGTACTGTACTAAGTGATTGTATCTAACAATCTTGATATCTAAAGAACTATCTGAGTTCTATTACTAAGACTGAGTGATTGTATCTGATAGTCCTGATTCTGTAACTGAAACTATAGGAGAATTTATCTAACAGACATGCCCCGAATCTAAACTGGTGAGGTCCAACCTGTAACTCCAGCTGGAAGGGTGGCAGTACCGTGCCATGGGTAAAGACAAGCTATGAGTAAACCCTCTCTGACAGGGAGCTCATCCGTCAACCCCTCCTATAAGGAAAACTCAAATGAGATGTATAGTCCCTAGACTCGTAGGGGTACATCTCAAACTATGTTGGCTACGTAGTTATGGAACGCAGGGATTGGTACTAAGGATCACACCCTCTACTGAATAACAATGTGTGTCCTAATCCCTGGGTTTATTCGGTGATGAATCCTACTCCCAACTTAATAGAGACAGAACTTATTTCCTAGTTCAAACTAGGCTGGACTGACCTGTTACTGATTTTACTAATTTAGTAGATTGAACTGAGTTCACCGGATTTCCGTTCACTGATGGAATACTACTAAATTCTGTTAACTAATAGAATGCTACGGAGTTATGCTAGATGACTGAGTTTACTACGGTCTGAACTGAATACAACTGAGACACGATGACTAACTGAGATCACTGAGATTCTTGAGATTACTAAGATTACTGAATGGGACTGGACAGATACTGAGTTTACTGAGTTTACCTGAGTCACATTACTTACTCAATTCTACTGATCATGGATTAACTGAGAGTATCATTAAAACATAACATTGGCTCTAGGCACACAGTAAAATTATCGGGTATTTAATGCCCCCAGGACTCGATAGCAAAAAAGTAAATGATGGCACAAGTTTGAAAGAACAACAATGGCTACATATATCCATAATTCATTGACTAAGACATTTCATCAAATACTTTACATGCACTAACTTGTACATAAATGGGGATTTCATAATAACATGCAATGAAGGAACTAGTTTCTTCACATAGGCATTTTATCAAACACATGGGGATCATGCTTTGGTTATGCAATAATCAATAAATCAAATTATCATGGCTACATAATTCAACTTGCAAATTAAAGGTTTTGTTATGAATATTATGCAAAACATCACATACTAGGATTAATCATTGGAACTTCTAATTTGAAACATGAATCGAAACCCAACAACAACATGAACATGAATTTCAATTAAACTAAATCATGAACATTCATAAATACAAAATCTTTGGATTTTGAAAAGAGATTCTTGAGCTTCATGGGTGAAAGGGACCCATGAATCAACACTTGACATACCTTGATTGTGAGCTTCTTGAAGTTCTTGGAGGGATTCTTGAGATTTGCTTTTGAAATTTGCGGCTAGGGTTTTCTATCTTTGAGAGAGAGTGTTCTTGATATTGGGGAAAAAGTGAATAATAAGTATCTAAGGGCGTTTTTAAGGCTTAAATCCCACATCTGGGTGGAATAAAAGCATGGGAAAAGACCCATTTAACCCTGGATGGGTTAGCAGGTGAACACTAGAAAGTACTCAGGATAAGGATAAAATAATGCCATCCAGTAAAACCAAGTATACCAACCACATGCATAGAAGCCATACATAATATATATATAACCATGCTGGGAAAGAGAATCAGGTTTAGCATGCTTTTAAAACCATTAGCCAGGGTATGTGTAGCTTAACTATCCTAGAACGACCCACGAGCTGTATGGGTCCACTGTAACCCCCTGAATTTGCCCCGATGCATGTAGCAACATGAATCAGATATACCATAAGAGTAGGGGCTTCCCAAGTACCCTTCTCACTCCATGATACATATGTACAATGTACTTAGAGGATTCCCATGTACCTCATAGTATCATATATGGTTGCTACGACCAACCCCTCATATCGACAATCATGAGTTTTGATTTGTTTGTCCATTAGACTCACACCTTCACAGATAACTATCACACCCTACCATTATTGCCCAATTAAAACCATTTCCAACCAACTAATCCATTATTCCATTTATTATTAACCAAGGGTATTAATAGTGGTATCGTTATACCGACTATAACTTGCAAGTATTGTCCTTAGCCAAACATTAAGAGTTTAAGGGATTGCTGTGTACCCATTTACCAAGTTATCTTGGGGGAGTCCCATGTACCCCAAAGGTGTTACATTATTGTGATTGCTTGGGGGAATCCCATATAACCCACAAGTTGTTCATTACTATGTTTACTTGGGGGATTCCATTACACCCTACAAGGAATTCAATTAACCATAACCATGAACATCAAACCATTCCATTTATCAATTCCAAAACATTTATACCATTTAAGTTTCCATTACCAAACTATACCATGCAATAGTTCAATTAAAAGTACAATAATAAAGTAAAAGCATTATCTTAGGCATTTTATCAAACATATAGGGGACATAGTGTTTCCAAAATCAAATACAATTACCAATTAACTATTCCGCGCAACTAATTGTCCAAACCACCTTTAAAGCATATAAAAACATAATTAAAACATGGGAAAACCATAACCAAGCATTTAATTCCAAAACCCCGACATATCTTTGAAATCCCCAAAATCATACAATAATCATCTCATGAAAACATTGTATAAAACAAGCCTTTAGTTGGAACTAACAATGAGAGAGGAGAATTATCTTTTCTTAAATTGAGAAGATGATGGAGAGAAATTACCAACAGAATCCCCAATTTTATCACATTAGTGAAGCCCTAGCCTTTCTTTACCCAAAAGCCTTAGAGAGGATTAGAGTGATTTCTAAGTGTTATGAATAGAATAATAGGGTAAATAATGTCCCAATAGAGTTATAAATCCTGGGGACTTAAGTAGTTAAGTGGGGAAACATCTAGATTATCCTTAACTCAACTGCACAAAGTCCCCACAGGTAGGTACAAATCCAGCATACCAGTCGTGCCCTCTAATACAAGTGGTACCCACCACTCGTACCCTAGACCTCACCCTTGGACCTAACACTGCCCATCATACGACTTACCTAAACCAAGTCGTATCCCAAACATACAATTAGTACCCCTAAGTTATATCACTGGCAGAATAGAACCAAAGGAAATTTTAACACTGTCTACCATACTAGTCAATAGTATGATTCCTACCCTATTTTACAGCTCATGGTGAGCCACTCTTATTCATATCCTAGTTAAGTTACTAAGTCTTAGATTTAGTGAAGGAAAATCCCAAACCATACGACCTGTCTACAACCATACGACTCTTACCAACCTAAGTCGTACCCATTCTAGAAACCAATCCAATTCACCAACCATCACTAGCTAGTGTAAAACAAACTTTACCAACTGTACCCTAACATATAACTTATATCCCCTAATCATATCTTGACCAGAAACTAGAAATCTAGGAAATTTTCTAAGGGCCTAAACCCAAGTTGTTTCATCTCCCCCTCTAGGATCATTCATCCCCAAATGACGGAAAAAGTAGGTCAAACACAAGCACAATTCATTTGAATGATCGAATATCAATTCAACCTTTAACCAAGTTAGAAAATAAAGATGTGATCAAGAATACATACCTTCTTCTTGAATATCTAAAGCAGAAAACAAATGCGGATATTTGGACCTCATGTCTGCATCCACTTCCTATGTAGCCTCTTCCACCTTGTGGTTTTGCCATAGAACCTTAACCGAGGCCACATCCTTGGTTTCTAATTGATAAAACTGCCGATCCATGATCTCAATCTGGATTTTTTCATAAAAAAAAATTGAGATATCTAACCCTTCCAAGGGAAACACCAAAGAAGGATCACCAGGACACTTCCTCAATATCAAGATATAAAATACCAAATGAGTGGATCTCAAACTAGAAGGAAACTAAAATTCATACGCCATGTTACCGTTGCAGAACTGCGTAAGGACTAATATACCGGGGACTGAGCTTCACTTTTTTAACAAAGCACATCACTCCCTAATGGGAGATACCTTTAGGAACAACTTATCCCCAACTGCCTCACTAAGCTCAAACCACCCAATAGGAAACCTATACCTCCTACCATACAATGACTCAACAGGGGCCATACCAATGCTAGAATATAGCTACTGTTGTATGAAAACTCTACCAAAGGTAGATTCTCAACCCAATTGCCACCATAATGAATCACACATACCTGAAGGATATCCTTCAATATCTGAATAGTCCTCTCTATTTACCCATCATTCTGCAGATGAAAAGTAGTGCTCAAAGTAACCTTACTTCCAACCCCTTCTAAGAAGGTCTGCCAGAAGTGAGATGAAAATTGTGTACCATGATCAGAAATAATCAAAAAAGGTAACCCATACAGTTTCACAATCTCATGAAGATACGACCTTGCATAGTCCTTAGCAGTAAAGTTAGTCTGCCCAACAAGAAATGAGCAAACTTTGTCATCCTATCCATGATGTCGCAGACCGAATCAAATTAATTTTAAGACCGAGAAAGACTGGTAAAAAAATCCATATTGATTACCTCCCATTTCTATTTCGTCAAATCCATTTCCTGATACAACCCGCCAGGCCTCATCTGGTCAACTTTAACTTATTGGCACATCAATCATTTGGCCACAAAATTAGACACATCTGTTTTTATTCCATTCCACCAATACATCTCTGTGAGATCATGATACATTTTGTTGAACCAGGATGAACAACATAGTGCAATTTATATGCCTCAGCAAAAACCCTTTGTCGGAACCCATCAAGTAAGGAACACATAATCGCTCTTTGTACCTCAAGGTACCATAACCACTGATTTCAAACACCATTACCCTTTTCCCACCAACATCGCTCTTGATTTTCATCAACATAGGATCTAGCATTTGCTTCTCCTTGATCTTAGCATCAAGAGATGACCAAACCATTTCCAGTACTATCACACCACTATCCTTAGAGTCTAGAAGACGGACCCCAAGAGTATCCAAGCGATGAAGATCCTTCACCAACTCCTACTTTCCCTTTTTCACATGAGCTAAACTCCTCATGGATAACCTGCTAAGAGCATCAACAACCACATTAGCTTTACCTGGGTGGTAGTGAAGACTCATATCATAGTCCTTGAGAAGCTCTAACCATCTCCTCCGCTTAAGATTTAGCTCCTTCTAAGCAAAAAAATACTGTAGACTCTTATGGTTAGAAAAGATGCCTACATGCATTCCATTTAAATAATGTTGCAAGATTTTCAAAGTAAAGACCACCGCTAAAATCTCCGAATCCTGTGTAGGATAATTCTTCTCATGCACCTTAACTACCTGGAAACATAGGCAATCACATTCCTATCTTTCATCAAAACAAAACCAAGTTCCACCAGGGATGCATCACAATAAACCACAAACCACTAATTACCTTTAGGCAATGTAAAAGTTAGAGCCAAAGTTAGCTTATCCTTAAGATTCTTGAAACTCCGCTCATACATATCTGACAAAGAAAACTTTACCATTTTATAAGTCAACGTAGTCTATGGGGCAACTATCATCTAGAAACCTTCCACGAACCGCCTATAATACAAAGAAAAATCTAAGAAGCTCAAAATATTGATTGGAGTCATGGGTCTAGGCCACTTTTTAGCCACAACCACCTTTTGCGGATCCAACATGATCCCCTCGCTAGAAATAATATGACCCAAGAAAGTCACAACATTAAACCAAAACTCACACTTATAGAACTTATCATACAACTATTGCTCTTTTAAAGTCTACAACACCATACAATGGTGAGTAACGTGATCCTCCTTACTCTTAGAATAAACCAGAATGTCATCAATGAACTCAATGACAAAAAGATCTAGAAACTGTCTGAAAACCCCATCATCAAATCCATAAATACCATCGGGCATTAGTAAAGCCAAATGACATCACCAGGAACTCAAACTTCCCATACCAAGTATGAAAATCCATCATAGAGATATCCTCTTCTCTAATCTTAAGCTTATGATACCCAGAACGAAAATCTATCTTAGAATAGAACTAGGCACCTTGCAACTGATAAAATAAATCATCTATTCTCGAAAGAGGATACTTGTTTTTAATCGTTACCTTATTCAACTACCTAAAGTCAATGCACATCCAAAGGAAACCATCTTCTTACATATGAATAATGCCGGTGTACTCCAAGGGGACATGCTAAGATGGATGAAACCCTTATCCAAAAAATCCTTAAATTGCTCCTTGAGTTCCCTCAACTTAGCTAGAGCTATTATATAAGGATGAATAGATATTGGACTTGTGTCTGGAACCAAATCAATACCAAACTCAATCTCCCTTTCCATAGAAAGACCAGAATGATCATCCGGAAAGACCTCAGGAAACTCATTTACCACCAAAACTAAATAGAAGAAGGACCTTCTGAGTTAAAATCTTTAACCCAGACCAAGTGATGGAGACAACCCTTGGAAATTAATCTCGGAGCTCTAAGATAAGAAATAAACCTTCCCCTAAGAGCTAAGGAACCACCCTCCCATTTAATAACTGATTCTCCAGGGAGCCTAAGGAATACCTTTTGGGTATGATAATCTAAAGACATGTAATAAGAGTGTAACTAATCCATCCTTAGAATAACATTAGAATCCACCATATCAAGTTCAAATAAATCCACCAAAGTCTTCCTACTACCAACAGATACTACACACCCCTTATAGACCCTATAAGAAATCATAGAGTAACCTATCGGGGTAGAAACAAAAAAAGGATCCAAAATAACCTCACAATCAAAACCAAAATACACAGCCATAAATGCAGTCACATAAGAAAGAGTAGACCCAGGATCAAGCAAACAAGACATGTAATGAGAAAAGAACTATAATGTACCAGTCACGACATTAGGTGATGCCTCAGATTCCTATCGATTAGCAAGAACATATAACCTATTCTAACCTGCGCCAGTACCAGAAGAAGAAATATATGCAAAAGCAACACCCTTTGGTTTAGAGTAGAGGATGAAGCAATCAGATTTTTGATCGACCCTAAATCACCCTTACCAATTGGACAATTCCTGAGCATATGGCCTAGATGTCCACATTTAAAACATATGTTCCTCCCTTCATTACAAAATCCCCAATGAATACGGCCACAAAACTAGCAAGAAGGTCATGAAAAATCCTATTCATCCCCACTCGCCTGAGATTTGGCACCCTGTGCTAAAAAATTATCGACATCCTTCTGACACCTATCACCCAACTATTTTGGGTAAAGAGCACTAGCAGTAGAGAAAGAACTAGAAATCCCCCGCTTCTTATTTTTCCATTTATCTCCACCACGACTACCCTGCTACCGAGAACCTTTTTGCTATGAGAACTTGCTCCCTTACCCTGCCTTTTCTCAAATTCCGCCTGTTTTCTCTTCTAATCCTTCACCTATTATATGTAAAAAAAACCAACCTCAAAATATCCATATGCTTGATCAATAATGCAGTCTTACTTTCAAGGATCAAATCCCATGATAGCCCAAAAGTGAAATTTCTCATCCCCACCCTCCTATCGAACACCATGTCCGGATCATACCTTGATAGTTGATGAAATCTCAAGGTATATTCCTTGAATGATATTTTTCCTTTCTTAAGATTCATAAATTATGCCATATTTTCTTCCCCCATCTCCTGTGGAATGAAGAGATACATAAAAGTATTTGAGAAAGTCTGTCATAAGGACAACTCCACAACATCACCTCTATCCCTATCCTACTCCTCGTACCATTGGGAGAAGTTACAAAATTTGCCCCATCTACATTTATGGATTGCATTACCCTAAAAAATTTCTCCATTTCATCCAAGAAACCCTGTGGATCCTCCCCCAGCATCACACTAATAAAATTAAGAGATTTTATCTTCATAAACTAGACAACCCTTGTGGCCTCAGTAGATAGAACACCAGATGCATCCCCCTCATCTTGAGCAGCAACCAACTAAATAATAACATGAATCGATTGGCAAAATTCTGTATTAGTCACCTCATCCTGAGAAGGACTAGTAGAAATTGATGGAACTCTATAAATATCAGAGACTGGACCCCTAGACCATGTATGGATCCCCTGAGTAGTACGTGTCCCTCAACATTGTCCCTACTTAGGACAGAAGAGTTTTCTTGAGTCTCAAAACATTGAGACATTATCTCAAAAGTGAACTAACCAGGATTAGAAAGAGCCTTAAACCTTGCAGCTTGAAAATAGAATACCAAGAAAGTGAAAAATTCCTAAATGCCTTGTAGCCTCTCACTTATGAGTGTGGAACACTACACATCTCTAAAAGAGACTTTACAAGACATGGATTTATGGACTCCCAATTGACCATGAACCTAAAGCTCTGATACCAACTTGACACTACTTGCACATGGGCCTTATTGTAATGGGCATCCCATGTCCAACCAGGATTGGAGACCACCCTCGTTACCCAACCCATCCAACCTACATATATCTAGAGTTGGATGAATTCTGAATGTATAACAAGATATCATTATAGTAAAATCCAAGACTCTGGGATAGGTCTATGACCATGACCAACCAATCGAGTCCAACTGTTTGATACCAACCAACAACCATAACCAAACAAAACCATAATCCAACACCATAACCATATGAGTTCCAATATAATTATATAATCCTAAAATAAAAAAGGATGGAACAGTGAGAAATTTATTCCAATGATATCAGCCCCAATGCGAAAGCCAGTACTAAGGTTGACACCAATACCGATCCCGCCCATACCAACCCATAGTAGTTCCATAAAAGACTCTAACTAAAAGAGAACCAATACTCGGCTGGGACATGCCCCCAACCATAGCCAAAACCAATATCCATAAATAAACTAAAGTGTGTTAAAACATCTAATAACATAAAATAGGGCCTTTCATAATATGGAAGTGCATCACTTAATTCCAATAGTTGATCCTTAATCCGAGCACTAAGCAGGAGGAGTAGAAGGGTCGATCCCTGCATCACGTAGGGATACAACTACCTGAGGATGGGTTAACAGGTGAACACTACCAAGTACTCAGGATAAGGATAAAATAATGCCATCCAGTAAAACCAAGTATACTAAGCACAAGCATAGAAGCCATACATAATATATATATATATATATATAACCATGCTGGGAAAGAGAATCGGGTTTAGCATGCCTTTAAAACCCTTAACCAAGGTAAGTGTAGCTTAACAAGCCTAGAACCACCCACGAGCTATATGGGTCCAGTGTAACCCCCTGAATGGGCCCCGATGTATGTAGCAACATAAATCAGATATACCATAAGAGTAGGGGCTTCCCAAGTACCCTTCGCTCTCCATGATACATATGTACAATGTACTTAGAGGATTCCCATGTACCTCATAGTATCATATATGGTCACTATGACCAACTCCTCATATCGACAATCATGAGTTTTGCAGTGTCCGTCCATTAGAATTGCACCTTCATAGTTAGCTATTGCACCCCACCATTATTGCCCAATTAAAATAATTTCCAACTAACCAATCTATTATTCCATTTATTATTAACTATGGCTATTAATAGTGGTATCGTCACAACGACGATAACTTGCAATTATTGTCCTTAGCCAAACCTTAAGAGATTAAGGGATTCCCGTGTACCTATTTACCATGTTAACTTGGGGGAGTCCCATGTACCCCACAAGTTAACCATGACTACCAAACCATTCCATTTAACCATTACTAACCATTTGATCCATTTATACCATTCGGGGTTCCATTACCAAACTATACCATGCAATAGTTCAATTAAATGACCCATAATATAGTAAAATCATTATCATAGGCACTTTATCAAATAAGTTGGGGACATAGTATTTCCAAAACCAAATCCAATTACCAATTAACTATTCCCAAGAAACAAATGTCCAAACCATCATTAAACTATATAAAAACATGGAAAAACCATAATCAAGCATTTAATACAAAACCCCCATCATACATTGG
The DNA here is from genome assembly GCA_030864215.1 of Capsicum pubescens. NCBI lineage: Eukaryota > Viridiplantae > Streptophyta > Magnoliopsida > Solanales > Solanaceae > Capsicum > Capsicum pubescens. Next base: position 149,960,763 of record CM061547.1, read on the forward strand.
AAAACCCATAAATCATACAATAATCATGCCATGAAAACATTGTATAAAACATGCCTTTAGTTGGAACTAACAATTAGGGAGAAGTATCATGCCTTAAATTAAGAAGATGATAGAGAGAAATCACCAACAGAAGCCCAAATTTGATCACCTTAGTGAAGCCCTATCCTTTTCTTACCCAAAAGACTTAGTGAAGATTAAAGAGTGTTTTCTAAGATTAATGAATAGAGTAATAGGGTAACTATTTTCTGAATAAAGTTATAAGTTATGTTTCCTTAAGTGGTAAAATGTGGGAATGTCCATATTACCCTAATTTAACTGTACAAAATCCCCGTAGATGGGTACGAATCCACCATACAAGTAGTACCCTCTAATACGAGTGGTACCCACTACTCGTACCCTAGAACTCACCCTTAGATCAAACATTGTCCAGCATACAACTTACCTAAACCAAGTAGTATCCAAACCATATGATTAGTACCCCTAAATATCCCTAGAAGAATAGAACCTGAAGAAATTTGAACACTATCTACTGTACAATTTAATGGTACTACTCGTATCCTATCTTATGGCTCATGGTGAGCCACTCGTATTTAGATCTAAGTTAAGTTACTATGTCTTAGATTAAGTGAAGAAAAACCCAAAACATACTACCCGTATCCAACCATACGACTCGTACCAACCCAAGTCATACCAATTTTAAAACCCAATCAAACCCACCAATCATCACTGGTTAGTGTACAACCAACCTTACCAACCATACCCCATAATATGACCTGTACCCCTAGTCGTATCTTGACTAGAAACCAAAAATCCAAAAAAAATTCTAAGGGTCCAAACCCAGGGTGTTTTACTCTCGATGTGGTACAATCCCCATAGTTTTAATAAGGTCCCACTTTTAGAAAATGCATTGTCGAGTCTAACCCAACGTCCATACATGTTTAAGGAATCATAACCCTCAAGATGGGTGAAAACCAAGCTAATTTGGGGCTAAATTCAAGCCCTTTATTTATTTGGGTTTTGTCAAGAAATCATTAAAATTTCACAAAGAAAGGGTGGATCTTACCTTAATAAGAATGATAATCATGAAAATTGATGTTAACAATTTTCCCAATCACCCTCAAGCTCTAATTTTAAGATATCTCACCTTTTTGGACTTTCTCTTTTAGAGATGGGTGAAAAATGGGCTAATTCATGACCTAAGGGGTCTATTTATACCCCTTCAAAGTAATAAGCTGTTGCAATCGCAAAGGTGTGAAATCATACTATATGACCTCAAAAGTAGATATCCCAATCGCCACAACCCTTATTGTGATCATAGGCTTATCAAATACCAGATAAAACTTTCAAATCTTCAAAGTTTCTGCCAAAGCCTTAAGATTCATTCAAAATTGATATATTCAAATGAACTATGTAACCATACAAAATTTGATGTTCTGGACTCAATGGTGAATCTGGATTTTCCATCCAATGTTGTTTCAACCAAATGTGGATCCTACACCCATATTTCCTATTTTCAATTTTCTGACCTATAGGTTGAAATGAGATCGAGTGTATCGAGACTCGAACTTAAGGTCTACTTAGCTTAAAAATAATATTTTGGAGGTATTGGCACAATTAGAATCTGAATTGAAGATCAATTTACTAAAGTTTTTTCTCAATGTCCATTTGGAACAACAAAGACCTTAAATAGAGAATTGCCTCTTAAAACCAAATGACTTTTCTAGTTACCGAATTGTCTATCCCAACAAGTCATAAATGACTTAGGGGGACTAAGGGAAAGCTCTAATGAAAAAAAAAGCAGAAATATGAAAAATGACTTGGACAATCATTGCAATCCTAGCCTACCTTGACGTCGAAAAAGCTCAAGAGATCTGCTAAATCACCATTTTTTCCATTTGAGAATATTCTGCAAGAGGCCAAGCTATCAAAATCACATTCTAGTAATCAATACAAGAAAAATGGTACCCATTTTGCACTATTGTGCTTCGGTTCCAAAAATCACATCAAAATCTAATATGGGTCCTATTTATGGAAAATCACATTTTTGAAGCCAACCCAACGTTCCCATATGCTCAAGGAATCATTACCCTCAAAATTGGTAAATTCCAAGCTAATTTAAGCCCAAAATCAATCCTCTAAGGTTTTGGGATTTTTGAACAAGAAATGGAATATTCTATGATGAAAAGGGTGAAATCGTACAACAAATTGGAAGATAATTGCATAAATAAGTGTTTGCCAAGCTCCCAAATAACCTAGAAGATCCTATTTTAAAATTGATAATGGGATGGAAAAAAAAGGCTAAAATGGGGTATTTATACCCAAACATGGTTCTTGGATCTCACTAGCACGACCCGATGTTCGCGATCGCCTTACATGGCGACAAGGTTAGGAGTTGCTATCGCGAGATCCCTTTATCGCGATCGCAGTCCTGGTCAGCTACCTAAGGAGTCTCTTTTATGACATAATATATCATGATCACGATACATGGTGCCTGCAAAAGGTATCACTATCATGACCCCTGGCTTGCAATTGCGATGCACCAGATACAATTAGGACTTGGGAAATTTTCCAAGTCTCCGCCAAGCTCTCGGGATTCATCTGCAAACCTGTATATGCAAACGAACTATGTAGAAAATACAAATTTGACATTATGGACACAATGATGCAGAAAATTTCAATCCAATGTCATTTTGATAAAATATGTGTCCCACACTAAATTTCCTATTTCATAACTTTCTGACCAATAGGTCAAAATGAGCCTGGGTACCTTGGGACCCGAACAAGGATTCCACCTTGCCTAAAATTGACATTACAGAGCTGTTGGACCAATAAGAATTTTCATTCATGGTCAATGGCTATAGCTTTTGTCTAGTAGCCATTTGGAACCAACAAAGAATTCAACAAAGGAAAATAATTGTGAATACCAAACGAACTGCCCGGTAATAAAACTATTAGTCCCAGTAAGTGATAAATGATTTGGGACAACTATAGAGATGCTTTAACGATGAAAATAAGGGGAAATATGGAAAATTAGTTGAAGGGTCATTGCAATATCCACTACTAAAGGAACTTTCATCCTCAAAAGTTAAGGATTAGGATGTACCTAAAGTGTCGAACAAATGAAGGTACTAGGTTTGCATCTCTCTCGATCTCCCAAGTGGCTTCCTCCACGAGGTGAATCCTCCGCTGAACCATATCTTCAGAAATCTCTATAGTGCACAACCTCCTAACATCACTAACAAAAATAAGCATTGACTCCTCCGGAAAGGTCAAATGCTCATCCAACTAGACTAGGTCCCATCTACACATATGAGATAAAACAAGAATATATCTCTACAACATTGAATCATGGACAACCAATTGGGTAGAATCAAAATTTAGAGGTATAGATAACTCATAAAACACCTCGCAAGCTGTGCAAAGAATATCAAAAGGTCCAATATACCCAGGGTTGAGCTTGAACTTCCTCCCAAACCTCATCAAACCCTTTATGGGTGACACTTTGAGGAATACTAAATCACCAACTCCAAATCCCAAAGCACGATTCTATGATATGCAATGGCCTTTTGTGTGCTCTGAGCTTCTCTCAATCTGTCCTGAATCACCTAGACTCTATCTAACGACCCTTGAAGCAAATCAGTACCAAGTGGCTGAATCTCAGAGGTCTCAAACCATCTAATCAAAGAATGACATCTCCTACCATACAAAGCCTTAAAAGGTTCCATCTCAATTCTCGAATGATAATTGTTGTTATTGGAAACTCTTCCAAGTCTAAGTACTACTTCGATTGGCCTAAAAAATCCATAACATAGGCTTAGGGCATATCCTCAAGAACTTGAATAGTCTACTTAGACTGGCCATTAGTATGAGGATAAAAGGTTATACTAAGATCATCCTAAGTACCCAACTCCTACTAAAAACCTCTCCAAAAGCTAGAAGTAAACATAGAACCCCGATATGAAATAATAGTTATGGACATACCATATAAATGGATGATCTCAGGCATATAGATAGGGGCTAATCTCTCAGCACTAAAAACATCTGAATAGGAATGAAATGTACTTACTTGGTCAACCGATCCACGATGAACTAAATACCATCAGAACCAGGAGAAGTATGAGGCAAACCACAAATAAAATCACTGATAATCTACTCCTATTTCCACTCGAGAATGGGCAACCTCTGATTCAATCCACTTGGTCACTGATGTTCTGCCTTTACCTTCTGAGAACATAGGCAATAAGCTATAAAATCTGCCATGTATCTCTTCATACCACTTCACTAATAATGCTATCTCAAATCTTTATACCTCTTTGCTATGCCCGGATGAATAAAATATCTAGAGTTGTAAGCCTCATGCAGAATCAACTAGATAAAGTCATCAATCATAATAACTAATTGAGTTTATCAAATCTTAAAATTCCCTCAAAAGCTAGGGTGATACTCTTGGACTCACCTCTCACCACCTAATCATGGAGGAAGCAAAGTTTACTATTCTCAAACTAATGATCCAAATCTTCTCAAAAAGCGAACACCTAACCTTAACACTAGCAATAATCCTCCTAGGGTATGAAATATCAAGGAGAACCATCACATTTGCTAAGGACTAAATATCTCATTCCAATAGCCTCTGAAAAACTAAAATAGAAGCTAATCTACCCATACTCATTATCTTCTGACTCAAGGAAAATATGGTAGCAGATGAATGAAATGATAAAAGATAAAGATATCATTATCCTTAAGCAACTCTATCCATCTATGCTATCTATAATTAAGCTCCCTCTAGGTCATAAGATGTTGAACATAGTGATGATCGATGAAAATCTGACAACGCAAACCATTGAGATAATGCTTGTAAATCTAAAGCACTAAAACTACCGTTGCCAACTCTAAATAAGAAGTAGGGTAGTTGCGATTGTGAACCTTAAGTTGTTTCAATGAATAATTAATAACACGACCCTATTGCATAAAAAAAAACCTAGACCAACATCAGAAGCATCACAATACATGATGAATCCCTTACTCTCTACAGGAAGAGCTAGAATTTGAGATGAAGTAAGAAATCCTTGATCTTTCTAAATCTTAACTCACACTCCTCAGACCATTAGAAAGGAACCATCTTCTAAGTCAATCTGGTCTTTAACGCTGAAATATTAGCAAAACCCTCGACGAATCATCTATATTAACTAGCAAAACCAATAAAGTTAAGAACCTCAATCGAAGATATAGGCCTAGCCCAATCAGGATTAGCCTCAATTTTTTCTGGGTCTACCATAATCCCATCCGTAGACACCACATGTCAAAAGAATATCACCAACTCTAGAAAAAACTCACACTTAGAAAACTTGGCAAAAAACACATGATATATAAAAGCCTGTAGCACTAACCTCAAATGTTGTGCATGCTCTTCTCGATTCCTTGAATACATAAGGATATCATCAATGAGCACAATAACTAAGGAATCCAAATAAGGTCTAAACTCTTAGTTAATCAAATCCATAAATGCGATTGGGGAATTAGTCAACCTAAAAGATATCACAAGGAACTCATAATGACCATAACAAATCCTAAAAGATGTCTTTGGGATATCCTCAGCTCGAATCCTCAACTGATGGTAACTAGATCTTAAATCAATCTTAAAAAACACTGCCACACCCTTAAACTAGTTGAGAAAAATATCAATATGAGGCATAGGATAATGGTTCTTAACCTTCCTCTTATTAAGCTACCTATAATAAACACATATACGCATAGAGCTATTTTTTTCCATAAGCAACTAAGGAGCTCCCCAAGGATACATACTCGATCTAATAAAACCCTTACTAAGAAGATCCTAAAGCTAAAAATTTATCTTTTTAAGCTCGAAAGGAGATATACAGTAAGGTGCCATAGATATAGGTCCAGTGCCTGGGTCATGATAAATAAAAAGATCAATCTCACAAGTAAGGGGAATACTAGGTAGGTTGGTAGGGAACACATCAGGAAACTCACAATCTACATGAATAGATTCAATAAATAGACTCTCCATACTAGTATTTCAAATATAAGTCAGATAAGACTCACAACCCCACAAAATAAGATTCCTAACATGAACATAAGAAATAATCCCCACCAACTCGCACCACTCCCTGCCAGATGACTTTGGGTGTACTAGACATGGCTAAGGTAATGGTTGTGGCAAAAAAATCCATGACTGCATGATAGTGGGATAACCAATCCATGCCCTGAATCACATAAAAATCTATCATATTTAGAATAGTAAGATCATCATGAGTATTAATATCTCCAATCATCTTAACACATGGTCTGAAAATCCAATCCACTACTAACAAATCACATAAAGGAGTAGATACACACAAGGGCATAAATAATAAGTCCCAAGATAACTCTAACCATGGAGCATAATAAGTAGATACATAAGAATAAGTGAATCCCAAATCAAAAAAAGTAAGGGCTGACAAACGGATGACCAAAATCATTCTTATAACAATATTATCCAAAGACTAGACTTGGTTCTAGAAGGTAGCGCATATATCTGACTACGCCCACAACCCGAGTGGGCTCTTTGACCTTTTGTCCTACCTTCCTTAGAACCTCCTCGAGTACCATAGAAACTACCCCTATGACCCTAAAAACCACCTCTAACTGAGGGTTGAACTGCTCTAATAGGGGGACACTTTAAGATGAAGAAACAACCACCCCACGACTAGGGAAATATTGTAAATAGTAACTATGAGCGATACAACTATAGCATGTAACTTGAGCTAAACCACAACCACAAGATCCAACTAACCCAAAATAACCACCACATCTAGAATGACTAGAAGATGCATCTCTCAAAGAATAACCACTCACTACCCTGACCAGGACGGTCACTAACACTAGACTGACTTTTATCAGTAATGTGATGTGCCACCTTAATAGGTAGACTAGACTAACTCTAGGGATGATATAATAGATGCGGAGGATATTTATAATTGACATTTCTACTTTAGAGTTGGGAACTACTATGACTCCCACTGAAATTGCCCTGATGTTTTGGCCTTTTATCGCTGCCCCCACGACCTAACTATGCATCTCCTCCATAGGCTGAGCATAATTAGAAACCTAAAAAGGACCAACCCATAACAACAAAACTCTTATTAGACAAGGAGCCTCATGCTCAACAATAGTCATGGATCCCTACTCCAACTTAGAGAACTAATCTCTTACTATACGTAGTTTTGCTGATGAGTAGCTAGCTACAAAAGAACTAGGTCTATGGATGTTCATAATAAAGTAAAACTAGCACGCGTGTCTACACGGTTTCATTCTCATATGTAGCAAACTTCCAAGTGTTTCTATTACTATTTAGCACACTTGGTCAAATCATATTTTAGCCCTAATCATCACTCATCTATAAAAGAAAAAATATGCTTCTTCATCAAATAGTTTTTGCACATTCCAATTTGTCAACTAAAAGAGAGAAAAAGGCAAAAACTTAGAATTATTCAAGTTCTTAAAGTGGGTGAGCAGAAATAGAAATTGTTCTTATGTGAAATACTAAATCGTAATAGAACTACTCATACTATAAGAGTATTTTTTTTCTTTTGTTGAGAAGAGTGCTTAGGTAGAGTTGCCTAAGCCTAGTTCTAGTTAGAGTTAACCAGTTTTTGAGGTAATCTTGGGATAGTTGTCAAGGTTTGCTTGAAATAGAGGTATTACAAGTAGGAGAATCCTAGAGTTAGGTTCACAGTCGAGTCTATAATCAAGAAGTTTTTTATAGTGGACTATTTTAAATTTGTAAGGGCAAGCCGTGGTTTTTCCTCTCTTTAGCAAGGGGATTTCCATATGAAATCCTATGTTCATTACATTTCCTACACTCCTTTGTTAATACTGATGATTTACTATTTCATTGCCTGTGACTGACCTTGAGGGACCAGGTCCCTGACAGTGTGGTACAACCCCTTGAGTTCCAATAATTGGTATCAGAGCTAGAACACTCTAAAAGGATCACACCTATAGTTATTTGGTTAGCATGGTTTCTCCATATAACCTAGAAGAAAATCTATATACAAGTAGACCACTAAGATTCAATGAGCAGTATTATGGGTGTAGAAACCAGGATGTTTGAATTTATTCTGGCTGAAGATAGTGAACTTATGGACATAATTCTTGATGGTCCTCATTTTCTTGTTAAAGAAGTCAAACAAAGAGAGGTTAAAAAGATGGTTGTTAAAAGAAGAAGGAAGTACAATGATGATGACATGAAAAAAATTAAAAAAATATAAGGCCAAGAAATTGCTTGTTTGTGGGATAGATCCTGATGAGTATAACAGAATCTCAGCTTGTGAAAATGGTAAGAAAATCTGGGACTGCTCATAAAGGTACCACTGATGTGAAAGAGTAAAATATTTATATGTCTACTAATTAGTATGAGACCTTCACTATGAAAGAAGAAGCAATAATCCATGAAATGCGTACAAAATTCACTTCTATCACAAATGGGCTTCACTGCCTAGGTAAAGTGATTCCCTTGTACTAACAAGTGAGAAATTTTTTTGGTGTTCTTCCTAAGTCTTGGGAATGCAAAGTAGATGTAAAAACTGAGGAAAGGAACCTGAAGACTCTCACAATGATGAACTTAATAGAAATCTAAAGATCCATGAGGTCAAGAAGCATCAACGGATGGAGAAGAAGGAAGTAAAAAAAGAAAAATCCCTAGAATTGAAGTTTTCTAAAAATCATCAAGATAAATATGAAATTGATGTTTCCTATTTGGCAAAAAAAATTGTTAGATCCATTAAGAAGAGTGGTCATTTCCAAAGAAAAGGAAGCATCAACAAAAGAGAGACAATGTTGAGGTTTGTCACAAATGTAGATGTCCCAAGCATTTTATTAAGCGTTTACCATGCACATAATGGATTATAAGGATTACCTCAAGAATTTTTATGATAAAGGAAAGAACAGGGACTTGGTCCCTAAACTTACAAGAAGGAAGGTTACATTTGATTATGTAGTAAAGAAAGTTTTGAAAGGATGGGGGACTCTTCTAGTGCATTAGATGAAGATGAAAAACATGAAAATGTGTTCATGCTAGCTGTGGAATAGAGTCCAGTTATCTACAACTCCTTGTTTGCCTTCATGGCCAATACTGAAGATGGAGAAAAAAAGAAGGTAACTCTTTCTAATATAAAAAAAATTCTAGATAACTATTCTAGTAGAAAAATAAAGAACCATACTAGTGTGTTGATATACTCTGTGTGTGAATTAACTAAAGCAAAAAATACTCTAGAGGACAAAGTCAGAGATGAAGAACTGGAATTTTTTGCATTAACCGTCCAGATATCTAAAGCTGAAGAAATGGTCACTAAATAAAAATCATAATATCTAAGTTTTATGAGAAAACTTAAGAAGGTGGGTGGCTCAGATGGCAAAGAAAAGAGAGAAGCTTCAAAGCTTCAGATTGAACTTGAACAGAAATTAAAGGATTCTTAAAAACACCTTATGTCTGCACTTTGAAAAAGTAAAGAGTTAGAAAGGGGCATGGTCCGTCCAAGAGAAAATCTTAACAAGTCTTCGAAATGGACTGCATATTAGATCCTTTTTAATTTGGCCAATCAAAGTACAAATAACTATAAGGGGTTTGATTAATAAGAAAAAAATCGCAATCTGTGGGTTCTAGAAGAAAAACTGCTCATGATGCTAGGAACAAGGCTTACAAACATTCATATACTCATTGTGAAAGAGATGAGCGGACAAAGGAAAATTGTCAAAGCTGTATTAGAGAAAAAATGAATGCTATCAAATATTTTCTGGTGGAGAATTCACATCCTACGGGTTTCAAGCTCTTGAGAAATGTAAAAATGAATTCTTTACCTACATGGACAAAAAAAGAATTGATTACACATTTGTCTTCCTACTGGAAAGTCAGGATTATATGGGTTCCCAAACCCAACAATTGACCATTGGTCTAGGTATTGAGAAAAGGGATTGCAGTCAGGAGTTGTTCTGTGATAATGTATGAGCAAGGCTTAATTTTTCAAATTCTGACTGTGTTCGCTCTCAAGCCACTTGAGGTGAAGGTGTCTTACTGTAAAAAATTGCTCTCAAAGACCTGGTCCTTGGATTATTTTAGTGAGAAAGATATCAAGAATATAAGAAAATAATGATGAAAGAATGGAATCATGTTGATTGAACTAAGAAGGATATGCAGAGGCTAAAGGCTAAAGTAAGATTAATCTGAACAACCTGACATATCATGTGATTCAGTGTTTCCACTAAAATTTGTCTATGCTTAGGATATAGATATGCTTGATAAGGTAGGTGGATTTTGGTCTAACTTAGTACTATAACTTTACAGGTTTACACCTATGAGGGCATCTTTGGGAGAAAATAATTGAAGCAAAAACAAGTTGATAATTCACTCGAAAAAGAGAGGGACCTAGTCCTTTCTCTCAGGTTAGTACAAAAATAATGTGCCTTACAAATTTATTAATTCTTGTTTAAAAGGTCTCTTTTTCTTTCCTATCTGAACAAAAAATGTCAGTTCACAGAAAATGTAAAGAGTCATACCCTTTATAATTAATTGCGTCAATTCAAAATGGTACCTCTTAAATGTCAAATAGCTATCTTTTAAATTATAAATTCAAATCCACTTATTCTCTTCTAAATTAACTTAGAACATTACTTTTTTCATAAACTAAATTGGCCCTTTCCTTTCCCTTCGCTAAAGTTCAATATGGCTAAAATCCCATCTTCTTCAAACTTCATAAAAGAATCATCCACTGATAATCCTCAAGAGTCACAAAAGTACTTCACCCATAAGTCCTACTCTTGAAATCCTAAAAATAATAAGTGAACAAATTCTTATTGACAATCCTGCATTCGTTAAAGTTTTTAATGAGTTAGCCTTTGATGATTTAAATTTAGGCCTCGACTCTCAAATTGAACAAGAGCTTTCTAAATAAGAAATTCCCCTTCCTCAAAAGAAACAGAGTCCTCTAATAACCCATAAATTCTAGTTTATCTTGAAGATTTGGTAGGTTCTAAAAAAATAGAAAAAATGTCAGTACCTAGTTCCTCTAGTGGCTTTGGGTCAAAATCCATCTTTTCTCAACTATGTGATGGTGAAATTCGTGAAAAGAGATTTGATCCTCTTAGCAACAGAATCTTAGGAGATGAGAATCTACTTCTACATGTTGGTGATCCAAATAAAAGAACTTTAAGTATTGAGGAGTAACATGTAAGGGAAAAAATAAAGAGATAAGGAATAAAGAAGTGGTATCACCTCCAAATGAGGAAGATGAAGAAGATGATAATGAAAAACTTCTGATTGTTAAAATGATTGACACTAATGTACAAAGTACTAGATCTTATTGCACTAGGATATCAGAACAAAAATTACTAGCAGATGCCATAAAGGAAAGTAAGTCTTCTACCAATGAATGAAGAAGACTCAAGAAAGATGTCATAGTAGAGAAGAAAACTATTAAAGTAGAGGAGGTTGAGAAGATGGGGATATTAATACTGATATTGTTATTTTCTATAAGAGGAAAAGACTAGAAGTTCATGGTGATGGAAGGACCAAGTCCTATGATCCAAAGTTTGGGAGTAGTGTTATATGCAAAAAGAAGCATATAGTTTCAAAAGAAAGAATGTCTCTAAGGGACCTGTTCCCAGAATAAGAAATACTGATGAAGAGAAAAAGCTCAGTAAGTCAAAGAGAATAAGAAAAGAGGAAGAAAATGAGGTTGTACCTTGAGAAGAAAGGAATGCTGTCTTGAAAACTCAGATAATACTGACTGGGAAAGTTTTTTTTATCATAAAATCTATGAAAAACCAGGGATGGTAGAAATGGTAGAGTATGTGATGCATCAAGGTTGGATTTACCTACTTGGCAAGTTTTAATTTGTATTTGAGTTAATCAATAAGGTTTTGTTACCAAGATTAGAGAAAGGGACCATTTCCTCTGAGGTTAACCTATTCCAGATAGAATGTTTGAGTAAGTTTTAGTTGATAAGCTTACCTACTCTTATGATAGAGCACATGAAGTAATATATGAGAAAGAAGGAAAGAATGGGATGCTTAGGGGTACTTCCCAAGTAAGGTATATGATCACTATGGAATAATTGGGACAAAAACAATCTCAGGAACAGTCAAACAAAAGTTCATTTTGACAACCCTAGTGGAGAATGAGTGCATTAAAGGAAAATTAAGAATTGTATCTCCAGTATTAGAACTATTGGCTGCTCAAGAAAGCCTGAACAAACAAATAGTGTAGTTGAGGATCATGTTAGAAACAAAGGACACTGAAATAGTGCACCTAATACTATAACATCAGAAGTTATTGTAAGAGGGACCTGTTACTATTGAAAAACTTATAGCTAAAACTGAAAAAATCAATGCCAAAATTGTAGAGTTAACTAGTGAGGTACAAGGATTAAATGGTGAAGTAAATATATCGCCAAAGAGTTGTTGGATGCACATGCTCCTACAAATACTAGACTAGAAATGTTAATTAAATACTAATTCCCCTAAACGCCCTTCTACCTGAGTCCTAGTGCATCAGTCTCCTATTTAAGTTTTTGGTCTTTGGTTCTCTTTTAGCATTTAAAATACAATTATTTATTTTTTATTTGGTATATTATATTGGTAATTAACTGCTTAACAATGAATGAATTAATTTTGATTGTGTGCTTCATCTGTTTTCTCTTACAAAATTGTTCTTCATGTTAGTGTATCCCCAGTGGCCACGAGTTAACTAATTTGTAAATACTTTACTCTTGGTTTATTGTTATTCCTTTTCAATTATGCCATAAGGGGGAATACTAACCTCATATATATAAGGTAAAAATCTAGAGTGTATGCTCATAAGGGGAAGTATGATAAGGAATAGTGACAGGGGCAAGTAAACAGACAAGGGTAATAAAAAATATATATAGTAATAAGGGGAAGTATAGTAAGGCACAGTGAAGGGGGAAGTAAACATGTGCTCTAAAGTTTTTGTTACAAATGACAACAAAGGACCAGGTACCTGTGTTTCCTAGTGGTGGAAGCATGATGATAGGGGGAACATTCATCTTCAGAGTGTTAATGATACTGATTAGATATGATGGATGCTTATTGATTCTCAAAGATATACGGTTGGTTTATCATCATTATAAAAAGGGAAACTAGCGATATATAGTTTTAATGATGATAACCTAATTACAAGGGACCATGTCCCTGGATGTTCATCGTACAGTACAACTGACACGCCTGTCTAAATAGTTTTGTCCTTATGTGTAACTAGCGTGCAAGTGCTACTAGTGCTATTAAGGACACCTGGTCCAATCATATTTCAGACTTAATCATCACTCATCAATTAAAGAAAAAAATACTTATTCATCAGTTGGTTTTTGCATATTCAATTCATGAGATAAAAGAGAAAAAGAGGAAAAATATTAGAATTACTCATGTTCTTGTAGTGTGTGAGCAAAAATAGAAATTGTTCTTTAGTCAAATACTAAGTTTTAATTTAACTACTCATGCTATAAGACTAGTGTTTTGCATTTGTTGATAGAAGTTCTTAGGTAGAGGTTCTTAAGCCTAGTGCTGGTGAGGTATTGAAAGCTTGAGGAACCTAGATGTAGGTTGACAATCAACTCTATAATCAAAAAGTTGTTGGTTATAGTGGACTATTTTGATTTTGTGAGGGAAAGCCATGGTTTTCCCCCATTGATCAAGGGGGTTTCCATGTTAAATCCCGTATTCTTTACATTTCTACCACTTCTTTATTGTTTTTGATGATTTACTATTTCATTATTGGTGATTAACCTTGAGGGACCTGGTCCTGGATAGTGTGGTGCAACCTACTTTGTTCCAATATCTCTCAAACAATCCCTAAGGATATGAGACATATATTTATCCTAGAATATCTCAAAAAACTCAGCCCATGTCAAAGGATAAGTTCCAACTGGTCTATAATCCATATAACCTCTCTACTAATGTCTAGCAAATAAATCTATCTAAAATAAGGTTTAATCTACACCATAAGTTTCAAAAAGGCCCAATTTACAAAGCCTATCCTTAAAAAAAATAGAAACTAATATACATCCTCACCTAGAGCACCAGAAAACATAGGTGGAGTCAATCTAAAAAATCTACCAAAAAACTTATTTTCCTTGATAAATAACAGGCTAGGAAACTACTGGCTGAGCAACCGCCAGCATAAGAGGAACGTCAACTCTGGGAGTCACAACTATAAGTTGAGCCCCTTTCTCCATACTGTACTAATTTTTTAATTGTGCACCATCAGACGATGCACCACAAAATAGCCCTAAAAGTTGCACTAAAGAATCTATAAGCACCAAAGTAGAAATAAACCTTGGTGTAGCATAGGTTGGTCCTTGGCCCGTTGCTGGCTCAAGTAGAAAAATCTCTGGATCATTAGCAAAAATAGGGTCTTGTGGAGGACCCCTATCCTATCCTCCAGCTGGGGACACATCTTATAGAACTCTATGACCTCTGGGTTATCCACAAATTGTAGAAATATCCCTAGGCTCAGTTTTAGGACCCCCATTGCTTGTAGAGCTAGTACGTATCCTAAAAATCTATGAAAGAGTTAAATCTAAGGGATGCTCTACAACCAACTCAGACTCTTAGCACAAAATAAGTGAATTTAGTGAAGAACTCCAAAGAATGTCATATATCCTCTCAAAGATAGGAAATGGGCATCATCATTTCAATTTACAAGACTCTACTAGACATTTGTATTTGTACCAAAAATACCAATGTAACTTAGGCTCTAATACTAATTTGTCATGGCTCAACTTTTGAGTCATGATGGAACCCACTCTATCCTGCCATTAGTTAAGATCAGCCGTAACCCATTGTTTAGCACAATGGGTTAACATGGTGGAAAATTCCCAACTTAGGTGGAAATAAACAACCCAACTTATAAATAGTAAGGTATTAAAAAAACATAAAGATAATAAATAAAATACCATCCCACGACCTGGTAGAGCCAGTACAAGAGCATCTAGTAATAATAATACACCAAACTATCTAGAATAGTTAATAATATCTGTCTCGATACAAAAGACTTAACATAGAAAGATAGAAGGAAATAGGTGACTCTAAGTCCAAGAACTCACCATCTCTGGATATCAACAAAGCACGAACTGAAACGCCTAGGCTTTTAACCATGGAAGAGCTTCACTATTTGATGTCTCTGAGTTTGGTATGACTAGGGACATGAGTTGTACCCATAGATATGGGTCGTACCCACCTTACTCTCCCCTTCTCGTACCTTGATCAGTCCATAAGGGTAACATACTATCTAATATATGGCATGGAATCCCCTTGGTCGTAATAAATGCGTACAAATCGTATACTACTCAATTTTATGGAGTAAAGTCTCAACTTGAGTGGACTATTTTCTATATGGATGAAACTTACGAGTTAGCAATTGAGTTGTACCCTTTGGTTTTGACTCAAGGGTGTCCACTCGTACTCTTAACACTATAGATGACCTAGGAGGATCCTAGGGTACGAGTAAGGGTACTACTCTTACACTAGGGTATGATTACTTAGGGATTCATGTAGGGGAGTTGTACCTCTAGACGGGGGCATTTTTTAGTTTTTAACTAAGGGCCATGTGATCACTTCCTATGCCAAAAATCCTAAGTTCCATCACTACATAAGTCATTGTAGTCTCCTAATCCCTCATTTACAAGACTCAAAAACTCCAAAAATACTCTAAAAGTTTCTTGAAATAATATTGGAGGCTAAGGTTTGGAGGGTGATCTTCAAGAGGCAAAGGGGAGTTAATATTCTTGGTAATTCAAGTTGTTAAAGGCATGTATCTCTTACCCTTATTAAATAACTTTAAAACCCATGTATTTCAACCTTGAATTAGTAAGTGTACATGGTGGTTTTGAAATCAAATGAAAAGGGTTTTGTTGCTAAATGTTGAACAATGATGATTCTTACTCAGACTTGCTTCTATTCATTTTCTTGATGATGATTTGCATATATGGATGACACTTATTTTCTTGATGATGATTTTTATATGTGGATACTTTTGGTATGTGGTCTAATAAGTGGTTCATTAGTAATACTTATATTGATGAATTGAACCATTAAAATTACCTGGTTAAAGTTAAGCACATAAGGTGTTTGTGAAAATGTATAAGTGAATTATCTAGTCACATGTTGGTGATGTTTTGAACTAGGGAAATGGACCAATATGTGTGAATTCTTGATAAATGATATTTTCAAGGTAAATATGAGACATGTATTATGTAATTGATGACCTTGATGGTTTGATGAATAAGAAGGGGTTAAAAGGATGCTTGGATAAAGGGATAAAGTCCTATTATTGACTAATGATAGTTGTAATGGCTGGAGGTTAAAGTCCCTTGCATAATTAAATTGCTTGTGGTTAAATTCACTTACATAATAAGATCTCATAAGGTTGAATTGCCTCGCCAAATGAATTGACTTGGGATTTGAGTCCCTTGTCTAATAGGGAATGTAGTTATAGTCCCTTTCCAAATATGTCAGCATGTGGTTAGAGTCCCTTGCTTGAATAAATATGTGTGAGAGGTTAGAGTCGATCAACTATATAAAGGACTTGAATGGATGTGTATGTTGTTAGATCCCCTTACTTAATGATATCTCAATATGGTTAAAGTCCTATGCCTAATGAGTAATTCTTTAATCAATAAGTGTGGAAAGTTGGAGTCCTCCATTACATACATGATGATGAGTGCTTCCAAAGTATAGATAAATTTTGTCCCCTCAATTAGAATATGATATGTCTATTTATTGATAAGGTTATGAACGTGATTGAATAAGGTATATTTCTTATTGTAGAATAATGATGCTATTTTATCCTTATCCACTAGTTACATACTAGCACTCCAACTGCTAACAATCTCCAAATGTTATGTTTCTATGAGACATAGGGGCTGGAGCATGTTCTTCTCTTCCTTCATAGTGACTAGGCAATCCAAGTGGTTTGTGTATTGACCTGGGAGTGGTGAGCTTCCTTACTTTGGAAGACATTCCTTCTTGGTCTTCTATCTTTAGACTTGGTCTTATTTTGACTTGGTTTGGCTATTGTTGGGGGTTTGTCCCGACATATAAATTTCTTAACTTTGGGATTTATAGAGGTATTATGGATGACTATGGACTTGGGTATGTAGTTAGTTGATGAACCTAATAAAATGGTTAGACATTGTTTAAGTTATGACTTGTGGTATGTTTTTCTGCTATCTCATTTTATGGTTGGGATTCACTCAACCCCTGTGATAGTTATGATGATGGTTATGGGTTATTGGGGTGACCGTACGACATAGTTTGATTTTGGGGCATGTCAAGTTAGTATAAGATCCCAGGTTCATGGTTAGTCGGGTGTCCAAATGTAATACCCCGTACTTTTTCCTACCTTGAAATTTGTCCCAAGAATGTTAGAAACTTTCTTTGAAAGATGAATACCCTTTTATACATGTGGTATTTTTAAGATTTTCACCTTTTGTCATGGGGGAAATTGAATTAGCTTTCCAAAGATACCAATTTCATCAAAATCCGACATCGGTGGAGAAAGTTATGGCCAAAATACAGAAGGCAGTAAAACCGCCCAGGTGCGATGGTGAGGCCAACAGACCATCGTAATAGCAAATGATAGTCGCCCATGACCGTTTCAGCGAGACATGTGACTACCTTATGCCTAGGAGCGACAGCCCAGGCCGACGGATCGTCGGACAAGGGATGGACCATCGCTCAGGCTGTCACATGGGAAACAGTGAGGCCACCTTCTGGATAAGGTGCGGCAGACAGGTTGACGGACCGTTGAACATGTGACGGACCATCTCTCAAGCCATCGCAGCCAAGGTAGTGAGATCCTATTCAGGTCCACGTGTGATGGTCGAAACGACGGATCTTCGTGCCAGCGATGGACCGTCGCACGAGCTGTTGTAGGTCCTGTTCAGTTATTTTAAGTCATTTTTAAAGGGGTATTTTTGGTCTTTTACCACCCGTTTATATACCTAATTATATCCTACCTTAGCTTATTTTTTTCATCATTCTTTCACAACAACAAAACTAGGGTTTTCTCTCTAACATTAATCTCCAAGAACAAAATCTAATTCTTCTTCAAGAACTAAGAGATTCAAATTATTCAAGTTCAAGAACTTCAAGAAACTCAACCCAGGTATGCATAGTGTTCATTCATGGACTTCTTTCATCCATGAAGCCCTAGAATCTCTTTTCAAAGTGTAAGTTTATGGATTCCCTTTATGAATTTCATGATTGGGCTGCTCTTATTCATGTTGATAATGAGTAATTGAATTCTATTCAATGTTGGGGGATAAATTTTATGTGGATTTGATTAGTATAGATGTAGATTCATGTAAATCTATGATTAAACCCTTGAATGATGAAATTAGAATTGAATCATGATGTTTAATTGTCGTATAATGTTGTTTACACATACTATGCCTACCATGTGTTTGATTAAATGCCTAGATGAAGGAAAATGACCAACTAGTATGATATCATGAAATCCCCATATAGGTACAAGTTTATGCAGATCAAATGTTTGATGAAATGCTTCTATAAATGTATTATGGATTATGAA
Source organism: Capsicum pubescens (assembly GCA_030864215.1). Taxonomy (NCBI): domain Eukaryota; kingdom Viridiplantae; phylum Streptophyta; class Magnoliopsida; order Solanales; family Solanaceae; genus Capsicum; species Capsicum pubescens. The sequence goes on from CM061547.1 coordinate 149,979,367, forward strand.
GTTAGTGATGTGTTAAAGTAGGTCATGCTTTGTCAGTTTTCTTCTATCGAGTCCTGGGGGTACTTGTACCCAAAATATTAGTTGTGTGCCTAGAGTTATGTCATGTTTCCACAATACTCTCAATCAAGCTATGATCCTTATACTTCAGACAATATTATGACTTAGGAAATGTCCAAGATCTCATAAACTCAGTCAGTTGTCAGATATCAGTAGTATTCCGTCAGTCAACGAAAGTCAGTAACTCAGTCCATGTTCAGTTCAGTAAATCATGTTCAGTTTCTATTCAGATGGGAGTAGAAATTAGCACCGATAAAACCTAAGATGGGAATTCAACTGCTATATGAGGGTGTGATTCTTAGAATAAATCCTTGTGTTTCAAAACTATTTAGCCAGCATAGGTTGAGACATTATAGTCTACTATATAAGGGTAGATGAGGTGGCTTAACCTGATATATGAGAGTTCCCACTGTTCTCACTAGAGTTACCTGTTATATTAGGGTCACTTACATATTGTCCTTACCAGTGGCGCGGTATTGATACCCTTCCAATCAGGGCACAGATTGGACCCCAATTCAGCTATAATGCATCATTTGGGGCATGTCGGTTAGATGACTACCTCCCACAGTCTCAGTATCAGTCTCATTAAAAGAACTCAGATAGTTTTTTAGAATTCAGGGATGTCAGATTCAGTCAACTCAGATACAGTATGGAACTCAGCTAGTTCCATTATATTTAGGACTATTAGGTACTGTAACTTATGTTATCAGTCATCAAAATTCATTCATTAGTCATGTTAGTCATCAACATACTTATGTTATCACGATTTCAGATATAGTTACTATATATGCATGCATATATTCTCATGTTCATTTTAGTCAGTTAACTAGTATTGTTTATACATATGAACCCTATGCATTTAGCCTACCTCATATTAATACCAGTACATTCAAAGTATTAACGCATTTGCGCTATGGTGTCTTATACCATAGGTTTAGAGACATGAGCTCCAGAGCATCAGTAGATTCCAATCTCAACAGTCAGAGCTAGAAGTGAGTTTTCATATTTCGAGGACATGATCATTACTTTATTATCTCATTAATTTATTTATTAGTTGGATTTAGTTAGGGATATGTCCCATTAACTCCTTATTCAGACCGTTCAATAAGTTAGAGGCTTTCAAGACTATCATGTTCAGTTAGTTATTTCAGTTGTTTTGGGTATTTTATACCCCATCCATATGTTATGATTTATTAGATCCTATGTTACAGTTTTGAACCTCATGGCCTTTTAGTTTATATTTCTGTATTATATAGTATATTATGCAGTATATAGGTACAGATATCAGTCATGGGTTAGCTTGTGGTCCTTTGAGGTCATGAGCACCGTGTAGCATCCGGGTACCAGATTCGGGGAGTTATAAAATTTTATCAGAGCCTAAGGTTCAATAGAGTCCTTGGAAGTTTGAAAGACGCATCTTGATGAGTCGTGTCCATGGGTGTGTTGCATGCCACACTTATGTGTGGGAGGCTATAAGATGTTTTAGGAACAATTTTCCTTCTTTTAGTATTCATGTTGTGCCAGTGAGCATAATCTCAATCTAATCTCTTATTCTAATCCATTTCTTCTCCTTATTTCAGAATATACCTCCCAAGTGAAGAACCCAGCCTGTCTAAGAAGATCCCTTGGATGAACATATTTCTCATACAGAGTTCAGGGCCACATTCACTACTATTGCTCAGTCAGTTGTAGCTTAGAATGAATGATCAACTATGATTCTAGCCAACCCAGTGGCCAATTCAGCTGCAACTAGGATTCAAGACTTCACCCAAATGAATCCTCTATTATTTCTTGGGTCTAAGATAGAAGAGGACCCTCAGGAGTTCCTAGATCAGGTGCAGAAGGTTACAGACATAATGAGGGTTACTCCTAGTGAGAGTGTTGAGCTAGTGGCATATCAGTTGCAGGATATGGCCCATACTTTGTTTAAGCAGTAGAAGTCAGAGAGGGATGATGTTGCATGGCCAGTTGAGTGGGAGGAGTTTTCTTCTATTTTCCTTGATAGATTCTTTCCCCTAGAGCTTAGAGAAGCTAAGGTGCTAGAATTCATCAACCTCGGGTAGGGAAATATGACAGTTAAAGGGTATTCTCTTAAGTTTACTCAATTATCCAGATATGCCCCTCATGTGGTTGCAAATAGCAGGGCAAGGATGAGTAAGTTTATTTCAGGGGTGAATGATAGTATGGTTAATGAGTGTAGATCCTCCATGATGAATAGTGACATGACTTTATCCAAGCTCATGACTCATGCTCAACAGATAGAAGAGTAGAAGATTAAGATGAGGGAGAAGTAGAATAAGAGAGCAAACAGAGGTAGTTTCAACTTTTCTCAGCCTATGTCAGAAGGAGGAAACCATTCTCAGTTTCATCTTAAATCATCAGTTCTAGATCCTTCTTTAGCCAGTGCTCTAGTTCCTAAGTTTAGAGAGGGTAACAAAGATAGAGCGTCAGCCTCTAAGTCCCAGGGCAGTGTTAGCAGTGCCTGAACCTATCCTCTTTCCAAGACTTATGGCAAGCACCATCAGGGTATTTATAGAGCTGGCTGTGGTATTTGTTTTTATGTGGCAAGCCAGGCCACAAAATCAGAGACTATCCTCAGCTTGGTCCTCAGGGTCAACAAAATCGCTCCTCATCTTAGTCCAATCACCTAATTCAGCAGGGTGCCACCTCCAGTGCTACTAGTGGTCAACGACCAAATCGTCTCTATGATCTCCAGTCCCTATAGGATTAGGAAAATTCTCCTGATGTGGTTACTGGTACGTTACAGATCTTTCATGTGCATGTTTATGCTTTGCTAGATCCAGGTGCTTTTTTGTCTTTTGTTACTCCCTATATAACAGGTGATTTTGGAATCAGTCCTGAAATTCTAGAAGATCCCTTTTGAGTATCTACCCCAGTGGGTAAAACCATCATAGCCCGACAGGTATACAGGAACTGCCTGGTTATGATATCTGAGAAAGTCACTTCAGCAGACTTAGTTGAATTAGAGATTGATTTTGATGTCATTCTCTACATGGATTGGCTTTATTCCTACTATGCCACAGTCGACTACAAAAATAGAATAGTTCAGTTCCAGTTTTTGAATGAACCCATCCATGAGTGGAAGTGTAGTGTATCCGCTTTTAGGGGTCAACTTATTTCCTACCTTTGGGAACGGAAACTGATATCTAAAGGATGTGTCTATCATCTTGTTCACGTTAAGGATACTATTTCCAAAACTCCCAGTCTTGAATCAGTCCCAGTCGTGAATGAATGTTCAAATGTCTTTCATGAAGATCTTCCAGGAATTCCTCCCGAAAGGAAAATAGACTTCGTCAGTGATCTTCTTCCAGACACTCAGCCTATATCCATTCCTCCATATAGAATGGAACCAACAAAACTCAGAGAACTGAAAGAATAGTTGAAGGATCTCTTAGATAAGGGATTCATCAGACCCAGTGTGTCCCCGTGGAGTGCTCCAGTATTATTTGTGTGCAAGAATGACGGTTCTCTCAGAATATGTATAGACTACCTTCAACTTAATAAGGTCATAGTCAAGAACAAGTGTCCTCTTCCCAAAATTGATGACTTATTTGACCAACTTCAACGTGCTAGCTGTTTTCTAAGATAGATTTTAGATCCATCTATCATCAGCTCAGAGTCAGAGAATGTGACATTTTGAAAATAGCTTTTCGTACTCGATATGGTTACTTTAAATTTCTAGTCATGTCCTTTGGTCTCACCAATATCCCAGAAGCTTCCATGGACTTGATGAACCGTGTGTTCAAGAAGTACTTGGAAATGTTCATCATAGTCTTTATACATGATATTCTGGTCTATTTCCACAGTGAGCGAGATCATGCAAACAATCTCACAAAAGTACTTCAGACTCTCAGAGATCATCAACTATTCGTCGAATTTAGTAAGTGGGAATTTTGGATAAGGTCAGTAGCATTCCTTGGATAGATCATTTTCGATGATGGCATTAGAGTAGATCCTCAAAAGAACAAAGCAGTAAGAAACTGGCCTCACCTTGTCCCTCCATCAGATATCAGGATTTTCTTGGGTATAGATGGCTATTATAGATGGTTTGTTGAGGGATTTTATTCTATTGAATCCCTTATGTCCATATTGACTCAAAAGAAAGTCAAGTTTCAGTGGTCGGTCCTTGCGAGAAGAGTTTTCAGGAGTTGAAGACTCGACTCACCTCAGCTTCAGTTCTAACTCTTCCAAATGGTTCAGGTTGGTTCGTAGTGTATTATGATGCATCCAGAGTAGGTTTGGGTTATGTCCTCATGCAGTATAGAAAGTTCATATCCTACTCCTCCAAACAGCTAAAAACCAATGAGAATAATTATCCTAGTCATGATCTTTAGTTAGCAGCCATAGTATTTACCTTGAAGATTTGGAGGCATTATCTTTATGGTGTTTATATAGATGTATTCACAGATCATAAGAGCCTTTAGTATGTATTTTTCAGAAAGATCTAAATCTTTGTGAGAGAAGGTGGTTAGAGCTCTTGAAAGATTATGACATGAGAGTCCTCTATCATCCGGGAAAGGCCAACGTAGTGGCCAACGCTCTCAGTAAACTGTCTATGGATAGTGTTTCTCATGTCAAGGACAGTAAGAAGAAGTTATCCTAGAAATTCAATCATCTTTCATACTAGGCATTTGCTTAGTTGATATAGAAGAGGGTGACATATGGGTTCAAAATAGTTCAGAATCATCTCTAGTTTTTGAGGTGAAAGAAAAACATGATAGGGATCCCGACCTAGTCAAGTTGAAAGAGTCAGTCAAGGATTAGAAAGTAGAGGTTTTCTCCCAATGGGGAGAGAGTGTTCTGCATTGTTAGGTTCATCTCTATGTTCCAGGTGTAGATGATTTAAGGTAGAGAATTCTTGCAGAAGCGCATGGTGTGCACTACTTTATTCATCCAGGGGACATAAAGATGTACCGTGATTTGCGGGAAAACTATTATGGAGTGGGATGAAGAGAGATAATAAAGAGATTGTGGCTAAGTTCTCTACATGTCAGCAGGTTAAGATAGAGCATCAAAACCCTAGTGGGTCTATGCAGGAGTTCATTATTCCTACTTGGAAATGGAAAAAAGTGAACATGGACTTTTTGATGGGTTTGCCTCGAACTCGTCGTCAACATGACTCGGTTTGGGTCATTGTAGATAGGATGACCAAATGAGGTCATTTCACTCCAGTTCATACCCCTTATTCAGCCAAGGATTATGCCAAACTCTACATCAGGGAGTTGGTCAGATTTCACGGTATTCCATAATCTATTATCTCAGATAGAGAAACCCAGTTCACCTCGTATTTCTGGAAAGAGTTCCAAAAGGGTCTTGGTACCCAAGTTCATATCATTTTAGAATTTCATCCTTAGAAAGATGGTCAAGTAGAAAGGACCATTCAGACTTTAGAAGATATTCTAAGGGCATGTGAGATTAATTTCAAGGGAAGTAGGGGTGACCACTTGCCTTTGATTGAATTTGCATACAACAAGAGCTATCATTCTAGTATTAAGATGTCTCTATTAGAAGATCTCTATGGTAGTAGATGTAGATCTCTAATTTGTTGGTTCGAAGTTAGTGACACCTCAGTTATAGGGCCTGACTTAGTATTCGACGCCTTCGAGAAAGTCTAGTTGATCAGTGAAAGACTCTGGGCTGCTCAAAGCCGACAGAAGTCTTATGTAGATGTTCATAGAAAAGATCTTGAGTTCAAGATTGGTGACCATGTCTATCAAGAGATATCTCCCATGAAGGGAGTGAAGAGGTTCATCAAGAAGGGAAAGCTAAGTCCCCGATATGTCGGTTCCTTTAAGATTCTCAATCGCTTTGGCAAGGTAGCTCATGAGCTCAAATTGCCTTCAGATCTAACTTTAGTTCATCCAATATTTCATGTCTCCTTTCTCAAGAAGTGCATAGGTGGCCCATCATTTGTAGTCCCTATTCAGAGCATAGATGTTCAGAACAACCTCTCTTATGAAGAGATTTCAATCGAAATCCTAGACTATCAAACTCGTAGATTGAGGAACAAAGAAGTCCCTCTAGCTAAGGTTCTTTGGTGAAATCAGTCCATTGAGGGAGATACGTGGGAAATAGAAGTAGACATGCATACCAAGTATCTTCACCTCTTCTCCACAAACTCAGATCAAGCTCAAGGTAACAGTTCTCTTTAAGATTATTCAGTTTTATGTTCAGTGTTCGTCATAAACTTGGTATTAAATACCATTGCATATTCAATCATGCATTCATTTATCATCTCAATTATATAATTATGCATCAAACATGCATTCTTATTGTGAGAAACTTAGTTCATTAGAACAACCAGTCATGTATTCATGAATCAGTTACATATACATCAGATAAGTATGTTCAATATGATATGATCAGTTATCAGTCATGTCAGTCATGATATCATATTACAATATTCATGTTCAGTATGTACGTTGGTTATTATTTCCCGTCACTCAGTCTCATTCGAGGATGAATATTCTCAAGGGGGAGATATTGTAATACCCCATACTTTTTCCTAACTTGAAATTTGTCCCAAGAATGTTAGAAGATTTCTTTGAAAGATGAATCTACTTTTATACATATGGTATTTATTTGAAAGATATAATTAGATTTCAAACAATACAAATTTCATCAAAATCTGACATCGGAGGAGAAAGTTATGGCCAAAATATAGAAGGCTATAAAGCCACCAAGGTGCAACGGTGAGGCAGACGGATCGTTGGATTAGTAATGTACTGTCACCCATGACTATCTCAGCGAGCCAGTGTGACTACCCTCTGCCTAAGAGCGATGTCCCAGGCCAATGGATCGTCGAACAAGTGACAAACCATCGCTCAGGCCGTTGAAAGAGAAATAGTGAGGCCACCTTCTGGATAAGGTGTGATAGATAGGTTGAAGGACCGTTGAACTTGTGATGGAACGTCTCCCAATACATTGCATCCAAGGCAGTGAGACCCTATTCAGGTCCATGTGCGACGGTCGAAATGATAGACCGTCGAGCCAGTGACGAACCATCGCATGAGCCGCTGCAGGTCTCGTTCAGTTATTTTAATATATTTTTTAAAGGGGTATTTTTGGTATTTTAACACCCAATTATATTCGACCTTATCTTATTTTTCCCATCATTCTTTCACAACAACAAAACTAGTGTTTTCTCTCTAACATTAATCTCCAAGAACAAAATCCAAATCATCTTCAATAACTAAGAGATTCAAATTCGTCAAGTTCAAGAACTTCAAGAAACTCAACCCAGGTATGCGTAGTGTTCATTCATGGACTCCTTTCGTCCATGAAGCCCAAGAATCTTTTTTCAAAGTTTAAGTTTATGGATTTCCTTTATGAATTTCATGATTGGGCTGCTCTTGTTCATGTTGATAATAAGTAATTGAATTCTATTCCATGTTGGGGGATAAATTTTATGTGGATTTGATTAGTGTAGATGTAGATTCATGTAAATCTATGATTAAACCCTTGAATGATGAAATTAGAATTGAATCATGATGTTTAATTATTGTATAATGTTGTTTACACATACTATGCAAACCATGTGTTTGATTAAATGCCTAGATAAACTAGCATGATATCATGAAATCTCCATGTATGTACACGTTTATGTAGATCACATGTTTGATGAAATTCTTAAATAAATGTATTATGGATTATGAAGTTAGTGATGTGTTCAAGTAGGTCATGCTTTGTCAGTTTTCTTCTATCGAGTCCTGGCGGTACTTGTACCCAAAAAATTAGCTGTGTGCCTAGAGCCATGTTATGTTTCCATGATACTATCAGTCAAGCAATGATCCTTAGACTTCAGACACTCTTGTGACTCAGGAAATCTCCATGATCTCATGAACTCTGTTAGTTTTTAGATATCAGTATTATTCCGTCAATCAATAGAAGTAAGTAACTCAGTCCATGTTCAGTTTAGTAAATTATGTTTAGTGTCTATTCAGATAGGAGTAAAAATTAGCACCGAGCAAACCCAAGGATAGGAACTCACCTATTATATGAGGGTGTAATTCTTAGAAATAATCCTTGCATTCCATAACTATGTAGCGAGCATAGGTTGAGACATCATAGCCTTCTATATGAGGGTAGATGAGGTAGCTTAACCTGATATATTAGGGTTCCTACTATTCTCACTAGAGTTATCTGTTATATTAGGGTCACTCACATGTTGTCCTTACCAGTGGCGCAGAATTGATGCCCTACTAATCAGGGCACAGATTAGACCCCAATTCAGCTATAATGTGTCATTTGGGGCATGTCGGTTAGATTATTACCTCCCACAGTCTCAGTAAAATAACTTAGATAGTTCTTCAGAATTCAGGGCTGTTAGATACAGTCAACTTAGATATAGTACAGATCTTATCTAGTTCCATCAGATTCATGACTATTAGATACAATCACTTATGTTATCAGTTATAAGTCTTCGGTCATTAGTCATGTTAGTCATCAGTACAATCATGTTATCACAATTTCAGATATAGTTACTATGTATGCATGCATCTATTCTCACGTTCATATTAGTCAGTTAGCCCGTATTGTTCATGCATATGAACTCCATGCATTTATCCTACCTCACATGCATACTAGTACATTCAAAGTATTGACATATTTTCACTATGGTGTCTTATACCATAGGTTCAGAGACACGAGCTCTAGAGCATCAGTAGATTCCAGTCTCAGCAATCAGAGCTAGAAGTGAGTCCTCATCTTTCGACGACATGATCATTACTTTATTATCTCATTAATTTATTTATTAGTTGGAGTTAGTTGGGGACATGTCCCATCAACTCCTTATTTAGACCGTTCAATCAGTTAAATGCTTTCCAGAATATCATGTTCAGTTAGTTATTTTAGTAGTTTTGGGTATTTCATAACCCATCCATATGTTATGATTTATTAGATCCTATGTTACAGATTTGAACATCATGGCCTTTCAGTTTATTCTTCCACATTATACAGTATATTATGCAGTATATAGGTACAAATATCTATCATGGGTTAGCTTGTGGTCACTCGGGGTCATGAGCACCGTGTAGCATTCTGGGTACCAGATTTAAGGCATTATACAAAAAATACCACATTGAGTAGAGTCTCTTTTATGGGTATGAAACATTTTACACTTTTGAAAGAGAAGCTATGAGACATTTTAGGAAATGTTTCCCTTTCTTGTGTTTCAATCTCAAGCTATAAAATCTAATGTAACACCCCATATTTCCCTAGTATAATCTAAGTCCCAGTGCATGAGTTTTCATATATGAAATTTTTGAAACTCTCATTATTTTGTAGTATAGAGCCCACTGTTGTGTAGGAAATTCAATTAGCTTTCCAACGATATAAAATTTTCCTAAATCCGATAACCGGGTAAGAAGTTATGGGGATTTTATGTTTCAGTCACAAAACATCATTATTTTAACCCTTAGCGCATCATTGTCTATGTGAATCCATGATTATGGCACATCGCAGAGCAGACCAATTTTTGTTTATCAATTTCCAGTGCGCCTCCGCGACCATGGCACATCGCGGAAGTGACAAAAATGGCATCCACAGGCTTACCGTGATGGTGGCACATTGATCCATCTATCCAGGTCCTAGTTGTCCCTTTTCCATTGGATTAGCACGATGGTGATGCGTCGCGCCATGGCCAAAAATCGGGATGTTCAATTTTCCGCTTTCATTGTTAAATTCGTCCAAGGGTATTTGGGTCTTTTTCCAAAACCCTAATTAACCTAAAATATGACATTTAACCCATAAACACCCTAAGTAGTCATCATTATTCAATTCTTCTTCAAAATTAAAGATCCTATTTTTTCAAGAACAAGAAACCCTAACTCTCAAATTCAAGGCAATTTCTCAAGAACTCTCCATCAATCCTTCTAAATTCATCATGCCAGGTATGTTAGATGTTCATACATCGAGCTCAAGTAACCTTTTTAATTATAAAGTTATTACCTTTTAAAGTTTTTTCTTTTAAATCATGATTTCATCCATTAATCTCCATGAACTTTGATTTAATACCATGTTTTAATGAAGTCATTGTTGTTATTTGATTCTTCATGTTTTAGTGTTATCATTTATTGAATTAAATCATGACTTAATGTTTTCCATGATAATTTCATGTTAGTTATGCCTATCATTTAGTAATTCTATGATTATTTTAAACCATGAACTATAAGTGTTTGATAAAATGCCTACAAGAGCAATTGATTTAATAAGAGTCTTCATGTCCTTCAATGTTTTAGAGTCATGCTACTACTATTTTTTTGAGTCCTGGGTGTATTGAATACCCAAAACCATAGCTTTTTATTTAATATTGTCTCAATAACTTAAGAATAACTTCTGATTATATCATGAGCATTATCAGAACAAACAGTTAAACTCAGAATAGTCTAGCATTTCAGTGTCATTCAGTTGGGAGTAGGATTTAGCACTAAGCTAGTGTAGGGATGGTGACTTCCCAATCAGATAAGCAGAGTCATTAGTAGTAGTCCCTATACTCCAGAACTGCGTAGACAACATATGATATGAGTAGTCACCCATCTGATTAGGCTTGACTATCTCGCAGGGATCACCCATCAGTTCAGGCTTGACACCCTTAGTCCTTTGGACATGATATTAGTTTAGTGCATCCACACAGCTTGAGTTAGTACCTATGGCATGGTATTAACACCCTTCCAACTAGGGTTATAGGTTGGACTCCGATTAGCTCAAATTAGGGAATGTCGGTTAGATGATACCTCCCACAGTCTCAGATATAGTCTCAGTTATAGTTCTAGTTTAGTTCTTCAGTCTTAGTATTGTTTGATAAAATCATACAAATTTAAGTTTACAGATTTTACTCAGTTTATGTCATATGCTTGGTCATGGATCCTCAGTGTCTACAGATTTTCATGCATGTTCAGTATCTACAAATTTCTTGCTCTCTATTAAGTATTCCATGTTTTACATGTATTTTCAAATAGATCATGACTCCTATTCATGAAACCTTGCATGTTATCTTACTTCATTTAGCATACTAGTATATTCAAAGTACTGATCACATACTATTATTTTGCACTATGATGTCTTATATCATAGGTGCTGATGCTCAGTTCCCGAATCTCACTTAGTCCCTTAGATTCTTAGTAGTATAATAGCAGTGGTAAGTCCTCATCACCTGAAGATAGGCTATCTTATTTCATGTTTTTATTTTTGTAGTCAGTGGAGTTAGTTGGGGGCTTGTCCCATCAACTCTATGTCTGTCAGTCTTAGAGGCTTTTCAGACATTACTGTCAGTTACTTGTTCAGTTTATCAGTACTTAATAAGCTTCAGATAGCCATTTTCCTAAATTTATATTTCAGTATGAATTCAAATATTTAAACCTTATGGCACTTTAGTTATTCCTCAGTAATTCATAATTATATTATACAGTGCACACAACAGGTACCATCTCATAGGTTAGCTTGTGGTCCCTCGGGACTGTAAACACTGTGTAATGAATAGGGGTAGTATTGGGTCATTAAAAAATTGGTATCAGAGCCTAAGGTTTTAAAGTGTCCTAGGAAGTCTGAAAGCCATATCGAGTAGAGTCTTGTGTATGGGTATGTAGTGCGCAACACTTATGGACGAGAGGCTACAAGGCATTTAGGAAAAAGTTTCCCTTTTTTCAGTATTCATGTCGTGCGAGTGAGCATGAGCTGAAGTTAAACTCTCTGTATAATCTATTTCCTCCTTCTATTTATAGAACATGCCTCCTAAGAAGAACGAAAGAAGAATAGGAACTCAGCCAGCCCCTCAGCCTGTCCAGGAAGATCCTTTGGATGAGCATGTCTCTCAGGCAGAATTCGGGCTTGCATTCACTACTCTAGAAAACTCTGTATCAACACAGAATAAATAGCCAGCTGCTATTCCGACCAACCCAGTGGCCAATACTGCTGCAACCTAAATTCAGGATTTCACCTGAATGAATCCTCCTTCTTTCACGGGATCCAAGACTGAAGAGGATCCTCAAGAATTCTTTGATATGGTTCAGAAGGCCACGGATGATATGGTGGTGACTTCTATTTAGAGTTCCAAGTTGGCTGCATATCAATTGCAGAATGTAGCCCATACTTGGTTTAAGCAGTGGAAAGTTGATAGAGGTGTTGATGCAGGGCCTATAGAATGAGAAGATTTTTCCATTACTTTCTTGGATAGATTCTTTCCATTAGAGTTGAGGGAGGCCAAAGTTTTAGAATTTATTAATTTAAGGAAAGGCTGCATGAGTGTGAAGGAGTATTTTCTCAAGTTCACTCAGTTAGCTAGATATGCTTCTTATGTGGTGGCTGGCAATAGGTACAAGATGTGTAAGTTTGTGTCTGGCATGTACCATAGTGTAGTCAAGGAGTGTAGGACCTCATTTCTGATTAGCAAGATGTGGCAAGCCAGGATATCGGATTCAGGAGTGTCAGTTAGTTGCTCAGAAAGGTAGGGATGCGCACCAACAGGGCCAGTTTCATCAGTCGTCAGTTCCATTCAGCCACTCTAACTCAGCAGGGTGCCGCTTCCAGTGCTACCAGTGGTCAGTGTCTGAATGGATTATATGCTCGTCTGTCCCACCAAGATCAGGAAAATTCTCCTAACGTAGTTAGTGGTCTGTTTTATGTCTTTTACTTAAATGTTTATGATTTACTAGACCCTTGAGCTTTTCTTTCTTTTGTAACTCCATATATAGCATTCAATTTCAGAGTCAGTCCTGAAACTCTAGCAGAGCCCTTTTCAATGTCTACCCCAGTAGGTGTTTTCGTTGTAGCTAAACGGGTATACAGGAATTATTTGGTCACAATATCTCAGAAAGTTACCTCAGTTGATCTTGTGGAGTTAGAGATTACTGATTTTGACGTCATTCATGACATGGATTGGCTCCACTCATGTTGTCCCTCAATTGATTGTAGAAATAGAATAGTTCATTTTCAGTTTCCAAATCAAACAATCCTTGAATGAAGGGGTAGTAATACAGCTCTTAGGGGTCAGTTGTTTCGTACCTTAGAGAGAGAAAGATGATATCGAACAAGTGTATTTACCATCTTATGCGAGTCAAAGACTCTAACTCAGAAACTCCTACTCTTGAGTCAGTCCCAATAGTAAAAGAATTCTCAGATGTGTTTCCTTAAGATCTTCTCAAAGTTTCTCCCAAAAGGGAAATCAACTTCGGAATAGACCTTCTCCCCGATACTCCACCTATATCTATTCCATCACATAGAATGGCTCCAGCTAAACTCAAAGAACTAAAAGAATAGTTAAAGGGTCACCTAGAGAAGGGATTCATCAGAACCAGTATCTCCTCATGGGGCACACCTATTTTATTCGTGCGTAAGAAATATTGTTCTCTTAGAATGTGCATAGACTACCATCAGTTGAACAAGGTCACAGTCAAGAATAAATACCTACTTTCTAGAATCGATGATTTTTTCGAACAACTTCAAGGTGCTCGTTATTTTTCCAAGATAGACCTTAGATCAGGCTATCATTAACTTAGAGTCAGAGAATATAATATTCTGAAAATAGCTTTTCGAACTCGGTATGGTCACTTCAAATTTCTATTCATGTTCTTGGGTCTTACAAATGCCCCAGCAGCCTTCATGGACTTAATGAACTAAGTGTTCAACAGTACTTGGACATGTTCATCATAGTCTTCATTGATGATATCCTTATTTACTTCCCGTAGCAAAAATGAGCATGCAGACCCCTAAGAGTTATGCTTCAGACTCTTAGAGATGATCAGCTATTCGCTAAATTTAGTAAGTGTGAATTCTGGCTACGATCAGTAGCATTCCTTGGTCATATTATTTTCGGTGATGGCATTAAAGTTTATTCTCAAAAGACCGAAGTGGTGAGCAACCGGCCTAGACCCATATCTCCATTCGATATTAGGAGTTTCTTCTATTTAGATATCTATTACCATCGATTTGTTGAAGGGTTTTCTTCTATTGCATCCCCCATGTCCAAATTGACTTAGAAGAAAGTTTAGTTTCAGTGGTCAGAATTATGCGAGAAGAGTTTTCAGGATTTGAAGACTTGACTCACCTCAAGCCCAATTCTTACTCTACCAGATAGTTCAAATGGTTTTGTCGTGTACTGTGATGCATACAAAGTAGGTTTGGGTTGTGTCCTCATACACAGAGGTAAGGTCATATCCTACGCCTCCAGACAACTTAAGCCTCATGAGAAGATTCATTCGACTTATGATCTTGAGTTAGCAACAGTAGTATTCGCCTTAAAGATTTGGAGGCGTTACTTATATGGGGTGCATGTATATGTGTTCACGGATTTCAAAATCCTTCAGTATGTGTTCTCTCAGAAAGATTTGAATTTTTGTTAGAGAAGATGGTTAGAGTTATTGAAGGATTATGACATGAGCATTTTGTATCATTCGGGCAAGGCTAATGTAGTGGCTGATGCTCTCAATAGAATTTCTATAGATAGTGTAGCTCATATGGAGGATGGTAAAAAGAAGTTAGCTTAGGAAGTCCATCATCTTTCCCGACTAGGTGTCTGTTTAATCGATTCAGTAAAAGGTAGTGTATGGGTTCAAACTAGCTTATAGTCATCTCTAGTTTCTGACATAAATGAAAAGTAGGATAGAGATCCTATTCTAGTTAAGTTGAAAGATTTAGTCAGAGATCAGAAAGTGGAGGTTTTCTCCCAAGGGGGAGATAGTGTTTTGTGTTGTCAGGGTAGGTTATGTGTGCCAGGTGTAGATCAGTTAAGGCAATGAATTCTTGCAGAAGTACATGGTGCATGTTACTCTATTCATCTAGGGGACACTAAGATGTACCGTGATTTGTGGGAGATCTATTGGTGGAGTAGGGTGAAATAAGATATTGCAGAGTTTACAGGTAAGTGCTGTACATACCAGCATGTTAAGATTAAGCACCAGAAGCCTATTGGGTTGATGTAGGAGTTCAGTATTCCTATGTGGAAATCGGAGGAAGTGAACATGGACTTTGTGAAAGGTTTGACTCGTACCCGTCATCAGCATGACTCTATTTGGGTTATCGTAGATAGGATGACCAAATCAGCTCATTTCCTACAAGTCCATACCTCTTACTCAGCCGAGGACTATGCCAATTTCTATCTCATTCAGTTGGTTAGGTTACACGGTGTTCCCTTATCTATCATATCAGATAGAGGTACTAAGTTTACGTCTAACTTCTAGACAATATTCCAAAAGGGTCTTAGTACTCAAGTCCACCTCAGTACATCCTTCCACCCTTATATAGATGGTCAAGCGGAAAGGACCATTTAGACTCTTGAGAATATACTGAGAACATGCATTGTTGATTTTAGGGGTAGTTGGGATGACCATTTGCCTTTGATTAAATTTGCATACAATAACATCTATCATTCCATTATCCGTAGTGTTTGATGCTTTGGAAAAGGTTTAGTTGATCAGAGAAAGACTTAAGGCTACCCAGATCCAACATAAATCGTATACAGATGTGAGGAGAAAGGATCTCGAGTTTGAAGTCAGTGATCTTATGTTATTGAAAATCTCTCCCATTAAGAGAGTGAAGCGATTTGACAAGAAAGGGAAACTCAGTCCCCGATATATCAGTCCCTTCAAAATTCTTAGTCGTTTCGGAAAGGTAGCTTACGAGCTAGAGTTGCCTTCAGATTTAGCCTCAGTACACCCAGTGTTCCATGTATCATTGTTGAAAAAGTGTATTGGTGATCCAGCTGTAGTTGTTCCCTTAGAAAGTGTAGTTATTCAGAACAATCTTTCCTTTGTGGAAGTTCCAGTCAAAATTATTGATCATTAAGTTCATAGACTAAGGAACAAAGAAGTTCCACTAGTCAAATTTCTTTGGCGGAATCAGTCCGTTGAGGAGACACTTGGGAAGAAAAAGTAGATATGTAGACCAAGTACCATCATCTTTTCTCCGCGCATCCAAATTCAGTGTAAGGTACCAAATCTTCTTAAGATTTTTCTCTATCATTCTTAGTTTCAGTTGCACATCATGTTCAGGTCAGTCGTGTATTCATAAATTAGTTTAGTCATCCATTCCATGCATTAGACATGCATATTTAGTGTGTAAGCTCTGTCCATCAGTCGCTCAACTTAACCAGTTTTATTCAGGGATGAATGATCCAAAGGGGGAGATATTGTAACACCCCGTATTTCCCTAGAATAATCTAACTACTAGTGTATGAGTATTTGGATATGAATTTTCTGAAACACTCATTATTTTTTAGTTTAGAGCCTGCCATTGCGAAGGAAATTCAATTAGCTTTCCAACTATATAAAATTCACCAAATCCGATAACCGGGTTAGAAGTTACGGTAATTTTATTTTTTAGTCAAAAAACATCGTTATTTTAACCCTTAGCGCATCGTGTAGACAGTCCAAATGATAATTTTTGATTTCTAGTGTTACTTCTCGATCATGGTACATTGCAGAGCATGCTAATTTACTGTTTGTCAATTTCCAGTGGGCCTTCGCGATCATGGCGCACCGCGAAGGTGGACAAAATAGCATCCACAGGCTTACCGCAATGGTGGCGCGTGACGCTATCTCCCCAAGTTCTAGTTGTCCTTTTTCTAGTGGCTTGGCATAATGGTGGCGCATCACACCAAGGCCAAAAATTGGGATGGTCAGTTTTCAGCTTCCGTTGTTAAATTCGTTCAAGTGTATTTGGGTCTTTTTCCAAGGCCCTAATTAGCCTAAAACATGAAATTTAACCCCTAAACACCCCAAGTAGTCATCATTATTCAATTCTTCTTCAAAATTAAAGATCTCCTTTTTCAAGAAGAAGAAACCCTAGCTCTCAAATTCATGGTAATTTCTCAAGAACTCTCCATCGATCCTTCCAAATTCGTTATTCCAGGTATGTTAGATGTTCATCCATGGATTCCTTTTATCCATGGATATCAAGTATCCTTTTTAATTATAAAGTTATGACCTTTTAAAGTTATTTGATTTTAAATCATGATTTCATCCATTAATCTCCATGAACTTTGATTTAATACCATGTTCTAATGAAGTCATTATTATTATTCGATTCCTCATGTTTTAGTGTTATCATTTATTGAATTAAATCATGACTTAATGTTTTCCATGATAATTTCATGTCAATTATGCTGGTCCTTTAGTAATTCTATGATTATTTTAAACCATGAACCATACGTGTTTGATAAAATGCCTATAAGAGCAATTGATTTAATAAGAGTCTTCATACTATGTCCTTCAATGTTTTAGTGTCATGCTACTACCATTGTTTTGAGTCCTAAGGTATTTAACACCCGAAACCGTAGTTGTTTACTTAATGTTGTCTCAGTATCTTCAGAATAACTTCGGATTATATCATGAGGATTTTCAAAACAGATAGTTAAACTCAGAATAGTCTAGAATTTTAGTGTCATTCAGCTGGGCGTAGGATTTAGCACTGAGTGAGTGTAGGGATGGAGGCTTCCCCGTCAAATAGGAAGAGTTGTTAGTAGCAATCCTTATACTCCAGAACTTCATAGCCAGCGTAGGATATGGGTAGTCACCCATCAAATTAGGCTTGACTATCTCACAGGGGTCACCCATCAAATCAAGCTTGACACCCTTAGTCCTTTGGACATGATATCAGGTTAGTGGATCTACACAGCCATCATTAGTACCCGTGGTATGGTATTAACACCCTTCCAACTAGGGTTACTGGTTGGACCCCGATTAGCTCAAATTGGGGAATATTGGTTAGATAATACCTCCCACAGTCTCAAATAAGTCTTCGTTACAGTTCCTATTTAGTTCTTTAGACTTAGTATTGTTTGACCAAAGTGTACAGATTTCAATTAATTTTAGTATTTTAGTTTGCAGATTTTACACAGTTTATGTCATATGCTTTGTCATGCATCCTTAGATTTTCATGCATGTTCAGTGTCTACAAATTTCGTGCTCTCTATTCAATATTCCATGCTTTACATGTATATTCATACTGATCATTACTCTTATTCATGAAACCTTGCATTTTAGCCTACCTCATTTAGCATACCAGTATATTCAAAGTACTGATCGAATACCTTTCTTTTGCGTTATGATGTCTCATATCATATGTGTTGATGCTCAGTTCCTGGATAACACTTAGTCCTTCAGATTCTCAATAGTACAGTAGCAGTGGTGAGTCCTCATCAACCGAGGATAGGCTATCTTATTTCATGTTTATATTTCAGTAGTCAGTGGAGTTAGTTATGAGCTTGTCCCATCAACTCTCAGTCAGTTAGTCTTATAGGCTTTCAAACATTACAGTTAGTTGTTCAGTTTATCAGTACTTAATCAGCTTCAGACAGTCATTTTCCTAGATTTATATTTCAGTTTGAATTCAGATATTTAAAACCTTATAACACTTCAGTTATTCTTTTGCAATTCATGATTATATTATCCAGTTCTCACAGCAGGTACCAGCTCATGGGTTATCTTGCGGTCCCTCAGGCTTTAAGCACCATGTAGAGACTAGGGGGTAGTCTTGGGTCATTACATCTAAGGTCTTGGATTCCTTTGATTTCTATTTTTTATCTTTTAGATCATGCCTCTAAGGATGTTTGAGGCTTAGGCAAACCCTTCTGAGGGCCCTAAGGAAGAAGCTCATCAAACTTTTAGAGTTTGGACCCGGGGTAGGGCTGCGGCATCTGACTATATTTGTGGGGTTCCACCTTTCCCCACCAACTGTTACTATAAGAGTGACCCTTTTATATCTTCACCTCAAAATGATGATACCAATGTCGAGTTTCATCGCTCTATTAATCTTTTGATTGAATTAGTAGCCTCTCAAGTAGAGAATGGTGCTCTGGCTACTATCTCTTCTGAGGCCACAAGAATTGGCCAATTTATGAGGTTGATCCCACCTATGGTCTTCACAAGGCGTAATTAATGACATGGAGAAGATCTTATGAATCATTCATGCTTCAGAGATTAAGTCAGTTGAGTATGCTTCCTACCAATTAAAAGATGTAGCATTCCAATGGTATGAGGGGTGGGAGTTGTCTAGGGGTGTTTATATTAGTCCCTCCATATGGGAGGATTTCTTTGTGTCTTTCTTAGACTACTTCTTTCCTCAAGAGTTGAGGGACACAAAGGCGGAGTGGTTTGTGAACTTAAAGTAAAAGAGGATGTCTTTCAAGAGTATGCCTTGAAATTCTATCAGTTTTCAAGGTATGCTCCCAATATGGTTTCTAGAATGAGGGCTAAAATGCATAAGTTTGTCTCAGGATTGTCCCATAAGTTAGTCCTTAAGAGAAAGTCGGCTTTGTTGATTGACAATATGGATATTTCTAGGTTGATAGTGTATTTGCAACAAGTGAAAGAAGAGAAAGAGAAGCAAGTTGAGCTTAATGAGAGGCAAGGAAAGAAATTTAGGCTTTCTGAGTCTAGTGGTGGTATGGTGGCAAGTGACCATGGAAGAAGTCTGGGAGTTTGAGTTCTTTCTCCTTGGCTAGTGTTCTCTATCCTTACCCAATGTTTTTAGGTAATCGTCATACTCAGTATAGTGGTGGGTCCCTGTTGAGCGGTTATTTTACCACTTATTTGCGCTCAAATTTCATGCACACTACCAAGTTTTCTATAAATAAATGAAACATAATCATGATTTAATACATTGATACCCATATTTTATAGGCATAGAGTTGGTGAGATGAAATGATGTGCATTAAAGCAAAAAGAGATCAAGTGGAAGTAAAGAAGTATTGCTGAAGACCTGGAGCAGTCATTATCCCCAGTTATCATAATCGTGGGCCAAATGCCACGATCGAGGTTAGTCAGGATGATCAATGGAACACGATTGTGGAACCATATCGTGTTTGTGTTGGCCGCGATTGTGAACAATCTCACGCAATCACGGCTAAGAGGGAATGATGCCCAAGGAAGTTTTGTAATTTCACTTGGATGAATCTCAAACCTTATATAGGCAAAATCCCTTTCTTCTTTGGGTATGATTACCTTATAGACACTTTTAAATTTGAAACAATAACCCTAGATGAGCAAGTTTGTAACTAATTTTTGAGACTTAAATTCTTTGTGTTTTGTGAAGAATTGATGCTTTGGATAATCCTTATGGTTTATCTTTCTCTACTTTCTTCACGAGTAACTAAGTAATTTAGTATTGGGATTATGTTGAACTAAAAGTATAATTGTCTGTGGGTGTTGTTGTGTTTGCATGATTTTTATTTGTTAAGTATAGAATCCACCATTGCTTGAGTTTAATAGTTTGAATTTGTGGGTGAAAACCCCAAATCGCCAAATGGGTTTGATAGGTGAAAACCTCAAACTCTAGAAAACCTTTATCTTCCTTGAAAAAAGGATTAAGGTGAACATATGGGAACCCATAGAATCCATTAAAGAGGGCTATAGAGGGACAAGGCAATGGTGGACAATTAATCATGTGGTTTACTACCGTTTACAATCCTAGACTTAAGTGTAAATGGAGGGTAAGTCATATCAAAATCATTTTCCTAGAAACAGAAATGTCTAATTGAGGACTTGGGTGACTATGAATGAAACACTCATTACATGCTCAAAAGAGCAAATGTGTGACATCTTTGTGATTTTGTTGAAAGGCTAACCATGAAGACCTTCGACCTAGCCTATCTCTCTCTTAACAACTATGATTCATGTTAAACCATCATTAACCCACATGCTCTTTACTTTTAGGGAGGAATAATCCCAAGATTACCTCCAAACTTGATCGTAAATCAAAAGTGTTATACTAATGTGTTGTTTGACTAATGATTGTTATAAACAAGCTCCAAACCAAACCCCTCATTTTAGTTCAAATGTTGTTTTTGTTCATATTTTGGGTATCCTTTTAGTAATTAGAGCACCCATAGGATTTGAAATTTGCATTTCACTCCTTATGTATTCGACTCCAACACAAGTTTGAATATTTACAATGACCACCTTACCCCTTAAACATGGGTGTAAGTTTAGTGTTATCAAAATGGAGCCATTGTCGGGGTGTGGGATATAGATTTCACTTGTGCAGTGTGATTTTTATTTAGGTATATCTAGGGTGGTATATTTTACTTTCCTTGTTGTTTTGATTTTTCATAGGTTATCATAGTATTAATGCAACAATGAGTGAAAATACTAGTAATATGGGTCCCTTTGATGTTCCTTTCAAGGATGAGAGACAACTCAACAATGCGGGCCAAACAAGTGCAATATGTATCTTTCTAACTAATACAAATGGTGTTTTTTATATAAAAAGTGTAATGCTACACATGTTACAAATTAAAGGGCTATATGGGGGTCAAACATATGATGATCCCAATGTTCACTTGAAGAATTTTTTGGAGGTGTGAGCACCTTTCAACATCGCTCACATCACGCAAGAGTCTATTAGTCTTTCCCTTTTCCCGTTCTCTTTAATGGGCAAGGAAGTGTTGTGACTTTATTTACTCCCACCTTGTTCAATTACTACTTGTGATGAGCTTATGACTTTTTTTCTTAATTGATACTTACCACCATCCAAAATGCTCCAAATATAGAATGAGATCATAAATTTTAGGCAATTGAGTGGGAACCATTGTTTGAATCATGGGAATGATTAAATGGAAAATTGGAAAAGTGTCCAAACCATGAGGCCCCGGAGAATATGCTTCTCAAAATATACTACTGGGCCCTTGATCTTCTTAACAAAACTGTGGTAGACAACGCGGTGGGAGGATCCCTAGTTAAGATGTACTACCATGCATCAATTCAATTGTCAGGAGAAGTGACAAATAAAATCAGGGTTGGCATAACCGAGGTACCAAATTTCCCAAAAGATCACCCTCTACATCCATGGTTGACAAAGAACAAAGAAAGTATGATGAACAAAGAGAAGAGAGCATGGCAAAAATGATAAATGAACTTGATCTCTTGACAAATCATGTTATGGGTGCACCTATGAAAGTGGTAAACACTGTAGCCTCTAAGGCCTATGAGGATGAGGAGAGGGACAAGAAGTTCAATGAGAAGATCCGGTATTTAGCAAACTATTTAGGGGGTTCCTGCCCCGCCTATCAAAGACAAGGTAGGAATGAGGGGTTGGATGGACCGTGAATGCGATAGAGATTGGAGGGATAGAGAGAATGATTATGAACGCTATATGCCCCCCATGATCGAGCAAAGATCAAAGATTCAAATGCTATTGACCCCAAAAAATTTAAGACCGAGGATGTTTTGACGCAAATTTTAAATAGGGTGAAAGGTATGAACAAGATTTTCCGTCAATTGAAAAGTGACTTCCCTTAACTCTTTCAAACCGTGGTGTCCACTCCATCTCCATCAAGTAATTGGAGACCAAATTGGTTAAATCTCTATGAAATTGAATACTAGAACTTAAGGTGGACTCCCTAGTGACACAATTGTTAATCCAAAGCATGACGCTCAAGTCCTAGCAATTGTCGCTAGGAGTGGGAAGACACTTGATGAGAACTTGAAAAATGAATTGAGTGGGAAGATGCCTAAGTCTAATTCAAAGGAGATGTTACCTCAAAATCAAGAAAGAAAATGAGAAAGATAATGAAGAAGTGGTGGAGGTTGGAAAGCCACAAATTGAAACAAGGCCTACAATCCAAGTTCCTCCCCCATTCCCTCAATGATTACAAGGAAAGGAGGAGCGAAACAAGGTAAAAAAATTCATGACCAAGCTTAGCAATCTATCAATAAGCATCCCATTGCTTGAGGAAATCCAAGAGATCCTAAGATATTCTAGGCTAATGAAGAAATTGACGTAAAAAAAGATGCATGTTGAAGGTGATACCATTGAAGTCACCCATGGTTATAGTTCTATCGTGGATAGTACAGTGGCAGAAAAGAAGGATAATCCTAGAGCTTTCACAATTCCTCGTACCATTGGAATGCATGTGTTTGCAAAAGACTTATGCAACCTTATTTAAAGCAACAACCTCATGCCTATTGTCATCTATAAGAATCTTGGTTTAAATGACCCTACCCCGATCTCTATACATCTCTTAATGGTGGAACGGTCTATCAAAAGCCCAGTGGGACTTTTATTTTATGTCCTAGTTAAAGTGGACAAGTTTATACTTCTGGCGGAATTTATGGTCTTTGATTATGAAATGGACCAAGAGGTACCAATCATACTTTGTCTCACACTTTTAGCAACTGAAAGAGCCATTGTCAACTTAAAATGGGGGAGATGAAGTTTAGGTCACAAGAGGATGAGGTCACTTTCAAGGTTTGTAGGATAAAGAAGCAATCTGCGGAGCTTCAAGTTGTGTCCGTGGTAGATGTTGAGATTGAGAAAGTGAAAGAAGGCGGGCTTGAGAACTCTCCTTAAGGATGAAACAAAAAGAAAGACGTCATTCCACGACGTTAACTAAGGAGTTGTGGAGGAGGCAACCCATAAACACTACGAAAGTAGCTCATATACTTTTGTTATGATTTTGTAACATAGATGTTTGTTTTGGCTTTTGAATAAATCATGTATTTGTGGAACTATAGAATGCATTGGATGAGCTTAAAAAGGGAAAAGTATGAAATTTTTTGCATTTAAAGATGAACAAGGGAAATATGTGAATTTGAGAAGTGGGCTGAACAGCGGAAAATAGAGGAGAAAAAATGCTCTCAGTTACCGCGATCACGACCCCTAGGTGCGATCACGGTTAGCTGCGTGTCCGCAATCGCGAGCAATTAACCATGATCATGGTTAGTTCAGCTATATGACCATTGATTTCTCCCCATTTCTCTCACACACTCTTTCAAGATTTACTCTATAATTAGACCAAATTCAGGTCAAGTTTGTGTGCTCTCCAATAGCATCCTTGCATCCCTCTTGCATAAAAAATTAGGTAGATTCCATAATCCATGCTTTAATTTTTAAAAATAGGCCATAGAAATGCATGATGTAGAGAGGGCCTAAATCTTTGATTTTCATGTTTCCATGTTTTCATACTTGGTATTTGTGTGGTGTTTAGCTACTAAAGTATGGTGTGCACACAAGTGTGAAAGTCTTAAGTACCCAAAAATGTGTGCAAAATGGATATAAATAAAGTGAGAACACCAAGCATTTGATATACTGCCCAAATAAATATTAAATAATGGTATTTGCATTGGAAAGGGCATAGTCAAGAACCTAATAGCATTTCTCAATGATCTTAACGTGAATCCACATTATAAAGCATGCTAGTGGCCTAAAATTTTGAAAATATCAAACATAGAAAGATGGTGAGAAATCGATCTCAATTATTGTAATCGCGGTCATTGGCCTACGATCATAGTAATGCAAATACAAATATGGCCCACGAATGCAGCAACCAAGGAGGTTTCTTGCCAACCCAAAAATCCCGCACTCCAAATTCTTGCCAAACACCACCAAGTTCCCATCCAAGGAGCTTTGGTGGACAACATGGCATTATTTTTGTAAAAAATATCATTGATTAATATAATATATGCCTAATGCTTTCAGGATAATCTCATGGAAAAGTATTATCACATTCGATTCATGGAATCCAAGTGCCATACTCAATACTATAGTGATCTTCTGAGGACAAAGTTGCTCTCGAAAAGAGGAATTTTCTTTAACAATGTGCCAAAAAAGATTCAATATTTCATGACAAGCTTGAGATCGCAGGGTGGCGGTGTTTTTCTCTGCATCCATGCAATGCAAATGAGCAATGGATCTGTGAATTCTATGCCAATATTAGCGAAGTTTCTTTATAGGATCCATCCAACATGACCATTAAGATCCAAGGAAAATGGTTTGCTTTGGTGCAAAATAAGTCAATGATGTTTATAGGCTCCCACATGCAGACATGGGGGAATTCAAAGAAAAAAGGTGTAAGATGGGAATTTGTTTAGCGGAAATATTGTGTCATGGAAAGGAATTCTCTTGGGCAAAAACTAAAAGAAACATCTCTATTAATGACTTCACTTTTGAGGCTCAAATTTAGTTACACATTATATGTAGACGAGTCTCCCTTTGCACCTACATGACAGTAGCCCAGATCTGTGGTCTAGGATGGTTGCTTTTATTCTAGACAACATTTATTTGGATGTTGGTCAGCTACGACTTCAAGGAACAAGGTAGTATGTATCTCTTATTTCCCTTTTTATTTATTGATCTTTGTAGGAGAGCAGGGGTTGACTAGTATACTGGAGATACTTGGGTGCATCCTGGCCCCTCAATCTACCCTTGGAGGATTTGAGGGGAGGGCACACCTGACAAATACAAAAAGAGAAAAATTGAACTGGCAAAGTCGGCATGTACTAAACCCGAGTCGCATAGTCCATCCACCACCATCCTTCTTGAGGATATTAGAGTTGATGTTACAACCATTAAGATGCTCGTATTTGGTTTTCCTGAGGGACCAAGAGAGCCCTCTACCAATCATCATTCATATGTGGCACGGGCTGATTATGAAAAGAACAATAAGGACTAAAAGAAGCAAGAAGCTACCATTGCTAGGCATGAGAAATCCAACTCCTCTATGGCGGAGAACATTGAGAGGTCCAAAGCAAATATTAAAATATGGTCATAAAGGAGCAGAAAAAAGAAGAGTTCTTTATCAAGATGTGGAAGGAGGGGAAGGGCC
Source organism: Capsicum pubescens (assembly GCA_030864215.1). NCBI lineage: Eukaryota > Viridiplantae > Streptophyta > Magnoliopsida > Solanales > Solanaceae > Capsicum > Capsicum pubescens. The sequence goes on from CM061547.1 coordinate 150,004,979, forward strand.
TATAGAAGGTACTAAAGCCCCGAGATCAACTTTTTCCCTCTTGGGTAGTGATGATAAGGCTCCATCCAATTGGTCTAACCTGGAAGAGAATGATGATGATGTAGAGTTTGAGAGTAATAGTATCCCTGGATGCTATTTTAGGGAGCACCATTATCTCTATTAGCCTTGTTTATTTATACAGTAGAGATACTACTACCTTTTTAGTTGGGGGTGCCTCCATATTCATTTGATTTGGGCCTGTTTTATTTATATTCCTGTCTTATTTTTATTTGGGCTATAATATTGAGGCACTCTCATGGTACCCACATTTGCATGGATTAGTTACTTTATTCCTAAACTGTTACTTTATTTTATTTTTATTTAATGAGCTTTTCTCTCTAATAGACTAAGTGATGACATTCTTAAGGGTATAGCATCATTCTTGGGTTTTAAGCCATGGATGCAAGGGAAGTCTGAGTACCCGTGGCATCAAGGTCAATGCAATAGAAGTCTGAGTACCTTTGGAATTGATGATTTGGAATCACATTCATACCTATTTAAAAAGTTTGAGTATCCATATGGGTAGTTCGCCCATATTAGAGTCACAATGTGAGACAATAGCTTGGGTTGTTTCCTTGTATTAAATTATGCGTGGTGCGGATACAAAGAAAACACCCCTCTTTGTTAGAAATTTTTGCAAAATTTAAGGTCATGGACGTGAGAAACCTTGTAACAAAATTTATCCACTTTTCATAACTTCAAAAATTGACTTTAGAGAATTAGTTGGTACTTTATTTTTGTCTCAAGCTAGAGGAATAGCTGAACCCCCTCGATGAGATTCACATGCCATGTATAGGGTCTTATTTGTCTATATCTTATGTGTAATTGTACCATCTAGAACTTACCCCATTAGTATTCCAAGGCTAAATTTTTATTGTATTTGGTTGGTGACATTCTTGTGATATTGGAAGCCCACTTTAGCCTAAAAAGCCTACCAATACATAGATATAATCCTTAGTCACCCACTTTGTGCCTTTGGACTTTTCTTTGGGAAATACATTGCAAGCCATGACCTTTCTATTATCTCTCTCTTAAACTCTCTCCTTTTTGAACTTAAGAATTCAATTTGAGGTTAAAAGCCTAAGTTGGGGGTGGTAAAAGTTGAAAGAGGTGTCATTGGGACACAAAGTCATAAAAAAATGCCAAAAAGTTTAAGAAAATAAAGGAAAATGTTTAGAATAAAGACAAGATCCATCAAAGGAAAGAAATACATGAATTTTATGAACAAAAAAAAGAGAGGAAAAAGAAGTGAAAAGAATGTGGGTAAGCAAGAAGGTAAGTAGGCAATGATGAAAGCAAAGGAGTGGCCCAATATCAAAAGTGGAATGAGTGTGATGTAGAAGTTCAAGGAGGGTCTAGCCTTATTATCCTAAGTATATGTCCTACCCTAACCTAAACTAATGTTACAAGCTCAAAAAGTCCTTGGTGATTCCCAATGAAATATGGTTATTGTAGTGGCAATTAAAAATAGGGGTAAGACTATGGTATGGTACTTGTTAACATTGAGAATTTATTGAGATAGAGAGAGTGTTTGCACTTAAATTCCTTGTTGCATAGTTGATAGCTAGGTATGTGAATATTTCTTTCTCGTGAGGAGGCATGTGAACAAGTTGAGATGGGTGATTTTTTCACCTTTCAAAAAATGAGTCAAAAGGAAGCATAATGAATTTGAGGTCAAAAAGTTAGTCCTTTCTAGAGTATTAGTAGTTGTCACATGGTTGCTTCTTAAAATCTATTGAGTCCTTCAATATTCCATTTTATTTTGAGGGGTGTAGTCATAATCATTTTACCAATATCTGAAGAGCTTTTTGTGGTAGTAATCACGTTAAAGTAATCATTATCATTGGGTAATAGAATGTGGGCATACATGTGAAATTGTCTAATGACAAGGGGTGGTATTGCTTGAGGACAAACAAAGTTTTAAGTTTGTGGTGTTGATGAGTGGTGATTTTACCACTCATTTTCACTCAACTTTTATGTTCACTACCAAGTTTTGTATAAATAAATGAGACATAATCATAATTTAATGCACTAATACCTATATTTTGTAAGCATAGAGTTGGTGAGATAAAAAGATGTGGATTAAAGCTAAAAGAGATCAAGTAGAAGAAAAAAGTACATCCAAAGACCTATAGAAGTCATCATCCCCAATTACCACGATCACAGGCCAAAGGACGCAGTTAGTCAAGATGATAAATGGAATTCAATCATGGAACTATACCACGATCGCGTTGGCCACGATCGCGGATAATCTCATGCGATCACGGCTAAGCGGGAATATACCCAAGGCATTTTTGTAATTTCACTTGGCCGAATCCTAAACCTTATATAGGTAAAAACCCTTTCTTCTTTGGGTATTGCTTACCTGATAGAAAATTTTAAATTTGAAACAAGAACCCTAAGGCAAGTTTGTAACTAATTTTGGAGAATTAAATTCATTGTGTTTTGTGAAGGACGGATGCTTGGGATAATCCTTATGGTATATCTTTCTATACTTTCTTCATGAGTATCTAAGTAATTTAGTCTTGGGATAATGTTTAACTAAAAGTGTAATTGTGTGTGGGTGTCATTGTGTTTGAATGATATTTACTTGTTAAGTATGGATTCCACCATTGCTTGAGTTTAATAGTAGGAATTTATGGGTGAAAACCCAAAATCTCCAAATGGGTTGGATGGGTGAAAACCTCAAACTTTAGAAAGCCTTTATCATTCTTCCAAGAGGGATAAGAGTAAACATATTGGAACCCATAGAATCCTTGAAATAGGGGTATGGGGGGAAAAAGAAATGGTGGACAATTAAGCATGTGGTTTACTACCGTTTACAATCTTAGACATAAGTGTAAATGGAGGGTAAGTCATATCATAAGCATTTTCCTAGAAATAGGGATGTCTAATTGAGGCTTTGGGTGACTATGAATCACAAACTCGTTAGGTGATAAAAAAATACAATGGGCAACATCTTTGTGATTTTTTTGAAAGGCTAACCATGAAGACCTTTGGCCTAGCCTATCTCTCACTGAACAACTAAGATTCATGTTAAACCATCATTAATCCACATGCTCTTTACTTTCAGTGAGGCATAATACCAAGATTACCTTCAAACATGATTTTAAATCAAAAGTGTTATGCAAATGAGTTGTTTGACTAAATATTGTTATAAAAAAAAGCCAAACCAAACCCCGCTTTTACTTCAAATATTGTTTTATTTGCATTTCGAGTATCCTTATAGTAATTAGAGAACCCATAGGATTTGAAATTTGTATTTCACTCATTATGGATTCGACTTTAATATGAATTAGGATATTGACAACGACTGACTTACCCCTTAAAAATGGGAGTAAGTTGAGCATTATCAGTCCTGAGCACAGGGTGCCCAATTGTAGGCTAGTGGTGCCCAGTTGGCTCCACCTCACCCTCCTTGTAGATTCTTTGGTCAGAGTTATTCTGGTCAGTATGAGAAGGAAAACAAATGTTTTTATTGTGGTTAGATTGGATATATGCAGCATGATTGCCTCTCTCTATCAGCTTCTTGGGCTAACAAGTCCCCTATTGCCACTCCATCTCTCTCTCATAGAAGGATGCTATATGTGTCTCTGTTTCTGGCACTGTTGCTGGGCAGAACTGCTATGATTTTGTCACTCTCCAGGATTCTGAGGCATCTCCCAATGGTGTAACGGGTATGTTGAGACTTTTCTCCAGTGATGTGTATTGATTGCTTGATCCAGGGTCTAATTTTTCTTATGTAACCTCGTATGTGGTTGTGCATCTTAATTGTGGTTGTAAGAGACTGTCAGTTCCCTTTTCTATTTATATCTTAGTCATAGACCTTGTGGTTGTTACAAGGATTTATAAGGGGTGTGTGATATCAATTGGTGGTAGGGGTATTCTTTTAGACTTGATAGAGTTTTTCATGATTGATTTTGATATAATTCTGGGGATTGATTGGTTGCACTCTTTCTATCCTTCCTTAGATTGTCGAACTCATAAGGTCATGTTCCAATTTCCTAATGATCCGGTCATTGTATGGAAAGGTGGTTCCCTAGTGCCTAAGAGAAGGTTCATTTAATATCTAAAGGCCCAAAAGTTGATTTCAAATGGATGTTTACATCATTTGGTCTGAGTTAAAGATTCTAACTCAAAAGACACTTCTCTAGAATTCGTTCCCGTGGCTAATGAGTTTCTCAAGTTTTTTTTAATCCTCTCGGTGTTTCTACCGAAAGGGAAATTGATTTTAGAATTGATCTTGTTCTGGACACTCATCCGATTTCTATCCCTCCTTATAGAATGGCTCCGATGGAAATAAAAGAGCTTAAGAAGCAATTTAAAGACCTCTTAGATAAAGGTTTTATTCATCCTAGTATGTCTTCGTAAGGTGCTCCCATGTTATTTGTGCACAAGAAGGATGGTTCCTTTTTTATGTGCATTGATTATCGTAAGTTTAACAAAGTGACCATAAATAATAAATATCCTCTTCCTAGGATCGATTATTTGTTTGATTAAATTCAGGGTGCGAAGTTTTCCTCTAAGATTGATCTTAGGTTGGGTTATAATCATCTTATGATTAGGGATGTGGATATCCCTAAGACTGCCTTTAGAACCCGGTAAGGTCACTATGAGTTTCTTGTCATATCTTTTAGGCTGACCAATGCATCGGAGACATTTATGGACTTGATTAATAAGGTCTTTCTTCATTCTTGGACATTTTTACCATTATGTTCATTAAAGATATCTTAATCGATTATAAGAGTGAGGTAGATCATGTAGATAAACTCTATGCCATTTTGCAATCATTGAAGGATCATCGTTTGTATGCTAAGTCCTCCAAGTGTGAGTTTTGATTGAAACTAGTAGCTTTTTATGGTCATGTCATCTCTAGTAAAGGGTTCATGGTAGATCCCCAAAAGTTTGTGGCAGTTAAGAAGTGGCTTAGATCTATAACTCCAATCGATATTTGGAGCTTCTTGGATCCAGCCGATTATCATAGAAGATTTGTAGAGATTTTCATGACTATAGCTACCCAGTTGACCAAATTAACCCAAAAGAAGGTCAAGTTATTGGGTTCGATGCGTGCGAAGGTAGTTTTGAGAAGCTGAAAAATAAATTAACTTTGGCTCAAGTTTTGACCTTTCAGAAGGGTAGTGATTGTTTTGTGGTTTATTATGATTCTTCTCATGTTGGTCTTTTTTGCGTGTTGATGCAACATGGTAGGGTGCTGTCCTATGCTTCTAGACAATTAAAAGTTCATGAGAATAATTACCCAACCCATGACTTAGAGATGTTAGCCATGGTCTTTTCATTGAAGATTTAGAGACATTGCCTATATCATGTGCATGTAGATATATTTCTCGATCATAAGAGTCTCCAATATGTGTTTACCCTAAAGAAGTTAAATCTCTAGCAAAGAAGGTGTATTGAGTTGTTGAAAGACTATGATATAAGTCTTCATTATTATCTCGATAAGGAAAATATGGTCGCCGATGCTCTTAGTAGTTGTCCATGGGGAGTTTAGACCATGAATATGAGGATAAGTGGAAATTGGTGAAAGACATTCACCGTTTGGATAATCTTAGATTTTGGCTAGCGGGCTCTGAGGATGATAGTGTATTTGTGCATCTGGTATCTCAATCATCTCTTGTTGTTGAGATAAAGCAAAAGCAATTATTGGACCCCCACTTAATGAAGATCAAGAGTTATGTGGGTCAACACAAGGTTTCAGACTTTATGATTGGGGGTGATGGTGTCTTTAGGTACCAAGATAGGCTATGTGTTCCCAACATCGATGGATTGAGGAAAAGGGTCAAGGCCAAAGCTCTTGAATCTTGGTATGCTATATATCCCAGTTCAACCAAGATATACCATGATCTTAGACAGTTCTATTGGTGGGGTAATATTAAACGTGATATGGCTCCCTATGTGGCCAAGTGTATGGTGTGTCAACAAGTTAAAGTTGAGCACATGAGTCCCGGGGGCTTATGCCAAGAGATCTCACTTCCCGAATGGAAGTGGGAGGCAATTAATGTGGATTTCACTACTGGTATTCTTAGATCTCAAAATAAATATGATTCCATTTGGGTCATTATTGATAGAATGACCAAGTTTGCTCACTCTTTTCCCATAAAGACTAATTTCTCACAAAAGATTAAGCTAAGTTTTATCTTGCGGAGATTTTGATGTTGTACGGAGCTTCGGTCTCTATTATTTTTTAGCGTGGTCCTCCATTATTATCCCACTTTTGGAAGTCATTACAAAAGGGTTTTGGTACTAGAGTATGCCTTAGTACTGCTTTCCACCTGCAAACGGATGGGCAAGCAGAAAGGACCATCCAAACTTTGAATGATATGTTCCAGGCTAGTGTAACTGACTATGGTGGTAGTTGGTATGACCACTTGCCTTTGATTGAGTTCGCCTATAATAATAGTTACCACTCTAGTATTGGCATGGCGCCTTTTGAGGCATGTTATGGTAGGAGATGTCGATCTCCTATTGGGTGGTACGAGGTTGGCGAGGGTAAGTTTCTTGGTCCCGATTTAGTTCACCAAGACTTAGAGAAGGTGAAGTTAATTCTTGATAGGTTAAAAAACGGTTAAAGTCTGCAAAAGTCCAATGCGTATGTGAGGCATAGGGACTTAGAGTTTAGTGTTGGCGATTGGGTTCTTGAAAGTGTCTCCCATGAAGGGATAAATACGGTTTGGTAAAAATTGGAAGCTTACTCCCAGTATGTCGGTCACTACTTGATTGTGGATAAGGTTGGAAATGTTTCCTGTGAGTTGGAGTTTCCTTATAGTATGAACTCCATTCACCCAATTTTCCATGTCTCTATGTTGCGGAAATATGTGGATGATCCTTCATTGGTTGTTCCATGTTAATGATGTTTGTATTTTAGACTTTTTGTCCAATTAGAAGATCCTGGAAAGGATCTTGGATCGGCAAGTATGCCGGTTGTGAACGAAAGAAGTGGCTTCGGTCAAGGTTCTATGGAGAAACCAAAAGTCTGAAGAAGCTACTTGGGAGGCATAAGAGGACATGAAGTCCAAGTATCCACATTTTTTCCCATTCAGAATACTTGTGATGGAGGTATGTGTTAATCCCCTTCTTTAATCTTTGGTCTTCCATTGACACCGGGTGAAAGTCCCCAATATGTTAAGTTGATTTGTGTCATGTTAGACAATGGGTTCAAGTCCCTAATTCATTGAAATTAGGTGTATCTTGTTGTTATGGGCTTAAGTCCCTAGTACCTTGAATTGATTTATGTCTTAGATAGATGATAAGTTAAAGTTTCCAATTCTTTGAGTTGCTTTATATCTTTAAGAGTCGATGGGTTGAAATCCCTAGATCATGTAATGAGTAATTGTTTTGATAAGATATGGGTTCGAGTCCCAAAAGTTGATGAAATGAATGGATTAATGATGATCATGATGTGTGTTATGTCCTTGTAGAATGCATGCTTTAAAATTGTGTAAAGGTTGAATTGATGTGTATTGATGTGTTAATATGTGTTTATGTTTGCCTTACCCCTCATTCAAGGATGAATGATCCAAGTGGGGGAGAATTGAAACACCTAAGTTTTGAACCATGAGAAGAGCTTCTCTATTTGATGTCTTCGAGTTGGGTACTACTAGGGACTTGATTCATACCCATGGATACAGGTCATACCCACCTTTCCCTCCCCATATCGTACCTTGTTTTATCCATGAGGGTAACATATTGTCCACTATACAACATGGCCTCCCCTTAGTCCTAACCAATGCATACGACTGGTATACTACTCAATCGTATGGAGTAAAGTTTCAACTTGAGTGGACTATTTTCTATTCGTATGTAGCTTACGAGTTAGGGGTTAAGTCGTACCCTTTTTTTATGACTAAAGGGAATCAAATTGTACCCCTAATAGTATATATAAACTAGGAGAAGCCTAGGGTACAAGTAAGGGTACCACTCGTACCCTAGGGTATGATTACTTATGGAGTCGTATGAGGGAGTCGCACCCCTGGACGGGGTCATTTTAAAGATTTTAACTAAGGGGCTTATGGTCATTTCCCATGCTTAAAACCCTAAGTTCCTTCACTATATAAGGTATTGTAGCCTTCTAAGCCCTTATTTACAAAACTCAAACACTCTAAAAGTTTCTTGAAACAAGATTGGAGGCTAGGGTTTTGAGGGTGATCTTCAAGAGGCAAAGGGGAGTTAATATTCTTGATGATTCAACATGTATCTCTTACCCTTATGAAATAACTTTAAACCCATGTATTTCACACTTGAATTAGTAAGTGTACATGGTGGTTTTGAAATCAAATGAAAAGGGTTTTGTTGCTAAATGATAGAACAATGATGATTCCTACTTAGACTTGTATTTATTGATGTTATTGATGATGATTTTCATATGTGGATGATTTTTTATGTGGTCTAACATGTGGTTCATGAGTAACCCTAATCTTGATTAATTCAACCATGTAAATGACCTTATTAAAGGTAAGCACATAAGGGGTTTGTGAAAATGTCTAAGTTAATTATCTAGTCAAATGTTGGTGATGTTTTGAACTAGGGAAATGGCCCAATATGTATAAATGCTTGATAATTGATATTGTGAAGTTAAAAATGATCCATGTATTTTGTAATTGATGGCCTTGATGGTTTGATGAATAAGAAGGGGGTTAAAGTCCCTAACATGAAAATGAACGTGAATTATGTGTGGGACTAAATTGTGGTATAGAATTGCTAATGAAATGTGAATGGCTCGTAAGGGTCTTGAGGACCATAGTTTGAATTGTATAAGAAGTTAAATTAAGGAATTTACATAATGAATTATTGAGCAATAAAGGCTCCCACGAGGACCATGTGGTCATGTATGATATTGAATTGGCTAAATGGGTTAAAGTGGAATTGAATGTATATGGATGCATGGACATAGGGTTAGGGTCCCAATGTCGACTAATGATAGTCGTGATGGTTTTATGTTAATGTCCCTTTCCTAATAAAATTTTGTGTGGTTAAAGTCCATTGCATAATGAGATCCCATGAGGTCAAAGTGCCTCGCCAAATGAATTGGCTTGGGTTAGTGTCCCTTATCTAATGTTGCATAAGGTTAGAGTCCATTGTCAAATATGTGAGCATGTGGTTAAACTCCATTACTTGAGTAAATATGTGTGAGTTGTTAGAGTTCCTCACTTATATAAATATGTGTGGGTGGTGAGAGTCCCTCACTTGAATGGATGTGTATGTGGTTAAAGTCCCTTACTTGATGATATGTGAATATGTTAAAGTCCTATACCTAATGAGTAATGCTTGAATCTATATGTAATGCCCCAAGGAGATCTAATTCCAGAACGTCACAAGGTGCTTAAGGCTACAAATAGACCCAAGCTAACCCTTTGAGCCTGCTACTACATATAAAACATACTTTTAGATGAATAAAGAAAAATGATGGTACTATCATATCAAAATTGCAAAGGGAAAATGAAGAAATACTTCTCTAAAAAGTCAAAAAACTGAAAGTCTAAACGTACTGATAATCTAGTCTGACAAAGCCTCTACTAATCAAGAACTAGAGATTCATTGTGATAGACCCCCAACTGACTCGACTAAACTAAAAACAATAACCACTGAAAATCTGAGAAATAGATCCTCAAACTATGAGGACTCACCAACTGCGGAGTATAGACAATGGTACTCGGGAATAACTATCACTGCTAGGACTGAGCACTTGAACCTACATTATAAGATAATGTAGCACCCAGACGTATTTGTGGATCTGTACTTTGAGGATGTACTGAGTATATAGGGGTATATGAATTTAAGTAAACAATGTTATCATTCTTTATAAAACATGCATGCTGATATGAATGACTCACAAAGCTTGAGTAAAACTGAAAATCTGAATCTCATAAATCATGTATATTGAAGCATATAGTACAAGACTAGTGATTCATTACACTTAGTTCTAAAATTTGTATTCTCCATGTTATTCTCAAAACTTGTAAGCATGAGAAATCTTAAAAACAATAGCTTTCAAAACCTATAATCTTATCTTATGGAGAATAAAGGAATTCTTCAAAACTTAGAGATTTTAGGACTTTGGGAACCTCAAAATCAAACTTTCAACATATAAACTTTTATCTTAATTAGAGTAGGCGACTACTTTTGGATTTTCTTTTAAATGACATAAACTATGTGAGCCACATGGAGTCCAACGTCTTGCCCACGTTGGGGAGAGTTGTTCTACCCATGCCATCAGAATAGAACATTAAATTTAGTGGTCACTATCTTAAACCACTTAGGGTAAATCAGAAACCTATGGGGTCACGTAGTTCTGGGGTATGAGATATTGGAATCATAAACAACTCGGTGCTAAATAATACTCCTACACTTAATCTTAGAAGTTTTAGGAAATCCACCTTATAATAATTCAAGGGTCTACAATAAAGACCAAATATACTTTTCTTGACTTTAAGTCATAATTAATGTGGATCCATATCTTAGCTTTGCCCCAAAAGGTCAAATTTTTAACTAAAATCTAAAAATAGCTTAACTATGGGGTACTTATGACCCAAATAATCTTTAAAGAGGGTCTATTGACCCGAACAGTAATCTCAAGTCAGATATCACCAAATTTATGCTTGGTAATGCAATTACTCATAAAGTATCTTAAAATCTGTAAGTTTCATCAATAGGCATGGAAATATAAATAAAATCATGTAAGTTAACTTTTAATCCCTGGGAAATCTCACAATCTTACAAATAATGAAAGTGGGTATGAACCCTAACTTAATTTCATGGAAAATCTCATAAATTGCAGAAATTTTGTAATTTAAAATAATCCTTTGGGAACAAGTGTGAAAGGTTTACCCATGTTCAAACCCCACATACCTTAGATTATTACTTGTAGATGAACAATTTTGCTTAAGACTCTTTTTCGTACTCTTGAGTGAGGGTTCTAGAATTTTTTTACTTGGGAACCTTGAATCTTAACTCAATTTTTAGAAACTATGGTGGAATCTTAAGGTTCTTGGAGAAAGATTTGGATTTGCTCTTGAGGGTTAATCTTGAGAGAAAACCCTACTTTTTTTATGTTATGGAGGAATATAACGTTTGTGCCTTGAATCTGATGTATTTAGATGTGAAAAGGGTGGGAAAATACCAAAAAGCCCTTTTAAAAATGGCTTTAAAATACTGAATGGAATTTGTGACGGCTCGTACGATGGTCCACACTAGCTCCATGGTCCGTTGGCCTGACCGTCGCACCTTGGCTAGAATGTGATATTTCTGCCTAAGCTGCGATGGCTTGGGAGACGGTCCATTGCTATCTCGATGGTTCGTCAGCCATTCCGTCGCAACTGGCCAGAAGGTGGACTCGCTACCTCCGCTGCGATAGTTTGGGCGACGGCCCGTCACTAGCTTGATGGTCCGTCGGCCCATTTCGTTGCACCTGGGTGGTTCAGACTGCTTTCTGTAATCCGACCATAACTTTCTACCACGACATCATATTTTGACAAAATGGCTATTGTTGGAATGATAATTCAATTTCTCATGTGATAAAAAGTCAAAATTAGGAAAATTCAATATGATTTAAACACTAATCACTTTGGAAGTCATTCCTTAATCTTTTTAAGGCAAAATTAGGCTTCACTTGACATGCTCTAAAGACTTAGACTATGAGGGATCTTTCCGGTGTATTACAATATCTCTCCCTTGGAAGCATTCATCCTTGAATGTCACAAGTTAGGCTAAGAATATGGAGGAAAAAAATTAGGAATGCACAGCTGAAACAACTTACTAATCTGACTGTGTGTCATTCTAAACTTTTGAGTATCTCAGAGAATGCATGAACTCATGGAGAAGGAAACTCTATAGCTGAATACACATGATTAGAAAGGAATTGAATTAAGAAAGAGAAGTACCTTCAGCTATATCTGAACTCGCAGAGAAGAGGTGCGGGTACTTGTCTTGAATGTCTTCTTTTTCCTCCCAAGTGGCATCCTCAACTACCTGGTTCTGCCAAAGAACTTTGACCAAGGGAAGCTTTTTGTTCCTTAGTCTACGGATCTGATGGTCTAAAATATCGACTGGAATATCTTCGTAAGAAAGACTAGCCTAATATCTGAGCTCTCCAAAGGATTTACAACAATGGAATCACCCATGCTCTTCTTGAGCATGGAGACGTGAAAGATGGGATGACCAACTGACAGATCTGTGGGCAACTTAACTTAATAGGCTACTTTCCCATCACGTCTTAGAACTCTATAAGGGCCAACATAATAGGGACTAAGCTTCCCCTTTTTTCCAAACCTCTTCATCCCCTTCATAGGCAAAATCTTCAAGTACACTCAATTACCCACCTCAAACTCAACATATCTTCTTCTCACATCTGCATATGACTTCTGATGACTCTGGGATATCTTCAACCTTTCTCTAATTAACTTAAATTTTTCTATATCCTTAAAAACAACATCAGGTCCAATCAAAGAAGATTTGCGCACTTCAAACCAACGTATGGGTGACCTACATCTCCTCCTATAAAGAGCCTCAAACGGGGCCATCTAGATACTTGAGTGATAACTATTATTATATGTAAACTCAATCAGTGGCAAATTCTCATCCCAACTACCTTTGAAATCATGAGTACATGCCCTCAACATGTCTTCCAATGTTTAGATGTTCCTCTCAGCCTGACCATCTGTCTACGGATGAAAAACGAAACTTAAATGAACATGGGTACCAAGACCCTTCTGAAACGCTCTCCAAAACTGAGAAGTAAACTGAGTACCCCGATATGAGATGATACACAAGGGAACTCCATGCAACCTGACTAACTCCCGTATGTACAACATAGCATAATCCTCAGTTGTATAAGATGTATGCACTGGCAAGAAATGCGCTGACTTAGTCAACCTATCTACCACAACCCAAATTGAATAATGATGACACCGTGAAAGGGGTAGACTAGTCACGAAATCCATATTCACCTCTTCCCACTTACAAGTGGGGATACCAAACTCTTGCAACTTACCACTAGGTCTTTGGTGCTCTACCTTAACTTGTTGATAAGTTGCACATTTTTCTATAAGCTCAACTATATCCTTTTTCATACCACTCCGCCAATAGATTTCCCACAAATTGCAGTACATCTTGGTAGCACCAGGATGAATAGAATATCACATGCCATGCGCTTCAGCCATAATTCTCTACCTCAATTCATCAACACAAGGAATACATAATCTATTCTGACATCTCAACACACCATCTTCTCCTTGGGAGAAAACCTCTACCTTTTGGTCTTTACCTGACTCCTTCAATTTGACCAAACTAGCATCCATGTCTTGCATCTCCTTCACTTCCAAAACTAAAGGGGATTCAAAATTACTTTGAACCAAAACACTACCTTCTGCTGAGTCAAGAAATCTAACACCCATATTAGACAAATAATGTACTTCACGAGCCAACTCTTTCTTATCTTTTTCCACATGAGCAACACTGCCCATAGATAATCTGTTAAGGGCATCTACAGCTACATTGGCCTTGCCCGAATGATACAGTACACTTATGTCATAATATTTTAGCAACTCTAACCATCTCCTCTGACAAATATTCAACTCCCTCTAACAAAACACATACTGCAGGCTTTAGTGGTTCGTAAAGACATCAACATGAACACTATACAAATAGTGTCTCCATATTTTTAAAGCAAAAACCACAATAGCTAACTCTAAATCATGGGTTGGGTAATTCTTTTCATGAGGTTTCAACTGCCTAGAAGCATAGGCTATAACCTTACTGTGCTGCATCAACACACAACCCAAACCAACTCTAGAGGCACCACAATACACCACAAAACCATAAGTACCATCAGGTAATCTCAACACGAGGGCTGAAGTGAGTCGATTCTTCAACTCCTAAAAACTCTTCTCGCAAGAATCTGACCACAAGAACTTAACATTTTATTTTATGTTAGTCTAGACTAGGAGACGTAATAGAGGAGAAACCTTCATAAAAAAATGGTAATAGCCTGCTAGTCCCAATATGCTAGCACCAATAAACTTCTAATGTCTGACGGAGAGATATGTTTAGGCCAATTTCTTACAGCTTCTATCTTTTGGGGATCAACTCTAATGCCTTCGGTTGAAATAATATGACCTAGAAAGGCTACTGACTTTAGCCAAAATTGACACTTGATGAATTTGGCAAACAACTTATGATCTCTAAGAGTTTGCAAGACAATTCTAAGATGATCCGCATGGTCATTCTCAGTACGGGACTACACAAGGATATCATCTATGAACACTATGACAAACATATCAAGATACTATCTGAACACTCAATTTATAAGGCCCATGAAAGCCACTGGAGCATGGGTTTTCCCGAAAGACATGACTAGAAACTCAAAGTGACCATAACGAGTTTGAAAGGCTGTCTTTGGGATATCACACTCCCTTACTTTAAGTTGGTGATAGCCAGATCTAAGTTCTATCTTTGAGAAATAACTTACACCTTGCAATTGATAAAACAGGTCATCAATTCAAGTAAGAGGGTACTTGTTCTTAACTATAACCTTATTCAGCTGACGATAGTCAATACACATATGCAAAGAACCATCTTTCATTCCCACGAACAGGACAGGTGCACCCAAAGAGAAACACTAGGCCTTATAAAACCCTTATCTAGAAGATCTTTGAGTTGGTCTTTCAAATCCTTAATCTTTGCAGGTGCCATACGGTATGGAGGAATAGAAATAGGTTTTTTATTGGGAAGAAGGTCAACCCCAAATTTTATCTCTCTATCGTGAGGTACCCCTGGGAGATCTTCCAGAAAGACTTCAAGAAACTCACTAACTATGCTGACTGACTGAGTAGTCAAAGGCTCAGACTTAGTGTCTTTAACTCAAACTAGGTGATAGATACAACCTTTGGATATTAGCTTTTTGGCTTTGAGATAGGATATAAAATGACTCTTGGGAGATACTGAACTCTCAGACCACTCGAAGACTGGATCATCGGGGAACTAATACTTAACCACACGGGTGCGACAATCTATGGATGCATAACAGGAATGAAGCCAATACACACCCAGAATAAGGTCAAAATTGACCATATCTAACTGTATCAAATCAACAAATATAACTTTGTGAAGAACAGTAACAGGAAACTCTTTATAAACTTGCTTAGCAACAACTGGCTCTCCTACTGGGGTAGAAACTATAATGGGCTCAGGGATCTTTTCGGGACTCATTTCAAAATTTACAGCAACTAATGGGGTCACGTAAGAGAAACTTTACCCAGGGTCCATCAAAACATACATATCAAAGCAAAAGAAACAAAGAATACTAGTAAGAACATCTTGTGAATCCTCCTGATCCTAGAGGGATGGCAAAGAATAGAATCTATTTTGGCGCTGACAGCTAGTAGTACTGGATGAAGTGCCCTGATGAGGGGCTAGATGGGCTAAAGGAGCTGGGGCATTAGTAGCCTGAGTCTAAGGTCAGATATCTCTACTCTCTTGCCTAGCATGAGGGTACTCTCTAAGTCTATGGCCAAACTTGCCACAACCAAAGCAACCCCTCTGTTTGTCCAAACACTCACCGGGATGGGTCCTACCACACTTAGCACAAGAAGGATAACTGGGCCTGTTACTTACACTGTTCTGGGACCTGGATATAAAAGACTTATTTCCATACTCCAACCTATTTCTAGGTGCAGGAGAACTAGCTGATGAAGGCGCTAACATAGACGAATGACTCTGATACTGCAGACGGTTCCCTTATAGAATCTAGTCTAACCATGCTCAAACTGCTCTGATCTAGCCTCTTATTTCTCCTTACTCTGTCTCTCTCCCTTATCTTATCATCCTCAATCTGCTGAGCATGCATCATTAATTTGGACAAACCCATATCCCTATTAAGCATAGCAATCCTACACTCTTTCAACACTAAACTAGACACACCGGTCATGAACTTGCCCATACTAGATCGGGTTTCAGCTACCAAGTCAGGAGCGTACTTAGCTAACTGGTTGAATTTAAGGAAATACTTATTTACAGTTATAGTCTTTCCTTAGATTCATAAATTTCTCTATTTTTGCTTCCCTTCATCTCAAGCGGGAAGAACTTTTCCAAGAATGCATCCTGGAACACCTGTCAAGTCATAGGAGCAACATTTTCCCCTCTCTTCTTCCTCCATGCCACAAACCAGATATAAGAAATATCTTTCAGCCTATAAGAGGCCAGCTCTACACTCTCTTCTTCATAAATATGTATGACTTGGGTGATTTTCTTCACCTCCTCAAGATACAAGTGTGGGTCTTCACCTGCCTTCGACCCATAGAACCTTGGCGGATTCATCCTCATGAAATCACAAATACTAGCTGCAGCTAAATCACCTCCTTGCTATTGCAGAATTACATCCTGGTTATTTGTCTTAACATTCACGGTGATTGCTTAGGCTAATGCCTAAAAAGAAGCCCAAAACTCAGCATGAGACACATTTTCATTCATGGGATTGGCCGATTGAGGTAGCTGATCGACATTCCTATGGGCATTAGATCTTTGCAGAGGCATTTTCTATCATAAGAGACCACGAGTCAATAGCAGATAGAGACAGTAATAGGCACGTTAGACTCTGAAAGAAAGAGATAACTTTTTCCTAAAATATCCCATAGCCTATTTCTCATAGATGTGGTGTGCTACATACCAATTATCAAGACTCTACATAACACAGCTTTTCAGACTCCCTAGGACTCCTAAACCTTAGGCTCTGATACCAAGTTTGTAATGCCCCAAAGAGATCTTATCCCAGAATGTCACACAGTGCTTAAGTCTACAAGTAGCCCCAAGCTAACCCTTTGAGCCTGCTACTACATATAAAACTTACTTTGAGATGAATAAAGCAAAATGATGGTACTGTCATATGATAATCGTAAAGGTAATCCAAAGAAATACTTATCTGAACGGTCAAACTAATAAAAGTCTAAATATACTGATAATTTAGTTTGACAAAGTCTCTACTAATCAAGAACTCGAGAGTTATTGGGACAAACCCCCAACTGACTCAACTAAACTAAAATCAATAACCACTGAAAATCTAAGCAATAGGTCCTCGAACCATGAGGACTCACCAACTTTGGAGTGTAGACAAAGGTACTCAAGAATCACTGTCATTGCTGGAACTGAGCACCTGAACTTACATTATGAGACATTAGAGCACACAGATGTATATGTTGATCAATACTTTGAGGATGTACTGAGTATATGTGGGTGTATTCATTTAATTAAACAATGTTATCATTCTTTATAAAACATGCATGCTGATATGAATGACTCACATTGCTGGAGTAAAACTAAAATCTGAATCTCATAAATCATGTTTATTGAAGCTTATAGTACAAATCTATTGAGTCACTACACTTAGTTTTAAAATCTATATTCTCCATATTATTCTTAAAACTTGAATGTAAGAGAAATCTTAAAAACAATAGCTTTCAAAACTTATACTTTTATCGTATGGAGAATAAGGGACTTATTTAAAACTTAGAGATTTTAGGACTTTGGGGACCTCAAAATCAAACTTTCAACATATAAACTTTTATCATAATTAGAGTAGGGGACTTCTTTGGGAGTTTCTTCTAACCGACATAAGCTATGTGACCCACATGGAGTCCAACATCCTTTCTACGTTGGGGAGAGCTTCTCTACCCTTTCCATCGAAATAGAACCTTAACTTTAGTGATCATTATCTTAACCCAATCGGGGTAAATCAGAAACCTATGGGGGCACGTAGTTCTAGGACATGAGACCTTGGAATCATACCCAACTCGGTAGTAAATACTACTCCCATACTTAAGCTCAGAACTTTTAGGAAATCTACCTTAAAATAATTCAAGGGTCTATAATAAAGACCAAATATACTTTTCTTGACTTGAAGTCATAATTAATGTATATCCCTATCTTAGGTTAGACCCAAAATGTCAAATATTTGACTAAAATCTGAAAATAGCTTAACTATGGGGTACTTATGACCCAAACAATCTTGAAAAACAATCTTTAAAGGGGTCTATTGACCCAAACAGTAATCTCAAGTCAGATATCTCAAAATTCATGCTTGGTAATGCAATTACTATAAAGTATCTTAGTATCTTTAAGTTTCTTGAATAGGCATGGAAATATAAATAAAATTATGTAAGTCAACTTGTAATCTATGAGAAATCTCACAATCTTACAAATAATGAAAGAGGGTATGAACCCTAACTTAATTTCAAGGAAAATCTCATAAATTACAGAAATTTTGTAAATTAAAATAAGACTTTGGGTACAAGGGTGAAAGGTTTACCCTTGTTCAAACCCCACATACATTAGATTATGACTTGTAGATGAACAAGCTTGCTTGAGACTTTTTTTCGTACTCTTGAGTACGGGTTCTTGAAGCTTTTGACTTGCGAACCTTGAGTCTTAACTCAATTTGTAGAAACTATGGTGGAATCTTAAGGTTCTTGGAGAAAGATTTGGCTTTGCTCTGGAGGGTTAATCTTGAGAGAAAACCCTAGTTTTTGGATGCTATGGAGGAATATAACGCTTGTGCCTTGAATCTGATGGATTTAGATGTGAAAAGGGTGGGAAAAGACCAAAAAGCCCTTTTTAAAATGGCTTTAAAATACTGAACGAAATTTGCGGTGGCTCGTGCAATGGTCCATCGCTGGATCGACGGTCCATCATCCTGAACATCGTACCTGGGCTAGAATGTGATCTTTCTTCCTTATTTACGATGTCTTGGGCAATGGTCCATCGCTAGCTCGATGGTCTATCGGCTATTCCGTCATACCTATCCAGAAGGTGGACTCATTGCCTCTGCTGTGATGGTTCGGGCGACGGCCCATCTCTAGTTCGATGGTCCGTCGGCCCTTTTCGTCGCACCTGGGCGATTCAGACTGCTTTCTATAATTCTGCCATAACTTTCTACCCCGACATTGGATTTTGATAAAATGGGTGTCGTTGGAAAGATAATTCAATTTCTCATGTGATAATAAGTTAAAATTAGGAAAATTCAATATGGTTAAAAAACACTAATAACTTTGGAAGTCATTCCTTATTCTTTTAAAGTCGAAATTAGGCTTCCCTTGACATGCTCGAAATTAGGCTTTCCTTGACACTATAAGTGTAGATGGTTGTAGTCCTCCATTGTATACATGATGAATGAGTGCTTCCAAAGTATAGACAAATTTTTTCCCCTCGATTAGCATGTGATATGTCTATATATATGGATAAGGTTATGAATATGATTGAATATGATATATTTTTTGTTATTGAATGATGATGCTATTTTATCCTTATCCATAAGTTACATGCTAGAATTCCAACTGCTAATCGTTTCCGAACTCTATGTCCCCACGAGACATAGGTAGTCGAAGCATCTTCTTCTCTTCCTGCACAGTGATTAGTCAATTGAAGTGGTTCGTACATTGACCTGGGAGTGGTGAGCTTCCTTAATTTGAAAGACATTCCTTCTTGGTCTACTACCTTTAGACTAGGTCTTATTTTGACTTGGTTTGGCTATTCTTGGGGGCTTACTCAGAAATATACATTTCTAAAATTCGGCTTGTATAGAGGTATTGTGGATGACTTTGGACTTAGGTATATTGTTTAGTTGATGAAACTAATGAAATGGTTACACATTGTTAAAGTTATGACTTGTGGTATGTTTTTCCGCTATCATATTTTATTGCCGGGATTCCCCCAACCCTTGTAATAGTTGTGATGATGGTGAAGGGTTATTGGGGCGACCTCCGGTTTTTGTGGACTTCAGGTGCCCATACGACATAGTCCGCTTTTGGGGCATGTCATGAATATTAATCAATGGAGGAAACTAGTACTCAGATCTTCACCAAAAAGGTACAGAAGTGTAGTATAAGTACCAAAACCATGGGTACTCAGTAGGCATTATCATCTGACTAAGCTAAATCTTGATATAAATATGATAAAATGGAACATAACATAACTAAGTTACGAATGAATAA
Organism: Capsicum pubescens; assembly: GCA_030864215.1. Lineage (NCBI taxonomy): Eukaryota > Viridiplantae > Streptophyta > Magnoliopsida > Solanales > Solanaceae > Capsicum > Capsicum pubescens. The sequence goes on from CM061547.1 coordinate 150,025,009, forward strand.
ACCTAAAGTAACATCAACATCGTTGCGCATAAACAAGTAAGGAACTAAAATAATAACATAATGTAACATAGAGCATCAACACAAGCAATCACAACTATAAAATTGTCGATCATATGCCAATCAGTGCGGAAAAGTAAATAACCCATTCCAAGACCCCATAAGATAAAAAGGTACAAAGAAGATAGAGTAACCCATCACCGTCATTTATCCACTTTCATAATATAGTTAGAATTCCTCCAAGTCATGTGACACTATAACCATCAATGTACAAATTATTTATTTTCAAATTAATCAACACTTATCAACTAACCATCATGTAAAAAATAATCCTCATGAATCAGTAAGTCATCTTTATCAACTAAACATCACTTATTAACTAAACTTCATATGATGAATAGTAATCATGTATTAACTTATCATTATTTACTAATTAATAAACATATTCGACTAGCCAATATTTAACAAGTAACTAATATTTATCAACTAATCATTATATCACTAGAGTCTATTCATATCATACTACATTATAACTATTTAATCATTTTCAACTTAGCTAACTGTCAATCTTACACAAAAATATCATCATATCATAATCGGTATATCATCGTAGTCTAATATGTATAGCCGGTACTGCATACATCTGACCACGCCCACCACCTAACTAGGCTCTTGACCGACCTCCTATCCTGTCGTCCTGAGAACCTCCTTGAGTACCCTAGAAACAACCTCTACAAATCTAAAAACCACCTCTAACTGAGGGATGAACTATTTGAATAGGGGGAACACTCTAAAAGGAAGAAACAACACCTACATGACTAGGGTAATCTTGGTAATAGTGACCTTGAGCTATATAATTATAGCATGTCACTTGAGCTAAACTAGAACTAAAAGATACAGCAGACCTGGAATAACCACCACATCTAGAATGACCTGAAGATGATCCTCTAAAATACTATCCACTACCCTGACCAGGATGATCACTTACAGTAGACTGACCTTCGTCTGTAATCTGAAGTGCCACTTTAACAGGTCACTAGGCTGACTCTGAGGCTGATATGATGGATATGGATGATATCTAGAATGGAAATTGTTACCTTTGAGCCGGTAACAACTACGACTTCCACTGAAATTTCCCTGATGTCTTGTCCTCTTATAACTACACCCATGAGCCTCACAATGCATATCCTTCATATGCTGAGCGTAATAAAAAAACTCAGTAAAAAAGACTTACCCACAACAACAAAACTCTGAGTATAAAAACAAAGAGGAAGTCTCAACCCTCTGATAAAACAATTTACTCTCTCATACTCAGTATCTAGAATAAAAGTCGTATTTCTAGCTTAATCATGAAAACAAGCATCATACTCTGCCATATTCATTGAACCCTGCTCCAATCTAGAGAACTAATCTTGCTATATATAGGTTTTATGATGAGAAGCTATCTTCAATAGAATAGGTCCCTGGATGTTCATGGTACAGTACAACTAGCACACGTGTCTACACAGTTTTATCCTCATGTGTAAGAAACTTCCAGGTGTTTCTGGTACTATTTAGGACACCTGGTCCAATTGTATTTCATCCTTAGTCATCACTCATCAATACAATAGAAAATATATACCTTTACTAAATGGTTTTTGCACATTCAAATCATGAGCTAAAAGAGAGAAATGGGCAAAAACTCATAATTACTCATGTTCTTAGAGTGTGTGAGCAGAAATAGAAATTGTTCTTGAGTCAAATACTAAATTGTAATTGAACTACTCATGCTATAAGAGTAGTGTTTTTCTTTTATTGAGAGGATTGCTTTGGTCGAGTTGCCTAAGCCTAGTGATGGTTAGAGTTAATCAGTTTTTGAGAAAATCTTGGCAGATGTGTCAAGGTGTACTTGTAATAGAGGTATTGAAAGAAGGAGGATCATAGAGTTAGGTTCACATTAGCATTTGTTATCAAGAAGTTTGTTAAGGTGGATTGTTTTAGACTTGTGAGGGCAAGCCATGGTTTTCCTCCTTTTATCAAGGGTTTTCCAGGTTAAATCCTGTGTTCATTACATTTTTTGCACTCCTTTGTTATTCCTGATGATTTACTATTTCATTGTTTGTGATTGACCTTAAGGGACCTAGTCCCTGATAGTGTGGTACAACCCCCTAGGTTCTAATAATTGGTATCATGGATAGAATACTCTAAAAGGTTCACAACTAGAGTTATTTGGTTAGCATGGCTACTCTACCTAACCTAGAAGAAGGGCAATCTATAACTAGATCATTAATATTCAATGGGCAGTAATATAGGTGTGGAAAACCAAGATGCTTGAATTCATTATGGCTGAGGAGAGTAAACTTATGGACATAATTGTGGATGATCCTTATATCTATGTTAAAGAAGTTAAAGAAGGAGAGGTTACATGTATGATTCTAAAATCATAAGGGAGTACAATGATGAAGACAGAAAAAAAATTCAAAAGAACTATAAGGCCCAGAAATTGCTAGCTTACGGTAAAGGTCCTAATGAGTAAACAAAATCTCAGCTTCAGAAAATGTCAAGGAGATCTAGGACTGCTCGATGAATTCTCATAAAGGTAATACTAAAGTTAATTATTAAAAAAATATATGTTTAATACTCAGTATGAGACCTTCACTATGAAAGAAGAAGAAATAATCCACGAAATGCTCACAAGATTTACTTCTATCAAAAATAAACTTTATTGCCTAGGAGGAGTGATTCCCTTGTACAAACAAGGGAGAAATTTTTTTTGTGTTCTTCCTAAGACCTGGGAAAGCAAAGTTGATACCATAACAGAGCTAAGGAACCTGAAGTCTCTCATAATGGATGAACTTATAGGAAATCTTAGGACTCATGAGGTCAAGAAGCATCAAGGGATGGAGAAGAAGGAAGTAAAAAGAGAAAAATACCTATCATTGAAGATTTCTAAAAATCATCTAGATATAGATGACACTAATGTTTCCTATTTAGCAAAAAAATTATTACAGAAATAAAAAAGAGTGGCCAGTTCCAAAGAAGAGGAAGTAGCCGTGAAAGAGGACCAATATTGAGGTTGTTCACAAATGTGGATATCTTGATAATTTAATTAATGATTGTACCATGCAAAAAATGAATTATTAGGATTTTCTCAAGATAGCCAGTGATAAAGGAATGAACAGGGACCTGTCCCTAAAAATTTAAGAAGGAAGGTTTCAGCTGATTATGCAGTAAAACAAGCTTTTGCAGTATGGGGGAATCTTCTAGCAAATTAGATAAAGATGAAAAGAATGAAAATATGTCCATGATAGCTGTGGAAGAGAGTTCAGTTATCTACGACTCCTTGTTTTCCGTAATGTCCAACATCGAAGATAGAAAAGAAAAGGATGTAACTCTTTCTGATATAAAAGAGGGTCTAGATAACTCTTCTGGTAGGAAGATAAAGAAACTTACTATGTGTTGATAGACTCCGTGTGTGAATTAACTATTGAGAAAAATACTCTAGAGAACAAAGATGAAGATGAAGAACTTAGATTGTTCGCCTTAACTATCCAGATATCTAAAGTTGAAGAAATGGTCAATAAATTAAAATCTAAAAATCTAAGATGTATGATCCAATTGGAGAATATGGGTGACTCAGATGGTAAAGAAAAGAGAGAATCATCAAAGCTTCGGAATAAACTTGAAGAAAAATTAAGGGATTCTCAAAAACACCTTATGTCTACACTGTACATAAATTAAGAGTTAGAAAGGGACCTGGTTTGTGTTAGGAAAGAGCCTAGCAAGTCTTTAAAATATACTACATCTTCATAGGTCCTTTATAATTTGACCAGTCAAAGTGCAAATAATGTTAATGGGCTTTATAATCAAGAAAAATTACAATCTCTGGGTTCTAGAAAAAAAAACTACTCAAGATGCTAGGAACAAGGCTCACAGGCATTCATGTACTAATTATGGAAGAGATAAGCTCTCAAGGGAAAATTGTCAAATATGGATTAGAGAAAAAATAAATGGCATCAAATATATTCAGGAGGAGAATTCACATCCTAAGGGTTTCAAGATCTAAAGAAATGTAAAAAGGAATTATCTACCTAGATGGACAAAAAAGGATTTGATTTAACATTTGTTTTCCTACTGAGATGTCAGGATTATGTGGGTTCCAAAACCTAAAAATTGACCATTGGTCTAGGTTTTGAGAAAGGGGATTGTAGTTAGGATTTGCTCTTTGATAATGTTTGAGCAAGGCTCAATTTTTTAAATTTTGACTATGTTTTCTCTCAAGGCACTTCTGGTAAAGGTGTCTTACTATAAGAAATCGCTCTTAGGATCCTGGTCCTTGGCTTATCTATGTGAGAAATCTCTGAAGAATATAAAAGGAGAAATAAAGAATGGAATCTTGTGGATTGAGCGGAGAAGGGTGTGCAGAGGCAAAAGGATAAAGTAGGATTAATCTAATCAACCTGACTTATCACGTGATTTAGTGTTTCCACTACAAATTTGTTATGCTTAGGAGACAAGTATCCTTTGTAAGTTAAATGGATTTTAGTCTAACTCAGTACCATACCATTGTAGGTTTACACCCATAAGGACAACTTTCAGAAAAAATAATTGAAGCAAAAACAAGTTGATGATTCACTCAAAAAAGAGAGGGACCTGGTCCTTTCTATCAGGTTAGTACCAAAATAATATGCCTTAAAAATTCATTAACTTATATTCAAAATAGTCATCTTTTTTATCCTATCTGAACAAAAACTGTTAGTCTATGACAAATGTGAAGAGTCACACCCTTTACAATTAATCACATAAATTCAAAAGGGTACCTCTTAAATATCAAACAGATATCTTTTAAAATATAAATTCAAATCCTCCTATTCTCTTCACAATTAACTTAGAACATTACTCTGTTCCTAAACTAAACTGGTCCATTCCTTTCCCCTCTTTAAGGTTCAAAATCGATGAAATCCCATCTTCTTCAAACCCCATAAATTAATCATCCATTGATCATCCTCAAGAGTCACAAATTACTTCACCCATAAGTCCTACTCTTGAAATCCTCGAAACTCTATGTGAAAAAATTCCTATTGATAATCCTGTATTTATTAAAGTTCTTACTGAGTTAGCCATGGAAGATTTGAATCAAGGCCTCTACTCTCAAATTGAATAAGAGGTTTCTCAACAAAAAATCCCCCCTAAAAAGAACCACAGTCCTGTAATAACCATAAATTCCTATTCATCTTAAAGAATTGGTAGGTTCTAAAAAATTAGAAATCCTACTAGCACCTAGTTCCTCTAGTGACTCTGAGTCAAAATTGATCTTTGCTCAATTGTATGATGATGAAATTTGTGTAAAGAAAGTTGATCCTCTTAATAACATAAACTTGGGAGATGAGAACATACTTCTACATGTTATGATCCAAATAAAATCTCTTTATGTATTGAGGAGGAATCTGTAAGGGAAAAAATAAAGAGACAATGAATGAAAAAGTGGTATTACATCCAAATGAGGAAGATGAAGAGGATGAGGATGAACAACCTCTGATTTTGACAATGAATAAAATAAACTGAAGGATAGTAAATAAAAATAAAAATTTAATTTACACTGGTGTACAAGGTACTAGATCTTATTCCACTAGGGTATCTGAATAGTATTTACTAGCAGATTCCATGAAGAAAAGTAAGTATTCTACCACCAAAAGAAAAAGACTCAAGAAAGCTATCATACTAGAAGTGGCAACTATTGAAGTAGTGGAGTTTGAGAAGATGAGGATACTGACACTGATATTCTTATTGCTTCTAAGAATAAAATACTAGAAGTCTATAGTGATTAAAGGACCAGGTTCTCTGATCCAAAGTCTGGGAGTCATGTTGTAAATAGAAAAAAACACATAGATGTGAAATGTAAGAAAGTCTCAAGGGGTCCTAGTCCCTCAAATAGAAAAGTGGATGAAGAGGAAGAACTAAGTAGTGAATCAAAGAGAAGAACAATAGCAGAAAAAAAGTAACTTGTCCCTAGAAAAGCAAGGAATGTGTCTTGGAAACTTAGATAATGCTAATTGAGAGAGTGTTTGATCCAAAAATATATGAAAAAATAGGGATGGTTGAACTGGTAGAGTATGCGAGGCATTAGGTTTGGCTTCGCCTACTTGAAGAATCTGCTCCCATGGTGTTTGAAAATAAAGTTAGAGAGTTTTACTATACCATGGACTTCTCAAAAGATGGTCTAAGCTTAACTGCCCAAGTGTAAGGAAAGTCTATCCATCTAGATGAAGAAGCATTGGGAAACACTTTAGATGTACTTGTTATGGGAGTAAAATCTATTTTTGAAGGAGCAACCTACCACTGAATTTATTGTTGAAGCACCAAAAGAGGGTTGAACTTTAATAGCTGCTATAAAAAAAAGTTTTTAATTTGCGAGTTTCAGCTTGTATTGGAGTTCATCAACAAGGTTATGTTACCAAGATTAGACAAAGGGACCCTTTCATTAGGGGTTAACCTGTTCCGATTAGAAAGTTTGAGTTGATAATCTTACCTGCTATTATGATAGAGCACATGAAGAAAGTAATCTATGAGAAATAAATGAAACATGGGATGCCTTATGGGTACTTCCTAAGCAAGATGTTTGATCAATATTGAATAATTAGGACAAAATAACCTCTGGAATAGTCAAACAAAAGTTTAGTTTGACAACCCTGGTGGTGAATGAGTGCATTAAGGGAAAGTAAGAACTGTATCTAAAGAATTGGAACTATTGGCTGCTCAAGAAAGCCTGAAAAAACAAATAGAGGAGTTAAGGATTATGTCATCAGTAAAGAACACTAAAATAGTGCACCTAAATCTAAAACATCAGAAGTCGTCATTAGAGTGGACTTGTACCACAGAAAAACTTGCAGCAGAACATAAAAAACATAAGGCAAAAATTATAGAGTTAACTGGTAAGGTACAAGGATCAACTGATGAAGTAAAAACTCTCATAAAAAAGTTGTTGGATGCACATGCTGCTACAAATGCATGACTAGAATTATTAATTATACCCTACTCCTCTTAACCCCATTCTACTTGAGTCCTAGTGCGTCATTCTCCTGTGTTAGTTTCTGGTCTTTGGTTCTCTTGTGGCCTTTAAGGACAATTCTGTGTTGTTATTCGGCATATTAATTGGTACATAATAGATTAAAAATGAATGAATGAATTCTAATTGTGTGCTTCATCTATTCTCTCTGCTAAAACTATTCTTCATGTTAGTGTTGCCCCAATAGCTATGAGTTAACTAATTTGTACTTAATATACTCTTTGTTTACTGTTATTCCTTTTCAATGATGACAAATAAGGGAATACTGACTTCATATATATGAGGTAAGAACTAGGGGTGTATAATGATAAGGGGAAGTATGATAAGGAACAGTGATAAGGGGAAGCAAATAAATAAAGGGAAGAAAATATATGTATGCTAATAAGGGGAAGTATGATAAGGCATAGTGACAGGGGGAAGAAAATAGGTGTTCAAAAGTTTTTGTTGCAAATGACAATAAGGGACCAGGTCCCTATGTTACATAGTGGTAGAAGCATGATGATACGGGGAATATTCATCTTTAGAGTGGTACTCAAACTGATTAAATATGACGGATGTGTATTGATGCTTAAAGATGTATGTTTTTTTATCATCATCAAAAAGGGGGAAAATTGATTAATGTAGTTTTAATGATGAGAAACTAATTTCAAGGGATCATGTCCCTGGATGTTCATCGTATAGTAAAGCTGGCACACGTGTCTGCACAGTTTTTTCATCATGTGTAGCAAACTTGTAGGTGTTGCTAGTGCTATTAAGGACACCTAGTCCAATCATATTTTATCCCTAATCATCACTAATATATCAAAGAAAAAAGATGCTTCTTTATCAAATATTTTTTGCATATTCAATTCGTGAGATAAAAGAGAGAAAGAGGCAAAAAAATTAAATTACTCACATTCTTATATAGTGTGAGAAGAAATAGAAATTGTTCTTGATTCAAATACTGAGTTATAATTGAACTACTTATGTAATATGAGTAGTGTTTTCCTTTTGTTGAGAGGAGTGCTTAGGTAGAGTTGCCTATGCCTGGTGCTTGTTAGGGTTAACAAGTTTTTTAGAAAATCTTTAAAGAGGTGTCATGGTGTGATTGTATTAGAGGTATTGCAAGCGTGAGAAAACTAGAGTTAGGTTCATAGTCAAGTCTGTAATCAAAAGGTTGTTTATAGTAGACTATTTTAATCTTGTGAGGGCAAGCTATGGTTACCCCTCGATCAAGAGGGTTTCCACGTTAAATCTTGTGTTCTTTAGATTTCTACTTCTCCATTGTTATTTAAGATGATTTACTATATCATTTCCCTTGATTTACCTTGAGGGACCTGGTCCTTAACAATGTGATGCAACCCTCTTTGTTCCTATATCTCTCAAACCATACCTAAGGTTGTGAACCATATACTTCTATGATAATATCTCAAAAAGCTCAGCACATGTCAAAGGAGAAGATCCAACTAGTCTAGAATCGATATAACCTCTCCACTAATTTCGAGCAGCCAAATCCAACTATAATAAGGTGTAGTCCACACCACGAGTCTCAACAAGGCCAAATTTACAGAGCCTATCCTCACAAGAAATTAGAAAGTCATATGCATCCTTTCCTGGAGCACCAGTAAACCTAAGTGGAGTCAGTCTAAAAAATCTACCAAACATCTTCTGCACCTCGACAAACAATAGGCTTGGTAACTATTGGCTGGCAAACCGCTAGCACAAATGGAACCTCAACTCTGGGAGAAGCAGCTACAGGTTGCACCCTCACTACCATACCAATCTTATCTATTGATTGTGCACCATCAGACGACGCACCACCAAGTAACCACAAAAGTTTCACTAAAGCATCTATGAGCAGCAATGAAGAAATAAACCTTGGTGTATCGTAGTCTGGTCCTTGGCCCACCACTAGTTGAGGTAAAAGAATCTTTGGCTCAGAATAGGGAATAGAGCCTTGTGGAGGACCCCTATCCTATCTCTTAGATGGGGACACATGTTGCAGCACTCCACAACCTCTGGGTCATCCACAAACAACAGAAGGATCCCTTGGCTCGATCTTGGGACCCTTGTCTCTTGGTGAGATAGCATGTATCCTAACCATCTATGAAAGAGGGAAATATAAGGGATGTTCTACAACCAACTCAGACTCTTAGCACAAAATGAGTGAAAGAAGTGATGAAATCCTAAGATAGCCTCTCAAAGATAACAAATGGACGTCATTATTCCAATCTGCAGGACTCAACTAGGCATTTTCTCTAGTACCAACAATACCAATGTACCTAGGCTCTAATACTAATTTGTCATCACTCAATTTTTGAGTCATGATGGAACCTACTCTATACCACCATTAGGTTGGAAAATTCCCAACATGGGTGGAAATCAACAACCAAATTTATAAATAACAAGGTATTTAAAATAGAGAAAGATAATAAACATGAATATCATCCCACGACCTGGTAGAGCCAGTACAAGAGCATCTAGTAATAATAATACAACACATGTATCTAGAATATTTAATAACATCTATCTCGACACAAAAGACTCAACATAGAAAGATAGAAGGAAATAGGTGATTTTGAGTCGAATAGCTCACCCTATCTCCAAATATCAACACAACATGAGCATTAATCAACAATGGCAACTAGTACTCAGATCTACACCAAAAAGGTATAGAAGTGTAGAATAAGTACAAAAATAATGGGTACTCAGTAGGCATCATCATCCGACTGAGCTAAATCATGATATAAATATGATAAAATAGAAGATAACATAAGAAAGTTAAGGAATGAACAAACCTAAAGTAACTCCAACATCGTTCCGTATAAACAAGCAAGGAATTGAAATAACAGCATAACGTAAAATAAAACATCAAAAAAATCAATCATAACTATAAAATTGGATACCATATGCCAATTAGTACAGAAAATTGTATAACCCATCACAAGCCCCCATAAGCCTAAAAGGTACAAACAAGATAGAGTAATCCACCACTGTCATTTATCAACTTTCATAATATAGTTAGAATTCCTCCAAGTCATGTCACACTATAACCATCAGTGTACATAATTGTCATTTTCAAATTAATCAACACTTATAAACTAAACATCATGTAACAACTAATCCTCATGTAGTAATAATTTATCCTTTATCAACTAAACATCACTTATTGACTAATCTTCAAATGACGACTAATAATCACTTATTAACTAGTCATTATTTACTAATAATCAGCAAATGTTGAATAGAAAATATTTAACAACTAACAAATATTTATCAACAAATCATTATATCACTAGAGTATATTCATATCCTACTACATTATAACTATTCCATTATTTACAACTTAGCTAGACTGTCAATCTCACACCCAAATGTCATCATATCATAATAAGTATATCATCGTAGTATAATATGTTTAGCCGGACTCGAACTAGTAAGGATATTCAACAATATCCTCATAAATATCATAATTATCAACTTCTAGTCTTGTCGGGCATGTATATCATCATAAGCATCCTCTGTCCTTGCCAGGCATAAACATCATAATCAACACTGGACTTGCCTTGCATAATATCATCATAATAATACATCTGCCTTGCAGGGCATAGATCTCATCATAAGGGTATATATATAATTAATATTATCATCAATATGAGAAATATCAAAATCAATAGAGTACTTTATAGCATAACGATGAACATACTATACTAACATGATCAATAATCATAATCAAAATTATCAGTTCTAGTATAACCAATAGTATGATTTCTAGTATAATAAAGAAGCACGATCTTTGTCTTAATCAATAGTATAATCACTAATATAATAAATAAACATGCTCTTTAGCCAAATCCATAACTTATTTGCCAATATAGTAATTTAACATGACCTCTATCATAATCATTATATACTATAAAACATAGGCAATAGCTTATCAATAGCCTAATTAATGTCTTATCATTATAATAATAGATATCTTGTCATCTGTATAATCGATAGCTTATCAGTAACTTGATTATTTCCTAATCCATGGCATGATCTATAGCTTATTCATAGCATAATCAATAACTTAATCGCCGATGTGGTCATTAAGCATGACCTCTAGCAAAAATAATAGTATAAAAGCTAATATATCAATAAGCATGATTACTAGTATAGTTAATGGCTCATTCATTGGCTTAGTCAAGAGCATAATTCAAGCATTTATCAATATTATAATCAAGGTCTTATTAAATAGTATATCTGGTAGCCCAATCAATAGAAAAAATAATTTCATATTCAAAAGCTCATCAATAAGATAAGTTAAATCAATATCTCATTCATGGCATATTCGTGAAGCATTACTTTAAATGTCATCCATCATAACCAATAATACAAAGGTGTCTAAATATCACAAAAATAAAAATCTCCGTAGATGTACACAAGTTTAACAAAGGGTCATCAATAACTATCATAAGTCTTCTCCTAAGGTGGATCGAAGGGCCCACTTCTAAATCCTCGAGATCATTTACCAAGCTATGTCTACCGCAGACTAGGCTAAGGCATCTGAATCCACTAATAGGTGTTGAACCAGCCATAATTTGTCGTAGGATAGCAATTCCACCTAATATAGACCAACTAAGTCCATTCCATCTATGGTATGGCAATTTGGGTAAGTTCATCCTAAACTCAATTGAGTATGGAAATCATTATTTTAGTAAAAAAAGCATTTCTGACTTGAGTATATCCCTACATGGTCAACTTCACCAAAGGAAATGGATTCATTAGGCTAATTATGCCCAAAATGATATCCAAAATAGCCTAAATAATCCAACTAATCCCTAGTACACAAATTTATCACACCAACACCTTAAACCTATCAAAAATTAAACACAATATCATGAACATACTATGAATTAGCTTAATCTAACAAGGGGTAAAACCTAGCCAACCTGCACATTGAAGAAAGCTCACAAGATCCGATAAATTACCATTTTTCCTCTCTGAGAAACTTTTGCAAGATGCCAAGCTATCAAAACAACATTTTATTAATCAATACGAGAATAATGATACCCATGTTGTACTATTGTAATGCATGTCCAAGAATCTCATCGAAATAAAATATGGGTCCTATTTAAGGTAAATCACATTTTTGAAACCAATCCAATATTCCCACATGCTCAAGGAATCATTACCCTAAAAACTGGGTGAATTTCAAGCTAATTTGGGCCTAAAATCAAGATCCTAAGGTTTTGGAATTTTTGAATAAGAAATAGAAAATTCTACCATGAAAAGGGTGAAATCTTACCATAAATTTGAAGATAGTCACATAAACTAGTGTTCGCCAAGATCCCAAATCACCAACACGCTCTAATTTTAAGCTGTATCTCTATTTTGGACTTTAGCTCTCTTGAAAATGGATGATTGAATAGCAAAAATAGTCTAATATGGGGTATTTATTCCTTTACCAAGTTCTCGAGTCTCACTATCATGATGTAATATTCATGATTTCCATACATGACGATAGGATTAGAAGTAGTTATCGTGACATCCCCTTATCGTGCGTTCTTGGTAAGATACACAAGGAATCACTTTGCAACCCAACATCTAACGATCATGGCAATTGGTCCCAGTAAAGGGTATCTCAATAGTGATCCCTAGCTTATGATTGCGATGCACTAGATATAGCTGAGACTTTCCAAGTCTCCGCCAAGCCCTTGAGATTCATCAAAAATACTGTATATGCAAAAAAAACTATACAACTGTAATAAATTCAATGTTCCAGACTCAATGGCGTAGTCAAAAATTCTATCTGAGGTTGTTTTGATGAAATATGGGTCCCACACTAAATTTCCAATTTCTTAACTTTCTGACCAATAGATTGAAATGAGATTGAGTTCCTTGGAACACAAACAAAGAGTCAACATAGCCTAAAATTGATATTTTGGAGCTACTTGAATAGTCAAAATTTGCATTTGAGGTTGTTTAACTGATGTTTTCATTCGGTGGAAATTTGGAACCAACAATGACTTAAAAATAGAAAAATGGCTCTAAACATCAAATGAGTTTCCTGGTAACCGAACTATCAGTTCCATCAAGTCATACATGACTTAAGAAAGCTATAGAAAATCTCCAATGACAAAAATAAGTAAAAATATGAAAAATAACCTAAAGGGTCATTACAACAATCTTGGTCGAATCAACTATAATACCATCATTTGTCACCACGTGACCCAAGAAAGAAACAAAATCTAATAAAAACTCACACTTGGAGAACTTAGCGAAGAACTTCTCATCTCTTAATCTCTAAAGCATAATACACAAATGATCCTCATGATCAACTTAACTCTTGGAGTGAAAAAAGATATCATCTATAAATATAATAATAAATGAGTCAAGATACAGTTTAAATATCCAGTTGATCAGCTCCATGAATATGGATGGGGTATCAGTAAACCCAAAGGACTTGATCAAGAACTCATAATGACCATATCAAGTTTGAATAAATGTCTTACAAATATCCAAAGCTCTAATCCTCAACTGGTGATACCCAAACCTCAAATCAATCTTTAAAAAGACTAGAGCACCATAAAGATAATAAACCAAATCATCAATATGATGAGGAGTAGACTTATTCTTCATTGTTACCTTGTTCAATTGAAGATAATCAATATACACACACGTAGACATATCTTTTTTCTTTACAAACAATAAAGGTACACTGAAAGGTGATACACTAGGTCAGATAAACCCCTTATCCAACAACTCCTTCAACTTATTATTCAATTTTTTTAACTTTGTTGGGGCCATCTTGGTGTTTGGTTCAACATCAATGGGAAAGTCAAAATCATAAATCGAAGGCATACTAGTCAAATCTATAGGGAAAACATCCATGATATCATAGACAATACAAATAAAACATAAAGACAAAGGTGAAGCAACATTGGTATTTTGATTATGATCCAAATCAGATGAATACCCCTTCTCAGCCTAGGAACAAGCCTGAAGAAAAGATATAACTCTCTTGGGAACCGAAGAAAGGACACCCTTCAAAGCTATCCTTAGCATACCCGAAACAGCTAAATTCACAATCTTAATGCAACAAACTAGGTCAGCATGAAGAATCTAACCAATCCATACCTAAGATGACATCAAAATCGACCATATCTAATATATTCAGATCTACCTAAGTCTCAACTATAGAAAAAGTCACAACACAAGGTCAATGCACTCGATCCACTACTAAAGAGTCTGCTATAGGGGTAAATACATTGATACAGGTGTAGAAAGTTGTCCAATAAGTTCACAACCATTCACACGTTGCCAAGCTCGGGATTTACAAAACTACAAGCCTGGTTCATGTAAATGGCCGTGTATGAGTTGGTTATTGATCCACCTAATGGTATAAATGGTTTTAAGTGTAAAGGGGGGCCTTGAAGTGACATAAACTTACACTCCAAGGCCACCCATGGCAAGGGCAATCTGGTCATTTTCTCTTTTATTTATGCTGTAATATAAATAGATGATATTAGGGTTATTTGGAAGCTAGTTCATTCATAATATTTTGAGACTTAAAGACTTGTAATATTTTGGAGCTTCTCTCTCTTCCATTGGAGAAGCCCCAAATCTATAAACTCACAAGTAGAGTGATACTTGTGTTGTATCCTGGCTAGAAACAAGGATCTTGAGGTCATAGAGTTCCTCTTGGTCCATGTAAGAACTTGCTGTTAATATTATTTAGTCTTAGGGTCCTATCCTATATTTAGGGTTCTTAGACTCTTGAATATTACATGTTTAGTTACTATCTTCTTGTAATCATGTTAAGATTGTGTTTTATAATCTTGAAGTCTAGTGAATCCATGTGGATCTCTTTCTATTCACTAGCACCTTGTTGACTTGTTGGCTCTTGTTGAAAACTTCATCATATTGTTCTAAAAATGTGATTCTTAAATCCTAGTAAAGCCGTGTGTGGCCTATTTTGATTCAATAGAACTTATTGTTCAACTTGTTGTTCTTGTGTTAGTTTGTTCATCTTGTTGTTGTTGCTGGTTTCTTGTGTTGTGGACTTGATAGTCTATCATTTTTTATCAAAGAATGTATGGTTGTGTTCCTACACTACCAATCTTGGGCTCTCTTGGACAAAAATTCAAAAAAATTTTTGTTGAAATCTGAAAATTCCAGAAAAAGAAAAAGAGAAATATGTCCATCTTGTTGTCTTGGACGAGATTGGTGTTTGTGTGTTTAGATCTAGGTGTTATTTTACTTGTTTAGTGTGTTTCTAGTGTTGGTTTATTTCTCACCAACGCTAAAATTTTCTATATCTAAAGTTGATCTTATAATATTGACCATTGTTGTGGTGACTTAAAGTGGGCCGTAGGTTGTACCTTGTTGATGACAATTGGTGGTTTTGTGCTGAATTCTTGAAGAAGATGATATTGTGTTCTTGAAGGTTGTTGTGGTGTTAATCTTATTCTTCATATATTCTTACAACTTAAGACAACAAAGGTGTAAAATAGATCCAAAATGTTGTAAGACAAAAGTTATAAAGTTGTTGGTGAGAAGACTTGCACACATCACTTCCTAGACTTGACAACCACTTTTACTTAAATTAAGGGACCTTGTTTTGTGG
This sequence comes from Capsicum pubescens, assembly GCA_030864215.1. NCBI lineage: Eukaryota > Viridiplantae > Streptophyta > Magnoliopsida > Solanales > Solanaceae > Capsicum > Capsicum pubescens. The sequence continues at coordinate 150,040,641 of CM061547.1, forward strand.
GATTAGTATAGTCAAATCTCACCTTTTTAAGTTTGAAAAGTTGAAAAAGGAGTACAAGACTTTTACTTTCCCTCCAAAACCAACTGTAATCCATTACAAGTTATGTGAATATTCAAATTTCAGATTTGTGACAAAAAAAATTGTGTGAGACCAAGACCAATTACATGCTACCACGTCACCATTGTTACTGCCACATCAGTAATAAGCTCAAATTTGGAAATTTTCTAGTTTCTAATTGTTGATTCTTGTTTTCCTTACTTGGTTCTAGAACTAATTAACAAACTAGTACATTCCTACTAGGTTGTCAATTAGTCCTTTGAATCCGTTTGTTCGTGTCAACGATTACTTGGGTGCTTTTATCTTTTGAATATGTTTCTACTTCTTGGATCTAGTCTGACGAGAATTTTTTGAGTCTTCAAACAAGAATCCACTCCAGATAAGATCTTACTCATACCTTAAGGATTCGCGAGTTACTAGCCAATCTACAACACTTGTTGAAGTATGAGGTGATCCAAAGAGTGTAAGTAAGGAGAGGATTTTTTTTCACTAACTTGTTTGCTGATTTTGTACGTAATACCTTGACAATGGAAGGGAATACGTCCTAAAATGTGGATACTAATGCTCTTGTATCTATGATGGCCACTCTTGAGGCCGTTAGCTGAACACTTGAAAGGTTGAACACGGAAGTTGGAGTCGTGAGAGGGGATATAACAATAATAAAGGGAGATGTGTCAGCTATTAGTGGGAGATTAGAACAAGTGGAGAGTCAAAGGAACTCTCGCCCTTCTACTCCTCTAAATGTTTCTTCAAGTGGGCATGATAGAACTTTCTCCGCAACCATCACTCCCAAAACATTACACCAAATGCTAAATCCACCCCAAGATCCACTAAATGCCGCAAGCCAAACCACTTCTTTCCCTCTAAACCTTGACCCCACTAGACCAATACATTTCCAAACTCCTTAAGTTCCACAAAAGGTACTTGGACATCAAGCACCTCCGCTAAATCCAAACCCCCCCTTACAATCTCCATTACACCAAAGACCACCACCTCCATAAAATCCAATTCCTCCAAATCAAGTTCAAAACGTCCAAAACCATCCAGCCCACTTTGAGGAATATGGTAGAGAAGAATATGAAGGATATAGGGCCTTTGATGATGTTTACATGAGGGAGTAGGAGATGAGAGGGGGTCGTGGAGATCAAAAGAGATACCGAGGGTATGGAGAAAGAGGAAACCAACACCAAGAGAGAGATGTAGGCATCAACACTATCAAGTTGAGCCTACTAATATTTAAAGGTAAAACTGACCCCGAGGCCTACTTAGGTTGGGAATCGTCTTGTGACAAAGTTTTCCAAGTTAATGATATCTCGGAAGAAAAGAAAATTTGTTATGCCATAGCTCATTTTGAGGGTTATGCTAACATTTGGTGGGAATACATCAAGGAGTTTGCTAATGAATTAGTTGTTGGGAAGCCACCATCTTGGTTTCGGTTGAGGTACTTGATAAGACAACGGTACCTTCCCGAGAGTTATCTCCAAGAGTTTATTGATATATTATACAACTTGTGTCAAGGTAAAAAAAGTGTGATGGCATATTTTGATGAGTTTCAACAACTCATGTTGAAGCTTGATCATCATGTGGAAAAACTTAGTCAAGACATCATCCGGTTCAAGTGTGGGTTGAAGAAAGAGATCTTTACTCATTTAACACTTCACAAGTTTGACACCATTGAAGGTATTTTCCAAGCGGCTCTTGAGATTGAAAGGGAACTTAAAGAGAGGTCGTCGTTCAAGTCAAGGGGAAAATCCACCTCGGTTTGGCCTAGAAGTAAGGAGACGGATCAATCCTCTTTGGTTTGGCCCATAAACAAGGACCAACCCGCCACTACAAGGCTCCCCTAGCCCAAAATAGTTCAAAAAATTCCTCTAAAATAAGAAGTTCACAAGTATCCTAACCCAAAAGGATTCCAATATTTCAAGTGACAAGGTTGGGGACATAAAGCCAAGGAATGTCCAAACCGACAAAACATGAACTATAGGTAAGGATATTGTATTACCTTGGTGAGGAGGTGGGTCTTAAAAAGGGAGAGGATGAGGCTGAACCTCAAGATGGAAAGGAACCTAAGAATGGACCACATGATGATGATGATGATGGTGAAGATGTTTATCCGCAAGAAGGGGAGTGTGTAGTTCCAAACTTTGTAGGTAGGCGTGTTATGATTAGTCAAGCAATAGATGACCTAAGTCAAAGGGAAAATCCATTCCATAATAAATATATTGTAAAGGAGAGTGTTTTCACTTTGGTTATTGATAGTGGTAGTTGTGAAAATATTATTAGTGTTGCTATGGTAAACTTCTTGAATTTTCCAACTACGCTGCACACTAGTCCTTACAAGTTTCAATGGTTGAATAAATATGGTGAATTAAAGGTCACAAGGAAATGTGTGATACGATTTAAGGTGGGAAACTACCACTATGAAGTGCTTTGTTACGTGATACCAATGCAAGCATATCACTTCTTGTTAGGTAGACCCTGGCAATATGATAGGTCTACCAAACATGATGGGAGGTCCAATCGATATACACTTGAGAAGGATGGCTGAAAGGTTACACTTCATCCTCTTTTGCCTTCCTAAGTAAATAAATGGCATCAAAAGATGAGAGAATTGAAGGAAAAGGGAAAGAAATCTAAAAAGTATAAAAAAAAGAGGAATCCATAAGTAGGGCAGTAGGGGTATCCGAGGATGCCTCAATATCAAAAGGGAAAGAAAACATGGTGATGTTGGTTAGAAATAAGGAACTCTTCGTGGATCATGATGAGGACACGCCTATGTTACTTTTGGCTCATTGTTTATAAACTAACACCACTAATTCTTCTATTTCTCATTTAATTTGTTGTGTTTTGCAGGATTATGAAGATGTATTTCCCAAAGAACTTCCGCAAGGATTGCCCCCACTTCAGGGAATTGAGCACCAATTTGACTTTGTGCCAGGCTCAAATTGCCAAACAAGCTCTCTTATGGAAGCAACCCTACGGACACCAAAGGATTGCAATGTCAAGTTGAGAAACTCCTAAAAAAAGGGTATATCAAGGAGATCATGAGTCCGTGTGTGGTTCCAGTTCTACTAGTTCCTAAGAAAGATGAAATGTGGTGTATGTGTGTGGACTGCCTAGCCATCAACAAGATTACGGTAGAATATCGTCGCCCTATCCCTAGGTTAGATGATATGCTTGATGAATTGAATGATTTTTGTTTATTTTCAAAGATTGATTTAAGGAGTGGCTATCACCAAACAAGAATGCAACCAGGTGATGAATGGAAAACCTCCTTCAAAACCAAGTTTGGTCTTTATGAATGAATGGATATGCCATTCGTCCTAACAAATGCTCCAAGTACTTTTATGAGGCTAATGAATCATGTGATGAAGCCATTTATTGGAAAGTTTGTTGTTGTCTACTTTGATGATGTCTTAGTTTATAGCAAGTTTTTAGATGAGCATGTGATGCATTTAAAATGTATGTTTAATGTCCTTAGAAAGGAAAAATTGTACGCAAATCTAGAAAAATCCTCCTTTGGTGTTAATGAAGTTGTTTTCTTGGGTTTTGTTGTTAGTTCAAGAGGGGTCAAAGTGGATGAATCCAAGATAAAATCTATCAAAAATTGGCCAATCCCACAAACCGTTGGAGAAGTAAGAAGCTTCCATGGGTTGGCTAGTTTTAAAAGAAGGTTTGTTAAAGGATTTAGCACCATAGCCTTCCACTTGATCGAGGTTATTCGAAAAGATCAACCCTTCAAGTGGGGTGATGAGCAAGCTAAGGCTTTTGAAGCTTTGACAGCTATGCTCATCTCTGTGCCTTTGTTACAATTTCCCACTTTTGATAAGACATTCGAAGTCGAGTGTGATATGAGTAAAGTAGGCATAGAGGCTATTTTGATGAATGATTTAAAATCAATTGCTTAGTTTATTGAAAATCTCAAAGGAAAAACTCTAAACTACTCCACGTATGATTTAGAGTCGTATGCCTTGGCCACTTAGCAACACTATTTATTGCCTAAGGAGTTCATGATCCGAATGGACCATAAATCCTTAAAGCATCTTCGGGCACAAGATAAGCTTAACAAACGGCATACCAAATGGATTGTGTTTCTTGAGACCTTCCCTTATGTTATCCTATACAAAAAGGGTAAGAACAATGTAGTAGCTTATGCTTTGTTTAGAAAACATGTTCTTGTGTCCACTTTGTCATCAATATTGATGGGTTTTGAGAGCTTAAGAGGATTATATCCTAAGGATCCTCACTTTGCTCCTATATTTAGGGAATACGAAGAATTTGGTAGGGACAAGTGAGATTCATCTAGGGGATCAAATCCTTATGCCAAGTTTTATGGTTACTTATTTAAAAGTAGACGATTGTGTGTACCCTATAGATCTTGGAAAGAGTTGTTTGAGAGGAAAGCACATGATGGTGGTATAATGGGTCATTTTGCGATCACAAAGACCCTTGGATTATTGGAGAAGAAATTCTATTGGCCAAGAATGCATAAGGATGTGGTTAGGATTTGTGGCCAATGTGTAGAATACAAAGGAGCCAAATCTTAGCTCCTACCTCATGAGTTGTACACAACGATGCCCACCCCTCTACATCCTTGTCTTGATATATCTATGGATTTTTTGTTAGGGCTACCAAAGTCTAGACGAGGCCGGGATAGTATCTTTGTTGTAGTCGATCAATTTTCTAAGATAGCACACTTTATACCTTGCTTTAAATGTGATGACACCCTAGCGTGGCCTCTTTTTTTGTTTATAATGTTGTCAAATTACATGGTGTTCCAAGGACAATTGTGATTGATAGTGACTCAAAGTTCCTAAGTCACTTTAAGAAGTCCATGTGGGTTAGGCTTGGTACCAAGTTGTTATTCTTTACGTCTTTCCACCCACAAACCGATGGCCAAACAGAAGTAGTAAATAGGACTTTGGATTCTATGATACATTCCATGGTTAAGGGAAAAATGACTTCTTGGGAGGATCACTTACCATTGATTGAGTTTGCCTATAACCGTGTCATACACTCAAGTACGGGAATGACTCCCTTTGAGTGTGTATACAGCCTCAACCCCCTTACCCCTTTGGATTTAACGCCTTTGTCAAGTTATCTCATGATTATCTTAGATAGAAGCAAGTGGGAAGATTCTATGAAGAAGTTACATGAGAAGGTGCGGGTTTGAGTTGAGAAGAAAAACCAAGAAATTACAAGGAGGGCCAACAAGGGGAGAAAGAAACTCATTCTTAAACTGGGAAATTGGGTATGGGTGCATCTTCGGAAGGATCGGTTTCCATCTCAAAGGAAGTCTAAATTGATGTCTAGGGGTGATGGTCCATTACAAGTACTTGAGAAAATCAATGACAACGCCTACAAGATTAACCTTCCACCCAAATATCAAGTGCACAACACTTCCAATGTGTGTAATCTTTCTCTCATGGATGTGGTTGAAGATGAAAAAATGCCGAATTTGAGGTTAAATTCCTCTTAAGATGGAGAGGATGATACGGGTGTATCAAGCCATCCAACAAGTTCATGACCATTCACTTGTAGCCAAGCTCGGAAGTTACAAAAACTCCAAGCCTTGTTCATGCAAATTGTCATGTGTTCTTTGGTGATTGATCCACCTAATGGTATAAATGGTTTTAAGTGTGAAGAGGAGCCTTGAAGTGTAATAAACTTACACTCCAAGTCCACCCCATGTCAAGGGAAATCTAGTCATTTTCTCCTTTATTTATGGTGTAATATAAGTAGATGATATTAGGGTTATTTGGAAGCTAGTTCATTCATAATATTTTGAGACTTAAACACTTGTAATATTTAGGAACTTCTCTCTCTTACATTGGAGAAGCCCCAAATCTGAAAACTCACAATTAGATTGATAATTGTGTTGTCTCTTGGCTAGAAACAAGGATCTTGACGACATAGAGTTCCTCTTGGTCCAAGTAAGAACTTGGTGTTAATATGTAACGCCCCAAAGTTTTTCCTAGCTAAATTATTGTCCCTAAGGTATCAAGCATTAGATTCTAGAATGATTATTACTTATTCCCCTATGGAATTTCTTAGATTTCAACTTTTACATAAGTAGATGATCGAATTATTTTCCGTCGACATAAGATTCATCCAAAACGAACACTCGGTGAAGGAGTTATGGTTAATATAAGTCCTAGTCATAAAACACCATCATTCCTGTCCTTGGCGCGTCGCGGAGAGGGTGTAAATGATGATGGTCAATTTCCTGTGAGACTCCACGATGGTGACGCATCGCGGATTGGGCCAAATTCCCATTCGTTAATTTCCAGTGAGCCACCACGATCGTGGCGCGTTGCGGTAGCCCATGAAATAGGGCTCCTAATTATATTTAATACCAGTCTCATTAAGTGTATTTGGGGTTTTTTCCAACCCCTTAACATCTTGAACACGGGATTTAATCCCTATTACATAAAATACACCTACTCTCACCAAAATCTATCAAGAACTCTCCTTAGGGTTTCAAACAAGAATCCCAAATAACTCAAGATTTAATCGTGGAATTTCGAAACAAATTGGAGATTTGGAATCCCTAAGCCATAGGCATCAAGGAGCATCATTTTATTTCTTAAATAGAGGTACGCAGGGTTTTCCTAAAAATCTCATGGGCATAGAAATCATGATTTTAAGAAAAGGGTTTCGGATTTATGAATATATTCATGTTTTAGAAACATTGATGACATTATTTTGGTCTTTAGGCCTTCCCCAAATTGATTTGAATTGATATATGTATATATGTACGTGTTTTAATGTTGATGATTGAATTGAGAGCATGATTCATGTAAAAATCCCTCTCTTGTTATAATTTTCTTTATTTATCATACGCTATGGATTATCTTGAATGCATCATTGAAAAGCATGCTATTAAATGCCTTAAGTATCATTATAATTGGATTATGATTTTGATTTCAAAAGAGAGGGTAGTTGTGTTGATAAATGTAGAAAATATTCATATAATGAAAGAGTGCATGATTTTACCAAAAGCACATGACCACTATATGTTTAAAAGATTTATGCTTCAGAACATGAAATCTCTTATACTATTTGCATGTTTGGGTGGTCAGAACTATTTTTTAATGAAAGATCATGCTTATTGTACGATGGCTTAGAAATAGTTCTTGCAAGTCTTGGTATGACGACACCAATTCAGATTATGCCATGATAATTCAGAACAAAATAGAATGCATGTTTGAAATCAGACTTTTCAGATATTGAAACTAGAAAAATGCATGAATCAGAACTGGATAAAATTGGGCATAAATAGAGCTTAGTTGGTTCCCCGAAGAAGGTATGAGTTCAGACAACTCATTTCCCAAAATTGTGATTTGCCGATTTGGGTATATTATATTATGTTGTCCTACTGGCGTGTGGCGTATCAGAATTCGAAACTCCAACCCTTATGGCACATTCGGGTTAGGGGCTTCCTCGCCAAGTCAATGGCGGATTCCATACAGCCCGTGGGATTTTAGAATTGTAAGGGAGTACCACCTACCTCAGAAGTAATACAAAGAACAGACAGTGTATTGACAAGAATGACTTATGATTTTCAGAAAGTGCCCATGTGTTTTGAGAACTGTTTCTGCATAATGTTTTACCAAATTGATCTCTACTATTTCACTTATATAAATGTTTTATTTTGGATTACTTTTCTTACCAGTACATCTGTATTGACCCCCCTTCCTTCCTCAAGGTTCTGAGACTCAGTCTAGGGGTGCTGGAAAGCAATTGATTTTATTAGACAGAGTTGTGGTGCCCAGTTGGTGATCCTTCTTTATTCCAGAAGGCCTGTTTACTTTCATACAACTATTATTAGATATGGTTTTGGTTTACTGGGGGCCTTGTCCCAGTTTCAGAAAGTTGTCAGATTTTTATGTAGTAGAGATTTTGCAGATTGAGTTAGATGTTATTTAGATGTAGTTGATTTACAGTTTCCATACTTATGTTGAATTTAGAATTGACCATGTATCCGTAGCAGATTATGTTTCCACATCTTGTTTTATTATATGAATGTTGTGCATGATTACCAGATAGAGAAGGGCATTTTGGGCCTTTATTGTTCGGGATGTCCGTCACGGCCAGGCCCTAGTTTGGGTCATGATAAACTTGGTATCAGAGCACGGTTCATGGTCCTAGGGTATATGAAAAATTACGTAGGGTAGAGTCTTATTTATGGTGTGTAGCGCACTACAATTATAAGCAAGAGGCTACTGGCCATTTAAGAATGTTTCCTCTCTTTGTGATTTAGTTTGTGCTTTAGAGTCTGAGATAGAATTGTCCCCTAATCAGTGATCTATCGTATTTCAAAAAACAGTCGTGCCACCTCATCATTCCAATAACCAGTATACTCAGGATGATGAAGTCCGCCCCACCCATGGGATGCGGACCCAAAATAGAGCGCACACCTCAGAACCTGTTTCTACTTCGGGAGTACCTCCAGTCCCGACTAGTCCTCCTTGAGCTCCAAAGACAAATGTTAACCATCCTCAATCTTCTTAGAGGGACATATCGAATGTAGAATTCAAGAAATCCATTCACATGCTTGCACAACTGGTAGCCACACAGACTTAGAGGTTGGATGATACTGGGTCTGCATCTGTTACTTCGAAGGCTACTAGGGTAGGCTAGTTTATGAGGATGAACCCTCCCAAATTTTTGGTCTCTAAAGTAGAAGAGGACCCACAGGAGTTTGTGGATAAAATAGAGAAGATTTTTAGAGTAATGTATGTGGATCAGGTGGAAGGGGTTTAGTTAGTATCTTACCAACTTAAAGATATAGCGAACCAATGGTATAATGAGTGGGAAGAGGCGAAGGGTGAGAGGGTTGAGCCCATAGTTTGGGGCTAATTTGTGGAAGCTTTTATTGACCGATTCTTTCCTCTAGAGTTGAGGAAACACAAGGCAGAGGAATTTATGAATGTTAAACAGGGGAAAATGAGTGTCCAGGAATACACTCTAAAGTTTAACCAAATGGCTCGTTATGCACCAGAAATGACAAGTAATATGAGAGTACGAATATGGAAGTTTGCATTCGGCCTTTCCGATGATCCAGATCTTGAATGCCAAGGGGCGATGCTAAATAGGGATATGGACTTTGCTAGGCTATCAGTCCACATGCAATAGGTAGAAGAGAAGAAAAACAAAATTGATGAATCTAGAGAGAAGGATAGGCAAGTAAAGAAAGTCAAAACAGTGGATTAGAACCACAGTCAGCCACAGAGCGGTAACTAGGGAAGTAAATGGAAAAATAAGAAGTTTTGGAGTAACGCACAGTCTGCAGCTAGCACCTCAGCGTCCAGACCCCTAGTTGATAAACGATCTCAGAGTTTTTAGACTAGTCATGGACCCAGAGCTTAGGATACTCAGTACCAGGGCAGTATGGCTCAGCAGCACCATACTTTTCCATGGTGCGAGACTTACGGTAAGCATCATCCAGGAAGATGTCATCTAGGTGCATTTGTGTGTTATTCTTGTGGTCAGATACGTCACTTTCAGAGGGATTGTCCATCTTCTAGGAAGAATGTTGGTGGGACAAAATCTTAGGAAAATTCCTCTACACCACCACCGCCTTATAAGGGCACCATATCAGCTACCGGGAGTGGTCGCAACCGGTTATATTCTTTGACCAACCGCCAGTAGGCGGAACCCTCACCAGATGTTGTCACCGGTACATTATGAATTTTTTCCCGTGATGTATATATTTTGCTTGATCTCGAGTCTACCTTATCTTATGTGACCCCGTATGTGGCTGTTAGTTTTGGGTTTGAGCCCAATGTGACTGTTGAACCTTTCTCTATTTCTATTTCGGTGGGTGATTTTTTTGTGGCTAGGAGGGTGTATAAAAATTATGTTGTGTCAATTCTTAGTAGGGATACATTGGCAGACCTCATAGATCTTGATATGGTTGCTTTTGATCCTATCCTAGGGATGGACTGGCTCCATCACCGTTATGCCGCACTAGATTGTAGAACCCGAAAGGTTACCTTTTCTTTTCTGAATGAGATAGCAATAGAGTGAGAAGGGCACTCTTTAGCACCTAGAGGGCACTTCATATCTTACCTCAGAGCCCGTAAACTTTTTTCCAAGGGTTGATTGTATCATCTTATTTGGGTTAAAGATTTTAATGTCAAAAGTCTTCCTCTTCAGTCTTTCCCTATAGTAAATAAATTCTCGGAAGTCTTTCCAGATGATCTCCCAGGAATACCACCTGATAGGGAGATAGATTTTGGCATTGATGTGTTGCCAAAATACCCGTCCAATTTTTATTCTGCCAAATAGATTGGCTCTTACAGGGCTAAAAGAGTTGATAGAACAGCTAGCAGATCTCCTAGATAAAGGTTTTATCAGACCTAGTGTTTCATCCTGGGGCTCACCTGTACTCTTCGTGTGAAAGAAAGATGGTTCCCTGCATACGTGCATAGATTATCGTCAGCTAAATAAGGTCACTGTTAAGAATAAATATCCTCTTCCTAGGATTGATGACCTCTTTGATGAACTTTAGGGTGCTAAGTGTTTTTCTAAAATAGACCTTCATTCGAGATATCATCAGCTGAAATTTAGGGAGTTAGACATTCCTAAAACAACTTTCTGAACAAGATATGGTCATTATGAATTATTAGTCATGTCCTTCAGGTTGACTAATGCTCCTGCAGCTTTCATGGACCTAATAAATAAGGTCTTTCGTCAGTTTCTAGACTTGTTTGTTATAGTGTTCATTGATGATATCTTGATTTATTCCAAAAGTGAGGAGGACCATGCCAATTACCCCCAAATTATCCTCTTGACTCTAAAAAATCATAGGTTGTCTGCAAAGTTCTCCAAGTGTGAATTCTGGTTAAATGCTATTGCTTTCTTGGGGCATATTATGTCTAGTAAGGGGATAAAGTTTGATCCCCAAATGGTTGAGATAGTGAGAAAATGGAATAGACCTACGAATCCAATCGATATTCGGAGCTTCTTGGGTTTGGCGGGTTATTACAGAATGTTCGTAGAGTGTTTTTCTTCCATAGTGGCACCACTTACTAAGTTGACTCAGAAAAAGGTGAAGTTTTTGTGGCTTGACTCTTGTGAGAATAGTTTTGAGAAGTTAAAAGACAAGTTGACTACTGCTTTTGTTTTGACTCTTTCGGAGGGTACAGAAGGTTTTGTTGTATACTATGATGCATCCCGAGTAGGACTTGGGTGTGTTCTTATGCAACATGGTAAAGTAGTGGCTTATGCATCTAGGCAGTTGAATGTGCATGAGCGGAACTACCCTACTCATGACTTAGAGTTAGCGGCTGTGGTTCTTGGACTTAAGATCTGGTGGGACTATTTGTATAGGGTACATGTTGATATTTTCACTGACCACAAGAGTTTACAGTATGTTTTCTCACAAAAAAAATTGAATCTCAGGCAGAGGTGCTGGATGGAATTGCTAAAAGACTATGACATGAGCCTGCACTGTCATCTGGGCAGGGAAAATATGGTAGCCGACGCCCTTAGTAGGTTTTCAATGGGAAGTCATTCTTATGTGGGGAAAGAAAAGAGGGAGATGGTGAAGGATATTCACTGACTTTCAAATCTAGGAGTGCAACTTTTGGATTTCGAAGATGGGGAATGGTTGTTCATGAGATAGCTAAATTTTCCCTTTCTATAGAAGTTAAGGAAAAGTAGGTTGAAGATCCCATCTTGATTTAGATCAAGAAAGATATGGGTCAACGGAAGGTGATGTCCTTTGAAATTAGTGGTGATGGTATTGTGAGATACCAGGGTAGGTTGTGTGTGCCAGATATTGATGGTTTGCGGAAGGGAATCCTTGACAAAGCTCACACTTTGAGGTATGTTGTTCACCCAGGCTCTACTAAGATGTATCATGATCTGAAATCTTTGTATTGGTGGAATAATATGAACCATGATGTAGCTAACTATGTTGCCAAGTGTTTGAATTGTCAGCAAGTTAAAGTGGAACATATGAGGCCAGGTGGTTCTTCCCAAGAGATAGCCTTGCCCTTGTGAAAGTAGGAGATGATTAATATGAACTTTATTACAGGACTTTCGAGGTCCAAAACTAGTATGATTCCATTTGGGTGATTGTAGATAGGCTGACCAAGTCAGCTCACTTTCTACCTATCAGGACTAATTATTTAGGAGAGGATTATTCCAAGCTTTTCATTGCAGAAATAGTTCATTTGCATGGGGCACCCGTGTCCATCATATCTGATCGAGGTACATAGTTTTCTTCATAGTTTTGGATATCGTTTCATTAGGGTTTAGGTTGGAATATCATTTCATTAGGGTTTAGGTACCCAAGTGAATTTGAGCATGGCTTTCCACCCTCAGAAAGATGGGCAAGCTGAGCGCACCATCCAAACCCTTAAGGATATGTTGAGGGACTGTATGATTGATTTTAAAGGTAGTTAGGTAGAGCACTTGCCATTTATAGAGTTCATATATAATAATAGTTTCCATTCCAGTATTAAGATGGCACCATTTAAGGTATTGTATGGGAGAAGATGTAGGTCTCCAATAGGATGGTATAAAGTAGGTGAGATGCAGATATTTGGGCATGATCATCTTTATCAGGCAATGGAGGATGTGAAGGTCATTAGAGAATGACTTAAGACAGCTCAGAGTCATCAAAAATCCTATGCCGATGTTAGGAGAAGGGATCTAGAGATTGAGGTTGGAGATTGGGTGTTTCTCAAGGTTTCTCCCATAAAGGGATTCATGCAATTCGGGAAGAAAGGTAAGCTGAGTCCTTGCTATATACGGCCATATCATATTGTGAGAAGGATAGGTGGAGTTACGTATGAGTTAAAATTGCCAGCTAGTTTGGGTTCTGTTCATTTGGTATTTCATATATCTATGTTGAAGAAGTGTATTGGAGACCATTCTTTAGTATTGCATGTCGAAGAAATCAAAGTAACAGACTTCTTGTCCTATGAAGAAGAGCCTATAGAAATTTTGGATCGACAAGTTAGAAGATTGAGAAACAAAGAGGTAGCCTTAGTTAAAGTATTGTGGAGAAACCAAAAAATTAAAGAAGCAACTTGGGAATCAGAAGTTGACATGAGAGATAGATACCCAAACCTGTTTGATCCAATGGATGATGAAATGGTTTCTATGCCTTAATATGGTTTAAATTATGCTTATCTGTGTCCCGCGTCAACATTTGGGGATGAATCTTCCCAAGGGAGGGATATTGTAATGCCCCGAAGTTTTTCCTAGCTAAATTATTGCCCCTAAGGTATCAAGCATTGGCTTCTAGAATGATTATTACTTATTTCCCTGTGGAATTTCTTATATTTCAAATTTTCATTACGTAGATGATCGAATAAATTTTTCGTCGACATAAGATTCGTCCAAAATAGATACTCGGTGAAGGAGTTATAGTTAATTTAAGTCCTAATCGTAAAACACCATCATTCCTGTCCTTGGCGTGTCGCGGAGAGGGTGTAAATGATGAAAGTAAATTTCCAGTGAGACTCTGCGGTGGTGACGCATCGCAGAATAGTACAAATTCCCATTCGTTAATTTACAGTGAGCCACCGCGATCGTGGCGCGTCGAGGTATCCCATGAAATCGGGCTCCCAGTTATATTTAATACCCATCTCATTAAGGGTATTTGGGATATTTTCTAACCCCTTAAAATCCTAAAAACGGGATTTAATCCATATTACACCAAAATACACCTACTCTCACAAAAATCCATCAAGAACTCTCCCTAGGATTTCAAACAAGAATCCCAAATAACTAAAGATTTAACCGTGGAATTTCGAAACAAATTGGAGATTTGGAATCCCTAGGTCATAGGCATCAAAGAGCATCCTTTTATTTCTTAAATAGAGGTACGTGGCATTTTCCTAAAAATATCATGGGCATAGAAATCATGATTTTAAGAAAAAGGTTTTGGATTTATGAATATATTCATGTTTTAGAAACATTGATGACATTGTTTTCGTCTTTAGGCCTTCACCAAATTGATTTGAATTTATGTATGTATATGAGTACGTGTTTTAATGTTGATGATTGAATTGAGAGCATGATTCCTATAAAAATCCCTCTCTAGTTATGATTTTCTTTACTTATCATATTCTATGGATTATCTTAAATGCATCATTGAAAAGCATGATATGAAATGCCTTAAGTATCATTATAATTGGATTATGATTTTGATTTCAAAAGAGAGGGTAGTTGTGTTGATAAATGTTGAAAATATTCATATAATGAAAGAGTGCATGATTTTTCCAAAAGCACATGGCCACCATATGTTTAAAGGATTCTTGCATAGTTTTTATTTATGCTTCAGAACATGAAATCTCTTATACTATTTGCATTTTTGGGTGGTCTGAGCTATGTTTTAATAAAATATCATGTTTCTTGTACTATGGTTCAGAAATAGGACTTGCAAGTCTTTGTGTGACGACACCAATTCAGATTATTCCATGATAATTCAGAACAGAATAGAATGCATGTTTGAAATAAGACTTTTCAGATGTTGAAACTAGAAAAATGCATGAATCAGAAAAGGATAAAATTGGGCATAAAGAGAGCTTAGATGGTTCCCCGAAGAAGTTACGAGTTCAGACAACTCTTTTCCCGAAACCATGATTTTCCAATCCGGGTATATTGTATTATGTTGGCCTAGTGTCGTGTGGCGTATCAGAATTAGAAACTCTAACCCTTGTGGCACACTCAGGTTGGGGGATTCCCCGCCGAGTTAATGGCGGATTCCATACAGCTCGTGGTATTTTAGAATTGTAGGGGAGTAATACATAACTCAAAAATAATACAAAGAACAGATAGTGCATTGACAAGAATGACTTATGATTTTCAGAAAGTGCCGATGTGTTTTGTGAACCGATTATGCATGATGTTTTAACAAATTGGTCTCCACTATTTCACTAATATAAAAGTTTTATTTTGTATTACTTTGTATACCAGTACATCTGTATTGACCCCCCCTCCTCCCTCCAGGTTCTGAGGCTCAGTCTAGGGGTCCAGAAAAATAATAAATTTTATCAGACAGAGTTGTAGTGCTCAGTTGTGAGCCTTCTTTATTCCAGAAGGCCTATTTACTTTCAGACAACTATTATTAGATATGGTTTTGGTCTACTGGGGGCCTTGTCACAGTTTTAGATAGTTGTCAGATTTTTATGTTTTAAAGATTTCACAAATTGAGTCAGATGTTATTTAGATGTAGTTGATTTACAGTTTCCATACTTAAGATGAGTTCAGAATTGACCATTTTTCCATAGAAGATTATGTTTCTGCTTCTTCTTATACTATATGAATGTTGTGCATGATTACCAGATAGGGAAGGGCATTCCGGGCCTTCATGGTTTGGGATGTCCATCACGGCCAGGCCCTAGTTCAGGTCGTGACATAACAGTCTTTAGTCTTAGGGTCCTCGCTTGTTGTTAGGGTTCTTAGACTCTTGAATATTACATGTCAAGTTACTATCTTCTTGTAATCTTGTTAAGATTGTGTTTTGTAATCTTGAAGTCTAGTGAAGCCGTGTGAGGCTCTTTCGATTCACTAGAACCTTATTGACTTGCTGGTTCTTGTTGAAAACTTCATCATCTTGTTATAAAAATGTGATTCTTAAAGTCTAGTGAAGTCGTGTGTGGCCTATTTCGATTCACTAGCACTTGTTGTTTTTGTGTTAGTTTGCTTATCTTGTTGTTGTTGCTGGTTTCTTGTGTTGTGGAATTGATAGTGTATTATACATGGATATGAATGGAAAGATGCTCACTAGTAGAATTAGAACACGAGGGAAAATATGTTGACACATAGGAAAAGTTGATCCCAGATAAAATAACACAAATGCAGATCTTAAAACAATAGGTACAATACTTGTGATAACAGCATTAGAGGCCTCTGTCTCTAGCCTGGAAGGTATATCATAACACTAACTATGTCCACCACCTGACTGGGTAGTCATGTTACTACCATAATGGGGACCAATACCTCTACCTCCTCACCCTAGTACAAAATCTAGCTCTCACAGCTAATAAGGGAGTGTCTCTGGAAAATAGGCAGGGACAGTCCTTGGCCGCATGGACAACCTCATCACACATACAGAAAACTATGTAGCTTAAGTAAATATAAGGAGATACAACTGAGCTAGGACGACCACTTGAAGATTCTAAACCATAATACCCACTACCTAAAACCTGCAAGGCTTCCTGCACTAGTCTACCACTATACCGACAGAAGCCTCTAGAATCTCTACCTTAGGAAACATGTCTTGTGAACTCAACATTGCGGCACACCCTTTTGACACCTTACTAAATACATCAACGAATAGTCTCAATCATCTTACCATAATGAACCACACTCTGAATGATGGAACATACCCTACCATATGAGTCATAGCTAAATGAAGAGAAACATCCAACCTCTTTATGAACTTTTAAGTACTCTCAAAATTGGTGGTAATACTAGCATAAGAATATCTAGATGAGGCATAGAAATGTGCCTTATACTCTGCAATAGTCATGAAGCCCTTCTCCAAGAAATCAAACTTATCTCTCATCTGATCTATCAAACTAAAAGGCACAAACTTATCAAAAAAGGTCTTAGTAAACTAATCCCAAGTCATCTCTGGGGAACAAGGAGTTCGGCAACCAACAAGTGACCTCCACTCATCTCTGGATATATCTTTCAACTGTCAAGTGGTATATGAAAATCCCTACAATTCAAGAAGACTAAGGTTATGCAACTTATTGTGATAATCCATCAAGAATTCATAGGAATCCTTTCCTATAGCACCACTAAACCTAGGAGGGCCCAAACAAGTGAATCTCTAAAACCTCTATTGATCCTCAAAAGACATAACTATACTCGTAATAAAAGAAGGAATAGGGAATTTGGTTAGCTGAGATGGACCTAAGGAGTTAATACAGATAAAAGTTGAACTCCTGATCTCAAAATACCATACTCGAGTGCGGGTGCATCAAAGAGTGAAAAACTATTTAGAACACAAGGAATGAAAGATTTGCGCAATAAGGAAAAAATAAGGAAAGTTTCCTAAAGTCATCTTATAGTCTCTCAAAGATAAATACAGACGTCTATGTATCTATCTATAAGACAAAATTAGTTACCCAGTTCTTACACTGCTTACAAATGTGTCACAACCTAAAAACCATGGGTTATTATTGAAGTTGTCGAAAAAGACTTGACAAGTAAGCCTATAATGAAAACTGATATAATGAGGGAAATTACTACCAAAACCCAAGATAAGACTTCTAGGGAGAAGTCGGGCCAAAAAAGTTGATTATTGCAGAAATATAATCATGGATGCAAAACCAATTTCCAAAAAGGAATACATAGGATATCCAAAAACAATATCCTAATACGACTTAAAGTTAGAATATACATAGAATATCAAAAAGGAATAAACTCTATATCTGAGTACAATCATATAGTATAGATAAGAAAAGGTAGTAGCCAACTCTGGATGTATTGATCAATCGCTACCTCAAATAGACTCCAAATTCCACCTGAATAATCTATTCGTGCAGCATACTCATACCTAGTTCTTCATTAAAAAACATAGTAGGGATGAGTACGGTCCACTTGTACTCAGTAGGTATCGTAGGCAAACTGACTAAAATAGAAAATAAAGTATGTAAACACAAACTATGGGCACGACACCTACAGTAAAACAAATTTCCAAATGGTAGCCCACATCGTCTCCACTAACAATTCTACTATATGCATATGTAACAAATACAAGTACAAGAAAAACACTGATATATATATAGCAGGTACAAGTATGGAAAGGAATACAAATAGGCAGATATCCTATCAAGAACCTAAATACAACACAGAATAAGCACAATATATCTATGTGGGGTGCAATGAAGATGATGATGATACATGAGGTCATCGCACTACCCCCATATACACCTATGAGCTTTTCTCCCAAGACACATGGGAGGTTCGTCAACACATACCTACCAAGTACTTATCCCAAGAAGTACTCATAGGGGGTTCTTCAACACATATACAACTAATATCTAAAATTATTATCCATAACTCCTCTTTGTCACATACATCAGTAGAAGACTTTTAAAGATGTCACATTTTCTGTCAGAAAAACTAGTATTTTCTTGGTGGTGCCTATGTTTTATATATGAATATGATATGAGGTTATAATTCTCACAAGAAATCAAAATGATAATATCCAATATCAAACCAATATACAAACCATGTGACCTAATAATCCACTCAATCAACAAACCATCCATAATCTAATATAATCCATAAAAAATCACTGAAACATGTAAGAAATGTTATCGATACAACATAAATTAAGAAATGAAGGATTTTTCTTTCTAGAAAAGTGCAATCAAACATAAATATATCAATATCAGGACACCAACATCATACAATATCCACATGGTCAGACACTGAAAATAATGTCTTAAAAACACCAATTATTATCCACATAGGCCGCACATGAGCACATAAAACAGCTAAACACATTTAAAATGATACAAAACCATACCCATAACATTCTTTTAAATTATTATTAAGTACCCAACCTAGTCTGATGAAAGTTAAGCTATAACCTACCTCGAATGCTAAAATTTGGTCTATAATACCTTCCATCTAGAGCGTTCCCCTTACGAATGAATTTGAAATCAACTAAAATATACAAATACAAAATCTACTAGCCAAAAGAAAGCCAATGATACCTATATTTCCTAATTTCGAATCGGGGTCAAAATGGACGCCCTAAATAGGTTTTTGAAAAAGAGGGGTAAAATTGTAATTTTATTTTAGAAAAAAGTTCTCCATACTCGTAGGAGTCTACATATGAAAATCTATGCAAGATAACTTTAAAATGAGGATCAAATCAAAGGAAAACTATTTTTAAGCTTTACCGACAAAACCCATTTTAAAAATCAAGAATTTGAAGTTTTTTTGAAGCTAAAATCAAGAGAAAAATGATAAATATAATATTATAAACTTATCCATGAAAAAAATCTCAAAAACCTTTTTGGAATAGTTCAAATTTGAACTCCCAAGTACCAAAAATAGTGGAATGGGGTTTTGATTCTGAACTTGTGGGGGAATCACAAAAAATAAAATAGAAGTTCTTGAAAAATGTAGAAGTGGAGTTATATGTTGATATACAATAACTCTATGATAAAATCACATTGAAAATTATCAAAATCGGAGCTTTCTAGCTCCCAAAATGTCAAAAATACAAATTTGGGTCATATACTCATCGATGGTAGCTTAAGCAATATTTTGATTGCTTAAAAGACCTAGTCAAAATATCAAAATATTGCTTAAGTGGACCAATTTTCTCTCAGGAAACCTAGTCAAATGGTTAAAGGTTTTCTTTCATGAATACACCAACACCAGCAAAGTCAAAAACTTATTTTTTCCCCCGAAACTCACTAAGAACCCTATGAACATGATCCAATCAAAAATTTGATTGTAAAATGGATTTTGGATCCAATGGAATTTTGAAATTAACTAAAAATATCATTATCATAAAATTGACCCCTCCTCCTTGAAGCCTATTTATACTATTTTAAAACCAAATATCAAAAAGTGATCAAAAGGCCACATAATCGAATCAACCATGCTACTAACACAAATTCGACCTTCCAAACTCAATGGTGATATCATATTTTTTAAATAAACTTCATTTTCAAAAAATTGACCCTCGAGACCCAATTTCACAACTTTCAAAACCAAGGATCAAAATCGGATATAAAAGCCATAAAACCATACCAATTATGTTACCAACCTAAAATTGACATTTTGGATCTGTTGGCACAGTACATTTTTCCATCTAATGCACATATCAATAAATTGTTGTTGAAGTTAATTTTAAAGGTTTTCAAGACACCAAAAACCATAAACTCTCACAAATCACATCGAAATGCCTTGACAATCGAGCAAATCATCCCGCACCTTAGAAATACTAGAAAGCAACCATATTAAGGGGTAAAATGAACAAATCAAACAAAAATGAGTATTTCACAAAAATCATGAAAAAATAAATCATTATGTAATATCTGCCATTCAAGTATTTAAATGGAGAAATTTGTGGCATTATATTATTGACGTTATCAATTTCTGATTTAATGGTTTGAAACCTTTGAGGTTAGTCCCTCTAGTACTGACATTTTTTTGTAATCGTTGGATAGATTCTAGGTGATTTATAATAGGATGAGGGCAACTTAGTGTAGGCAAAAGTCTTATGCAGGTCGTAGACTTTATGCCCAAAGATTTAGAGTTGGATACCGAATATTCCTTCAAGTATCATCTATTATGGGTTTGATGAGGTTTGGGAGGAAATGCAAGCTTAACCCAGATAAACTTGCCCTTTAAAAATCCTCCGCACAATTAGAGTAGTGGCTTACGGGTGAGCATTACCAAAGATTTTGATGTTGTTCATCCAATTAGTATGTTTCAATGTTGCAGATTTACATTCATGATGATTCCTATGTGCTTTATTGAGACTCGGTTTAGTTTTATGGGTGATTGACCTCTGTAGAGGGGACGATGTTCATAATAGCCAGGGATATCAAGCAGTGAAACTCCAGAGAGATTCTAGTGGTTAAGGTTCAATGGAGACACCTCATAGTTAAGCATGATACTTGGGAGATCAAGAGTGAGATAATAGCCTAGTATCCTCACCTATTTGTGCTTTCAGGAACTTCCTATCCCTTTATTTTTGCGAATGAAAGTTCTTTTGGCAGTGGATATTGTAATGACCCTCATGGTGATTTTCTACTTTTCCATGCATTTTCACTATATAAATCTTTTCTATATTTTCCCCAAGTCATTTGGGACTTTCTGGAGTTGATAGTTTGGTTAATTGGCAGTTCATTTGTTTTTTAGAGCCAATTCTTTTTTTTGAAGTCTTTAATGGTAAGAATTGGCCATCAGGTGAAAACTTCAGTGTAACAACCTTGTATACTAATTATAATAATTCCATAAGATCTAAAAATGTTAATTATAGGTTGGGGGGCTTTGTATTGGGTCCTATGGCTTTCAGACTCAAATCGAGCAATTGGTTGAAATTTGATAAAAATGACTTATGGGTGTAGGGCCTACTTTTCATCGAAACCGTTTCAGAAGGAAATTTGACTGTTCCATTGATATTGAAATATTGAATTTTATAGTGTAGTATTATTTTTTAGAGTTTATAGGATTTTTAATGAATCTCGAGTAGTCGATGGAAACATGGAATTTTTCTAAGTTTTAGCTGGTGCATCCATTGAAGCTGCACTTGGGTCGCTTTATCGGAGGCTGCATAAGAAGCCAACCGGTCTCTTGAGCGACCAGTATTGTCACCTGGGTGCTAAAGAGGATCCAAGTCAACTAAAGTGGAGGCTTCTTAAGCAGTTATTTGTCTGCTTTAGCTGAGGAAGCAAACACAACAGGCACCAGTTAAGAGTGACTTGGCCGCTTTAGCAGTGAATGCTTATGAATTCAAGAGGCCTCTTATTTGGAACTTGGGAGTCTAATTAAATTACTCATTTTATCAATTTCCTTCCCATTTACCATAAGTCTAAGAGCTAAAAAGCCCTAGATAGTGTGGAAATTGGGAGAGCTATTATTTTGACATTGTGGGAGTAATTGTGATCTTAGATTTATTGTTTCCTCGTCGAAATCTTGGTAAGATTCCATTATATTATTTGTTAAATCTTTAATTTCTTCAATAAAATCCTATATTTTTGTTGAGTATATTGAAGTAACATTTGATATCGGAATTTGCCCATTCTTGAGGATAAATGTTCCTTGAGTATAGAGAGGTGTTAACGGTTTCAAAAGTGTGATTCCACAAGCGTGCCCTATATAGTTTCATTCAATTTTTGATCCAAAACATAAAAATGTAATATAGGTACCTTTTTTCTCATATTGATGAGCATATTACTATATTAATAGCTTAGCATCAAACAGATGATTCTCAAAAGGGGGCATTGAGGATTTAACGGATTTCACCAGGCCTTCTTCATCATCCAGGTAGTGTAGGTTTATCTTTCTTTTAGATTGAGCATAATCATACTATGAATGTGGTATTATGATAGATTTTGGATGTAATTTATGTCTTGGAGGTATATTTTGTATGATTTGGATCTTTTAGTTGATTAATTAATCGTAATTACATATAATTGACTTAATCACCCGTTATTCGGGTAGAATTTCTATATTAAGACTCAAATCGTTTAAATTAACATCTAGTAGTAAAATTATAAACCTTAACCAAGTTCAGGGTAACATTTTCCTTAGAATGGATTTTTGAGTTAGAAGTCAGCCTCTTCGGCCAACCTTAGGGAGAGATTGTTATTAATTTCTTGGAGACTCAATAAAGTTTCTATATTATCTTATTTACTTTTTTATCCAATAAGACTTTAGACGTATGATGGTTCATTATAAATTGTGTCTTGGGAAGTTATAGGACCAGATCGATATTGACACTATTGAATATTTGAGTTTTGGCTCAAGTACAGTGATGTATGATGGTATGACTGGTTCGATTATGTGTTTTTTTATGATATTAGTTTTGGTTCAAGTCCAGCATATGGGATACTTGTTTTTGTTCAAGTGCGTCGTGATTATGAATTTGAGATATGGTTAACTTGTATAATTTTTAATGTTGCTTATCCTTGATTGCACTCTTTCGGATTATGGGGGCCCGCATAGTCTTGTTTACTTTATTGACACACTATGGCTTATGGGGGCTAGTTATGTAGAGATAGTTATGCTTTTCCTTAATGATATTATCACGATTGTATTTTTTTTAATAATTTTGAGTGATATTCTAGGTCTGACCTTCTCTCTTTACTTAGCTCACTTATCTCGCATTTTACTATGTTTCTATTATGTTATAGATCCGTCAGTCGATGATTTCTATAGAGTGCTCGTGGATTTAGTACACATGCTAAAATTTTGTATCTTTTTGGTGCATACGCGAGTACTAGCTACCACTGTTGACGACGAGATTTGTCCTAGTTAGAGTTCGGAGATTGTCACAACCCAAACCAGGTCCTGGCCGTGAAGGGTATCTCAAGTTCACCATGGACCAGAGACCACCCCTTAGACCTAACCAAATCACCACACACTGCCCAAAAATGGATGAATTCCAAACACAAAACAATATAGAATGATATAAGCTCAAAGAAATTTAAGGCATATCTATAACTAATAATCGGTAATCGACGAAACACAACAAACCAGTATCACTACCCAAGTCCATAGTAATCCAACAAAGTACTATGCAAAAAGAACAAAAAACCAATCTTGGTCTAGACATGTTCCCAACTCTAACAATGGCAATGATAATTATAATGTTGATGATAATGTAAAATCTCAATTCTACTCTATGAAAGGAACTAATGAAATATATAAGTCTTTCGGAGAATGGCAGCTCACCACTTATGCACATTTATTTGATGAACCGAGCCGATCTACCTAACTCTATGCAGAAAAAGTAAAAGTATCTTCGATGCCTGCGTCGCTTAGGGATACAACGTCTGGAGCCATTTAGTGGGGTGAACACTAGCATGATACAAATGGATATGGGAGAAAATAATGGCAAGTCTAACCATTTCAAATACCAAATGAACCACATCATAATACATATATATAAATAATATGTTGGGATAAGGAATAAGTCTTAACTTGCACTTTAAAATTTTAGACTGAATTGTGTAGCTCAACCGTCATAACATAAAAGGGCGCCAACAGACTATATGGGACTGGCTCTCCCCCAACTAGAATTTCCCAGTACGTGTAGCCAAACAAACCAGAGGACGTACATATGCACCATGGGGGACTCGAACCTCCCATCAAACTAAGGTGGTTGAAGCACCCAATCATGTAATTTAATACAGGAGACTCAAACCTCCCAATCATGTGATAATAATAAAGGTGACTCAAACCACCCGATCATATAGACCCCGCGTTGGCAAATACAGTTTCCAATATTGGACCTTCGGTACCTATACTTTTACGACTCATCTATACAACCCTCATTAAAGCCGAATTAAAACATTTAATAGTATTCCCATTCATTGAAACATGATACACATTTAGTATTACACTTTTGGTATAGGCAAACCAACTACACTTGCAATCTAGTATCAACATTCTAGAACAATCATCATCACTTTGGGAAATTCCCAACCTTCTTGGTTGATACGATTCTCACCACGAAGACTCAAATCTAAATACATAAAAGTAAAGACACATGGATAGGATATGAAAAATGGAAAGGTAGACATAAATAGGATAACAAAAGGGTAATCAAAGCGTGTATCAAACCCAAAAACATCCGTTAAAGATTACCAAATAGCACCTAACTCTTACGTGACCATAGCGGGGATTGAATCTCCCTTACAACTGACATTTCTAATCCGAGATCAACCTTAACTTTTCCAAGCTCTCCAAAAATCCCAATGGAGGTTCATGAATTCATCATTTTCAGTCAACAAAAACTAAGTTAATAAGCGTAGCTACTAAGTATTTATAATTTTTATAAATAATACATAAATAGGTCCCAAAAGTGATCCAAATGCAAGAAAATTCCCACTAGGGGTTGTTTTAACCCGCTCTTGAAATGCTAGAGTGGATCAAAAGCAGATCCAAAGTGCCTTGGGCGTATTACCCTTCAAAGGGGCTTTTGAGCCCTATTTTGCACTTTTTCGACCTCGTCAAAGTCCTTTGACCCTCGTTAATGGTAATCTTTATCCATGTTGTAACTTTTAATAGTACTAAGAGCCATCAAGAACCTGGAGCATCATACATATCTTATCTAATGTCTTGAAGTCAATTTGTCTTGTATTATCCTCCCCTTCTTGAAAAGGATTTGACCTCGAATTCAAACCTTACAAAATCAAATGAAGGAAAAACAAATACAACATCCTATTAACATGAGGGTTAGGATTAGCAGAAATATCATAGAATTATTTAAAGATTGCACACACTTAAGATAAAACCAAGGATACCTCATGGTAAACATTAGAAAGTTACTGAAAATGCACAAAGGAACTGGCTATGGGAATCACAAAGAGGTAAGGAAACCACAAAGGTCTAACAACATCACTAAATATAAAAGGTAAAGCTACCTTCATCTTAGGATTCATAAGACACAATCGCTTCATCACATCTTTAAGATACCACATCAAGAGTGGTGCTTCAATATATATTAAAGTCCACAAGATCCATATAGTATTGTAATTAAAACTAGTGGACCAACCAACAAGGTTTCTATCTCTACATAAACAAAATACAAGACTAGCATGGATATCATCATAAGAAAAGTGGTAGTGTAGAAAGGAATCAAGTGTAAGAGAATCATCCAAGGTGATATTATCTACAGGAAAGCCATTTGGCTCAAAAGATATAGAACATAATGCACTCAAGAATGGAATTAAAATATTTAAGAACAAATGACTTTTTCCTTTCAAACAACTTCCCTAAAGAAAGGTGTCACCAATTGTAAACAATTCACAAAGAAGGGGATCACAAGCATAGAATCCATCCAAAGTGTTTTCAAGAGGAGACTCTCTCCTTGAACTATATGTAGTGAAACTTGGTAAGGATTGGAAACACATAATGTTGAAATCTTTTGGATTTTTTCTATTACTTCCCTTATTTAATGAAAGCTTATCTTTGTTGAAAATGCCTCCAATGCACAACTTAGGTCTATCAAGTGGTCTGTAATTCCCTAACAAAGACTTCCCATCATAGGGAAGGATTCCAACATCCTCATCTAAACATTGCTTGTCAACTAGACCAAGCGTCAAGTTAGGTGTGCGGAAATTACCAAATTAAAATTTGTCACTGGGGTCAAATGGATAGAGTGTCCATATACATAGGTCTAGAAAACACTTCATTCCTCCAAACACATCACCTAGATCAAAATATATAATCTCCACACTAGCATGAGCATCATCAAAAGATGGATAGTAGAGAAATGTATCACTCAAGTTAACTTTAACTAATGTGACCTCATATATATACTCACAATTAGATTTAAGATCAACACCATGGGTATTCTCAATAATAGAAGTAGACAAAGTAGAAGAAAAAATGGTTTCCAAAAAATTAATACGTTCTCTTACAAGGGAAGAATCCTCAAGTAGAATCACATGCATCACTAACATCTAAGTTTTCATTACTCAAGTCATCACAAGAATAAACCAATTCATCCTCATAATTATCAAACAAGGGTGAGGTATCGTACAAAGGGTCAAAACCAAAAATATTTTCACAGGAACAATCACTAATAGAGTTTCTTAAATATTCAAGCAAATCAAAGTTATCATCACCCAATTGATCATTCCTTTCACATTCCCTTCCCTTAAGAGTACTCTAATATTCAAGAAAGTGATTTCCATCTTTAGGGGAAATATAGTCACACCATAGTAGGTTGCATATAGGTTATAGCCCTCAAGATAATCTGCTCCATCAATATTATTCACATCACTAGGTTCACTAGGAGTGATTCTACAATCTTTGAACATGATATAGTACTTAAAGAGAGAAAGATCAATCCATGAAGTAGGATTGGAACATGTAAGTTCCATCTCAATAACACAACTATCGAGTTCCAAAGAAGTTTCAAACACATAATCATCCATATGAACAAGACAAATAATACGATATTCACTAAAGGACTTGCTCAAAGGGTCACTCCTATTTACTTGTCCAACATCTTCAACATCATCACTCACTTAAGGTTCATTAATCACATCACAATCATTCTCTAGTTGTGTACTAGTTTAACTCAAAATTTGGCCAACACAATTTCCACAAAACAATGCACCATCATTCGTCACATTTGCTTCAACACTAGGTAGACTCTAATTGATCTTACTAGAAGAGTCATTGAGGTCATAATAGGATGAACTGGTGTTTCCATACTCTCAATGGATACATAATCAATAAGAAGTAAGGAATCATAATACTCACATTTAGATAAGCTACTACTCATACTTAATGGGATACTAAACACACAATCATCATTCACATGTACAAAAGTGTAAGAGATAGCTATTTTACCTTGAAGTTCTTGACAATATTCTTATTTTACTTTGTGTGATGGTTCTTCACAGGCCTTAGAAGCATCTAAGATTTCCCTCATCAAATCTTCAAAGGGGATCTTCTCTTTTGGTTCTTGTTTTCCTCCGCTGGCCATGTTGGTACCTACACAGATATCCTTGTTAAAAGAAAGATAAACAATGTTAGCTCTATTTGGTGTAAACCCCTTCACTTCACTCCTCTCAACCACTCCCTTTTCCTCTCTTAGGTTGCCACCTTGAACAACTTTACTCCTCTCAATCTTTTATCTCTCATTTTTATCAAGCTTGGAGTAAGTGGCCATATTTTCTTAACATTTACGAAGAATGGATGGATAGAGATTATTTCCCTACTTGTACTTTATAATCTTAGGCTAATTTTGTATATTTGGAACTATATGTTGTGTAAATCAATTGGGACCGAAGAATAAATGTCCATGTTTTATTGGGAATATATAACACGATACCTCCTCATAGTACCGACATTAGGTGAAGGAAATATTTACTCTCACAAAAACCCTATACCCATCCAAGAAGTATGGAACAACTAGAGGCTCTTGAGGAATCCTTAGATAGTAAACCATGGTTGGAATGATGTAGTTTCTATAGCACCAACTATCTAGAATAAAGATTCATCCCAATACCCCACAAATGCTTACCTTTTTGGAGTGAACATTTTTTCTTGGGTCAACATTATAAATCTTTGTACTCCCCATTGGTAAATGAGTACCCCTCATGATTTCTTCAAAGGCACTCCACGTTCGGCCAGACTTCCTTATGGATTCCCACCTCAATGGTGTCGGACCTTGAATATGTTTAAGGGAATACGTAGCTCTTCTGACTTTGATCATATCATAATCCATAAAGATCTTTTCAAGATCCCATTCCCAATCAAGATATTTTTGGTACCTGACTGTCTAATAAGGATGGTGAGAGTAGGAAGATCTTGACTCCTACTATAACCTCTATTTCTGAATACCCCATACTTTTTCATAGCTTGAAATCATATCAAAAATGTATAATCTTTCTTTGAAAGATAAATCTAATTTTGTACACTTGGTCAAAATACAACGTTACTAATTTTGTCAAAATCCGACATCGGAGGAGAAAGTTATGGCCAAAATACAAAAGGAAATAAAAACCACCCAGATGTGATGGTGAGGCTGATGGACTGTAAGACTAGAGATGGAACGTCGCCCACGACTATCACATAAAGGTAGTGAGAACTACCTTATGCCTAGGAGCGACGACCCAGGCTGATGGACCGTCGGACTAGCGACGGACCATCGCTGAAGCCGCCGCAACGGAAATAGTGAGGTCACCTTCTAGATAAGGTATGATGGACAGGTTGACGGACCGTCTAACTTGCGATGGAACATCACCCAAGCCATTACAGCCTAGGAAGTGAGACCTTATTCAGATCCATTTGCGACGATCAGTCCGACGGACCATCAATCCAGTGACGGACCATCGCACCCACCATCCCAGGCCCGTTTAGTTTATTTTTAAAGTTGTTTTAACTGGGGTATTTTGGTATTTTACTACCCACTTATATATACCCAGTTATATCCAATTTTAACCCATTTTTTTCATTATTATTTTAACAACCACATTAGGGTTTCTCTCTAAAATTAATCCCCTAGAACAAGAATCCAAATCTTCACCAAGAAACTAAGAGATTCAAATCCCTCAAGTTTAAGAAAATCAAGAAAATTCAACCCAGGTATGCATAGTATTCATTCATCGATCGTTTCATCCATGAATCCCAAGAATATCTTTTTAAGCTCAAGTTTATGGATTTTCTTTATGAATTTCACGTTGGGATGCTCTTGTTCATGTTAATAATGGCTAATCGAATTTTTATCCATGTTTGGTGATAAATTTCATGTGGAAGTGATTAGTATAGATGCAGATTCATGTAAATCTATGATTAAACCCTTGAATGATGAAATTAGAATTGAACCATGTTGTTTAATTGTTATATAATGTTGTATCCACATACTATGCCTATCATGTGTTCGATTAAATGCCTAGATGAAGGAAAATGCCCAATTAGTATGATATCATGAAATCCCCATGTATGTACAAGTTTATGCCTGTCCCATGGTCGATGAAATGCTTCAATAAATGATTTATGGATTATGATGTTAGTCATGTGCTCAAGTAAATTATGCTTTGTCAGTTTCTTCTACCGAGTCCTCGGTGTACTTGTATCCAAAATATTATTTATGTGCCTAGAGCCATGTCATGTTTTCACGATACTCTCAGTCAAGCTATGAATCCTTAGACTTCAGATAGTCTTATGACTCAAGAAATCACCATGATCTCATAAACTCAGTCAGTTGTCAGATATCAGTAGTATTTCATCAGTCAACAAAATTTAGTAACTCAGCTCATGTTCAATTCAGTAAATCATGTTCAATGTCTATTAAGATGGGAGTAGATATTAGCATCGAGTGAACCCAAGGGTAGGAACTCACCTGTTATATGAGGGTGTGATTCTTAGAAGCAATCCTTGCATTCTAGAACTATGTAGCCAGCATAGGCTGAGACATCATAGCCTGCTATATGATGGTAGATAAGGTAGCTTAACCTGTTATATAACGGTTCCCACCATTCTCACTAGAGTTATATGTTATATTAGGGTTACTCACATGTTATCCTTACCAGTGGCACGGTATTAACACCCTTCCAATCAAGGCACAAATTGGACCCCAGTTCAGCTATTTTAGTGCATATGGGGAATGTCAATTACATAACTACTTCCCACAGTTTCACATTACAGAATCAGGACTGTCAGATACAGTCAATCAGTTTTTGTAATAGAACTCAGATAGTTCTACGGAATTCTAGACTGTCAGATATAGTCAACTCAGATACATAACAGAACTCTAATAGATCCATCAGATTCAGGACTATCAAATGCAGTCACTCATGTTATTATTTAGATAAACATCAGTATGTCATGTTATTAGTATTCAGATTTAGTAATCATGTTATCACGATATCAGTGTCAGTTATTATGTCTCATACATGTATTCTCATGCTCATGATAGTCAGCCTATTATTATTATTATTGTTCATACATATGAACCCCATGCATTTAGCCTACCTCACATGAATACCGATATATTCAAAGTACTGATGCATTCGCGCTGTGGTCTCTTATACCATAGGTTCAGAGATATGAGCTCCAGAGCAGCAGTAGATACCAGTCTCAGCAGTCAGAGTTAGAAGAGTCCTTATCTTTCGAGGACATGATTATTCCTTATTATCTTATTTATTAGTTTATCAGTTGGAATTATTTAGGGACATGTCCCATCATCACCATACTTAGACAATTTAGTTAGTTAGAGACTTTCTAAACTATTATGTTTAGACAGTTATTTCAGTTATTTTGGGTATTTCATACCCCTTTTCAGATGTTATGTTTTACTTCAGATATGTGAACCTTATGGCCTTTTATTTCATGTTTTTGCATTATTCAGTATTTTATGAAGTATACACATATAGATATCAGTCATGGGTTAGCTTACGGTCCTTCGGGGTCATGATCACCGTGTAGTGTTTCGGGTACAAGATTCGAGTCATTACAAACTTGGTATCTGAGCCTAAGGTCCTATAGTATCCTAGGATGTCTGAAAGCCGCATCTAGTAGAGTCTTGTACATGGGTATGATGCGCGCCACATTTATGTGCAGGAGGCTTTGGGATATTTTAGGAACAGTTTCCCTTCTTTCAGTATTTATGTCATATGAGTGAGAACAATATCAAGTCAATCTCTCAGTTTAATCCGCTTCTTTTCTTTATTTTAGAACATGCCTCCCAAGAGAAGAACCTATCCTGTCTAAGAAGATCCCTTGGACGAATACGTTTCTCATGCAGAGTTCAGAGCTATATTCACTACTCTTGCTTAGTCAGTTGCTTCTCTGAATGAACGACCAACTATAATTCTAGCCAACCTTGTGGCTAATTCAGCTGCATCCAGGATTCGGGGCTTCACCCGAATGAATCCTCCATCCTTACTCGGGTCTAAGACAGACGAGGACCCTCAGGAATTCCTAAATCAGGTGTAGAAGGTTACAGACATAATGGGGGTTACTCCTAGTGAGAGTACTGATCTAGGTGAATATCATTTATAGGATATTTATTACACTTGGTTTAAACAGTGGAAGTCAGAAAGGCCAGATAATGCAAGGCCTGTTGAGTGGGAGGAGTTTGCTTCTACTTTACTTGATAGATTCTTTCCCCTAGAGCTAATAGAAGCTAAGGTATTAGAATTCATTAACCTCAGTCAGGGTAACATGATGGTGAAAGAGTATTCTCTTAATTTTACTCAATTATCCAGATACGCCCCTTATGTGGTTGCAGACAGCAGGGCCAAGATGAGTAAGTTTGTTTCTGGGGTAAACGATAGTGTGGTTAATGAGTGAAGATCTACCATGATGAATAGTGACATAACTATAGCCAGACTCATGACTCATGCTTAGTAGATAGAGGATAAAAATATTAAGATGAGGGAGAAGAAGAATAAAAGAGCAAGGACAGGTAGTTTCAACTTTGCTCAGCCTAAGTCAGAAAGAGGAAACCGTTCTCAAATTCATCCTAAGTCACCAGTTCCAGCTCATTCTTCAGTCAGTTCTCCAGTTCCTATGTTCAGAGAGGGTAACAATGATAGAGCGCCAGGATCTAAGTCTCAGGGCAGTGTTAGCTGTGCCCACACCTACCCTCTTTGCTAGACTTATGGCAAGCACTATCAGGGTATTTGTAGAGCTGACAGTGGTATTTGTTTTGGATAGGGAAAGCCAGGCCACAGAGTCAGAGATTGTCCTCAGTCAGGTCCTCAAGATCAGCAGAACCGTCCCTCAACTCAGTACGATCGCCCAAATTTGGAAGGGGCCACTTTCAGTGCTACTCGTGGGCAACGCCTAAACAGACTCTATGCTCTCCAGTCTCAGGAAGATCAGGAAAATTCTCCTAATATGGTTACTGGTATGTTGCAGATCTTTCATGTGCATATTTATGCTTCTCTAGATCCGGGAGTTTTATCATCTTTTGTTACTCCTTATATAGAAGTCGATTTCAAAATTAGTCCCAAAATTCTAGCAGAGCCCTTTTCAGTCTCTAACCCAGTGGGTAAAACCATCATAGCTCGGCGGGTATACAGGAACTGCCCGATTATGATTTTTCAGAAAGTCACTTCAGCAGACTTAGTCGAATTAGAGATGACTAATTTTTATGTCATTCTCAGCATGCATTGGCTTCATTCCTGCTATGCCACAGTCGAATGCAAAAATAGAATAGTCTAGTTTCAGTTCCCGAATGAACTCGTGCTAGAGTGGAAGGGTAGTGTATCCACTTTCAGAGTTTATTTTGTTTCCTACCTTCGAGAATGGAAGACAACATTTAAAGGATATGTCTATCATCTTGTTTGAGTTAGGGGCACTAGTTCCGAAACTCCCAGTCTTGAATCAATCCAGTCGTGATTGAATATTCAGATGCCTTTACCGAAGATATTCCAGGAATTCCTCCCAAAAGGGAAATAGACTTCGTCATTGATCTTATTCCAGATACTCAGCCTATATCTATTCTGCCATATAGAATAGCAGTAGTAGAACTCAGAGAAATAAAAGAATAGTTGAAGGATCTCTTAGATAAGGGATTCATTAGTCATAGTGTGTCCCCGTAGGGTGCTATAGTATTATTCGTGCACAAGAAAGACGGTTCTCTCAGAATATTTATAGACTACCGTCAACTTAATAAGGTCATGGTCAAGAACAAGTATCCTCTTCCAAGAATTGATGACTTATTTAACCAACTTCAGTGTGCCAGCTATTTCTCTAAGATAGACCTCAGATCCATCTATCATCAGCTCAGAGTTAGAGAATATAACATTATGAAAATAGCTTTCCGTACCCGGTATGGTCACTTAGAATTCTTAGTTATGTCCTTTGGTCTTACCAATGCCCCAACAACTTTCATGGACTTGATGAACCATGTGTTCAAGCAGTACATGGTTATGTTTGTCATAGTCTTCATAGATGATATTCTGGTTTATTCTCGTAGTGAGCGTGATCATGCAAACCATCTCAGAACAGTACTTCTGACTCTTAGAGATCATCAACTATTCGCCAAATTCAGTAAGTGCAAATTTTGTTTAAGGTCAGTAGAATTCCTTGCTCATGCCATTTATAGTGATGGCATTAGAGTAGATCCTCAAAAGATTGAAGTAGTAAAAAATTATCCTCGCCTCATCTCTCCATCAGATATTAGGAGTTTCTTGGGTTTGGCTGGCTATTACAGATAGTTTGTTGAGAGATTTTCTTCTATTGCATCCCCTATGTCTAGATTGACTCAGAAAAAAGTTGTTTCAGTGGTCAGATCCTTGCGAGAAGAGTTTTCAGTAGTTGAAGACTCGACTCAGCTCAGCTCTTGTTTTAGCTCTTCCAGATGGTCCAGATGGGTTTGTAGTGTACTGTAATGCATCCAGAGTAGGTTTGGGTTGTTCCTTCATGAAGCATGGTAAGGTCATAGCCTACGCCTCCAAACTGCTTAAACACCATGAGAGGAATTATCCTACTCATGATCTTGAGTTAGCAGTCGTAGTCTTTGCCTTAAAGATTTGGAGGCATTATCTATACGGTGTTTATGTAGATGTGCTCACTTATCGTAAAAGTCTTTTGTATGTATTTTCTTAGAAAGATCTCAATCTTTATCAGAGAAGGTAGTTAGAGATCTTGAAATATTATGACATGAGTGTCCTTTATTATCCGGGCAAGGCCAACATAATGGATAACGCTCTCAGTAGACTGTCTATAGGTAGTGTTGCTCATGTTGAGAACAGCAAGAAAAAGTTAGCTCAGGAAGTCCATCAGCTTTCCAGATAGGCATTCTCTTAGTCAGTACAGAAAAGGGTGATGTATGGTTTCAGAGTAGTTCAAAATCATCCCTAGTTTACGAGGTTAAAGAAAAACAAGATAGAGTTCCCAGCCTAGTCAAGTTGAAAGATTCAATTTAGGATTAAAAAGTAGAGGTTTTCTCCCAAAGGGAAGATGATGTTTTGCATTGTCAGGGTCATCTTTGTGTTCCAGGTGTAGATGACTTAAGTTAGAGAATTCTTTCAGAAGTGCATGGTGCGCGCTACTCTAATCATTCAGGGGCCACAAAGATGTACCACGACTTGCGGGAAATCTATTAGTGGAGTGGGATAAAAAGATACGTTGCAGAGTTTTTGGCTAAGTGCTCTACATGTCAGCAGGTTAAGATAAAGCATCAGAAGCCTAGTAGTCCTATGCAGTTGTTCAGTATTCCTACTTGGAAGTAGGAAGTTGTAAACATGGACTTTGTGATGGGTTTGCCTCGAACTCATCATCAACATGATTTAGTCTGGATCATTGTAGATAGAATGACCAAATCAGCTTATTTTCATCCATTTCATATCTCTTATTCAGCCAAGGATTAT
Organism: Capsicum pubescens; assembly: GCA_030864215.1. Lineage (NCBI taxonomy): Eukaryota > Viridiplantae > Streptophyta > Magnoliopsida > Solanales > Solanaceae > Capsicum > Capsicum pubescens. The sequence goes on from CM061547.1 coordinate 150,075,215, forward strand.
GCCAAGATCTACATCAGAGAGTTGGTCAGATTGCACGGTGTTCCATTATCTATTATCTCAGACAGAGGTACCTAGTTCACCTTTGATTTTTGGAAAGCATTCCAAAAGGGTCTTGGTACCTAATTTTATCTTACTACAACCTTTCATCCTCAGATAGATGGTCAAGAAGAAAGGATCATTCAGACTTAAGAAGATATGATGTGTGCGTGTGCAATTGCTTTCAAGGGAAGTTGGGATGACCACTTACTTTTGATTGAGTTTGCATACAAGAACAGCTATCATTCCAGTATTCAGATAGCTCCACTAGAAGTTCTCTATGCTAGGAGATGTAGATCTCCAATTTGTTGGTTTGACGTTAATGAGGCCTCAGTTATAGGTCCTGACTTAGTATTCGACGCCTTAGAGAAAGTCCAGCTGATCAGAGAAAGACTCCAGGCTGCTCAAAGATGATAGAAGTCTTATACAGATATTCTTAGAAAGGATCTCGAGTTTGAGATTAGTGACTATGTTTACCTAAATATCTCTCCTATGAAGGGAGTGAAGAGATTCGTCTAGAAGGGAAAGCTCAGTCCCCGATATCTCGGTCCCTTCAAGATACTCAGTCTCTTTGGCTAGGTAGCTTATAAGCTTGATTTGCTTTTCGATCTAGCCTTAGTTCATCCATTATTTCTTGTTTCTTTGCTCAAGAAGTGCATAGTTGACCCATCAGTTGTAGTCCCTATTCAGAACATTGATGTTCAGAACCACCTACCTTATGAAGAGATTTTAGTTGAAATTTTATACTATTAGACTCATAGATTGAGGAACAAAGACGTCCCTCAAGTAAAAGTTCTTTGGTAAAATTAGTCCATCGAGGGAGATACTTGGGAAGTAGAAGAAAACATGTGTACCAAGTATCCTTACCTCTTCTCCACCAACTCAGATCAAGTTTAAGGTAACAGTTTTCCTTAAGCTTACTTAGTTTCATGTTAAGTGTTCATCGCAAACTTGGTATTAAATACCATTGCATATTTAGTAATGCATTCATGTATCAGTTCAGTTATATAATTATGCATCAGACATGCATTCTCATTATGAGAAATTTAGTTCCTCAAAATATCCAGTCATGCATTCATGAATCAATTAAACATGCATCAGATATGCATGTTCAGTATGATATGTTCATTTATCAGTTATGTCAGTCATAAGATCATGTTTCAGTTATTTATATTTTTATGTACGTCGGTTATCTTCTCCCCTCACTATCAGTCTCATTTGAGGATGAATGTTCCCAAGGGGGAGATATTGTAATACCCCGTACTTTTTCTAAGCTTGAAATCATCTCAAGAATGTTAGAAGCTTTCTTTGAAAGATAAATCCACTCTTTTACACATGGTATTTTTAATATTTTCACTTTTTTCACGTGGGAAATTGAATTATCTTTCCAACGATACCAATTTCGTCAAAATTTGACATCAAAGGAGAAAGTTATGGACAAAATATGGAAGAGAGTACAAACCATCCAAATGGGACAGTGAGGCCGATGGACTATCGGACTAGCGAAGGATCGTCACAGCAAGGCATTGAGAACAAAATTCTACATAGGAGTGACGGCCCAGGCCGGCAAACCATTGAAGTAGCGACGGACCGTCTCTCAGGCCGTCGCAAGGGAAACAGTGAGGACACCTTCTAGATAAGGTGTGACAATTAGCTTGACGGACTGTCGAACTTGTGACGGACCGTCTCCTAAGACGTTGTATCCTAGGTACTAAGACCCTATTCAGATCCACGTGCAATGGTCAGTCCGATGGACCATCAACCCAACGATGGACCATCGCACCCACCATCGTAGGCCCGTTCTATTTTTTTAAGTTATTTTAACTGGGGTATTTTGGTCTTTTACCACCCACTTATATATACCCAGTTATATCCTATTTTAGCCCATTTTGTTCATTATTATTTCAATAACAACATTAGGGTTTCTCTCTGAAATTAATCCCTAAGAAAAAAAATCTAAATCTTCTCCAAGAAACTAAGAGATTCAAATCCCTCAAGTTCAAGAACATCAAGAAAACTCAACCCAGGTATGCATAGTGTTCATTCATGGACTTCTGTCGTCCATGAAGCCCAAGAATCCCTTTTTAAGCTCAAGTTTATGGATTATCTTTATAAATTTCACGTTGGGATGCTCTTGTTCATGTTAATAATGGCTAATCAAATTTTTATCCATGTTTGGTGATAAATTTCATGTGGAATTGATTAGTATAGATGCAGATTCATGTAAATCTATGATTAAACCCTTGAATGATGAAATTAGAATTGAACAATGTTGTTTAATTGTTATATAATGTTGTATCCACATACTATGCCTATCATGTGTTCGATTAAATGCCTAGATGAAGGAAAATGCCCAATTAGTATGATATCATGAAATCCCCATGTATGTACAAGTTTATGCTTGTCCCATGGTCGATGAAACGCTTCAATAAATGATTTATGGATTATGATGTTAGTCATGTGCTCAAGTAAATCATGCTTTGTCAGTTTCTTCTATCGAGTCCTCGGGGTACTTGTATCCAAAACATTAGTTTTGTGCTTAGATCCATGTCATGTTTTCACGATACTCTCAGTCAAGCTATGAATCTTTAGACTTCAGACATTCTTATGACTCAGGAAATCTCTATGATCTCATAAAATCAGTCAGTTGTTAGATATCAGCAGTATTCTGTCAGTTAACGGAATTCAGTAACTCAGCACATGTTTAGTTCAGTAAATCATGTTCAGTGACTATTCAGATGAGAGTAGAAATTAGCACCGAGTGAACCCAAGGGTGGGAATTCACCTGTTCTATAAGGGTGTGATTCTTAGAAGCAATCCTTTCATTCCAGAACTATGTAGCTAGCATTGATTGAGACATCATAACCTGTTATATGAGGGTAGATGAGGTGGCTTAACTTGTTATATGAGGGTTCCCACCGTTCTCACTAGAGTTACCTGTTATATTAAGGTTACTCACATGTTGTCCTTACTAGTGTCTCGGTATTGACACCCTTCTAATTAGGGAACATAATTGACCTCATTTTAGCTATTATACCCCATATGAGGCATGTTGGTTAGATAACTACTTCCCATAATTTCACGTTATATAATCAAGACTATCAGATACAGTCAATCAGTCTCAGTAATAGAACTCAGATAGTTCTACAAAATTTAGGACTGTCTGATACAGTCAACTCAGATACTGAATGGAACTCAAATAGTTCCATTAGATTCAGGATTGTCAGCTATAGTCACTCATGTTATTAGTTATATCAACATCAGTATTTCATGTTATCAGTATTCATATTTAGTAATCATGTTATCACGATATCAGTGTAAGTTATTATGTCTCATACATGTATTCTTACACTTATGATAGTCAGTCTGTTATTATTATTGTTCATGCATATGAACCCCATGTATTTAGCCTACCTCACATGCATAACAGTACATTCAAAGTACTGACGCATTCGCACTATGGTGTCTTATACCATAGGTTCAGAGACACGAGCTCCAGAGCAATAGTAGATTCCAATCTTAGCAGTCAAAGTTAGAAGTGAGTCATCATCTTTCAAGGACATGATTATTCCTTATTATCTCATTTATCAGTTTATCAGTTGGAGTTATTTGGGGACATGTCCCATCAACTCCTTACTCAGACAGTTCAGTTAGTTGGAGGCTTTCTAGACTATTATGTTCAGACAGTTACTTTAGTTGTTTTGGGTATTTCATAACCCTTTTCAGATGTTATGTTTTACTTCATATATGTGAACCTTATGGCCTTTCAGTTCATGTTTCCGCATTATTCAGTATTTTATACAGTATACAGGTATAGATATCAGTTATGGGTTAGCTTGTGGTCCTTTGGGGTCATGAGCATCATGTAGCATTCCGAGTACCAGTATCGGGGCGTTACAATTTCTACCTTGGTTTTTATTTTCGTGTTTTTTGGAACTAGGGTAAGAAGAATAAGATGCAGTACCCCTAGGCTTTGGAGATGCATATTGTTTCATTCCCATGGACCAACCTGTATTATAGTTAGTATAACCATTCTCACCACTTCAACTTTAATAAGATGTACTACAATGTGACGAATATGAATATTCATACTCCACAGGTGCACTCTCACCATGGTCTCATAATATTTGTAGATGAATGGTTTGTACCTTACATTACCTCTAGGCTTGGAGTAGGGAGTGTAATACTACTCATATGCTCCATCTCTCTTATAAGAGCCATCATAAGGCTCTTTGTGATCCTCATGCTCACTATAAGAACTATGGTCATCATTAATCTCATATTTTTCTTCAGCGTAGTATCCTTAATTTTCATATATTTCTTGATCTTGGCAATATTGATAGCCCCCATAATCTCCATCTTCTTCATAGCCATAACTATCTTCACCATAATTACAGTCTTCTGTGTTGTAGTCACAATTGTCCAATGCTATCGAACACATGCTTCCTTATATATCCTTGTACCTAAAAAATGAACAAAAAATATTAGTAGTAAAGCTCCTCACCAACCCTCATAATAATCTCACCTTTGTGATCCTTACAATTGGAGCGACGAATATTGAAAGTTTCTTATTCTAACGTGGTCAATAAGGTTTCAATCTCTACTTGAAGCCTGAATGGACTCTATATTGAAAGACTCAAAATAAAAATTACTTAAGGACTTGAATCAAGAAATCATAATGAATTGAAAACGATAAAATCTTGAATGAGTTTGGACGATGAATGAAATGGGACACAAGAACTAATCAATCAACTTAGTAAATGAATTACTTAGTTGTTGAGTAGTTTATAAATCAAAATATGATTTTAGGAATCAATAAAATGAAACTAAGGAATCAAACCTTGAGAAATTCCATAATTTAAGTGTTGAATTGAGTTTGGAGGCTTGAATTTTGCGTTAGGAACTTGATTTACATTGGGAGGGGTTGATCTGCATTTTGGGACCTGCTATGGAAGGTTAGGAGTAGGTGCAATGCAGTTTGGATGCAGGTGCTACTACTTTAAGGTGATACAATACCTTGGGAGCACTTGCAAAGCAAGTTTGACGCCCCATGCCTTTGAATTGGCTGAAAAGCCGTCAAATTTATCCTTTGTGTCCTCTTTTGTTTGGATATTCTTGGAATCCTTGTAGATACCTTAGAACAAATATTTTTCACTCTTTTTTCCTTCCTTATTTTTGTATCAAACCAAAACTTTTAGCTGAAATTTCAACATGAATATAACAATCTCCTCAAGAACATCAATCGATCTAACTTTTTCTCTAATGCTTGGAATGAGTTGCAATTTTTAACTTAGGCACTTTTTAGCCTGATAAATCATTCCAAACATCAATTTGTCAAAATTCATCACCAAAAACTTTAGATTTTCATTTCACCTAGAACTTTTTCAACCCAAGCTTCCAATTAGAATAGAACACTCAAATAAGCTCTAATTTGATTCAAATTTTGTTTATAGACTCGTATACTGTTAATGAACACAATTCTAACACTAGAGACACAAGAAATCACAAAAATTAAAAACTCATAATTTAACCTAAGACCTAAAATATGAATAGTAAATGTTTTTGTGATTTTTTATTTTTTCTGTGACGACTAGACCCAAGATTGACTTCGTCGGAATGAAATCAAGGTTTTCTTTGATACCAAATGATATGATTCTCACCATGAAGATTCGAATCTAAATACTGAAAAATAAAGATAGAGGTATAGTATGTCAATGAAAGAAGATTGACACAAATATGATAACAAAAATGCAATAAAAAGGTTGCACCTAACTCTTGTGTGACAACAAAGGGGATTGGATCTCCTGTACAGTCGATGTTTCTAATAAATGATGAGCACTTACTGTTTTAATCTCTCAAACAACTTCTGTTGGAGGTTTTTGAATTCATCATTATCAATCTACAAAAACTAACTTAGAAAGCCTAGCTACCAATTATTTATAGTTTAGCTAAATAATAATAATTAGGGACCAAAAGTGACCCAAGCGCAATAAATATTGTTTTGACCCACTCTTGAAATGTTAGACTCAATAAAAACTAGATTCAAAGTTCCTTTGGGAGCATTACCCTAGCAAGGGGCTTTTGAGCCTCGTTTTGCACTTTTTCGACCTCGACAAAGTCCATTGCCCTCCTTAATGGTAATATTCATCCATGTGGCATATTTTAAAATTATTAAGGATCCATCAAGCACCTCAAGCATCATATGAATCTCATCCAAAAGTCTGGACATAATTTGTCTTGTATCATTGGTTCAGCTAAACATTAGTTTAGGGAATTACATATAACCATAAGGTTCAATTCAAAATCATTATTCTTCATTAACTTTTCACATTATGCAATAGTTCAAGAGCAGTTCAATGTGCATACTTTTCATATTCAAAAAGAATTCCACAATAGGGGTTGAGGTCATTACCACTTCAATTGTCAATATTAACAAATTAGGGAAAAATAACAATCCCCTAGTTTATTCACCAAACCATGCACCCCACAAGTTCAAAACCATACTTAAAGCATGGAAAATCATATGTAATCTAGGGGAAACATTGTACAAAAATAAACATTCAAAATCCTCAACCCATGTTCCAAAACCAACATAAAAACCATATGGATAATACTTTAAAAAACATGCACTTAATAAAGTAGAAATTAGGAAAGAGTAACAAGCCTGCTATGCACATGATTATGGAGAGAACTCAACCCTTGAAGGTCTCTTTTACCCTCTTCTTGTAAACCCTAGGTTGGATTCTTGAGAGTCTTGAGAGAGAAGAAACAATGTTTGTAGTATGTTATCGATGAAAATTGGGCCCCAAGTATGTTTATAGGTCGTGGATTATTACTGGGATAATAGGGAAATGTCTAAAATACCCTCTTTAAAAGTTGAGAAATAAATCGTCAGTTATTATGGGTCTCATAACGACTCATCATGACTCATTATTAATTTTCTCTATGAATCATCTTCAATACAGTGTCACCAAGAACACACACTGTTTACCTTACTACTCGTATACCATGGATCGTAATAACACCCTATGACTTGTAGGGTCTAGTCATAGTCAAAACAAAAAATATTTGTGTATACACTGTACATCCTATGATTTGCACACAACAACCCTTAATGTGTCCTCACGACTCATAGTGAGTCACTCGTACCCAGAGCAGAAGACTTAGCCACACATACTGGTCCGGCTATGATTTGGTTCCAACGACTTGTTTAGACTCCCTATGCTCGTATGGTAAGTCTTAGTTAGGATAGTGTGGGTAAAATTTTTAGAAATTACTCAGAGATCAACACCTGAGTTATTTCATTGACATGGTAAGCTCTCTGAGTCGGAGTTGACCTATTCTCCTTTTTAGGAGTTTGCTAGTCTTTCCATTTATGATACTATTGCATATTGACTTGATAGTACTTGTATTCTTTTTTATTAGAGGGTCTTGTACCAATATTACTAGGTCATGGGATATTTTTATTTCTATCTACTTCTCTTCTATTTATGTATTATTCTATGATTTATGGATTGTAAATTCCTTTAATTTTACTATTTCAGCATTTATTCCAATTTCCACCAAATCAGCCCATTGCCTATAGCTCTAGACTACGGTTTGGCTTACCTAGTAGTAAGGTAAAGTAGATGCCATTATAACTTATAAATTGGGTTGTGACAATCCTGATCATGAATAGCAAACAGATTCTCCTAATAAGTGAGGTCCTTCTTTAGCAAAACTGAATCCTACTCGATATGTTAATCCCTATCCCCATTGTATCTATTAAGCATGGATAAATGGACCACCAGATAGCACCCTAAAAGCTTGGACATAATGCTAACATATGTTCTATATGACCTACATCATTATGAACCTTGAATGGACCTATGTACCAAGGTCTTAGCATGCCCTTCTTAATAAATCTCATGACTTCTTGAGATACCTTTAACAAAACTTATTCACCTATCTTAAAGGACATATCCCTCACCTTATGATCGATATACTTCTTTTGCCTACTCTAGGCTTCCAACAACTTCTTTTAGAATAATTGATATTTTCTTGAGCTTTCTTTATCTAATCAGTTCCTAAAGGCTTCACATAACCCATCTCAAAACACCCTATGGGGAATCTACATCTCCTTCCATAGAGTGCTTTGAATAGGGCTATGCCAATGTTAGAGTGGTAGCAATTGTCAGATGAAAACTTATATTAAACTAAGAACATGTCCAGTGGAAACCAAAGTATATCATGTATGCCCTCAATATTTCCTCAAGCACCTGAATCTTTCTATTTCACTGTCCATCAATTTGAGTATGAAAGCATTGGTAAAAGTGAGTTGGGTGCCTAACTCTTCATGCAACCTGTCCTAAAATTTAAAAGTATATTTCATACCTTTATCTAAAATAATAGACAGTGGCACCCCATGAAGCCTCACTATCTCTTTGATGTTGAATTGGGACAACTACTTAGTTATAATCCATCTGAACTAGAATGAAATGGGCTAATTTTGTTAGCCTATCCACTATGACACAAAGATTTATGCTTTTCCAAAGTATTAGCAATACGTACCACAAATTCCATAGATATTCTTTCCAAGGGTCACCTTGACACCCTCAAACAAGACAAACTACCCATAGTTACCACTTTCTGGCTCAATGTGTCTGCCACTATATTGGCTTCACCCAAATAATATAGGGTGGTCACATAATATTATTTGAATAAATTCTTCAATTTTCTTTGTCTAAAGTTCAAATCCCTTTGCATAAACATATGATCCGAGCTTTGTTTATCTATGAATACGTCAAACTTGATAAAATAAAGGTAGCATCTCAAAATCTTGATGCAAACACCACCACTCCAAACTCCACGTCATAAGTTGGGTAATTCATTATATGAGTGTTCAAAAGCCTCAAAGTATAATTAATGAAATTATCTTATGTCAACACAACAAAAAAATTCAAAGGTGAATCATCATTAAATACAACAAAATCATTACCTCCAATCGCTGATGAAAAGTTACAAGTTGTAGTCAGAAGTGTCTTGAGATTTTGTAATCTCTCTTCGCACTCGTCTCACTATTTAAATGGCACCTACTTCTGGGTCAACATTTTCAAGTGAATAGCAATAGATATGAAATTCTTTACCAACCTATTGTAGTAAGTACCTATACCCACAAAACTTCTAACTGTCATCATAAAGCTAGGACAAAACCAACTCTTAGCTACCTCAATCTTCTAGGGATCTACCATCACCCCCTTTCCCAAAACAATATGCCCTATGAAGAAAATTGAAGAAACCAAAATTCACATTTTATGATCTTCTCATACCACCGATTCTACAAAAAAATCCTAAAACAAATTGAAGATAACGTATATATTCCTTTTTTCTCTTGGAGTAAACATAAATGTCATCAATAAGAAATATCACGAAAAATATACAAGAAAGACTTTAAAATACTATCATTAAGATCATGAAGGTTGTCATGCATTGGTCAATCTCGAAGACATCACTAAGACTTCGTACTACCCTTACTTTCTTGGCTATATCCTCAGGGTAAATTTTTAACTAATGGTAACCAGATCACAAGTCAATCTCTGAGAATAACTGAAGCACCCTGTAACTAGTCAAAAAGATCATCTCTATGGGGTAAAGGAGATTATTCATTATTATTACCTTGTCTAATTACATGTAATCAATTACCATCCTCATGCTATTATCTTTAATTTAATGGAGCACCTAGAGATGAAGCACTTGGATTCATAAATCTCTTATTAGTTAGTTCCTTCAGCCAAGTCTTAAGTTCCCTCAACTGTACCGCAGCCATTTGATAAAGAGGATAAAAAATTGGACGAGTGCTTGAATCCAAACCAATACTAAAATCAAGATCCCTATTTGGAGGCATACTAGGAAAAACCCCAAGAATGCCTTCTAAAACTCTAAACCATGAGAACTGACTCAATAGAAAGAGATTGTGCACTAACATCACAAAGGTGAGTCAGGAAGGTAGAATACCCCTTTTCCACTAGCTTTCTAGCCCAAATAAAAGATATAATTCTCACTGGTATAGACTTATAGAATCTCTCCAACTCTAATTTATCCCTACCAAGCATTTCTAGAGTCACAGTCTTAGCATTATAGATCAGGAAAGCATGATATGAAGACAACCAAGTCATGCCCAAAATGATGTAAAAATAAAGCATGTCTAAATTAATAAAACCCAAGTCTAAAAACCTATGAACAAAATAAAACATGTACGATGTACATGGGTCACCAACACAAGATGTCCAACTAGAATAGACACAAATACTAGAGAATTAAGTACATCACCAAATAACTTTAGAACCAAAGCATATCTAATAGATACATATGAATAAGTAGACCTCATATCAAATACAATAGTATCCATATGGTCGCAGATGCAAATAGTACATATATTGATGACAACAGATGCCTTGGCATCGATCATGCCTAGGAAGAAATAATAGTGAGTTCTATCACAAAGCTAGGCAACTACTTTAGTAGGTTGCACTACCCCCTTTACTACATTAATATTACCATTGATTCCACCTCATCCTCTTATATTATTACCCCATCTACCTTATTAATAACCCTTACAATTCCCTCTTTTACCTTTACCTACTATAACCACTATCCTATCCTATTATTATGACTAATTATTAATCTGACTAAGAGGATACTCTCTCATGAAGTACCCCATAAAACCACAATAATAACAACCCCGTGCAAGAAAATCCATGTAGGTTGACAAATAAGAAAACCCTTGGCCTCTAAAAACTGATGGTCGCTAAATATCCCCTAAAGGCCTACCCATTGAGGCTGGAAATGCTGATTAAATGGGGTGAGCCAATATGCCTGCTGGCTTTTGCCCCTTGCATAAAAACCACTGATGTTACCCATATTGTGAGACTTTTGACTAATGTCATGGCTCTTGTAACGTACTCAACCCCTGTAAGATTTTTCACATAATTCGCGAGATCATTAAAGTGTTTCCCTATAAGAGTACTATGAATTGATAATACTTGGAGAATAGTATTTAAACCCTTAATAAATAACCAGATCCTTTTTTTCTTAGTGCTCAATTGATCAGCAGAATAGCAAGACAAAGAATTGAACTTAGCTTCAGGGGCTAGAACTGACATACTTCCTACTTAAGATACAGAAACATATCCTTCTTGTTGTCATGAAGGGTCTGTGGAACATACTTCTAAAAAAATAGTGCTTAAAATTGATTCCAAGATAAAAGAGGTAATATCGCTGATCAATAATCTACTTAGGCTCTCCACAAGTGTGTTTTATCCCACAATAGGTTCAAATTCATAAACTCAACACCATGTTTTTGCACAATCCCCAACTATTAAGCCTCTTATTAAAATTAATGATGAATTCAAATGCATCCTCCATATCATCACCATGAAATTAAGGAGGTATCTTTTTCTGAAACATAATAAGCAACTCATATTTTGAACCAGTTATTATGTGGCCTAAAATAGGATAGGGGAATACCACAGTCCTAAAACAATCATTAATTCTATGAGATCGAGTGACAATAGAGAGAATAAAAAACTTGGAAAGTTCGATAGTAGGAGTAGATCTAGTGTCATTCAAACCATTAAGAAAAGCCAATAACTATTGAATATATTTGCTATAAATTGTAGGTAGGGATGCACCTCTAACTAGTATCACCACTTCATTCTTCATACCATTCTCATCCCTTGCCTCATCTTTCTTAAAATGATCTTTGGGTGGGGAAGGTGATACTAACCTCTTATGATCTCGATCAGCTATTGCCTAAGATCCAACCCTAGCAGGTGATGCTCTCTTATTCATAACACATAACCATATCTAATTAGTTAATATGAGTTAACATAGTCAACAAAACAAGCCAAGTCCACCAACATGATAATAAGTCAACAATTATAACTCAACATATCCATTAATCATTTCCTAATTATGAAAGTTAATAGATAACATAGACTTATCACCAGACTTGCAATTTGCTCAGACCACTCAAGGATACATTAAATTAACAATAATGGAAATAACCATACATCCCCATTTAAATATAAAATACTTTTAGCAATTATGTCAATATACCATATTTGCTCAAGGAACAAGCATAATCAATAAAACACATACACCCTGGTTCACTCAAGTTACCATCACAATAAACTATTCCTTGTCTATACATACCTAGGGCTTTATGGTCGCCCACTAGACATGACCTGTAGCGGATGAGCTCTTATCCATGTACCAAATCACAGTAATCAAGTGTAAAGAAACCTTATACTAACCAAATACCGTGAAGATGTCTATATATAAGTACACTCCAAAATACTGATAGATATAACAACAATCATAACCATAATTAAAATAGAACAACTAGTTGTAAAATTCAACAAGCTTTACCTATCAATTCAGTATATACGATTAACACTTAGGATATCAAATAGTCATTCAGTTTTTCAAATATCTATTATACATGCAATACAAAGGAATAGTTAAGACATGCACATAAAACAAGTTGAGTTTTGACTATAATTAAACCATCAACTACCTGAATCCAAGACTATAATACTCTAACTAACTTGAAATTTTCCTTTACTTTAACCTTTGATTGATTGTGTTTTAAATAAGAATATAGCATAGAACTAAACAATTGATTTGTAATATCAAGGATTATAACCTAATGCTAAATCCCAAGACAAAATAAATGATCATCCCACCTATTCTAGAGTTTTCCTACAATAAATTCACCTTCAAACTACTAATTTAATAGTTAAATTATTAAATAATTATCATGCAAGTGTAAATTAACAAGGAGACAGAGATCAAGGTTATTGAAGGAATAAAAACTATAATAAGAATGATAGTTGTGGCTTACGTGTACCTCCTAAATAACATGATCATACAGGTAATAATTTAGAAACATCAAAATAATAAGGACATGTTAGCAAAGTTGTTAAACAGATATAAATCTATAGACTGCAGGATTAAAGAGATAAAGTGTGACACATCTAATATTAGATAGCTGGTGGACTCTTTCTCTATTTGTATAAATTAGCTTAAATATTAAAAGATAAAGATGTTAGAAGCAATGTTATCAGTTAAGGGGGGGTATGTTACCCAATGACACAATGAAAAATCCATAAAATGATGGCCAATGTGTGATTGTCAGAACTAGAAGCGAGAAAGTGTTTGTAGAACCTATGCTAGTTTTTAATGGGCATAGTGATAATATATCCTCATTTTTTGGGTATGTAGTCAAGGAGGATGTTGAGAACGGAGTATCCACCAATTTTGAAAGGCTAATTTTTATTGATGATTGGCATATTGATGTTGTGGAATCTCTTGTTGTTTTAATAAGGGTTCTGGTGATAAAATAAAGGTAAGGAGGTTGCAAAGCCTTTGACTCTAAATTCTATACCTTCACCTTTGTTTCCTTAGTATTTGATAAAAATGAAAGAGGACAAGATCCATAAATTCATCTCCATCCGAAGAAGTGATCTGTGAATATTCCACTAGCGGGAGAACTTGAGCAAATGCCAGGGTTTACTAAGTTATAAAATATTTGGTTATAATGAAAAGGAGAGTAAGTTTTGAGTTTGCTAAAAATGTACATCATTGTAGTATAATTTATTTGCACTCTTTAGTTTTTCATCCCATTGCTCTTGCTTTTCTTATTTCATACACCATTGGAGCAATTATTTTTTTTAAGTAATTATATGAACTTGGTTTGATCGTTAACTTTATGTCGCTTGTAATAGATAAGTTGTAGGGCATAAGAGCCCTCAATCCATTAATAATGCACTTGTTGATGGGTGACTATTCTGTTAAGCAGTATGTGGGGGTATTATTCTATGAGCTAGTGAACCAAGAGAATTTTATTTTCTCTCTAAACTGAGAAGTCATTTTGAAATTCCCATAATCTTGGGATGGCCTTTCATAGCAATAGATAGAGAATTGGTTGATATGGAGAGCCATGTGCTGATATTTAGATGGAATGATAAGGAGGAAATATTTGTTGTATGTAGGTCTATATAGTTACCAACAGAGATATGTATGGTATTTTTATTGACTTGGTTGATGATGAGCTGCTTGAAGTCGCAGAATGATTTGTAGTAGAGAATCTAGCTGAAATTATGGTTTACTTTGATGGTGAAGAGATTATGGTTTGTCATGAGACAGTAAAAGTTTTGGTTAGGTTTAGATCTTATTATTATGTCCTAAATAATTTAGAAGTAGACAATAGAATTAACCAACCCCACCTGCCAAGCCCTTATTTAAAGTACTACCTCTGTTACAAAAAATTCCTTCCCAATAACCTTCACAACATATTTCTTGGTGCAAATAGAATATTACTATTCATTATGGTACCAATTTAGTTAAATGTCATGTTCAGTCCATTGTGTCAGTATTAAAATGCTTTAAAAAGGAAATTTGTTGGAGTATTGTCGAGATTACTAGGATCCCACCATTTATATTCATTAAAAATTTGGGTTGGAGGAGGACTACATTTTGTGTCCAAATACATACACAAGTGTATGCGCATACACAACTAATACATCCAGTTAAAATATCTACAGTTACTTGTCAATAAATTATTTACTAAACTAGTCTAGTGTTCATTATTGATTCTAGCCATAAATTCCAATGATGTACATAAAATATAAGTAAACTAAAACTAAGAAGCAAATTACTAATGAATAGTTGACCAAGCAATGAGCCAAATTTTTATAATAAATTTTATGAGTTGATGTAAGATTACAGATTCTCTAACAATCTTGTCGAGTATCAATTTCATCAACTTTTTTATTTATCTAGTTGTTGATTTATGAGGTTTAAAACATGATTACGATCTTTCGACTTTTTGATATTTAATTCAAATTAATCATACAACTACATTGTTAAGTGGGGACAAGATGGCCCAATACAAATGAATTTATATATCTTTACGTTTTGCAACCAAATAAGGTGATCTAGGTATATTTCTATCCTAGCCAGTAATCAATTCTTTATGTTACTAAAGAAAATATCTTATTCTCTGTATTCCTTGTTCTATCACATAATTCTTCTTTTGAGTTGATAATGAGAATATATGTTTATTGTAATGGTTGCAACCATTAAATTAGTAAGCTTGGTAATATAATAAAAACTAATATAATAAATATATATTTGTCGAATGAATGTCCACTAAATAATCATTTAATTAGGTATCATAATCTTAGAATGAGAAGTCTAACTCTACATAGAAATGTTGAAATTATAATAAAACATCTAAAGAAAAACATAACATTGGAAAGGTATGGAGTAGACAATATTAAATCAATTTTCTCTGGTCTCCACGGCTTCTTCTAGACCTTCCTAGGTCAAAAGTTTTGAAAAAAATATACAAGCATTCTATTTATAATGCTGGAAGAATCCCCAAATCCTACTTGGACTTGACGTTAAAATTGTTGATAGAATACCACCTTGTCATGGAAACGTAGTTAGTGCACCAATTTTAGAGTTTTTAACTATACCAATGCACAAATTTTGATGCATGAAACGACCTTGGATGTGGACTCTTCCTAGCGTGGCACGCTAGCAACCTGCACCCCTACACTTTTAGATCTCTTTAGTACAATAATCTTTGACCCTTTCTCTATGACACAGTATAAAATACATTGGAATCTCTATGTGGCATGAATCCATCTTCTTAACTAATTTGCAATCATCTACATCCATTGATTTTGCATTTTGTGTTCGTCAATTTTTGCTCATTCCAGCTGCATTTATCCTAAAATGGCCTAATCTTATAAATTAGCTCACAAACTCAATTATGCATAAACAATTGATATCTTTAAATTTTATTCTTTGAACTTACGCTAAAATATGAGCAAAATGTGGTACATGGGTGTATAATTACTTCCAACATCACCACCCTACACTTAAACCTTTATTCCTCAAACAAACAATATAGGTCATATCAATAAATCAAGCTAGGAATATAACTACCATGGTTGATACAAATAATTAGACCCTATAGCAACTCAAAAAATCAAGTATAATTCCTGGTCATTATGCTAGAAATAGAGAAAAACAACAAACTTTCAACATAAAGAAGGACTCCAACTCATCATATTAAAGCTTGCTCACCTATTCAGTCAAAGACAATTTATGAAATCACCTATTATAAAGAAATAGTTATTCCCTTAAGAAGAAATATACAACAAATTCCATTCAAATTATTGAATATAAATTATAGACCACATCAAAGAATAAATATCACACTCACAAATGAATTCACATGTATATACAATGAAACATATTCTTTCCCATTATATACATAAAAATATGCTTATTTAAATAGAATTATCTAGTACTTTAACAAGTTGTAATGTAGTCTAGGGGAAAGTGATACTAGCATGGATTTCATGGATGATATAGATTATCCTTCATTACCATTCACATGTAGTCAAGAAAAAGAACTCCAAGAACTACAAGGGATGTTCATGAGAATGGATACTATGGAGGATCTTAAAGGATACTAAAGGAAGACATATAATGAGTGGGAGGCCCATCCAAGTGATGTTGAGTGAGGAAAGAGTTCATGTGTGCAACTATATTTTAAATTCAATAATTCAAGAAATCATAAAAAGGAGTCAACCAATCAAGCCTTTGTCTCATTAAAGGTTAAGTAGTAAAACATAGTTGTCATCTTTATTTCCTAGGTATAAATAGTATTCTTTGTCATTGGAATATCATTTTATGTTGAATGTTGAAGATTGAACTCTCTTAATTTTTTGTTGCTACTTTGTGTAATTCCCTTACGGATTAGTGAATGATTAGTTCTGAACTCTATGACTTTTTTGTTAACTTCTTGGATTGGTTAATCAAAGTGTTTCCCATTTGTGGACTTCCGGACTCCTTTTTTTCTTGAGTAGGATTGATTTTTGATTTGTTGAAATGAATTTGGAGGTGAGGTTTTTAGCCCTTTGTTTCGCTTAATTTCAATAGCTTAAGTATTAATCCACCAATCCTTTTTCTCTTATTTTCTTTCCTTGCCTTTGAACTTCAAAGAGCTGTAAAGACCCCTTATATACGACCAAATCAAAAGATACAACCAAAAAAGGGAAAGAACTAGCCACAAAAGAAGTCAAAAAAGATCCTAAAGTACAAAGTGTCATTGAATGTTCAAACCTCTCCTAAACTTCATATAGAGGCTCTCCATTAAGTTGACGAAAATTAATAATTTAGTCCATCATTTGTAATATATTTGATAGTGGGAAGTAATGATCTAAGAAAGCCTCATTTAGATCGATCCACAAAGTGATGGATCTAGTGGGAAGAGACCTCAACCACAACAGAAACTCACCTATTAGAGAGAACAGGAAGAGGCGTATAGACTCTTGTGAGATATAAGCAATGTCGAACAGGCCACACATTTCCAAAAAATTTTGTAAGTGCAAGTTAGGGTCTTCATAATCTTGAACCCTAAATATTCCTTTCATTTGATGCATGTGAAACATCTCACTTGTGATGTGGAAGTTCCCCATATTTGGTGGGATGCAGATTGCACTAGAAAACCCCTCATTGTGGAGATGGTATTCATCATCAAGAGGCCCATCAAAAGTCCCGACAACACTGTAGAAATAATAATACACCTATGGGTAAACCCAATGTCACTATCAACACTGTACAATAAAAAACTTAGTTTCACTCCTTGACAACAATGCCATTTTTATCAGGTCACCTATACAATCATTTTGTTGCAGGAATATCGTTATGAAGAGTAATAACCCAACATGAGTTGGGGTCAAATCCACAAGGAGTGTAACTAGTATTCGAGTATTATGCATGTTGGGAGCTACTAAGTATTTACCCACATTGTAAACATAAAGTAAAACATAAATTAACATTGGGGTATATTTTGAAAGGTTGTTGAACAAAAACTACTTGACCTCCTAATTAAGAGAAACCGTTATGGATAAGATTCTAATAGGATAATAGTCTTGGGATTATGTTTAACTAGAGGCAAATAGTGCATGGGTATATGAGAATCAAATGCAACCTCTACCTAATGACTATATAGGTAGTCTTGGTTAGGGGTTTTGATGTTGGTTTTTTAACAAAATACCAAAATATCACCCATGGATCCCATCGGATATCACATGGATATGGAAAACAAATAAAACTACAACCTAAATTGGGCATCCCTATTTCTAAGAAGATGCCCAAGATATAGTAAATTCACAATCCATCCTTATTTTTAAGACATGGTGAAGGAATAAGTGAATATATTATTATTGTTCATAAATACTTGTCATCCATATCCCTATTTCAAGAATGATATGGGAGCTAAATAAATATCCACATCCCTCTTTTAAGAGTGATTTGAGAATTTGGGAATTTAGGGTTTTCAGCCATAAATTCCAATCCAACAATCAAGTTATAGTGAGGCCCAATATCATTAACAAATAAAATACACTAATAAAAAAAAATCCAAACACATTTGTTGCCGATTAAACCATAAACCCAAGATAGATATTTATCTACTCATGAAGTTTAAGGGAAGAATTATACCCAAATTCACATTCAAATCTTTCATTGGAGATGAAATCAAGAGTATTTTTTAATTCAACTTCAATTACAACTAAAATCCTTAAAACATTAACTGAAATAATGTTTCCCAATTTAGTAGGGTTTTTACAATGCCAAAACTTGAATTCTAATTGTAATATATCCCAAAAATAAAAGGGTTTTCACCCTATAGAGTATTGGAAAAAGGTGTGGGAAATTACAAAAAATGCCCCTAGGCTATTTCCTTCTCAATCACGATCGTCGTTGCTTGATCATGATTCCATCTCCTGCGATCACATTGAACCTATTTTGATCAACATATTAGTCGTGATATAGGCCCTCAAACTATGATCACGGTAATTGAGGTCCATCCTTGCTCCTGATTTTCTAGCTTTTGCACTCATTTTACTATTTTGCTCTCTTTTATGCTCACTTAACTTATATTCTTTCATTTATCTTTGAATATGCAAAACATGGGAATCAGTTCATTCAAAGTTAAAATTTGTCTCATTAACACCATTTAATCATAGTAGTGTACAAAAAATTTGATGTAAATGAGTGGTAAATTTACCACTCATCACAACTAAGTACCTATTATTTTTGTACTCATACTACACTTTAGTAGCCTGCAAATCATAGTATGGGTTATCACCATTTATGTGTGCCTCATGAGCGTAGCCATGGTTCAGAGACTTAGAGTGAGCTCCTTACATTTGGAGTATTACCTATCTCTCTTATGTATTATACTAGTCTCTATATTGTATTCAAAGATAAGTTATATCAATGTATTTAGTTGAACTTCACTTTGTACTCTTGTATTATTAGCATCTCTTCTACTGATACCACCAAGTTTTCCTATTATATTATGTAATTGCTTCTTTATTTCATCTATTCCGTAATTCTTTTCTTTATATATTTGGTAGTCCATTACTAGTTGTTTAAGACTACGGGTTTTTTTTTGCTTACTGGTGGTTACAATAGGCACCATTATGACCTAAGCAATTGGGTCGTGAAATTTTTTGTGTTTTGGTATAGTTTAAGGATCAAATTTCATATTTTTTGTTTTAGCCTGTAGCTATAGTATTGTATGAGTCAATAGTGATAATATCGACCATAGGTATTATAAGCTAGTGTTTTGTTGAGTAGTTTTGTGCTTTATGGATTTCTTAGATTGTATGGGTTTAAGAATGTTTTTTTGTCTTGTAGGTGTAGCCGGTGTCTAGGTTTATTAGTCAGGTTTAAGATTAGACATGCATGTCTCGAACATCTTTATATTGGACTTACTCATTGATATAAAGGAAGTTCCAAACTTAGAAATTTAGTTTTAGTGATAAATTAACCTATTAATTCTTGTGTGATAACCTGTGAGTCCTTATATCATATATTTTTGGTTCCATGGTATGACTGGTAGTTCTATGGTTGTGACTCCCTATTGGACTGATTGTTTTATAGTTCTTGAGATTATTTTTCAAAACTTTACTTGTTTTTGGCTTTCTTACTTTTACGTTCGAGGATGAACGTGAGTCGTAGTGGTGCATATTGTAATGAACTAAATTTTGATGATTTTTTCTTTTATACATTTTGACCATTTACCCCTCCCCATGTTTTTGCTATCCAATTTATGAGTTGCGGGAATGGTTGGCATGGTTCCTAAGCCCGCCAAGAAGGTTTTGGATGAGTTGTTGTCATTTTGAGGCTTTGAGAGCTTATAGTTGACTTTGGTAAACATATCGGGATTCCAGTAGCAGATGTAAAACAGACTATGCTAGTAGATTCAAAATTTAAAATTTGGATTAGTAGCGGGGTGGGTTCAATTTTAGAGTTTTTATATCACATTTTGACCCTTAATTCAGAAATAGTGTAAATAGGGTCTTGGGGGTTAATTTTGTTATAATGATATTTTTTTTAAAATTTTATAGTTCCATTGGACTCAGAACATGTTTAACATTTAAATTTCAATATTGGACCATGTTCAGAGGGTTTTGAATGAGTTTTGGGTGTCAAAAATAAGTTTTTGAGTTTGTTGGTTTTAGTGCGATAGCCAAAGCGACATTTTAGTTGCTTTCACAATACATTGACCATTTGGAAAGGTTGCAAAAATGTCATAACTTAATCCGGGGCCTTAGCGGTGATGGGTATGTCGAACCACAAAGGACCAAGAGACCCCTTAGCATACTATTATATGCATAATTCATTCAAAATGAAAGAAAATATAGTCGAATTTCAAGTAGTCTTTTAAAAAAACTCTATAAGTAAAGTCAAAACAAACATGAACCTGATCCAGTCTAAGAAGATTCTACTATTTCTTATCAGTCTAAGTCGAACAATGCCCCCATCGGACCATAAAACTTAAAGAAACTAAACTTATAGTAAATGTCTTTTAGAAAATAGAGTGCTCACCAACTCTGAAACTTTGAGGAAATTCTACTACTGAGATGGACCCCCAAGACTTAGCCTCAGAAACAACATTACAATACAATGCAGTGGCCCCAGGATGGACAATACTTGGAATGTATTGGTATGCAAAAATACCCAAAAAAAACATATATTTCATAAAAAATAAACAAGAGCATTGTGACAACAATTTAGCAAAGTAGAAATCAAAACATATGGGAATAAGTAAAGTAAAAGTTGCAATCAATATTGTGAAAAAATATACTTAGATCTTATCTTTATTTCTGGGCTTGATGGTATCCAGACATAAAAATTTACGCACGGGCTATATGGGTCCAACAGTAAATCTTCAGCCAAGATTCCAATCCAAGTTTGCCACAAGGATTGGGGTCTCTGCCTGATATTATACAAGTTTACAAAGTAGGTATACTATAATCCCTATTTCGAGATAAGATAAATCCCATGTTACCAAAACACAACTTTAAGAAATGAGTCTTCAAACTCGTGCCTTCTGGATTAACCATCTAACCCTCTTAAAGCTTAATTTTAGCGTCTTAACATCATAGTTCATGCTTATAAAAGTTTATCTCTTGTTCTGTTAAGGGCATTCTATAAAATGGTATCATCATACCTAGACTTTTAATACATGTCATATCATATCATATCTATAGCCCTTTATTCAAAACATGTGATTGACCACCAACGTAATTCAAATATGATATGATAGTTCTCTTTCAAAAAATTGTTATGCAATATTAAGTAAAACATCTTTCCGTCAAGAATTAACACTTAAGGTAGTCATCTCTGTCATAAATCACATGCAATATTCATGAGAACTAACAACACTTAGTAAATAAGAAACACCCTATTTGTAACAGGTAAATATGATAATGCATAATTAAAAAAGAAGCATTTGAACTCAATGTTTTAATAATTCATTTAGAAAATCCACAACATAGTTAAGAAAAAGATTACATAATAGAAAAGGGGATATGTAATTCATGCTCTTACATAAATTTCAAAATCTATACCACATATATAAATACAATTTAATTTTTTATAGAAACATCATAGTTAAGCCCATGATTATTAGGATTGTTCTACATACCTTATCATTAAGAAAAATTTGCGTAATTCAATCCTTAGAGTTTAATAACATTGAAACCTAGGTGATTTTATCCTCTCTTTCTCTAAGAATGATTACAAGATAATTTTTAAAGTTAAAGGTTGTTCTTATGGTCCTACCCACATATACAGAGATTGGGAACGACTAAGGGTGTATGAAGTCCCAAATGCCTAAAAAATATACTTAAAATCATGTCTATTAATGTGAATGAGGTGATACAGTAAAACCCCTAATGTGGAGAGAAAGACACATTGCGCGACCCCTAGCATGGGGCAGCCGCCTTATGGTACTAACTTTAGCACAGGCTGGACCCCTCATTGTGAGGGGCTATCAAGCGAGTGAGGCAGTAGCCTCTCGCAATGTTCAATGCGACATGGTGCTATCACGTGGAGTCCCTCTTGCATCACACATACCATTTCTTTATTCAAACTCACCCGAACCCATTCAAACCTATCCAAAAGGTTTCTATTAATGATCTAGGGATCTTGTGGGCTTGTTCAAAAATTTATTTACATGTCAAAAATATTGGGGTGCTATATTATCCCGTCCTTAGGATCATTCATCCCTGAATGATGACTTGGGTCACGCTAAGCATGATTTCAAAAAGTTACTTGGAATAAAACTAGTAAGATGGGAGTTATACCTTCCATAACATCACCCAAAAATTCAAATAATAATGGATTTCTAGAATGCATATCATCTTTTGATTCCCAAGTAGCTTCCTTTATCATTTGGTTCCTCCACAACACTTTGATCGAAGCTATCTTCTTTCTTCTCAAATTCCAAAATTGTCTATCAAAGATTGTGATATGCACCTCTTCATATGACAAGGAATATTTCACACCAATATTGTCAATAGGAACAACAAGTGAATGATATCCAACACATTTATTAACCATAGATATGTGAAACATGGGATGGATAGAAGCCAAGGTTGCGGTTTGATGTAATTCATAGGCAACACTACCAACCCTCTTTGTAATTTTATAAGGACCTAAATAATGAGGAATGAGTTTTCCTTTCTTCTGAATCTTATGTCCCCTTTTATAAAGGATTCTTTCAAAAAGATCCTATTATCAATCTCAAATTCTAGCTCCCTAATTCTCACATCAACATACGACTTTGGACGACATTGGGTGGTCTTAAGACTTTCGCTTATAATCCTTACTTTTTCATCATTTGGTGGACAGGATTAGGTTTCAAAAATTGGGTTTCACCTACCTCATAATAACTAATCGGTGATCTACACCTTCTCCCATAAAGGGCATCAAAAAGAGTCATGTGTATGCTAGAATTATAACTATTGTTATATAGGTGAACACTATTAGTGGAATGTGATACACCCATCTACAGTTAAAGTCAATCACACATGCCTTTACCATATATTATAAAGTATGAATGGTACATTCTTCTTGAACATCAATTTGAGTGTGAAAAGCAGTGCTGAGCTTCAGATGGGTACCCAAAACTCTCTGAAAAATTCACCAAAATTGAGAAGAGAATTTCGTATCTCGATCGAATATATTAGACACCGAGTCCCCATGCAATCGAACTATCTCATGAATGTATAGTTTTGCACAATCTTCCCCCAAATAATTAGGACTCATGAGTAGGAAGCGACTTGAATTGGTCATCCTATCAAAAATTACCCAAATGGAATTGTACTGATTTTTGGACTATGGAAGACCAATAATAAAGTCCATTTAAATTATCTCCCACTCTCACATAGGCAAAGCTATGTCTTGAGAGGTACAACCTGACCTTAACTTCTTAACTTTAACTTGTTGATAGTTTAAACACTTAGCTACAAAATTAGGAATATCTCTCTTCATATCATTCCACTACTATATCTTATTTAGATAATGATACATTTTAGTAAAATTGTGATGAACTACATACCTGGAAACATGAGCTTCAATGAAAATTCTTTCTCGAATTTCATCAAAATTTGGAACACATAACCTCCCTTGAAAACTCAATATACCATCTCCCCTAATTTCAAAGGACATAACATTCTAATGGACAATATCTTTTTTATTTGCATCAATATATGGTCAGTAGCTTATTTCTCCTTATCTTTGGAACATAAAGAAGATTTGTCCACCTCTTGAACAATCAATCTCCCATCCTCCGAATCTAAGAGTTGGACTCCCAAATTACAAAGGCGGTGAATATCCTTAACCAGATTTCTCTTTTCCTCCTCAACATGATAAAGACTATACATAGATAACCTTCTAAGAGCATCATCAACCACATTAGCTATACCTGGATGATAGTGCATGCTCATGTCGTAATGCTTTAAAAACTCAAGCTAATGCCTTTCCCTGAGATTTAGTTTTTTCTGGGAGAATAAATACTGCAATCTCTTATTATCAGTAAAAATGTCATCATGCACCCCATAAGAATAATGACGCCAAATATTATGTACAAAAATGACAGATGCCAACTCTAGATTGTGGGTGAGGTAGTTCTTTTCATGGACCATAAGTTATTTGCATACATAATCCACCACCTTACCATGATGCATAAGTACAGATTTATGTCCTATCCAAAACACATCATAATATAAAACAAACCCCTTCGTGCCGTTTTGAAGGGTTAAAAATGGTGTAGTAGTCAACTTTTGTTTTACCTTTCGAAGCTATTTTCATAAGCCTCAAACCACAAAAAATTGTACTTTCATCTTAGTCAACCTGGTAAGTAGTGAAGTTATAGATGAAAAAATCTCCATAAATCTCATTTAGTAATCCACTAAAATAAGGAACCTCCTAATGTGTGTTGGAGTTGTGGGTCTAGGTTATTTATTCACTACCTCAATCTTCTGAGGATAAGACTTAATCCACTCATATAAAATAATATTCCCCAAAAAAGTTATTACTCTTAGCTAGATTTCACAGTTAGAAAATTTTACATACAACTCTTGATCCTTAAGGGTTTAAAGCATGATTCGGATGTGATTGGCATGAACCTCCTCAATTTTATAGTAAATTAGAACATCATCAATGAACACTATGATGAATAAGTCCAAAAATACCTGAATATATGTAATACCCAGGGAAATTTTTCGTTGAAATTTTGTGTGTAAATGTGTTGGGTTCTATCTTCTAGAATGAATTATAAATTTTCCGTGTGGAATGTCTTAGATTATGACCCACCATTGCGTAGAGTATCGAATAATATTTCCAACAATATGTGGATCATCAAAAATGGACACCCAAGCGATGAGTTATGAACATTCCGATCGAATCATGAATAGTAGTGAATAGTAAAACGTGCAGGGAAAAAAAGTACTGAGGCCTGGCATATTTTTTCTCCAACTTTAAATGATCATAAATCCTTTTAAATAATGATCTGGGTGATCTACTATATAACAACGGAAATCTCTGAGTACTCTTTCCGATGAAATTGGTTTCATCCATTTTCTCTATCGGAGAAAAAAGTTATGGTCGATCTACTTCAGCCTAACAAAAGTGAATTTTTGGATCAAATTCAAACGATCATAACTCCTCGTACACAATGACCTGGGTGAGATATAAATAGAAATATATGAGAGTCCTCTTTCTAATGAAATTAGTTTCATCCAATTTGGATATCGGAGTAAAACGTTATGATTGATCTACTTCAAACTATCAAAACAGTCCACCAAAGGACAGATTCGAGAATTATTTAATTCTTAGGGGCGTTTTGGTCATTCCCCTCACCCAAAACCCATCCAAACCCTATATTAAAGCCTATTAGAAGAATTATATTTTATATTTCATCAAATTCCCTCAAAAAGAAAACCCTAAGATCCTACATCCAACTTCAAAAACCTCCAAAGTTCACCATTAATTCTGCAAATTTATTCAAGATTCCAAGTTCCTAGTTCAAGAACTCCAAGAACCATCATTCAAAGGCATGATTAACATCTCAAAAATGAGTATCGATCCAAAGTTCATCATTCAAGGTATGTGGGGGTTTTCAATAAGAACTCTCTTTCGTTCTTGTGCCCAAAAGTAATTTTCTTTACGAAGATATGATTTTTATATGTTTACTATGATTTTGGAGCATGAACTTATATTCTATCTTGGTTATCTTGAGTTTATGATGTTTATGACTTTGAAAAGTTGAATTTATATGAAATTATGACTTAAAAGCATGATGCTTGAAAGAAATTTACTATGATTTTGATATTTGGTTCTTGAACCCCATTTGAAATTGTGTCTTTGAGAAAATGTGTGCTATATACACGTTGATGTTGAATATTTGAGATGTTTTGAATGATTTAACCTTTTGGTCGTGAATGAGTTATTTTGAACTCGACTGTGAAAGAAATCCACGTTTTTATTGATTATGATAAAGGGGTAGCAAATTGGCTCCCGATGAAAATTGTTGAAGTGTTTATTGTGGATTTTCTTTAATATGATCCTGAGGCTGATTTAAATTTCTGAGCTAAGTTTGGGAGTAATCTTTAGCACTGAGTGGGAGGTATAAAGTGACCTTACTTTCCTAGAACTACGTGCCTCCGTAGGACGTGAGCCTGAGGCTAATTTATATAGTGATCACTAGTGTTTTTGAATTGATACTGGTAGTCCTACTCCAATGGAAAGGATAGGACGGCTCTCCCCAACGTGGGTTGTACGTTGGACTCCATGTAGCTCACATGGTTTATGTCGATTATAGGATCTCCCAGTGTGTGTGTGTTTCCTTGTGTCTATGGTGAATGGTGAATTGATTTGAAAGTGGAATTGTGAAAGTTATTCTTTTGAAAGATTTAAATGATATTTACATTATGAGAATTGATATTCTTGATAAACTGAAAGTGATTGACAAATTATATGATGACTCACATATTTTATTATACTTATTTCATCCTCTCATGATTATGATGATTTTCTTCGGGCTATGTGAGTCTTTCATACATCCTGCATATTTCTTATAAATATTTATGATGATGATGTTTATACAACTGCATACACCCCCATATACTCGGTTCCTTTCCATGGTATTGACCCACATCTTTGGATGTGGTCTACATTTTCTCGGAATATAGGTACAAGGTATAGTTGCACCTTCGGATCCAATCAGTTTGTGGTATCCAGTCAGCAGGTGATGAGTCCTTTTGATTCAAGGGCTTAGATTAGTTATGCAGAGTTATAGTGTTGTATTTTATTTATTCAGTCGTATTGAGTTGGGGTAGTCGGGAGTCATGACCCGGCTACCTACAGTCAGTACTAGTAGAGGCTTCATAGACAGTCAGTAGAAGTTGATGTATTTTGTTTCAATTTTGGTTATAAAGGTAGAATTGTAATCCTGTAAAATTCCATTTTTGTATCGATCAGATTCAGAAAACAGTTAATTTTTGCTGATTTGTATGGATTTGTATTTTTATTCATTTGCTTATGAGTTATGCCAGTAGAAGGGTTAGCTTGGGGTCACTTGTGACCCTAAGCACCGTGTGACGTCTCGGGACCCGATTTTGGGGCGTTACAATACATTCATTATGAGATCCATGAAAGCTGCAAGTGCATTAGTCAATCCAAAAGGACATTACTAGAAACTTATAATTGATATATAAGGTTTGGAAAGTAGTTTTTGAAAATGTCATCCTCCATAACCTTCAACTGGTGGTAACTCAAACAAAGTTCTATAGTTAAGAAACACCTAACAACCTAAAGATGGTAAAAAAGGTCATCAATTATAGGGAGAGGGTACTTATTCGTAACAATGACCTTATACAGCTGGCGGTAATCTAAACACATAAGAATTAAACCATCTTTCCTACATATGAAAAGTATGGGAGTGTGCAGGGAGAGACACTAGAACAAATAAAGACCTTATAAAGAAGTTCCTTTAACTACTGTTTCAATTCCATTAGCTTTGCGGGAGCCATTCTATATATTGTAATAGAAATAAGTTGAGTGTCTAGTTACAGTTCAATACCAAAGTCTATCTCTCTATCTAGCAAAATCCTAGCCAAATCATCAGGAAAGTCTTCAGGAAACTCATTAACTACTACTACTAACTGAAAAGAAGGACACTCGATACTGGAATCTGAGACCAAACTAAATGGTATAAACAACCCTTAGATATGAACTTACGGGATCCAAGATTATATATGAACTTCCCCTTAGGTGCCAAAGAGTTTCCTTCCCATTTTATAACTACTTTACTAGGAAAATAGAAGGTAACCTTTCTTGTTCTACAATTTAGTGTAGCATAGCACAAATGGAGCCAATCCATTCTTAGAATCGCATCAAAGTCCACCATGTCAAGCTTTACTAGGTCTACCATAGCATCTCAATGAAAAATAGATGCCACATAATTCCTTTAAACTCTCCTAGAAACTATAGAATTACTAACAGGTTAGAAACAGAGAAGGGTTCAAAAATATTTTCGATAAGGGGTAACATAAGATTGAGTAGACCAAAGGTAAATTAGCACATAAAAAACATAGGAGAATATCTACAACATACCCGCAAAAGCATTAGGTAAAGATTCTGGGTCTCTGTAAGTAGATATGGCGTATAAGCGATTACGACCACCACCTATACCTGAAGTAGTACCTTTATCTGGGGGAGATAACTAAGTATCTAGGGATTTGGTTCCCCCTATACTTATTTTATATGAGGGATAATATCTTTGGAAATTACCTAACTAATAGCAAGTAATAGGACTTTCCTAGGTTGTTTTTCCCATAGGTGTTACAATGTGGATGTGATTTGAAGGTCTGAGCCATACGTTCTTGACAATGAGCGCCCCAAATCCTTGACCCATTACTGGGATGAATTCGCTGCTCAAATAAAAGTCTAGGTTCTAGAATACTAGCTAATAACTGAACATTATTGTAATAATTCTTCATAGACCATTTCATCCCCCATATGCCACCCTACTAGTGACTAATATACTCATCTCTGAGCCTAGCTTTTAGCTTTTCTCTCCTCAGCCTCTGCCTGCTTCTTTTTCTTTTTTTTTTCTCTAACTATTTTATGTAGACTACTAACCTACATATATCTATGCCACTATTTAGCATCGCCTGTTACATTTCAATAGTTAATCATTGGAAAGACTGAATGTAAACTACCTTATATAAGATATCATACTAGATACTAACTCTAGAGTATAAAGAGACAGTTGGGTGAACTTCATCACATATTCTTTAACACTCATCTTCCCTTGTTTAAGATTTACAAGCTTCTTAGCCTTAGGTTTCTTTAACTCCCGAGGGAATAAGTTGTCAAGGAAAGCATCAGAAAACTCCTCCCACAATGTTGGTCCAGCATTATTACCTCTCAAGTCCCCCACTCATCATACCACTAGTAATATATTCCTTCCATCTGATAAGATATGAATTCCACCCCCTCTGTATCACTGGCATGCATAACTTTAAATATTTTTTCCATCTTATCTACAAACCTTTGTGCATCTTCTTCAGTCTTGGATTTCATAAAAGTAGGGGAATTCAGCCTCATGAATTTACCAACCCTAGTAACTTTAAATAAGCCACTGACAAGATCCACATGGTCAAATTGTTGGAACTGCGATTCCACAATTTGAACAAGCCTATAAATAGGCTGATGAAACTCAGTATTTAAGATCTCTCTCTATGGAGACTGAGTATGGTTTATATCAGCTTGAGGAGCAATAGTATGAATATTGAGGATTGGTGGAACCCCAAGAAGAGTAGTGAATTCCAGTGTACGGGCTCTATATCTAGTTTACATTCCATAGGTGAGGTAGACTTACTCAGAATTTGTCTCGGTAGGTATAGAGACTCCAATATTTACTCTGACCATTAGATATTTGGGGATGCATGATCTGAAATACAAAAATTTAGGATTTAGAAGAATTTCCTTGTAACTAATCTCTAGCATGAACTAAAACATAAAGAAAGGAAACTATTCCTAAATGCCATATCGCATTTTACTTATTAGTGTTGTGTGCTACATACCAATAAAAGGGACTCTACTAGATAAAGCTTTGTAAATACCCTGGGACCCTAAGCTATGCTATGAATCAAGATTGTCATGACTCGATCCTAGGCCCTAGACATAAAGTCCATCCCAAACCATGAAGGCCCAAGATACAACTTAGATACAATCATAACAATAATTCATTCAAAATGCAGAAAATAGAATGGAATTTTCAAGTAGTCTTTCAAACAAACTCTGTAAGTAAAGTTGAAACAAAGCATAAACTAGATCTAGTATATGAATCCTCTACTAAAGATTATCTATCTAAGATGGGACAAATCCCTCGATTGGACCATAAAATAAAAGAAACTGAACTTATCTTAAATGCCTTCTAAAAATAAAGGGCTCACCGAATTTGAAACTTTGAGAAAGATCTACTGCAATAGTGGACCCCAAGAATGAGTCTTAGACCCATATTATGAGACAATTCAGCGGCCTGAGGACATTCAATAATTGGAATTTATTGGAATGTAGAACAACCCAAAAAACATATATTTTATATAAAATAAACAAAAGAATTGTTAAACAATTTAGCAAAGTAGAAATCAAAACACATGGACATAATTAAAGTAAAAGCTCCAATCAATCTTGTGAAAATATAGACTAAACTCTTTTCTTTACTTCTGGGCTAGGTAGTATTTTGACATACATGTTACCTATGGGGTATATGGGTCCTGCATTAACTCATTTTCCAAGCCCTCTTCCAAATTTTCCGCAAGGATTGGGGTTCGACATATCAGTAAATAAGATCACAATGATGGTGCACAATAGTCCCTATTTAGGGATTAAATAAATCCTGCATCGGCAAAACACAACTTCAAGCAATGAGTCTTATAACTCGTGCCTTCTTGGTAAACTACAAAAGCCTATTTAAGCATAATTTTAGACTCTTAAAATCACACTTCATGCTTATAAAAGTTCATATTTTATTCTATTAAGGGAATTCCATAAAAAGATATCATCATACTTAGACTTGCAAGCCACGTCATGTCATATTATCTCCATAGCCCTTTATTCAAAGCATATTATTGACCACCAAAGTAATTCAAAAATCACATGAGAGTTATATTTCAAAAAATTAGTATGCAAGCTTAAGAAAAACATCTTTCCTTCAATACATAGCAATTGAGGTGGTTACCTCTTTCATAAATCACATACAATCATCATGAGAACAAAAGAGCAATTAGAAAATAAGAAACAAACCCTTTGAAACAAATGAAGATTATAATTTATAATTGATAAAGAATTATTTAAACTCAAGATTTTAATCATTCATTTAGACAATCTACAACATAATTAAGAAATAGATTACATCATATAATAGGGGATTCCTAATTCATTCTCTTAAATAAATTTCAAACACATACCATATATATAAAAATACAATTTAAAGTTTATAAAAATATGATAGTTAAGCTCATGAGTATTAGGATTATTCTACATACCTTTTCATTAAGATAATTTGGCATAATTCTACCCTTGGAGTTTAAGAACCTTGAACCCTAGGTGGTTTTCTGCTTTCTTTCTCTAAGAATGATTAGAATATAATTTTTACAGTAAAAGTTTGTTCTTAGGGTCCTAATAGTATTTATGGAGAATTGGGAATGACTTAAGTGTGTAAGAATTCCCAAATGACCCTAAAATATACTTAAAATATTGTCATATCAACAGAAAGAAGGGGTGCACCACGACCATTGGTATAACGAATCATCCACCACTACAAACCCTAAAATAGGGCAGCCACCTCATTGAGTGATCCCTTGCATAGGCTGTCCCCTTCATAGTAGGGGCCATCGTGGATGATGTGGTAGACTCCCATAATGTTCCACTGATGTGATATAAATTTATAGCACTTTTGACACTTAAAACAAGGAAAATATGCAGGTTTCTTAGGTTATTTTCTTAGATATGATGTGTTTTGTTTATGTTTTGTAGGAATTTAAGTTTTGGATGCTAAATGGAAGAAAAATATGACAAAATGTAGTTTTTGGATACTTATGTAGACATTTTTAGGCACAAGAGGCTCCTAGTGCGTGAACGCAAATGTAGTATATACCAGAACTTGAAAGACAGAGAGTTAGTTGCAGGAATTTGAAGACTTTGCCTCTAACTAAGGACATATATGGTCCATATATGGCCAAGGTGTGTGTTACATTTGAAGATTCAAAGAGTTGTAGGAGATGCAAAAGTTTTCTAGAATGTACCTTGGTCCACATGTGGACCGTATGTAGTACATACGGGCCTTATAAAGCCTAAGTAAGTGTCCACAAATTCCATTAGTCTTTTTTTCGTTCAGGCTTTGATTTATAGGGTTTCTTGGTGTACTATAAATACTTTTTTATTTTCGTTGCAGAAGTTACGCACTCTAAAATATTTTTACATACTTTGACATATTGTGATCTCATGGATTCTAGTATTGGTTATTTTAGTTTATAATTCAATTTCTAACTTTGGGTTTTTATTATTTTTTATTGTGATATAACTTTACTTCTTTCAATCATGAAATCCATTGGTTTTTTGCAAGCATGAGTGGCTAAAACTCTTAACCTTGATTGTAAGAAACCTGGCAGATTGATGAAGTAGGTGAAGCACGAAGTTGTTCCAAACCACTACCCATGCATGTAGTATATTATCCTCTATTTAATAGTTATCTTAGTTTTTGTAACCATTAGGATCCTGCCTAGATATTCTTATTCACTATTTGATGGGAGTAGGGACTAGGAAAAGGTAATAAAAACATTAATTTTAAGTTACTTGCCTAAATAATCTTTCTAGTATTATATACTTAAGATGATAAGATTTCTTATAATAACTTGAGACCCACAAAGTGATAGTTAACTTGGATTTAAGATATGGGTTTGGAATGTGACATCTTGAGACTCAAAAGATAAAGGGTGAAATCCATTAATAAAACCACAAGATAGTTGATGGTACATAACTTATCAGATTCTGCATGCAAAGTACTGGGTTTGTTCAACTGAGCATGATAAACCTACAAATTTGAGGTGCTAAGGGTAACATAATCCTTGTGTTTGTATTTTATTGATTTCAATTAAAGTCTGCATTTACTTACTTACAGTTACTTGATACTATAAAAAACCCCATTTACTTTCCACACTTGCTTGCTATTTCCAGCAAAAGAGAGATACAATACATGTAGTCCTTATGGGTACGACCCCAACCTAAAAGAAATTACCCTTTAGGTCATTATTCATATTATTTCCTATTTCCATCGATATAGCTTGTCTATATCATTACAAGGAATTAGTGACTTGCAGGGACTGATAGTTCAGTTACCTGGCAAATTGTTTGGTTCCTCGAACAACTTTCTCAATTGGAAGTCTTCTTTGGTCGTAAATGACCAATAAGAAAAAACTTTGGTAAAACAGCCATGTATGCAAAATTCAACTTTACCAACACATCTAAAACATCAAAAATTTTGGTGTTACATATCTTATTGGATTGAAACTGACCTTGAATGCATCTCAAAGCATTGATTGAAGCTCAGAACCAAATTCCAAGCTTCAGCCATGCCTGGTGTTGACTAAGATGCCGCGACCGCGATGGTCAACGCTTCACAATAGTGTCATGGCCATAGTGTTGTGTCCACGACAAGGAGGAGTACGCAACCGCACTACCCGAGGCCTGAGCAAAGCCTATTTAAGTGTTGTCTTGGATGAGATTTTGGTCTTTTGTACCTCCTTCTTAAACCTTAAACCCTAATGGAGTGTAAAACCTTCTAAGTGAGTCTTATGGGTTAAAATAGAGCTTAAACAACATGCGAAATTGAATCTTGCTAAAATCTAAGGTAAAATCTTTTCTCGTTTAGTATTGATTTCATGATTTCTTGACTCAAAACCACTAAATCATTGAGTCTAAAGTGTATCCCTAAATTTTATTAATTGACTCAAATTACTTGAGAGTTATGACTCCCTAAAGGTAGTCGAACAGTGGGTTAGTTTTGGAAACTCATTTTCCAAAGGTGAAACCCACTTGGGGTTTTGGTGTGATATTGAACCAATGTAATAATGGTGCCATAATATGTATTATTAATATTGTTGTAATGCTTAAATTGTATTATTGATATCTTTGATCATGGAGGAAGGAGCTTCAACAAAAGAAATGGAAAAGCTACTTGGTACATGATTTTCTTGGAGTCAAGGTTGGTTAGGATTACTTGTAGCTAGATTGATCTTAATAGTATTGTTGATATCTTATGAGATTGCGTGGGGTTTAGATAATAAATTATTGAATAGTGATAATTAAGATTAGTTGGTTCTTATTCGTTATTGAATTTGAAAGGTGATGTTCTTGACCCTTACCCTAGAACCATGGATAGTCCACTTGTAGTTTTATGAAACGTATGATAATACTCTAGTTTCTCTAATAGATGATAATGGTGTTTCTCCCTAACCTTAGGATTATGTTGACCTTTCTAGTGCTTAGTAAGGAAACGACTTTGGTGTTTGATTGAGTTAGGAGGAATACTTAAAGAAGGTTTTCCCTATAGGCTTATCAAGGATTGATAATCCCTTATGATGTGATTTATATAACTTAGCCTAATCCGGGTAGATGTTAGCCTTGTGATTATGAACTTTGGCATTTTTTAAAAATAGGAGTGGGACTTGACCCACCTTAATCTTGAACTATGAAATTCCTTAGAGACCTAGAAGCTAGGTGAGTGTCTAAATTATGTCGTAGATATTATAGATGGTTAAATACTAGTTGTTGGATTATATATTTGTTTGATGGTTGGTTAATATGTATACTTGATGGATTATCTTGTAGTCATGATGTGGATAGCATATGCCATATGAATACTCATGGTCATAGTTATGCTCATGTTATGTGGTAATGCTTAATAGCAAGGTAGGGTGATATATGTTCTCTTATATCCTTATTATCCTATTATTGTTTGCTTGTATTTACTTATTTATTTTCTCCCTTTGAGGTAAATTTTTAGATTACGAGTATTCTGTGTGCCCTTTTTGGCAATTTTCATTATGCAACGTCATAGCTAGTTGCCTTCCCCTATGATAGATGGATGATGACCTCCTTAAGGGGAGTACGTCTCGGGAAGCTAAGAAAATAATAGGACCCTGATCGCTACCTTTGAAAAATATGGTGTCTTGGGCAAAATATTTTAATTTGATTATAAAAGATATTGTGTTGAAACAATATGAGATGTTTTTAAATGTAAGTCCCACAAAGTGTAGTTTGATTTAATTGTCTTAATGATTGAATTTGATAAAGTGCAATGTCGGAAACCATAAGTATCCGACTTGATTTTTAGCATACACCGAGTGAGTGAGTATTTATTTTTATTCTACATGTATAGGAATGACTAGAACTTGCCCGGTGTGTTTACAAAGTGAAATAAAGGGTGTTAGGCGTAGGAAGTGATTTAGGCATTTCTTTGATTAACCGAACTATAAAGACTTTATTTACCTACCATTATGCATGACCTTAGTTAAGCCCCGTTGAGCCTATAGCCTAATTTCTTTGGTAGCCTTATATGTAGCCGAATCCTTTCTTTGATAGACCTTAATTTGATCCATAGTTCCTAAGCGCTTTAATACAAATAATGGAATAAGAGTTAATGTGAAGTACAAAGAAAGAAAAAGGTGAAAGCGAAGCTCTAGAGAAGTAATTTGTGCATTTAATTGTGATAGTTAGGA
This sequence comes from Capsicum pubescens, assembly GCA_030864215.1. Lineage (NCBI taxonomy): Eukaryota > Viridiplantae > Streptophyta > Magnoliopsida > Solanales > Solanaceae > Capsicum > Capsicum pubescens. The sequence continues at coordinate 150,110,962 of CM061547.1, forward strand.
GTTAGAAAATAATATGTGGTGAAAAATTCAGTTATTGTTGCCTAGTTTTTGCGTTACAATGATCCTGTTTTAGCCCTGTTCCGTTAAGGACAAGGTGCACCTCAACTAAGGCAAATTGTTTAGGTTGAGGGTGGATACTATAGGGGTGCGTAACAAGAATTGTGGTATGAAGGAAAGCTGAAAATTTAATTATGATGTAAAAGGAAAAATACTCCTACCATAGTGTTGTTAATATGCTTAGAAAGATTGGTATGAAACATTGGATGTGTAAAGATAATGAAATAAAAAGTTGGGTTGATAAAAGGTGAGTAATCTTGATGGTGGTCATGTATTAAAGTGCTTAGGAGATTAGTCACTATTTCCAAAATAGTTCCTACCTGTCCCTTAGCCTGCATTACAACCATAAAAAGACCTATTGATCCTCCACTTCAACATCTGAATATCAATGGAGTAATACACTAAAGGTAAGACTATGGTTCATTACCTATTGTGTATGAATTCTTTGTGAGAGATAGTGGTTAAAACTTAATATTTCATTCATGATAAATAGTGAAAAGTTGTGAGAGATATGGGGAAAACTTTCTTGTTGTGAGGGTGCATGCAGATGAAAGTTTGGATTACTTATTGGGTTGCCTGATTACATGCTTATATTAAGTTTTCCAATGAATTGAATGTCACTATTAGGACGACAAAGTGAAATAAACTGTTCATATGCCCAACACTAGCATGACTCTTAGGCTGTGATTAGAATATTTGATGATGGTGCTTCTTGAAGTTGTTTGAGGATGAACAAGTTTTTAAGTGTGGGTTGGTGATCTTGGACGAATTTATATGTCCAAACACTGCTATTTACCTATATTTTGACTTGTTTTGAGAATAAAATTATGATATTTATATTAAATTTTGAGTTAAATTATGTTTCGTGGCTAACCGATGTGATTAAATATACACGGTAAATTTCCCATGGATTCAGAAGAAAGTTGGATACATATCATGAAGATGCGAAAGTCAATATGGATCAAATTCAAAAACATATGGAGATGCACGAGAGTAAGGAGAAAAGAAATGAGCTGAGGATTGAGGAAAAGAAAGAAAAGAACTAGAGAAAAATTCCAGTGACGACCCGCTATATTAAAGAATCACATTGACTGGAAATATGTGTACCTTAACCAAAATTTGAAATCAATTTCCAGCACATCGACGAGATGTCAACGCATCACATCGATGCATAAGTTCTGTGCCTTAGAAAATTCTTTTTCTGTAACTTCCAGTGCATCAACACGATGTCAATGCATCGCGTCAATGCTTAAAGTTCTGACACTTAGCCAAATTTAGAGGAGCAAACTCCAGTGACATGATGCAATGTCAACATGTCACTTCGTGTGTCAAAAAACTTGACTTAGTATGATTTTTAAAGTAAATTCTAGTGCATCAATGCGATATGGACGCGATACATTGGCTTTGTTGACGCGATTATCAACGTGTCGCATCAAGGATTCACATCTGGTAAAATTTTCCCAAGTATAAAAGGAACATATGAGCACAATTACAAACACTTTTGGCAAGCATAGCAATAACGGAAAAGCATAGAATTCTTTTTTTAGGGTTTTTATTATTTCTTTTGAACTTCTTTAAATCAATACTAATTTTGGGTATGATTAATTACTTGATTTTTATGTTTAATTCAAACATGAGTGGCTAAATACCCTTGTTCTAGGGTTGAGGTCAAGAACATAATTACTCTTTGATATTCTTTATATTAGTTTCTTTTTGGATTATCACCTGGGTTGTTCTTAATTTCTTGAGCTTACTATTTTAATGCTTGGCCTCCATTAGAATAAATTTATATTGCTATGTGAATCCGGGGAGAGAATCGTAGATTAGAATGCGGAAATTAAAGAGCAAGGTTCTTACCTTTTTATAAAATAAGGGGTTTAAATTAGCATCTAGGATAGGTATATACCTAGAAGCCTTGTTTGGTTCAATTGCAAGAAGATAACTTTATGAATCTAGAAGAATTGTTGTATCTCTGTAGGAGTTGTAGCTGTAATATTTAATAGATAAAAGATTCTAGGTCGGGAGACCAAGATCGCTCCCTAAACCTTGTGAACCAACAACCCGATAACCAATTACACTACTATAAGAATAGAGATTTGTATGATTGTTTGAGAAGCCTCAACCCCAGATTTGTTAGCATAATTGTTTACAACCGTTGCTTGCTTTGGTTTAGTCATAAAATTTTATTTCTTTTTTATTAATTTATATTTTTATTCTCAATTTCAAAATCATCTTGATACTATATAACACCTAATACTCATCATCTGAAACTAAAAGTTGGTTAAATTTCTAGTTGCTTAGTCCTCGTGGAAATGACATCTGATTGTCTAAATCACTATATTACTTGTACGATTATGTTCACTTTCATGTGTGTCTGAGTCGGAACAGTGTTATCTTTAAGACATGGCACAATGGTTCGAGAATGGGTTTTGTTAATATTATTATAATGCTTAGATTGTATTTTTGATAGCTTTGCTTATGGAGGAAGGAGCTTCAACAAAAGGAAAGAAAAAGCTTGTTGGTTCGTTAGTTTCTTGGAATCAAGGTAGGTTAGGCTTATTTGTAGTTAGATTGAGCTTGATTGTAGTATAATTGTTGATATCTCATGAGATTGGGTGGGGTTTAGATAATAAACCGTTGAATGGTGATAATTGGGATTAGTTCGTTCTTATAGGTTATTGAATTTACAAGGTTATAAGCTTGACCCTTAGCCTAGAACCTTGTATAGTCTACTTGTAGTTTTATGAATTGTATGAGACAGATCTAATTTTCTCTAATAGATGAGAATGGTGTTGCTCCTTAACCTTTGGATTATGTTGACCTTGCTAGTTCTTAGTTAAGAAATGACCTTGGTGTTTGATTGACTTAGGAGAAATACTTGAAGAAGGTTTCCCCGATAGGCTTAGCAAGGATTGATAAGACCTTATGATGTGATTTAGATAACTTAGCCTAATCCGGGTAGATGTTAGCCTTTTGATGATGGACTTTAGAATTTTTGGAATATCGGAGTGGGACTTGACCCACCTTAAGCTTGAACTATGAAATTCCTTAGAGACCTAGAAGTGTAACGACCCGAAATCACCCCTCGAGACGCCGCTCAGTGCTTAGGGTCACAAATGACCCCAAGATAACCCTTCTATTAGCATAACCCATAATCAACTGAATATAATGCATAAATCAGAAGGAATAAGGCGGAAGATAACTCTATTATGAATTTGCTTAATACAAAACTGAAGTCACAAGGTTACAACTCTTCTTTTACAATAGAACTGAAACTCAATACATCAACTTCTACTAACTATCTATGAAGCCTCTACTAGTACCGACAATGGGTAGCTGGTTCATTACTCCCAACTACCCCAACTCAATATGACTGAACAAAGAAAATACAACACGTCTCAAACTGTATGACTAATTCGAGCCCTTGAATCAAAAGGGTTCATCACCTGCTGACTGGAAGCTGCGAACTGATTTGATATGGTACATACGCTACAAGTTTTCACCTATATTATGAGACAATATAGCACATAGACGTATATGTGGATCAACACTTGGAAATGTACTAAGTATGTGGGGGTGCATGCATTTATATATAACAACATCAGTACTTTTTAATCAAATCATGCATGAAATAAGTAATAACTCACATGGCTTGAATATGTATAAAATGTAAAGCTCATGAATCTTGTAGAATGGAGCATGTAACACAAATCTCGTGAGTCATCATTGTTAAACTTTGAAATCGGTAATTTTATCTTATTCTCATTACCCATAGGCTAAAGGAAACTTTAAACACTACTTTCAACTCATTCATATTCCTCATGGAGAGTAAAATTTCTTTAATGATCAAGAACTCATAACTCTTTTGAACTCAAGTACTTGGAATTCGGAATCATATAACTTGAAACATACTTGAAGGCATTTCATTCACTTTAGGAAAATATCTCGTTTCAAGCTTTAGGAAAATCATTCTATCTCAATGGAATGATACTCTAGTTTAGGGAAAATACTCATATCAAGAGAAAATACATTAGTCTTAAGAAATAATTTATCTCAAAGCTTTAGTTTTAAGGGAGGTTCTCTTTAACCAACATAAACCATGTGAGCTACATGGAGTCCAATATTTTTTCTTCCTAAGGAAGATACCCCACATTGGGAACCTCAATTTAGTAATCACTTAGCTCAGCCTCGGGCCTAATATCTCGGCCTTAGGCCCAATAATCATCTTGACCTCGGGCCCAACCTACGGTGGCACGTATTTCTGGGGTAAGAAACTGTAGTAACTCATCTCATGAATACTACGGTGCTAGGTGATAATCTTAGGAACCGTAGTATTACCAAACTCGGTGCTAAATACTACTCATTTTTAGATTATCTCGCTCATCTCATGAAAATCCACTTTAAATAAGCACATGGTTCATCAAGAACCCAATAATCAAATCTGTAATCACATGTAGTAGAGTGGATTTCAAAACTCACTGACCATAAGGTCAAAACATTTCTCAATAATCTCGGAATGATCAAATCATGGGTTATTATAACACAATAGTTCATAAAATCTCAAGTCTCAAGTAGGGCTTAATAACCCATAATTCAATCTAAAGTTAAAACTCATCAAAGGCATAGTAGATAGCATATAGATTCATAACTCATGTAGAAATCTGGAAATTTCAGTAATTTATCTCAAAATCTCAACATGCTCCTATGCTTCAATATCTCAAACATTTCAACTAGTAAGTTCTCAAGGATTAATATCATGGGGTATAGACCCAGCTACAATTTCTCAAGAAGACATATGAAAATCAAGCCATTAGACTCTCATTTCATGGAAACATCAAAATATTGCAATCAATAATAATGGGTGAAAAACCATAATTCAAATTCATATAAAATCTCATATATTGCAAAAAAATCATAGTTTTAAATAAACCTTTGGGCACAAGGGTTAAAGGATTACCCTTGTTCAAAATCGTGCATACCTTAGATTATGAAATCGGATGAACAAACTAGCTCTAAACTTCCTCTTCTTTCCCTTGAGAGCGGATTCTTTCTACTCTTGAACTTGGGGAACTCAAGTCTAAATTCAATTTGTATAATCTATGGTAAGTTCTTGTATTTCTTAGAGAAGAGTTTTAGATTTGATCTTGAGGGAGAAACCCTAGCTTTCTTGTGTTTTGGATGATGAATGAAGCCCTTTTCTTTGGTTGGAATATATCTGGTTGATAAGAGTGGAAAGACTGAATAGAACCTTCTTAAAATGAGTTAAAAACGCTTAACGGGGTCTACGATGGTCGAAGCGACGGTTCGTCGCAAGTCTGACGATCCGTCGGGTCGTCCGTCGTACATTGGGCAGAAAATGATCTCATTTCCTCGATACGACGGTTTAAGCTACGGTCCATCGCTTATCTTAATGGTCTGTCGTAGACTCAACGGTCTGTTGAATCATCCGTCGCACCTGGGCGGTTCTGATAACTCTTAGAAAAACAACCATAACTTCTCACCCTAATACCAGATTTGGACAAAATTTGTATCATTGGAAAGATAATTCAATTCTCTACATGAATAAAAGCCAAATTTAAGAAAATTCTATATGGTTTAAACACCAATCACTTGGGAAGTCACTTCTCAATCTTTTAGGGTCGGAATAACACTTCACTTGACACTTTTTAAGGCTCAGACCACGAGGGAACTTTTGCGGCATCTTACAATATCTCCCGCTTGGGAACATTCGTCCTCGAATGTCGCTTGCTAGGCTAAGAACACAGAAAAAACTGAGGATGCATAGCTAAAATACTTATCAAACTGAATTTGTATCTCTCTAAACTTGGCATACTTGAAGAACACATATATTCATGATAGGAGTATCTATGTAACTGAATCTCAGATTAGAGAGGAGCTGAATGAAGGAAGAATGTTATCTTTGTCTGAATCTGGGCTAACTTGACTTCGTCTTATAATGAAGAGCTAATTCATGCTGAATTCTGAGCTTTCTACTCTTGACTGACTACATCGAAGATCAAACCTCTCTAATGGATGATTTCGAAATCTACTATCAATGATAAAAAAAGTTTATATCTGATATCAATCCTATCTAGCAGAAGATCTCTGAATCTGATAATGAGAATAATCACTGAATCTGAGAATGAGATCAAGTCTATCTGACGGGTTATCTCTAGATCTGGTAATGAAGAACTTTATGTGAGACCAGGCCTATCTAGCGGGTGGTCCACAAATCTATGGAACTACTTGAGTTCCTTACTAAAATAGGTGACTGTATCTGACAGTCCTAATTTTTGAGTTCTACTCTGAAGACTGGTACTGAGTAACTGAACCTTTTTACACTGATAGGTGAATACTGAAGTTGAGATCAGCCCTCTCTAGCGAGTGGTCTCAGAAACTGACGATACTGATCTCTGAATAACTTAATCAAATACCACAGAGGTCTGAACTAAACACACGAATACTACTAGATATGAGATAAGTACAAAACTGAGGCTAGAGTGCTAACGATACTAAGATTACTCAAGTTTTGTAACTGTCTGGGAGTTCTGAGTTCTATAACTCACGGAGTTCTATGAATCATGGCTCAACTGAGATTACCGTGAAAACTGACATGGGCTCTAGATAGAAGCTATATTGTGGGGTACATATACCCCCAGGACTTAACAACATTAAAGTAAATCATAACCATTCATGAATAATCAAGACCACAGATATGCATTCACCATCACAACCACGAAAGCATCACTTCACGCATTTAGGAATCCTAAACATGTAATAACATAGAGGGACATGCTATTAAATTATGTTCCATTCAACAAGGTCTTGCATAAAAAACTTAGCACGTATTTAAGTCTTGGCATGTATCGGAGAACACACAACTGGGGAACTTTATGCTATCACGTCATAGTTTATTCATCAAACGCTTAGCATGTATCAAAGAGCACATAATTGGGGAATTTCATGCTATCATGCCACAATTCATTCACTAAGGCTTTTCAACAAACACTTGGCATGCATGGTCTTGTACACAATTGGGGATTCCTAGTCAACATGCTATAATGGCTCTAATTCCTTCACATAAGCATCTTATCAACATATGGGGAGCATGCTTTGCTTATTCAACAACTTTTACACTTAATTGGCATGAACATATCACTTAGCAAGCAACTTGAACAGGGTTTATCAAGAACATCACATGAATATCACATACTAGGGTCAAAGCTTGATAACCTTGTAAACAAACACGAATCACAACTCAGTCACAGCATGAACATCAATTTCAACTCACATGAATCGTGGAAACTCATAAACATAAAATCATTGAAGTTTAGAAAAGGGTTCCTGAGCTTTTTGTATGGGAGGGACCCATAAATCAACATCTACATACGACTATCTTCCCTAACATGACACACTTACTCTCTCCTATCAGCACCACTATTTATTATCTCTATCGCAACCTAAGGAAGAGGTCGTTGAAAAGTTAGAACATGAGGACCTGAAGCATGAAGGGGCATTGTACATAACTTTTCACTCAACTGAGGCTTGAGGCAATTAACCTCTAGAACTTATCAAAGCGGTTTGACCCATGGACATGCATGATATAAATCTAAACTTTGGGAATCACTAAAAGTATTGCTCGAGTACTTAAGTCATGAGTTGCATGACCAAAAATTGAAGTTCAAAACTTGTGAAATGGGATCCCGACTACTGAATGAACTGGAACTCCTCATTTTAGGAACTACAAGAGTACATAATTCTCTATCATATGGATGAAAATGGATTAGGATCATGGAAAAGAAACATAAAATATGAGTAGGTATTAGGAAGACTGAAAGCACTAAAATGAGATTGGGTAAAGCATCAATCCTACTCAAATCTATTCTACAGCTCACTGGTACATCTACTAGAATCTTAAGGTCAGACCCGGTCACCAGTTCTATCATCTCCCCCTTAGACTTAAGACATTACTCCAAGGCGGTGAACCACCGCATAAACTCCAGTTTGGCTGAAATCACTTTGCTCTTAAGTCGGGGATATAACAATGTAAATGAACAAAAGAACTTGACCCGAATGACTATACTTCAAAGCATAAAACAACAACAACAACAACCAACCCATTATACTCCCACATAAGTGGGGTCTAGGGAGGGTAGATTGTATGCAGTCCATACCACTACCTCTGGAGAAGTAAAGAGATTGTTTTCGATAGATTCCCTGCTCTAGATAAAAAAAGTATACAAAAGCATAAAAAGCATAGGTCACCATAAAATAACATAGGTACGGCATCCACAACAAATTGCACAGCTGGAAAACCGAGGACACCAAAGTCCACCGAATTACGGACTATGAGTCATCCACACCCTTATCCCCTATCCTAATGTTTTTCCTCCAAACCTCCCTATCCAGGGTCAAGTCCCCGGTCAGCTGTAACTGATCCAAGTCACATTTTATCACTCCACTCCTCAAAGCGTAACACCAACTCATAATACCACATCTTGAGATACAGATCATCCTTCTATAGGCCCAATAGTCATCATTTAATACTTAACGCTTTGAACGGGTACCGCCAAATCTTTTATTGGACCACACAATTGTTGTCATAGCCTACCACTATATCTCCTATAAACTTATATTTCTAAACCATGAGAACAAAATCATACCCAACATCTCCTTTCATAACTCCTTAACTTAGCTATTAAGGGCATCATCCACTATCTCACTAGTCCCATCTAACAAATCAGTGTCACTACTAACCAGAAAATATGTAATAATCCTCAAAAAATAATACAGCCCCAACTTAGCTAAATGCCCTATAGGCCTCAACTAAACTCCAACCTAAAATCTCTGGGATGCCTAAATTAACAACACCCATCCACCAGGTACTTTCATCAATAACCTATTCTTTCCCACATAACAATTGTCATCAACGACTCTTTTCATACTTCAAGAAAATAATATTTCCCCTTAACTAATGACTCCTTCTCTACCTCTCACTAACAAACTAGCAAGAACATAATACTTCATTACTAGCCCAAACATGTTCAATAAAATTCATCTACACATTTATTCATATAAATTCAGTAAATGACCCTTACCAATTTTTTTGTCGCCACAACTCTAAAACCCCAGTTTCAACCAACACAGTAACTAGATAAAGCATATCAAGTTTCTAGTGAATCGAAATAGGCCTCACACGGCTTCACTAGACTTCGATTTTGTGTTTTAAATAAGAAAATGGGATGGATAACAAAGGAACTATGCTAGTGAATCAAAAGAGCCCCACACGGCTTCACTAGACTTGATTTTTCTTACAAAAAACATAATGATAATAAGATTACATATTGCAAGAGATAGAAACTTGACACATAATATTCAATGATCTAAGAAAACACATCTCATTCTGTCTCAATTGCATGACTCATAAAAGTGAGGCAATAACTTTAAACACGAGGGACTCATGACACATCAGAACACTCTTATCAAGCCGCTTTGAGAGATTTCTGAAGCTTCTTACTAGCTAGTCTAATAACGTTATCTGGGAAGGAACTGGAACTTAATAATCATGATATCTCAAGAATAATACATGGGTAAGGAATCATCGCTTCGCACTATGGATCCTGAGAAGGAATCTAAAAGTACCTCTGACTTGGGCTTAGTGAGCGACTTTCATAAATCAAGATTAAAGCACTTCAATCATCGGAACTCAAAAGCACTGATAGGATATTTTCTAGCTTGATTACATTCACACTACTATCTGTAAAGATTCAAGCTTAAATGTTTCTAATACCTTAAAATAAGGAAGAGATGGCCTGAATAGAAGAAGATAAGGATTTGTGTAAGCGCCTAGAGAATCTTTCTATAGAACGACCTAAGACTCAAAAAAATGGAGACATTTCCTAAATTCCTTGTAGCCTCTCGAAGAAAAGTACAGACATCTTCATACCATTCTGCAAGACTCTACTAGACACGACTTCATAGACACCCTGGCACACTTGAACTTTGTGCTCTGATAAACAGTTTGTAGCGACCCAAAATCACCCCTTGGGATGCCACACGGTGCTTACGGTCACTAGTGACCCCAAGCTAACCCTTCTAGTTGCATAACGCATAAGCAACTGAATAAAATGCAAAAATTTGAAGGAATAAGGTGGAAGATAACTCTATTATGAATTTGCTCAATACAAAACTAAAGTCACAAGGTTACAACTCCTTTTTAACAATAGAACTAAAACTCAATATATCAACTTTTACAGACTATCTATGAAGCCTCTACTAGTACCGTCTATGGGTAGTTGGTTCATGAATCCCAACTACCCTAACTCAGTATGACTGAACAAAGAAAATACAACACATGTCAAACTATATGACTGATTCAAGCCCTTGAATCAAAAGGGTTCATCACCTGCTAACTAAAAGTTGTAAACTAATTGGATATGGTACATACGCTACAAGTTTGCACCAACATTATAAGACGATGTAGCACATAGAAGTATATATGTATCAGCACTTGGTAATGTATTGAGTATGTGGGGGTACATGCATTTATATAAAACAACATCAATACTCTTTAATCAAATCATGCATGCAATAATTAATAACTCACATGGCTTGACTAAGTATAAAATGTAAAGCTCATGAATCATGTATAATGGAGCATGTAACACAAATATTGTGAGTTATCATTGTTAAAATTTGAAATCGGTAATCTTATCTTATTGTCATTGCCCATAGGCTAAAGGAAACTTTAAACAATATTTTCAACTCATTCATATGCCTCATGGAAAGTAAAAATTCTTTAATGCTCAAGAACTCATAACTCTTTTGAACTCAAGTACTTGGAATTCAGAAACATATAACTTGAAACATACTTGAAGGCATTTCATTCACTTTAGGAAAATATCTCATTTCAATCTTTAAGGAAATCATTCTATCTCAATGGAAAGATACTCTAGTTTAGGGAAAATACTCATATCAAGAGAAAATACTTTAGTATTAAGCAATAATTTATCTCAAAGCTTTAGTTTAAAGGGAGGTTCTCTTTAACCAACATAAACCATGCGAGCTACATGGAGTCCAATGTTTCTTCCTCCTAAGGAAGTTACCCCATGTTGGAGAGGAGCGTCATACTCTTTCCAGGGAGTATAACCTCAATTTAGTGATCACTTATCTCAGCCTCAAGCCCAATATCTCGGCCTTATACGCAATAATCATCTCAGCCTCGGGTCCAACCAATGGTGGCACATAGTTTTAGAGTAAGAAACCATAGTAACTTACCCAACTCGGTGCTAAATACTACTCCCTTTTAGATTATCTCGGTCATCTCATGAAAATCCATTTTAAATAATCACATGGTTTATCAAGAACCCAATAATCAAATCTATAATCGCATGTAGTAGGGTGGATTTCAAAACTCAATTACTATTAGGTCAAAGTATTTCTTAATAATCTCGGAATGATAAAATCATGGGTGCTTATAGCACAATAGTTCATAAAATCTCAAGTCTCAAGTATGGCTTAGTAACCCCTAATTCAATCTCTAGTTAAAACTCATCAAAGGCATAGTAGATAGCATATAGATTCATAACTCATGTAGAAATCTGGAAATTTCAGCAATTAATCTCAACATGCTCATATGCTTCAATATCTCAAACATTTCAACTATTTAGTTCTCAAGGATTAAAATCATGGGGTATAGAACCATCTACAATTTCTCAAGAAGACATGTGAAAATCATGACATTAGACTCTCAATATCTCAAACATTTCAACTATTTAGTACTCAAGGATTAAAATCATGGGGTATAGAACCATCTACAATTTCTCAAGAAGACATGTGAAAATCATGACATTAGACTCTCAATTCATGGAAACATTAAAATATTGCAATCAATAATAATGGGTGAAAAACCCTAATTCAAATTCATGAAAAATCTCATAGATTGTAGAAAATCAAGTTTCAAATAAACCTTTGAGCACAAGGGTGAAAGGATTACCCTTGTTCAAAATCCCACATACCTTAGATTATGAAATTGGATGAACAAACTTGCTCTAAACTTCTTCTTCTTACCCTTGAGAGTGGATTCTTTCCACCCTTGAATATGGGGAACTCAAATCTCAATTCTATTTGTAGAATCGATGGTGAGTTCTTAGATTTCTTTGAAAAGGGTTTTAGATTTGATATTGAGGGAGAAACTCTATCTTTCTTGTGTTTTGGATGATGAATGAACCCCTTTGCTTCACTTGGATTATATCTGGTTGATAAAAGAGTGGAAATATAAAAAATACCCTTCTTAAAATGAGTTGAAAATGTTGAACAAGGTTTGCGACAATCGAAGTGATGGTCCATCGCAAGCCTGACGGTCCGTCGCAAGCCTGACGGTCCGTCGCAAGCCTGACGATCCGTCGCAAGCCTGATGGTTCGTCGTAAGCCTGACGGTCCGTCAGGTCATCCATCGCACATTGGAAAAAAAATGATCACACTACCTCAATGTTACGGTCAAAGCGAGGGTTCGTATCTTAGCTTGATAGTCCATCATATCATCCGTCGCATGTTGTCCAGGATGAGGCCATACTGCCTAAGCGCGATGATCCTCACGACAGTCTGTCGCATCCCTGACGGTACATCATTTTGGCCTTCGCACTTGGTCCATAAAAGGTTTTTACTGCCTTGGTTACGACGGTCCATCGCAGACTCGATGGTCCGTCGGATCGTCTGTCGCACCTGGGCGGTTCCGACAACTCTCAGTAAAATGGCCATAACTTCTCTCCCCTATATCAGATTTGGATAAAATTGGTATCGTTGGAAAGATAATTCATTTATCTATATGTAAAAAAGTTGAATTTAAGAAAATTATATATGGTTTAAACACCAATCTCTTGGTAAGTCATTTCTTAATTTCTTAGGGATGGAATAATACTTCACTTTACACACTCTAAGGCTCAGACCATGAGGGAAATTTTGCGGGGTCTTACAAGAATCTAGGTGAGTGTCTAAATTATGTCATGGGTATTATTAATGGTTAAACCCCAGTTGTTGGATTATATATGTTTTCGATGGTTGGTTAATATGTATACTTGATGGATTATCTTGTAGTCATGATATTGACAGCCTTGGGAAAGTGATGATTGCATATATACCATATGAATACTTAGGATCATGGTGAAGCTCATGTTATTTGGTACTGCTTATTAGTAAGGTAGGGTGATACATGTTCTCTTACATCTGTATTACCCTATTATCGTGGGGTTGTATTTGTTTATTGGTTTGGCTATGTATCTGTATGTATGTTATTACCATGAGAATTATGAAATGGCATGATGATGCTCGGTGAATAAGTAAGATGTATTTATGTGATGATAATACCCGGTGAATTCGAAAGATGTAATGATGTATGATATTGCCCAATGAATTCGAATGATATGTTATATTATGATGTTATCCAGTGAATTCAGAGGATAATTTGATAATATTATATTTCCTAGTTAATTCGAAGGATATATTGATGTAATATCGATACTCAGTAAATTTGGAAGAAGTGATAATATTATAATGATACCCAGTAAACCCAGAGAATATGTTGATGTTATGTTGATGCCTAGTGAATCCGGGAGAGGCAAAGATGTTATGATGTTGTGTGCGAAAAATTTACATAAATGCATTGATACTTGTGAGGTTAGATTGTGTGGGGACAAACCACTTATGTACTTGGGACATAATGTCTTCTTTGGAAAATGGTTATTCATTCCTTGTCTTTATTCACAAAATAAGAGGTGTGATCCTTTTTGACCCTAATTTGTAACTATAAGTAACTTATGTCTACTAATGGGTTAAGTCTTATAGGTATATGAAACCTTGTGTAGGACCAAGGGCTAACCTAGAAAATCTATTCGACTTGGAATAATGGTTATGTTACAGAATTTCACCTAGTAAAGTGTCATATGTGACAACTAGTTATTTCTAATAATTGACTATAACTTGAATACTAGAAGTCTAGTAAATTAGTTGGTGGACCTTACTTGTCTAAAATATGAAAACTAGTTCTTAAGGTTGTGACATGCCTTATAATGATGGGCTTAGTATTGCATGATGAATAACTAGCCTGACTGCTAATATGTAATATTGTGGTGGCAGAATTGATGGCTTCTATAATGAGAGTACTAACTATAAAATGGCATTGTGATACACGAATAATTGATACTAGTGGTAACTTGTATCTTTTCTCTATTGAATGGCTAGTAACTATAAGACTTGTAACCTAGTTTCTTACAAAAATAGAGGTTAACTAGTTTTAACCTCACATGGAGTTTATTGGAAATTTAGAGGATAAGTAATTATATGATTATGCTATAACCATATTGGTTTTGTTATTCTTACATAACGGTATGGACATTGGATGTGGATCTCAATTATATGCAATGGCGGGATTGTGCTACCCGTGGGTTCAACATTTGTGGAGCAGTTGTGCTTTATTTTAATATTGGTTGATCTTTTAGTGTACTCTCTGGTGGTATGGGACGTTGTGATGTGTTGTTTATGTTGCACTATTTTGGGTACTTCCTAATGATATGGGACGTCAAGGTAAGTTCTTATACTTGTGTTCTAATAATAGATGATGTTGTTTATGATTAATAAATGGCTTTTTTCCATACATGTGACTTTACACTTCCGAAATAGTACTTAGTTGGTGTGGCGATGTTGGGGTATATTGATATAGTGTGTCGTGCTATTCCCTTATTAGTATTGTTATCGATACAGTGATATCAAAGAAGATTCAGATTTGATCCTATACTTAACTTTAAGATTATTGTCTTACCTTATATCATCTTTATAATATAATATAGCTTAGTCGGCCAATGATGCCTACTGAGTACCCATGTTTTGTTACTCAAACTATATTTTTGTACCTTTTTTTTGTGTAGATCCAGATTCTAGTTGTAGTCATTGAGCTAGTTCATGCCACGTTGAATATTTGGAAACAGGGTGAGCTCTTGGAGTTTGAGTCACCTTCTTTCCCCTCTATCTTTATTTTTCTTTTGTTTTTGAGACAAATGTATGAGATTATTTAAGACATTTGAGACTTGGATTTGTAAATTCTATTGATTAAGTCTAGATGCTCTTGTACTAATACTATCAAGTCATATGATTGGTATTGAATATTTTTTATCCTTAGTTATGAAATGCTATTATTTATATTTTATTCATATATAGGGTTTGTGTTTGACATTTCTACCGCGGTAACCCATTGCATTTTCTTTGAGTTACGTTATTGGTTTACCTACGTGTGGGATGTGGTAGGTGCCATCATGACTCAGAATTCAGGTCATGACAATTAGATTTGTTAGTATACTTGACTTTGACTACTGTATACTCAAATTAGAGGTGTAGTTTGGGCATTAATCATCTACATGGTATAGGGATATCATGCGGGGTTCCCTACGTGTTTCCCGAGTCATTCTTTATTCAAACTCACCACTAACCTATCTGAACCTATCCTAAAGTTGTTTGTCCTCAATCTAGGGGTCTCGTAGGCTTATTCTAAGCTCTATTACAAGTTGGAAAGCTTGGGGTGTACCAAAAGATAAACTTTGTGTTGTGTTTACGACCATCACTAATGCTTAAAACCCAAAACTAACCTATTTCATATTTTTGACATTTTAGGAGCTAGAAAGCTCAGATTTTGATAACTTTTGATGCATTTTCTCATGGAATAATTGTCTATCCAATTATAACACCATTTTTCAAATTTACCAAGAACTTCTATTTTATTTTTTGTGATTTTGACCTAAGTTAAAGAATAAAAACCCCATTTTTACCATTTTTGGGGATTGGTTCTCGAATTCGGATGTTATTATAGGGGTTTTTCATATTTCTTTCATGGGTAAGTTTCAAATCTTATAGTTATTATTTTCCAATTGATTTAATTTTCAAAACAACTTCAAATTCTTGATTTCAAAATGGGTTTTGGAGGTTTTGTTGGTAAAGTTTTAAAATAGTTTTTCTTTCATTTGAACCTCATTTTAAACTTTTCTTTTAATGGTTTTTAAGTTGTAGACTTCTATGAGTATGGGGAATGTATTTCTAAAATAAAATTATGATTTTACCTCTTTTAGTTTTGAAACCATTTTGTGGTCTATTTTTAGACCCATTTTGAATATAGTCAACATAGGTATTGTTGAAATTTTTTATGTGTAGATATTATATTTGATAGTTTGGTCATGATTGGAGATGTTTTAATGGATTTAATTTTCTGCTTGGGGATTCATGCAGTATTTTTATTTGCAGGTCTTCGATTAAGGAAAGTTGAGATGTATCTTGATCTTATTCCAAAGTTTTTATGTGTTATTTGCTTGATTATTGGTATGTTGTGATTAATGTAGCTTGCAGCCCCACTTCGATGACACAGAGAGCATCTCTACCAGTATCGAAGTCTTAGTAATGGATTGCAGTATGCTTATTGCCTTAGTTAATTAGTATTATTACTTGCAGATAACCTTGGAATATATTTTATTTTATAACTTAGGTTAGGATTACTATTATTGGATGCTTACTTTGGGGATTTAAAAATTATATAAAGGCCTTTATTGTAATGATTGGGTTTTAGCAATCTTTAGGGGAAAATTATGTTATTACTAAAATGATAGAATGATTGAGCCTTAGATACTGCATAAAGTTTAAATGAGCTCATTTTTGTTATTGAGGATTTATGTACGAACAATCTAGGTTTGTGTAGTTTAACATTATTTTGTTATTGGGATTTATATTTATTTTGGGTTGCCATGTGTAACTTATGTGAAATATTATGGGTATGGGTATTAATATTAAAATGGTGTATTATTGGTATGCACATGTGTAGGAACCTATGATGTTGTTATTGGTGGTATGATACACTATTTACTATGCATGATCGTATGTGTTCTTATATGATTTTGTTGGCTTGGTATTTATTTGGTTGTTATCTTCTATATGGAAATTATATGGTATCAATTACATATTGTTGTATATCTTACTCTATTGGTACATGAACTTTATTGGATCGTGGATGATTGTCTTATTGAGTGGATTTTTGGCTCACGTTCTTTTGTATAGGTTGGATTTTGAAATTCTTATTCTGGTTTGGTTATGATCATTACATCCTTATATAATATATACATTAATGAAGCATTGGTACCACTGTGGAAATACTAGATTTTCTAATAGAAATAAGTCATCTTTAAAAACCATCTGCCAAAGATCAAATATCGGAGAGGATTTATGTATATTGAATTGGTATTGCTTATTGGATGGTATATGGGTTGTGAACCCCTTATGGGTCCTACTGTAGGAGCAATGCTCGATAGGTGTATACAGAAGTTATGTGATAACCTCAAACATATTGCACCAATATCATCATAATTATCATTACTATATTGCATTGCATAATTACATTTCATTATCTTTCATGGTATGAGGCATTGGTACAATAGTGGAAATACTAGTTTTCTAACAAAAATTTAACACTTCTAAAAACTCTTTGCCAAAGATCTTGCGCTGGAGAGGAGTTGTAGATATTGTATCTATATTGGTATTGGTTATTGGATTGTATATGGGTTGCACACCTCATGGTCCTACCTCATATGCACTACTTGGTTGGTGTATACAAAGGTTGTGAGACAAACTCATACCTATCACATCGTCATCATCATTTTCATTGCATTGTATTATTTTTATTGCATTATCCTTCTTAGTATGGTTGATATTGTGTTGGTGTTTACTTTTGTATTGTGTTATTGTGTTACAAACTTGTTTGCACTATTTTAATATTCTTGTGGGGTCTTATAAGATTTTGTTGGATTGATATATGTAGATTTGGATGTTATATTGTTGATGGAAATTACATAAGTTTGGAATTATGTGGTATGAATGACATATTGTTGCATATCTTACTCTATTGGTACATGAACTATATTAGATCAGGGGTGGTCAGCTTATTGAGCAGATTTTTGGCTCACATGTTTTTTAAAAGGTTGGATTATGAAATCTCAATCAAGTTTGGTTGTGATTATCATATTCTTATATCATATATACATTCATGAGGCATTGATACCATTGTTGAAATACTGGTTTTTCTAAGTAAAATGAGACCTTTTCAAAAATCCTTCGCCAAAGATCATACGTTGGAGAATAGTTATGGATATTGGATTAGGATTGGTTATTGTATCGTATATGGGTTGTGAACCCTAACTGGGTTCTACCTCGGGAGTAGTTCTCGATTGGTGTAAACGAATGTTATGTTATAACCTCAAACATATCACACCATCATAGTCATCATTATCATTACTACTTTCATTTCATAACTTGTATTGCATTATCTTTCTTGCTATGAGGCATTGGTACCACAGTGGAAATACTTATTTTTTAATGGAAATGCAACACATTTATAAACCCTTGGCCAAACGTAATGTATAGGAGAGGAGTTATGAACATTGAATTGGTATTTGTATTAGTTATTAGATTGTATATGAGTTGCACACACCCATGGGTCCTACCTCAAAAGAAATGCTCGATAGTTTTATACAGCGATTGTGCGACAATCTCAGACTTATCATACCATCATCATCATCATCATCATCATTATTTGCATTGTATTGTATCATTTGTATTATATTATCCTTCTTGGCATAGTTTATATTGTGTTAGTGTTTACACTTGTATTGTATTATCATGTTAGAAATTTGTTTGTGATATATGAGCATCAATTCTATTTTATCTTATTACCTAAAATTAGCTTATATGGATTAGGGGATTGATATATTAAGAGACTTGGGTTAAGGCTATGGCTTAATTTGAGAGGTTGTTTTATTGCACCTTTGGTAGCATGTTATTGAATCTTTATATGCTCTCTCCTTATTTGATCTCATAACTATTGGTTGATATCATGTGATTTAACTTAAAATATATATGATGAGTTGTGAGTCCTCTGTATAAGTGTTTCTCTCTAATTATAGATAATGAAGTAGCTAGTGTTGACTCATCTAGGTTATAATGTCTACCCTATTCTTTTTATGGTTTTTGACGGTTATTTTTGGTTACCTGGTAGGATGAAGTATCATGATTTGGCATAATGTAGATTAATTTGATACTTTGGGCAGCCATTGTGGTGGTTCTCATTATTATTTTGGATTAGTATTGGTTATTGAAGATGTTTGTTGAGTACATGTGGATTTTCGTACTTTTCCTTTCTTTTCTTACTTTTTCTTATTTTTTGCACTCCAAGATGGTATTGGATCAAGTAGCAGCTTGTAGATCAATTCTTAGTGTATTAGCATTGTGGAGATCGAGATAGTAGCATATGGACTTCAAGCTTCCCCTGATCTCTTCCTTACTATCTTATGCTAACTTTTTCATGCAATTTATCTTAGTATACTTGTTACAAATATGCATTAGAGGCTTGTATTAGTGATAACTAAACCCGGGGTTGTGTCATGAATATTTTTTTTTATAGTTTCGGTTTATTTCTATGGTCTTTTTCTTAGTTATTCATAAATTATATTTTTGGGTTAGTATAGGCTTACCCATACTAGATGGTGCACAGGTGCCATCACATACCTATTTTTGGGTCATAACAAGGATTCCTGCTTGTGTTGAGGTGAGGTTTATCTTGTTTAAGTAGACTCAGAAATGTCAATTCAAGTATATAAGATTGCATCATCCATGATTAGGTGTTGAGTTATGAGTCCAGGAGGCTACCATAGATTCATTTTGTGTTCTATTATATGATGGTTGCCTTTGTGTTTTAAAGGTTGGTGACCTAATTCATTTGATTTTGCGTGAGACTTATAGCTCCAGATATTCTATTCACCTTGGTACAACTAAGATGTATTGAGATGTTAGACAATATTTTTGGTGGAATGGAATGAAGACAGATGTGGAAGACTTTCTAACTTATTGTCGATATTATTAGCAGATAAAGGCTAAGCATTAGATACATGTTGGATTGATTCAGAGATTGTCATTCTATAGTGAAAGTCGGAGCAGATCACCATAGACTTTGTTAGTGGTCGACCTCGCAGCTCCCATGGTTCCAATGATATTCTGGTTATTATTGATCGATTGACCAAGTCAGCATATTGAATTCCTATTTGGATGTCCTTCACTTCTGAAAGGTTAGTCCGTGTCTACATTCATAAGTTAGTTCGCTTGCATGGAGTGCCTATATATATTAATTTAGACCAGATTTGGTATTATCTTTTTGATTTTCTTAGAGCTTTTCACAAGGAGTTGGGTACTCAGGTGGAACTTAGAATAGTTTTCCACCCTTAGAATGATAGGAAATCGGAGTAGACTATTTAGATTCTTGAGGATATGTTCTAACTCTATGTTATCGATTTGAGAGGTCAGTGGGAGCATCACTTAGCTTTGGAGAAGTTTGTGTATAATAATAACTACCATTTGAGTGTTGAGATGGCACCATCTAAGGCCTTTTATGGTAGGCAATGTGGTTCTTTGATTAGATAATTTGAGATATCCGAGATTAGATCCTGTGGTACTGACTTTCTACAGAACTCATTGTATAGAGCCAGGGTGATTCAGGATGGGTCGAGGGAAGCTCAGAGTTGACAGAAGGCTTATTCAAATTGTAGACTTTGTTTCTTGAGATTTGGAAGAACTGGACACCAGGCATTACTCCAAGTATCACCTATAAAGAGTGTGATGAGGTTCGAGAGAAAAGGCAAGATTCATCCCAGGTATATTAGACCTTTTGAGATCCTTTGTGTAATTGGTGAGGTGGCATATGAGTTAGACAAACCCCATATTTTGTTGTTGTTCATCCAGTTTTGATGTTTCTATGTAGCAACAGTACACTATCGATGAGCCTAATATGCTTTATTCGGACTTAGTTTAGTTTGATGGGAGATTAACATTTGGGGAGGAGCTAGTTTTCATATTAGCCACGGATGTCAGGAGGTTGCACTTTAGAGAGTAGTTAAGGTTCAGTGGAGACACCACCTAATAAAGGAGGCTACTTGGGAGATCCAAAGTGAGATTCAGGCCCAGTATCCCCAGTTGTTTGAGGCTTTAGCTACATCCTAAACCATTACTTTCGTGAATAAAAGTTCTTTTAGTAGTGAATGTTGTAATGACCCTCAAGGTCATTTTCTACTTTTATTCATATTTTCACCGTTTAGATCTTTCTTATTACTGACCTAAGTCAGTTGTGGATTGTTGGAGCTAACAGTTTAGTTACTAGGTAGTTCATTTGGTTTTTAGAGCCAATTTAATATTTTAAAGTCTTCGTTGGTAAGAATTTGACACCAGATGAAAACTTCAGTGAAAATACCTTGTATGCTAATTCTGATAGTTCCATCAGCTTTGTAACGTTGATTTTCGATAAGGGGTGACCTTTGGTTTTTATCTCAAGGCATCCAAAATCATTTTGGGTTATTAATTAGAAATTGATAAAAAAGGCCCTTGGGGTTGGGGCTCACCTCTCATCAAAATCTTAGATACAAATATCAATTACTTTATTAGGTCTAAAATATCAAATTGGATAGGGTTGTATAGTTCATTTGTGTTCACAAGATTCTAGATGAATCCTGAGAGGTCGATAGTGACTTGTAAATTTTCCAAGTCCCAGCTGGTGCACTCAACTGGTGCATCTGCTAAAGCGGTCCTTTTGGTGCTTTAGAGAAGGTTTCTTAAGCGGACATCCTTTCTCTTAAGTGATTTGTGCTTACCAGCTGAGGGTTGTTAAAGCAGAGCTTGTCCACTAAAGTAAAGGCCTCTTGAGAGGCTCTTTGTAGGCTGTAGTGGAAGGGATAGATTTGGCGAGTACCGCTTAAGTGGTTCAATGGCAACTTAAGGGGAACCTGAGGGCTACTAAATCCTCCATAAACTTGATTTTCTTACCATTTTTTCACAAGTTCTAGAGCTTGACACCCTAGAGAGTATGGGAAGTTTACAGAAACATTATTAAGTTATTTTGGGGTCATTGTGAGCTTGATTTACTTACTTCTTCCTCGAATTCTTGGTAAGTTTTCATTCAATTCATGGTTAATATCTCAATTATTTCCCAAAATTACTATATTATTGTTGAGTATATTGAGGCATCATTTGAGCTGGAAATTTACCCATTTGTTAAGGGTAAATGTTCCTTGAGCCTAGAGGGATGTGTTGACGATTTTGAAAGTATGATTCCACAAGCGGGTCCCATATGGTATTTTAATGT
Source organism: Capsicum pubescens (assembly GCA_030864215.1). Lineage (NCBI taxonomy): Eukaryota > Viridiplantae > Streptophyta > Magnoliopsida > Solanales > Solanaceae > Capsicum > Capsicum pubescens. The sequence continues at coordinate 150,133,226 of CM061547.1, forward strand.
AATTTTTGACAAAAACCATAAAAATGCAATATTGGTACCATTTTTCTTGCATTGATGAGTCTATTATCGATTTTATAGCATTGCATTATGAGAAAGCTTCTCAAAGGGGAAATCGACGATTTAATAGATTTCACCAGGCTTTCTTTGGCATCCTGGTAGGCTAGGTTTAAATTTCTCATAGCTTTGGCTAAAAATCATAGTATATTTATTATAATGTGCTAGATATGGGTTGAAAATTAGGTCTGGGAAGTATATTTTTTATAATGTGGATCTCTTAGCTGGTTAAAGAACAGTAAATTAGGCATAATTGACTTAATTACTCATTCTTAGATAGAAATGCTATCTTAGGACTAAATTGTGTCCTATTAAATATCTAGTAGTGACTTTATATACCTTTTCCTAGTTCAGTGTATAATTTTCCTTAGAATGGATTTTGGGGATTAGAAGTAGGCCCGTTCAGCCCACCTTAGGCCAAAAATACTATTAGCTCTTTGTAAACTTTATAGGCATGTTATATTATCTGGAGTTTATTTTAGATCTTGAGAAGGTTAGATATATGATTCTTATTTTTTGATATATACTTGGGTGATGATATAGGTTTTGGTTCATGTCCACTAAGTGATGATAAGAGTTTCGGTTCAAGTCAGACTTTGAGAGGTTGTTTATGGTGGTTATGGAACTAGTTTGAGTCTGGTGCTTATAGTAAGAAAGGATCCACAATTAAGATTTTGAGATTTGGTATATTAGCTTAATTTCGGTCATTATTTCTCTTACATTGCACCATCTGGGCTTATAGGATCCCTCATTTGGTTATTTACTTTTCTTCATTTACTGGTTTATAGGGGACAATATTGTAGTGATAGCTATGTATTCTTTATTTCTATTGTTTTAATATTTATTTAGAGTATTTGGAGTTTTGTTCCAAGTGTACCCTCTTACCTTGACTTAGTTCATTTATCTTACATTTTTGTTATATTTATATTATTATTTAGCTTAGTCGGCCAATGATGCCTACTGAGTACCCCTAGATTTTCTACTCATACTACACTTTTGTAACTTTTTGATGCAGATCTGAGTACTAACTTTTTGATGCAGATCTGAGTACTAGTGGCCACCATTGACGCTGAGATTTGGGCGGGTCAGAGTTCGGAGAGAGGGTGAGCTCTCGGAGCTAGAGTTGACCTTTTCTTTTTCTTCTATTTTTGTATAGTCTATATGTATTCGAGACAGATGTATAGTTGACAATGGCAGTAGTGTTTTTTTGGTTTAGTGGATTTTGTATAGCGAGACAGATGTATAGTTGTCCTTTTCTCCTTCTTCTATTTGTTTTAGTCTATATGGATTTTTACCTTTTATATTATTATTATTCCTTAATATATTGTTTAAAAGCCTTCACTTGCATATTTCTGACATTTATGCCTTTTTCCACCTAATTAGTTATTGCTTCAAACTCTGTACTATGATTTTGCTTGCTTACTAGAAGGATAAAGTAGGTGCCATTATGACTTGTAAATCTAATTGTGACAATACCTCTATGTCTTATATGATCCAAGGACAATCAATGAAGGATGAGGAAAAATTTAGAATATGGCTAAAATTATGAGACAAATGGATCGCCTAACAAAGCATCTCATGTGATTAACCCTCAAAGTGTGTAGTATCATATATTTAAGGAGCAGTACAGTTTATGAATATGAAGAACCAATAAACTTGATTAGGAGATCCATTATCTATTAAATCAAATAGAGGGGTTTCCAACCTACCTACCAAAGGCAAGGCCGGAATCAAAGTTGGAAGAAAAGAGATAGAGAGCGGAAGGATCGAAATTTGAGGGACTACAACTATGATAGAGATTAGAGGGATAAGAGAGAGATACGTACCGCAATTGGAGAGACAAAGATCTTAAACATGATAAGTACATTCCACCAGATGATAGTTCAAAAGATAAAAAAGCTACCTCCTTTGGTCTGAAGAGTTATGATAAATAAAATATGTTTACTCATATCCTTATGGGGGTTTAAGGGAGAGATAAAATGCTAAAGGATATCAAGTGAAATTTTTCATATTGAAATCAAATGGTCACTTCTCATTCAGCATAAATTAAGCAACTTGAAACTCAACTAGGCCAAATCTCAGCTCACTTAAACACTAGACAAAAGGGAGGTCTTCCAAGTGATATCATGGAAAATACTCGTATACCTTGTAGATATATAAAAAATGAGAAGAAATTTGAAAAGAAGAAAAAAAATGAGTTGAAGTTGTGTTTCTAGTTTTTAAATATATGAAGTAGTTTAATGTATGAAAGGACAGTAGGAGAAAGATAGCTTGAAAATTTTAAAAATTGGTCCTTGGAATTGTATAAAAAGTAAATTTTAGGAAAGAATTATAATTGAGGTCTCTTTGTATTCTTTGAGGGGGTACAGTCACTATAACATTAACTTTTCCTACCTTACATGTTGCATACACTACAAGGCGTTGTAAGACCTTAGTGATCTCAAAAGTAAAATGCTTGAATGTGGTGAGGTGGAGATTATAGGAAAACAAATAGTGTGGTACTCATGTTCATATCGTCTTTGAGAGTTTGAGTGATTCATAATAGTCCCTTGTCTTAATGTTGTACATTTCTTCAGCGAGGGACTTCTTTGTGTGATGCAACTTGATTGTAATACTTGGAAATTATTTAATCTTGTTGTAGTTTATTATCATGTTTGTGGTTTGTTAATATTTAGTCAACATTTTAGGCTTGTTTTCCACAATCCAAGTGTTAGATAGGTGAAACTTATGCCATTATTTTCAAAACCTTGAGGGCAAAGTGATTTCACAAAATACGCATGTGACTACGTTGCCAAGTAGTGTTGTTTGTAGGCATTATTGATTTTTTTTTTGTGCATTGATTTACTCGAGGACGAGAAAAGATTTAAGTTGGGGGTGTTGATGAGTTAGCAATTTACAATTCATTTTCCAAAAATTGATAAGAAATCAAGTCCTTAATACCAATTTGAATTAATTTTAATGTTGTTTAGGTTTATTGTTAGGTAAAAGCCAAGGAGAGATTTAAAGAGCATAAGAAAGAAAAAAGATGGATGATAAGAGCTAAAATTGAAAAAGAACAATGGTAGGGATGTTTGGCGTTTCACCAAAGAAACCTGCATATCGCTAAAAGTCTACATCCATCACCAATGATAACAACTTAAGGAAGTTTAAACTAAAGCAAATAGGAAATGAAGAAGAGTAATTTGGCCTATAACCAAGATAATTGTGAAAACATAATTCACCACCAAAGTTTCCATATGCCAACCCCTGAAGCAGAAAGTCAATGCCATTTTGGAAATAACCATTGACTTTGACACATTGCCAACGTGTTCGGCGATTGCCTTCACCTCAGCCGATTCGGATATGATGGCATTTCTATAATTAACTTAACAATCTTTGCTTCATCTATTTAATCATTTTTTGTAGCTTAGAGCCTTATTATTGTCAATTTTTAGATTTGTGATTTGTAATGGAAATCCTAGAGTGAATTTTAGTTAATTCTGTTAGATTACTTTCTTTGAAATTAGGATTCTCTTGGATTATTTAAATTTTATGGCAGTTCAAAATGAAGATATAGGTATGGGTTGTCATGAGTAGCTAAATTTCCATCTTGGGGTTATATATGAATGAGTAGTGATAGTTATATGGATGTTGTTTATTTGCCTCGTTAATTGATTAATAGTTATGGATTTGACCTCTACTACTTGTTAATAGTATATAATAAAAAGTTGCAAACTCTAGTTAACCCTAGATCTTTTACCATCCATGACAAAGGGGAAAAAGGAGAGGAGTACTAGTCAACTATAACTTGATACCATCATTTAATAGTATTTCTTAGACATAATGCTTCTAAATCAATGTTATAGGTTGGTTATAATATACCACTTATGAGGCATTTTAAAGAACCCACTGATGATGTTTAATGTTTTATTGAAAGATTGGCATTAATAACTAGAACCTAATTGTAACGTCCCGAATCTGGTACTCGGAATGCTACACGGTGCTCATGACTCTGAAGGACTACAAGCTAACCCATGACTGATATTTGTACTTGAACACTGCATAATATACTGTGTAAATATAGAAATAAAAGCTGTAAGGCCATAAGTTTCAAAACTGATACATAATATCTGATAAATTATAACATCTGGGTGGGGTATGAAATACCCAAAACAACTAAAATAATTGTCTGAAATCCCTCTAACTAACTGAACTGTATGAATAAGGAGTTGATGGGTCATGTTCCCAACTAATTCCAACTTCTCAAATAAATTAATTAATAAGATAATAAAGTAATGGTCAGGTCCTCGAAGGATGAGTACTCACAACTAACTCTGACTGCTGAGACTAGAATAATATTGATGCTCTGTAGCTCATGCTTCTGAACCTATGGTATAAAACACCATAGCAAAAATGCATCAGTATGATTGAATGTACTGGTATGCATGTGAGGTAGGTTGAATGTAAAGGGTAGTAGGTTGAATGTAAAGGGTTCACATACATGAACTATACTAACTGACTTAATAACATAAACGAAAGAATGTGTGCATGAATACATAATAACTGTAACTGAGTTCGTGATAACATAATTACTAAGCCTGGGTACTGATAACATGAGATACTGATAACCGTATAACTGAAATAACTGATATTAAGCGACTGTATCTGACAACCTAGATTCTGATGGAGCTAGCTAAGTTCCATACTGTTGTGAGTTGACTATATCCAACAGTCCTGAATTTTGTAGAACTATATGAGTTCTATTGCTGAGAATGAATGACTGTATCTGATTGTCCTAATTCTATAACTGAAACTATGGAAAGTAGTCATCTAACCGATAAGCCCCAAATAATGCAGTATAGCTGAGTTGGGGTCCAATCTGTAACACCAATTAGAAGGGTGTCAATACCGCGCCACTTGTAAGGATAATTTATGAGTAACCCTAATATAATAGGTAACTCTAGTGAGAATGGTGGGAACCCTCATATAACAGGTTAAGCCACCTCATCTACCATCAGATAACAGGCTTTGATATCTCAACCTACGCTGGCTACATAGTTCTGGAACGCAAGGATTTCTTCTAAGAATCACACCCTCATATAATAGGTGAGTTCCCATCCTTGGGTTTACTCGGTGCTAATTCCTACTCCCATCTGGATAGATACTTAACATGATTAACTTAAATGGACTAGACTGAATTCACTGAGTTACGTTAACTGACGAAATACTACTAAGATTACTGAATTACTAAGCTTTCTTGAGTCACATGACTGACTGAGTTCTATGGATCGTGGCTTGACTAAAGATATCGTGAAAACATGACACTGGCTCTGGGCACACAACTATATTTTTTCGGGTACAAGTACCCCCAGGATTCGATAGAGGGAAACTGGCAAGACATGACTTTCTTGAATACATGCTCAACATCAACAATACATAATCCATTGGTTAAGACATTTCTTCAAACACTTGACATACATAACTTGTACATGAATGGGGATTTCATATTGTCTTACTAGTAAAACACTTTTTCTTCACATGGGCTTTTAATCAAACAAATGAGGAGCATGCTTTGGTTGTACAATCATCAACACCTCTAATAATCATGGATACATAAATCAACTTGTAAATTGAAGGTTTTATCATGAATATCGTGTAAATCATCACATATTAGAATCAATTCTTGTAATTAATAGTCTATAACATGGAACAAAACCAACCAACAACATGAACATCAATTTTCAATTCAATCAAATCATTAATATTCATAAATATACAAATCTTGGATTTTAAAAATAGATTCTTGCTCTTCATGGGTGAATGAGACACATGAATCAACACATGACATACCTGGGTGGACGATTTCATGAAGATTGGTGGAGGAAAACATGAATTATTGACTTGGAATTAAACACCTAGGGTTTTTTGTTCTTGGGGATTATCTTTGAGAGAAAACCCTAATTGATGTTATAGATGAATAATAAAGTTATGAGCTATGGTTTGGTATAATTAGGGGCTAAAACAGGTGGAAAAAAACCCAAATACCCTTTTAAAAATAATTTTAAATTGCTAAACGGGATCTGCGATGGCTCGTACAATGGTCCATTGCTGGCTCGATGGTCCGTCGTTCTGACCGTCGCACGTGGATCAGAATAGGGAATCATTGTCTTAGTAGTGACGGCTTGGGCGACGGTCTGTTGCAAGTTCGATGGTCCATAAACCTGTCTGTTGTACCTTAGCTAGAAGATTGACTTACTGTTTTAGCTACGATGGTCTAGGTAATGGTCTGTCATTAGATCGATGGTCCATTAACCTACTCGTCGCACCTGGGCGGTCCTGATAGCTCTCGGTAAAACATCTATAAATTTTTACTCCTATACCTGATTTGGACGAAATTGGTATCATTGGAAAGCTAATTCAATTTCCCACTCAAAAAATAGTGAAAATCTTAAAAATTCCCCATGTACAAAAACAGATTCATCTTTCAAAGTAAGTTTCTAACATTATTGGGATGATTTCAAGCTAGGTAAAAGTACGGGGTATTACAATATCTCCCCTTGAGAACATTCATCTTCAAATGAGACTAAGTGAGAGGGGAGAAGATAAACTGGCATACATACTGAACACGAACAACTGGAACATAATCTCATGACTGACATGACTGATAACTGAATATATCATACTGAACATGCATATTTGATGCATGTGTAACTGATTTATGAATGCATGAATTAGTGTTCCGAGGAACTAAGTTTATCACAATGAGAATTCATATCTAATGCATGATTATATAACTGAACTGACATATGAATGCATGGTTGAATATGCAATGGTATTTAATACCAAGTTTATAATGGAATTCTGAACATGAAATGCATACCAAGTTTGTAACTGAAGTCTGAACATGAAACTGCAAAGCTTAAGAAGAGTTGTTATCTTGAGTTTGATCTGAGTTGGTGGAGAAGAGGTGAGGATACTTGGTTCATACATCTACTTCTTCTTCCCAAGTATACCCTCAATGGACTGATTTCGCCAAAAAACTTTGACTAGAGGGACTCCTTTGTTCCTCAGTCTACGAGTCTGATAGTCTAGGATTTCGATTGGAATCTCTTCATAAGAGAGGTTGTTCTGAACACCTATGCTCTGAATAAGGACTACTACTGTCGGGCCACCTATGCACTTCTTGAGTAAAGAGACATGAAATATTAGATGGACTAAAGCAAGATCTGAAGGAAATTCTAGCTCATAAGCTACCCTGCCTAAGCGATTGAGAATTTTGAAGGGACCAACATATCAGGGACTGAGCTTTCCTTTCTTGCCGAAACCATTTCACTCCACTCATGGGAGATATCTTTAGGTAGACAAAATCACAAACCTCAAACTCGAGGTTCTTTCTATGCACATCTGCATAAGACTTCTATCGACTTTGAGAAGCCCAAAGTCTTTCTCTTATCAACTGGACTTTCTCTAAGGCATCAAATACTAAGTCAGGCCCTATGACTGAGGCCTCACTAACTTTGAACCAACCAACTGGAGATCTACACCTCCTACCATAGAAAGCTTCGAATGGAGCCATCCTAATACTGGAATGATAGTTATTGTGGTATGCAAACTCAATCAAAGTCAAGTGGTCATCCCAACTACACTTGAAATCAACTACACACTCTCATAGAATATCGCCTAAAATATGAATGGTCATTTCTTCTTGACTATCTATCTGAGGATAGAAGGCTGTACTAAGATGAACTTGGATACCAACACCCTTTTGGAAAGCTTTCCTGAAATGAGAGGTAAACTAGGTACCTTTTTCTAAGATAATATATAGTGGAACACCGTGCAATCTGAACAACTCTCTGATATAGATTTGGCGTAATCCTTGGATGAATAAGAGGTATGGATTGGAAGAAAATAAGCTGACTTGGTCATTCTATCTATAATGACCCAGACTGAATCATGCTGATGATGAGTACGAGGCAAACCTGTTACAAAGTCCATGTTCACTTCTTCCCACTTCCAAGTAGGACTACTGAACTCCTGTATGGACCCACTAGGCTTATGATGCTCTATCTTAACCTGCTGACATATAGAGCATTTAGCCATGAACTCTGCAACCTCTTTCTTCATCCCACTCCACCAATAGATCTCCCGCAAGTCGCGGTACATCTTTATGGGCCCCTGGATGAATAGATTAGTGTGCACCGTGTGTTTCTACAAGAATTCACTTCCTTAAGTCATCTACACCTGGAACACACTGACGACCCTGATAAATCAGTACACCATCTCCTACTTGTAAGAAAACCTCTACTTTTTGATCCTTGACTGACTCTTTCAACTTGACTAGACTGGGATCTCTATCTTGATTTTCTTTCACCTTGGAAACTAGAGATGATTCTGAACTACTCAGAACCCATATGTCACCCTCCTCTGAACAGACTAAGAGAACGCCTAGTTTGGCAAGATGATGGATTTCCTGAGCTAACTTCTTCTTACTATCCTCAACATGAGCAACACTACCCATAGACAGTCTACTGAGAGCGTCGGCCACAATGTTGGCCTTGCCCGGATGATAAAGGACACTCATGTCATAATATTTCAAGAGCTCTAATCACTTTCTCTGACAAAGATTAAGATCTTTCTGAGAAAAGACATACTGAAGGCTCTTATGATCTGTGAACACATCTACATGAACTCCGTTGAGATAATGCCTCTAAATCTTCATGGAAAATACTACGGATGCTAACTCAAGATCATGAGTAGGATAATTCTTCTCATGAGGTTTAAGTTGTCTAGAGGTGTAGGCTATGACCTTACCATGCTTCATGAGGACACAACCCAAAAGTACTCTGGATGCATCACAATACACCATGAACCCAAGTGGACCATTTGGAAGAGCTAAGACTGGAGCTGAGGTGAGTCAAGTCTTCAACTCCTGAAAACACTTCTCGTAAGGATCTGACCATTGAAACTTGACTTTCTTCTGAGTCAATATGGACATAGGGGATGCAATAGAATAAAATCCCTCAATAAACCATCTGTAATCGCTAACCAAACCCTAGAAACTCCTAATGTCTAATGGAGAGATAGGTTTGGGGCAGTTTCTTACTACTTTGGTCTTTTTAGGATCAACCCTAATGCCATCACTGGAAATGATATGACCAAGGAATGCTACTGACCTTACCTAAACTTTGCACTTACTGAATTTGGAGAATAACTGATGATCTCTGAGAGTCTGATGTATAATTCTGAGATGGTCTGCATGATCATGCTTACTATGGGAGTAAACAAGGATGTCATCTATGAATACTATGGGGAACATGTTCAAGTATTACTTGAACACACTATTCATCAAGTCCATTAAAGCTACTGGGGCATTAGTAAGACCAACGGACATGACTAGGAATCGAAGTGACCATAGCGAGTACAAAAAACTATTTTTGGAATGTCACATTCTCTGACTCTGAGCTGATGATAGCCGGATATGAGATCTATCTTAGAGAAATAGCTGGAACCCTGAAGTTGGTCAAATAAGTCATCGATTCTAGGTAGAAAATACTTTTTCTTGACCATGGCTTTATTGAGCTGATGGTAATCAATGCACATTCCGAGAGAACCGTCTTTCTTGTGCACGAATAAGATTGGTGCAACCCACGGGGACACACTGGGTTTGATGAATCCCTTATCTAAGAGATCCTTCAACTACTCTTTTAATTCTCTGAGTTTTTTGGTGTCATTCTTTATGGTGGAATAGATATAGGCTGAGTATCTAGAAGAAGATCAATACCAAAGTCTTTCTCCCTTCCGAGAGGAATTCCTTGAAGATCTTTGGAAAAGACATCTAAATATTCATTCACTACTGGGACTAATTCAAGACTAGGAGTCTTATAAATAGAATCCTTAACATGAACAAGATGACAGACACATCCCTTAGATATCATTTTGCATGCCCGAAGGTAGGAAATAAGTTGGCCTCTGAAAGCTGGAGTACTACCCCTCCATTCTAGGAGAGGTTCATTCAAAAACTAAAATTGTACTATTCTATTTCTGCATTTAACTATGGAATAGAAATAATGAAGCCAATCCATATCGAGAATGACATCAAAATTATTTATCTCTAATTTTACTAAGTATGGTGAAGTGACTTTCTGAAATATCATAAACGGGCAGTTCCTGTATACCTGCCGGACTATGATGGTTTTACCCATTGGGGGAGAGACTGAAAAGGGCTCTGCTAGAATTTTGAGACTGTTTCTGAAATCTCCTTCTATGTAAGGAGTAACAAAAGACAAGGAAGCACCTGGATCTAGAAAAACATAAACATACACATAAAAGATCTACAACGTACTAGTAATCATATCAGGGAAATTTTCCTGATCTTGCCGAGACTGTAAAGCATAAAGTCAATTTGGGATTTTCCCACTAGTAGCGCTGGAGCTCATACCCTACTGGTTTGGGAAACCAAATTGAGCTAAAGAACGGTTTTGTTGACTTTGAGGACCTGGATGAGGACAGTATCTAACTCTGTGGCCTGGCTTACCATATCCAAAACATATGCCACTGCCATCTATGCAAATACCCTTATAATTCTTGCCACAAGTCTTGCAAAGAGGATAGGTGCATGCATTGCTAACACTACCCTGAGACTTAGATCCTAGCGCTCTATCTCTGTTACCATATCTGAATCTAGGAGATGGAGCACTAGATGAATAAGGAGCCTGAACTAATGACTTAGAAAAAAACTTAAAACGGTTTCCTCCTTCTAATTTGGGCAGAGCAAAGCTGAAACTACCTGTCCTTGCCCTTTTATTCTTCTTTTCCCATATCTTAAACGTTTTCTCCTCTATCTGCTGAGTATGAGTCATGAGTCTGGAAAAATTCATGACATTATTCAACATCGCAGGCCTACACTCGTTGACCACACTATCATTCACCCCAGAAACAAACTTACCCATCTTGGCCCTACTATCTGCAATCACATGAGGAGCATATCTGGCTAATTCAGTAAACTAAAGAGAATACTCTATCACCGTCATGTTGCCCTACCTGAGGTTGATAAATTCTAACACCTTAGCCTCCCTCAACTCTTAGGTAAAGAATCTATCTAAGAATGTGGCACATAAATGTGGCACGCAAATGCTGAGACTGGAATGCTACTGATGCTCTGGAGCTCCTGCTTCTGAACCTATGGTATAAAACACCATAGCGCAAATGCATCAGTACGATTGAATGTATTGGTATGCATGTGATGTAGGCTGAATGAAAAGGGTTCGCATGCATGAACTATACTAACTTACTGGATAACATGAACGTATGAATGCATGCATAAATACATAATAACTGGAATTGAGTTCATGATAACATGATTATTGAGCCTGAGTACTGATAATATAAGATACTGATAATTGTATAGCTGAAATAACTGATACTAAGTGAATGTATCTGACAGTCTAGGTTCTGATGGAACTAGTTGAGTTCCATATTGTTCTGAGTTGACTATATCTAATAGTCCTGAATTTTGCAGAACTATCTTAGTTGTATTACTGAGACTAAATGACTGTATCTGACAGTCCTGATTCTATAACTGAAATTGTAGGAAGTAGTCATCTAACTGACATTCCCCATATAACGCAATGTAGATGAGTTGGGGTCTAATCTGTAACCCCAATTAGAAGGGTGTCAATACCGCGCCACTGGTAAGGACAATCTGTGAGTAACCCTATATAATAGGTAACTCTATTGAGAATAGTGGGGAAACCTCATATAACATGTTAAGCCACCTCATCTACCCTCATATAGCAGGTTATGATGTCTCAACCTATGCTGGCTACGTAGTTTTAGAACCCAAGGCTTTCTTCTAAGAATTATACCCTCACATAATAGATGAGCTCCCATCCTTGGGTACACTCGGTGCTAATTCCTACTCCCATTTGGATAGAAAATTAACATGATTAACTGAACTGGACTAGACTGAATTCACTGAGTTTTGTTAACTGACGGAATACTACTGAGATTACAGAATTACTGAGCTTTCCTAAGTCACATGACTGACTGAGTTCTATGGATCATGGATTGACTGAAGATATTGTGAAAACATGACACTGGATCTGGGCACACAGCTATATTTTTGGGGAACAAGTACCCCAGGACTCGATAGAGGGAAACTGACAAGACATGAATTTCTTGAATGCATGACCAACATCAACAATACATAATCCATTGGTTAAGACATTTCATCAAACACTAGACATACATAACTTGTACATGTATGGGGATTTAATATTATCATACTAGTATGGCACTTTTCCTTCACATGGGCATTTAATCAAACATATGGGGAGTATGCTTTGGTTGAACAATCATCAACACCTCTAATAATCATGGATACATAAATCAACTTGTAAATTAAAGGGTTTATCATGAATATCCGTAAATTATCACATATTAGAATCAATTATTGTAATTAATAGTCTATAACATGGAACAAAACCAACCAACAACATGAACATCAATTTTCAATTCAATCAAATCATGAACATTCATAAATATACAAATCTTTGATTATGAAAATAGATTCTTGAGCAGCATGGGTGAAAGATACCCATGTATCAACACATAACCTACTTGGGTAGATGATTTATTGAAGATTAGTGAAGGAAAACTTGAATTCTTAACTTGGAATTAAACACCTAGGATTTTTTGTTCTTAGGGATTATCTTTGAGAAAAAACCCTAATTAATGTTATAGATGAATAATGAAGTTATGAGTGATGGTCTGGTATAATTAGAGGTTAAAATAGGTGGAAAAAGACCCAAATAACCATTTAAAAATGACTTTAAATTGTTGAATGGGATCTATAATGGCTCATGCGCTGGTCCATCGCTGGATTAACGGTCCGTCATTCTGACCGTTGCACGTGGACCAGAATAGGGACTCACTATCTTAGAAGCGATGGCTTGGGCGATGGTCCATCGCAAGTTCATCGATACGTCAACCTGTCAATCGCACCTTAGCTAGAAGATCGACTTACTACCTTAGTTGCAACGGTCTAGGAGATGGTCCGTCGCTACACTGATGGTCCATCAAACTTCCTGTCACACTTGGGCGGTCCTGAAAGCTCTCAATAAATTTCTATAACTTTTAACTCTGATACCGGATTCGGACAAAATTGGTATCATTGGAAAGATATTTCAATTTTCTACTCAACAAATAGTGAAAATCTTTAAAATTCCATATGTACAAAAATGGATTCTTCTTTCAAAGAAAGTTTATAACATTCCTAGGATGATTTAAAGCTAGGTAGAAGTACAGGGTATTACAATATCTCCCCCTTGAGAACATTCATCCTCAAATAAGACTGAGTGAGAGGGGAGAAGATAAACTGACTTATATACTGAACATAAACAACTGGGACATGATCTCATGAATGACATGACTGATAACTGAATATATCATACTGAACATGCATATCTGATACATGTTTAACTGATTCATGAATGCATGGCTGAGTGTTCTGAGGAACTAAGTTTATCACAATAAGAATGCATATCTGATGCATGATTATATAACTAAACTAACATATGAATGCATGACTGAATATGCAATGGTATTAAATACCAAGTTTATAATGGATTTCTGAACATAAAATGCATATAAAGCTTGTAACTGAAATCTGAACATGAAACTGAAAAGCTTAAGGAGAACTATTACCTTGAGCTTGATCTGAGTTGGCAGAAAAAAGGTGAGGATACTTTGTTCATATATCTTCTTCTTCTTACCAAGTAGCTCCCTCAATGGACTGATTTCTCCTAAGAACTTTGACTAGAGGGACTTCTTTGTTCCTCAGTCTACAAGTCTGATAGTCTAGGTTTCCGACTGTAATCTCTTCATGAGAGAGGTTGTTCTGAACATCTATGCTTTGAATAGGAACTACAACTGCTGGGTCACCTAGGCACTTCTTGAGTAGAGAGACATGAAAGACTGGATGGACTAAAGCTAGGAATTAAGGCAATTTGAGCGCATATGCTACCTTGCCTAAACGACTGAGAATTTTGAAGGGACCAACAATTAGGGACTGAGTTTTCCCTTCTTGCTGAACCGCTTCACTCCCCTCATGGGAGAGATGTTTAGGTAGAAAAAATCACCAACCTCGAACTAGATGTCTATTCTACGCATATCTACAAAAGACTTCTATTGGCTATGAAAAGCCCAAAGTCTTTCTGTTATCAACTAGACTTTCTCTAAGGCACCGAATACTAAGTCAAGCCCTATGACTAAGGCCTCACTAACTTCGAACCAACCAACTGGAGATCTGTACCTCCTACCATAGAGAGCTTTGAATAGAGCCATATTAATACTAGAATGATAGCTATTGTTGTATGCAAACTCAATCAAAGGCAAATGGTCATCCCAAATACCCTTGAAATAAATTGCACACACTCGTAGCATATCTTGTAAAGTATGAATAGTCCTTTCTGCTTGACCATCTATCTGAGGATGGAAGTTTGTATTGAGATGAACTTTGGTACCAAGACCCTTTTGGAGCGCTTTCTAGAAATGGGAGGTAAACTAGGTACCTCTATCTGAGATAATAGATAATGGAACACCGTGCAATCTGACCAACTCTCTGATGTAGAGTTTGGCATATAGTTCTTGGATGAATAATAGGTATGGATTGGAAGAAAATGAGCTAACTTGGTCATTCTATCTACAATGACCCAGACTGAATCATAATGATGACGAGGACGAGGCAAACCCATTACAAAGTCCATGTTCACTTCTTCCCACTTCCAAGTAGGAATATTGAACTCCTACATGGACCCACTAGACTTTTGATGCTCTATCTTAATTTGCTGACATGAAGAGTATTTATCCACGAACTCTGCAACCTCTCTCTTCATCCCACTCTACTAATAGATCTCTCGGAACTTGCGGTACATATTTGTGGCCCCTAGATGAATAGAGTAGCGTGCACCATGCGCTTCTGCAAGAATTTGCTGCCTTAAGTCATCTACACTTGGAACACACAAACGACCCTAACAACATAGTACACTATCTCCCCCTTGGGAGAAAACCTATACTTTCTAATCCTTGACTTACTCTTTCAACTTGACTAGACTGGGGTCTCTATCTCGTTTTTCATTCACATCAGAAACTAGAGATAATTCTGAACTACTCTAAACCCATATGTCACCCTTCTCTGAATTGACTAAGCAAACGCCTAGTCTAGCAAGATGATTGATTTCCTGAGCTAACTTCTTCTTACTTTCCTCAACATGAGAAACACTACCCATAGACAGTCAACTGAGAGCGTTGGCCACAACATTATCCTTGCCCGGATGATAAAGGACACTCATATCATAATCTTTCAAGAGCTCTAACCGCCTTCTCTGATGATGATTGAGATATTTTTAAGAAAATACATACTAAAGGATCTTATGATTTGTGAACATATCTACATGAAATCCATAGATATAATACCTCCAAATCTTCAAGGAAAATACTACGGCTACTATCTCAATATCAAGAGTAGGATAATTTTTCTCATGAGTTTTAAGCTGTCTGTAGGCGTAACCTATGACCTTACCATGTTGCATGAGTACATAACCCAAACCTACTATGTATGCATCATAATACACCACAAACCCATCTGGACCATCTGGAAGAGGTAAGACTGAAGGTGAGGTGAGTCGAGTCTTCAACTCCTAAAAACTCTTCTCGCAAGGATCTGACCACTGAAACTTGACTTTCTTCTGAGTCAGTCTGTACATAGGGGATGCCATAGACAAAAATCCATCAACAAACCATCTATCATAGCTATCCAAACCCAAGAAACTCCTAATGTCT
The DNA here is from genome assembly GCA_030864215.1 of Capsicum pubescens. NCBI lineage: Eukaryota > Viridiplantae > Streptophyta > Magnoliopsida > Solanales > Solanaceae > Capsicum > Capsicum pubescens. Next base: position 150,149,099 of record CM061547.1, read on the forward strand.
GATGGAAAGATAGGTCTGGGCCAATTTCTTACTGCTTCAGTCTTTTGAGGATCAACCCTAATGCTATCATCGGAAATGATATGACCAAGGAATGCTACTGACCTTAGCCAAAATTCACACTTACTGAATTTGATGAATAAATTATGATCTTTGACATTCTGAAGTATGATTCTGAGGTGGTCTGTATGATCATGCTCACGGCGGGATTAAACAAGGATGTCATATATTAAGACTATGATGAACATATCCAAGTACTTCTTGAACAAAAGGTTCATCAAGTCTATGAAAGCTGCTGGGGAATTAGTAAGACAAAAGGACTTAACTAGGAATTCGAAGTGACAATACCAAGTACGAAAAAATGTTTTTGGAATGTCTCATTCTCTGACTCTGAGTTGATGATAGACGGATATGAGGTCTATCTTAGAGAAATAGATGGCATCCTGAAGTTGGTTAAACAAGTCATCAATTATTGGAAGAGGATACTTATTCTTGTCCGTGACTATATTGAGCTGACAGTAATCAATGCACATTCTCAGAGAGCTATCTTTCTTGTGCACAAATAAGACTGGTGCACCCAACGGGGACACACTGGGTTTGATAAATCCCTTATCTAAGATATACTTCAACTGCTCTTTTAATTCTCTTAGTTCTGCTAGTGCCATTCTGTATAGAAGAATAAATATAGGCTGAGTATCTGGAAGAAGATTAATGCCAAAGTCTATTTTCCTTTTGGGAGGAATTCCTGAAAGATCTTCGAGAAAGACATCTGAATTTTCATTCACTACTGGGACTGATTCAAGACAGGGAGTGTCAGAACTAGAATCCTTAACATGAAAAAGATGATAGACACATCCATGAGATATTATTTTCCATTCCCAAATGTAGGAAACAATCTGGCCTATAAAAGCTGGAGTACTACCCCTCCATTCTAAGACAGGTTCATTTGGAAACTAAAACTGGACTAATCTATTTCTATAGTCGACTGTGGAATAGCAGGAATCAAGCCAATCCATGCCAAGAATGAAATCAAAATCAGTCATCTCTAATTTGACTAAGTCTGCTGAAGTGACTTTCTGAAATATCATAACCGGGCTATGATGGTTTTACCCACTGGGGTAGAAACTGAAAAAGGGCTCTGCTAGAATTTCAGGACTGGTTCTAAAATCGCCTGCTATGTATGGAGTAACAAAATACAAGGAATCACCTAGATATAGCAAAGTGTGAACATGCACATAAAAGATCTGCAACATACCAGTAACCACATTAGGAGAATTTTCCTGATCTTGCCAGGACTGGAGAGCATAAAGTCGATTTGGGTGTTTCCCACTAGTAGTGCTGGAGATGGCACCCTGCTAGTTTGGGCGACCAGACTGAGCTGAGAAATGATTCTACTAACCCAAAGGGCCTGGAGGAGGATAGTCTCTAACTCTATAGCCTAGCTTTCCACGTCTAAAACAAATGCCACTGCCAACTTTGTAAATACCCTGATGGTGCTTGCCATAAGTCTAGCAAAGAGGATAGGTACGGGCACTTCTAACACTACCTTGAGACTTAGAGCCTAGCGCTCTATCTCTATTACCATATCTTAATCTAGGAGCTGGAGTACTAGCTGAAGAAGGAGTCAAAACTGATGACTTAGGACGAAATTGAGAACGGTTTCCTCCTTCTAATTTGGGTTGAGCAAAGTAGAAACTACATGTCCCTGCCCTCTTATTTTTCTTCTCCTTTATATTAATATTTTGCTCCTTTATCTGTTGATCAAGAGTCATAATCCTGGCTAAAGTCATGTCACTATTCAACATCACAGACCTACACTCGTTGACCACACTATCATTCACCCCAGAAACAAACTTACTCATCTTGGCCCTACTATCTGCAACCATATAAGGAGCATATCTGGCTAATTGAGTAAACTTAAGAGAATACTTTTTCACCATCATGTTTCCCTGCCGGAGGTTGATAAATTCTAATACCTTAGCCTCTCTCAGCTCTTGGAGAAAGAATCTATCTAATAATGTGGTAACAAACTCCTCCCACTCAATAGGCTCTGCATCTACAGCCCTCTCTGACCTCTACTGTTTAAACCAAGTGTGAGAAACATCCTGTAACTAATATACATCTAGCTCAGCACTCTCACTAGGAGTAATCCTAATGATATCAACAACCTTCTAATTTAATCAATGAATTTATGAGGGTCCTCATCTGACTTAGACCCAAGAAAGGACGGAGGATTCATTCAGGTGAAGTCCCAAATCCTAGCTACAGCTTAATTGGCCACTGGGTTGGCCGAAACGATAGTTGGTCATTCATTTTGAGCAGCAATTGACTGATCAAGATTAGTGAATACAACTTTGAACTCCGCATGAGAGACATGTTCGCCCAAAGAAACTTTAGGCGGAGGGGCTTACTGATTCCCATTTCTTATTTAAGGAGGAATGTTTTGTAGAATAAAGAGAGAAATAGATTAGACTTTAAGATTGACTTAAGATTATTCTCACTGGCATGACATGAATACTGAAAGAAGGGAAACTATTCCTAAAACATCTTATAGCCTTCTGTACATAAATGTGGCGCGCAACACACTCATGTATAAGACTTTACTATATGCGGCTTACAGACTTCCTAGGACTCTATTAAACCTTAGGCTCTTATACCAAGTTTGTAACGCCACAAATCTGGTACCCAAAATGCTACATGGTGCTCATGACCCTGAAGAACCACAATCCAACCCATGACTGATATATATACCTAAACACTACATAATATACTATGTAAATGCAGAAATAAAGCCTGTAAGGTCGTAAGGTTCAAAATAGAGACATAATATATGGTAAAATAAAACATCTGGGTGGGATATGAAATACCCAAAACAACTAAAATAACTTTTTGAACATGATAGTCTGAAAAGCCTCTAACTGACTGAACTGTCTGAATAAGGAGTTGATGGGATATGTCTCCAACTAACTACAATTAGTGAAATAAATTAATTACTAATATAATAAAGCAATGGTCATGTCTTCGAAGGATGAGGACTCACTGCTAACTTTGACTGCTGAGACTGGAATGTTACTGATGCTCTGGAGCTCGTGCTTCTGAGCCTATGGTATAAAACACCATAGCACAAATGCGTCAGTATGATTAAATGTACCGGTATGCATGTTTGGTAGGCTGAATACAAAGGGTTCAAATGCATGAACTATACTAACTGACAGGATAACATGAATGTAAGAATGCGTGCATGAATACATAATAATTGTAACTGAGTTCGTGAGAACATGATTACTGAGCCTGAGTACTGATAACATGAGATACTAATAACCATATAATTGAAATAACTAATACTAAACGACTGTATCTGACAGTATAGGTTCTAATAGAACTAGCTGAGTTTCATACTATTCTTAGTTCTCTGTATCCAATAGTCTTGAATTCTGTAGAACTATCTGAATTCTATTACTGAGACTGAATGACTGTATATGACAGTCCAGATTCTGTAACTGGAACTGTGGGAAGTACTCATCTAACCGACATGCCCCAAATAACTTAATGTATCTGAGTTGGGGTCCAATCTGTAACCACAGTTGGAAGGGTGTCAATATGCCTCACTAGTAAGGACAATCAGTGAGTAACCCTAATATAATAGGTAACTCTAGTGAGAACGGTGGGAACCCTCATATAATAGGTTAAGTCACCTCATCTACCTTCATATAACAAGCTATGATGTCTCAACCTACGCTAGCTATGTAGTTCTAGAATGCAAGGATTTCTTCTAAGAATCACACCCTTATATAACAGGTGAGTTCCCATCCTTGGGTTTACTAGGTGCTAATTCCTACTCCCATCTGGATAGGCACTTAACATGATTAACTGAACTGTACTTGAATGAATTCACTGATTTCTATTAACTAATGGAATACTACTGAGATTACTGAATTATCGAGCTTTCCTGAGTCACATGACTGACTGAGTTCTATGGATCAGGTCTTGACTGAAGATATCATGAAAACATGACACTGGCTCTAGGAACACAGCTATATTTTTTGGGTACAAGTACATCCTGGACTCAATAGAGGGAAAATGACAAGGCATGACTTTCTTGAATGCATGACCAATATCAACAATACATAATCCATTGGTTAAGACATTTCATCAAACACTTGAAATACATAACTTGTACATGAATGGGGATTTCATATTATCATACTAGTATGGCACTTTTCCTTCACATGGTCATTTAATCAAACATATGGGGAGCATGCTTAGATTGTACAATCATCAACACCTCTAAAAATCATGGATACATAAATCAACTTGTAAATTTAAGGGTTTATCATGAATATTGCATAAATCATCACTTTTTAGAATCAATTCTTGTAATTAATAGTCTATAACATGGAGAGAAACCAACCAACAACATGCACATCAATTTTCAATTCAATCAAATCATGAACATTCATAAATAAACAAATCTTGGATTTTGAAAATAGATTCTTGATCTTCATGAGTGAAAGAGACTTATGAATCAACACATCGCATACTTGGGTGGATGATTTTTTGAAGATTGGTGGAGAAAAACTTGAATTCTTGACTTGGAATTAAACACCTAGGGTTTCTTGTTCTTAGGGATTATCTTTGCGAAAAAACCCTAATTGATGTTATATATGAATAATGAAGTTATGAGTTATGGTCTAGTATAATTAAGGATTAAAACTGGTGGAAAATACCTAAATACCCTTTTAAAAATGACTTTAAATTGCTGAACAGGATCTGTGACGGCTCATGCAATGGTCCATCGCTGGCTCGATGGTCCATCGTTCTGACCGTCACACGTGGATCAGAATAGGGACTCACTGTCTTAGTAGCAACGTCTTGGGTGATGGTCCATCGCAAGTTCGACGGTCCGTTAACCTTTCCATCGCACCTTAGCTAGAAGATTGACTTACTACCTTAGCTGCAAAGGTCTAGGCGATGGTCCGTCGCTAGATCGATGGTCCGTCAACCTGCTCGTCACACCTGGGTGGTCCCGATAGCTCTCAGTAACAACGTCCATAAATTTTTACTCCGATACCGAATTTGGACGAAATTGGTATCGTTGGAAAGCTAATTCAATTTCCCATTCAACAAAAAGTGAAACTATTAAAAATTCCACATGTACAAAACTTGATTCATCTTTCAAAGTAAGTTTCTAACATTCTTGGGATGATTTCAAGCTAGGTCGAAGTATGGGGTATTACACTAACCTACCCATAACTATTGATTGAACATATGAAAATATCTAATTAGTGATGTATGTACTCACTCTCATAAAAGCATAACCTTAAGAATCTTTAACTCTTGATTACAAACTCTAGAGGGCACATTTAGTAATTGAACCCACATTTGACAAATTCAAAACAACAAGGACAAATGAAAATCTGGTTACAATCCTGCATACCTAAATTTGAAGAATTCTTTGAGACAATATTGAACATCGGATCTTTGAAACTTTAGGTTTGAAAGAAACTTTTTAAATTCTTGAGTTTTGGGAGAAAAAGAGAGTGAGGGATTTTGGGATAATTCTAATTTGTTTAGAATGTTTTTGGGATTAAAAATGGATTGGGTAAGTTACATGGGGTGAAAGGAATAGTTTTCCCCTAATTTATAAGAGAAAAGTGAAATTTTACACCTAGGAGGGGTGATCAATGTCGTACACCCAAACATGGAGGCTAACCATTGGTTTTCTCAAACAAACTCCATTAAGTGACCAACACGCATATAGGATAGTCCCTGAATAAAATGCCCATAATATTTTAGTCTGAACTCGGATTTATAAATTGTTAGTGGTGTTGGAAAGAACATAAGCCTTTAATTTGGTAGAATATGGGCCACATAAATATTCATATTATAGGAGGAATGATCATTTTAAGTTGATCCTAGTAAAAACTTATACAAAACCACAATCGATAGAGAAGCTTTCTACTCAATATTGTGCTAGAGATTCCTTATAACCTTAATTTCTATATTAATATCTTCACACTAAATGGATGATATTAACATCTGCCAATATTTATAATTCATTAGATTTAGGCATATACATATACAAAGAATACTTTAAATCTTAACTTAGGGCTTATGGGGTGTTACAACAAAAGACTTAGTTAAATAAATATATAGTAGATTGACTCAGTTAAATAAATCTAGAGTAGATTATTTTGGGGTGGACTAACATCATACCACTAGAGTAGTATTTCCCACTATAAAGACACCATAGTAGGAACCTGCATACCACTATAGCGATTTCATGGTAGCAGCCTATAGGTCGTTATAGTGGGATGCTGGGAAAGAGAAATAGTCCACCTATGTTTTTAATTGACTTTCTCCTTTCAATTGTAAACTAGAATGAGGTTTCACTCTAAGAGTACATTAAGGTTACTTCTAAGGTTTGGATCAACGGAGAGTAAGGTGCATGCTTGGACGGGATAAAATCCAATGTTTCCATTTGGATTTCATGATGGAAATCACTATAATAGAGCTAGAATTTTATGTTCATACCACCATAGCAGCTTTTTTGGGCCTAGGTGGGATAGGTTTAATTGAGTAGCAAAGACATGTGTAACAAAACATAGTAGGAAGGAAATGGGTAAGAAAATGTATTCATAACATATATTGATAAAAAAATTCATGCATAGGCCATCCGGCAAAGTGTTTAGGATAATAAAATTTGTAGATTAGGGTCATGGGCACAAGATGGATATCCTTGAATGAATTTTGTGATGATATTTATGTTGCTGTCATTTTTTGTGAATAGTTACCTCTTATAGAAGTGGAAACATTTAGGTATGGTAATGTGGGTTGGTTAAATTTATAGGTGTTAGTATGTTGGAGATGAATGTCTTGTTCCTAGTTTGATGGATTTATTATGTGATTGGGAGAAGAATTAGAAATAAGATGGAAGGATGGGAGTAACAAATGTAGATTATAATGGTGCTGTATTTATTTTAGATATCGATGGTTTGAGGTAAATTTTAGGGCAATGTGTGTATCTCTTTATTATATGTGTTATTTGACCAATATATTATATTTGGTGGAAAATGGTAGGTGACGGTTGAATTTTAGTTTAGACTCAATTTAGTTTATATGTGCATGCTAACTTCCTCCTTTAGTTGTTGTAACACATGTTGTAAATACAAACTTGTTGGATATTGTTACAAGTGTTTAATCACCTAAAATGAGATTATGTCATGACCCAAGACCACCCCTAGTTGTAACTATGAACAAGTCATCATATGTGGCCTAAATGAAAACTTGGTACAACATAGATATGCCAAATAAAATAATTGAACTACAACAGAAGATATTAATAACATATAATGAGATAAATCAACTTCACTAGTATATCTGAGAATGTTGAAATGACATCAAATCTAACTCGTTATCTAATAAATCCTCTACTAATAAGACATAAGATAAATTAGGATAAAACCTCATAATATTTATTTAAATGAAAGAAGAAAACTCTAAGGTAACTAGAAAATGGGAATAAGACTTTGCATCTCTTAATGTGAGCTGAAGTGTATATGTTACCGAACGTCTAACACTGATCTTGAGTTTTAGAACTTAGATACACACTAAGTGAAAAATATAGTGCAAGACTCAGTCAATATACAAAATGCATTGGTATGAAAGTTATACATATACACAAATAGAAATAAGCTAAAACTAAACATGAGATTATAAGAGTAGCTTAAAAGCATAAGTAGAGGCTGAAACATAAATGATGAGGAAATATTTTAAAGCATCACAACATGTTGAAAATAGAGAAGAATCATAAGTCATTGTGTTTGTATAAAGATTTCTTTTTGATGCATAAATATATACATAGATATGATGAAATAATAAAGGAATAGCTTATATGGGACATTCTTCTAACCGACATACACCATGTAAGCTCATGATGCACCAACTTACAATTTTAGTTGGAAAGGATTGCCCTATACTTGCAAGGTATAAAACCTATCTATCTATGGATCCATCTAAGCCTCTTGGGCTAACATAAACCTATGGTGGCACATTGTTCTAGGACAAGTGTTATCTAGAATGCAAGTATGCTTGGTGCTAAATAATCCTCCCAAAAACATATCTTTAAAGCTCATATCATATCATACAACATATCATGATGTCAAAACAATCCATACTCATTGATGGAATATATAAATACCACACTAAGTGTAAATCTTACTTGTTGGGAAAATTAGTCATAAGCATTAATGACGTACTTAAAAACCATTCTACTAATAAACTTACGACTTAGAAAACCATTCATATCTTTCTTTCATATTTATAAGTTTACTTATATGCATTTGACTTATATCATGGGAAAACTTGCTTAAAATCATGAATAACTTGTAAAGACATAAAATAGCTTTCTTTAATTCATAAATAATCTTAAAACATGCCTATAGAATCATATCATATAACAAAACATGTTGTTCACAAAAATTCATTGATATATATATAGATAGATACATACACACACACATATATATGTCTATGTATGTATGTATGTATGTAAATATAAATATATATATATATAAGAATTTTTTCATTAAAATAATTATTGGGCATACAAACAATAACTTGAAAAGAATTTGGTAAAACCCCTAGCTTTAAACATAATCCGTCATATAATTAAAATACTTTAGCATGAATATGAAAGGAATCCTTCACTAAATCTTTCATACATGAGCGAAGACAAATTCTTGAAAACGAAAACATAAAAAATTTGCTTGATTTGAAAGCTAGCTTATTTAATCTTGTTATGGACATGTTCTTAACATGTTCTTAGAATTAGGGGAATAATAGGCTTTAGCACCTCATATAAATAGATTTTGGTGACCTATATGTCATGGGAGAGGTTTAAAATCTAAGGAAAGGACCAAACTACCCTTTTAAAATTATCGAAAAAGTTGTTAGGAACAGTCCCGAAGACTCATGTGACAACTGGTAAGGCCTAGTAATGAGTCATTGTCTAAGTCATCATCTAGGACTAAAATTTACCTATACTGTCCAAACAATTTAACCTACGACTTGTAGGGTCTCCCAATGTAACACCTTAAGACTACCCCTGGAAATTACATGATGCTCAGGACCACAAGTGATCAGAAGTTAACCCATGATACTAGCATAATTTGTGAGAAACTGAATAACGTTAAATTAAATTAGAAATACTAAGAAGAAGAAATGTCATTATCTGAATCTATTGAATACAATATTATTTAAAAATATTTACAACATTAGTTATACAAAAGAAAACTAAAACTTAATACATCAACTTTGATAGACTGTCCATGAAGCCTCTACTAATACTGAATATAGGCATGAGACATGAACACTAGCTATCCCTAATAAATAAAAATAAATAAGAAATAAAATAATAGAACAATAACTAACTTGAGTCTTTGAATAAAGAGAACTCATCACCTGCGGCCGGAAGCAGTGAACTACCTAATCAAGAAATTGTGAGCCACAATTAATACATACATTATTAAATAATGTAGCCACACAAATGTATATATGGTTAGTACTTCTGGAATGTAGTGAGTATGTTAGGGTGCATAGAATAAGGAAAAAAGGATATAAATCATAATCTTAAAACATGCATTCTAAGTGTAGATAGACTCACCATGTTCATGAATAAAATGGAAAGATAAAATATCATAAAGAAATAACTGATAAAGTCAGTGAGTCATTACACTTAGTTTTTGTATTCATCTTTTCTGTAGAATATTCTCTTAATTAACATAACAATGCGAGCAACATGGAGTCTGAAGTAAAAGTCCCCATCAAAAGGGACTGATACACCTTTCCAGGGTATAAAGGCTTAGTAGGGTGATGATCTATACATATCCATTTGCCAAAGCTGAATAATAACTATACATGCCTATTTGGATAAGATGAATGGTTAACTTATGGTGGCACATAGTTTGTCGAACTAGGATACGCTAAACCTTCCCTCCTCAGTGCTAGGTACTACTTCCAAATAATAATATTGCTCATAAATACATATGAAATTAACTTTAAAATAAGCATATGAGTTGATAAGTCTAAAAACACAATATTCTTCTGTCTCTATCTCGCAATAATAAATACAAATGTGAATTTCATATCTTGTCTGAGATCATAAGATCAAAACAGGAGATTATGTTGGAGTAGCCGATAATCTTAAATAGTATGTACGAACTTCTTGTAAACTGAGTAAATCATTCTTAAATCACTTACTAGTACCAAATTATAGTACTTTTGTCAATAATAGTGAAATTCACTTCATGAGAACTCCTATTTATGTAAAAACATGAACAACCCATGAATTTTCATGAAAATGTACTTTAATTTGTAAAGGAACATCATAACTCCAAAATCATATAAAGTGGGTATGAACTTCTAACGACCCGAGACTACCCCCTAGCCATTACACGATGCTTATGACCCTGAAGGACCACAAGATAACCTCTTTCCTGATATTTATACCTAAACACTACACAATATCTGAAATAAATGCGGAAGCTAGACATAAGGTTCAAAACGTCTAAACATACTCCAAAACTAAAAACTGAATTCTTATACATTTGTCTAAAAAGCCTCTAGACTGTTTAAATTGCAGAGTTGATGGGATATGTCCCCAACTAACTCCGTCTACTAAAAATAAGCAAAATCTGATGAAATAATAAAACAAGGATCATCATCGAATGAAGAGGACTCACTTCTATGCCTACTGCTGCTGACTGGGACTGAACTGCTGAGGGTACTCTGGATCTCGTGCCTCTGAACCAATGGTGTCAAATAAAATACCATAGTGCAAATGCGTCAGTACGGGAATGTACCAAGTATGAACATGAGGTAAGGATCAATGAAATGTCTCATGCATGGATAATTACTTAACTGAATAATTATTAGAGTACCGAACGAGAACACATACATGAATGCACAACCATAATCACAATCATCACAACTCTAAATACTGAAACTGGGATACTGCTTTACTATCATCTGAACTCACCACTAATACTGAGGTACTGAATCACTGAATCATCTGATACTGATAACTAATTAACTAGATGTACTCACATCAATGACTGAATTCTGAGTTCACTGCTCTCGACTGACGAAATTGGAGATCAACATCTCTAATGGATGATTATGGAATCTATTATCGATGATAAGAAAATGATCATGTCCAAATCTGACAACAAGAATACTCAACAAAATCTGAGACTGAGATCAAGCCTATCTATCGGGAGATCTATGGATCTGATAATAATAATAGTCAATTGAATCTGAGACTGAGATCAAGCCTATCTATCGGGAGATCTCTGGATCTAATAACAAGAATACTCAACTGAATTTGAGACTGAGATCAAGACTATCTATCGGGAGATCTCTGGATCTAATAACAAATAACTATATATAAGACCAAGCATGTCTGACAGATGGTCATGAATCAATGGAACTATCTGAGTTTCTCACTGAAATAGACAATTGTACCTCATAGTCTTGATTTCTGAAGATTAATACTGACACTGCAACTGTGGGAAGTAGTTACTTAATCGACATGCCCCGACCTCCCATAGGTGGGGTCCAACCTGTAACCCCAGCTAGAAGGGTGTCAATATTGTGCCATGGGTAAAGACCTCTCTGGTCAAGCATCTCTAACGGATGACCCTCGCAGGAAGTCAACCTAAGGCAATATAATAGTCAAACCTCTCTAACAGTGACAGCCTCTACTGACGGGGACTCCTGTATCCTGCACTGGCTACACAGTTCTAGAGTTCAGGGATAGATCCTAGCGACTCGGCCTCTCTCTGAAGGGGAGTTTCCATCCCTTCCCTCACTCGGTGCTAGCTTCTACTCCCAACTGAAAAAATCTAAACTAAATTTTCAACTAAACACAAACTGAACTAAATCTGATACTGATCACCTTTCTCATTTGATCTGACTGAGTTAAGATAAATTCACATGGTTCTGTATCTGATGAAATACTACTAAATCACGATATCTAACTAATGATACAGAGTTTGAATAGATTACTCGGTCACTACCGAGGCTAGAACTGAAGACTTGAATACTACAAGATCTGAGATGAGTAAAACACTAAAGGTAGATTCTAGCAATACGGGGATTACGGAGATTACAGAGATTTCCTAAGTTCTATATCTATCTAAGGATACAGATTTCTATAGTTCACTGAGTTCTAAGAATCATAGCCTGACTGGGATTATCATGAAAACTGACACAGGCTCTACAAAACAGCTAAATTGTTGAGTATAAATACCCCCAGGACTCGATAACATAAAAGTAAAACATAGCCATTCTTGACTAGTCATAACCATGGTCATTTATTCATTATCACAATTACTAAAGAATCTCTTCAAGCATTTAGGAATCATAACATGTATTCACCATCAGAATCACTAAGGCATCACTTCAAGTATTTTAGGAATCATAAACATCTATTCACCACCACAATCACTAAGGCATCACCTCAAGCATTTAGGAATCTATAACACCCCAATTTTCTGAATCGAAATGCTACACGGTGCTCATGACTCCGAAGGACCACAAGCTAACCCATGACTGATATCTACACCTGTACACAGCATAATAAAACATAAAAATGTAGAAACATGTATTGAATGGACATAATGTTCAAATCTAAATAAACATCTGCTAAGACAATGTTTGAAAATGGTATAACAATACCAAAACAAATCTAAAATAACTGTCTAACATACTATAGTTTGAAAAACCTCTAAACTGTCTGAATAAGGAGTTGATGGGACATGTCCCCAACTAACTCTATCTAGAAACTGAACTAATATAGTAAATAAAGCAACAATCATGTCGTCCTTGAATGAGAAGGACTCACTGCAAACTCTGAACATAGGAATACTACTGTTGATCTGGAGCTCGTGCTCTGAACCTATGGTGTAACAAAAGAGAAAACACCATAGCGCAAATGTGTCAGTACGTCAGAATGTACTGAGTATACGAGTGAGGTAGGCTAAATACAAAGGGTTATATGCATGAACAGTACTGATTGATATGAACATGAGAATACATACATGCATACGTAACTGTAACTCAACTCGTGGAGATACTGACTACTGAGTTCAAATACTGACAACATGAGTGTATTGATACTGAGATACTGGATGACTGAGTTTACTAATATTGATACGTAAATTACTAATAAGTGATGGATCTGATACTGTATTACTGGATACGGAGAGACTGATATTGCATTATTGATAAATGAATGATTTTTTTTTATAGTTCGGATTATGAAGAACTGGTTTGATTGACTGTATCTGACAATCCTAAAATTAAGTACTGATAGCATGAGTGACTATATCTGATAGCCTTGATACTGATTACTAATAACATGAGTGACTGTATCAGACAATCCTGAATCTGATGGAACTATCTGAGTCCCATACTTCATCTGAGTTGATTGTATCTGATAGTCCTGATATACTAAAATTTGAAGAACTATCTGAGTTCTTTTACTGAGACTGAGAATGAAATTGTGGGAGGTAGTTGTTTAAATTACATGCCCCATATGTGCCATTATGGCTAAGCTGGGGTCCAATCTTTACCCTGACTGGAAGGGTGTCAATACCGCGCCACTAGTAAGGACAACATGTGAGCAACCCTCATATAATAGGTAACTCTAGTGAGAATGGTGGGAACCCTCATATAACAGGTTAAGCCATATCATCTACCCTCATATAACAGGCGCGATGTCTCAACCTATGCTGGCTACATAGTTATGGAATGCAAGGGTGACTGTTAAGAATTACACCCTCATACAACAGGCTTGGGTTCACTCGGTGCTAACTCTTACTCCCATATGAAGAGACTGAACATGATTAACTGAACTAAACTGATTAACTGAACTAAACTGATTAACTGAACTAAACTTAGTGGGATTGTTTAGTGGAGCTAAACTGAGTTTACTGGATTCCGATGACGGACGTAGTCCTACAGATATCTGGTAGCTAACTGAGTTCATAAGATTACTGATCTTACTGAGTGCTGAGTTCGTGAAATTTCTGAGAGTACTGAATTATGGAGATCTCTAAAGTTACTGAGAGCACTAGAATTTTTGAAGTTTTTGATGTCACTGAGTACTGAGATTACTAAGATTAGCTAAGATTAACTAAGTTACTGAACTTTCCTGAGTCACATGACTGTCTGAGTTCAATGGAACATTGCTTGACTGAGAATATTGTGAAAACATGACATGGCTCTAGGCACCCATCTATATTTTTTGGGTACAAGTACCCCCAGGACTCGATGGAAGGAAACTGACACAACTTGACTTTCTTGAGTACATGACCATCAATAACAATCCAAAATACATGAGTGAGGTATTTCATGAAGTACATGGTTATCATAATATCTAAAATGAATAGAAATTCTTATAATCAAGTCATAAATCTCATATTCTAATATCATGGGTATTCCGACAACATACACTATTCATAAAAATGGCATGGAAACCATTTAAGGATAAGGGAATGGAAAACATGTAACATTTAGTTCATATTGTAATAATTTGGGGATAAATCATATGATACTTTAAAATCATGATATTGTTCATATCATGGAAGGCATATAGACACACTATGAATCCATTCCCCAATCATTATGTACATTCCATTAACACATATTACATAAAAATGACAAGTGAGATCTTTGAACATAATAGACTAGCATGAATTTATCATATAGTTCACCCCTAAGTTATAATACATGATTTTTATCATTCTAGGCATTTTAGAAAACACCTTACATGCATAATTTTGGGCATAGGTATACTTATCAACATAGCAATCTTACTTCATCCAAAATTTATGGGTTTCAACTATCATAGTCACATGTTTCATGGAAACACATAAAAATACAACCTTTAAACTCAAACCATAATCATCAACATGAATATAATCATAGCACATCATCAAAATCATAATTTACTATTTAAAAGTTAATTCTTGAGCTCTACGGATGAAAGGGATCCGTGGATGAACACTACGCATACCTTATTTCTCAATTACATAAAGATTGATGAAGAGAATTGCTTGAACTTGAATCCTAATTTGAAAACCCTAATGTGTTCTTGAGAGGATTTTTAGAGAAAGAATATGTTTTGGTGAAAAAAAGGCCTTAATTCGGTGTTTAGGCATTTTATAGGGGTGGGAAAATAACCATTTTGCCCCTAAAATAGACTGTTTAAGTCACCTGTACACCCACATGTGCGGCGCACACTTTATAGCACACCTTAGGGTGTGCATCTCACATTTTATCGCACATATTAGGGTGTGCGTCGCACACCTTAGGTTTTGCGTCGCACACCTTATGTAAGGCGACATACTCTACTTTACAAAGTGATAACTTCTTGCTCGGGTGTCAGATTTAGGAAAAATTAGTATCATTGGAAAGATAATTCAAAGATATTTTATTTTATATATAGTAGGACCTTTAACTCAATATATACAAGGAGTTATTACCGATTGAAGTTTACCCAAGTTTTGACGCTCACTAAAACTTGAACGATAGGAAATCTTTCAACTTGTACTTGAGTTAGGGAACCTCTATGATCTAAATTCATGCTCAAATAGATTCCCACACTACATAATTGATTAAAATACTAAATTTACATAGGATTCGAGGCTTTTGAAATGTCTACGCATAGGAAATAATGGATTTTCATTCTAGTCCAAAATGTAGGGTATTAGAATATTTCCCCTTGGGAACATTCGTCCTCGAATGAGAATGAATGAGTTGGAAGAAAAGATCAACTGAAGTACATAAAATACATACACTACTGAAATATAGTTTCAGGACTAACATGACTGATAAGCTGAATACATCATACTGAACATGTATATCTGATGCATGAGTAACTGATTCATGAATGCATGACAAAGTGTTCTGATGAACTGTGTTTCTCATAATAAGAATGCATATCTGATGCCTAATTTTATAACTGACATGATACGTGAATGCATGACTGAAAGTACTGGTAAGCTAATTACGTATATCTGAAGCGTGAATACATAACTGAACTGACTCATGAACATGTAATGGTAAAGATATCAAGTTTGAACTGAAAATTGAGCATGGAACTGAATACCAAGTTTTTACTAAAATTTGAACATGAGAATGAGTAAGCTCAAAGAAGACTGCTACCATGAATTGAAAATACTGATGAGTCTGAGATTGATTACTCAATATGTGTGAGCGGAAACATAAGAACATAACTGAGTCTAGAACATAATACATGAACTAAAGTGAGTCTGTAATGCGTGACATGGATAGTGTATCGTATCGTGGCTACACTGTTCCATTGAGTACATAGCTTAATGCTGAGTTTTGAAGATAGAGAGTCAGCTCATATGTAACACTTCCTCCAAGATAGATTCATCAATGAAAATGACATGTTTAAATCAAGGATGTTTAAGGGCTATAGTGTATCTCCCTCTTGGGACACTATGTCCCTTGAAGGATGCTGGACTGACTTTACTGAGATATTGAGGAAGTTGAGATAATGCACAAGGCACCTAGGTACAAAATCATGACTGATTATCTGAGATCTGAAACTGAAGCGTGATGCATGAATGCATAGACATACTGACTTATCTGATTAATTGAGTAACTGGTAACTGAATGCTGGGTATGCAAGACTAAATTGTACTTAATCTGAGTAGATGGGCTGAGGCCGTAAAGTATTATACATATGAGAAGGGACTGACTGAGTAACATGAGGTATTAGATCATGGATTTCTTGAAACCTATATTGTCTGAAAATGCAGGACCAAGAGTATTACATGATTTGGAAACATTCCATAGATTGAGATATTGGAATACCTATAACTGAGTAGCTGATAACTGTATGTTATGGTTAAGCAAGTCTAAAACTGAACTGAATTTCTGAGCTGAATACAGATCTGAAGCTGACACTCTAACTTAAGACTGTAACTGGGATCCATACTGGAACTAAATGTTGGGTCCCAATAACTGAATACTGAAACTGAGGTTTTGAATGATACTGAAGTGCTTAATTCTGAGACTGAGCACTAATTACTGGGTGTTGAGTACTGAAACTATAATTAAGATGGCAACTGAGTTATGATAGTCGCATAATGAAGGCTGACATAAGTCAAGGATTTGAATATACATTCACACTCTGAATTTTTTTTTTCCAATTTCTAAGTACTACCTCTTGTTAGCCCTTTTCTTGCATACTAACATGATATTCAAGCCTATCTTCATATCTACACCCTTGTATAAAACATGCATACAATAATCTGCTCTTAACATGAAACATTAACTCTCTCTCATCTAAGCAATTTCTCAACACTACACTATTCTTATAAAGAGAGCTCATGAAGGGTTAAATCAGGAGAACCTGAAACATGAATGGATACTAACTGAATTTGACTCATGACTAAAACCTGAGGAATAGAATATCAACAACATGGATTTACAAAAAATGTCTGAATTGAGTATATACATGATTCTAAGTTTATCTGATCAGTGGGGGTGTAGCATGAGTGGAAACTGAGTATACTGGGGAGCATGATACGTGTACATGAGTCATGAGCTGCATGACCTGAGTCTGGAATTTTTGAGTTTATGGAACATGATTTGTAACACTGAGTAAGCAGGAAATGAACTCCCTATACTGGGAACTAAAAGCGCACACGATTCTATGGAATACGTGTAAATATAAGTTATATTCATGGAACTGAGAGATGAAGCATGCATAGGCATCATACTGACTGGAGTGCAAAACTTTACACTAAGATAAGGATGGGTTGGGAATCGTCTTCCCTAACTGCTTTTATGTACATACTGGCACTACTACTGGAATTCTGAGAGCCTGACTTGGGTACTTGATCTACAATCTCCCCCTTTTCTTTAAGTCATTATCATAAGTCTGTGTGAACAGTAAACTAATCTCTGAACTAAACTGCAATCATCATCACATACTTACACTCTGATCCATACATGCTCGCCTTACTAAACACATTATCTGCCTTTGTTTCCTTACATAATACTAATATCACATTCACACCTTCATGCTTAATTTTAAGTCACTAACCTTAAATTTCTAACTCACACTGTTCAAGACTACTGATTTATTCTGGCTCAACTATCCCTATGAATACATAATCTATTCAATCTAGATATTGTATCCCAACTTGTCTAATGCTAAACTCCTGGATTCATGCTTCTAACTCTGGGCCACATACTATCATAGGATTTTGAGAAGGGATCAGATGGCATGTCTAAATCTGGGTTCAAGAACAAGTTCTCATGATCATGAATGAGATCCGTACAACTTTAGAACATAACCTAACTGATGGGATACTGTCTGAGAAAGGCCTATCTTTAGGACTTGAGCTTCACTATTTTTGTTACCTTGAAAGTAAGGTGGAATTAACATGAGTGAAGCATGATGAAAATCTATATGAGTTTCTTAGAAAACCTTGCTATATCACAATCTGAGACATGAAAGAAGGGAAACTGTTCCTCAAACATCTCATAGCCTCCTGCACATAAGTTGGGTGCACAACACACACATGTACAAGACTCAACTAGATGCGGCTTTCAGACTTCCTAGGACTCTATTGAACCTTAGGATCAGATACCAAGTTTGTAACACCTCAATTTTCTGAATCAAAATGCTACACGGTGCTAATGACCCCAAAGGACCACAAGATAACCCATGACTGATATTTATACCTGTACACTACATAATATAACATGAAAATACAAAAATATGTACTGAATGGCCATAAGGTTCAAATCTGAATAAGCATCTGATAAGATAATGTCTGAAATGGTAAAACAATACCAAAAGAAATCTAAAATAACGATCTGACATACTATAGTCTAGAAAGCCTCTAAACTTTCTGAATAAGGAGTTGATGGGACATTTCCCCAACTAACTCCATCTAGCAACTGAACTAAAATAGTAAATGAAGCAATAATCATATCATCCTCTACTGAGAAGGACTCACTATAAACTTTGAACAATGGAATGCTACTGCTGATCTGGTGCTCGTGCCTCTGAACTTATGGTGTAAAATAAGAGAAAGAACCATAGCACAAATGTGTCAGTATGTCTGAATGTATTGAGTATATGAGTGAGGTAGGCTAAATACAAAGGGTTATATGGTTGAACAATACTTATTGATATGAATGTGACAATACATACATGCATACGTAACTGTAACTCAACTCGTGGAGATACTGACTACTGAGTCTGAATACTGACAACATGAGTGTATTGATACTGAGATACTGGATGACTGAGTTTACTAATATTGATACGTAAATCACTAATAAGTGATATATCTGATACTGTATTACTGGATACTGAGAGACTGATATTACATTATTGATAAATGAATGATTCTTTCTGACAGTTCAGATTATGAAGAATTGGTCTGATTGACTGTATCTGACAGTCCTGAAACTGAGTACTGATAGTATGAGTGACTATATCTGATATCCCTAATACTGATTAATGATAACATGAGTGACTATATCAGACAGTCCTGAATCTGATAGAACTATTTGAGTCCCGTACTGTATCTGAGTTGACTGTATCTGACAGTCCATAATAGACTAGTATGAATTTATCATATAGTTCACCCCTAAGTTATATTACATGATTTTTCTCATTCTAGGCATTTTAGCAAACACCTTACATGCATAATTTTGGGCATAGGTATACTTATCAACATAGCAATCTTACTCCATCCAAAATTCATGGGTTTCAACTATCATAGTAACATGTTTTATGGAAACACATAAAAATACAACCTTGAAACACAAACCATAACCATCAACATGAATATAATCATAACACATCATGAAAATCATAACATACTATTTAAAAGTTGATTCTTGAGCTCCACGAATGAAAGGGATCCATGGATGAACACTACGCATACCTTATTTCTTAATTACATGAAGATTGATGGAGAGAATTTCTTGAACTTGAATCCCAATTTGGAAACCCTAATGTTTTCTTAAGAGTATTTTGAGAGAAAGAATATGTTTTGGTGAAAATAAGGGCTTAATTCCGTGGTTAGGCATTATATAGGGGTGGGAAAAGGATCATTTTGCCCCACAAATAGACTGTTTAAGTCACCTAGAAACCCACATGTGCAGAGCACACATTATCGTACACCTTAGGGTGTGTATCTCACATTTTATCGCACATATTAGGGAGTACGTCGCACACCTTATCAGACACCTTAGGTTGTGTGTCGCACACCTTATGTCAGGCGATATACTTCACTTTCCAAAGTTATAACTTCTTTATCGAGTGTTGGATTTGGGAAAAATTGGTATCGTTGGAAATATAATTCAAAGAGATTTCATTTGATATATAGTAGGACCTCTAATTCAATATATACAAGGAGTTATGACCGATTGAAGTTGACCCAAGTTTTGACGCTCACTAAAACTTGAATGATAGGAAAGCTTTCAACTTGTACTTGAGTTAGGGAACCTATATGATATAAATTCTTTCTCAAATAGATTCCCACACTACATAATTGATTAACACACTAAATTTACATAGGATTCAAGGCTTTTGAAATGTCTACGCATAGGAATGATGGATTTTTATTCTAGTCCAAAATCTGGGGTATTACCAAATTATAAACATCTATTCATCATCACAATCACTAAGGCATCACTTTAAGCATTTAGGAATCATAGACATTTAATAGCATAGGGGGAACATGCTATAGGATCATACTCCATTCAACAAGGATTTTCACCAAATACATCGCATGTATATTAGTCTTGGCATGTATTGGATAGCACATGATTTGGAAAAACTTCATACTATCATGTCACAACTAACTCATCAAGCACTTTTCATGTATTAAAGTCTTAGCATGTATCAAAGAGAACATAATTGGAGAATTTACTACTATCATGTCTCAACTTGTTCACTAAGTCCTTTCAACAAACAATAGGCATGCATGGGTTTACACCTAATTGGGGATTTCATGCTATTTTATCACAATTAATTCACTAAGTCATTTCATCAAACACTTAGCATGCATGGGTTTACACCTATTTAGGGATTTCATGCTATGATATCACAATTCATTCACTAAGGCATTTCATTAAATACTAGGCATGCATGGGTTTACACCTAATTGGGGATTTCATGCTAGGATATCACAATTCATTCACTAAGGTATTTCATCAAACACTAGGCATGCATGGGTTTACACCTAATTGGGGATTTCATGCTATGATATCATAATTCATTCACTAAGGCATTTCATCAAACACTAGGCATGCATGGGATTGCTCACAATTTGGGGTTTCCTAATCAACATTATATAATGACCCTAATTCTTCACATAAGCATTTTATCGAACATATGGGGAGAATGCTTTGCTTATTCAACCATTTTCATACTTAATAGGCATGAACATATCATTTAACAAGCAACTTGAAGAGGGTTTATCATAAACATCACATACTAGGGTCAAAGCTTGAAAACCTTGTAAACAAACATGAATCACAACTCAATAATAGCTGGAACATCAATTTCAACTCACATAAATCATTAAAACCCATATACACAAGATCTTTGAATTTTAGAAAAAAGGGTTGTTAAGCTTCTTGGATGAAAGGGACCCAAGAATCAACATCTACATACCTTGGGAAAAATCTTTTCTTGAAAGTTCGTGAAGAGATTCTTGATTCCTCTTGATTTTGTTTGATGTTTATTGATTTTTCTTGAAGAAGAAATAAGGGTTTTGATTTTGTAAAACCCTAGTTTTGATGTAAAAGATGGGAAATGAGGCTGAGAGCCTCTTATTGGGTATATATATAGGGGATGAAAAGAGTGGTTAAATACCAAAAAGTCCTTGGAATTAAAATGAAAAATCCCTAGTTTACATGCTGGCACGATGCGCCATAATCGCGCCAGTTCACTGGAATTTAGACAATTGAGAAACTGCATGACGACGCGATGTAGTGGCAATCGCGTTGCCACCCTGGTTGCAAACTGTCAAAATACTGCGACGTGGTGAAAATCGCAGAGGCTCACTGGAATTTGACAATTTCCATATTTGATGGCTCCGTGATGCGCTAAAGTGCCAGGTGGCACACTGTCTCACTAAAATGGCTTTAACTCTTCACTCGAGTGTTGGATTTGGGCGAATTCGGTATCGATGGAAATATTATTCAATTCTATACATGAAAAAAAATTTGATATTAGATAAATTATACATGGTTCAAAGTATTTAACACTTGGGAACACACCTCTCAAACTTTTGGGACCAGATTTTTGCATCACAAAACACACTCTAAGGCTCAGACTAGGAGAGAATTTTGCGGGGTGTTACAGAACCCTAATTTGAAATTCCATAAATTCAATTGTAAAAGAAAATTTTATTTGCAAAAGTATGAAAGGAAATACTTGTTCAAACCCCATATACTTGGCTTTGTTGATTTCATAACGAGAAACTTAAATTGGCCTTGAAAGTATGAATTTCTTTTTGGGTAAGAGTAAACCTTTTTTATGATGTTCTTTAGAGTTAAGGAGGCTATAAATTGATGATTTAAGGTTATGGAATAAGGAAAACATTATTGCATAAATTATAGGGTCATTTAGGACCTAAATAACCAGTTTACCCTAACAAAACTTAAGGAAAATATAATTTTAGCATCGGCATGACCAATGGCATGGAATGTTCTTATCGTGGATCACAACTAGAATTCCACATGGTTATCACAGAGAATAGCTAGTGTGCCATGTTCTAATCACAGACTCTTACTAGTTCACTCATAAAAATACTCATAATTTCTTACTTCGGTATTGGACTAAGTCGAAATTGAATGCATTGGAAAGAGGAGTCAAGTAAATATCATTAAGTTGGTCTTGAGCTAAAAAAATAAATATATTCATGAAACACCTTGGTTTTTGGCCTTTTGAAAATTCTTGATCTTTGAGCTCATTGTCCTATTAACGACTCATCATATGAGTCGTATGGTATAGGTACGGTTCAGGTGACCCAAAGCATTAGGTTTCTAGTGGATAGTGGTTGGATTTCTGTTATGGTTATGGTTTGGTGGTATGAGTCATTAGGGGTAGTGACTAGTCGCTAGGACAATCCTTAAAAAAATTAGAAACTTAGTGACTTGACTTGGCTCTAAGTATGAGTGGCTCACTATGTGCCATTAGGAGTGGTTATGAGTGGTAGGGTTGAGTCGTATGTTGTCCAGTATCTAATCCTTGGGGTTCAATCTTGCATACGATTAGACCATATTAGTTGTATGGTCAAGTCATGATTAGGAATCATGGAGTTTTATGGTGGATAGTGCATGGGTGTCCAACTCAGTGTCTTGGTGACGACTCAAGGGTACGAGTCGTATGTTGTGGTCAATAGTCAAGGGGTCGACTCATAACAACCTGTAGTCTTTTTACGGTTTATAGTTACGGGCACTTTGGACATTTCTCACTTACAACCCTTAAGACCCCATGTCTCTTACATGACTCGATCGAGGGCCTTGTCGTAATAGGTATCCCAAGTCCAACCAGGATCGGGAACCACCCCCAATACCCAACCTAATCGTCCAGCGCATACCTTGAGCCAGATGAATTCCTAACAAATAATAGGACAACATATAATTATCCAAATAGACTCTAGAATATGTCTATAACCGTGACTGTCCTAAATGAGTCCAACCGTTCCAAACAAACTGATAACCATAACCAAACCATAAACCAAAATAAAAAAAATAACTAAACCAAGTTCTACAACATAACATAAAAGGATGGAATAACCAATAATACATTCAACTAGTATAATCCCCAATACCAATGCCAATACTAAGGCTGGCGCCAATACCGATCCTGCCTATACCAACCCATAGTAGTTCCATAAATGCCTCTAACCAAAAAAAAACCAATATCCAATTTTGACATGCCCCTAACCATAGCCAAAAACAATATCCATAAATATACCAAAGTATATGAAAATGTCCATAACATGAAATTCCAGAAAGATGGAAGCTCACCACTTCAATCCAAAAGTTGATCCCGAAATGTGATCACTATACAGGAGGAGTAGAATGGTTGATTCCTACATCATGTAGGGATATAGACACCCAAAGATGGGTTAGTGAGTGAAATCTATTATGAACTCAGGATATGGATAAAATAATGCCTACCAATAGAACCAAGTACACTAACCATGTGCATATAAACCATACATATATATAACCATACCGGGAAATGGGATGGGGCTTAGAATGCAATGGGATGGGGCTTAGAATGCAATGGGATGGGGCTTAGAATGAATTTGAAACCATTAACCTAGGTATGTGTATCTTAACCTTTAAAAACTACCCATGGGTTATATGGGTCTAGTTTAACCCTCTAAAAAGGCCCTGATATATGTAAACGCATGAACCAGATATACTATAAGAGTAGGAGATTCCTAAGTACCCTTACCCTCCATGATAAATATTTATAGTGTACTTAGAGGATTCTTGTGTACCTTATAGTATCATTTATGGTCACCATGAATGGACCCTCATGTCGCAAACATGAGTTTCCGGTGTTCGTTTGTTGAACTCCTACCTTAACGGTTAGCTATCACACCTCGCCATTATTGCCCAATTAAAACCATTTCTAACCAACCAATCCATTATTCCATTTACTATAATAACCAAGGATATTAGTAGTGGTATCTTCATACTGACTATAACTTGCAAGTATTGTCATTAGCCAAAGCTAAAGGGTTAAGGGATTCCCGTGTACCGATTTACCAAGTTAACTTGAGGGAGTCCCATGTACCCTACAAGTTATTCATTAATATATTTAATTGAGGGATTCCATTGTACCCTACAAGGAGTTAAATTAACCATAACCATGACCACCAAACCATTCCATTTAATCATTCCAAGCCATTAAAACCATTTATACTATTTAGGGTTTCATTACCAAACATACCATGCAATAGTTCCATTAAAAAGTCCAACCACATAATATAAAGCATTCTCATTGGAATTTTATCAAGCATATTAGAAGGATAGTGTTTCCAAAACCAAAATCTAATAGAAATTAACCATTCCCATGCAACTAAGTATCCAAACCACCATTAAAACATGTAAATACATAATTATAACATGGGAAAACCATAACCAAGCCATTATAACCAAAAGCACCAATGTATATTTTAAAACACAAAACCGTATAAAAATTATGCCATGAAAAAAACTTATAAAATATGCCTTTAGTTGGAACATATAATGAGGGAAGGAGTACATGACTTAAATTGAGTAGATGATGGAGACAAATCACCAACACAAGCCCCAAATTAATCCTTAAGATAAAACCCTAACTTTCTTTTCCCAAGTACTTTAGAGAGGGTTAGAGAGTATTTTCTAAGTGTTAAAGAATAAAATAATAGGAAAAATAACCTCCCAAGTGTGTTAAAGGTCGTGGAGCCTTACTTGATTAAGTGGGGAAATGTCCAGATTACCCTCAGTTAATCTGCATAAAATCCTCGTCAGGGGGCTACGACTAACTATACCATTTGTACCCTCCAATGCAAGTCGTAACCACCACTCATACCCTAGGCCTCCCTATTAGACCCAATACTTTCTAAGGTATAACTTATACAAACCAAGTTGTACCCAAAGAATACGATCTGTACCCTTTACCCGTACCCCTGGCAGAATAGAATCACAAGAGCTTGAATAATGTCTACTATACGAGCCATGGTACAATTTTTACACTGGCTTACGGCTCATAATGAGCCACTCATATCCTAATCAAATGACTTGTATCCAAGCATAAAGCTCGTACTAACCCAAATCGTACCCATTCCAGAACCCAATATAATCCACCAACCAACACTGTTCTACATACGACTAAGGAACACCACTCGTACCCTAGTAAACGACTGGTACCCAGTGGTCGTATGTTGTCCAAAACACAAAAATCTAGGAAATTTTTCTAAGGGTCCTATACCCAGGGTGTTTCAGTCCCTATAATACTTTTTGGTCATTTATTCCATACTTTACATGATTAAAAATCCTCTTTACTCTCTCAAAATCCTCTAAACAATAATTGGTTAGGGTTTCTCCAAAGTTGTCATCACAGGGCTTAAGGATCAATTTCTCTTCATGACTCTTTGTAATTCAAGTATGTGACTCTTACCTCATTGTTATTTTACTAAAAGATTATGATTTGATATTTTTGAATATATCATTAATGGTGGTTTTGAAATCAAGGTTAAGGGGTTTGAATGCATATTATTGAATATTATTTTCTATGGTTTAAATTGTAATTATTCATGTTTTAATTATAATTCTTCACATGTGGATGCCTGGGAATGGTGATTTAATGAAGGGGTCATGGTTGAACCCCCATAATTTGATGAGTTTGGCTTTGATAATGGTATGTCCTTAACCTATTTGTGAAATTGTCAATGAGAATGATGTTGTCACATAGTTTAATTATTCTTGGAGTCCTTGCATTGTATAAATTATTAAAGAAATATGAATTGATTTTTTTTGGTTTCATATGATTTTGTAAAGGCCTTGGTGGCCATGGTTTGATTAAAAATGGTTTTGATTAATTAGAAATGATGGAATCTAATTTGGTCTAATGGATTACATGGCATAAGATAATAGACTTGCAAGCTCTAATTTTCGTATGATGATACATTTGGTTAATGCAGACTAAAAAGACTACTTGGAAAGTGGTTTGGAATATGTAAATGATTTAACATAAGCTTAAAAGAGGTTGAGTAGCAAATTCATAGAAGGTGGGGGTCCTGAGGATGACCGACACTAGAAACTCATATTTGTCGATGTGAGGGTGGTATTGGTCACCGTGTGCATGATGTAACACTTTATTTTTTAGATGTACTAGTCATAGAAGATTTTTTACTCCGGTCATGTGTCTAATATACACTAGGTCCCTTTCATTAGGGGAGTTGATCCCATATAGCTCATGTATGGTTTTAGGATGGTTAAACTACACAATCTAGGTTAATGATTTAAATTCAAGCTAAACCTTTTTCTCCATCCCAACACTATATATATATGTGTGTGTAATTGCATGTGGTTATTAATTTGGTTTTAAAATGATGGAATTATCTTATCTTTATTCCTGAGGTACATGCTAGTGTTCACTTCACTAACCATCTTCAGGTATTGTATCCCCAGGTGATGCAGGAATTGGCCATACTACCATTTCTCCTGCTCACTAACTTGGATTCTAGGAAAACTTTGAGTCAGATTTAAGTGGTGATATTCCATACTCCTGAATACACTATTTCATGCTATGGAATTTTTTTCATTATTGTTATTTACTTGGTTTGGTTTTGGTTTTGGCTATGCTCGGGGGAATGTACCGATCTGATGTTCTTTGATTTTTTATAGAGGCTTTGTCGGACTACTATGGGCATAGGCGGTTTCAGTATTAGCATTATTCTTGGTATTGGTATTGGCATTAGGATTGGTATTAGTTGGACATTTGGTTGTAGTTCTTTGGTTGTGGTTATTGACTTTATCTAATGGCTTAAAATTCATATTATTTTATCTTGGTATATGTTTAGAACCCATCCAACATAGGATGTACAGGGTTAAGAGTGGTGTACTGGGTGAGTTCTCTGGTCTTTGTTGGACTTAAGATACCTGACATGACTTGGCCCTAGTTTGGGTCATGTCAGATTGGTATCAGAGCTCTAGGTTCATAGTCAATTGGGAGTCCTCAAAGCCGTGTCAAGTAGAGTCTCTTTTAAGGGTTTGTAGCATGCCACATTCATAAGGAAGTGGCTACAAGGCATTTAGGAATTTTGCTCTTTTTTTGTACTATTTTTGGGCAGTAGAGACTAAGGTCCTGAAATCTTCTCTAATTTACTCTTCTTCGCTATTTAGATCATGCCACCCTGACAATTTGAAGCTTATGAAAACTCCTTTGTACCACCCGAGGATAATATTTATAGAATCCATCCTGCTTATGGGGTATAGACTAGGTCTAGGGGTCCAATTCTTTATTGCCCTCTTGAAGTTCCACAGGTCCCCTCCAGTGTTTCTCGAGCTTATTAGGTTAATATGATGAATGCTAAGTTTCATTAGTCTATTCATATATTAGAGAAGTTGGTAGCTCCTCATCCTGGGCGTGGTGCTTCTACTACTCCATTTTTTTAGGCAACAGGGGCTGGCCGATTAATGAGGTTGAGCCCTCTTATGTTCACTGGTGTTAAGGTTAAGGAGGATCCTCAAGGTTTTGTTGATGAGATAGAGAAGATCTTCTACATTATGCATGCTACAAACGTGGAGGGTGTAAATTTATTACCTACCAACTGAATGATGTAGCATACCAATGGTATGAGGAATGGAAATAATAAAGGGGTGACGATGCAGAGTTATCCCTATGGGATGATTTCTCTAGAGCTTTTTTTTACTATTTATTTCCTTAGGAGTTGAGGGAGGTAAAGGTGGAAGATTTTATTAACCTGAAGCAAGGCAAGATGTCAGTCAAGGAGTATGCCTTGAATTTTAACTAGTTATCATGATATGCTCTGGATTGATTTCTAGCATGAGGGCTAGAATGAGAAAGTTTGCTTCTAGTCTATCCCGAGACATGATTTTAGATAGTAAGGCTGCCTTGTTGTACAAGGACATAGACATCTCCACGTTGGTTATGTACATGCAGTAAGTTAAGGAAGATAAGAATAAGAAGGAGAAGATAGGGGAAAGGCAGAGCAAGAAGATTAATTTTTTTTAGCAGGGTGGTGGCCAGTAGCAGAATGATAGGGATGCTGGAAGTAGCCCAAAAAAAAGTGGGGCAATTTGTGGTCTTACTCGACGGCTAATGCTTCTTACCCAAAGACGAAAGGTGACATAAATTTTCTTAGTGGTAATAATTATAGGGAATAGGGTGCCTAATCTCAGGCTAGTGGGGCCCAATTAGCCCCATCTTATCCTCTTGTAAATTTTATGGTCGATTGTATCTAGGCTACTATGATGAAGGAAAGGACAAGTACTTCAACTATGGTTATCTAGGGCACATGATTTGAAACTGTGCTATTGGTAAGGTTGTCTCTGGGCAAATAAGGATCCTATTTCCTCTTCTTCAACTCCGACACCAAAGAATGCACCATCTTGCTATGACAATGGTCGGAACTGACTCTATACTCTCACTACTCGTCAGGAATCTTAGGCATCACCTGATGTCGTTACAAGTATGTTGAAATATTTTTCCCATGATGTGTACTATTTATTTGATCCAAGGACTACACTCTATTATGTGACCCCATTTGTGGTTATGCATTTTGGATTTAATCCCGACTGTATTTCGGATATTATTTTTGTTTCTACCTTGGTAGGTAACTCTGTGGTTTACAGAATAGTCTATAGGGGTTTTGTGGTATTTTTGGGAGGTTGAGAGACTTTAGTGGATGTGTTTGAGATAGATATTATTGATTTCTATGTCATATTGGGGATGGATTGGTTGCACTCGTACTATGTGTCTTTAGACTGTCGGATCCATAATGTCATCTTTAAATTCCCTAATAAACTAGTTATTGAATGGGATGGTGATTCCCTAGATCTTAAGGGAAGGTTCATATCATATCTTAGACATCAGAGATTAATCTCCAAGGGTGTCTGTATCATCTAGTCTGGGTTAAAGATTCTAACTCGTAGGGTCCTTCCTTACATTTTATCCCTATGGTGAATGAATTTCCTAAGGTCTTCCATGATGACCTTCATAGTGTTCCTCCCAACAGGAGATTGATTTTGGGATAAATATTTTTCCAACACTTATCTTATTTCTACTCCCTCGTATAAAATGGCTCCAGCTGTGTTGAAGGAGCTTGGAAGCAACTATAGGATTTTTTAGACAAGGGTTTCATCCATCCTAGTGTGTCTCTATGGGAAGAACTAGTGTTATTTGTGTGTAAAAAGTATGTTCCCTTTATATGTGTATTGATAACTAGATGTTGAATAAGGTAACGGTAAAGAATATATACCCTCTTCCAAAGATAAATGATTTGTTTGATTAGCTTTAGGGTGCCAAATTTTTCTCCAAGATCGACCTTCGATTCAGTATCATCAGTTAAAGATCAGGGAAGTAGATATCCCAAAGACTATCTTTCATAACCGGTATGGGCATTTAGAATTCTTAATCATGTCTTTTGAGTTGACTAATACCCCGGTGGCATTCATGGACTTGTTGAATAGAATCTTCTGTAGGTGTCTGGATTTGTTCATCATCGTATTCATAGAAAATATTCTAGTGTACTCTAAGAGTGAGGTGGATCATGCGGATCACCTCCATATTATGTTGTAAACCCTAAAAGATCAGTAGTTGCATGTCAAATTTTTTAAATGCGAATTCTGGTTAAATGATGTCACTTTTTTGGGTCATGTCAGTTCTAGTGAAGGGATTATGCTAGATATGCTAAAAGTTTCAGTGGTTAAGAGGTGTCCTAGACCCATGACTCCAATCGATATTCGGAGCTTCTTGGGTTTGGTGGGTTACTACAGTAATTTTGTAAGGTGTTTTTTATTATAGCTGCCCCGTTGACTAAGATAACTCAGAAAAAGGTAAAGTTTTTGTGGTTTGTGCTTATGAGGGTAGTTTTTAGAAGTTTAAGGATAAGATAACTTCGACTTCAGTCTTGACTTTTCCTGAAGGCCCTGATGGATTATGGTATATTGTGATGCGTCCTATGTGGGGCTTGATTATATTTTGATGCAGCATGACAAGGAGATAGCTCATGCCTCTTGACATTTGAAAGTGCATAAGAAGAACTAGCCGACTCAAGACTTAGAATTGTTGGTTATGGTATTTGTATTGAAAATCTGGTGTCACTATTTGTATAGAGTGTATGTGGATATCTTTTTCGATCATAAGAGCCTGTAATATGTGTTTACTCAGAAAGAGATGAACCTCAGGGAAAAGAGATAGCTTGAGTTTCTCAAGGATTATAACATGAGTCTTTACTACTATCTAGGTAAAGCTAATGTGGTTACTGATGCTCTTAGTAGGTTATCCATAGGGATTTTAGCTCATGTAGAATAAGGGAAGCGGGTGTTGGTGAAAGATATTCACTATTTTTCTAACCTTGGGGTTCATCTCTAGGACTCTAAGGATGGTGGTGTGTTTATGTAGAAGGTGGCAAAGTCATCCCTAGGTGCTGAGGTGAAGGAGAAACAAGTGTTAGATCTTTTCTTAATAAGGAATAAGGGTGATGTAAGTGGGAAATAGGTGATGGCCTTCGACATTTATGGTGATGGTTCTTGTGGAACCAAGCAAGATTATGTGTTCCCAACATAAATAGATTTTGACAGAGGATTTTAGTTGAGGTGCATTAGTCATGTTACACTATTCATCCTAGTTTGACAAAAATGTAGCATGACCTTATAGAGATGTATTAGTGGAATAATATCAAGTGAGATGTAGATAGGTTTAGAGCTAAGTGAATGGTGTGTCAGCAAGTGAAAGTTAAGCACTTGTGACCCGGAGGATTGTATTAAGAAATTGAGTTATCTATGTGGAAGAGAGAGGATATAAATATGGTTTTTGTTACTGTTCTTCCTCGATCTCAGAATTAGTTTGATTCAATTTGGGTCATCGAGGATAGGATAACAAAGTATTCTCATTTCTTACCAGTAAGGTCCAGTTTTTTAGAAAAGGATCATGCAAAGCTATACATCCAAGAGATTGTGAAGTTGAATGGGGTTCCTGTTTCTATTATCTCAGATTGTGGTACGCATTTTTCATCGCACTTTTGGCGGTCATTTCAAAAAGGTTTGAGATCCAAGGTGAGTTCTTGTACTACTTTCCATATGCTATCAGATGGGAAAGGGAAAAGAACTATTCAAACATTGGAAGATATACTTCGAGCTTGTGTGATTGACTATAGTGGTAGTTGGGTTGATGATTTTCCCTTTATAGAGTTTGCGTATAATAATAACTACCACTCTAGCATTGGTATGGCTCCATTTGTGGCCTTGTGTGGTATAAGGTCTAGGTCTCCTATTAGGTGGTTCAAGGTTGGTGAGCAGAGATTTTTGGTACAGATTTTGTTCACCAAGCCTTGAAGAAGGTGAAGGTGATTAAGGATAGGCATAAAGCTTCCTAAAGTATCCAAAAGTCCTATGTAGATGTGATGCGTAGGAAGTTAGAGTTTGAGGTTGGGGATAGGGAATTCTTGTACGTGTCTTCAATAAAGGGAGTGATGCAGTTTTTCAAGAAGGAAAATCTTAGTCCTCGATATGTTTATCTGTACTTGGTTTTGAGAAGGGTTCGTAACGTTGCTTATGAATTAGATTTGCCATCTAGTTTGAGCTCCATTTACCCAGTGTTGCACATTTCTATCTTGAGGAAGTGTGTGCTTGATTCATTTCTAATTGTTCTTATCAAGGATATTGGTATATCAGATTCCTTGTCTTATGAGGAGGTCCCGATTGAAATCTTGGGTTGGAAGGTTCATCGGTTGTGGACCAATGCCGTAACTTTGGTAAAGGTTCTTTAGAGGAATCACAAGGTTGAAGAGGCTACAACGGACGCTAAAGAGGACATGAAGTCCAAGTATCTATTCTTGTTTTTCTCTCCAGAAGATCGTGCGCAAGGTATGTGTTATTCTTAACATCTTTGTTTTCTAACTTAGTTAAAGGTAATAGTAGACACATTTGGGTTTAGATCATTCTAGTCAATGCCTTATTCCATCATTATAGGATAAATGATCCAAGAGGGGGAGAATTGAAACACCTTATTTTGTGTCCCTTGGAAAATTCTTGAGCTTTGAGCTTATTGTCCTATTAACGAATAATCATACGAGTAGTATGGTGTGGTATGGGTCAAGTGACACAAATTTTTAGGTGTCTAGTGGATTTTTGTTGGGGTTTTGTAATGGTTATGGTTTGGTGGTATGACTCGTTAGGGGTGGTGACGAGTCTTTTAGACGATCCTTATCCAAATTAGAAACTTACTAACTTGACTTTTCTCTGAGTATGAGTGGCTCACTAAGAGCCGTAAAGATAGGTTACGAGTGTTAGGGTAGAGTCGTATGTTGTCCAATGTCGGGTTCTTAGGTTCTGTCTTGCATACAATTAGACCATATGAACGGTATGGTCAGGTTACAATTGGTAATCATGGAGTTTTATTGTGGACAGTGTATGTCTAAATCACTATCATGGTGACGACTCACGGGTAAAAGTCATATATTATGGTCACGAGTCAAGGGGTCGACTTGTAACCACCTGCGGTCTTTTAACTATTTATTGTTGAGGCCACTTTGGACATTTCTCGCTTAAAACCCTTAATATCCCCCCCCATAGAACTTTTGGGTCATTCATTCCACTCTTTACAAGATTAAACATCCTCTTTACTCACTCAAAATCCTCTTAGGAAAAATTTGCTAGAGTTTCACCAATGTGGCCATCTAAGGGCTTAAGGATCAATTTCTCTTCGTGAATCTTTGTAAATCAGGCATGTAACTCTTTCCTCATTGTTAGTATACTAAATGCATATGTTTAGAGTTTTGTTCATGAATCATTAATGTTGGTTTTGAAATCAAGGTTGAGGGGTTTGAATGCATATTATTGAGTCACAAGATTATACTATGCTTTACTTTTCATGATATAGAGTCCTGGAGGTATTTAATACCCAAGAATTTAGTTGTTTACTAGAGACAGTGTCACTTATAGAATAGTATCAATCATGTCACGATCAGTAGAACTCATCTTGTTACAGAACTTAGAAAAACTCAGTAACAGTCTAGTTCAGTTCGGTTTAATAATTAGTGTCTTTCTGTTGGAAGTAGGATTTAGCACCGAGCGAACCTAGGGATGGGGGCATTCCTGTTAGTCTAGGGTTTTACCCTTAGTAGAAATCCCTAAGTTACAGAACTACGTAGCCAGCGTAGGTTGAGATGACTTCCTACTAGATAAGGGTTGACACATCTCTTATGAATTTTCCTGCCAGTTAAAGGTTGACAAAATGTCTTCCTTCTAGTTAGGGTTAACTCACAGCCATTGTTAGTACCCGTGACACAGTACTAACACCCTTTCAACTAGGGTCACAAGTTGGACCCTTATCATCTCAGATTTAGGGCACGTCAATTAGATGATTATCTTCCATAGTTTAAGTTTCAGTCTTAAGAATAGAACTCAGTTTAGTTCAACAGAATCTAAACATTCAGATACAGTCAATCAGTATCAGTAACTCAGTTATCAGAAATATCAGATTATTAGAAACTCTATATCACAACTCATTACTTAGATTTAGAAAAGCTTATTTATAGTATATATATATATTCAAAATATTGCATACTCAGTATTTACAGTAGTTTAGATTATCCAAATACTCTCATGTTTTGTTTCTCTATATCATTCAGTCAGTCATTGTTCATGCATATGAACCCTTGCATTTAACCTTACCTCATCTAGCATAACAGTGCATTCCAGGTACTGACCCATACTCTTTCTTTGTGCTATGATGTCTGATATCATAGGTTCGGATGCTCAGGTTCCTGACCGTGCATAGATAGATCCAGATTCAGCCAACTCTAGATTTAGTAGTGAGTCCTTATCTATTGAGGATATTATTTAATTTCATTATTATAGTAGACTCAATATTTTAGTAGATGGAGTTAGTTGGGGGATTGTCCCATCAACTCCACTTTCATATAGTTTCAGATTATAGGCTTTTCAGACTAGTTTTCAGACAGTGTTCATTTTTATAGATTGTTATTTCAGTTGATACACTTTATCAGTATTTATAGATTTTGAACCTTATGGAATTACAACCTATTTTTTCACATTTATTACGGTTTCATATTTCAATACTCACAGTAGATATCAGTAATGGGTTAGTTTGTCGTCCTTCAGGGTTGTAAGCACCGTGTAGAATCCAGGGTACAAACTTGGGGCATTACAAACTTTGTATCAGAGCCTAAGGTTCAATAGAGTCCTAGGGAGTCTGAAAGCCGCATATAGTAAAGTCTTGTGCATGGGTGTGTAGCGTGCCACACTTAAGGATAGGAGGCTATGAGATTTCTTAGGAAAAATTTCCCTTTTTTTAGTATTTATATCGTGCGAGTGAGCATGAGATCAAGTTAAACTCTCAGTATAATCCACTTCCTCCTTTCATTTACAGAATACGCCTCTAAAAAGGACTAACAAAAGAAGAACTGGGAATAAGTTAGCACCTCAACCCGTTCAGGCAGATCCCATGGAGGAGCATGTCTCTCATTCAGAATTCAGAGCTATATTCACTACTCTATCTAATTTTGTACCAGCTCATAATAAATAGTCATCTGTTATTCTGGCCAGCCCAGTGGCCAATACTTTTGCATCCAGGATTTCGTACTTCACCTGAATAAATCCTCCCCTATTCTTAGGATCTAAGTTAGAAGAGGATCCACAGGAGTTCCTCGATCAGGTTTAAAAAGTAACAGACATCATGGGAGTGACTTCCAGTGAGAGTGTAGAGATAGCTGCCTATCAGCTACAAGATGTAACTCATACATGGTTTAAGAAGTAGAAGGTAGACAGGGGCACAGTTGCAGAACCCTTAGAGTGAGAAAGTTTTCTACTGCCTTCCTAGATAGATTCTTTCACTTAGAGCTAAGATAATCCAAGGTGTTAGAGTTCATTAATCTCAGGAAAGGAAGTATGAGTGTGAAAGAGTATTCCCTCAAGTTTACTCAGTTACCCAGGTATGCTACCTTGTAGTAGCAGACAATAGGTCCAGAATGAGCAAGTTCGTATCTGGGATATCAGATAGTATGGTTAAAGAGTGCAGAATAGTGATTTGGATTAAGGAGATGGACATATCTATGCTTATGATCTATGCTCAACAGATTGAGGAGAAGAAGCTAAAGAAGAAGGAGAGAGAGAATAAGAGAGCTAGAACCGATAGCTTTAGTTTTGCTCAGCCTAAGACAGAAGGCAGTAATTATTCCCAATTTT
The DNA here is from genome assembly GCA_030864215.1 of Capsicum pubescens. NCBI lineage: Eukaryota > Viridiplantae > Streptophyta > Magnoliopsida > Solanales > Solanaceae > Capsicum > Capsicum pubescens. Next base: position 150,185,129 of record CM061547.1, read on the forward strand.
ATCCAAAGTTTTTAGTTACATCTCTATATTTATCTTGTACGCCAGTACCAAAGTTCAGGAATGACAATTGGGATGGGGCGCCAGGCTCCAAAAGCTAGGATAGTGTAAGCAATGGTCGTACCCATCCACTTTGAGAAGAATATAGTAAAAATCACCTAGGTGAGTGTAAAGCTAGCAGTGATGTGTGTTCTGGATGTGGCGAGCCAGGTCATAGAGTTTGAGAATGTCCTAAATCTAGTTGGCGAAGTCAGCATAGTCATCTTCCAATTCCATCTTATCGCCCGACTCAGCAAGGCGCTACTTGTAATACCACCAGTGGTCAATGCCAGAATAGGTTTTATGCTCTTCATTCTCTCCATAACCAGGGAAGTTCTCCTAATATAGTTATGGGTATGTTATGAGTCTTTCATCCTTATGTTTATGCCTTATTAGATCTCGATGCTTTACTTTTTTTATAGACCCTATATAATGGTCACCTTTGTTGTCAGACTCAAAATATTAGCAGAGCCCTCCTCAGTGTCTACCCAGACTCTAGAATAAAATGGTGATAGTTCGTCTTAGATTTGTTGATTAAGTGGTTCACACCTTTAGAATAATGGATTTAAGATAAGGGGGAGATGGTAGAACAAGTAACCAAGTCAGGCTTTTATATTTTAGTAGTAATGTCAGTACATATAGAAAATCAATGGGAAGGGATGATGCCCAACCCTTCCTTACCTCAGTGAAAAGTTTTGTACTTTAGCTATAATGATAACTACCCTTGCCTTACATGTCAACTTTATGATCATAGCTCATATCTGTGCACATTAATGAAAATCATATATGCTTATTGTTCCTAGTATAAGCAGTTTCGCTTCACATAGTATAACGAATCATGTTCTATGAATACAAAAACTCAGAGCTCAGGTCATGAAGTTCATGACTCATGTACACATGCTTTACAGTATTCTCGGTTCACACAACTCCTGCCACACTCCTAAATGATCATCCAAACTTAGATTTCATCATGTATATCCTCAGTTTTGACCTCTTGATAAAATCCAGGATTTTGATATTCTATTTCTCAGGCCTCAGTTAAGTTTCCAGTTCAATATAGTGTCCATTAATGCTTAAGGTCCTCATGTTTTAACCTTCAGTAAACTCTCCTTATGAAATGATGTAGTGATGAGCAGTTGCTTAGATAGGAGAATGAAAATGTTTCATGATAAGGAAAGATTGTTGCATGCTTATTTTACATGAGGCTGTAGTTATGAAGATAGGCTTGAATTTCATGTTGATGTGTAAGTGGCTAAATGTATTTTGAATATTTGAGCAGTTTTGAACTAAGCGGGAGAATTTAGTTCAGCTCAAATCCCAGTAGGTATGGTTATTAGTGCCCATATTACAAAATTTAGTCATGTTGTGGTTTTTTATTTAGATGTCTTATTCAGACCATGCCAAGATTCCCTTTCTCCCTAAAGTCATTAGGACCTTATATAAAAAGTGTTAAGGAAATGCTCCAGTTAAGTATAAGTTTTTAGTATGAGTTAATCCGTGAATCCAGCAATTTAGTTAAGTTTAGCATACAGGTGGACAAGTTCGTATTGTTTCCCATCTTTCCATCTAGTCGAAGAATTTGAAGTTTCATGAGTGTAACTACTCCAAAATAGAGCATCCTAGAAGTTATGAGTTCAATCCGGTTCATGTGTCATGCCACAGTTTTAGATCCTAGATATTCAGTCATGATTTAGTTCGTAGGTTCCCCATGCATCATCTCAGTTTTTCCTTAGTATCTCAGCCAAGTCAGCATTCTTTGAGGGACATAGTGTCCCAAGGGGGAGATGCACTATAATCCTCGAGATTTCATGTCCTAAACCATCCAGCTTCTGTACATGTAACGAGTCCAGTTTGGAGTAGTGGATACTCACAAGTCGACCTTCAAGTTCCAATCTTAGTCGTAACCATGTATTCAGGGGCTTAGTTCAGTTCAGGATATTCAGTTCATGTTTCATGTTTTAGACATAGTCATGCCTTCATGTTCCCATTAACACATGTTCAGTAAATGCTCTTAGGTTCATCAGTATTCTCACCCTAAGCTAACAAACTTCCTTAGATTTACTTGGTTTCATGACGCAGTTATAGTTATAAACTTGGTATTCTTTATTATTGCATAATCAATCATGCATTTATGAATTAGTTAAGTCATGCACTCATGCATTGGTTATGCATGTTTAGTATGAAAACCCAGCTTATCAGTAGCTTTAGACATGTATTCCATGCATCAGATATGCACGTTCAGTGTGTAAACCCAGTCTATCAGTGTCTCAGCTTAATCTGTCTCATTCGAGGATGAATGTTCCCAAGGAGAGATATTGTAATACCCCGTATTTCCTTAGCTTAAGATTAACACTCAGACCATGAGTTATCCAACATAAAAATTTTGAAGTACTCAGTATTTTCAGTTTAGAGCCTATCATTACGTAGGAAATTCAATTAACTTCCCAATGATATAAAATTCGCCTAAATCCAATAACCGACCAAAGAGTTATGACCAATTTAGTGAAACAGCATGCTAACTGGTACTCTGGTAAGTCACAGAGTTAGGACAAATGGCATTTGGCAATTTACAGTGAAGCTCCGCAATACCACCACATTGCGCCACCAACCAAAATCTCAATTGTCATTTTTCAGTGTTCCATAGCCATCTTGACATGTCGCGCCGATGTCCCCGTTCCCAGTTGTCAATTTCAAGTGATGGACCGCAATTGTACCACATCACACCACAGGAAAAAATCTCATATTTCAATTTCCAGTGACACAGCGCGATAGCACCGCATTGCACCAGGGGGTAATTTTAGAAATTTTTTATAGAAATCCAAAGTTTTGTCCACGGTTAAATTGGTCCTTTCCCATAATTATAATCTGACCAGGTGTGATATTTTATCCCTAAAATCATTTTGAACACAATTTTTAATAGTTTACCCAAATCAAAAAGTTATTCTCTCAAGAAAACAAACCCTAACTTCAAGAAATCAAGAACAAACCTAAGAATTTCTTCAAGATTCTTCAAGAATTGACAATCCAAGGTATGTTAGGTGTTCATCTATAGGTTCCTTTCACCCATAGAGTCGACAATTCCATTTTTAAAACTTCAAGTTTGTTGACTTATGAAATTCCTTGTTTGAATTAGATTTAATTCATGTTCATGATATTAGTTGGGTTCAATCCATGATTTAAGTGAAAGTTCATGAAATTGCATAGCATGTGTGATGAATATATGATTATATTGATAAACCATTGAATTTACAAAGTGATTTATGTATCTACGATGTTAATTGGGTTTCAATCCATGATTATGGTAAGATTCATGAAAATAGAATTGTATTTAAGGGGAATTATATGAATAGCTTGTTAAACCCATGAAATTGCAAGTAGGGCATTGTAGTTGCCATTTTTATATGTTATCCATGAATATGTGCATTAGGTACTGCTCCCCAAGTGATTGCTAGAATGTTCATGTGAATTAAATGATGAAATCATGACATGCTAGTATATGTACAAGCTTAATCTCTACAAGTGTTTGAAGAAATGTATATATGAATGCATTATGCATAAGTATACATTGTTATGCTTTTGAAGATTATGCTATTCTTTACTTTTCATGCTATCGAGTCCTGGGGGTATTAAATACCCAACAATTTAGTTGTTTACTAGAGCCATTAACAATTATAGAATAGTATCATTCATGTCACGATCAGTAGAACTCAGTCAGTTATAGAACTCAGGAAAACTCAACAACAGTTTAGTTCAGTTCCATTTAATAATTAGTGTCTTTCAGTTAGGAGTAGAATTCAGCATCGAGCGAACCCAGGAATAAGGGCATTCCTGTTAGTGTAGGGTTTGACCCTTTGTAGAAATCCCTGAGTTATAGAACTACGTATCCATTGTAGGTTCAGATGACTTCCTTCTAGATAAGGGTTGACACGTCTCTTATGAGTTTTCCTGCCAGTTAAGGGTTGACAAAATGTCTTTCTGCCAGTTAGGGTTAACTCACAACCATTATTAGTACCCGTGGCTCTATACTAACACCCTATCAACTGGGGTCACAGGTTGGACCCCTATCATCTAATATTTGGGGCATGTTGGTTAGATGATTACCTCCCACAGTTTTAGTTTCAGTCTTCAGAATAAAACTTTATTCAGTTCTACAGAATCGGGACTGTCAGATATAGTCAAATAGTATCAGTAACTCAGTCATCAAAAATCACAGATTATTAGTTACTTTGTATCAGACCTCAGAACTTAGCGTTAGAAAAACTCAGTTATAGTATATATATATGCACAGTATTGCATAATCAGTATTTATAGTAGTTCATATTATCCACGTACTCTCATGTTCAGTTTCTCTATATCATTCAGTCAGTCATTATTCATGCATATGAACTCTTGAATTCAACTTTACCTCATCTAGCATACCAGTACATTCCACGTACTAACGCATACTCATTCTTTGTGCAATGATGTCTTACATCATAGGTTCGGACACTCAGGTTCCTGACCGCGGATAGATAGATCTAGATTCATCCAATAGTAGATTTAGTAGTGAGTCCTCATCTATCGAGGATATTATTTTATTTTATTATTATAGTAGACTCAGTATTTTAGTAGAATGAGTTAGTTGGGGGATTGTCCCATCAACTCCACTTTCAGATAATTTCAGATTAGAGGCTTTTCAGACTAGTTTTTAGATAGTGTTCAGTTTACACATTGCTATTTCTGTTGATACACTTTATCAGTATTTACAGATTTTGAACCTTATGGCATTTAAGCCTATTTTTCCATATTTATTATGGTATCATGTTTTAGGGCTCACAGCAGATATCAGTCATGGGTTAGCTTGTGGTCCTTAGGGGTCGTAACCACAGTGTAACGTCTGGGGTACAGACTTGGGACGTTATAGTCACACAATTTAATTATTCTTGGAGTCCTTGAATTACATAAATGGTTAAAGAAACATGAAGTGGTTCTGGTTGGTTTCGAATGGGTTTGGAAAGACCTTGGTGGACAAGGTTTGATTATAAATAATTTTTGGTTAATTGGAAATGATGGAGTCTAATTTGGTCTAATGGTTGACATGGCATAAGGTAATACACTTGCAAGCTCTAATTTTTGTATGATGATAGCAATGGTTAATGCATAGTAAAAATACTCCTTGGTAAATGTTTGGAAATATGTAAATGATTTAATATGGTCTTAAAGGGGGTTGAGTAGCAAAGCCGCAGAAGGTCGAGGTCCGGGGTAACTGACACTAGAAACTCACATTTGTCGTTATGAGGGAGGTCTTGGTGAATGTGTGCATGTTGTCTTACTTTATATTTTTCAGAAATATTAGTCATCTCAGGTTTTTTTCTCTAGACATGCGGCTTACACACACTTGGGCCCTTTCAGCAGGAAGAGTTGAACCCATCTAGCTCATGGGTGATTTTATGATGGTCAAGCAACACAACCCAGGTTAAGTATTTAAATACATGCTAAACATTGTTCCCTATCCTGACACGATATATGTACATATATATATGTACACATTTGTAAATGTGTAATTTCTTATGATTATTAATTTGTTTTTTAAATGAAGGTATTATCATATCTTTATCCCTGATTTACATGCTAGCATTCACTCCACTAACCATATTCAGGCGCTGTATCCCCACGCGATGTAGGAACTAGCCATACTACCATTCCTCCTTCTTAGTGACTTGGATTCGGAGAAAACTTTGACTCAGATTGAAGTGGTGAGCTTTCATACTCCGAAAGACTCCATTTCATGCTATGGACTTCTTTTCATTATTCTTATTTCTTTGGTTTTGGTTTTGGCTTTGTTCGGGGGCATGTCCCGACTGAATATTTTTTATTCTTGATAGAGGCTTTGTTGGACTACTATAAATATGGGCGCTGTCGGTATTAGTGTTTTCTTTGGTATTGGTATTACCATTGGGATTGGTATTACCATTGGGATTGGTATGGGTTTGACATTTCACTATGGTTGTTTGGTTATGGTCATGGACTTCATCTAATGTCTTTAAATTTCTGTTGTTCTATCTTTTTAAAAGTTTGGAATTCATCTGATAGGAGATGTAAAGGGGTTAACGGTAGGGTATAGGGGGTGGTCTTTTGTCCTTGTTTGACTTGAGATAGCCGACTCGACTAGGCCCTAGTTTGTGTCATGTCAATTCTAGAAGTTATGCTCGTTTAAAGTTTACCCTTGTTGGATCGGACACAAAAATCAATATATTCTAAAAGTTCTACGCATTTAAAGTTGACCCTTGTTGGATCAGATACTAAAACTCAATCGATAACAAATGCTCTCAACTAAACTTTTCTCTAATTGTTTTCTATGACCATAATTCGCATTGAAAGAACTTTACACACTAGGTAAATGATCATGACACTTATCTATGACTGAAAATAACTATTTTAAGACCTATAAACTTATGAAGTGCTTAAAAAATTACCTATGGTTTTTGAGGTATTACAGTATCTCCCCCTTGATATCATTCATCCTTGAATGCAGACTAATATCAAGATTAAAAGAATGTAGGTACTAACATGAAACTAAATTTCTAATATTGATCATGATTCATAACTGGAATCACATTTTTATAGACTACTGACTCATCTAAGATATATGGAACTTGAATACATATATAGGAATTGTACGGAACAATATAGACATGAAATTAGAAGAGCGCAATGCGATGAGGGAAATCTATTACTCCTATTGAATCACTGTTAGGAGGAAACAAATAAAAGTACTAGGCCATCATGTCTGTTAATGAAGGATATAGCTTTGCTAAGAAGATAAAACCCCTAACATGTAACTAATTTCTATGTTGACTTTATGGACTATAGGGAACTGATTCATGCTTAGAGTTTAGAATCAATTGAAGCATTCATGACATGATATTACATATAGAACTGCAAATTTATATCTAATGCAATAAAACTTCCAAGTGTTACTAAGAAGGGAGTAAGAGTTTCCTCAGACTCTCCTAATCATAACTCCTAATAGCAATAGAAGGAAAGAACTTTTCAGTATGATCCGATTATGGAATTTGAATAAGGAATCACAACATGGTTAAAACTATATAACATGGAATTTAGGTATATAGAAAAGAAGCAAGAATAGGATTACTATGCCTTAGGTGATGCAACTATTAACCTTCAAGCTTAACAATACTTCTCGAACACTCTTATCAACTCTACTTTTCCTCTAAATGCAACACTTAATTCTATGAAACTTATAATCCTTTTATGGGTATATCTGATACACCTACAAAAGTCTAAGATAAACTACACACTCTTATCATGTTCAATCCTAACTCAAAGTTAGAAGGTACAACACCTGACACAATAACACTAGTCTAAGCTAAAGGATTCACTATCCTATGTCTTTTCAGAGCTCCCATCTCATGAATAATATGCCTTACCATTTCATCAACTAACTCCAAGCTCTAATTAGGAATTCACTAGTGCACAATACATCCATCAACTTATATACCAACATAACATTCAAGCCTATCATTATAACCACATATGATATTCTAGGATACCAACCCATCTAGTATTTTTTTCATATTCTCTAATACCTCTATCAATAACAATTTCATGAATCATCTCCAAAATGGCACACCAAAAATTCTCAACTAATTATGACAGATACCAAATCATTTCCTCGATTTTCCTTCACATTTATGGCATTAGATAAAATAAGCGTACAATAATTTTCCCTAACAAGTAATATCTTCTCTCTCTGATATAAATCATTATTCATCTATTTTTTTCACCACTATCTTAAAATAAGAAGGGTTACTGAAGGGATATCTAAATAATGAAAAAATACTATACATAACTTTGACACTTATCTGTGGCTTTACTAGTCACTAAGGGTGTAACATGAGTTCATGGAACTAATCATACTATGAAACATGGGTTCACACTTATCATATACTTAACATAATACTAGAACTTATAGATTTATGAGGGATGACTAGGATGATGGAGTGAAGTTATTACTTCTTTTACTAGTAGCTGGGAATAAACATGAATATATATGAAGTGTATAAACATTAGTCACGGTCGTGTATCTATTATAAAAGACATGAATTGGGTGCCATAATAACTTAAAACTAAGGAATATACTATAGTAAGAATGGATCACTATGTCATTATAACACTTATTGACATGTATCACAATCTAATTCACAAAACTTTATTTGGTTTTTCATCCTATCATCTTCACCTTAGATTAAAGTTGACATTCTAAGCCTATGAACCTATTCCATTCCTCAAGACTGGCCCATAATTTCTTTACTCTAACGGTCTACACATGAGTGCTCAACTTACCCAGATAAACTATATTTAGAAAATACTAACTTCATTCTGGGACACTCCTTTCATATATGTCACTCCTAACCTTCTCTAGATCCAATAATCATCATCATAAACTTACACTCTTCTTGGTAAACATACATGCCCCTCTAAATACACAATCATCCCTTATCTTTGTAGTTCACAAATATCACTCCTCTAAATGTATATTTTTCCCTAAACAATAAGAATTTTTTGTTACACCAAAAGACCCAAAATCATCAACCTATCAATCCTAACTTAGCTATTAAGAATACCATATATTATATAACTAGCATCATTCACACTTAGCAACCCAAAGGCACAATCGAAGCACACACGACACTTAATAATCTTAGATAATAATACAACCACATATTGCCATAGGTACACCTAAACTTCATACATACACCACCATACTTAATTACAAAGGAATGAACTTAAATGCTTTCATAAATTATTTCAAGACTACTAGCTTACCTTTCATATAACTAGCATCACTATACCAAGAAATATTTATTTCCATCTTCATATTCATCCACTGTTCAAACCTAGTGTCCAGTACTCGACCTGATTAACAACACAATTTCAGATAATATTGTTGCTTGGCATCTATATATAAGAAAATCATCAACAAACACTAGTGTCATGACCCAAACTAGGGCTTAGTTAGGATAAGTATCTCAAGCCCATCGTGAGCTGGAGATCATCCTCTTAGCCTAAAATCTAGAACACAATAAATAAATACAGCGAAAGCCAACAAATAGAATGTTGATATGAATAGATAATGACAGCGCCCGAGCACACACGCAATTGTACATGGTCTTATCAAGTAGTAAAGTGGCCTTAAAGAAAGCTGAATGTCAATCCACAGGAACTTGTTTCAACAAATATTTAATTATTGTTCACAGTTTAGATTAATTTAGTGCAAAAGTAACCAAAAGAGAGTTTGGAAATTGATAATTAAATATAAAATGATAATGCATAAATAAAAGTACTTTGAACAATCAATAGAGAAAAGCCCAGGGTTAAATCATTCCGAACAATTATACATATGTTGTTGAATTTTATTCGTTAATTTTCTTATCTTCATTTTTGATTCGTAGGGTTAATTGCATGATCATGGTTTCCCAACCTCTAATCTTTTACCTAATTTGGACATTACAACTACATCTTTGAGCTGGGATGTAATAATCCAATTAAGTGAATTAAAGTTATTATCCTACATATGAATCAAGTAAGGCATCTAAGTACATCATTTTCCTAGACGCTAATTTGAATTTCTTATTTTATAAAAGAATACAAACCCTACTTTGTTTATTCCTATATTCTATCTCCCTATTCCCTCTCTGGAGATCACAAGGTCGCTAATATATGTATTTTATGGGTGATCAATCCATAAAATAATTAAATCAAGAATAAAGAAACAACCAAATATGATAAGAAAAACCAATGAAATTAATCCAAAACAATAGTAATCATGTTCTTGGCTTTAATCCCGGAAAGAGGGTTTTTTATCCGATAATATTCATAATCACAATCCATATAATTGAATACATGATATGATAATTAAAGACTAAATAAAATAATTAAAAACCTAGAAATAACGTATAGCAGCCATGTCCAAACTTCACACCACTTCAACCATATTCAATTTGTTCCAGATGTGTTAAATTTTCTTCCCAAGTAATTGTCCAATATATATTATATTAATCCTAATTTTTGTGGGATTAGAAATTGGTATATAGTCCAAGATATTCCCACTAAAAGATTCCCACAAATCTATCCAAATTTAATATTGTCCAATCAGGTGTACAGCCACCTTTCCAAATGTAACATTTTTTTGTGGTTGAACACACCGACGCGTCGACTTCACGTCGACTCACTAGAATTTGTTTCCAAATTTTTGGTTAAGTGTTGAACGTCCTATCCTTTGCCCATGCCTTTTGTAGCGTATTTCTAATTAATTTTCAGTCTTTAAATCATCAATATATCACCATGTTTATCTCACAAAGCCTCCTACAATATCACACATCACATATTAGAGTTCAAAACAATACAATATTCTCAACGATAAATCAAAACAAGAGCTAAGATAAGGCAAATTCGCAATGATTTTCTCATTTATGTTTCAAATCTCAACTTAATCAAATTAAACTTTTCACATTAAAAACAAGTTATTTCACTCATAATTACACAATTAAACCATTTGGAACAAATTAAACACAATAGAATCCACGAAAGCAACTAGACACACACTTAGCTCAAGCTAGTAAAACTGGTTTTCTGGGTTGAACTCTAAATGACTAAATTAAGTACAAACTTGTTTGAAAAAACATGTTGAACCATTATAATCACATACTTGGATACTTAGATGCTTATTTATATCAATATCAACATGTTAAGCACACGAATTATTCTCAAAACAAGGCAAAATAAACTAGAATAATGATACTGAAGTGTATAAAACCACTTCAAATCATCACCTCACACTTAAACTCTTGTTCTTCATCGAACAACTCTTTACTCTAAGCATAAAAAGCTAAGGTGATGATGCACTTAGACTAAAAAAATACACTCAATCTAGTACTACAATTACTACACGGAATGCAAGTTTCTACACAAAGCACGTTATAAACATAATAGAAAGATCAAGAATTCTACTCCGAAATATCCTAGACTCAAGTATTGAATCACCTAGTTGGAAAACACATACTTATAATTCAATCAAGGACATAATACAAATCACCCACATTCATTAAACATGTCCCCTCACAACAAAAGAGTTATCCATAATCACTCAGAATAATGCAATTTATAACGTAATGGGTACAAGAATTTAATTGCGCTCACTCTCACAAGGAATTCACAAGTTACACATAATGAACCATAAGCTTTCCCTTAGTGTAGAGCTCCACTAATATTAGAATGTCAATTATAGGATCAAATAGGTCTTTTTTGGGTTGTATTGTAGGCTAAGGGACGAGTAGGACTGTAAGACCCCGCAAAATTCTGAGATTGACTTAGTCCTTTAAAGCCTACTAAGAATACCAAGACTTAGAAAATTTTAGCGAAGTAACAAGACTAAGAATTATTTTATCCTTCAAAATTTGGAGGATTTTATTTCCGACCTTCCCGGCCTTAGTTAGTTAATTTTTAAATTGATTCATGATCAGGGTTACTTGTAGGTCATCTCAGGCAAGTTTTAGATTTTTTGTACTAGCATAAGGGCGAGTTTGGATGCCCAAAATAGTCAAGGGTTGTGATAGCCCCATTTCGTGAGGTCTAGTTAACCCAAGTAAGGGTCGTGTCACGATAGCTACTTGACCTAAGTAGGGGTCATGTCACGATGGCTACTTGACCCAAGAAGGGGTCGCGACACGAGGGCCACCCCATTCAGCATATTTTAATATGGGTTGTGTGGGGAAAATGGGTCATTTTCCCCACCTTATTTAGCCTTAACACGAAATTAATCTGCCTATAGGGCAAAATCTCATTCTTTCTCTCAAACTATCTCAAGAACAAGCATTAGGGTTTTCAATTCAAGATTCAAATCTCAAGAATTCTACTGTCAATATTCTCAAAAAAAAACATAAAGGTATGTGAAGTGTTCATCCAAGGGCCCTTTCACCCTTGGAGTTCAAGAAACCCTTTTTAAAATCTTAAATCATGATTTCCGTGTTGTGGGTTATTTGTATTCATGTTAATCTTGTTGTGTGATTTCCAAGATAATGTCTTTAATGAATTTCATAAATTTATGTTAGCATGTGGGTTGAAATCTTTGAAATTAAAGTGATTAATGTAGCCTTGATGTATTGAATTATTATTCATACCCAAGTATAATGTGATGCCTCCCATGTGTATGCCAAAATGCCTAAGTGAATTAATTGTGCAATTTGATCCATTGTTGATCTGAATTATGAACTCATGAAAGAACTACATGTCTAAAGGACTCCCATGTTAAAGCTATGCCTTGAAGGTGTTTGTTAAAATTCTTTTGTGAATTGTTAGTGTACTTATGACATGATAGCATGCATCCATCCCTATACATGTACAAGTTCAAGATTTACAAGTGTTTGATAAAATCCTTAGAAAGTGAATTATGAACATGTGGTCATTGTTGTGCCTTCAAGATTTTTGTTACGCTTTACTCTTTACGCTATCGAGTCCTGGAGGTATTTAATACCCAAAAATTTAGCTATATACCTAGAGCCGGTGTCAGTTACAAAATAGTCTCGGTCAGTTCACAATCAATGGTACTTTTAGTCAGTTCCAAAAATCCAGGAAAACTCAATAAACTCAGTACTAATCCAGTCAAGTTCAGTCAAGCCTAGTAAGGACTTAGAAATCAGTTTAGTGTTTATTCAGTTGGGAGTAGGATTCAGCACCGAGTGAACCCAAGGATGGGAACTCATCTACCATTAGAGGGTGTGACTCTTAGAAGCAATCCTTGCATTCCAAAACTACGTAGCCAGCGTAGGTTAAGACATCAAACCTGCTAGTCGAGGGTTGATGAAGTATTTTAACCTGTCAGTTGAGGGTTCCACCATTTTCATTTGACTACCTACTAGATAAGGGTATATCTCCAGTTTTCTTTACCCCTGGCACGGTACTGGCACCCTTCTAACTGGGATTATAGGTTGGACCTCAAAATCTATTTTGAAAAGAGGCATGTCAGTTAGATGATTACCTCCCAGAGTCTCAGTTTTAGATTTAGTCTCAGATTAGAACTTAGTATAGTTCGACAAACTTCAGGACTGTCAGATACGATCATCCATATAATTAGTAATATAGTATCAGTAAAATCAGATATTAGTAAATTAGTATTCAAACTCAGTATTCGGTATTATCTCAATTTTAGTTACAGTCTACGTATTCATCCCAATCAGTCATATCCATGTTGTTTAGTTAGTATTGCTCATACATCATGAACCCATACATTTCAGCCTACCTCATTGAGAATACCAGTACATTCAAAGTACTAATGCAAGTTTTTTGCACTATGATGTCTTATATCATAGGTTCAGATGCACGGGCCCCAAAGTATCCTCAGTAGTACAGCTCTCAGCAGATAGCGTAGTGGTGAGTCCTCATATTTTGAGGACATGATTATTTTTAGAATTCCAGTTATTTCAGTAGTCAATCAGAGTTAGTTGGAGACTTTTCCCATCAACTCCATATTTCAAACAATTTAGAGGCTTATTAGACTAGAGTGTTTCAGAAAGTTATTTTCCAGCATTCAGTTTTTTGTATACAATATTGTTTTTAGATTTAAACCTTATGGAAGTTTTTCGTATTTACTTTCTTATTTTGTTATTACAACGTTTTTATTTTTTAGTACTCACAGTAGGTACCAGTCATGGGTTAGCTAGTCATCCTTCAGTATTATTAATGTCATGTAGCATCCGGGGTATAGACTTGAGGCATTACAAAACTTGGTATCAGAGCCTAAGGTTCAAAAGAGTCCTAGGAAGTCTGAAAGATACATCTAGTAGAGTCTTGTACATGGGTGTGTAGCGCACCACACTTATGGATAGGAGGCTACGAGATGTTTTAGGAATAATTTCCCTTCATTCAGTATTCATGTCATGCGAGAAAGCATGAGCTCCAGTTAAACTCTCTATCTTATCCAAGTTTCTCTTCTGTTCACAAATCATGCCTCCCAAGAGAACTAAGGGAAAAGGAATGAGAGACCATCCAGAACCCCAGCCCATCCAGCCAGATCCTCTGGATAAATATCTCTCCCACGCTGAGTTTACAATAGCTTTCACCACCCTAAATCATGCTATAGCATCCCAAAATGAGTGCCCAACTGTTGTTCCGACCAACCTAGTGGGAAACACAGCGGCTTCCAGGATTTAGGATTTCACCCGAATGAACCCTCCATCTTGCACCAGGTCTAAGTCATATGAGGATCCTCAAAAATTTATTGATCAGGTGCAGAAAGTTACTGGGGTTCTGGGGGTAATGGATAGTGAGAGTGCTGAGATAGCTATATATTAGTTGAAGGATATGTCTCACTTATTGTTCAAACAATGGAAGACAGAAAGGCCGCTGATGCAGGGCCCATAGAATGGGAGAAGTTTACCACTGCTTTCCTTGATAGGTTCTTCCCACAAAAGTTGATAGAAGCAAATGTTCTAGAATTTATCAATCTAAAGTAGGGAAGCTTGATGGTGAAAGAGTATTCTCTAAAGTTTACTCAATTAGCCAGATATACTCCTTATATAGTAGCAGATAGCAGGTTTAAGATGAGAAAGTTTATCTCTGGGATAAATGATATTATGGTTAAGGATTATAGAACCATGATGATAATTAGTGAGATAGACTTGTCTAGAATAATGGTCCATGCTCAACAGATCGAAGAGCTAAAGAATAAGGAGAGAGAAAATAGAACATGAGGGCTAATATAGGTAGTTTTAACATTTCTCAACCTAAGTCAGAGGGTGGGAATTGTTCTCAGTTCTTCCTAAAATCTTTAGTTTTAGCCCTGTCCTTAGCTAGTTCTCTAGTGCCAAAATTCATAGATGGAAACAGAGGTCATCAGACCCTAAACCTCAGGGTAGTGTTGATAGTGCCCGAACGAATCCTGTCTGCTAGCAGTGCGGCAGAAAACATCAGGGTGTCTGTAGAGCAGGAAGTGATGTATGTTTCAGATATGGCAAGCAAGGCGACAAAGTCAAAAATTATCCCCAGTCAGGTTCGCAAGTTCAGTGTAACCGTCCTCCATCTCAGTTTGATCACCCAAATCAATAAGGTGCCTCATCCAGTGCCACTAGTGGGTAGCGCCCAAACAGAGTCTATGTTTTTCAGTCCCGACAGGATCAGGAAAATTCTCCTGATATGGTCACTGGTATGTTACAAGTTTATCATTTTCATGTATATGCTTTTCTAGATCTAGGAGCTTTTTTGTATTTTCTTACTCCATATATAGCAGT
Organism: Capsicum pubescens; assembly: GCA_030864215.1. Classification (NCBI taxonomy): domain Eukaryota; kingdom Viridiplantae; phylum Streptophyta; class Magnoliopsida; order Solanales; family Solanaceae; genus Capsicum; species Capsicum pubescens. Next base: position 150,200,452 of record CM061547.1, read on the forward strand.
TAATTTTGGAGTCAGTCCTGAAATCCTAGTAGAGCCTTTCTTAGTCTCTACCCCAGTGGGTAAATACATCATAGCCTGGCGGGTTTACAGGAACTGTCTGGTTATGATATCTTAGAAAATTACTTCATCAAACTTAGTCGAATTAGAGATAATTGATTTTGATATCATTCTCGGTATGGATTGTCTTCATTCCTACTATGCCTTAGTTGACTGCAGAAATAGAATTCTCCAGTTTTAGTTTTTGAATGAACCCATCCTAAAGTTGAGGGGTAGTACTTCAGCACTTTGAGGCCAGCTTATTTCTTACCTTCGAGCTAGAAAAATTATATCTAATGGGTGTGTCTACCATCTTGTCCAATTCTAGGACTCCATATCAGAAACCCCTACTCTTGAATCAGTGTCAACAGCTTGCGAATTCCCAGAGCTGTTTACCAAAGATCTTCCCGGAGTCCCTCCCAAAAGTGAAATTGATTTTGGAATTGATCTCTCTCCAGATACTCAGCCCATCTCTATTCCTCCACATAGAATATCTCCAGCAAAACTCAGAGAATTAAAAGCCCAATTAAAGGATCTCTTAGCTAAGGGATTCATCACCCAGTGTGTCCCCATGGGGCGCACCAGTTCTATTCGTGCAAAAAAAAAGATGGTTCTCTTAAAATGTGTATTGACTACCATCAGCTAAACAAAGTTAAGGTAAAGAACAATTATCCACTTCCTAAAATAGATGACTTATTTGATAAAATTTAGGGTGCCAGTTACTTCTCTAAGATAGACCTCAGATCAGACTATCATCAGCTCAGATTCAGGGAATGTTACATCCCAAAAATACCCTTCAGAACTCAGTATGGTCACTTTTAATTCTTAGTCATGTCCTTTGGTATTATAAATTCCCCAGAATCTTTCATGAACTTCATGAACTATGCATTTAAGTATTACTTTGACATGTTTGTCATAGTCTTCATAGATGACATCCTTGTTTACTCTTGCAGTGAACATGATCATGCAAACTATCTTAGAATAGTATTACAAACTCTCAAAAACCATCAGCTATTCTCCAAATTCAGTAAGTGTGAATTTTGGCTAAGTTCAGTAGATTTCCTCAGCCATATAGTTTCCGGTGATGGCATTAGAGTTGATCCCCAAAAGACCAAAGTAGTGAGAAATTGGCCTAGACCTATCTCTCTATCAGATATTAGGAGTTTTTTGTGTTTGGATGGCTATTACCGATGGTTTATTGAGGTATTTTCATCTATTGCATCCCCTATGTCCAGATTGACTCAGAAAAAGGTCAAATTCCAATGGTCGGATTCTTATGAGAAGAGTTTTCAAGAGTTGAAGACTCGACTCACTACAGCTCCAGTTTTGACTCTACCAGATGGTTCCGATGTCATTGTTGTGTACTGTGATGCATCCAGAGTAGGTTTGGGTTGTGTCCTCATGTAGAGAGGTAAGGTTATAGCATATGCCTCCAGACAGCTTAAACCCAAAAAGAAGAACTATCCTGCTCATGATCTTGAGTTAGCAGCAGTAGTTTTTGTATTAAAGATTTGGAGACATTACTTGTATGTGGTACACGTTGATGTATTCATAGAACATAAGAGCATGCAGTATGTGTTCTCCCAGAAAGATCTTAACCTTCGTCAGATAATGTGCTTAAAGTTGTTGAAAGATTACGACATGAGTGTGCTATACCATCTGGTCAAGGACAATGTAGTGGTTGATGCTCTCAGTAGGTTGTCTATGGGTAGTGTTTCTCATGTTCAGGGTGGTAAGAAGAAGTTAGCTCAGGAAGTCCATCTGCTTTCCTGACTAGGTGTCTACTTAGTCGACTCAGCAGTAGGTAGTGTGTGGGTTCAAAATAGTTTAGAATCATCTATAGTTTCCTAAGTAAAGGAAAAGTAGAATAGAGATCCCAGTTTAGTTATGTTAAAAGAGTCAGTCAACGATCAGAAGGTAGAGGTTTTCTCCTAAGAGGGAGATGATGTATTGCATTGTCAGGGTTGTCTGTGTATGCTAGGTGTAGATGACTGATAACGCTCAATCTACAGCTCTCGTAGGAGTGTAAAGCGGTCGTTAGCAAATATAGAACCCAACCTGGGTTGGGTGTCGATCCCACAGGGAATAGCTTGGCCAACAAGTAAGAAAGATTACTAAACTTTTGGTGCAAGTCTCGTAAAAAGGGGGGATTGTAATGTGTAACCAAAACAATTAAATAAAAGCTGAAAATAGCAAAGTAAAAGAGAAAGATTGTTACGTAAGTTGTAAACAATGAGAATTGAGGCGTTGGGGTTATGTCCACCTTCTGAGGTATACGTCTTTATTGGCTATGAGTGTGTAGAATTCTGACATGCAATTGCTTATAGAGGATTGTAGTCGATGGTAAATCCAAGCGTCTCTCGACCTAAACAAGGACTATTTCACTTTAACTCTCTCGAGCTTAAAGCGTGTCTAACGGTACGAATTCTCCAAGAGGTTAGTCCAGTTACGGCACTAGCTTTTTAATAGGAAAGGGTGTCCTACTACCTTGACATTATCTCTTTTCCAGACAAATAACTTTTCTCTCGAACAAGTTAAATGTTAGACTGGCGTATTCTTGCGTTTGCAACCGCAAAGAATGTAGATTAAGATGAAGAGAATAATGATATAAGCAATATACGTGTCTCGAACTCACAAACTCACAGCAATGGATAGTAACTCATTCGGCTTCCATAACCCCAACAGAGAAGTTTAGTTACCCATGAATGCTAAGAAAACCACAATTGACATTGTTATTATACCACAATAATGATCAATTTCGTGTAGCACAAGAGTGGTAGGCGTTAGGTGTGATTTCTTGCAGAGTAAAATTTCTCTTGTTGCGGAATTTAAGAATAGAAGAATAGACGAAAATAGAATTGATGGAAAGATTAGAAGAGTTGTAGAAAGATGATTAGCAGGTAAGAAGGTGTATAAAGATGATAGAAGATGTGAGGGATGGAAGGAAGTATTGTGTTCTCCCTCCTTCCTCCCTCCTTGTTCTAAATCTCTAGCATGATAGGGTATTTATAATACCCATATCCTACTCCTACTAAGCTAATGAAATAAATAACCAAATCCTACTAGACTAATGAAATCCTTAACCCAAATGTACTAGGTTAAGGTAACATTATCATAATCCACATAAAATAATGAAATACATAACCTAATTGTACTAGGTTAATGTATCATTGTCAAAATCCAGCTTTGTGTCTGTAAGTCCCCAAAGTCTTCAGAATTGTTGTTTTAGCCCGGGACAGATTTTCCATGCAGCAGTTTTGGTCCTTTAGGCGTCCAAACTCCCTTTCCATCCTTCGTGAGCTTTCTTTAGCGTCAAGTAAGCCATAAAATGCTGAATTATGCATCATTTATACCTGAAACTTTACTAATCATGTTTGTTAGCTCACTTACAGGAAAAAGGACTAAAAGTGCATGAAATATATAATTTGTTCTCAAAACTAGGCTAAAATATGGGCAAAATATATTGATATAGGCGCGTAAATTCGCCTATCATCAACACCCCACACTTAGAGCTTTGTTCGTCCTCGAACAACATATCATGTCCTTCTAAGCATCAACTTAAGGTTTTTACAGAAACAACACAAAACATTCTTCAAGACAAGCACAACAATTATCAACAAAGAGTAGCTTTCCGATTATAAGTAGAAACAGTTTAACCTCTAGCGTAGAATCGTGATGGTGATCGACTCGCATGCAAACGTTAAGGTGCATAGAATCATATACAACTATCCAAAACTCATCAACCATGGGTGTCTCACCATATAGTACCCATAATCACTCACAAATATAGCATATTTTTCAAACATGGGTATCAAAATGTCCTTTCTCTCACTCTCACAAAGAGTTCATATGTAGCAACTGATGACCATAGGCTTGCCCTTAATGTAGTACTCCACTAAATGTCGGAATGTTAAGATTAGGATCAAGTAGGTCTTTTGATGGTTGTAATGTAGGCTAAGGGACGGGTAGGACTATTTTGGCCAAGAATAGTGACTAGGTTCCTAAGCGCTTTAATACATCACTTTGTATCATTGTCACTTTTTTTCTTTCAACCTTTCTTGTTTCTTTTTTTCTACCACCCTTGTTCTCCTCTTTTTTTTTAATTTTAAGCACAACTCACTTTTCAGCTTTCTTTTCCTTTTTCTTTTCACAACATACCTCTTATGATAGCATTTTTTTTTCTTTTTCATAACACATTCAAGAACCATTCCAATTTATAGCATTATACTCATCTAATTTCCTTTTATGTTGTCACATGACTTTTTCACTTTAAAGCACTTAGGGATTTTGGGATCAAATTACGGTCTTGAAAGAAATGGATTAGGCTTACATACAAGGTTGTCAAAGAAATAGGCTAAAGGCTCAAAAGGGTTAACTAGGATGATGTCCATGGGTAGGTAAAACTGAAGGTAAACATGTATAGGTTGCCAAAGAAATGCCTAAATCATATCCTAAACTTACACTCCTTATTTTCGCTTTGCATACATACCAGGCAAGTTCTAGCATCAGCCACATACATAGAATATACTATTATCTCACACACACAAGGCACATGGTCGACTTGATTGGAAGTAATATAGACTCTCGACCCAACAAGTGAAGGAATTGAATCACACAATATCACATATTGAGTCACAACTAGAGCCTAAACGTCTCAATAGTCACAATTGTAACACATACTCTTGTTATAATCTCATGCTGCCTATCAAAATAATTTCATGCGAAGCTAAAAAAAATTTAACTACTAAAAAAACAAAACGAAACAAAAATGAAACAAAAGAAAACAAACTTAGATGCGAATATAGAAGTATAGCATGCAATACCACCACCCCACACTTAGTCGGGACACTGTCCTCAGTGGAAAATAAATACGAGGAACCTGGTTGGTCGGACTTATCCTCTATGTCTGGGGTCATACCCCTTGCATTGGAATCATCATCAGAGTCGTCATCCTCAGAAGTTCCTCATAAGTATCCCACTTAATTCCAAGCGTGAGTCGAGGTATTTGCAGCGAGGAGGGTTCTCCTTGGTCCTTGCGACTTCTCTTTTTTTTTGCTCTTTTGGGAAGTGGTAGCTTTTTCTTTGCCTTGTCTTGCTTTGGGTGCCATTGTACCTGAGACTTGAAATAGTGTTAATGGTAGCACAATCCCAATGGATACAATCTATACACAAGCAGTAGGGGTACCACCCCACACTTAGTTTGTTGCTACAAATTAGTGAAGTGAAAGTGGTCGATTACTTAGACTTCATCGACATGCGTTTTAGGAGCTATATTCCAACGAGAAAATCAGAGATATATCACTTCTTGCAACCTTTGCAATACTTTCATGTTAGGTATAACAAGACTACTACATAGGGATTACATCATGGTATCGTTTCTATCAATAAACTCAACCTCCTATGTCGGTAGGCAGTTATAAGTCTTATTCCGATGAACGGGATATTCTAACATGTAAGTATTCAAGTGAAAAGATTATTCAATGTTCATTACTATAGCAATTCTGCAAGTAGTATAACAATGCATCAAAATCAAATTCAAGTCGGACATAAGTTAAGAGCATCCTAACGTACATATTCACTCACTTGGTTTTGTATCAACAATTCAAACACGTTCACATCACCAATACTTTTTCAAGATTTAGCAATTCATAATAGGTGTAGTAAAGTAGTACTTACGAAAAATAGATGAAGAACGAGAGAGTACTTACGTGATTGAAGCCTTTGGAGATGTTCTTGTGAAGTGGGAGAGCAAAAAGAAAAGTTTTGAGATGATTTGGAGAGTATATGCGGTGCCTAGGTCAAGTTTTCAATGTGTTTGTGTTTCAAGACTAAGTATCCTTTATATAGGAAGAGAATGGGTCGGGTTTTGACCCATTTACAATCGGTTTTGGAGACAAAAATGCTACATATGCGGCGCATTGTCTATGGCATAATGGGACATATGCGCCGCATAGTCTATGTCATTTGTAGACATATGCGCCGCATAGTGTATGGAATATGAGATACTGAGACCAAATGCCATAGCATAGGCGGCGCATAGTCAAAAGCATACCTAGGAATAGGCGGCGCATAGTGTATAGCACACTAGATTCCGAGACCTTAGGCTATAGGATAGGTTGTGCATCATTCGTGGCCTAGTTTTACCAAGGCCTAGCCTTCCTCGAAGCCTATTTTGGCGTGAGAAAGGCTCAATCCATAGCCTTATGCATCACCCTTCCAAACTTACCAACTATTCCATACAATGCGTCCAAATCGTCAATTGAAATCAATCTCCTCGTTGACTACTTCTTGCACCTATATTCGCTCAAGCAAATGAAAACGATTAGTACGATGGGTTGCCTCCCACCAAGCGCCTTAGTTTTGGTCGTGGCACGACTCTTATTTTTGGATTTTTTTCATTTATCAAAATCAAATCAAGTACTAGAATGAAAGAAAACGATAAACGATAAATGAAAAACGATAAACGATGGGTTGCCTCCCATCTAGCGCCTTATTTATTGTCATGGCACGACATGGTTACCTCGAGAACTCAGACTTCGTCGAGGTAAATGGTGGATCTTTTTCTGAATGGATTTAGACGACAATGAGGCTTACTTGTAGGCATGCAATCTTCTTCGAGAAGACTCATACGTCTCCCCGGAGGGTCACCATAGTCCAACCCATAGCTCTCATGTATCTCTTCAGAGCAGAGATGATAGCCTCTACGTGCTGTTTACTTAAATCATCCACACTCACCGGAAGTATATTTATACTTTCCAAGAATGCATACCTTAGATAATTGGGGAGCTCTTTCGATTCTAGCATTGGTGGCTCTTCAAGGGAAGTCTTCGCTGTTGGTGACGGTTGATTCGTAAGATCACGGTCCGGTTGCTGGGAATAGGACTCTATTTCTGTTAGAGAACCCATAAGTTCTTCATATTCTTTAGCATCCTCATGCTCAACATTCAGCAGCGCAGCAGACAATGGCTCAACAGTAGGCTGTTTCTCTATAGATAATGCTTTCATATCCTCATGATGAACATCAGCTACAGATAACTCATTTATATTGCTGGGTTGCTTCATGGCTTTGCATATATCAAAGCGAATCACTTCATCATTCATTCGAAATAAAAGCTCATTATTTCTCATGTCAATAAGCACACTTCCAGTTGCGAGGAAGGGCCGTCCCAAGATTATGGGAACTTCCGAATCCACCTCACAATCCAGAATAACAAAGTCTGCAGGAAAGATGAAGGAAGAAACCTTCACTAACACATCATTCAAGATACCCACAGGTCGTTTTACCGACCTATCAACCATCATGAGCCTCATATTGGTTGGTGTCGGATCGCCTAACCCCAACATCCTGTAGACGGATAGTGGCATCAAATTTATGCTAGCACCCAGGTCACATAATGCTTTGGCAAAGTTCAAAGATCCGACGGTGCAAGGAATAGTGAAAGCTCCGGGGTCGGCCTTCTTCTGAACTATCGATCGGGTAGCAATTGCACTACAATGATGCACATCATCCTTCAGCTCATAACTTGCTTCCCTCTTCTTAGTCAAAAGATCTTTCATAAACTTCGCATACCCAGGCATTTGTTCAAGTGCCTCTACCAATGAAACATTAATGGTCAGCTGCTTCAACATAGTCATAAATTTGCTGAACTTAGTGTCATCCGCCACCTTCTTCAATCTTTGGGGAAAAGGTGGTGGTGGGTATGGAAGTGTTCTCTCCATGGCTTTCTTCTCCTCTTGCTTCCGTTTTTCCATTTTTTTAGGCTGCACGTCACTGGGCGTGACATCCTTGACGTCAGGACTGGTTGTTGCGGCATCTTCTCCTTTTGCGTTATCATCCATGTCCGCTACTTCGTCAACCACTTTCTTGCCTTTTTCTGAAGGTTCCAGCACCTTACCACTTCTGGTAGTGATGGCCATGCATGACCCATCATTCCTTGGGTTTTGCACAGTATCGCTAGGTAAAGTGCCAGCCTTTCTTTGATTGAGTGCTGCTGAAAGTTGGCTCAGTTGCTGCTCTATTTGCTTGATTGAAGTGGAATGAGAATCAACTAGTTGTTTCATGGAGGACAAATCATTGATTACCTCAGTAACTCCCGTGCTCGTTGCTTCCACTCCTTTCAATAATTTAGCCATCATGTCTTCCATACTTCCAGAATTAGATGTGGTGATATCACGTCTACCAGGGGGAACATATACACCACTCTTTTCATTGTTTTTTCTCCAACTACCTTGGTCCTTGTTTCCAGAATTATCATAATAGTTCCGACCTTGGTTTCCTTGGAAACCCCCCTGATTGTTCAAGTAGTTGGCCTCCTCTTCCGAATCAGATTCGTCTCTTCCTTTTAGCGCTACAGCTTTCACTTTTTTGATCTTCCCTGATAATAAATGCTTTGTCAGAAGATCCACTTGCGTTTTCATGTGCGCTAAATCTTGGTCATGCTTCTCTTGTCTACGCCTCTGCTCTGCAGTCATGCCAAAGGATATAGTAGAGCTTGCTACCTCAGAATCCCTGGTATGCCAAGCTCTACTTTTCTTCGTCATACGATCTAGCATATTACTTGCTTGACCAAAGGTGAGGTCCATAAAAGATCCTCCAGCCGCATTATCAACCACTATCTTAGTCACCGAATTCAAAGCTCTGTATAATATCTCCATCAAGTGGACATTGGTCATATGATGGTTTGGGCACCGCATTAGCTTCGTCTTGAACCTCTCCCATGTTTCGTGGAGAGCTTCAGTTGGAAGCTGTCGAAAATTGGTGATCTCATCCCTCAACTGTGCTCTTTTGGATGGAGGAAAGAATCTTTCTAGGAAAGCGTCTTTCAATTGCCTCCAATTAGTAATAGAATCAGGAGTCAGCCCATTCAACCATAGAGTTGCCTCCCCAGACAGAGACAATGGAAATAAGCGTAGTCGAATTGCATTCTGTCCAACGCCAGGATTGTCGAATGACTTGCATGTAGAAATAAAGGTTATCAGATGCATATTCGGATCATCGCCTGCTAGTCCACCAAATAATCCCTTGAGTTGCAATAACTGAATCATGGTGCTTCTGATGTTGAACTTGGCTCCGGGCGCTAATGGTGGTGGAATTATAGCTCCAGTGGCTCCGGCACCATCAAGATCATCATCATCATCATCGAAAGCTGGCTGCATAGGTTGGCGATCATGTCTATACCAAGCTTGTCGACCTCTTCTGTGCATGGGTGCCGCCATCTCTGCAGTATGCCGTGGGTTTAGTAGCTCCTCATCGCCTAGGTCCTCATCATCAAGATTTGTTGCACGCCTTGGGTTATCAATATTCTGTTGATGCGCTTGAGAAGCCATCCTTTCAATTTCACGTTGTGCATCCATTGATGCACTGAACAAAAAACCTGCAGTAAACAAAAATAACAACTAAAAGTAAAAGTACGAGAATCTTAGACCAAAGGGTCTAGTAATTATTACGAACTTAATTGACACTTGTATTCCCCGGCAGCGGCGCCAATTTTTGATAACGCTCAATCTACAGCTCTCATAGGAGTGTAAAGAGGTCGTTAACAAATATAGAACCCAACCTGGGTTGGGTGTCGATCCCACAGGGAATAGCTTGGCCAACAAGTAAGCAAGATTACTAAACTTTTGGTGCAAGTCTCGTAAAAAGGGGGGATTGTAATGTGTCACCAAAACAATTAAATAAAAGCTGAAAATAGCAAAGTAAAAGAGAAAGATTGTTACGTAAGTTGTAAACAATGAGAATTGAGGCGTTGGGGTTATGTCCACCTTCTGAGGTATACGTCTCTATTGGCTATGAGTGTGTAGAATTCTGACATGCAATTGCTTATAGAGGATTGTAGTCGATGGTAAATCCAAGCGTCTCTCGACCTAAACAAGGACTATTTCACTTTAACTCTCTCGAGCTTAATGCGTGTCTAACGGTACGAATTCTCCAAGAGGTTAGTCCAGTTACGGCACTAGCTTTTTAATAGAAAAGGGTGTCCTAATACATTGACATTATCTCTTTTCCAGACAAATAACTTTTCTCTCGAACAAGTTAAATGTTAGACTGGCGTATTCTTGCGTTTGCAACCGCAAAGAATGTATATTAAGATGAAGAGAATAATGATATAAGCAATATACGTGTCTCGAACTCACAAACTCACAGCAATAGATAGTAACTCATTCGGCTTCCATAACCCCAACAGAGAAGTTTAGTTACCCATGAATGCGAAGAAAACCACAATTGACATTGTTATTATACCACAATAATGATCAATTTCGTGTAGCACAAGAGTGGTAGGCGTTAGGTGTGATTTCTTGCAGAGTAACGTTTCTCTTGTTGCGGAATTTAAGAATAGAAGAATAGACGAAAATAGAATTGATGGAAAGATTAGAAGAGTTGTAGAAAGATGATTAGCAGGTAAGAAGGTGTATAAAGATGATAGAAGATGTGAGGGATGGAAGGAAGTATTGTGTTCTCCCTCCTTCCTCCCTCCTTGTTCTAAATCTCTAGCATGATAGGGTATTTATAATACCCATATCCTACTCCTACTAAGCTAATGAAATAAATAACCAAATCCTACTAGACTAATGAAATCCTTAACCCAAATGTACTAGGTTAAGGTAACATTATCATAATACACATAAAATAATGAAATACATAACCTAATTGTACTAGGTTAATGTATCATTGTCAAAATCCAGCTTTGTGTCTGTAAGTCCCCAAAGTCTTCAGAATTGTTGTTTTAGCCCGGGACAAATTTTCCATGCAGTAGTTTTGGTCCTTTAGGCGTCCAATCTCCCTTTCCTTCCTTCGTGAGCTTTCTTTAGCGTCAAGTAAGCCATAAAATGCTGAATTATGCATCATTTATACCTGAAACTTTACTAATCATGTTTGTTAGCTCACTTACAGGAAAAAGGACTAAAAGTGCATGAAATATATAATTTGTTCTCAAAACTAGGCTAAAATATGGGCAAAATATATTGATATAGGCACGTAAATTCGCCTATCATCAATGACTTGAGGCAGAAAATTCTTACAGAGGTGCATGGTGTGCGTTACTCTATTTATCCAGGGGCCATAAAGATATACCGGGATTTACAAGAAATCTATTGGTGGAGTGGGATGAAGAGAGACATTGTAGAGTTGGTAGCTAGGTGCTATTCATGTCAGTAGGTTAAAATTGAGCAATCAGAAACCTAATAGGTCCATGCAGGAGTTCATCATTCCTACTTGGAAGTGGGAAGAAGTGAACATGGACTTTGTGATGGGTTTACCTCGTAATCATCATCAGTAAGATTTTGTTTGGGTCACTGTAGACAGGATGACCAAATCAGCTTATTTCCTACCAGTCCATACCTCTTACTCAGCTGAGGATTATGCCAAACTCTATATAAATGAGTTGGTTAGATTACACGGTGTACCGTTGTCTATTGTCTTAGATAGAGGTACCCAGTTCACCTCTCAATTTTGGAAGGCGTTCCAAATGGGTCTTGGTACCTGAGTTTACATTAGTACAACCTTTCATCCTCAGACAGATAGTCAGGAATAAAGGACCATCCATATTTTAGAAGATATGTTACGAGCATGTGCGATTGATTTTAAAGGTAGTTGGGATGACCACTTTCCTTTGATTCAGTTTGCATATAACAACATCTATCATTCCAACATTCAGATGGCTCTGTTTGGGGCGCTTTATTGGAGAAGATGTACATCTCCCATTAGTTGGTTCGAAGTGGGTGATTCCGCAGTGGTAGGGCTTGACTTGGTATTTGATACCTTGGAAAAAGTTCAGTTGATCAGAGAAAGGTTTAAGAAAAGGTTTAAGACAGCTCAGAGCTGACAGAAATCGTACACAGACGTGCACAGAAAGGATCTCTTGTTTAAGATAGAAGACTATGTGTATTTGAAAACCTCTCCCATTAAAGGGGTGAAGAGGTTTGGCAAGAAGGTGAAACTCAGTCCTCGATATATCGGTCCTTACCGAATTCTCAACCGTTTCAGAAAGGTAGCTTACGAGCTTGAGTTTCCTTTAGATCTAGCTTCAGTCCATCCAGTGTTTCATGTCTCCTTGATAAAGAAATGCATAGGTGACCTAGCAGTTGTAGTCCCGATAAAGGGCATAGACATTCTGAACAGTCTCTCTTATAAACAGGTTCTAGTAAAAATCCTTGACTATCAGATTCGTAGACTGGGGGACAAAGAAGACCCTCTAGTCAAAGTTCTTTGGTGGAGTTAGTATGTTGAGGGAGATACTTGGGAATCAGAAGTACATATGCGAACCAAGTACCCTCACCTCTTCTCTGCCAACTCAAACTTAGCTCAAGATAACATTTTTCCTTAAAACATACTCAGAATTCCTTTGCAAAACATGGTATCAGTTACCGTTGCATATTCAGTCATACATTTATGAATTATTTTTAGTCATGTATTCATTGCATTCAGATATGCATAATCAGTATACAAACCCAGTGTGTCAGTATATTTAGTCATGTATGCTTTACATTAAGATATGCATGTTTAGCATGAAAAACTCAGTTTATCAGTACTTTCAATCATGTTTCATTGTTCATGTCCAGTAAATAAGTTACGTGCATTAGTAATCTCAGCTTAGGAAGCCTCATTCGAGGATAAATGTTTACACGGGGGAGATTGTAACTCCCCAATATCCCATCCCGAGACGTCACACAGAGCTTAAGGCCACACGCGGCCTCAAGCTAACTCTCTAAACCTGCCATCACTTCTAGAACTCACTTTGACAATAGTCGTGCTAATATAAGAGAGAATGACATATCATAAACATACTGGAATAAGATAAGAAACTAGCCTGTACAATCCAAAATACTGAAATTCTGTACATACCAGCCCTTTAGTCTGACAAAGCCTCTATACATCAAAATCAAGGAGACATTGGGACAAACCCCCAACTGACTTAAACAGTACTTAAAGCTATAACAACAAAAAGGTATACAAAATAAAAACACGGTCCTCGAACCATAAGGACACACCACTGAGAAGACAAAAAGAGGCACCCGAATATCGCTAACGCAACTGAGTACCTGAACCTACATTACAAGAAATGTAGCCCATAGGAAAAATATGTCGGTCAGCATTTTGGAATGTACTGAGTATGTAGGGGTGCGTGTAACAATGTAAATATCATCATCAATTTCATGAAAATATGCATATGTACAATGATGGCTCACTTGGATTGAGTTAGATTGAAACATTCTTTTCAAGATCTCATCGTAAATAAATCATATGATAAAAATCTCATAAATCATCATAAACAACTAAACTCTTCAACTCAAGACTCGGAGTGACTCTGTAATTTATGAAACTCGACACTTATAGACATGGGAAGTTCTTATAAATGACATAAACCATGTGAGCTACATGGAGTCCAATGTTTTTCCCTCCTAAGGACAGAACCCTACATTAGAGGGAGCGTCGTACTCTCACCAGGGAGTACAACCTAAATTTAGTGATCACAATCTCATACTAGGCCTCCGGCCCACAATTATCAACATCAATTCTACGGTGGTACATAGTTTTGGGGGAAATACCACATTTCTCGCTTAGTGCTAAATACTACTCCCAGACACAAGCTCAGAACACGTTAGGAAATTCACCACAAACATCATAAGGGTCTATCATGAAGACCAAATCAAATCTCTTTCTCATTTATCAAATCATAATCAATTTGTGGATTCCTAACTCGACTCAAATCAAAACATTATGTATCAATATCAAAAGGTATCATATCATTAAGTCATGGCAACATCAATAACTTTGAGGAAATATCAAGAGTCATTGTAACAACTCAATTCTCATGAATCAATATACTCAATAATCTAATTTATCATAAGGAAGCTTAAATCTTGACACATGTCTTGAAAGCACTTGAAATACCAACTCACGGTAGAAACTTGAAATTCACAATATTAAATATCAAGTCATAAATTGAAAATTGTAAAATAATCATGTATAATAAAGCTTGAACAATTTATATTCTCATAATCTCATGATGAAGTAATTTGGGTATAAACCCACGTGCAAAATCATATAAATCCATAAGAAAAATTAAAGCTTTGAGCACAAGGATGAAAGAATTGCTCTTGTTCAAAACTCCACATACCTTGGATTATGATTTTTAAGATGAACAAGCTTCATTGGAAAATCTTTTTTACACTTTTGAGCTAAGTTTCTTGATGCCTTTGGCTTGGAGAACTTAATTCTTGAACAACTTGGTGAAATCTTTGGAAGATTCTTAAATTTCTTGGAGATGATTTGATTTAGATTTTAGAAGAAACCCTAGTTTCTAGAGAATTTTGGAGGAGAAATGAGAGAGAAATGATCTTCTCTCCTCCACTTGGATATATATAAATAAAACCAAAATGGGCAGAAAAGACCAAAATACCCTTTTAAAAAGAGTTGAAAATTATTGATCGGGGTCTGTGACGGTCGAACTAATGGTCTGTCAGAGGAACTGAAGGTCCACCAGATCATCCGTCACTCGAGGGCCAGAAATGGAACATTCTTCCTTTACTTGACAGTCCTCTTGACGGTCCGTCAAATTTTTGGCGGCCCAACTTTTGGCAGTCGCACGATGGCCAGAAAAAGGGGTTACTGCATTGGATTTACGGGACAATTGACGGTCCTCCAAGGACTTGGCGGTCCTTCAGGTATACCATCAGGCCTGAGCGATTCCGACATCGCTTAGTAAAACGTTCATAACTTTCTCATCCGATGTCAGATTTCTATTAAATTGGTATCGATGGAAATCTTATTCAATGCTCTACATGACAAAAAATAGAAATTAGAGAAATACAACACAATATAAACATCAATCACTTTAGAAGCCATCTCTATCCACTCAAAAGATAGATTTAGGCTTAAGGAACAATCGAGGTATTACAATATCTCCCTCTTGCAAACATTCATCCTCGACTGTTGCTATATAGGTTAAGAACAAGAGAAAAATGAGGACGCACAGCTGGAATGACCCACTCGAAGGGCTTACTTTACTCTAAACTTTTGAGTACTGCACATAATGCACGAATCATCGAAAGAGTAACTGAATTGAGGAATAATAATACCTTTGGCTGGATTTGAACACGTGGAGAAGAGATGACGGTAAATGGCTCGCATATCTGCTTTTGCTTCCCAAGTAGCACCCTCAACTGATTGATTTTGCCATAAAACATTAACCAAGGGAACTTCCTTGTTCCTTAGTCTTCGGACATGATAATCTCGGATCTCGACTGGAACTTCATCATAAGAAAGAATATCTTTGACATGGAAGCTCTCTGATGGATCAACAACAACAGAATCACCAATGTGTTTTTCGAGCATAGAAATATGAAATACAGGATGGACAGCTGACAACTCTGCAGGCAACTCAATCTGATAAGTTGTTTTCCCAACACGATTCAAACCTCTATAAGGGCCTACATATCGGGGACTAAGCTTCCCTTTCTTTCCAAATCTTTTCACCCCTTTCATGGGTGAAATTTTCAAATATACCAGATCACCAACTTCAAACTCAAGGGATCGTCTTCTTACATCTGCATACAACTTTTGACGACTCTGGGCTATCTTCAACCTCTCCCGAATCAACTTAACATTCTCCATAGCCTCGAACACAGCATCAAGTCCAATCACAACAGCTTCACCCACTTCGAAGCAACTTATGGGCAATCTACATCTTCTCCCATACAAAGCTTCAAACGTAGCGATTCCAATACTAGCATGAAAACTATTGTTGTAAGAAAATTCAATCAACGGCAACTGTTCATCCCAACTTCCTTTGATATCAAGAACACATGCCCTCAATATATCCTCCAAAGTCTGGATAGTCCTCTCAGCCTGACTTTCTGTCTGTGGATGAAAAATGGAGCTAAGATAAACTTGGGTGCCAAGACCCTTCTGGAAGGCTCTCCAAAACTGAGAAGTAAATTAAGTACCTCTATCAGAGATGATAGACAATGGAACTCCATGTAACCTGACTAACTCTCAAAGGTATAGCTTAGCATAGTCCTCAGCGTGAAAGATGTATGTACTGGCAGAAAATGTGCTGACTTAGTCAACCTATCTACAATGACCCAAATCAAATCATGACGACGTCGAGAAGGCGGTAAACCAGTCACAAAATCCATATTCACTTCCTCCTACTTCCAAGTAGGGATACTGAATTCTTTCATTATTCCACCCAGTCTTTGGTGTTCTATCTTAACCTGTGGAAAGTTGAACACTTCTATGCAAACTTTGCTATATCCTTTTTCATACCATTCCACCAATAAATTTCCCGCAAATCATGGTACATCTTGGTAGCACCGGGATGAATAGAATATCGCGCGCCATGTGCTTCACCTAAAATTCTCTGCCTTAAATCATCAACATTTAGAACACAAAGTCTACCTTGCAATCTCAACACACCATCTGCCCCTTGGGAGAAAACCTCTACCTTCCGGTCCTTAACTGACTCCTTCAGTCGGACCAAACTAGGATCTCTGCCCTGCTTCTCCTTTACCTCCGAGACCAAAGAGGACTCAGAACTACTCTGAACTAACATACTCCCTTTATTGGAATCAAGCAATCTAACACCCAACCTAGCTAAACGATGCACATCATGAGCCAATTTTGTTTAATAATTCTCTACATGAGATATACTACCCATAAACAACCTGCTAAGAGCATCTGCCATACTATTGGCCTTGCCCGGGTGATACATCACACTCATATCATAGTCTTTTAGAAACTCTAACCATCTTCTTTGTCTAAGGTTCAACTCCCTCTGAGTAAACACATACTGCAGGCTTTTGTGATCAGTAAACACATCAACATAAACACCATACAAATAATGTCTCCAGATTTTCTAAGCAAAAACTACAGCTGCTAATTCAAGATCATGGATTGGGTAATTCTTCTCAAGAGGCTTCAACTGTCTAGAGGCATAAGCTATAACTTTACCCCTCTGAATCAACCACAACCTAGACGAACTCTAGAAGCATCGTAGTACACCACAAGACTATCAGTACCATCAGGTAAAGCTAACACTGGGGATGAAGTGAGTCGAGTCTTTAACTCCTGAAAACTTTTCTCATAGGCATCTGTCCACTGGAACTTAACTTTCTTTTGGGTCAACCGGGTCATGGGAGACGCGATAGAAGAGAATCCCTTAACAAAATGATGGTAGTAACCAGATAGACCCAAGAAACTCCTAATATCAAATAGGGAGGTAGGTTTAGGCCAATTCTTCACAGCTTCTATCTATTGAGGATCAACTCTAATACCTTCGAAAGAAACAATGTGACCCAAAAAAGTAACCGACCTGAACCAAAATTCACACTTTCTAAATTTAGCGAATAATTGATGAGCTCTAAGGGTTTCCAACACGATTTGAAGATGATCCGCATGGTCATCCTCACTTTGGGAATAAACAAGAATATCATCTATGAACACAGTAAAAAACAAATCCAGATACCGCTTGAATACTCGGTTCATAAGATCCATGAAAGCCGCTGGAGCATTGGTTAGCCCAAAGGACATGATAAGAAATAAAAAATGAACATAACAGGTTCGGAAAGCTGACTTTGGAATATCACACTCTCTCACTTTAAGCTGATGATAGCCGGATCTAAGGTTTATCTTTGAGAAATAACTTGCACCCTATAGTTGATCAAATAAATCATTGATTCTAGGAAGAGGGTACTTGTTCTTAATAGTCACCTTGTTGAGATGACGGTAGTCAATACACATACGTAATGTACCATCTTTCTTCTGCACAAATAGAATAGGTGCACCCCACGGGGAAATACTGGGTCTGATAAAGCCTTTTTCTAAGAGATATTTGAATTTCTCCTTCAACTCTTTTAGTTCTGCGGGAGCCATACGGTATGGATGGATGGAAATAGGTTAAGAGACAGGAAGGAGATCAATCCTGAATTCTATTTCTCTATCAGGTGGGACCCCTAGAAGGTCTTCCGAGAAAACATCAGAAAACTCGTTAACAATGCTAACTGACTGAATAGTCAGAGTCTCAGACTTGGTGTCTTTAACTTGAACCAAATGATAGATGCAACCCTTGGAAATCAACTTCCTAGCTTTGAGGTAGGATATGAAATGGCTCTTCGGAGTTGCATAACTCTCGGACCACTCAAATATGGGCTCATTAGGAAATTAAAACTTGACCACTCGGGTATGACAATCTATATACGTATAGTACGAGTGAAGCCAATCTATACCCAGAATGATGTCAAAATCAACTATATTTGGCTTAATTAAATCAGCAAATATGACCCGATGAAGGACAGTAACAGGACGCTTCTTATACACTTGTTTAGCAATAATAAATATCCTACCGAGGTAGAAACTAGAATAGGCTCAAGAATCCGTTCAGGGTCCATCTTAAAATTTATAGCAACTTGAGGTGTCACATAAGAGAAACTCGAACCGGGGTCCATCAATACATACACATCAAAATAAAAGACACGAAGCATACCAGTGACAATATCTGGAGAATCCTCCTGCTCCTGGAAAGGTGATATAACATAGAAGAGATTCTGGCGCAAACCGCCAACAGTACTAGAAAAGGCTCCCTGAGGAGGAACTGGGCGGAAAATGGGAGCGGGGGAAATGGTAGCCTAACTCTGGGGACGAGCATCTTGACTCCCCTTTCTAGCATACATAAAATCTCTAAATCAGTGGCCCAACTTGACATAACCAAAGAAACCTCTCTGATCAACAAAACACTCGCCAAAATGATCTCTACCACACTTCACACATAAAGGAGGACGAGGTCTATTACTTACACTTTCGTGAGACCTGGACGAGATATTCATGTTCCCCTGCTACTGCCTACTTCTAGGTGCAGGATTACTAAATGAGGAAGGTGCGGGAATAAGTGAACATCTCTGTAATTAAGGGCAGTCTCCTCCATAGAATCTGTACTAACCGAATCCCTGCTACTCTAATCTAGATCTTTTATTCCCACTTACTCTCTCCGTCTCTTTCACCTTATCAGCTTCAATCTGTTGGGAATATATCATCAACCGAGAAAGGTCCATATCCTTATTAAGCATAGCAGATCTACACTCTTTCACAATGTAACTCAACACACCGGTCACGAACTTACTCATGACGGTCCTGGAGTCAGCCATCATACTAGGTGCATAGTTGGACAACTGATTGAATCTAAGGCAGTACTCCTTAACAGTCATGGAGCCTTGTCTCAAGTTCAAGAATTCCTCTATCTTTCCTTCCCTTATCTCAAGAGGAAAATATCTTTCCAAGAACGCATCCTGGGATAACTGCCAAGTCATGGGAGCAACATCTTCCCCTCTAGTTTTCCTCCATATTTCCATCCAATCATCTGCAAAATCTTTTATTTGATAGGAATCCAATTCAACACTCTCCTACTCAGTAACGTGCATAATCTGGGTGATCTTTCTCACTTCATCCAAGTACATTTGTGGGACTTCACCTACCTTCGACCTATAGAACTCAGACAGATTCATCCTCATAAAGTCACAAACCCGAGCTACAGGAGAATTATTCTCTTGAGGAGGGGAAACAGTATCCTGGGTGTTATCTTGAGTATTGGCGGTAACTGCCTGGGCTAGCGCCTGAAAAGCTGCCCGAAATTCTGCATGTGACCTATGCTCGTTCAGAGGATTAACGGGTTAGGGTTGCTCATTGTTTTTATGAGCTCGATGATGAGGCATTTTCTATCATAAGAGAGCACAAATTAATAGTAGGGAGAAACAGTCAAAGGCACAATGGACTTTTGAAATAAAGAGATAACTTTTCTTAAAATGTCCCGTAGCCTCTTGCTCATAGATGTGGCGCGCTACACACCATTGATAAAGACTCTACGTAACGTGGATTCTCAGACTCCCTAGAACTTTTTAAACCTTAAGATATCTAATACCAAGCTAGTAACGCCCTAAGATCCCATCCCGAGACGTCACACAGTGCTTAAGGCCACACGCGGCCTCAAGCTAACCCTCTAAACCTGCCATCACTTCTAGAGCTCACTTTGACAATAGTCGTGCTAATATAAGAGAGAATGACATATCATAAACATACTGGAATAAGATAAGAAACTAGCATGTACAATCCAAAATACGGAAATTCTGTACGTACCAACACTTTAGTCTAACAAAGCCTCTATACATCAAAATTAATGAGACATTGGGACAAACCCCCAACTGACTCAAACAGTACTGAAAGCCATAACAACAAATAGGTATCATAAAATATAAACACGGTCCTCGAACCATGAGGACTCACCACCGAGCAGACGAAAAGAGGAACCTGAATATCGTTAATGCGGTTGGGTACCTGAACCTACATTATAAGAAAATTTAGTCCTTAGGAAAAATATGTGGGTCACCACTTTGGAATGTACTGAGTAAATAGGGGTGCTTGTAACAATGTAAATATCATCATCAATTTCATGAAAATATGCATATGTACAATGATGGCTCACTTGGCTTAAGTTAGATTGAAACATACTTTTAAAGATCTCATCGTAAATAAATCATATGATAAAAACCTCATAAATCATCATAAATAACTAAACTCTTCAACTCAAGACTCAGAGTGAATCTGTAATTCAAGAAACTCATCTTATGGACATAGGAGGTTCTTATAACTGACATAAATCATGTGAGCTACATGGATTCCAATGTTTTTCCCTCCTAAGGAGAGAATACCATATTTACGGGATCATCGTACTATCTCCAGGGAGTACAACCTAAATTTAGTGATCACAATCTCATACTCGACCTCCGTCCCTTAATTATCAACATCAATCCTACGGTGGCACATTGATTTGGGGGAAATTCCATATTTCCCGCTCGGTGCTAAATACTACTCCCAGACACAAGCTCAGAACGGGTTAGGAAATCTACCACAAACATTACAAGGGTCTATCATGAAGACCAAATCAAATCTCTTTCTCATTTATCAAATCATAATCAATTTTTGGATTCCTAACTCGACTCAAATCAAATCAATCTTTCTCAATATAAAAAGGCATCAGTTTATTAAGTCATGGAAACATCAATAACTTTGAGAAAATATCAAGACTCATTGTAACAACTCAAATGTCATGAATCAATATACTCAATAATCCAATTTGCCATATGAAAGCTTAAAGCTTGACACATATCTTGAAAGCACTTGATATACCAACTCATGGTAGAAACTTGAAATTCACAATATTAAATATCAAGTCATAACTTAGAAATTGTAAAATAATCATGTATAACAAAGCTTGAACAATTTATATTCTCATAATCTCATGGTGAAGTAATTTGGGTATAAACCCACTTGCAAAATCATATAAATCCATAATAAAAATCAAAACTTTGAGCACAAGGATGAAAGAATTGCTCTTGTTCAAAACCCCGCATACCTTGGATTACAATTTTTAAGATGAACAAACTTGATTGGAAACTCTTCTTTACACTTTTGAGCTATGTTTCTTGATTTCTTTGGCTTGGAGAGCGTAATTATTGATCAACTTGGTGAAATCTTTGGAAGATTCTTGAATTTCTTGTAGATGATTTGATTTAGGATTTTAGAAGAAACCCTAGTTTCTAGAAAATTTTGGTGGAGAAATGAGAGAGAAATAATCTTCTCTCCTCCACTTGGATATATATATATAAAACCAAAATGGGAGGAAAAGACCAAAATGCCCTTTTAAAAAGAGTTGAAAATTGTTGATCGAGGTCTGTGACGGTCGAACTGATGGTACTTCAGAGGAAATAATGGTCCACCAGATCGGCCGTCACTCGAGGGCCAGAAATGGGACATTCTTCCTTGACTTGACGGTCCTCTTGGCGAACTGTTAAATTTTTTGCGGCCTACCATTTTGGACATCGCACGATGGACAGAAAAAGGGGTTACTGCTTTGGATTGATGGGAAAATTGATGGTCCACCAAGGACTTGGTGGTCCTTCAGGTCTACCGTCAGTCCTGGGCGATTCCGATATCGCTTAGTAAAATGGCCATAACTTCCTCGTCCGATGTTGGATTTTGATAAAATTGGTATCGATGGAAAGCTTATTCAATGCTCTACATGAAAAAAAGTAGAAATTATATAAATAAAATAAAATATAAACATCAATAACTTTGAAAGCCACCCCTATTCACTCAAAAGATAGATTTAGGCTTAAGAAATGATCGGGGCATTACAGAGATATTGTAAGACCCCTCAAAATTTTAAGCTTGACTCAGTCCTTTAAAGACTACAAACGTGTCCCAAACTTAGAAAATTTTAGCTAAGTATCAATACTTAGAATTATTTTAGCCTTCCAAATTTGGAGGATTTTATTTCCAACCTTCTCGGCCTTAGTTATTAAACTTTTAAATTGATTCATGATCAGGGTCACTTGTAGGTCATCTCAGGTGAGTTTCAAATTTTTAGACTAGAGTAAGGTATAGTTTGGATGCCCAAAATAGTGAAGGGTCGCGATAGCCCCGCGTCGCGAGGGCTAGTCAACCCAAGTAAGGGTCGCGTCGCGATGGCTATTTGGCCTAAGTAGGTGTCACGACGTGAGGGTAGCCCTATTCAGTATTATTTTAATACGGGTTGTGTGGAGAAAATGGGTCATTTTCGCTACCTTATTCAGCCTTAAAACGACATTGATCAGCCTATAGGGCAAAATCTCATTCTTTCTCTCAAACTCTCTCAAGAACAAGTATTAGGGTTTGCAATTCAAGATTCAAATCTCAAGAATTCTACCGTAAATCTTATCCAAAAACAAGCATAAAGGTATATGAAGTGTTCATCCAAGGGCTCCCTTTCACCCTTGGAGTTCAAGAAACCCTTTTTAAAATCTTAAATCATGATTACCAAGTTCTGGGTTATTTGTATTCATGTTAATCTTGTTGTGTGATTTCCAAGATGATGTATTTAATGAATTTCATAAATTTATGTTAGCATATAGGTAGAAATCTTTGAAATTGAAGTGATTAATATAGCCATGATGTATTGAATTATTATTCATACCCAAGTATAATGTGATGCCTCCCATATGTTTGCCAAAATTCCTAAGTAAATTAATTGTGCAATTTGATCCATTGTTGATCTTAAATATGAACTCATGAAAGAAATATATGTCTAAAGGACTCTCATGGTAAAGCTATGCCTTGAAGGTGTTTGTTGAAATGCCTATGTGAATTATTAGTGTACTTATGACATGATAGCATGCATACCTATACATGTACAATTTCAAGATTTACAAGTGTTTGATGAAATGCCTTAGAAAGTGAATTATGAACATGTGTCCATTATTGTGCGTTCAAGATTTATGTTATGCTTTACTCTTTACGCTATCGAGTCCTAAGGGAATTTGATACCCGAAAATTTAGCTATATACCTAGAGCCAGTGTCAATTCTAGAATAGTCTCAGTCAGGTCATGATCATTGGTACTTTTAGTCAGTTCCAAAATCCAGGAAAACTCAGTAAACTCAGTACTAATTCAGTCCAGTTCAGTAATAGTTCAGTCAATCCTAGTATGAACTAAAAAATCAGTTCAGTATCTATTTAGTTAGGAGTAAGATTCAGTACCGAGTGAACCCAAGGATGGAGAGTCACCTAGCAGTAGAGGGTGTGACTCTTAGAAACAATCCTTCAATTCCAGAACTACATAGCTAGCGTAGGTTGAGATATCAAACCTTCCAGTCGAGGGTTGATGAGGTGTTATAACTTGTCAGTTGAGGGTTCCACCATTCTTATTAGAGCACTTACCAGATGAGGGTATCTCTTCAATTTTCTTTACCCGTGGCACAGTACTGGAACCATTCCAACTGGGGGTTATAGGTGTGACCCCAAAATCTATTAAAAAAGGGGCATGTCGGTTAGTTGATTACCTCCCACGGTCTAAATTTCAGATTCAGTCTCAGATTAGAACTCAGTATTGCTCTACAGACTTCAGGACTGTCAGATACGGTCATCCAGATAATCTGTAACATAGTATCAGTAAACTCAAATATTAGTAAATCAGTATTCAGACTCAATATCTGGTATCATCACGATTTCAGTTACAGCCTACGTATTCATGCATGCACTCCCATTCAGTCATATCCATGTTGTTCAGTTAGTATTGTTCATACATTATGAACCCATGCATTTCATCCTACCTCACTGAGCATACCAGTATATTCAAAGTAATGAAGCATGCTTTTTCCGCTATGATGTCTTATATCATAGGTTCAGACACACGGGCCCCAGAGCATCCTCAGTAGTATAGCTCTCAGCAGACAGCGTAGTGGTGAGTCCTTATATTTCAAGGACATGATTATTTTTAGAATTTCAGTTATTTCAGTAGTTAGTCAGAGTTAGTTGGGAACTTGTCCCATCAACTCCATATTTCAGACAGTTTAGAGGCTTATCAGACTAGAGTATTTTCAGACAGTCATTTTCCAGCATTAAATTTTTTGTTTATAATATTGTTTTCATATTTGAACCTTATGGCAGTTTCCCACATTTACTTCCTTATTTTTTTATTACAGCATCTTTATTTTTCAGTGCTTACAGCAGGTACCAGTCATGGGTTAGCTAATGGTCCTTCAGGATTGTTAGCGTCGTGTAGTGTCTGGGGTACATACTCGGGGCATTATAAGAAACTATTTGGGAATCATGAATAACCTCTCTAAGCTCTTTAATACACTACATTATACATTTAAAACCAATCTCCAATAACCAAATTTCACCACTTTGTCTACCCCATTCTTTTAGTTTTGCCCCATCGCTTTTAAGAATTTTCACAAACACATGGTGGGCGCGTTGCTTATTACTTCAAGATTCAATTTTTCTCATTTTATACAATCGTGGGATTATTTCTAACACCATTTATATCACTCCCAACCACCACACATAAAATATAAATACCAATAACTTTTATCTTGGGGCATCAATTTCACCTTTTTCTTCTTCAACTTTTCAAAATCCATACTAAATCAGCTTTTTCCTTAAAGCACTTAGGAAATTTTTTAGATCAAATTATGGCCTATCAAATAAGGGGATTATAAATGATATATGAGGATACCAAAGAAAATAAGATAAAGGCTTAATAGCGTTTAACTAGGATTATGCACAAGGGTTGGTCAAAAAGAAGGTATAAAACAAGGCTATCAAAGGAATGTCTATATCATCTCCTAAACTCCCATTTTTTATTTCACTTTGAACACATACCGGGAAAGTACTAGACATCATATGTAATAAAGAATATACAAAATACCTTAAATCACACATGGCATATGCTCAACTCAATAAGATCATCTTAAACTCTCAACCAAACAATAGCATGAATTCAAATTTAAGCCAAAAAGTACAAGAGTAAAAAACTTGAGCCTAAGAGTCTCAAAAATAGCAATTCACACAATTCAACATTTTTATACAAAACAAAACACTTGCACCATGTTAGCAAAAATAGCACCAACAAGGATATCTTACATACACAAAAAAAATAAATTGAGCCAAAATTTAGGAATTTCCCCACCCCACACTTAAAAATCTACTTTGTCCCCAAAGTAAATTTAAAAGTAAGAGATAGAAATACTTCCTGAGGCCACTAAGCTTAGCTAGTAGCACCTTTACACATAAATGAGATCTGTTAGATCCCACACTTTATTTTTGTCATGCTTCTTAGCTTAAGTTTATGGTACTCAAACTTACCATTAACCTGTGACTTAACCAAAAACAAAAACTACATGAATTAAAAACTACTAAACTAAAAAGAAAACATACCTAATTAACTAGGGTTACCTCCTAAGCATCACCTGATTTAGTGTCATGTCACGACCCAACTCAACTCAACCTTATTCCTTCACCCTTTTACTCCCCTTTGGGAGCCATTTTCTTATTTATTTCTAAACTTTTAAGTTTGCACTCTCAAAGTCAATATCTTTCTCAACTCCAACCTTCATCATTTTGGGAAGCATTGGTTTAATCTTAGGCCACTCAATCAAGTAGTTTGGCGAGGTTTTTTACGGGCTAACCACCCCATACTTGTCCCTTTTAATAATATTAAACATACACTGATCTTTAATTTGGGATGGTACATTAGGTGTTTTGTAAATATCAAATACCACCTCTTCATCATCTACCCTCATTTTGAGAGTTTCTTCTCTAACATCATTCAAAGGCCCTCCAGTTACTAAGAATGGATGCCCCAAGATTATTAGTACCTGTTCATCTACCTTAAAATCAAGAACAATAAAGTTAGAAGGTATAATGAATTTACCAACCTTTATAAGGACATCCTTAATTATTCCAATGACCCATCATCCCGCTGTAACACCACATTGGTTGATTTAGGCTTTCTCAAGCCCAACTTTTTAAATAGCGATGGGGCATCAAATTTATGCTTGCCCTTAAGTCACTTAGTGCATGGACCGCTTTTCTCCCAATTTGAATAGGCATAGCAAACCTCTCCTAATATCTTAATTTCTTAAAGATTTTCTATGTCATCACTGCGCTACACTCTTCAGTGAATGTTATAGCTCCCACATCCTTCAATTTTACCTTATTTTCCACCACATCCCTAAAGGACTTTGCATACTTGGGCATACTCTGCAAAAAACATCTAGCAAAGGTAAGTTAATGTAAAGATCTCGGAATATATCAAAGAACTTTTTGAACATAGCGTCCTCATTGCTTTGATGTACTTGTGTAGGAAGGGTAGAGGCGACATCTTTTTCACTTCTTCTGCAACAATTTTTTATTTTAAGTACTTAGACTTCTTTGAATTTTCCGCACGTCTATAATTTACCTATTGGGTCACCACATCAGCATTTACCTCATTTGTTGCCTTAGGAGGTTATCCTTGAAGCTCTTTACTACTCTTCAAAGTGATTGCCATGACTTGTTTTAGAGTTTTTGTGTCTATTGGCAAATGACCTTGTGGCCTAGTATTTAGTGCTTGTTGTATCTGCCCAATTTACAACTCTAAGCTTCTCTGGGACACTTTTTGATTCTGTAATTCTGTTTGTTAACTTTTCATATCTGCAGTCATTTATGTTTCACCAGCTAAGAGTTGTTTCAGCATCTCTTCCATGTTGCTCGTTGGCTTATTTGATTTGGCATGTTGTTGTGGGGTATTCCATGGATGATTTAGTGGTAGAGTCTACCACTTTATGGCATAGTCATTACCATAATTTGTCCTTTGAGCATTGCCTACATACATCAATAATTCTGGATTTGAAGCACACATGGCCACTGAATGGCCATTATTTCTGCATACTTCACACCAACCTACAGCTTGTTGGATAGCGTTGACTATGGTTGAAGGTTGTGCTGCTCTCAATTTCATGATGCTGAACTGAGTGATGATCAAATTCTGTAATGCAAAAACCTGAGCTAATAAGGCTGTGAATTGGTCCACCTCCAATACACCCGCAATTCTTTTCGTGGAACTTCTAGAATCTGAATACCACTTTAGATTTCCTTGTGCTATGCGGTTCAACAATGTGTATAGCTCATCATAAGTCAATTCCAGCACTAGACCACCTGCGGTTGAATCTAACAGAATCTTTGTATTGTGATTTTGAGCTTCTACAAAAGTATGAGCAAGTACCTCATAAGACTATTGGTGATGTGGACAATCTCGAAGTAAAGCCTTGAAGCATTACAAAGCATGATAAAGATTCTCATCCAGCCTTCACTTGAAACTCACTATCTCACTGTGAAGTCTCGTAGTCTTGACAGAAAGGAAAAATCTGATGAGGAATTTTCTGGCTTAGTCATCCCATGAAGTGATTGAATTGGACAGTTGTGCATTCAACCATCTTTTTGCTTTCCTTAACAGTTAATGGGTAAAGAGTGTCAGCCTTACATAATTTGTACTCACCCTATTTGGAATGAACGTGTCTGTAAGCTCAATGAAATTCTGCAAGTGGACTTGTGGATCCTCGTGTGAAAGCCCTGCAAACTATCCACTGCTAATAAGAAGCTGCACCATATTCTGTTTCAACTCTAAATTCTCCCATCAACCTGTCTTTGAATCGGGGAAGTCAAGTTCGGCGGAAGTGTAACTGCCAGTTCCCTAACTGTCCTGAGTGCTTGTTGTTCTGCAACCATTATAGCAGGATCTACTTAGACTTCTTCTATTTTCAGAAATTAGGGGAGATGGATTGCATATCTCCTTCATTAATGGAAGTGTTGTTTGGGTTTGGGGCTTGGTTCAACTAAATCCCTATCCCTTGACAACTTTCTAACCTTAAAACTTATTTCCTACAATGACAAAACCAAGACAAAGTGTAAAAACACCAAATAAATCTAAAAGTAAAACTAAAATAAACAATTGCCAAATAACAAGTCCCCAGTAATGACGCCAAAAACTTGACAATGCCCAAGCGCACACGCAAGTGTACGTGGTCTTATCAAGTAGTAAATTGGCCTTAAAGAAAGCTGAATGTCGATCCCACAGGAACTTATTTCAACAACGATTTAATTCTAGTTCACAGTTTAGAATAATTTAGTGCAAAAGTAACCAAAAGAGAGTTTGGAAATTGGTAATTAAAACTAAAGTAATAATGCGTAAATAAAAGTGCTTGGAATGATCAATGGTGAAAATCCCAGGTGCTAAAGCACTCCGAACAATCATACTATGTTGTTGAATTTTATTCGTTAATTTGCTTATCTTAGTTGTGGATTCGTAGGGTTAATTGTGTGATCATGGTTTCCCAACCTCTAATCTTTTACCTAATGTGGACATTACAACAACATCTTTGAGCAGGGATGTAATAATACAATTAAGAGAATTAAAGCTATCATCCTACGTATGAATCAAGTAAGGCATAAAAGTACATCCATGTCCTAGACGCTAATTTGAATTCCTTATTTTACAAGAGAATAAAAGCCCTACTTTATTTATTCCCATATTCTATCTCCCTATTCCCTCTCCCGAGATCACAAGGTAGACAATATATGTATTTTATGGGTGATCAATCCATAAAATAATTAAATCAAGAATAAACAAATAACCAAATATGATAAGCAAATCCAATGAAATTAATCCAAAATAATAATAATCATGTTCTTGTCTTTAACCCCAGAAAGAGGATTTTTTAGCCGATAATATTCATAATCACAATCCAAATAATTGAATACATGAAATGATAATTAAAGACTAAATAAAATAACTAAAAACCTAATGATAACGTTTAGCAGCCACATCCAAACTTCACATCGCTTCCACCGTATTCAATTTGTCCCAGATATGTTAAATTTTCTTCCCAGGTAATTGCCCAATATACATTATATTAATCCTAATTTGTGTGGGATTAGAAATTGGCCCACAGTTCAATATATTCCCACTAAAAGATTCCCACAAATCTGTCCAAATTTAATATTATCCAATCATGTGTCCAGCCGCCTTTCCAAATGTAACGACTTTCCGTGGTTGAACACACCGATGCGATGCGTCAACTTTGCATCGCTGGACTGGTTAGAACAGGGACTGTAGATGTGACGCGTCGACTTCGCGTCTACTCACTAGAATTTTCTTTCAAAATTTTGGTTAAGTGTTGAACGTCCTATCCCATGCCTTTTGTAGTGTATTTCTAATGAATTTTTGGCCTTTAAATCATCAATATATCACCATGTTTAGCTCACAAAGCTTCCTTCAATATCACACACCGTATATTAGATATCAGAACAACACAATATTCTCAATGATAAATCAAAACAAGAGCTAAGATCAGGCAAATTCGCAATGATCTTCACTTTTATGTTCCGACTCTTGACTTAATAAAATTAAACTTTGTACATTAAAAATAAGTTATTCCACTCATAATTACACAATTAAACCATTTGGATCAAATTAAACACAATAGAAACCAACGAAACCAACTAGACACACCTAGCTCAAGCTAGTAAAACTAGTTTTTCAGGTTGAACTCTAAATGACTCAATTAAGTACAAACTTGTTTGAAAAACACGTTGAACCATTGTAATCACATACTTGGACACTTAGATGATTATTCATATCGATATTAACACGTTAAAAACATGAATTATTCTCAAAACAAAACAAGAAAATGTAGAATAATGATACAGAAGTATATAAAACTACCTCAGATCAGATAACTAAAATGAAAACTATGAGTCAAAACAACAATCAACACACACTTTTCCACAAAAGCCTCAAAAAACCATAATACCAAACCAGTTCTGTACATACCCTCGATCATGACTAAAGAGAGTACACAGTTCCAAAAATCTGAAAAGAAACCTAATAAAATGGAAAGGCTTTCAGAAAGATGGAGACTCACCAATTCACAGCAACTCGACCAATGCACCACACCACCTGGCGATACACAAGAGTAATAGAAAATCCCTATGACCCTACATCATTAAACGTTGCAGTGTTCAAGGACGATTAGTGGGATAAGTACTAGAATGTAACTCAGAAAAGAGATAAAGTAATGACATTTCCAAAACCAATCAAAACCACATGCACACATATTCATATATACATATATAGGATGCCGGGGTAGGGTCAAGGGGCATGAATATGAGATTATAAAATATTAACCTGGACTGTGAAGTTATATCTATCTTAAGGGCACCTATGGACTATATGGGTTCAGCTCCCCCTGTTGAAAGAGCCTCAGCGCGTGTTAGTTGCATGACACGAGGAAATTCGAGGGAGATCCAGAGACACCAAGTCTCCAGACATCCCAAAAATATAATGTTTGAACTAAGTGCATGATCATACAAACCCTTACACTGGAAAATGTAATTTTCAGTATTGGTCCCCCTCCCCCCCCCCCCCCCCGAGACCTCTACCTTTACGGTGAGCTACATAATCTCTTTTAAGACCAAATAAAAATTGTTAGCACATAATCTCAACTATTAACCCAAGAGTATTATATTAAGGCATTTACCACTTGGATTGGCATACCAATTATACTTGCAGTCTTAAATAAACATGCCAAACCAATCCATGTAACCATTAGTCTCCTAAGTTCCATTTTAAAATCCAAACCATGGCCTCAAAGGGCCTTTCAAATCTATTTTAGCCAATTATCTATTAATTTAATCCAATGGGTTAGTAAATAAGTCAAATTTTATAATTATCCAAGTTCAAAAAACAAATTCAGAAAGAGAGTTGAGGTTAATATCATTACCAAGACAAAAAGTCATCAATTTGGGGAAACCCATGTTCCCCATTCCTATTCATATACAATTGCACCCAATCATTCCAGAGACCATAAATTTAAAGCATATATCAACAATTTAAAACATGGGAAATGAAATTTAAGTAATACCAATCCAAACCCTTAACCCAACTTCTAGTCCTTTAATTCAAACCACATGGTTAATGAGTAAATAAATGCCACAATGTAAAACTAAAGTTAGGGGATGAGATACATGCATGAAATACAAACAAATTAAAGTCAATTCAAAGTTTAGAGCCTAGATGATAAATTCATTATAAACCCTTGAATGTTCTTGGATTTTAAGTTTGAGAGAGGAGTGATTTGATCTTTGAAAATTGAATGGAATGGGGTTATATTATGTTATAAGGTCATGCAAGGGGTAAAAAGACCTAAACCCCTAATTTCATATCAATAAAAAAAAAACTAGAAAGAATTAAAACATCAACATTTCATGCCATTATCACGGAGGGTAGACTTCATGCAACGCCAATATCGCAGAGGTTAAACTCTGTGGAATGCCTATATCGCATACCCCCACTGCCTCGGGGTTCCAAGATGACCTCGAAACCCTTCAAAAAATTCCCAAACTTTCCCAAAATAGCCTTTTAAAATCCCTAAATATAATTCAAGTAAAAAATTAACATTATGAACACAGGAGGGTAAAAAATAAAATCATGGAAATTTTGAAGGGTCTTACATTGCCCCTCCCCCCTCCTCTCCAAGGATCATTCAACTTGGAATGAGAATTTAGGATATTTTTAGCATAAGAATAGCAATAATGCACCAGAATTAAATGACAAATTTGAAAGGGAACAAAATTCATACCTCAAGCACTTTTGTCTAAGACGAGGAACAAAAATAGGTACTTGGCCTTCATATCTTCCTCAGCTTCCCATGTAGCTTTTTCTACCATTTGGTTTCTCTAAAGAACTTTTATTGAAGCTCATCCTTAGTCCTCAATCTATGAATTTGTCTATCTAATATTTCAATCGGTACCTCCTTGTAAGGTAAAGAATCTATAAGACCAACATCTTCAATAGGCTTTATCAAAGAAGGGTCGCCACATACTTTTCAGCATAGTCATATGGAAAAGAGGGTGAATAAAAGCCAAACTCAGGCAATTCTAGCTCAAAAGCATTATTAATCCTCTTCACAATCTAGTACATACCAATATAACGAGGAGTGAGCTTCTCTTTCTTCCCAAACCTCATGACTCCTTTCATCAGAGACACCCTCAAGAATACCCAATCACCCACTTCAGATTCCAACTCTCTTTGCCTCACATCTGTATAAAATTTTTGGTGACTTTGGGCAATCTTAAGTCTTTGTCTAATCACTTTCACATTCTCCATGTCTTGGTGGACCAAGTCTTGACCAAACAACCTAGTCTTACCAACCTCAAACTATCCAACAGGAGACCTAAGCCTCATACCATAAAGAGCCTCAAAAGAAGCCATCTGAACTCTAGAATGATAACTGTTATTTTATACAAACTCAATAAGAGAAATGATAAACCCAACTATCCTTAAAGTCAAACATACATACCCTTGGAATATTCTCCAAAGTTCGAATAGTCTGATCCACTTGTCCATCCAATTAAGGGTGAAAAGCAGTGTTAAGATTCACCTGAGTACCCAAACCTTTCTAAAATGAATGCCAGAAGTGAGAAGAAAATTGTGTTCCTCGGTTTAAAATGATGGACACAGTCACTCTATGCAACTTCAAATTCTCATAAATGAACAACTTAGCATCATCTTCTCCTGAGTAGTTATTCCTTACAGGCAAGAAGTGAGCAGACTTAGTCATTCTATCCAAAGTGACTCAAATATAGTCATATTAATTATGAAACCACAGAAGACCTATAATTAAATCCATGTTGATCATCTCCCACTTTTATATAGAAACTCTATCTTGAGACTTGCCACTAGGCCTCAAATGTTCCACCTTGACTTGCTGGCAAACCGTACACTTAGCCACAAAATTTACCACATATTTCTTTATATTATTCCACTAACAGATTTCCTTAAAGTCATGACAGTTCTTTATCAAATACGGATGAACTGTGTATCTAGACTCATAAGCCACAGTCAAAATACTTTCTCGCAGCCCATCAATATCAGGAACACACAGCCTCCCTTGATACCTCAAGATACCATCTCCCCCAGTCTTGAAATCCATACGTTTCTCTGACCCATATCATCCTTAATCTACATAATATGGGACTCAAAGCTTGTTTCTCTTTTATCTCAACACCAAGGGATGATTTAACCACTTCTTAAACAATTATTGCTACATTCTCAGAGTCCAAGCGATGAACTCTTAAGTTATCAAAACTTTGAATATCCTTTACGAACTCTTTTTTCTCCTAAATAATATGAGATAAGATCCCAATTTACAACCTGTGAAGAGCATCAACAACCACATTAGCTTTACTTAGATGATAGTAAAGTCTCATGTCATAATCCTTGAGAAATTCAAGCCAACACCTTTCCTCTAGATTTAGTTCTTTCTGGATAAACACATACTGCAAGCTCTTATGATCTAAATAAATATCCACATGTACCTCATATAGAGATTGACACAAGATTTTAAGGGCAAATACCACAGCCACAACTCTAGATTATGAGATGGATAATTACTCTCATGAACATTAAGTTGCCTGGAAGCTTAGGTAAAAACCTTAAAGGCTTCATTAAAACACAACCAGTCTCACACAAGAAGCATCACAGTACACAATAAACCCATCAGTACCCTCCAACAGGGTCAAAATCGGTGCAGAACTCAACTTATCCTTCAACTTCTCAAAGTTACCCTTCCAAGAATCGAACCACAAAAACTTAACCTTCTTTGGAGTCAACTTTGTCAATGGAGCAGCAATAAAGGAGAAACTCCCCACAAACATCCTATAATGCAAAGCCAAACCCAAGAAACTATGAATGTCGGTTGGAGTCGTAGGTCTAGGACATTTATTAACTACCTCAACCTTTTGTGGATCCATTTTAATCTCCACACTACAAACAACATGCCCAAGAAAAGTCACAACATTTAGCCAAAACTCACACTTAGAAAACTTCACATATAATTTCTGGTCCTTAAAAATCTGCAACCTAATTTAAAGGTGATTGTCATGATCCTTCTCACTCTTAGAGTACACCAAGATATCATCAATGAAGACTATAACAAACAAATCTAAACTCTTTCTGAAAACCCGATTCATAAGATCCATGAAGGCATCTAGAGTATTAGTCGACCCAAAGGACCTAACCAAGAATTTATAATGACTATATCAGGTTTAGAAAGTAGTCTTAGAATTGTCAGCCTCCTATATTTTCGATTAATGATAGCCCGAACGAAGATCAATCTTAGAGAAACACCTAGTATCCTGAAGCTGATCGAATATATGATCAATCCTAGGACGAGGATACATATTTTTCACTGTCACCTTATTCAATTGACGATTTTCTTTACATATTTGAAGAGACCCATCTTTCTTCCACATGAAAAGTATAGGAGCACCCTACGGAGAAATACTAGGAATGATGAACCTCTTTTTAAGAAGATCTTTTATCTACTCCATAAGCTCCTTCAATTCTGTTGGAGCCATCCTATATGGAGGAATAAAAATAGAAATAGAATATCAATCCAAAATTGATTTCCCTATCGAGAACCAAAAAGATCATCAGGAAAACTTCAGGAAACTAATTGACCACAAGAAGGGATTGTAAAGAGGGAACCTCAAAGTTAAAATCCTTAACATAAAATAGATGATATGAATACCCTTTAAAAATCAACTTTCGATCTCTAAGATAGGAAATAAACCTCCCTTTGGGTACTAAGAAACTCTCTTCCCATTCAACCACTGGTTCATTGGGAAAATAAAAAACCTACCTTTTGTGTTTTACAATCTGGAGAAGCATGGCATGAATAAAGCTAATCAATCCCCAAGATTACATCAAAATTATCCATATCAAGCTCTATCAAATCGATCAATGTCCCTCGATTAAAGATGGACACCGCACAACCCATATAGATTTTTCTAGCAACAATAGAATCACCTACTGAAGTAGACATAGAAAATGGGTAAAAAATATATTTGGAACCAATATTGAAGTGTATAGACACATAAGGGGTCATATAAGCTGGGGTAGAACTTGGATCAAGAAAACATTAATCAATATGAGAGAATATTTATAATATACTAGTAACAACATCTGGAGATGCCTCAAACTCCTAATGAGTAGAAAGTGCATAAAGATGATTTTGTCCACTACTGGTGCCTTAGGTAGCACCCTTTGGCGTAGGAGCTGAAGAAGTGGCAAGAGAAACCTTATTATCTCTATTCGAAACTTTTTCTATAGGATAATTTCTCTGCAGATGACCTAGTTTTCCATAATTAAAACACAAGTTCCTCCTATCCTCAAAATAACTATGATAAATTTGTCCTTAAAAATAATAAGAGGGATAAGGTGGGGCTGACTAAGCTCCACTAGCCTGAGATTGAGCAAGTTGTGCCTTAGGAATTCTACTACTCTAAAAGTGTGATGGTTATGGATAAGGAGAACTGGAATAAAAATAAGAATTCCGCCAATTCATCTTCTTATTCCACTGTCTACTATCTTTTCCACTGTTCTACTGACCTACACCCTACTCTAAATATCTAAACTTTTTATTCTGCATCTCTCCTATCTCTACCTTATTCAGTATATAAATCACCAATGTTGAGATGTCCATAACATTGATCACTATTGATGTCTTACACTCTAACACCAAATAATGAGACAACCCAAAAGTAAACCTCCTTATTCTTGATCTCATATTAGGTACCATTTCTGGGGATAGCAGGCCAACTATTGAAATTTTAGAGCAAACTCCTTCACACTCATCTTACCCTACTTCATATTCACAAATTCTTCAGCCATAACTTTTCTCAACTCCTGAGGAAAGAAGTGATCAAAAAAGGCACCTAAAACTAATCCCATACTACCTTCTTAGTATCATCGCTGCTTCTTTATTCTCAATCCTTATACTACTGAGAAGCTACATCTTTTAATTGATACACAGTAAACTCCACTCCCTCAGAATCAGTGCATCACCCAGAAATTCTTCTCAATCTCATTAATAAACACCTGAGGATCCTACTCAACCTTAGAACCTATAAAGGTTGGGGTATTCAACCTCATAAAAAAACCAACCCAAGTGACCTTAGATGAATGAGCAAAAGAACCAACATGATTAAACTGATGAGACTGTGATGCCACCAACTAAGTAAGAATATGAATAAAAACTAACGAAACTCCCCATTGTAAATATCTCTCTTGGACACCTGCTCATGTGTATAACCAGCCTGAGAATCTTGAGGAAGACTTCTAGGGACGGATAGAAATCCACGTAGTGAGGTACAGTTAGGAGCAGGGACCCTGGACCGGGTATGCACTACATAAATAGGGTAAGAACCCTCCACATTCTCCTCAAGTAGGATAGAGGGTCCATCAAATATTCTATAAATGTAAGATCTTTGAGGAGGCATGATCTGAAACACGAGTAAGCCAGAAGTTAGAGAAGTTTCATAGCACTAGACTCTACAACCTAAAAATGAAGCACAAGAAAGGTAAACATTCTTAAATACTTTGTAGACTTCATTTATAAGCGTAGTATGCTACACATCCATTAAAGGGACTCTATTCAACAAGGATTTATGGACACCTAATAACCTAAAAATCTTGTCATAATTTGAATTGGGCCAAAGTCGTGATGGGTATCTCAAGCCCACCATGAATTAGAGAGCACCACCTTATCCTAGCATCTAGAACATAATAAATGAATATAGTGGAAGCTAAGCAAATATAATGATGAGATGAATATATAATTCAAATGAAAAATAAGAGTGAAAATAAGAGCAAACCCATGCTTGTCCATAAAATCCTCAAATAACCAGAATACCAAACCAGGTCAGGACATGCCCTCGACCATGACAAAAGAGAGTTCACAATTCCAAAAATCTGGAAAAAAAAATGAACGAAATGGCAAGGCTTTCCAAAAGATGGGGTCATACAACTTCGCAGTAACTCGACTGATGCATTACACCACCTAATGCTGCATAAAATTAATAGAAAATCCAAAGGACCCTACATCATGAAACTATCCAGTGTCCAGGGATGGTCAGTTGTATAATCACAAACATGTAACTCAGGGAAAGTGTAAAGTAATTCAATTTTCAAAACCAATCAAAACCACACACACATTTATATATACATATATAAGATGCCAGGGTAGGGTAAAGGGTCATGAACATGTGATTATAAAATATTAACCTGGAGTGTGTAACTCTATCTGTCCTAAGGGCACCCATTGACTATGTGGGTTCAGCAACCTTGTGAAAAGGGCCCAACGCATTCTAGCTGTATGAACCGAGGAAATTTAAGAAAGAACCAGAGACACCAAGGCTCCAGGCATCCTAAAAATATATTATGTGAAACACAATCATATAGAACCCTATACCGACAAACGTGGTTTCTAATATTGGTCCCATCGGGACCTCTACCTTCATGGTGAGCTACACAACCCCTTTTTAGCCTAAATTAAAATAGTTAGCACATAATTCCAACCATTAACCCATGAGTCTTATATTAAATCCTTTACCACTTGGTATCATCATACTAATTAGGCTTGCAAACTTATATAATCATGTCAAACTATTCCATATAACCATTAGACTCTCAAGTTCTATTTTAAAATCTACAACATGGCAAGCAAGGGCCTTTCAAATTTGTTTTAACCAATTATCCATTAATGCACTACAATGGGTTAATAAATAAGTTGAATTATATAGTTATCCATGTTCAGAAACCAAATTCACAAAAAGGGTCGAGGTTAATGCCACTACCAAGCCAGAAAGTCATTAATTTAGGAAAACTCATATTCCCTATTCTAATTCCCATAACAACACACCCAATTATTCCAAAAACCATAAATTTAAAGCATAAATCATATTTTAAAACATGAGAATAGTTATTCAAGTAATACAAATAAAATCCCCTCAACCCAATTTTAAACCCATCAATTTAAACTACTTGGATTACGAGTAAATAAATGCAAAAATGTAAAACTAAAGTAAGGGAATGAGATGCATGCTTGAAATACACAAAAACTTAAAGTCAATATGGAATTTGGAGCTCGTATGATTAATTCATTGTAAAACCCTTGAATGCTCTTTGATTTTGAGTTTGAGTTAGAAAGATATTGATTTGTTCTTTAAAAATTGAAGCGAATGAGGTCATTTTTTGTTATAAGGTCCTACAAGGGGTAAAAAGATTAAAAACGAGATAAAATTAAAACATCAACTTGGCACATCGTTATCGCTGAGGGTAGCCTCCGTGCCTTGCCAATATCGCAGAGGCCAAACTTTAGGGCATGCTAATATCGTTGACCCTCACTACCTCAGGGTCCAAAAATGGCCCCGAATCACTTCCAAAAATTCTTAAACCTTCCCAAAATACACTTTTGACATCCCTAAGCATAATTCATGTTAAAAATTAATATTACAAACATGGGAGGTAAAAAAGAAAATCATTGAAATTTTCAGGGGTCTTACAACTAATCCACTATAACCTTATAATAATAATAATTGATTATAATCTTATAGACTATCTTATTATAATCCATTAGCATATCATTCTTTCACACATCACTACTGCTTATCATCCATATTTCAAAGTTATATTCATAGAAGTATAAGCATCAACCAATTTCCTTTTCATGATCACCAGGAAAGCCCAGATTAACAATCCCTAACAATTAAATATTTTCATTAATGACCTATACTTTTCTAACATAATGAAATTTCATCAAGAACCTTTTTCCCACTTCAAGCCTACTCTAAGTCACCTTAACTAATTGCTTCTTCTCTACCTTCTACCATAAAGTCTAAACCATATTCTCTACCTTTTAGTAAACACCCCCAAGACGTATATGTGAATCAGTACTTTTGCAATGTACTGAGCATATGGGGGTGAATGCATAAGTAAAACAATAATTCACTATTCATACAAACTATCAAAATGGCATGCTAAGTGTAAGTGACTCACCTTGGATTGAGTAATCAAAACTGTAAAATCATAAATCATGAGAAGTAAAGAGTAAAGGTAATTCTATGAGCCACCACACTTAGTTCAAAAAAATTATAGTCTTATTCTATTTTCAAATCATGCAGGCTAAGTGTAAAGGACTCACATTTATCATATGAACACTAAAAGATGAAATCTGATAACTGAAGTCTTATGTAAGACAATATCAAAGTAAATTTGTAAGCCTTTACATTTAGTTTCTAAAAACTGTTTTGTTATTCTTTTTCTATTAGGAAGGTTCTTCTAACCGACATAAACCAAGTGAGCTATCATGGAGTCCAACGTCTCTTACTCACGTTGGTAGAATTGTTCTACCCTTGCCATCGAAATAGAACCTAGCTAGAGTGATCATTATACTTAACACACTAGGGGTATTAAAACCTATGGTGGAGCATAGTTCTGGGGAATGAGATCTTGGAATCATACCCAACTCGGTGATAATTACTAATCCCTTTAATCTGTATGCTAATTCTATAGGAAATCCATCTTAAAACTAGCATAAGGGTTTATAATGAAAACCAATTATGTGTCTAACTATTTTAAACTGTAATCAAAACTAACTGTGTGGATTCCATATCTTAGCTAAGAATCAAAAGATCAAAATCTTGCTTAAAATCTGAATACATGATTTTCAAAAAATGCTTAAACATTATCTTTTTTTAAATATCAAGAATAAAACTTAGGGCTTGAAAACCTCTTTCTTGTAACTTATGTCAAATCATCATTGTTCATGTTCAATAATGAAAATCTTGAAATGATCTAACAATTCTAGTCAAGATAATGAAATTCAATGCTCAATATGGAAAATCAAGTCACATGCATAAGTATATGAAAATAGTCATGAAACACTTGAATCACTTGTAACTTCATAA
Source organism: Capsicum pubescens (assembly GCA_030864215.1). Lineage (NCBI taxonomy): Eukaryota > Viridiplantae > Streptophyta > Magnoliopsida > Solanales > Solanaceae > Capsicum > Capsicum pubescens. The sequence goes on from CM061547.1 coordinate 150,240,643, forward strand.
GGATCAAATAATGATATTTAGATATAAACCCTAAATTCTAAATCATGTAATTTCATGAAAACTCAACTTTAAAACTAGTTTTGGGCATAAGGACAAGTGGAGTATCCTTGTTCATAGCCCCACATATCTTGATTGAAAAAAACTGTGCAGAGAACTTTGAATTTTGAACTTAACTTCTTGATTCTTGATAGATGACACTTGGATTTTTGTTCTTGGAAATAGAGGAGGGCTTTTAATTTTTTTACTGATTGTTTAGGGATAATAGAGCTGAGTTTATGTTTTTAATATCTCAGAAAAATGTTTTGAAGTGATTAGGGATAGTTTAGGGGTGCGAAATGACTTCAACACCCTTGATCTACGTCAAAACAAAGTGTTTTGGCACTTGGCAATGACTTAGGCGGCGCCCGGTCAATCTCCCAAGTCAAGGTTCGCAAAGCCTAGTCAATCACCTAAATTTGGTTGTGCGGCGCCTAACCAATCGCAAATCCTTACTGTTTCTCGCGAAAATGGGCATAACTTTTTGTTCGGGTATCGGATTAAGCCAAAATTGGTATCGTTTGAATGATAATTCGATTATCTACACTTTGGTGGGTCTTGAGATGCAAAATTATATGGATATAAACAGTTATACACATTCAAAAGTCGACCCTAGTAGAATCAAATACAATTAGTTAGGTGAATCAAAAGCTCTTAGCTCAACTTTTCTCTAAGTGATTCATATTAACACCTTTCACCTCAAAATCACTTTACACACTAGGATAATAATAATGAAATTTATACTACATAGGAATAATTTGGATTAGAGCTTACACGCGTAGGAACAATGGTTAGAATTCTAGCACGAAAATACAGAGTGTTACAGCAATAGGCTTACTTGGTGGAACCGCCCCAAAAAAGAACAAATAGACTATTCAATACATAAATAACCAATGCAATAGAAATAGTTTAAAGGTAGACATAATATAGAAAACCATCCCACGACCCGGTAGATCCAGTACAATAGCGATTATAAATATAACCCAAGTCTAAAACAGTCAATAAAATCTTATCTTAAAACCAGAGACTAGACATAAGTAAGATAGAAAAAAATGGGCTACTCCAACTCCAAGAGCTCACCGTATCTCCTGGATCTAACATAAGATGATCCTAATATCAACAGTTGGAATTTGTACTCAAATATATGCTAAAAAGGTACAGAAGCATAGTATAAGTACCAAAACCATGGGTACTCAGTAGGAATCAAGGTCGACCGTTCTAAATATTAATACAAATATAATAAAATGCAAAATAACAATTAACTCCAAAATAGTTGTTCATAAATAAGTAAATAACCAAAATAATAACACAACATAAAGGATCAAACACATGCGATTATAACTACAAAATTGGTCCCCATGAGCCAATAAGTACGAAAAAGTAAATAATCCCAGTACAGGCACCCATAAATCTTGAGAGTACACATAATGACAGTATAGCTCGAACCACCATCATTTACCAATTTTCATGGAACAACCATAATTTATCCTTATCATGCCATATTACAACAATTTCCACTTTTAGACTTAAATCGGTGTGTCTTTCATCAATATCATACTCCCTATCCGTACTCAAACCGATAACAATTTATCATTAGTAACATATTTCATAGCTGGACTCGAACCAATAATAACATCATCAATGCCATCATCAATCTTCTAACTCAAACTGGTAATCATGTATCCTCAATATCATAATAAATGCTCAAACTTGAACTAGTAAGCATATCATCAATATTATAATCAATAGCGGGAATTGAACTGATAAATGTATATATTAAGTATCATAAGAAATAGCACAATCACTAGCTCAATCAATAGCATAATCACTAGCATAAATGATAATGTAATCACTAGCATAATCAATAACCCTCAACTATCATATTAAACCCATCATCACTATCAAGTGCCAAAGTTTCTCAACATCACCTCAATAAGATATTTCAAGACATACAACAAGCATATAAAAGGTTTTCAATAGCTAACACATATCTTGGCATAAGATTGATCAAAAGGCCCACTTCTAAATCCCCAAAATCCATTGCTAGAAAAATTCTACCCTGTACAAAGCTAAGGTATATAAATCCACTTTTAGATGTCAAATAAGGTTTAGTTTTCCCTATGATGGAAATTCTACTCATGATCCCAGCAACTATGGCAGAGCACCTAAATTACGGTTTTTGAATGGCCTGGAGGGTCCACCTAACCCAAGTATTGCCAATCTAATCATCAACACCTAAAATAGATCCCAAATCAAACGTAATATCAAAAACATACTATGACAAAACTCAATCTACGACAGGAACAAAACCTAGACTACCTTGACACCGAAGAAAGCTCTAAGAATTCACTAAATCACTGACTTTCCCTTTCGAAAAACTTCTACAAGATGTCAATCTATCAAAATCACAATCTACTCATCATCATGAGAATAATGATATCCATATTTCACCATTGTTCTTTGGGTCCAAAAATACTTAAAGTCCCATGTGGGTCCTATTTATGTAAATCGCGCTTTTGAAGCCAACCAAACATTCCCTCATGCTCAAGGAGTAAAATACCCCAAAATGGGTGAAATTCAAGCTATATTGGTGCTACAATCAAGCCATTAAGTTTTAGAAATTTTAAATAAAACAGGAAAATTAACCATGAAAAGGGAGGAATCTTACCTTAAATCCGAAGGAAAATTGTGTAATAATCCTTACCCAATCTCCGAAATCCCCCACAAGCTATAACCATAAACCTATCCACTCTTCAAGGTTAAATAAATTGAGAGTGGTTGAGGAATGTGCAAAAATGAGCTAAAATTGATATTTATACCTTTTCCAAATTCTTGGGAGTCGTTATCGCAACCCGAGATTCGTTTTCGCCACATATGGTTGTTTCCACTGGGATTCGCTATTGCGAAAGTGGTGGCACAATTGCGGCACTTGGTTCCTACCAAGGGTATTACGATCGTGACCCCTGGCTCGCTATTAGTGAGTGTATTAGTTATAGCTGAGACTTGGAATTTTTCAAGTCTCAGCTAACCCTTTGGGATTTATTCGGGATCTTATCCAAACAAATTAACTATGCAACTATATAAAATTTGATCTTGTAGACTCAATGGAGATATCAAAACTTCTATCCAAGGTTGTTTTTACTTCCTCCCTCACAAATTACCCATCCCAAATTGAGATGGTACATTGATTAAGAAAAATAATTAATAACATGACTAGTTTACCGTAGTACCCCTATTAAATAATGTTTGCATTTTAATTTGAAGAAAAAGTAATTAATGTAAAGGGTAAAACATGGAAAAAATTGTCTCTTCTTGATTAATGAAAAAATTCAAGTAAAATGAGAAATCAAATAAGAAAATTTGGAACGGGTAATTTTGGACGGAGGGAGTACTGAACTAGGTCCCACACCCACCTTTCATTTTCTTGACTTTTTGACTAATAGGTCAAAATTAGCCTGAGTGCCTTCGGATCCAAACTAAGAGTCCTCTGATCCTAAGATCAATATTCTGGAGCTTTTGAAATTGTCATAATTGGCATACGAGGTTGTTTGACTGAAGTTTTTTCCGGTACCAATTTCAAACTAGTGAAGATTTCAAAACAGGTAATTGGCTCTAAAAACAAACAAACTGCCCGATAACCAAACTATCAGTTCCAGCAAGTCATAAATGACTTGTGACAACTATAGGAAATATCTCATAATGAAAATAAGTCAAAATATTGAAAATGACCTAAAGGGTCATTACAAAAATAGTGACATATTTACCTTCTAAAATAGATTCGCTTGGAAAACTCTCAAAGAAATGAAAAATTCTTCTGCGAATTTGATTTTATGGAACCTCTAAGACTTGTAGATGTCTTTGGTAAAATCAATACAAACACGTTGAGCCATTATTCCAAGAAAGATGTGTAGCAAAAGGTAGATATATAGCTGGTCACCACTGTATCCTGGCGTCATTGAAGTTGGATGCATATTTGGACCTCAATTCACCGGTCATTAGAACAGCATATTAAAGAATATTGATGACCCTTGAGCTTTCATAGTCGAGGAGTTGTGTGTTTCCTTTTTTATTTTATTTCTTTGGTTATTTTCTTAGATTTTGTTTTCATATTATTTAAATCATCTTGAGCTTTTTTTGGGACCAAACCATGGCTTTTTAGGAATGTATAGCATGTTTAGCATATGTATGAACTTTTCATTTATTTATTTGTGTGGATTTGCAATTCTTTAATTAAAAATAGTTATCAATGTATTTTTGTTTTTACTTTACCAATTAAAATAATTTCATATTGCATAAATATTCTGTCATAACCCGATTTACGAGTCATGATAGAACCTACTTCATCCCGCCATTAGGTAAATCAAACATAACCTGAATCTAAATTCAAAGGGTTAACATAGTGGAAAAATCCCAAAAGATGCAAAAAGAGACAATTGCAACTTATAAATAAGCAAAGCAATAGAGATAGTAAAAGGATAACCATAACATAGAAAAACATCCCATGACCTGGCAGAGCCAATACAAGATCTACTATAAATATAACCCAGGTCTAAAACAGTCAATACAATCTTATCTCAAAACTAAAGAGTAGGCATGGATAGATAAAAGAAATGAGGCAACTCTAACTCATAGAGCTCACCCAATCTCTGAATTCCAATGCATCATGATCCTCAAATCAATGGCCGCGACTAGTATTCAAATTTATACCAAAAGGATACAAAAGTGTAGTATGAGTACAAAAAACATGGGTACTCAGTAGGCATCATCAGCCGAATGAGCTAAATCATGATATAAATACTACAAAATCTAAGATAACATAACTAAGTCAAGGTACTAAACATGAAGGAATGAACAAGTAAAATAAGTACAAGACCAAGTGTAAACATGTACTGAATTAATCTGAATAACTAATATGTGGACACTAGGTCATCCAAACCTAAGCTATCATGATCTGAATGCTGAACTAAAACTGTGGGAGCTAACATTTAACTGACAAGCCTCAATCTAATATAATCAGGGTTCAACCCATATCCCTAGTTGAAGGGTGTTAATACCTTCCCATGAGTACCGAAACTGACTGCGTACATCCACTAAACTAGTTTCCCAGAGGACTAGGATGTCAGTCCTCTACTGGTTAGTGACCCCTAAGAAAGTGTCAGTCCTCAACTGGAGGGTGACCTCTTATAACTTACGTTGGCTACATAGTTTTTGAACTCAATGACTTATACTAAAGGTCTTTGTCCTCAACTAGCAGGTGAGACTTCATCCCTAGGTTCGCTCGGTGCTAAGTGTTTCTCCCAACTGAACTGACATTGATTCTAATAAAATTTAAAATTATTCACAACTGATGAATTCTCAACATGAATATTATAATCTTAAAATAATGATTCATTGATGATCTGAATAACCTGTATCTTGACAATCTGAAACATACATGAATATCTAGGCATCGAGTGTTCATAACCCTCCAGTACTATCTGTTACAAACTGATCTAGGCAAATTATGAACAATCCGTGGTATGGGAAAATCATGAATAAAAACCACGATTTCAATAACTAATCATGATATTGACATTTAAACTATCAAACATATGGAAACATAATTATCATGAGGGAATATATTTTCATGGTACAAAATTAAAACAATTTATAGGAGATTCATATAATTCATGGTCAACTTGGAACCCCTATATAAGAGAAAAGAGTTTTGCACTTGAAATTTTAGGGAGTTCTTGGGACTCAATGGGTGAAAGAGACCCACTATGAATATCCCACATACCTGAAGTCAATACTTTGGTGAAATCCTTGCAATTGTTGTGGTTCTTGAGAAACCCTAATGTGCTCTTATGGAAGATGGGAATCGCTCCTCTTTGCTTTTGGAGTTAAATTATGATTAATGATGGAATTGGGGGTTTTGGGTATTTTATGCCCTTCTTTGGGAAGCCTAAACAACATGGGCTAGGATTTAAAAAGAGTGGTAAAAGACTAAAAATTCCCTAGATTAATGCACAAGAAATTAGGTTCCTAGTCATTACGACTGGTTACGAGTCATAGTTTGAGTCGTAGGCTATGACTCTGAGTTTGGGACCTTCACTATCTTGGCTATGATTTAATAGCTTACGATTCATTGGTACTGACTATAAGTCATTCGGTGAAATCGTAGTCTAAAGCTTGGTTCATGGATTTCTTACTAGACAAGCTACAAGTACACTATACTACTCGTAATGCCTCACTACGAGTCTTATTATTGAATCAAAACCACTGGAGGGGGTCTTAGATAGCACGTTATTGTGACTACAAGTCCCTTCATACGATTCATAGGCACTAATTATAGGACATTGGGAGGAGTCATGGTCACTAGATATAGGTTCCTTCACTAGATTGACTATAATTCACTCATGACTACCCATCAAGATTGGTTATGAATCGTGACCTAAGTCATAATTACGACAATGAATGTCGGTCCTTTAAGGAACTTTCCATAACTTTTTCTTTGACTTGGAATTGATGAGAGACATAAAGCATTGTAAAGATGACTCTGTGGCATGTCTTTTAAGATGTCTACAGTTCAAAATTTTGGGGTATTACATTAGTCAACCCAAAAGACATCACTACAAACTCATAATGACCATAATGCATCCTAAAAGTTATCTTGGAAATATCCTCAACCTGAATCCTCAACGGATGATAACCAAATCTTAAATCAATCTTAGAAAATGCCACTACACCCTGAAGCTGGTGAAATAAGTCATCAATCCTACGAATAGGATAACATTCTTCACCGTCACCTTAGTAAGCTTCTTATAATCAATACGCATATGCATGGATTCATCCTTCTTCTTCACAAAAAACATAGGAGCTCCCAAAGGAGATACACTCAGTCTAATAAAACCCTTACCAAGAAGATCTTAAGGCTTTCAATTCCACTCCTTAAGCTTAATAGGATCCATATCGTAAGGTTCCATAGAAATAGCTCGAGCGCTAGGCTCAATATCAATAACAAACTCAATCACATTGGTAGGAGGTATACCAGGCAGATCGATGGTAAAAACATCAGAAAACTCATGGACTACATGAACAAAGTCATGCAACGGACTCTCCATACTAACATCACAAATAAAAGTGAGATAAGTCTCGCAACCCCTCGAAATATGTCTCATAGGAAACACATAAGAAATAATACCCTTTGGCTCACGACTAACTACTCCCTAACACATGACTGAGGGTATGTCGGGCATGGCTAAGGTAACGATATTGGCAAAATAATCCATGACTGCTTGACAGTGGGATAACCAGTCCATGCCAAAATTCACTTTAAAATCCACCATGTCTAATATAATAAGAACAACATGAGTATCAACATCTCTAACAGTCATAACACATGATCTAATAACCTGATCCACTACTAAAGAATCGCCCACAATAGTAGATACACATAATGGAAAAGATAATAAATCCCAAGATAACTCCAACAGTGGAGTATAACAAGTAGACATATATGAATAAGTGGATCCCAGATAACATAAACCAAAGGCCGACAGATAACACACCAAAATGGTACTTGTGACAACAGCACCTAAAGACTCAGACTCGGGTCTAACAGGTACTGCATATAATTGACCATATTCACCACCTAGCTGGAATTCTATAAGATCTCCTATCCTACCTGCCTAGGAACCACCTCGAGCAACCTGGGGCTACCCCTACGACCATGTGAACTACCTTTATCTAAGTAATAAGATACTTTAATTAGGGTAACAATATGAGTTGAAACAATAATCGTGTCATTACTAGGGCGCCCTCACAAATAATGACCATGACACCTACAAATATAAGAAGTCATCTGAGCTAAACTAGAAGAAGAATATTTATCTAAACTGGAGTAGCCACCACGACTAGAGCAATAAAAATACAAACCCTTCAAAGAGTGACCATTACCCTAACTAAAGGGATCACTGACACAAGACTGACCTTCATTAATAATCTGGAGTGTTTCCTGAACTATTCTAATAGATTGACTATGAGGCTAATACGATTGACGTAAAGGGTACCGACCTTGAAGAGTGCTGCCTCTAAAACGAGAGCTATTATGACTCCCAATGAAACTATCTTGATATTAAGGTCTATTATTATTTCCCCCTTGGGCCTTATGATGCATCTCCTCTATCACCTGAACATGATTAAAAACCTCAACAAAAGACCTACATGCAACAACCAAACACTAAGTAGAAATATGAAGAGGGAGTCCCAATCCTCAAATAAAGCAACAAACACTCTCATACTCAGTATCAAAAATAGAAGTAGCATTCCTAGAGAATTCAAGAAAATGAGCCTCATGTTCCACAACTGTCATAGAGCCCTACTCCTATTTAGAGAACTGATCCCTCAAGATGTCTCTAAGGATGAGAGAAAGTTACTTCTCAAAGAAAATCTCCATAAACTGAGGCCATGTCAAAGTAGAAGCTCCAGCTGGCCTGGAATCAGGATGACCTCACCACAAATGTCGAGCTACCGAGTCCAACTGAAAAGTAATGTAATCTACACCATGAGTTTTAACAAGGTCTAAATTATGGTGTCTATCCTCACAATCAGTCAAAAACTCATATGCATCCCCGCCCAGTGCACCAGAAAACCTAGGTGGAGCCACTCTCAAGACAACATCTTTTGTTACTTCGCAAACATAGTTGGTAATAAAACTACTAGTTGAGCAAAAACTGACTGTAATCGTTGTAGGAAAAATATCAACTCTAGGAGCCTCGGTGCCACTATGATCTATAGACTCTACACAATTATATGGCGCACCACAAACTAACCCCATAAGATGAACCATAGCATCACTGTGCACTAAAGAAGTAATAAATCCTGGTAGAGCCGTAATAAATCCAGGTAGAACCTAATCTAGACCCTAGACCACCATTGGATAGAGAGGAAGAACCTCTGGCTTAGGAGAGGGATGAGGGTTTTATAAAGGACCCCTATCCTAACCTATACTTAGGACATATCTTGAGGCTATCCATGACCTCTAGATCATTCGGAAATGGCAATATAATCTCTAATCTCGATCATTGAACCCTCATCTGTATAGTGGTAGCACGCATCCTAGCCATCTGTGAAAGAGTGAAGTCAAGGGAATGCTTTATAAACAAACTCAAACACTTAGCACGAAATAAGTGAAAGAAGTGAGGACTCCTAAGAATGTCCTATAACCTCCCAAAGATAAGAAATAGATGTTATTATTTAAATCCGCAGGAATTTACTAGACACTTGTTCTTGTACCAACAGTACCGATGTAATCTAGGCTCTGATATAAATTTGTCATGACCCAATTTATAAGTCATGGTGGCACCTACTATGTCCAGCCAGTAGGTAAGATGAAAATAAGCCTAGATCAATTCGCAATGGACTTACTTGGTGGAAACTCCCCAAAAAGAAATTTGAGAATCTTTTGCAAGATGTCAAGCTAGAAAAATCAAAATCTACTCATCATCATGAGAATAATGATACTAATATTTCACCATCGTACTTTAGGTTCAAAAATACTCAAAGTCCCATATGGGTCCTTTTTACTTAAATCGTGCTTATGAAGACAACCAAACATTATGACATGCTCAAGGACTAAATCCCTCAAAAATGGATGAAATCCAAGCTACAATGGAGCTATAATCAAGGTGTTAAGTTTTAGGAATTTTAAAGAAGAAAATCGGAAATTAACAATGAAAGGGGGGAATCTTACCTCAAATCCGAAGTAAAATAGCGTAATAATCATTACCAAAGCTCCCAAATCCCCGCAAGCTCTAACCGTAAGCCAATACACTCTTTAAGGTTTAAATCAATTGAGAATGGATAATGATAAGTGCCAAAATGAGGTAAAATGGATATTTATACCCTTTTCAGGTGCTCGGGAGTCGTAATTGCAACTTGAGATTTGAGATCACCAAAAATAGTTTTTGCTACTATGATTCTCTACCGAGATAGTGGTGGTACAGTCACGGTATTTATTTCTTTCCAATTGTATCACGTTCACGACCCTTGGCTCGTTATTAGTAAGTGCACCAACTACAGCTGAGACGTGGAATTTTCCAAGTCTTAGCTAACCCCTTGGGATTCATCTAGAATCTCGTGTATACAAACAGACTATGCTACTATATAAAATTTAATCTTGTTGACTCGATGGACCAGTCAAAACTTTTATCCAAGGTTGTTTCAGCTAAAATAGCTCCTACACCAATCTTTTATTTTCTTGACTTTTTGACTAATAGGTCAAAATGAGCCTAAGTGACTTGGGATCTAAACTAAGAGTACTCCTAGGCTAAGATCAATATTTTGGAGTTTCTGGAATAGTTATAATTGGAATATGAGGTTGTTTGACTGAAGTTTTACCTCGATAGCTAATTCAAACCAGCGAAGACTTCAAATTAGGTAATTGGATCTAAAAACCAAACGAACTGCCCAGTAACCAAACTATCAGTTCCAGCAAGTCATAAGTAACTTGGGGAAGCTATAAGAAAGATCTCATGATGAAAATAAGCAGAAATATGCAAAATGACCTAAAGGTTCATTACAAAATAGTGACATATTTACCTTGTAAAATAGATAGGCTTAGAAAACTCTCAAAGAAATAAAAATTCTTCTAAAAATCTGATTTTATGGCACCTCTAAGACTTGTACATGTCTTGGGTAAAATTAATCCAAACTTGTTGAGCCAGTATTCTATGAAAGATATGTAGCAAAAGGTAGATATACAGCTGGTCACCCCTATATCCTGGCGTCATTGAAGTTTTATACACATTTGGACCTCGAATCACCGGTCATTAGAATAGCACATCAAAGAATATAGATGACCCTTAAGCTTTCCTAGTCAAGGCATTATGTATTTCCTTTTTTATTTTGCCTATTTGGTTATTTTCTTATATTTTGTTTTCATATTGTTTGAATCATCTTGAATTTTTTTTCGTGCCCAAACCATGGCTTTTAAGGCAAGTATGTCATGTTTAGGATATGTAGGAACATTTCATTTATTTATTTGTGTGGATTTGAAATACTTTTTATTAAAAATAGTTATTTATAATGTTTTTTAACTTTACCAATTAAAATAATTTAATATTGCATAAATATTTTATCATAATCCAATTTACGAGTCATGATAGAACCTACTTCATCCCACCAGTAGGTGAGTCCAACGTAACCTAGATATAAATACAATAGGTTAACTTGGTGGAAATGTTCCCAAAAGAGGCCAAAAAACACAATTGCAATTTATAAATAAGAAAAGCAATAGAGATAGTCAATGGGTAACCATAACATATAAAACCATTCTAAAACCTAGTAGAGCCAATACAAGAGCAACTATAAATACAACCCAAGTCTAAAACAATCAATACAATCATGTCTCAAAAATAAGGAGTAGAGATAGATTGATAAAATAAATGGGGTAATTCTGACTCAAAAAGTTCACCCTATCTATAAATTTCACACAGCACGATCCTCAAATTAATGGTTGCAACCAGTACTTGGATCTACACCAAGAGGGTATAGAAGTTTAATATGAAAACAAAAACCATGGGTACTTAGTAGGCATCATTGGCCGACTGAGTTAAATAATGATATAAATATGATAAAATTCAAGATAACATAACCAAGTCAAGGTAGAGACAAACCTGAATGAACTCCAATATTGTTGTACATAAATAAGTGTATAAAAATTATAACATATAAAAAGGAATCAAAGAAATGGTATTATAGCTTCAAAATTGGCCCCGATAAGCCAATAGGTGCAAAATAGCAAATAACCCTATGCCCCATAAGCTTGGAGAGTACATGTAGCACCCTTCAAATTTTGAATATTTCATTTTTGGCCCTTCCATGTTCAAAATATTGATTTGTGACTTAAATTGTGTTTTGACATATAAATGGGGTGACCCAGGATAGTTTTGAAATTTTAGAATAGGGTTTGGGGTGATTTTGGACCACGAAGGAAACGAGTCTTCGTGATATCATTGTATCATGGATACTACATTCTGTAATATCTAACATGATATAAAGTAGAATCTCTACCTTTAGCTAAATATCACGGAGGTTAGCCTCTGCGATATGGTCCATGTCATGCCCATTTATAAAATCCATGCAGTTTTTGCTTAGTTTACTAGGGATTTGGGGTATTGGGTCTTTTCACCTATGTACAACTCTTGAGAATAATATAGATAATTTCTTTCTATTTTAAGAGATTAAAAATCCCCAATTCAACTCACAAACTCAAAACCCCAATAGAGCCTAAGGATTTCATCGTACGTTCATCTTTTGGGTTTCAAACTCCAAATTTCTTTCAAATTCTCATGTGTCTAAGGCATGTACCACTTTACCTATACATGTATTTTCTTAATGGCATGAAAATTGGTTTATTATTTATAGTTTTGATGTTGGGTTTTGAACTATGGGTTGAGGGATTTTGGATATAAATTGTTTGAATGATTTTTCATGGTTTCTATTGATTTATTATGCACTAATTGTTGGTTTTTCTACTTATTGGGTTGCATGGTAATGGTCAATAAAGTTAGGGGTATAATTGGTTATGGTATGGAAATTGATAATAACCTTGACCCACTTGCATAATTGGTTTTGGAATTTGAATTATCATTTGGTTTGGCTATTCTGTTTGAAACTAATGCATTGCATAAATGGAAAAATAGTTAAGGATGGATTTAAAAACCTTTTGGGGTACAATGGAATCCCCCAAGTTTATTTTAATAATAAAGTCTGAAGTACAAGGATTCCCCAAGGTAATGGCTTAGTGACATTTGCTTATAAGCTATAGTCGGTATGATGATACCACTTAATGATGCCTTAATAATTGACTTCTGGAATTAGTGGATGGTTTTTTTTTAATAAATATTTTAACTTGGGATTAATGGGGGTTGTGTTAGATTGTCATAAATGTGTGAGTCCAAAGGACTAATACTGAAAACTCATGTTTGTCGATGAGAAATTTGGTCATGATTATCGTGTGCATGGGTTACACTCAAGATATATATTTGGGTATGGATATTTTTTTTGATGGATTTGGATTTTCCTTGGTTTCTTTCTCCGATTCATAACTCATATAGCACGAGGGTAAGGTTTTAGGATGGTCAAGCTACACAATCTAGGTTAAGGTTTTAAAGTTCATGCTAAGTCCTGTTCTTTTTCCTGGCATGTGATATATATATGTACTACATATGATGTTGTGCACTTTTTTTAATGGTTTCTGAATTATGGATCATGGCATTATTTTATCCTTTATCCCTAGTTACGTACTAGTGCTCTAACCACTAACTGTCTTTAGATGTTGTATCCCTATGTGGTCTAGGAACGGGCCATACTTTTACTTCTCTTGTGCAGTGACTGGGTGATCTTTGGACAACTCGTGAGTCAAACTAACATGTGAGCTTCCATCCTCTGGAACACCCCATTTCTTGTTTTGGGTTTCCTTATGTTTTGACCCTTTCTTTTGGAGTTATTTTTTGTTATGGTCGGGGGCATTTCCAGACCAGACTAGCTTTGGTTTTATTAGAGGTATTTTTAGACATCACTATGTACATGGTTTTGGTTGTTGAATTATTAGACTTCCTTTGAGTCATATTTACCTATTTTGTTTTAAGTTTGGAATTCTGCAGTTATAAAATAATGTGTTCTGGTTGACTAAGCAAAGAGAGTGGTCTCTGGTCCTTGTTGTACTTGATATACCCATCATGGTTAGGGCCTATTTTATGTCCTAACAAAGTTGGTATAAGAGCCTAGTTTCATGTTCAATTGGGTATACACATACCCATGTCAAGTTAGAGTCTCTTTTATGGGTGTATAGTGCACTATACTTATAAGAGAGAGGATATGAGACATTTAGGAATGTTTCTCTTCCTTGTTGTCTTATTTTTGCTCTATAGAGTCTAATGTCTTGGATTTGTCTATTCCTATTTATTCGTCTTTCATATTATACCTCCCAGATAATTTGAAGCTCATGGAAACTCATATATCCCTCTTAATGACAATATGGGCTGATGTTATTCACCTTATGGGATATAGACCCAAATATGGGTTGCTACTTTTGACTTTCCCTATGAAGTTCCACCTATCTCCATAGATCTATCTCCAGTTGGTGACACTCATACTCAGTCATCTTAGGGAGATATTACTAATGCTGAGTTTTTCTAATCCATTCATTTGTTAACCTAGTTGGTAATATCTTAGTCATGTCTGATAGGTTCTGCTAGCATTGCTAGGAGTTCATCTGAGGCTACTACAGTTGGACAATTTTAGAGATTAAGACCACCAACTTTCACAGGTACTAAGGTTGAGGAGGACCCTCAAGGTTTTATAGATGATATTGAGAAGATCTTTTGGGTTATGCAAGAAACTGATGTAGAGGGTGTGGAATTTTCTGCTTATCAGTTTAAGGATTTAGCATAATGGTATGAAGTGTGAAAGTAGCTTAGGGGTGATGATGCTGTGCTTGCTTTGTACGATGACTTCTCTATTACTTTTGTTTATCGCTTCTTTTATTAGGAGATGAGGAAGTCAAAATATGATGAGTTTGTTTACTTGAATCAAGAAAGGATAATAGAGAAAGAATATGCTTTGAATTTCCACAAGTTATCAAAATATTCTCCTAAGCTAGTGTCTAGCATGAGGGATACAATAAGGAAATTTTCTTCTGGGTTGTCTCATGAGCTAATTTTGGAAAGTATGATTGCCTTGTTGAAGAAGGATATAGATATTTGTAGACTTATGGTGTATATGCATCAGGTAGAAGAATAAATAAAGAAGCAAGCAGAGATAGGGGAGAGGTAGAGTAAGAATTTTGGGTATTCGGAACAATTTAGAGGTCATTAGTAGAGTGGTAGTGATGATGGAAAATAGTCTAAGAAGAGTAGGGCAATCCCATTCAACTGCTAGTGCACTTTATCTGAAATCTTTTGGAGATCATAATTTTCAATGTGGTGATGGTTAAAATCTATAGGGGGCCTGATCTCAAGATAGTGGGGCCCATACAGCTCTATTATATCCTTTTTGTAGACTTTGTGGTCAGTTACATCGGGGTTTCTATGATTATGAGAGGGATCGGTGTTTCAATTATGGCCAGCTGAGACATAGGTAGGGGGATTTTCTCATGGTTAAGGTTGCTTCAAGGGAAAATAAACTTTTGGTTGCCACGTCATTAGCTTATTTACCAAAGGGTACCACTTCTAGTATCAGCACTGGCTGGAATCGTCTGTGTGCTCTTACTACGTGTCAGAAGTCCAAGGCATCCCCTGATGTTGTCACTAGTTTGTAAAAAGTATTATCTCATGAATTTTATAATGTTTACTTAATCTTGGTATACCCTTTCTTATGTGACCCTATTTATGGTTATGTATTTTAGTTTTGTTCCTAAGTGTATCTTGGACCCCTTTTCTATTTCTACCCTGGTGGGTGACTCTGTGGTTGCTAGAAGAGTCTATAAGGGTTGTGTGGTATCTGTTGGTGGTAGGGAAACTTTGGTGGATTTGATTGAATTAGACATGGTTGATTTTGAGGTTATCTTGGGGATGGATTGGTTGCATTTGTGCTATGCCTCTTTAGATTGTCAGATCCATAAGGTCATTTTTAATTTTCTTAAGAAACCATTTATATAGTGGGAAGGGAGTTCCCAAGTGCCGAAAGGGAGGTTTATATCATATCTTAGAGCCTAAAAATTAATTTCTTAGGGGTGTATCTGGCATTTGGTCCGGGTTAAAGATTTTAACTCAAAGAGTTTTTTGTACAAACCATTCTTGTGGTTAGTGAATTTATTGAATTCATCCCTAATGATCTTCCTAGTGTCCCTTTCGATAGGAAAATTGAGTTTGGGATCAATCTTCTTCTAGACACTCATTCAATCTCTATCTCTCCTTAAAGAATGGCTCTAGTTATGTTAAAGTAGCTTAAGAAGCAGTTGAAAGATCTTCTTGGCGGGGCCCTAATATGTCTCTGTGGGGTGCTCCCATTATTTTCGCACATAAAAAGGATGGTTCTCATCAAATATGTATTAATTACCGTCAGTTGAATAAGGCGATGGTGAAAAATAAGTACCCTCTTCCTAGGATTGATGATATGTTTGACCAAGTTTTGGGTGCTAAGTATTTATCTAAGATTAATCTCTATTCGGGCTATCATCAGTTTAAAATTAGGGAGGAGGGTATCCCTAAGACTATCTTTCATACTCATTATGGTTATTTTGAGTTCTTGGTCATGTCTTTTGGGTTGACCAATGCCCCAGCAGTATTAATGGACTTGGTTAATCAGGTATTTTATCAATTTTTATGTTTGTTCATCATTATTTTTATAGATGATATTCTGGTATATTCAAAGAGTGAGACAGATCACGTCGATCACCTCCATATTGTGTTATAGATCGTTAAGGATAAATATTTGTATGCTATGTTTTTTAAGTGTGAATTTTGGTTGAATTTTGTTACTTTTTTGGTTATGTTGTTTCTAGTGAAAGGATTATGGTAGATCCACAAAAGGTTTCCCTGGTTAAGAAGTGTCCTAGACCCACTACTCCAACTAATATTCAGAGCTTATTGGGTTTATCCAGTTATTATAAGAGGTTTATGAAAAGTTTCTCATCAATTACAGCACCTTTTACTAAGTTGAATCAGAAGAAGGTGAAGTTTTTATGGTTTGACGCTTGTGAGGGGAGTTTTACAAAGATGAAAGATAAATTAACTTCTACTCTGGTTTTGCTCGAGGGAACTGATGGCTTCGTGGTTTATTGTGATACATCCCATGTGGGACTTAGTTGTGTATTGATACAGCGTAGAAAGGTAATATCATATGCTTCTAGGCAGTTGAAAGATTATGAGAGAAATCATCCTACTCATGATTTGGAGTTGCTAGCTATGGTGTTCGCATTGAAGATTTGGCAACAAAATTTATATGGAGTCCATGTTGAGATTTATTCAGATCATAAGACCCTGTAATATGTATTCACCTAGAAGGAGTTGAATCTCAAGAAAAAGAGATCGCTTGAGTTGCTCAAGGACTATCACATGAGTGTCTATTATCACCAAGATAAAGCAAACGTGGTTGCTAATGCTCTTAGCAGATTATCTATGGGAACCTTTCTTATATGGATGGAGAGAAGTAGGATTTGGTGAAATATATTCACCCATTGGCTAATTTTTAAGTTTATCTTAAAGATTTTGAGGATGGTTGTGTATTTGTGCAAGAGGTGGTAAAGTCATGTCTTGGTGTTGAGACAAAGGAGAAGCAGGTGTTGGATCCTATCTTGATGCGAATCAAGGAATATATGAGTAGACAAAAGGGGATGTCTTTTAAAATTTATGGGTGATGGTATTTTGAGGTACCAAGGGAGGTTGTGTTCCTAATATAGATGGGCTATGAGGTAGAATTTTGGCCGAAGATCAAAAGTTAAGTTATTTGGTTCATCCTGGTTCGACGAAGATGTATCATGACCATAAAGAGATTTACCAGTGGAATAAGATAAAGAGGTATGTGGCTAATTTTGTTTCTAAGTGCATGATGAGTCAACAAGTGAAGGTGAAGCACTTGAGTCTTGGTAGGTTGTCTCCAGAGATTGAGTTTTCTTTGTGGAAATAGGAATGAATAATATTGATTTTGGTACCTGTCTTCCATGGACTCAAAACTAGTTTAATTCTATCTAGGTCATCATAAATAGGATGACTGAGTCGGCTAACTTCTTGCCAATGAGGATTAATTATTTTGCCAAGAACTATGCAAAATTGTTTATTCAGGAGATCGTGAAGTTGCATGGTTTTCCTTTCCATCATTTCAGATTGTGGTACTCAGTACTCATCTTATTTTTGGCAGTCATTCTAGTGAGGTTTGGGGACTAAGATGAACCTTAGCACCATTTTCCACCCGCAGATGGATGGAAAAGTGGAAAGGACCATTCAGACATTAGAAAATATGCTTCGAGCTTGTGTAATTGACTTTGGTGGTTGTTGAGTTGACCATTTTCCTCTTGTAGAGTTTCCGTTTACTAATAGCTATCACTCTAGCATTGATATGGTTCTATTTGAGGCATTTTATGGTAGGAGGTGTAGATCTTCTATTGGGTGGTTCGAAGTTGGTGAGACCCAGTTTTTTGGTCCTAATTTAGTTTATCAATCTATGGAGAAGGTGAAAGTGATTTCCTATAGGCTTAAGACTGCCCAATGTCACAAAAAGTCCTATGTGGACATAAGGAGAAGAGAGTTGAAGTTCAATGTGGGTGATTAGTTATTCTTGAAGGTGTCTCCCATGAATAGGGTGATGCAATTTGGAAAGAAAGGGAAGCTCAATCCCTATTATGTTAGCCCTTATTTGATTTTTAAGAGACTGGGTAATGTTGCTTATCAGCTATAATTGACTGCAATCTTGAGTTCTGTTCACCCTGTGTTTCATGTGTCTATGGTGAAGAAATGCTTGGGTGATCTTTCCCTAGTGGTACCTATTGAGAGTGTCGTTATTTTTTATTCCATGTCATACGAGGAGGTTCTGGTGGAGATCTTGGATAAACAAGTTCGTAGATTAGGGACTAAAGATGTCTCTTCAGAAAAAGTCCTTTGGAGGAATCAAAAGGCGGAAGTATCCACTTGGGAAGCTAAAGAAGATATGAAGGCTAAGTACCCATTCTTGTTCCATGCGTCGGACTAAGGTGCTTAAGGTATGGATTCATTTTCCCCTTGTTACTATTTGGGTTTATCATTTGATTCTGGGGTACAATTTCTATTATCATGCAAAAGGTGTCTTAGCTTATCATTCGAGGATGAATGATCTTAAGGGGTTATAATGTAACACCCTCCAAATTTTGAGCATTTTATTTTTGTCCCTCCCGTATTCGAAATGTTGATTTTTTACTTAAATTATGTTTAGGCATGTGAATGGGGTATCCCAAGAGAATTTTGGAATTTTTGGATGGGGTTCAGGTGATTTTGAGACAGTTGGCCTCCGCAATATCGCTGTGTCACAGAGGCTACACTCCGCAATATCCAGCAGGACGTGGAGGATAATCTCTGCATTTAACACATGGCACAAAAATTAGCCTCCATGATAAGGTCCGTGCCACGCTGCTATGTAAAATCAGTGTAGTTCATTCTTATTTTACTTAGTATGAGGGGTATTGGGGTATTTTCATCTATGTACGACCCTTAAGCATAATATAGCCTATTTCTTTCAGTTTTAAGAGATTAAAAATCCCCCAATTCTACTCTCAAATTCAAAACCCCAAGAGAGCCTATAGATTTCATTGTACGTTCAACTTTCGAGTT
Source organism: Capsicum pubescens (assembly GCA_030864215.1). Classification (NCBI taxonomy): domain Eukaryota; kingdom Viridiplantae; phylum Streptophyta; class Magnoliopsida; order Solanales; family Solanaceae; genus Capsicum; species Capsicum pubescens. The sequence goes on from CM061547.1 coordinate 150,259,965, forward strand.
TCAAGCTTTGAATTTCATTCAAATTCTAATGTTTCTGAGGCATGTACCTCTTTCCCTATACTTGTATTTTCTTAATGGCATGAAAATTGGTTTATTATCCATGGTTTTGATGTTGGGTTTTGAGATATGGGTTGAGGGTTTTTTGATATAAATTGTTTGAATGTTTTCAAGGTTTCTATTTATCCATTACACACGAATTGTTGGTTTTTAAACTCATTGGGGTTCATAGGAATGGTGAATGAATTTAGGTGTACAATAGATTCCCCAAATAATTGGTTTTGGTGTGGAAATTTATATTAACATCGACCCACTTGCATAATTGGTTTTAGAATATGAATTATCATTTTGTTTGGCTATTCTTTTTTAAGCAAATGCATCACATTAATGCAAAATGGTTAAGGATGGTTTTGAAAATCTTTTGGGGTACAATGGAATCCCCCAAGTTGATTTTAATAATGGAGTCTGGGGTACAAGGATTTGCCAAGGTAATTTCTTAATGACATTTACTTGCATCCAATAGTCGATATGATGGTACCACTTAATAATCCCATAATAATTGACTCTTGGAATTAGAGGATGGATTGTGTGTGATAAATGTTTTAACATGGGCTTAGTGGGGGTTGTGTTAGTCGGCCATGAAGGTGAGTCCGATTGATTAAAACTGGAAACTCATGTTTGCCCACGTGAGGTATGGTCTTGATAACTATGTGCATGGGTCGTACTTGATATATACATTTCGGGACAGCTAGTTGCCTTGATTTCTTTGGCTTTCCCTCAATTTCTTTCTCCGTTTCATGCGGCTAAAATGAATTCGGGCCCTTTTAGTAGGGGAAGCTGAACTCATATACCCTGTGGGTGCTGTTTTAGGATGGTCAAGCTACACAATCCAGGCTATGGTTTTAAAGTTCAAGCAAATCCCTGTTCCCTTGCCCGACATATGATATATATATATACATACATATACATGTATGTATGTATTGTATATGACGTTGTGCATTTGTTTTAATGGTTTCTGCATTATGGATCCTTGCATTATTTTATCCTTTATCCCTTGTTACATGCTAGAGCTCAAACGGCTAACTGTCTTCAGACGTTGTATCCCCACATGTTGCAGGAATTGGCCATACTTATACTCCTCCAGTGCAGTGATTAGGTGATTGGGGGACAGCTCGTGAGTCAAACTGGAGTGGTGAGCTTTCATCCTTCGGAAGATCCCATTACTTGTTTTGGGTATCCTTACATTTTGATTCTTTCTTTTGGAGTTATTTTTGGCTATGGTTGGAGGCATGTACCGACCAGACTATATTTGGTTTTACTAGAGGCTTTGTTTGACATTACTGTGGACATGGTTTCGTTGTTGAATTCTTAGACATTCTTTGAGTAAAATTTACCTATCTTGTTTTACATTTAGAATTTTGCTGTTATATAATAATATGTTCTGGTTGACTAGGCAAAGGAAGTGGTCTTCGGTCTGTGATGGACTTGAGATACCCGTCACGGCTAGTCCCTGATTCAAGTCGTGAAAGTACACACAAAGATAGTATAGCCCAAACCACCATCATTTACCAACTTTCAAGGTACAACTGATCCATACTATGTCACACTAAAATAATTTTTCACTTCAGGACTGAAACTGATATATATATAATCAATATCATTCTCCCTATCTAAACTTGAATCGGTAATTATATATCATCAATAATATACTCCATAGCCGGACTCGAACCAATAATAGCATCATCAATCCCATCATCGATATCGGGACTCGAATCGGTAATCATGCATCACCATATCATAATAAATGCCCAAACTTGAATAGGTAAGTATATCATCAATATTATAAAGAATATCCAGACTCGAATCGGTAAATGTATATATTCAATTTCATAAGCAATAGCATAATCACTAGCTTAATCAATAGCATAATCGATAACGTAATCTCTAAAATAATCTATAAGCCTCAACTCTTAATATCCAACCCATTATCACCATCAAGTTCCAAAGTTTTACAATATTACCTCAATAAGCAATTTCAAGTCGCACAAAAAACTTATAAAAAGGGTTTCAATAGCTAACAAAAATATTGTCCTAAGGTGGGTCAAAGGACCCACTTCTAAATCCCCAAAATCTACTACTTGAAAATTTCTACCCCAGACTAGTCTAAGGTTTCTAAATCCACTTTTAGATGTCAAACAAGCCTTAATTTGCCCAATGACATAAATTCTACTCATGATCTAAGAAGCTAAGTCAAAGCACCTAAATTAACATTTTCAAATGGCCTAGAAGGTCCAACTAATGCAAGTATTACCAATTTGATCATTAATACCTAAAACCCATCCCTACTCTAACCTAATATCATAAAAATTGTATCACATAGCTCAATCTATGAATGGAGAAAACCTATCCTACTTGGACGCCAAAGAAAGCTCAAAGAATCCGTTAAGCCCATATCGATGTGTGTAAGATAGTCTGATTTTATGGTGTGCCTATATCTATTATTTTTGACCGAGTTTTATGTTTACTTATAGAGTTTAAAGAGCTTTTTAGAAGTAGTTTGGAACTCAGGATGACCTTAGTATGGCCTTTCACTCACAAACTGATGGCAAGTTAGAGAGGATTATTGAAGTTCTTGAGGATATGATCCGAGACTGTATTATGAATTTTGGAGGTTAGTGGGTGAAATACTTAGCCTTGGCAGAGTTTGCATATAGTAACAGTTATCATTCGAGTATGGGGATGTTAGATGATGTCGTTCCGTGATTGGATAGTTTGAGACTTTCGAGATTAGACACCGTGGTACTTATATGCTTCTGGAGTTATTGGATAGAGTCAGGGTGATTCAGGATCGTTTGAGAACGTCCTAGAGTAGGTTGAAAGCCTATGCAGACCTTAGATTTCATGCTTTGAGGTATGGAGTTGGTGATTGGGTATTTCTCCATGTGTAACCCATGAAGGGTGTGATAAGGTTCCTAAGGAAGAGCAAGCTCAGCCCAGATATATTGGACCTTTTGAGATTTTTTGGACAGTTGGTGAGGTGGCTTATGAATTTACCTTACCTCCAAATTTTGTTGTTGTGTACCTGATTTTCCATGTTTCCATGTTGTGGCGATACACTCCTGATCTATCTCAGGTGCTTAGGTGGGATTCAGTCTAGTTGGATGAATGATTGTCTTTCGTATAGGTGCTTGTGCTCATTTCGGAAAGTAATGTCAGGCGATTGAGCACGAGGGAGATTCCATTGTTAAGGTTCAGTGGAAACATCTCCCAGTGGAAGAGGCTACTTGGGAGATCAAGAGTGAGATGCGGACCTAGTATCCTCACCTGTTAGATCCTTTTGGTACATTCTAATCCTTAACTTTTGCGGACGAAAGTCCTTTTAGTAGTGGATATTGTAATAACCCTTTCAGTTATTTTCTTTATTTCTTCCTATTTTAACTTTTAGAGCTTTCCCATAGCTTCCCCAAGTCATTTATGACTTGCTGGGACTGACAGTTCGGTCATTGGGTGGTTGCTTTAATTCTTAGAGTCAATTCTCTGTTTTGAAGTCTTCGTTGGTTCCAAATAGCCACTGGGCAAAAAAATTCAGTCAAGTGAACTTGTATACCAATTCCTACTATTCCATCAGCTTCAAAATGTCAACTTTAGGCTAGGTGGTCTCTTGGTTTGGGTCTCGAGGTACCCGAGCTCATTTTGACCTATTGGTGGGAAAGTTAAGATAATGAAATAAGGGTGTGGAACCCACATTTAGTCAAAACAACCTCTGTGGATGTTTTGATTGTCCCATTGAGTTCGGAATTTCATATTTGGTATGGTAGCATAGTACATTTGCATATATGGGATTTCAAATAAATCTTGAGGGTTTGGCAGTGACTTGGAAAATTCCAAGTCTTAGCTGTATTTTGTGCACTCTCTAATAGTGATCTAGAAGTAGCGATTGTGACATCCTTAGAAGAGACCAGGTATTGCGATCAAGGTGCCATATCGCTAAAGTGACTCACCTAGGCAGCCTCAAGTTATGGTGATCGCGATGGTCGGGTCGCCACTGCGATACCCAAACACCAAGGAAAGGTATAAAAATCTCCTTTTCAACTCATTTTCCCCCATTCCTTCATACATTCTCTGGAGACTTAAACCCTAAAAATTGAGAAGGCTTATAGTTAGATCCTATGGGTGATTGGGATCTTGGGTAACGATTATTACGTGATTTTCCTTTGAATTTGAGGTAAGATTTCACAAATTTCATGCTTTATTTTCCCCTTTTCTTCTAAAAATTCCTAAACCTTAGTGGCTTGATTTTAGCGCCAATATAGATTGGATTTCACCCATTTTAGGGTAACTACTCCTTGAGCATGAGACGATGTTGGGTTAGCTTTGGAAATGCAATTTTCATAAATGGGACTTATATGGGATATTTGAGTATTTTTGGACCTGATACATAATGTTCCAATATGGTTATCATTATTCTCATGTTTATGAGTAGTTTGTGATTTTGATAGCTTGTCATCGTGCGGAAGCTTCTCAAAAGGGAAAGCTCTCTGCATAGAAGGACGTCTGAATAGGAATAAAATGTGCCAACTTGGTCAACTGAGCTACAATGATCCAAATAACATTGGAACCATGGGAAGTGTGAGGAAAACCATTACCAAAATCAATGGTAATCTTCTCCCATTTCCTCTCGAGAATGGGAAATCTTTGAATCAATCCACCTAATCATTGATGCTCGGCCTTCACCTGCCAATAAAGGCAACGTGCTACCAAGTCCTCCATATCTCTCTTCATACCACTCCACCAATAATGTTATCTCAAATATCTATACATCTTAGTTGTACCCGAATGCATGGAAAATGTAAAGTTATAATCCTCGTGCAAAATCAACTGAATCCAGTCATCGATCCTCAAAACATAAATGCAGCTATTAAACCTCAAGACACCCTTAGAATCTATGGTATCCCTCTTGGACTCACTACTCAACACCTGATCATGGAGAATGAAAATCTTGTTATACTAAAAATGATAATCCTGAATCTTCTCAAATAGTGTGGACCTAGCCTCAACACTAGCAAGAATCCTCATAGGGTATGAAGTATCATGGTAAACCATCAAGTTTGATAAGGGATGAATGTCCCATGCCAACAGCCTCTAATAAATTGAAACACAATCCAAGTGACCCCTACTCACTTCCTTATGACTCAAGGTGTTTGCTACCACATCCGTCTTGCCTGAATGATACAAGATAGAGATATTATAATCCTTAAGCAACTCCATCCATCTACTCTTCCTAGCATTAAGCTCTCTCTAAATCATAAGATATTAAAGACTATGATGATCTGTGACAATCTCACAATGTACACCATAAAGATAATACCTTCAAATCTTAAGCGCAAGAACAACCACTGCCAACTCCAAATCATGAGTGGTGTAGTTGCACTCATGCACATTAAGCTTCCTAGAAGCATAATTGATAACATGACCCAGCTTCTTAATACCCAACCTAAACTAACACCAAAAGCATCACAATACATGGTGAATACCTCACCCTCAGTAGGAGGAGCAAAAATATCATCTGCAGTACAGATTTCCTTGAGCTAACTAAAGCTTGACTCGCACTCCTTGGACCATTGAAAACGAACTTCCTTCCCTTCTCAACCTGTTCATAGATATTGAAATAATAGCAAAATCGTCGATGGATCATCTATAATAACCAGTCAAACTAATAAAGCTACGAATCCCAGATGGAGATGTGGGACTAGATCAATCACAAATAGCCTCAATCTTTGTTGGTTCTACCATAATCCTATCCTTAGACACCACATGTCCAAGTGATATCACCAACTCAAGCCAAAACTCACACTTAGTGGACTTAGAAAAAAGGACATGATCTCTCAAAGTCTGGAGCATAATCCCTAAATATTGTGTATGCTCTACTTGACTCCTCAAATACACAAGGATGTCATTGATGAACACAATCATGAAAGAATCAAAATAAGGCATGAACACTCAATTCATCAAATCCATAAATATGGGTTGGGTATTAGTCAACCCAAAAGACATTATTAGGAACTCATAATGACCATTATGGATCTTAAAAGTTGTCTTCAATATATTCTCAGCCCAAATCCTCAACTGATGGCAAGCAGACCTTAAATTGATCTTGGAAAATTGCATTGCACCCTGAAGCTAGTTGAACAAGTTATCAATGCGAGGAAAAGGATAGCAGTTCTTCACTGTCACCTTATTAAGCTGCCTATAATCAATGCTCAGATGTATGGATCCATCTTTCTTCTTCATAGACAACATAGGAGCTCCCTTAGGAGATATACTCAGTCTTATAAAACCTTTACTAAGAAGATCCAAGTGCTGAGAATTCATCTCCTTAAGTTCAGTAGGAACCATATGGTAGGTGCCATAGAAATAAGTCGGGTGACATGCTTAAGATTAATAACAAACTCAATCTCATGGGCCAGAGTATACCGGGTAGATCGATAGTAAAAATATCAAAAAACTCACAGACTATAGGAACAAAGTCAAGTGACAGACTCTCCATACTAACATCATGGATATAAGTGAGATAAGACTCACAACCTTCCAAAATAATCCTCCTAGCTCACATAAAAGATATAATCTTCATCGGCTCACAACTAACAACTCCCTGCCACACGACTCGAGGTATATCGGGCATAGTTAGGGTAATGGTCTTGGTACAACAATCCTTAATTGTAAGACAGTAGGATAACCAGTCCATGCCCAGAATCACATCAAAATCCATTATACCTAATATAATATATCATCATAGGTATAAATATCTCTAATAGTCACACATAATTAAAAACCCAATTCACAACTAAGGAATCACCCACAAGAGTAGATACATGTAATGGCATGGATAATAAATCCTAAGATAACTCTAACCGTAAATCATAATAAACAGATACATAAGAACAAATAGATCAAAAAATAAATAAGGGAAAGGTTGATTGATGGCACACCAGAACTGTACCTATTACAACTGCATCCGAAGATTCAGCCTCAGGTCTATCAAGTACTACATATAATTGACCACACCCACCACTTGATTGGGCTTATGGTTGATCCCCTATCCTACTTCCCTGAGAACCACCTTAAGCACCCATGGGACCATTCCTATAACAAGGGAAACTGCCTCTAGCTGAGGGATGAAATATTGTAATTGGGGGAACACTCTAAGATGAAACAACAATCACCCCAAGACTAGGGCACTCTCATTAACAATGACCATGACCCCCATAACTATAATAAGTCACCTGAGCAGTACAAGAACCAAAAGATCCTGCTGACCCAAAATAGCCACCTCGACTAAAATAACCAGAAGATAAACCCCTTAAAGACTGACCACTACCCTGACAAGGACGATCACAAAACAAGGTTGACCTTCGTTAGTAATTTAAAGTGTTGCATGAATGGGTCTAGTAGGATAAATTTAAGGTTGATACGACTAATGCGGAGGGTATTTACTATGAGAACTATTTTATATGAATTGGGAGTTACTATGACTCCCATTAAAACTACCCTGATATCTAGGACTCTTATCACTGCCCCTTTGGGCCTCATGATGAATCTCCTCCATCACCTGATCATGATCCAAAACCTTAGCAAAAGAGCTACCCACAGTTATCAAACTCTAAGTAGACAAACGAAGGAGAAGTCTTAATCCTCAAATGAAATATCAAGCCCTTTCATACTCAGTATCCATAATAGAAGTAGCATGCCTAGACAACTCATAAAAAAGAGCCACATACTCCACAAATGTTATGGAGTCCTGCTCCAATCTAGATAACTGATCAATCAAACGATCCATAAGGTTTCAAGGCACATACTTCTCCAAGAAAATCTCAAAGAACTGAACTCGAGTCAAAGGATAAAATATTGTTATCCTGTAATCAAGATGACCTCTCTACCAATGTCGAGAGACCAAGTCCAACTAAAAAGTAGTGTAATACAAACCATGAGCCCAAATCATGGAGTGTATGCTCACAACAAATCAAAAACTCATAAGAAACCTCGCCAGGTGCACCAGAAAACCTAGGGGAAGCTAATCTCAAGAACCTACATAATATCTTTTTCTCCTCGATAGACCTAGAAGGTTAGGCAACCACTAGTTGAGAAACTAGCACCTTAGCAACAACCTGTGCAGGAGGAACCTTACCTCTGGGAGCCTCAAAACAACTTAGATCTATAGACTATGCACTATTAAATGATGCACCACCAACCATCCCCAAAAGTTAAACCAAGGCATCCTTGATCACTAAGGAAGAAATAAACCCTTATGGAGCCTGGGTTGGTCCCTAGTCTACCGTTGGCTGAGGCAGAAGAATCTCTTGCTCTGGAGCAGGAATAGGGTCTGGTGAAGGCCCTCTATCCTGGACCCTAGCTGGGAGACACATATCAAGATTATCTATAACCTCTAGCTCATCCACGAACAGTGATAGGATCCCTAGGCTTAGTCTCGAGACCCTCATTTTATGTAGTGGTAGCACGCATCCTAGCCATTTACAGAAGAGTAAAATAAAAGGAATGTATTAGAAACTGACTCAAACACTTAGCACAAATTGAGTGAAAAAAGTGAAGAAATCTTAAGAATGTCCCATATCCCCCCAAAGATAAAAAATGGATTTTATCATTACGATCTGCATGACTCTACTATATATTTTTTCTTGTACCAATAATACCGGTGTAACCTAGTCTCTAATATCAAATTTTCATGACCCAATTTATGAGTCATGATGGAACCTACTTCATCCCACTAGTAGGTAAGTCGAACCATAACCTAGGTCTAAATACAATGGGTTAACTTGGTGGAATAATGTCCAAAAGATGCAAAAAATAGACAAATGTAACTTATAAATAAGCAAAGAAATAGAGATAGTCAAAGGGTAACTATAACATAGAAAACTATCCCTGGCCTGGTAGAACCAGTAGAAGAGCTACTCTAAATACAACCCAAGTCTTAAATAGACAATACAATTTTATCTGAAAACTAATGACCAGACATAGATAGATAGAAGGAAATGGGGCAACTCCAACTCAAAGAGCTCATACCCTTGAATCAATGGCAACAACTAGTACTCTGATATGCACCAAAAAGATACAAAAATGTAGTATGAGTACCAAAACCATGGGTACTTTGTAGGCATCACCGGTCGACTAAGCTTAATCATGATATAAATACCATAAAATGCAAGATAACATAACTATGTTAAGGTAGAGACAAATCTGAATCAACTCCAACATCATTTTGCATAAATAAGTAATAAACTAGAATAATAACATGACATAAAGGATCAAACAAATATTATTATAGCTACAAAATTAGCCCCCATAAGTCGATAAGTCCAAAAAATTACCCAACGCAGGCTCGCATAAACCTGAAGAGTACACAAAAATATAGTATAGCCCAAATCACCATCACTTGCCAACTTTTAATTTATAACCAGAATCTATCCATATTATACCGAATTACAACAATTTCTATTTTCAAAATTAAACCAGTATATATCTCATCAATATCATACTCCCTATTCGAACTCAAACTAGTAATTATGTATAATCAATAACATACTCCATAGATGAAATTAAACCAGTAATAATATCATCAATACCATCATCAATATCCAGACTTAACCCGATAATCATGTATCATCATATCTTAATAAATGTCCAGACTTGAACTGGTAAGTATATTCAATATCATAAGAAATAGCACAATCACTAACTGAACCAATATTATAATCACTAGCATAATCGATGATGTAATCATCAGTATACTCAATAAGCCTCATGTAATACCCCATAAGCTCCTAGATAAATTTCCAACTATTCTATATATGTTTAAAGGCCCTAAAGTGATTATTTCAAACCATAGATAAGTGTCATCACCATTCACTTTGACACCTCAAAATTTCGATCATCTTATTTTTGGCCTTTTTGTGTTCAAAACATCAATTTTCACTTAAATTGTGTTAAGGTATGTTAGTAAGGTGTCTCGAAAGAGTTTCAAAAATTTTCAAATTAGGTTCGGGGTCATTTTCAAATTCTAAGGCAATGTGCCTCTACAATATCATTGTGTCACGGATAATAATCTCTATGATATCGTCATCACATGGAGGATAGTCTTTGTGTTAAGCAATGTGCCATTCCTAGGTGTAATAATCATACAGACTTTGTTTTATACACCGAAAGGTGAATGTATTTTTGCTCTTTTCTCCTCTATAAACTCCCTACCTATGACTTATAACATGAAAGAGGCATTAGTTCCCCCTTTTCTCAGTCAGTTAACGATAGTAGCTCCTCTCCCACTACTAAGAACAAAAATAGGCAAGGGTTTCATCTACAAATTCACCTCCCAAGGTCCCAAACCAATGTCCCCTTCAAGAAGTCAAGATATTCAGGTATTCATCAATGAATTCCTTTCACCCATTGAGTCCCAAGAAAATTCTCAATTATAATTCTATTTTGATTTAGGGTTCCATGAAAAGCATGAATTTCTCAATTCTTTAATTTAACTCATTAATTCTACAATGAATATGTATTTCTCCATAAGGTTAAGCATGATACAGTATACCAACCATGTTTTACCTTAACTTATAAGATTGTAGCATTCTTGAGTTCAATTCATGAAAATTCCCCATTATGATAGAATTTGATGATTTTGTATTTATTGTATTTTCAGTGTTGTCGGGTTATGACCACCTGATACCTAGATAGTCATACATGTTAAAAATATCAGGTTACAAGTCATTCATATCATATTTGTGTTATTATACTCAGATAATAATCATGCTGAGCATTTATCATTCTGAATCACGTTAAAATTTCATCAGTATCAGTGTTATTTTAGTTGGGAGTAGAACTTAGCACCGAGTGAACCTAGGGATGAAGTCTTACCTGCCATCTTAGGGTGAGGCCTTTAGAAGCAGTCCCTACATTCTAAAACTACGTAGCCAGCGTAGGTTCTGAGAGGTCTTCCTGTTAGTATAAGGTTAACACTTTCTTAGGTGTACCTACCAGTTTAGGGTGAATACTTAGTCGTTCAAGATATTATTTTAGTGGATCCACACATCTAGTTTCAGCACCGGTGGCAAGGTATTGAACTCCTTCTAACTAGGGTTGCAGGTTGGACACCAATTAGATTAGATTGGGGCATGTCGGTTAAATGTTAGCTCCCACAGTTTTGTCTCAGTATTTAGATCATGCTAGCTTTAGTTTTTATGACCAAGTGTCCATATATCAATTATTCAGTTATTCGGATCATTATAGTACATATTTATGCATGGTCTTGCATTCATATTATATGTTCATGCATTCATGTTAAGTACCTTGATGTATATCAGCTAGCCTATATCTCGTATACTAGTACATTGAAAGTACTAGCTACATACCCTCTTTGGTGCTATAATAATTTCACAATATAGGTTTGGACGCTCTTTCCCAGATCGCACGTAGTCCGCTCTCAGACGAATCAGCTGCAGTATTGGTGAGTCCTCATCAGTTAAGGACTAGTTACATAGTTATATATGAATTCTATTGGTTTTCATTTCTATTATTTTAGTACCCAAATTTAGTTGGGGACCTATTCCAGCAACTCATCATGTTTAGAGGCTTTCAAACAGTCCGACAATTAGTTAGGTTTTCATAGATTTGTTTCAGACTCCTTTTATGATTGATTTGATTACTCTGGTATTTTATTGAATAAATTTTAAATAATATTTTGCTATTTTGTTTCAGTATTTACATCTTATGCTAGATCATAGGTTAGCTTGGGTTCACTTGTGGCCTTAAGCACCGTGTCACGACTAGGGAGTAGTCTCGGGTTATGATACCTCAACTCTCAATATTCAACCCATCATCACTATCAAGTGCCAAAAATTCTCAATATTACCTGAATAAGCAATTTCAAGATGTACAACAAGTGTATAAAAAGAGTTTCTATAGCTAACACAAATCTTAGTCTAAGGTGGGCCCCGAAATCAACTATTAGGACATTTCTACTCTGGACTATGCTAAGGTTTATTAATCCACTTTTAGATGTCAAGCAAGACTTTATTAGCCATGTGATACAAATTCTACTCATGATCTAAGAGACTAAGCCAAATCATCTAAATTATGGTTTTTGGATGGCCTAGAAGGTCCAACTAACCCAAATATTGCAAATTTGATCATTAACACCTAAAACCTATCCCAAATCTAACATAATATCATACACATACTATGTCATAGCTCAATCTATGAAGGGAGAAAATCTAGCCTACCTGGACACCAAAGAAACACAAAGAATCCACTAAATCACCGACTTTCTCATTTCAGAAGCTTTCACAAGATGCCAAGCTATCAAAATCATAATATATTAATCAACTCCTGAATATTGATATCCATAATTCAACATTGTGCATCGGGTCCAAAAGTACTCAAAGATTCCATATGGATCTCTTTTATAGAAATTGTCTTTCCAAAGCCAACCCAGAAGTCTCTCATACTCAAGGAGTAATTACCATAAAGAATAGGTGGAATTTGAGCTATATTTGTGCTAAAATTAGGCCACCAAGGTTAAGGTATTTTTGGGAAGAAAAGGGGAAAATAAACCATGAAATTAGAAAAATCATACCTCAAATCCTACGTAAAATTGTGTAATATCATTACCCAAGCTATCAAATCACCCACAAGCTTTAGCCCTGAGCCTTGTCAATATTTAGGGTTTAAGTCTCTAGATAATGGATGAAGGAATGGGGTAAAACTATCTGAAAAAGGGGATTTATATACATTTCCCTATTTTTTGGGTATCTCAATTGCGACCTGTCACTTAGGATCGCCACAACTTGAGCTTGTTTGGTGCGTCCCGTTAGCGATATGGCACCGGGATCATAGCACTAGATGCCTGCCAAGGGTATCGAGACCAAAACCCCTGGCTCGCTATTAGTGAGTGAACCAAATAAAGTTGAGACTTGGAATTTTCCAATTCTCTGTCAACCCCTTGGAATTTATTTAAAATCCCATATACATAAATCGACTATGCTACCATACGAAATTTGACATTCTGAATAAATGGCGCAGTTAAAATTTTAATCCAAGGTCATTTTGACAAAAAGTTGGTTCCTATTAAATGTATTTTTTATGATGAGTAGATAACTGCAAGGGACCAGGTCCCTAGATGTTTATGGAATAGTACAGCTTGCACGTATGTCTGTACGGTTTTGTACTCTTGTGTAACAAACTTGCAACTGTTTCTTGTACTGAATAGGACACCGATTCCAATGATTTCTCAGCCCTAATCATCATACATCTATAAAAAATATGTTTCTTCATCAAATAGTTTTTGGTAAACACAAATAGTAAAGAGAGGTAGCAAAAACCCCATTTTAACACTGCTCAAGTTCTTAGTTGTTTATGTGTGCTTAAATAGAAATTGTTCTTGAGTGAGTTCTGATTTGTAAATGAATAACTCATATTATAAGAGTAATGAACTTTTCACTTTGAGTATAGAGTTTTTAGGTAGAGTTGCATAAGTTTGATACTGATTAGAGTTAATCAGTGTAGAGGGTGCTTGGCAGAGTTGTCAAGATAAACTTGTAATAGAGTTACTACAAGCGAGATGAACCTAGAGTTAGGTTCATTAAAGACTGTAATAAGAGCTTGATTATAGTAGATTTTGGGGAGCTTGTGAAGGGACCCATGTTTTTCCTTACTTGAACAAGAGAGATTTCCATGTTAAAATCTTGAGCTTTTACTCGTCCTGTACTGTCTTTTGATTCCTAGTTACTTTACTGTATTTTGGATGTGATTGACTTTGAGGGACCTGGTCCCTCACTTTATGGTGCAACCCTCGAGGTTTCAACAATTGGTATCATAGTCAAGTCACTCTAAAAGGTTCATACCTATAGTGTCTTAGCTAGGATAGTTGCTCCACCTAATCTAGAAGAAGGTCAATCTACTAGTAAACCACCAAGATTCAATGGACAATATTATAGGCGGTAGAAAACCAGGATATTTGACTTCATTATAGTTGAAGATAGTGAACTGATGGACCTAATTCTTGATGGACCTTAAGTTCCTATTAAAGAAGTCAAAGAATGAGAAATAACTAGAATGGTTGTTAAAAGAAGGAGAGAGTCTAATGATGAAGGTAGAAAGAAAATTAAAAAGAACTATAAGGCTGAGAAAGTATTGGTTTGTGGTATAGGGCCTGATTAGTATATCAGGATTTCTTCCTGTGAAAATGCAAAAAAAATCTGAGATTTCTTAAGGACTTCTCATAAAGGTACTAATGATGTGAAGGATTCTAAAATAGACATGCATACTACTCTATATGAAACCTTCACCATGAAAGAAGGAGAAACCATCCAATAAATACACACAAGAATCACTGCTATCACTAATGAGCTTCAGCGCTTAGGAGAAGTGATTCTAGTGTAAAAGCAAGTGAGAAAAATTCTTAATGTCCTACCTAAGTCCTGGGAAAGAAAACTGGATACTATAATTGAGGCAAGAAACATAAAGACCCTCATCATGGGTCAACTGATTGGTAATCTAAAAACCCATGAGCTCATGAAGCTACAAGAGCTAGAGAAGAATAAAGTTAAAAGAGAAAAATCTCTAGCATTAAAGGCTTTAAAACATGATTCAAGTGAAGATGATATAGATGCTGTCTATTTGGGAAATAGGATTTTAGTGCCATAAAGAAGAGTGGTCAGTTCCAAAGAAAAGGTAGCAGCAGTAAAAGGGAAACAATGTTGAGGTGTGTCACAAATGTAGGAGTCCTAAGCATTTTATCAAAGACAGTCCAATGCACAAATTACATTATCAGGAGTAACTCAAGACTGGAGGTGACAAGGGAAAGAATAGGGTCCAGGTCCCTAAAAATTCTAGAAGGAAGGAATCAGTTGAGTATGATGTAAAGCAAGCTCTGGCAGCATCGGGAGACTCTTCTAGTAATTCAAGTGAAGATGAGAAGATTGGAGATGTTTTTATGCTAGCAGTGTAAGACAATCTAGTTATCTATGATTTCTTGTTTGCATTCATGGCAAACACAGAAGATGAAAAAGAAAAAGAGGTAACTCTTTCTGTTATTATGGAAAATCTAGATAATTACACTACTATAAAGATAAAATGTCTTGCTAGTGTCTTGATTGACATTGTATGTGAACTTTTTACTGAGAAAAATGCTTTCAAGGAGAAGTTAGAAAATCAAGAACATGAATTCATTGCCTCAACTCTTCAAATATTTGAAACTGAAGAAATGGTCACTAAATTTAAGACTAAAAATCTAAATTGTATGAGTCAACTAAAGAAGCTAAATGATGTAGATGGTAAAGAGAAGAAGTAATCCTCATATCTTCAGATTGATATTGAAGAGAAATTGAAGGCTTCACAAAAACACCTTATACCGGCACTTCCAGAAATGAAGAGTTAGAAAGGGACTTGGTCTATTTGAGATAAAAGTTGAAAAAGTCTCTTAAATGGATTGATTCCTCACTGATCTTTTCTAAATTGACTAATCAAGGAGTTAATGATGGTAGAGGTTTGGGGTATCAAGGAGAATTACAATCTGTTGAGTCTTCAGGAAAGGCTACTATTGATGATAGAGGCAAAGAGCAAAAACTTCTATGCACTAACTATGGAAGAGATGGACATTTGAAAGGAAAATATTAGCATAGACATAAAGCTAAATTGAGGAATATTGAATATATTCAGCAAGAGAATGCACATCCTAAGGGCTTCAAGTCTCTGAAAAAGGTGAAGAGGAAACTATCACTTCCAAGATAGGCTAAGAAGAATTATATCACACCATTACTCTCCTACTGGGAACTCAAACTTTAATGGGTTCCCAAATATAACTAGTGATCATAATTCCAGGCATGGGAGGTGATTACGGTCAAGAATAGCTCATTGATTGAAAGGGTTCAAAGCTCAACGATGAAAGTTCTGACTATGTTTTCTCTATTAAGACACTTCAAGATAGAGGTATCTCATTTTGAAATATATAATTTAAGGGACCTGGTTCCTAGGAAATCCATTTCAGAAGAAGAAGCTTCAACAGAATTAATAATATATGACTCAGTGTCATTCCAAAAAATTAGATATGTTTAGGAGGCAAGTATCCTTAGTAAAATAGGTGCATGTTGGTCTAACTCAATATTATACCTTTGTAGTTATACACCCAAGGGAACAGCTTTGGAAGTTGACAAATATGGAAAGCAAAAATTTGAAAATTCACCCAAAGGAGAGGGACCTGGTCCTATCTGTCAAGTTAGTACCTATACAGGATGCTCTAATAATGTCTAAATAGGCAGTGTATTTTTCTCCTCTGCAAAAGTAGTCATTTTTATTTTACAAAATTAAGAGTCACACTTCATAAATGAAGATATGTCATTTCAAAAGTGACCTATTTTTAATAACTGACACATCTATAAACCACCATATTAGATCTTCACTCATCTTTCTTACACAATTTTAACTTATCATCCATAATTAACTATCCTATCCAATCCAATTGGTTCTATTTCATCTCTCTCACCCTTAAAATCAAATGGCTAATGATTTTACCTCCTCAAACTCAGCTAAAGGTTCTAAGGTAGACAACACTCCTCAAAATCAGGTTGAACATTCCCTATGCTCTGATCCTTCAATAGCAATATTCATAGAAAACACCATATTGAGTCTCCAACCTGAAACTGAGTCAACTTCACCCGCCGAGTCATCTTTACAAGATTTGAAACCCCTAAATGAGTCAGTTCTCATTGAACCTTCCTAAACCCTAGAATGTTGTGTTCAACCAATCATGGTAGAGAATTCCAATTAAGGCTTTGGGTCACTAATCAGATAGAAAATCTCTCAAACTAAGATTGCTCACTCCTCAGAAAGCTCAAAAGTACCTAAAAATTCTCAGATCCCTAAGTTGTCAAAAGAACTCAAAAAGGCTGATACTTTTGAAAATTTGCAAGAAACAGGCTCTCTTACTCCCTCATATTCAAACCATATATTTTCTTAGTTATTTGGTTAATAAATACCTTTAAAAAAAGATGATCTTTCCTGCAATGAGAATTGGGTGGCTGAAAATTTGATTTCGCTTGCACATGATAAAAAAGAAACCTCTGGTAATGAAAAAAAAGAAGTAAGTTATAAGGATGAAGTACCTCTGAGATGGTCTATAAAGAAGCTAAGAGGAATCACAAGAATGAGAAAGCAGTGAACTTTGAGGTCAAAGTATCTAGATCTTACTCCACTAGAGGGTTTGAGATAAAATTGCTAGCATATGCAATGAACAAGAGTGAGACTTCTACCATGAAAAGAAGAAGGCTCATGAAAACTGGTGAAATAAAGAAGAAATAAGACTTTGAAGTTGTGGAGATTGAGAGATAGGCGGACATGAGTTCAGTAGTTTCTACTACAACTAAAGAAAGAAGAATGGAAGTGAGGATGAAGAGAGGACCAGGTCCTCTAAGACAAAGTCTGGAAACTCTAGTAGAATGAGTCTAAAACATATATATGTCAAGAAAAGAAAAGACTCAGAGGGACCTAGTTCCAAGAAGAGAAAAACGGATAAACAAGGAGAGCCAAGTAGTGAGCCCTAAAGAAAGAAAAAAAATGAGGAAAATAAAAAGGCCCAGAGAAAGTAGGATTGGGAACCTGAGAACACAGAAGGTTCTTTCAGAAAGAGTGTTTGATCCAAAAATTTACAAAAAAAATAGGGATCGTAAAACTAGTAGAGTATATGAGGCATCAAGGCTGGTTACACCTACAAGAAGAACCAACTCCTATTGTCTTTGATGGTGAGGTGAGAGAATTTTACTACTCCATGGAATTCTCAGATGATGGTTTGTGTTTGATAGCACAAGTGCATGGAAAGGTTCTTAAGTTGGATGAAGAAACACTTGGAAGAATCCTGGGTGTACCTGTTGTAGGGGTAAGAACTGTAGTAAATCAACAACCTACCACTGAATTCATGAGTGAGGCATCAAAGGTAGAAAGGACCTCAACAACTGTAGTGAAAAAGAAGTTCCTAAAAAGTAATTATCAGCTGGTATTTGAGTTTATCAACAAGGTCTTGTTTCCAAGGTTTGAAAAAAGAACAATTGCCTCTAGTGTTGACTTATTTTTGATTGAATACTTGAGTAAGTTTGAATTGATATGTCTTCCTACTCTAATGATAGAGGATATATATAAAGTGTAATATGAAAAGGAAGGCAAGCATGGAATTCCATATGGATATCTCTTGAACAAGGTGTTTGAACATTATAGTGTGTATGGAACTAAGGGAATACACAACTCTTGTGTATGGAACATTATAGCGTGTATGGAACATTATAGATGATCATCCGGACAATTCTTATAGAGAATGAATGCATAGAGAGCAAACCTGGATCTGTGTCTCAAGTGTCTGGGTTGCTAGCTATTCAAGAGAAGTTGGGAATAGAAATGGAGGAGTTAAAGATCAAGTTGGGTGCCAAAGATGCTAAAATAGTGCACCTGAAGTGTTAGAATCAAAAAGTGTCTTCTGAGGGACCAGGTGCCACTAATGAACTTACAGCTAAAAATGCTAAACTCAAGCCAAAAGTGGCAGAAATGATTGGTGAAGTTCATGAACTGAATACTGAAGTGAAGATACTCACTAAATAAGTTTTGGATGCCCACATTGCTGAAAATGCAAGAATGGAGATATTGTTTAAGTCCCTTTCCCCCAAACCTCCCTCTACTTAAGAACATTTATCTCTTCTCTCTCATCAACCCTGTGCCAGTTTCTTGTCTTGATTCTAATATTGGCCTTTTAAGATAGTTGTTTTATGTTGATTATTTTAGCTTGCTGCCTGGTGCTAACTTTTATGAATGAATTCATTTTGTTGTGTGCCTCATTTTACTCTTTTATTTTTAAGTTGTTCTTCATGGTAGTGTTGCCCAGTGACCATGAGTTAATTAGCATGCACTTATCTTTACTCTTGGTTTACTGTTAATCCTTTCTAATGATACCAAAAGTTGGAATACTGACTTCATAAGTAAGGCCTAGGTGTGTATGTGTGCTTATGTATGGTGCATGCTGATAGGCAGAAGTATGGTAAGGCACAGTGATAGGGGAAGAAAATATGCTCAGAATTTTTGCTGCAAATGAAAACAAGGGACCAGTTCCCTGTGTTGCTTGATAGTGAAAGCATGATGATAGGTGGAACATTTATCTTTAGGGTGCTAATCACACTGATTAAATGTGATGGATGTGCTCAATGTTGTATGGTTTGTTTGTCATCATCAAAAGGGGGGAATTCTATATACAGTTTTGATAATGAGCAACTAATTGTAAGGGACCAGGTCCCTTGCTATTATGGAATAGTACAGCTGGCACGCACGTCTGTACAGTTTTGTCCTCTTGTGTAATAAACTTGCAGGTGTTGCTTGTACTAAATAGGACACCTGGTCCAATAATATTTCATCCCTAATCATCACTCATCTGTAAAAGGAAAAGGATGCTTCTTCATCAAATGATTTTTGGCAAATACAAAGAATTAAAAGAGGCAGCAGAAACCTCATTTCAACACCGATCAAGTTCTTAGCTATTTTTCTGTGCTTAAATAGAAATTTTTCTTGAGTGAGTTTTGATTTGTAAACAAATTACTCGTGTTATAGGAGTAATGAACTTTTCTCTTTGAGTAGAGAGTGCTAATGTAAAGTTGCCTAAGTTTGATACTGATTAGAGTTAATCAGTGTAGAGGGTCCTTGGCAAAGTTGCCAAGATGATCTTGTAGTAGAGTTATTATAAGCGAAAGGAACCTAGAGTTAGGTTCATAGAATACTGTAATCAAGAGTTTAATTATAGTGATGTGGTTTTTTCCTTCCTTGAGCAAGGGGATCTTTCACGTTAAAATCTTGTATTTTTACTCTTCCTGCATTGTCTTTTGATTCCTGGTTACTTTACTCTACTTTGCCTGTGATTGACTTTGAGGGACCTGGTCCTTTACTGTGTGGTGCAACCCTCAGGGTTTCAACAGTTCCACACCCATATTCCATTTTCTTATCTTTCCAAACAATAGGTTGAAATGAGTTCGGGTGCTTTGGGACTTGAACCAAGAGTCTTCCAAGCCTAAAATCCATATTTTAGAGCTACTGAAATAGTCAAAATTGGCATACGAGCTTGTTTGACTAAAGCATTTTGTCCGATACCCATTTGGAACCAACAAAGAATTCAAAACAAGTAATTGACTCTAAAATCAAATGGACCACCCGTTGACCAAACTACAGTCACAGAAAGTCATAAATGACTCGGGGTAGCTATAGGAAAGCTCTAACGGCAAAAATAGGTGGAAATACGGAAAATGACCTGAAGGGTCATTACACATTCACAATCTATACTATTTTACAATATTATGCATCGTGTAAAAAATAGTGCAACTGAAGATTTCTCTCTGCTCTTACATTATTTCTAGTATTACAAGAATAAAAACTTTATGAGGAACGTTACCAGAAATCTGTAATTATATATAAATAATAAAATAAACTGAGAAAACCTAAAATGAAAAGAGGAAAAAGTAATTAATAAGTTAGAGGAAAAAACAAATTGTTTTCAAAAATCATTTTCTTTTTGCATTTTCTTAGTATTTTCTGGATCTATTAATCTACGAGTTTCTTTCCATAATTGAGTTTCAATCCCCAATTTCTTTAGCTCTATGAGGCCTCGCTCCACTGCAATGTGAAAAAAAAACTCAATTTAGTTATTTGCATCAAAAGTACATATATGTTTCATCTAATATCATAAAAGTAAATTATTTAATCGTTAAAAGATTCTAGTTTACTGGGAAATACCAATTGATTTTATGCATTCTCATCCCCCTCTCAATTGTGCTATGGAATACGAAGAAGAATCCACAATTTATAAAAGGTACAAAACCTTTCCTAAAAGAAAGAGGTCAACTAATTATGGAAGAGTTTTATATTTTTCTTTTAGAAAAATTAAATGTAATTGTGTAATTAACCTTATTTTCCTTCAATAGAAAATTAATACTCAAATTTTATAAGAAAATCAAGGCAAAAATTCTATCAAATCTCTCCTTTAGGATTGATTTTCTTGACAAAGATTAACCTCCTTCTTTATATGTATGATCTTCATTCTGCACATAATCTTCAGCCATGTTGATTGGTATGCTTAAAAATAGAGTTTTTGGGTTAAAACAGTATGTGCCTTTTTGAGTTAAAAATGTTATATCCCTTTGAAGACTTAAAAAAGAGCTTTATTATTATAAATAGAGTAGTAGGTTGTTGAAAATTTATTTGAAACTTCTTCTCCACATGAAGTATGATCGTTTTTTGAAAAAAAAATCTCCAGTATCTTCAAATTGGTCGCAACTTGATTTGAGATTGCTTTAACATGCACTCAACCTCGTTAAATCATTTGACCATTGCACCATTACACAATAAGATTGTTGAATAGTAGACTCGGATACCATTTGTTAGGTTAGAAATTGAGATGGCATCATGCAAAAGTTTAAAGTTGCAAACCATAGAGGCTATAATTTAGCGACAAAGAAAAACATACAAAAATATATTATTAATATGGTTGGATCAAATGACCTATATATTAAAAACTAACATTGAAAAAACATAAAATGTATTGGGAGACATCTCCTCCTAAACCAGACTCTTTTAATGTTTACATTATGGGTGCGATTATGTTAAGGAATAAGAAAAATAATCCTCAATTTATAAAGGTACTAAACCTTTCCTCTAAGAAAGAGGCAACCTAATTATGAAAGAGTTCTATTGTAACACCCCGAAAATCCAATCTAAGATTAGGACCATGCTTCACGAACAAGTAAAATAAAACATCATATTTTAGTAGTATGATAAGTGATCTATTCACATATTAAGGCCACAATAACTCCTACCTCAAAGTCAAGTCAAAACCTTCCTAACCAATTGATTTCTTATGAAGAATCCTTCTATAGAAACCCTAGATTACAAGGTATTTTGGATCTCAAGACCCACCACATGATAGATAATTGAATTATATTTCTAGCACATTCTATTTCACCTTAATTCAATATCAGAGTAAAATGTTATGGCTAATTTAATGAAGCAATTTCAAAGTTGCCAGTGACAATGATTCAAACACTACAAATCATCGTCAGACCCTATAGGTCATTGTGAGACACTACGTGTCATAGGATGAATTGTAGTGATAGAAAAGAGGACTAAAATTCTATTCCTCATCAATGCCTCAGGTTATGATTTATTGCTAGCCCCTATAAGTCGTAGGTAGGATCGTCAGAGCTATTTCCAGTAGTTTTGGGATGATTTTAAAGGGGTTTTTTGGACTATTTCCACTCTTTTAACACTAAAATTACATCTTTTAAGCTACCAAAGGGATGAATAATAATTCTAAAACACCCCCAAGTCTCTAATTCCTCATAATTCACTCGACATTTAGAAAATTTAGAGAAAAGAGGTATTTTTTTCTCCTTCAAGCAAGGGCTAGGATTCTCAAACATCAGTCTCCAGATTCAAAGGTGTCATCAAGGTTTTCAACCTCAGGTATGCAGAATTTCATCAATGAATTTCCTTTAACACATTGAGTCCCAAAGTGAACTCAATTCCTCAAGTTTAATCCACCCTTTAACCTAGGGCTTCCATGAAATATGTGAATTCCTTTATTTTTCAGTTTCTTACTATGACTAAACCATAAATATATGGTTTCCCATAAATTTGATGATCTTTACATACCCATGACTATGAACTCTGAGTATGTTGATAGATTCTTTATTCTTGGGCTTGAGTTATGAAATTTCTTATTATAATCAGTTTGTAAAATTGTCATAGTAGTTGCATTTTTCATTAATCGCGAGTTATGAACAACTGATAACCTAGGATTTCATGCATATACTTATAAATATTATATCCTCCATTTTAAATGTGTTTAATTCCCTAAAATAGTGCATTTATTTTTATGTTCAGAATATTACAATTATTGAGCATTAGTGTCATTAAGTTAGGAGTAGTACTTAGCACTGAGAAGATGCATGGACAAAGGCTCACCCGTCAGTTAGACTGAAACTTTAGTAAAACTCTCTAGGCCCCAGAACTACAGTTCCATTGTATATTCTAAATGGTCACCCATTAGACTAGACTTGACACCTTAGTCCTTTTGGACATTAGTTTAGTGGATCTATGTCAGTCAGTGTTTATACCTTTGGCAAGGTACTAAAAACACATCCAATTGGAGTTAAAGGTTGGACCTCGATTAGCTCAGATTAGGGTATGTTAGTTAATGCAGCTCTTGCGGTACATAATTCATAGCTCCGATTCAGATACTTACATGACCTTGTAATCAGATTGTCAAACAGTACCGATTTAGTTTTTGGTCTTCAATGAGTTTACCATATTACATGCATCATGTTTAGCCTATATCTGTTATTTCTCATCTCACATACTTATTATATTTAAAGTACGGATCACATACTTTGACGTTCAACATCCGGATTATGCCTAGTATAATTTTGCACTATATCAGTATTTGGTGATTCATCATCAGTCGAGAGGTAGTTATCAATATTTTATAGTAATATTCTAGTTTTAGGTATTTGGAGTTATTGGGGGATTTTTCCAACAACTCATATGATTTAGAGGCTTTCAGATAGATAGTTATATTTTAAGCATGTTGATTATGTCACACAGTAGTAATTTTGACATCTAGAATTGCTTTTTCTTTTATTATGATCATGTCATATAAATTTGGTTTCCGCTCAGTATCTCATGAATTTTTTCCAGCACTCTTCGTGTTTTTTCAGGCCATGGGTTAGCTGGGGTCAGTGTGACTCTAAGAACCATATTATGAATAGGGGTAGTCTTGAGTCGTGACAAACTTACTATCAGAGCATCAGGTTTAAAGTTTCCTAGGGTGTATGAAAGTTGTGTTAAGTAAAGTCTTATTCAAGGTTGTGAAGTGTGGTATACTTATGTGTGAGAAGCTATGAAATAACTTAGGAAAAGTTTCACTTCTTTCATATTCATATCATGTGGTAAAGTGTGAACTCGATTAAAACCTTCTTATAACTCATTCTTTATATGTTTACAAAAGATACCTCCCAAGAGAACTAACAAAAGAAGGAATAAGAATGCCAATGGCATTGGGAATTAGCAAGCACCACCACCAGCTCCAGCAAACCCTTTAAACAAAAAAGTCTCCTATGCTGAATTTAGGGCTACTTGCATTGCATTAGACTAGATCATTACCACCTAGAATAACTAGCAAGTTGTTGCACCATCCAGCCCAGTAGTTAATATGGTCGCATCCACAGTCTACGACTTTACTCTGATGAATCCTTCGGTATTCTTTGTTTCTAAGTCTAAAGAGGATCCACAAGAGTTCTTGCATAGTATTCAGAAAGTTACTGAGATCATGGGTGTCACTTCGACTGAAAGTGCAGACTTGGCTTCTTATTAGTTGCAAGGAGTGGCTCATACCTAGTACAAGTAATAAAATGATGATATAGAGGAAAATATAGGATCAGTAGAGTGGGATGAATTTTTTGCTATATTTCTAGACAGGTTCTTCCCACTTGAGTTAAAGAATTCCATGGTGTAGGAATTCATAAATATTAATTAGGTTAACATGAGTGTGAAGGAGAATTTTTTAAGTTTACTTAGTTGGCAAAATATGATTCGTCTATGGTTGCTAACTCTAGGGCTCGATTAAGCAAGTTTGTGTTAGGTGTTTCTGAGGATGTGGTAAAAAAGTATAGAACTGCTATGTTAGTTAGGGAGATAGACATATCTAGATTGATGGTTCATACTCAATAGATTGAAGAGGAGAAAATCAAAGAGAAATAAAAGGAGAATAAGAAGGCTAGGATAGGTAGCTTTACTTTCTCTTAGTAGAGGTCAGATGGTGGTAATTGTTCAAATTTCTACCAAAAATCGTTAGCTCCATCCCTATCTTCACCTAGTGCTCCAGTGCCTAAGTTTGGTGGGAAAATAAAGATAGAGCACCAGTCTCTAAGTCTTGGGTATTGTGAATAGTGTTTGTACTAACCCAATTTGCAAAAAATATGGTAAGAACCAAAAGGGTGATTGTATGGCGGGTAGTGATGGTTGTTTTGATTGTGGCAAGATAGGCCATAAATTAAGGAAATTTTTAGTGGATACAAAGAGATAGGGATTCTTGTCAACAAAGTCAAACTAACTCTTCAGCAACTCCAGTATTTGCCTGAATCAAAAGGGCGCCTTATCTAGGGCAGCTGGTAGACAATGTCAAAATAGTTTTTATTCCCTTCATACTCAACAAGATCAGGAGGGTTCTCCTGATATGGTTGGCGGTATGTTACAAGTCTTTCATATTCATATTTATGCATAATTAGATCTTGGAGCCATACTTCCCTTCATAATTCCCTATATTTCAGTAGACTTTGGTGTTAGTCCCAAAATCCTTTCAAAACCCTTCTCGGTCTCTACTACAGTTGGTGATTCACTCATAGCTAGATAGGTATACATAAATTACCCAATCATAATTTCCTAAAAAGTCACCTCAGTCGATCTTATAGAGTTAGACATGACAGATTTTGATGTTATTCTTGGCATGGATTGTCTCTACTCTAGCAATGCCTCAGTTGATTGTAGAAATAGAGTAGTCTATTTTCCATTTTCAAATGAGCTAGTCACAAAGTGGAAGTGTGGTACCTAAGTTCCTATAGATCAGTTGGTCTCTTACCTTAAGGAAAAAAAATTAATTTCCAAAAGGTACATCTATCATCTTGTTTGGATTTTCAATGTTTGAAACCCAACACTTGAGTGAATTTTGGTGGTAAATAAATTTCTAGAAGTATTTCCAGAAGATCTGTCTGGAGTTCCTAGTGGAAAATTGACTTTAGTATTGATTTCTTTCCAGATACCCAATATATCTCAATTCCACTATTTAGAATGGCTCTATTTGAGCTTAAAGAATGAAGGAATAGTTGAAAGATCTCCTGACAAGGGTTTTATCAAGCCTAGTATCACTCCATGGGTTCTCTAGTTTTTTTTGTGTGCAAGAAAGATAGTTCTCTCAAAATGTGCATCGACTGTCGTCAGTAGAACAAGGTCACGGACAAAAATAGGCATCCCATGCCTAGGAATGATGACTTATTTGACCAACTTTAGGGTGTTAATTATTTTCTAAGTTAGAGCTCAAATAATGCGACATTTCAAAGACAACCTTCAAAACTTGGTATGGTCACTTTGAATTTGTTTTTTTATCTTTTGGACTAACGAATGCTCCTACATATTTTATGGACTTAATGAATAGGGTGTTCAAGTAGTACTTGGAGTTGTTTGTCATTTTCTTTATTGATAACATCCTTGTTTATTCTCGGAGCGAGGAGGAGCACGCAAACCATTTGAGGATTGTATTGTAGACCACTAAATATCATTAGTTATTCACTAAGTTCAGCAAGTGTGAATTTTGGTTAAAATTAGTAGCATTCCTTGGTCATATTATTTCCAATGAAGGCATTTGAATTGATCCTCGAAATACCAAATCAATAAGGAACTGGCCTAGACCCAACTCTCTATTTGATATCAGGAGTTTCTTGGTTTTAGCTGGTTACCACAGATAATTTACTAAAGGATTTTCTACTATTGATTCTCCTATGTCCATACAAACTAATAAAAAGGTCAAATTATAGTGGTCTAATTCTTGAGCGGAAGTTTTCAGGATTTGAAAACTCGACTCACTTATGCTCCAGTTTTGAATTCACTGTAGAGTTCGGATGGATTTGTTGTTTATTGTGATGCTTCAAAAGTTGGACTTGATTATGTGTTGATGCAGTGAGGAAATATTATAGCATATGCTTCTATACAGATCAAGCCTTATAAGAAGAACTACCCAACTCATAATCTTAAGTTGGTAGTAGTTGTTATTGCCTTAAAGATTTGGAGACATTATCTTTCTGGGTTTCATGTTGATGTGTTCACTAATCACAAGATACTTCAATATATGTCCAACTAGAAAGATCTAAGTCTTCATCGGAGAAGGTGTCTAAGGTTATTGAAATATTATGATATGAATGTCTTCTACCATCTAGGTAAAGCCAATATTGTGGCTAACGTTCTTAGTGTATTGTCTATGTGAAGTATTGCTCATATTGAGGATGAGAAGAAAGATTTAGTTTGTGAGGTTCACCAACTTGCTATATTGGGAGTTTGGTTAGTTGATTCAACCCAATGTATTATCTTTATTTAGAATGGTTTGTAATCTTCATTGATAATTGAGGTGAAAGAAAAGCAAAATGTTGATCATATTTTTATTGGTTGAAAGAAATAGTTCAAAGTCATAAGGTTGAGGTTTTCTCCTAAGGGGAAGATGGTGCTCTTTGTTCTTAGGGCAAACTATGTGTTCTAGATATACATAACTTGAGATAGTGGATGCTAAGATGCACCATGATTTACGCGAAGTCCATTGGTGGATGGCATGAAAAAGAACATCACAAAATTTGTGGCAAGTGTACAAATTAACAGCAGGTTAAGGTTGAGCACTAGAGACCTGGTGGTATGCTTCAGGATATTAGAATTCCTACTTGAAAATAGGAACTAGTGAATATGGAATTCATTATAGGGTTTCCTCATACTAGTCGGCAACATGATTCTATTTGGGTTATCATGGTCCAAATAACTAAATTGGCCTATTTCTTGCAACTTAACACCTCATATTCAGCCAAAGATTATGCTAAACTCTATCTTAAGGAGTTGGTAAAGTTACATCGATTCCCTTTGATAATCATTTTAGATTGAGGTACTCAGTTTACCTTTTGATTTTGGAAGACATTTTAGATAGGTCTTGATACCCAAGTTCATCTTAGTTCAGCTATTTACTAACAGACAGATGGCCAGGAAAAGAGGACCATTCAAATAGTAGAGGACATGTTGAGAGCTTATGTTATTGATTTTAAGGGTAGTGGGGATTATCATTTGTCTTTAATTAGGGGTTCTTATAATAATAGCAACCACTCCAGTATTCAGATGGCCCCGTATGAAGAACTTTATGTAGAAAGTGTAGGTCTTTTATTGGTTTATTTAAATTTGGTGAAGCTACCTTGATAGGGATATTTAATTCATGAGGCTATGGAGAAAGTTTAGCTGATTTGAGCAAAGATAAAAGTAGCTCGGAGGCATAAGAAATTCTATACAAATATTAGGAGAGGGAACTTGATTTTATTATTACTAATCTTTTTTAATTGAAGGTTTCATAACTGAAAGGGATGAAGAGATATGGTAAGAAGGGAAAGTTCATTCCCCACTATGTTGGTCCTTACAAGATTTTGGGTCGCTATGGTAATGTAGACTCTGAGTTGGAATTATCTGTCGATTTAGTATCAGCACATCCCATTTTTCATTTGTCCTTGTTAAAGAAATGCATTGGTAATCCAGCATCAGTTGTGCCTTTAGAGAGTATGGGTGTAAAATCAAATCTGTCTTACAAAGAGGTCCAAGTCGAGATTGTTGACCTTCAGGTTCGTAAGTTGAGAAATAAGGCAGTCGCATTGGTAAAGGTTCTTAGGTGAAATCAGTCAGTTGGGGGAGCTACTTGGGGAGCAGAGGTAGATATGATAACCAAGTACCCTCATCTTTTCCCCTATAACTCAGTTTCATCTTAAGGTAATAGTTTTTCTTTAATTAATTAAGTTTTTATAGTCTCGTGTCATCCAAATATTTCTCATGTCATAAAATTCATTGAATTATTAATATTTCCTAATTCACTCGACACTTAGAAAATTTAGAGAGAAGGGGCAATGTTTCTCCTTCATGCAAGGGCTAGGGTTCTCAAACTTTAGGCTCCAAATCCAAAGGTTTCATAAAAAATTTCAACCTCAGGTATGTGGGATTTTTCATAAATGGTCTCCCTTCCACCCATGAATCCCTAAAATTAACTCAATTCCTCAAGCTTAATCCACTCTTCAACCAGGGTTTCCATGAAAAGTGTGAATTTTTTTAGCTTTCAGTGTCTTGCTAGACTAAACCATGAATATATTTTTCTCATGAATTTGAGAATATTTGCATACAAATAACTATTAACTCTCATTATATTGATAAATTCTTGATTCTTAGGCTTGAGTTATCAAATTTTTTATTACGTTCAATTTATAGAATTATCAAAGTAGTTGCATTCTTTTGAGATGACAGGTTATGAACATCTGATGACCTGGGTTTTCACGCATATATTTATGAATATTATATCATCCAATTTACATGTGTTGAATTCCCTCACATAGTGCATTAATTGTTGATTTACAAAATATTACTATTATTAAGCATTTACAATTATCAGTATCATTCCATTGGGAGTAATACTTAGCACTGAGCAAACATAGGGATGAAGGCTCATTGTTAGTTAGTTTAAGACCTTTGTTTGAAATCCATAAGCTCTAGAACTATGATTACACCATAGGTTCTAAAAGGTCACCCATCAAACCAGGCTTGACACCTTAGTCCTTTCGGATATCAATTTAGTGGATCCACGTCAGTTAGTGTTTGAACCCTTGGCAAGGTATTGAACACCCATATAAATGAGGTTATAGGTTAGACCTAGGTTAGGTCAAATTAGGATATATTTGGTTAATGGTAGCCCCCTCAGTCCATAGTCATACTTATGATTAGATACTCGCATGACCTTTTATCCGGTTCAGCTTATTGTACAATACATGTTTATTACTTGGTTTTGTTCCAGTTTACCACATCATATTCATAATATTCAACCTATATCAGTTATTTCCCATCACACATTTCATTACATTCAAAGTACTGATCGCATACTTTCTTTTTCACTATATAGTCTTATAATATAGGTTCAGGTGTTCAACATCCAAATTGTGCTTAGTAAGATTCTACATCATATCAGCAGTGTTTGGTGAGTATTCATCATTCGATGACCATTTATCAGTAATTAGTTTTATTAAAATCCTATTTTTAGATAGTTGAAGTTATTTGGAGACTTGTCCTAACAACTCATATGATTTTAGAAGCTTTCAGATTGACAGTTATATTTTCAACATGTTGATTATGTCAAACAGTCTTAGTTTTGACATCCAATTTTGATTAGCTTTTATTATGATCATTCCATTTCAATTTTTCATCTACTCAGTATCTTGACATTTTCTTTAGTATTCTTAGTGTTTAGCTAGGGTCACTTGTGACTCTGAGCACCATGTTACAACTAGAGGGTGGTCTCGGGTTGTGACATTTATATTTTCATTTTCAAAAAAGTTAAAGTAATTATAATATTACTTTTATTTTCCTTCAATAGAAAATTAATACTCAAATTTAGTAAGAAAATCTGGGCAAAAAACCCTAATAATAGTCTTTCATTTTGGTCATATGTATTGATCATGGATAGCTGGAGTCATGTCCAGGCTACCTATACTTAGTATTGGAAAAGGTTTCATTGAACATCTGTCAAAGTTGTATTCAATTTGTTTTTCATTTTGTTCATGATACATCTATTATATGAAATTTTTAGTCTTTTAGAAATTTCTTCTATTTTGCCATTTTATCATCTTGAACTTCCACAAATGTTTCCTATTTAGTTTATATGTCTCTATATTTCTCATGCATTGTGTCAGTATCAAAGGTTAGCTTGGGACCACTTGTGGTTCTAATCACCGTGCTATGTATAGGGTGCAAATTCAGGGCATGAAAACTTAATATCAGAGCAAAAAGTTCAAGTGTCCTAGGGTGCTTATGTAGTCGTGTCAAGTAGAGGCTTGATTATGGATGTCATGCACCAAACTAATAATTATGAGGCTACAAAGCATTTAAAAAAAATTCAGTTATTTCATATTTCAGATCATATGGTAGAGTCATTCTCTAAAAAAGTTATACAAATTCAAACATTGCTCAGTTTTTGTTGACTATACCTCATTCTTGAGGTAATAGTAATAGTCAAGTTTAAATTCCTATTGAGAAAGTTTTCCCACATAGATCCTATAATAATTATAAGGTTGCACGAGGACTTGAGAGAAGCCCATTAGTGCTTCTAAGTTTGGTAATTTGAAAGAATTCACTCTAGTTCACAAGAATCATATGTTTGAGCTAAACTAATATATGCTCTCAGATCCTTTCTCAGATCCTTACTATAGATGACCCTAAAGAAGGAAGAAGTATGTATTTAGATTGAATCATTGTGTGGTGTTTATCTTAGAGCTAGAAGTACGAATCTAGAAATATAGTAACCAGAAAGTGGGAATAGTTATCGACTAGAGTAAGCAGATAATATGATATATCCATTAAGTCATTAATGAGTTGTGTAGACTTTATGAAATCTTATAAAGAAAGAGTTACTGGTTATGATGACGTAGAGTATCCCAATACATTAGTAAAGGTTAAACCTAGGAAATGACTAGAGTGATAGAGTGGTTAAGAGATTTGTAGAATTCAACAATACCTTTTGAATTGAAAAGATAGCCCATAATTTTTGAAATATTTTGAATCCCATTTAGGGAAGCGATGCATAATGAGGTATTAAGCATGTGTAGTGGGATCGTGAAAATAAGTGTACATATAGATTGAATTTTGATAGAGAAAATGATTAAGATTGATTTTTTTATATTTTGAGTGGACTAACATTCCCTAATTTCTATACAACAAAAGTAAGTTAGTATAGTATATGTTAAGTTTTTTGATTATCCATGTTAATTATTAGAATCTATGTTTTAATTGTAGTAGATCAAACTAATAGAGATAAAAAAAAATTAATTCAAGAAAGAAAAGATGTGTACTAAAGGTATTGTGATACTTCATAAGATTCTAAGTTAGTAAGTGTTAAGAGTTCCTAGTTAATATCCTTGGAAAACTAAGGGTGTACACTAGTAAGTGTTAAGAGTTCCTAGTTAAAATCCTTAAGATACTAAGGGCGTACACTCAGGATCGGTTTTGTTTCTAGTAGCCATAGTGGTTATTGACCTTGAGGTATGGAGTTAGCAGACTAAGAAGAAAGGTCAGGTTTTGAAGTATTAGGGGAATTGGTTATGTTTTTTAGTTAGATTTTAAATTATGTAATGATGACTACAGAGGAAAGAGGATATTAAGATTAGTATCTCATAAGTAAGTACCAACAAGGGCTTATGTCTACAGTCTTTGGGTAAGTTTAGCATTCAAGTGCATTGTGGTACCCAAACTACTAGAGTAAATAATTATAGTTTAATTTTGGATTATTGAAGAGGTATGCAAACATGGAATGACATCGTTGGTGTAAAGGGGAGATGATGGGATAAAGAACTAAGTCAGGTTTTAAGATTCTGGTAGTATTGTTAGTGAGTTGTAGAATAGAGCTAGGGGAGGAAAATACCTGGCCCATTTGTAACTTAATATATTTATTGTACTTCAATAGCTACAATACTCTACTCATATTTGTCATGTAATCTCCATGAACATAACTCATATTCATGAATTTTATGCAAATGTATGTCCATTTTTAGTAACTAGTACAAGAAGTAATAGTTCACTCAGTAGTCAATGTCATGATCTATGAATCTATGAATTTCAGTTCCATATCATATAGTTCATGACTCATCCACTTATATTTTATGGTATGTTCAGTTTTAGGTACACATGATGCATCCTTAACTAATAGTGAGATCACACTAGGTCATGTATTTCTCAGATCGAATCTCTCAAAAAAATTCATAACTACTTCACTATAATCCTTAGTCCCCAGTTAAATGTCAAAGGTATGGAAATCATTAAGCTATAATTTCACCATATCCCTCTTAATCAAGTTCCTCATAGTCTAGTCTTTCGGTGATCCTCCTTATGTCTTGGTAGTGTTGGATGGTAGTTTAGTGATAGGATTGAATGATTTTGTTGATATACCTACAGATGATGACATTTGGTTGTTAGAGACACCTTGGTTACAACTCTGGTTGGTTGTAAAAGGAGGAAACAAGTAATATTTTCAGGATGAAAGCTTCTAGTAGATATAGAATATGAAGTCATGTAGTTAGACTCGCATGGTCACCATATCTATAGTACCTCACACTTATAAATTTGGCTTGAAAATGATAAGATCATAAAGCTAGACCCATATTTTAGTAGTCATATCTGTAAAAATATATAAGTTGTAGCTAATGAAGTGTATAATTCAAGAGGGGGAGCATAGTCGAAAGATGTTGCTAAGCTTGAAATCTAATCATATTGCCCAAGGAATATTAGTCTTATTCTTACTCTACGCCAATGATTCTTTCTTCAGTATGTTATAGTGAATTTTGACTAGAAAGCCCTAGGTAATATTTTTTCTACTATAGTTACTTTTTGGTTCATGTCCTTAGCAGTCAACCGCGAATTCTTTGTATGCATGCATATTCAACGAGTGTAGTTGAGTTCCTACGCCCAGTCAAACTAGTTATCATGACTAGCGTTTTCGATTCAATAATCACTTTTGGAATTAGTAGTTCCTTCCTTATCAATTCAGGTTAGTTTTAGTCTTTATTTGAGGATGAACGATCCCAAAGAGGAGATATTAAAACGCCTCAAAAGTTCCCATGCTTAGTAATCAGACTTAGATTAGACATCATCAAAAAATTCTAATATTTAGAGTAACACAGCTCTTGGTACGAGTCATAATAAGGACCACGACTCGTGGGATCAAGTTGTGGTGTTCTTCCGACCTTGTTCCTTACTACCAGTTACCATGACTCCTTAGTAAAATTCATGAAATTTTGATACATGTCATGTGATGACTCTTATTGATAACGACCTCAGAGTTCACAAAACACTTCTAGAGACTAAGACTCTTGGTACGAGTTGTAGGTTCATAGTATGGGTCGTACTTTGAAACTGTAAATAGGTTCACCAAGTTCATAGTACTAAGATTAGTTATTTTAATATGGTAACATTATTTCATATGAATTAAGGTTATAAGAAGTCTGAAACACTTGGTTGAGTTGAAAACTCCTCTACCAATTAAGTTTTAGTTTAAGATCCTACTAAGGTCTCCTTCAAATGACCATTGCTCCTAGAATATGAAGTATTAAGTGTCCTAATATATACCAAATTAAATATTTTGAATCTTCTTTCCAACTCACCCAAACTCGCATCGATTCAATTCCAGAGTAAACAGTTATATCCATTTTAGAGAAGCACTATCAATCTATCAAGTAGTGACTAAGACTCAACAATAGGAGTCATTGGTTGAAGGTACGAATCATACCAGTGACTCATGATCAATGTACAAAAAAGTGAAGTATAGGCCTAAAACTATGAGTCAAATCAGTACTCCAGCTCCCAACCTACGACTTGTGAATTGAGTCTTGGTATCACACGCCAGCAACTTTTTATGCAATTTATAAGGAATTATTTGGTCTTTTTTCATTTTTTAAAGCCCTATACTACATTATTTTTATTTTTAAATGCGATTAAATGGAAATCAATTTACTTATACCACATTAATATTGATTAAACTCCCAAACATTAGAAAAAAAGTGATTCTAAATCTCTCAAGTTCTCTCAATGTTCCAAAACCTAGGGTTCATCCTCAAGCTCAAATCCTCAAAGCTTTAGTTCAAGAATCTTTTGGAACAAGGTATATGGGTAATTTAATAAGGTTTTACTATCACCCTTATGCCCAAACCCTATTTTTAAATTATGATTTCCAGTTATAATTTTTACTACCTCATAATCTAGGATTCACATTGAATCATGCCAAATTCTCAAATTTAGTTCTCTCATATTATTTTATGATAATGATTCCCAATAAAAATTATTGTGTATGATTTTCATGGCTTTAACTTAGTTATTTTAATACTTGAAGTATTATGCATGTTTTATAGACTTTAGTTTATTTTAGAATGAATTATGCATGATTTGATGGATTTTAGTCTATTTTAGTACGACATGACATGTTATGAATACATAATCCCAAAATTTAGTAAATTTAGCATGACTAGTCTTGAATATTAGAAACTTTAGTTAAACCGTAATTTGAACTAGTTCATGACTATTTTATGAATATTAGTTTTATATAAGTTGTCCATATATTATTAGTTTGGGAGTATTAATTAGCACCGACTTGAAATAGAGCCCCAATTTCACTCAAAGCCCTAGAACTACATCCCATCATAGGTTTATTTAGCTCTCCTAATTAGGCATCAGTTTAATAATCATGTTGTTCATGTCTTTATATATGTATACGTATACTAAATCCTTTGGATGAGGCGTATATATTAGACTCCACATTAGCTCTTATGGTTCAGGACAATTAATATATTCTCCCGTAGAAGTAGTTTACATAGTTATTGTACTAGACCCCTAGTTTTATTGATTCTGAGATTTCTTATGTGATTTCAGTTATAATATTATGATTTTTCATTTTGGGTCATGTATTTTAAGTAAGTATAATTTATGAGTTATGCCTTAGTTACACTAATTTTACAGTGTTTCTGTGTTAGTTTTAGATCATAAGAAATATTTATGATTCTACAACTTTTTAATTTTTGAAATACTTAACTCATTATTCAAATATTACTTTATGTCTCACATCATTTCAATACAGACATGATTTAGTTCGTATTACAATAAATAGTTTATATCTTTAGTTTTAAAGCATGTTTTATGTAATTTTCATGACTAGTGCATATCTCACATGCTCAGTACATTTAAATTACTGACTGCATACTTTCCTTATACTACATCATTTCTATTGTAGGTATCAGTGCTATCTCATAGGATCATGATTAGATTAATCATAGTTTTCAGTCAGTACATGAAGAGTTCTCTTTATTTGAGGACTCCAATCAATAATTATCATAGCATTTCATTTTATTCATATGTATTTATTCAGTCAGAATTGTATCTAGTTTGTTTTTTAGGTTCCTTGTGATATAGTTGTTATACGAAAAGTTTAGTCTTTCAATAAATTTATTTTGCACATTTTATCATATTTGAGCTTCCACAATTTATTTTTAGTTTGTGTGTCTCTATTTAGTTGCTCATGAATTATGCATGTATCAAGGGTTAGCTTAGAACCACTTGACATTTTAAGCACTGTTACGTCTAGTATTTAGACTCGAGGCATGACAATAACTCTAAATGCAACAGAGACTCTGTCAAACTTTAGAAAACCAAGGACCTAATCAATGTTCAAAGATGAAGGTTCCTAAGGAGAACTTAAAGCAGAACCAAATAATCTAGACTAGCATGGTCGAATTAAATATATCACTTTGTACCTTCGGTTAGGCTAGAACATGATAAAAAATATTTAGTTAGACTTAGAGCTTAATTTTTATATATGACCACATGGTAATTATAATTGAAAAAATAAAGAACGCGGTATAAAATGGAAGAAAGGTAGAGTTTTGCTAATTGTAAAGTCTAATAGTCATGCCATCGAAGGTGAAATGTATTAATCTGAATATCAAGAATAAACTAACCATAAAAAATATATTATAAGACCAATATTAGGTATGAGACATTCTTTGAGGATAATGTTAAATATAAAAATATCCCAAGACAAAGACAAGTTCTGAAGTTTTTATGAAAGCAAATATCCAGATCCGTCCCTAATATGAGAAGAAAATGTCTAAGGCTAAATTCATATTCTTACCGCATGTCCAATGCACTCATGTTCCATTTTATGTATATCAAACTTGTTTCCTATTGTATGTAATCCAAGATCTATTAATCCATGTTAAATGGTCAATGTGTTAATGTTATATATGTTAATGTTCAATATCATTCTTGTTTTCAAAATTTTATAAATTTCATACATTAATAATGTCTATAATGAGGAATGAAGAGGAAGGTAGCTTTGGGAGAACTTCATTTCTCATGATTTAAGAGACTAATATGGGTCATGTTTATTTTTTATGTATTACCTTATGTCAATGAGCTTCTTGATACCCTGTGAGGCTTATGATAGTATTTTTAGTAAGTTAGCATTAATTTGAGAGATTGGGTTACTCATGTTTACAAATGAAACTCAGTCAAATTTTTTTGATCATCTTAAATTTAGACTATATTTTGGTCCATGACTATCATACGAGGATGAATGATCCCAATGAGAGATATTGTATTACCTCAAACTTTTAGACTATAGTTTAAACTATTTCATGTATGTAAATAGATTAAAATCCACTGAATTTAATTACGACTAGGTGTAAAGTTGAAATTATAACCGTGGTAAGGTACTGGATATGAACTAAGGACATATGGAAACTTAGCACAAAGTTAAGTTGAATGCTTCACTACAGATTAAGTTTTCACATAAGTTCATATAAAGGTCATCTTTAAATAAGCATATCTCTGAGAATAAGAAGAGTAAAGTGGTATACTAACTATAAAATTAAATTTATATGTATCTAATTTTCAATGTAATAAGTCATCATTAATTTGATATTTGCGTAAGACGTTATGCTTGTTTTAACTGGACACTACCTAGTTGTGTACCAGCTGTACGCCCAAGCTATCAGATGTGTGATAGCATGCCCAAGGTTGTCAGTTGTGAGATAACTCATAAGAAAAATATTATAGAAGTACCACAATGTTATGGTTCACCCCCACATCTAAAAATTTGCGCTAGAAAGAAAAGCTCTCAAGACCCTAACTTCTCTAAGGTTCATCCATCATTCAAGATAAAAGATTTGTCCATAGAATATTGATTGTTTCTTTTTATAAAATAAATTAATACCTCTTATTCATGAAATCTATACATTGTAATAAAACTTTTCAAGAATTTACCGCTAAGGTTCAAACTTGATTTTGAGCGCACCATCTATTAAAGATATTATACATCCTAACATATCAAGGTAAGCATAATCTCACAATTTCTTTGTAATTCTAACATATGATTAATTATCCTAAGAATTAATCTATGTTCAAAACTTAAGGTTTCTAAGAGAACTCTTCTCAAGGTTCAACAGTATACTTTTGGAACTTTTCTTCAATATTAGGGTTTCAATTAGATCAATTCAATGTATGTAAGGCTAGCCCTAAGTATGGGAGTATCATTACTCCTCTCCAAAATTCATTTTTCAAGTCTATGTAATCATCTCCATAAAGTATTAAATATGTATGTACGAAAAAGGTCATATTTCTCATGACGAATGTTTATAAATACATGAAGTCCTACGATATCGCTTATTCTCTATGAAAATCTTATTCTATGAGTCTATTCTTTTTCACCATGAGATTTCAAAAATAATGAAATACAATTTAGTGAATTTTCTCCAATGCATGAATCCTATGAATATCTATTCAAAAACATGAACCTTATAATTTATGATATGATTTAAAATTATGATTTATGAACTTGAAGAGTTTTGTTATGTTTTATCCTATGAACTTTGAACTATAATTTTTCATGGTCTCAATAAGATATGTATATTATTTACATAGTTAATTATGGTATTCCAAGCTAAATATGTACCTCCCATGCTTTCTACAATATATAAATATATATACATATACATATATATATACATATATATATATATATAATTTATGTTATTAGTTATGTGCTTGCAAGCGAAATATGTTTTCATTGGTGTTATGCAAGATTATGACATATAAGCTTAAAGTTATTTCATGATATTTTTGGTGTAATAATTAACACAGATAAGATATGAATTTAGATGATAAATATATAAAACTACGTTTACTAACGTAGGTTAAGCATCGTGCCATTGATTCAAGTGACTCCTCTATGTCTTCCTGGCAAAGACTCACTATGGATCCCTAAGTCATGTATGCATGTCTCATACCCGACAAGGTATGACTGACTTAGTTGATTGAATTAACCTAAAGTGTATGATATATTATGAATCAAAATAACTATTAGTATGAGTTATGATAGATTAAAAATGATTTTTTTACCAAGCCCAGCTTAATAAATTTCAAAACTTATGATTTACTCTATCTTTAACTTTTTATCTTAAGTTATAAAGTTAGCTTCACATGTTAGCTATGTCTCATTAAGTAAGGTTCCATTTAAACATTTTATATACTACTTATTTTAAATGATGCAACCTCAGGTTCATATGCAAATGCTTGAGCAGTATGATAGACTTTTCACATCCTACTTTTGGTTAGTCTCACTTTGTTATCTAAGGACCTAATGTTTATATTTGTCATTTTAAGTGTTTATATAATTTTTTCCTTGTCCCAATAGAAAGTATTTACTTATGTTAGAGCTTCATAGACAGTGTGTATGTTGATATGACACATATTTTAGTTTTGACATTTGTTTGCCTTTTAAATTTTTAACTATGATTTATGAACAAAATTAATTACAAAACTCGATTCTCAAATAATTTTAAATATGCTTTCTATTCATGTCTAGATTTATGTTGTATATTAATGCTAC
This sequence comes from Capsicum pubescens, assembly GCA_030864215.1. Classification (NCBI taxonomy): domain Eukaryota; kingdom Viridiplantae; phylum Streptophyta; class Magnoliopsida; order Solanales; family Solanaceae; genus Capsicum; species Capsicum pubescens. The sequence continues at coordinate 150,299,290 of CM061547.1, forward strand.
ATTATGGGTTCACTAGGGAAAATAATGGCATTAGGTGTCAGCCACTTCCGGGGGTTAAGCTTGATGCATGAAAATGTTAGACTTAGTGTATTCATTTAGATGGGTCCCAAGGGTCTTGAGAATAATTCAAAATTATTAAGTCAAAACTATTATTTTGATGAATAAGAGTTGACCCTGATCAAGTGGGTGATTAGACAGTCTCATATTAGTGATTTAAGTGTTCGAATAGGTGTGTAAGGTGATTTTGGAGTGATACATGTATTTAGATTGTATCTAGAACAATTTAGGTAAATTTTAAGGTATTTAAGGAATGATTTAAAAAAAATACAAACAATGCATCAAATGTGAAAGCTATGAAAAATATTTGCATCCACTTAAACTTCGACACATGAAGATTACATTTTAGATTTTTTCTTAAATAACACCATTTCAAACTCTATAAAATACAATTTTGGAAATTGTACAACTTGGATTTGGGTAACTTTTGAGGGAATTTCATGATTCAACTAGGCTAAGATTATAATCTGTGTTTTGGACTTTACATCTGAATACATTCTTATCTTAGTCATTTAATTTGGGATTTATTAAGAATATTGTAGGATTTTAGTGCTAATTTAATAGATTATTAATTGAAAGTTTAAAGCTCAAATTGACTTGTAATTTGAATTAGGAACACCTTAGGGTATGGGTTAAACGACTTGAAAGAAATTTCTAATTTTGACTCTAGGAGACGGCTTTTACTTTTCATTGATTTTCCATTCAATTTTTATATGTGAATATTGATCTTGATAGCTTTGTTTGATCTTGTAGAACTCATATTTTAAAATTTACAGTGTTCAAAGACTCTACGAAAGGGTGAAGTTATTTATTGATTTTGTGATGCTTTAGATAATGGGAAGTTAAGACTTTACCTTAAATGAGAGATGATTTCTACAATTTAACAACTAATTAATGAAGTATGGTTTAGTGGTGATGTTTAGGTAAGATCACAAGTTCTTATGTGGCCACAAGGTAGTATGTCAGATTTATGTGACATGTATTTTAACTTCTTTATATGTTTGTTTAATTGATAAATTAAAAGAAATATTGTGATAAGTGAGAATTATGTGAATATTATTGTCATATTGGGTTTCATTTAGAGATATGTGCATATAGCTGACATGGTATGCTTATAATCATATTTTATTAAAATTGATGTAACATGCATTGTTATGTGACTGAATATGATATTTGGATATGTTATGTGAGGCATGTGGGGATCATTCATTCCAGGCTATGATATATGCATGTTCAAGTCATATGTCCTAGTTATGAGTTGACTTGATTATAAATTGCTTTTTTAAGATTATCCAAATGATTTTAAAAAGTGCATTAAAGTTATTACATGTGCAGACCATTTGTTCGCTACATGTACAACACCCCCCCAACATAGTAATGTTTCAAACACTGATGTGGTGTTTAGTATGTATGTAGAGTATTGACGTTACTAGATGAGTGTAGTTTGAGCAATGAATTGCATTTTATAATATTATTACATTATGATTTTGATTTTAATATCATACCATGTCACTAAGGCATTCGTGGATATCTCCTTTTGTTTTGATTCCATAATTTCTTATGATTCTATTAATTAATCTTCTCTTTATTTGACGGTTCTATATCTATTAAATATCTCTAACTACTTAAGTATAAAAAAATAGAATTTCAAGGATCAACTCTCACCACTACTATACTAGAATCACTCATTGATACTTGATAAATACTCATTGTACATTATACTTATACAGTATATGGTGCTCTCGTTAAGCAACTATGTATTTTTTCACTAGTGGAACTAGTGGTCATGTTCGATTAGTTGTTGATTTAGAGACTTTAGTTGTAAGACCCCAAAAAATTTCAAAGATTTTATTCTTGACCCTCCCCCCTCCCCCCGTGTTCGTAATATTGATTTTTAATTTGAATTTTGTTTAGGTGTACTAAAAGGGTAATTTCCAAAAGTTTTTGGAATTTTAGAAAGTGATTTGAGGTCATTTTGGGACCCCGAGGCAGTGAGGGTCTGTGATATTGGCATGTCATAGGGCATAACCTCTGTGATAATAGTGTGACACGTAGGATAGCCTTCGCAATATTAGCGTGCCAGACTGATGTGTTAAAAATGCGTAGTTTTTTTTTCACTTGGATAAAAGGTTTTTGGTCTTTTTACCCCTTGTACAACCTTTAAATAAAAAAAACCTCATTCCCTTCAATTTTTAAAGATCAAATTATTCTCTCTCTCTTATACTAAAAACACAAGAACATTCAATGGTTTGACAATGGACTCATCATTCAAGCTCCAAACATCAAATTGACTTCAATTTCTTGTGTATTTTAGGTAGGTATCTCATTCCCTAACTTTAATTTTACACTGTGGCAATTATTTACTCATTATCTATGTAGTTTATATTTAAGGGTTTGAAATTGGGTTGAGGAGTTTTGAATGGTATTACTTGAATTACTTTTCTCATGTTTTAAATTATTGATTTACGCTTTAAATTTATGATTTTTGGATAGGATTGGTGCATTGGGTTTCCCCAAATTGGTGAATTTTTGGCTTTATAGTGTCAGTAACCCCAACCCACTTTGTAAATTTAATTTTTAAACAAGGATAATTGCATAATTCAACTTACTTATGAACTCATTGCATTGCATTAATGGATAAATGGTTAAAATAGATTCGAAAGGCCCTTGGCGGTCGTGGTTTAGATTTTAAATTGGAACTTGGGAGTTAAATGATTACATAGATTGGGTTGGCATCATTATCTAAGCTTGGAAGTATAATTTGTGTGACGATACCAAGTGGTAAATGCCTTAATATAACACTCATTGGGTTAATGGTTGGGTTTATGTGCAAATTATTTTAGATTGGTCTTAAAGAAAATTGTGCAACTCACCATGAAGGTGTAGTCCCAGAAGGGCAAATACTGGAAACTACGTTTGCCGCCGTAGGGATCTATATGACTGTGTGCTTGGTTCATACATTATATTTTGGAATGGCTAAATCCTTGGTGTCCTAAGCCTTTTGATGATCATCATTTTCAGGCTAGCAGTGGTCTGAAGGAACAGGGTGCCCAGTCTTAGGTTAGTAGAGCTCAATTAGCCCACCTTATCCTCCTTATCGATTTTATGGACAGCTTCACTGTGGTTATTGTTAGGAAGGGAGGAACTTGTATTTCAATTGTGGTTAGCCTGGTCATCTGCAGAGAATTCGTCCTATACCTATGGTTTCCATGGGAGCTAATAAGGTTCTGGTCACCACTTCTTTAGCTCTGGCACTTAAGGGCGCCACTTTTGATACCAGCACTGGCTGGAATTATATCTATGAACTTACTACTCCTCAGGAGTCTAAGGCATCTCTAGATGTTGTTGCTGGTTTTTTACAGCTCTTCTTTCATGATGTTTATAATTTACTTGATCTGAGTTCTACCCTATCTTATGTGACTCCTTATATGGTTGTAAACTTTGGTTTAGGTTCTGAAATTATTTTCGACCCCTTTTTTGCCTACACTGATGGTGATTCTATAATTGCTACAAAAAATCTATAGGGGTTGTGAGGTATCCATCTTTCATAAGAAACATTGGTAGGGTTAGTAAATCTTGATATGGTGGATTTTCATGTGATCTTGGGGATGTATTGGCACCATTTATACTATGCTTCTTTAGATTGTAAGACCCAAAAGGTCAATTTCCATTTTCCTAATGAACTAGTGATTGAATAGGAGGGGAGTTCCTTATTACCCAAATAGTGTTTTATTTCCAATCTTAGACATGAAAGTTGATTTCTAAAGGGTCTTTGTATCATCTTGTTTGTATTAAAAGTTCTAATTTTGAAAGTCCTTCTTTGCAATCTGTCCCTGTGGTTAATGAATTTCCTGAAGTCCTTTTCGATGATCTTTCTAGAATTCCTCCCAATAGGGAAATATATTTTGGGATTGATCTTTTATCGGATACCGTCCTATTTTTATTCCTCCTGATACAATGGCTCCGACTTATCTAAAGGAGCTAAAGGAATAATTAAAGAATCTTCTTAATAAGTACTTTATTTGTCCTAGTATTTCTCGGTGGGGTGCTCTTGTACTTTTCATACAAAAGAAATATGGGTCTCTTCCGATGTGTATAGACAATCATCAACTGAATAAGGTGACAGTGAAAAATAAGTACTCTCTTCCTAGGATTGGTGATCTTTTCAACCAGCTTCAGGGGGCTAGGTATTTTTCTTGGATTGATCTTCATTCGGCCTATCATTATTTGAAAATTTAGGAGGTTTATATTCCCAAAACTATTTTTCCAACACCGATATGATCATTATGAGTTTTTGGTTATGTCATTTAGGTTGACTAACACTCCAACTGCTTTCAGGGATCTTATGAATTGGATATTCTAGCAGTTTTTCAATTTATTTGTAATTGTTTTCATTGATGACACAGATTTTCTATAGAAATATAGCACTTACAATGCTTAAAACTATGAGAATATGCATGTACTTAAGGCTATTTTGTTAAATTTGATGTGTTTTTGGAGTTTTTTGCAGGAAATTATGTTTTGGATACTAAATTCAAGAAAAAAGATAAAAAGTAATGTTTTGGGCCATTAATATGATCATTATTGGGTATTCGCGATACTTTCTAGATTATACGTTACCAAAGCATGTGATTGAAGTTGAAGATTTGAATTATGGTTGCAAGTGCCAGAGTTGAAGATCCCGAGAGTTGACAGTGCTTCAGTAATTTACCCATAACTTTTTACCTCGTTATTGGGTTAAGGCAAAATTGGTATTATTGGAAAGTTGATTTAATTATCTATCTGATAGTGTGGACTTTTGCACTTACTTAGTATACATGCAAACTACAAGTATCACGTGTGGTTCACAAATGGCTAAAGTAAGTGACAAAGGCTAAAATCCTGAGAGCTGGCCTGCAAGATTTTTTGGTCCAACCAGTTCCAGTCACTACTTGTACCCACCCATCAGGCTGCAAGTACCACTTGTGCCCAAGGTTAGGGTGCAACTAGCAACCACAAGTAGCCACCAACATCATTGTTTCCAAAATCGTTTCCTAAGGTTTCCATGTTTCCCAATTTCACTCATATGATATTTTTAAGTCCTATTATGTATGGGTAATTAAGTTTTATTCTATTTAGTATTTGAATTCTAGGGTTTCTTGTAATCTATACATACCATTTAGGCTTTGTTTAGTTTATTCATGACGTATTCAGAAAAATATATTACCATATTTATAGATTGAAAAGGAGGCACCTTTAGGCCCAAGTTCTCAAACATCTTATTGTTCTTGGTTTGTTAGTTAATTTAAGACTTTGGGATTTATTCTTTCATTATTGTGAGATAGATTTTTTAATTTTGTCTGTGGATTCCATGATTGACTCATAACTATGAGTGGCTAATCCCCGTAGCTAGGGTTGTGGGAACCTTGGAGGATTTACAAAGTAGAGGAAGTGCCAAGTCATTCTTGAAAATGATTCTTGCATGTATTGGGTTTTCTTCATTCTAATTGATTTTTTAGCGGCGGCCAACTTTAATATCCCTCTTATATTATTGCTACTTACTCGAAAGAGGAGTAGTGACTAGGAAAAAAAGATCACAATAGTAATTTGAAGATTAATGATCAATCCACGGTACTAGGTGTTATCTAAGTAAGATTGTTAACTATTATCTAATAACTAGAGACCCAAAAGGAAATAGTTAACTGGGATCCAAGATAAGGGTTAGTAAGGAGACATCCTAAGACTCAAAATGTAAAGGGTGAAATCTATCTGGTTGTCCAAACAACTTTTGATGGTACATAATTTATCAGATTCTCATGCAAGGTATTAGAATAGTTTAACAGTGCACGATAAGTCTACTGAGTTGAGAAGTTAGGGGGAACACAAGCCTAGTGTTCGTCTTAGATTATTTACAACCAAGAGCAACCAATTTGTTTCCTTTTTCATTTTAACGAATCCCCTTTTTTTACTTTCTTGCACTACCTGGTGATTTCAACAAGTTCGAGAAGAATTTCTAGCCTATTCCCTGTAGGATCAACCCCAACCTTTGTAGGGTTACTATATTTGACAGCGACCATTTCATCCTTCAATTGGAGGTGTATTTTAGGTTTATCATACATCTTAGTGTACTCTAAGAGTGAGGAAGATCATGACAATAACCTCTAAAATGTGTTGCAGACATTTAAGACCAGAGATTGTATGCCAAATTTACTAAGTGTGAGTTTTGGCTGAATATTGTGACTTTTTTGGGGAATGTTGTTTCTAATTAGTGGATCAAGGTGGATCTAAATAAATTTGAGGCAGTTATGAAGTGGCCTAGTACCACGACTCCAACTGACATTAGAATTATCTTGGGTTGGGTGGGTATTACAGGAGGTTTGTGAAGAGTATCTCTTCTATTATTGCTCCATTGATGAACGTTACTCCAAAATATGGTATGTTTTTATGTTCTGATGCTTGTGAGGGTAGTTTTAAGAATTTGAAGGATAAGTTAACTTTTGCTCCAATTTTGACTCTGCCCAAGGGTACTAATGGGTTTGTTGTTTATTGTGACACGTCTCGTATGGGATTGGGTTGTGTTTTGATGTAGCACGATAAGGTTGTGGCTTATTCTTTCAGGCAGTTTAAGGTTCATGAGAGGAATTACCCGACTCACTACTAAGAGTTGGCGGTTGTGGATTTTTCTTTGAAGATCTGGCTCCAATATTTGTACGGGATTCATGTAGACATCTATTCAAATCATAAGATCTTGTAGTATGAGTTTACTCAAAATAAATTAAATCTCAAGAAAAAATATGGCTTGAATTGCTCAAGAATTTTGACATGAGTTTGCACTACCATTCAGGTAAAGCTAATGTTGTTGATGATGTTGTTAGCGGGTTGTCTATATGGAGCTTATCTCAAATTGATTAGGATAAAAGAGGGTTGGTGAAGGATATTCACAGGTTGGCTAACTTGGGCATCCATCTCTTAGACTTTGAGGATGAGGGAGTGATTGTTTAAGAAGCGGTTAAATTATCTCTTGGTGCTGAGGTTAAGGAGAAACAGTTTTTGGATCCCATACTTATGCAAATTAAGGATGATGTGGGTCAGCAAAAGGTTATAGATTTTGATATTGGAGGAGATAAAATTCTGAGGTATCAATGGAGGTTGAGTTTTTCTAATGTTAATGGGCTGCGGGAATGGATTTTATTAGGACTCGTAAGTATAAATATACAGTTCATCTAGGTTCAACTAAGATGTATCATGACTTGAAGGAAATCTATTCGTGGAACAATATGAAGAGAGATATGATGAATCTTGTTGCTAAGTGTATGGTTTATCAGCAAGTCAATATTGAACATTTGAGGCCTACTGGCATGTCTCAAGAGATGGAGTTGACCATGTGGAAATGGGAGATGATTAATATAGATTTTGTTATGGGTCTTTTACGGTCTTGCAATCAGTATGATTCTATTTGGGTCATTGTGGATAGAATTACTAAGTTCGCTCACTTCTTGCATATGAGGACTAATTACTCAGGAATGGATTAAGCAAAGTTGTTCATTCATGAGATAGTCAAATTGCATGGAGCGCCTGTGTCCATCATTTTAGATCTAGGTACAATATTTTCTTCTCACTTTTGGCATTCGTTACATAAAGGTTTGTGTACGTAGGTGAACCTTATCACCAATTTCCACCCTCAAATGGATGGACAAATAGAATGAACTATTTAGACTTTGGAGGATATGCTAAGGTCCTATGTGATTGACTTTAAGGGTAGTTGGGTTGACTATTTGCCTCTTATTAAGTTTGATTATAATAACAGTTACCATTCTATCATTCAAATGGCTCCTTTCGAGGCTCTTTATGGTAAGAGGTGCAACCTCCTATTGGGTGATTTAAAGTAGGCGAGACTAGTTTGTTTGTTCCTGACTTGGTTCACTAGCCAATAGATAAAGTGAAGATGACTATAGAAAGACTTAAGACTGCTCAGAGTCACCAAAAGTCTTATGTGAATGTGAGACGAAGGGAGTTGAGTTTGAAGTAAATGATTGGATGTTCTTGAATGTGTCTCTTATGAAAGAAGTCATGACATTTGGGAAGACAGGAAAGCTCAGTCCTCGTTATATTGGTCCATATTAGATTTTGAGAAGAATTAGAAATGACTCTTATGAGTTTGAATTTCCTGCATGTTTGGGATTTATTCATCCTTTTTTCCATGTGTCTAGGCTAAAAAAGTGTGTGGGAGATCCTTCTTTGATAGTGTCTATTGAGGATGTTGGTATTTTGGACCCGTTGTCTTATGAAAAAGTCCTAGTGGAGATATTGGATAGGCAAGTTTGTAGATTGAAGAAGAATGTAGATTAGGTGAAGGTTCTTTGGAGAACCCAAAAGATAGAAGAAGCTACACGGGAAACTGACAAAGATATGAAGGCCAAGTATCCATTCTTGTTCCCCATTTTGGATGAGAGTGCTTGAGGTATGAGTTTTATTTTCTCTTATCGTATTTTTAAATTTTTCATTTAATTATAATGTATTCTTACTATTCTAGTGCTAAAATGTCCTAACTCCTCATTTAGGGACGAATGAACCTAAAGGGAGATACTGTAAGACCCCACAAAATTTTAATAATTTTATTCTTCACCCTCCTATTTTCGTAATGTCAATTTTTGAGTTGAATTATGTTTAGGGATGTTAAAAGGGTAATTTGAGAAAGTTTTGGAATTTTTGGTAGGGGTTGGGTTCATTTTAGGACCTTAAGGCAGTGAGGGTCTGCAATATTAGCATGTCACGGAGGATAACCTTCCTGATAATAGTGTAACATGAAGGCTAGCCTCTGTGATATTGGTGTGCCATGCTGCAGTGTTAAAATACCTAATATTTGTTTTTTTGACTTGGGGAGAGGTGCTCTTGATCTTTTTACCCATTGTACGACCTTTGAATATAAAATAACCCCATTTTCTTCAGTTTTGAAAGATCAAATCATTCTCTTTCTTTCTTAAACTCAAAACCCAAGAACATTCAAGGCTTTTACAAGGGACTCACCCTTCAAGATCCAAACTTAAAATTGTCAATAATTTTTTGTGCATTTCAGGCATGTATCTCATTCTCTAACTTTAATTTTATACTGTGGCATTTGTTTACTCATTATCCATATGGTTTTAATTAATGGGTTTGAATTGGGTTAAGGGGTTTTGATTCGTATTAATTGAATAACTTTTCCCATGCTTTAAATTGATGATTTATGCTTTAAATTTATGATTTTTATAGTAAATGGGTGCATTATTATGGGAATAGGAATGGGGAACATAAGTTTCCCCAAATTGATAACTTTTTGGCTTAGTAATGGTATTAACCCCAACCCACTGTGTAAATTTGGTTTTTGAACATGGATAATTGGATAATTCAACTTACTTATTAACCCATTGTATTTCATTAATGGATAAATGGTTAAAATGGATTTGAAAGGCCCTTGGTGCCCATAATTTTGAATTTAAAAATCAAAATTGGGAGTTGAATAGTTACATGAATTTTGTTGTCATGATTATATGAGCTTGGGAGTATAATTGGTATGATGATACAAAGTGGTAAATGCCTTAATATAAGAGTCTTGGGTTAATGGTTGGATTTATGTGCAAATTATGTTAAATTAGGCTTAAAGAGAATTGTGTATCGCACCGTGAAGGTGTAGCCCCAAAGGGACTAACACTAAAACCCACGTTTGCCGGTGTGAGGGTCTATATGACTATGTTCTTAGTTCACACTTTATATTTTGGAATGACTAGAGCCTTGGTGTCTTTATCCATTCCTTAAATTCCTTGTTTCGTGCAGATAACTTACATTAGGGCCCTTTCAACAAAAGGAGCTAAACCCATATAGCTCGTAGGTTCCATTAAGATGAAGCTAGCTATACAGTTCAGGTTAATTGTTTAAACTCTCATGTTTATGACCACCTATCTCGGCAACCTATAAATATATATAGAATTGTTTTGCATATGGTTTTGACTGGTTTTTGGCATTGGCATTATTTTATCACTTTTCCTGAGTTACATGACAGTGCTTATCCCACTGATCGTCCCATGAAGCTACATCATTTCATGATATAGGGTTTTCTGTTGCTTTTATGTAGTTTTAGGTGACTTGGTATTGATGTGAATTTGTGGTGATGTGGTGATCCTTTATTATTTCAGAAGACCCTATCATTTCGATGGCTCCTATATTAACTAAGTAATTCATTTTGAATTCTTTTTTCATAATTGGGGGCATGTCCCGGCTTAGTTGATATTCTGGTTTTAGAGGCATTTATGGACAAGTGTGGGTTTGTTGTTGTTTTGAATCTTTATTTTCATTTGAGTTATCTATTCATCACATCATTATGCTTGGTTAGCTTTCATTGTATCCATTTATTATGTTCAGGATGTCAGGCTAAGGGTGTGGTTTTTGACTCACGGTAGACTTGAGATATCCATCACGACTAGGCCCAAGTTTGAATCATGACATTAGTTAAGTTTATTGGCCAATCTATAGTTTTTTACTCCTTGTATTTATTTCATTTTGTATTCTCCTTATTTCAAATAGTTGTAAGGAGTATCTAGACTTATATTTATTAGTCTTAATCACTCTTGTATTTGTTTTAGTTGGCTTTATAGTTATACATATAAGTTGTACACTTATGACTATCGAGACACTTTTAATGACTTAAAAAAATATTATATTCTTATTTTATATATCTAATTAACAAAACTTGAATTGAATTGCTTATCGAATTGGGATGTAGATATTTTCATGGCTTAGGTAATTTTTTATCATGATTCAAGTATACCACCAAAAACTTATCAAGTGATATCAGTGCACTAGATTCAATGTCTTGTAAAGTCTTATAGACCAATAGGAAGGTCTCTGCAGTTATATTTGACATGTAATGGGTCACAAAGGTAAAAAATTATTTGTTGTACTTATCTTACTTAACTTTGACATGTAATGGGTCACATAAGAAAAAAATTATCCTTTCATACATTATCCTTCGTTCTTAGTTTAGCTTAATTTCAAAATAACCTTGTTTTTTTTTGTAATACCCCGAGTTCTTAAGTTATAAACCTATTATCTTTTTCTCGTGAAATCAGATCCAAACTAAAGTAATGGTTACTCATAAGTTGACACTCTCATTTCCATCTCATCCATTTAGTTATTTTTTCATGAGAATTCATGCACTCGCAGATCAGTTTAGTAGATCATTATGTTCAAGATTCAAGGATTCAGTTTACTTCAGTTGTGCATGATAGGGTATAGCCTCAGATTTCTCAGTATTTTCAGCTTAATTAGACACATTCGAGGACGAATGTTCCCAAGGGAGAGATAATGTAATACCCCGTATTTTTGTGCCAGTCTATAAATCGTCGTTCTTATGTGAATAATCTATAATACAAATGATTCCATGTGAATATAATTTTGATGATTATTATCATAGTCTATGAAGTGGTTTAGAGGTGAAAAATGTTCATAGCAATGACTTAGAACAAAGGTGAGCTAAGGTTATTTCATTCGTCCAACATAAGGTGTTTGATTCTACAAGGGTCTAATTTAAATATGTATAACTACTTATATAAATGGAATTTTCCATATAAAATACTTACCAAATTGTATATAATTGAATTAGCTTTTCAACAATACCAATTTTGCAAAAATCCAAAAACCGAGTAAAAAGTTATGTCATTTTCCATGTGAGGCAGTAAGCAGATGTGATCTTAACGCGTCGCGTCGATTTCGCCACGATACAAAAAACTGACGCAGATCCAAGACTATTTTACATGCTAATTCCATTCCAAAAGGGCCTAGGGTCACTTTAGTCAATTCTCCTAACCCAAATCCGTCCAAAACACATAATTTCACCCCAAAGAAGCAAAGATACCTCATTATTCATCTTTTCATCTCAAGAAGCAAAACCCTAAAATCATACTTTCTGTCTAAGAAATCCAAAATTCTTCCATTAATTCTCCAAGATAACTCAAGATTAAGTTTTCCCAATACAAGAACTCATCTTCAAAAGCATCATAGAAAGTCCAAGATTCAAGCATTTACATTCAATTCATCAAAAATCATTAATTAAGGTATGTGAAATTTGAACAAAAACACTTCTTTCGTTCTTGTACCCAAAGCTTTAATTTTTATCAAATTATTTCGTATTTTTGCAATTGAATTGTACCCAATTTACTTTAATTTGAATTTATGAAGTTATAAAGTACTCAAGTCTTGAATTGTATGATATTTCACCTATTTCTTGTTTTGAATTGAGAATTAATGTTATAAATTGCATGTTACCACCATGAATTGATGTTTTCAAGTGTTTCCAAGATTTATGTCATGATTTATGCTTTATTATGAAATTTAAATTATTTGAGCATGAGTATAAGCTTTAAACCAAGTATGAGTTTTGGTGTTTTCTTGAAAATTATGCTGTTTAGCATGATTCAATAAGCAAGTGCTTTGACTTTAAAGAAAGATTTGTTTTGAGCCTGAGTTAAGAAAGGAATCCATATTAATTATGATTTAAAGCAGAGAAAAACATGATTTGGTCTTCATTATAGACCCTTGAGTCATTTTGAGGTGGATTTCCTAAAAGTTCTGAGCTGAGTATGGGAGTAGTATTTAGCACCGAGTTGGGTAAGTTACTACGATTTCATACCCCAGCACTACGTGCCACCGTAGGTTGAGATACTTATTCTCAATATATATGGATAAACGAGATAGTGATCACTAAAGTTGAGGTTCTATTCTGATGGCAAGGGTAGAACAGCTCTCCCTAACGTGCGCGAGACTTGGACTCCATGTAGCTCACATGGTTTATGTAGGTTAAAAGAACCACCCAAAAGATGTCCCCACTCTTAAATCAGTTTCAGTTAGTTAGAGTCTTGAGATAAAGTGTTTTCCACATAGAATAAGTTTTAAGATTTCTAAAGCCTAAGATAGAGTACTTTCTAAATTTCAGAAACTAAGTGTAAAAGTTCACAATTTATTCAGATATTATTTTACTTAAGATTTCAGTTACAGAATTACAGTTACAGCTTTCAAAAATAAAGGTGAATCTTTTTCCACTTAGCCTATATGATTTAAGAATAAGGAAAGAATACAGATTTTAGAACTAAGTGCAATGACTTACGAGATTTATACTACATGCTTTACTATCCATGATTTATGAGTTTTAGATTTCAGATTACTCAAGCTATGTGAGTCATTTACATTTAGCAGGCATGATTTTATAAATGAGGATACTGAGATATTATTTTACTTATTACAAGCACCCCCATATACTCAGTACATCCTCAAAGTATTGATCCACGTATATGTCTATGTACAACATTGTCTCATAATATAGGTACAAGATTTAGTATGCACATTCAGATTCATACAGTTGCAGATTCCAGCTAGTAAGATATGAGTCCTCCTACTTTGGGGACTCCAGTTATATTCATTTATGTCGATTATTTTCTTACTCATATGTATTGATTAGCGATAGTTAGAGTAGCTTCCCAAATTTTTATAGTCAGTATTAGTAGAGGCTTCATAGACAGATAGTATAGTTAATGTATTTCATTTTAGTTTTTCTTGTAAAAGTAGAGTTATAATCATGTGAATTCAGTTTTGTATTAATCAGATTCCGAAAAGAGTTCTCTTTCGCTGATTTTGCATAGATTTATGCATTTTATTCAGTTGCTTATGATTTATGCCTGTACAAGGGTTAGCTTAGGTTTACTTGTGATCCTAAGCACCGTGTGACGTTTCGGGACCCATTTTTGGGGCATTACAAATTTGATATCAGAGCACAAGGTTCAAGTATCCTAGGGTGTATGTGAATCCATGTCTAGTAGAGTCTTGTAGAATGGTACGGAGACATCTGTACTTTTTTTCGAGAGGATACAGGGCATTTAAGAAAAGTTTCCTTTTTTTCCTACTCTAGATCGTGCAGTAAAGTTGTTCTCTCAGAATCTCCTTTTTATTCGTGTGTTACCCCAAAATTCCTCTATCTATGTACTTTTCTTGAGGTAACAAGATCAGCGAGTTCCAATTCCTCCCCAGATAATGCTCTTAGATTTACTAGCAGAAATTTAAGAAGTCACACAAAGGGATGGAAGGATCTCCATAGTGTGTTAAGTTCCTTGAGTTGAAAGTCTATGTCCTCATGCTTATGAGTTGTTCAGTTAAGATAGAGTAAGATATGTATTCTTAGATCATTGAATATTGTGTGTCAAATTTTAATCTCTTGTAATCTTGTTATCATTGTGTTGTTGAAACTAAAGTCTAGTGAAGTCGTGTGGGGCTCTTTCGATTCACTAGCATAGTTGCTTTGTTATTAATCTCATTTTCTTATTCAAAACACAAAATCAAAGTTTAGTGAAGCCGTGTGAGGCCTATTTTGATTCACTAGCAACTTGTTATTTATCTTGTTATTTTTGTGTTGGTTGGAACTGGGGGTTTAAAGGTGTAGTAACAAGAAAAGTGGTAAGGGCAATTTATTGAATATATGTATAACTGAATCTTTTTGCATAAGATTGAGTTAGTAATGAAGTGATACATCCTGGTATGATAGTTTAGTAGAATATAGAGAAGGAGTTATTAGTTAAGGTGAATTATTGTTTGCTTGAGGTGTGAAAAAGGGTTGTTGATAGTATTTGTTGTATCACAAATGTGAAGGTTATTGATGAAGTACTTGGTGGTTTAGTATTGTTAATTTAGGTTTCCCTTGAGGTTGCAAAAGGACGTTAGTTGAAACTTGTAGAACTATGAGAGAAGTTTAGGCGTATAGATGGATGAATAGTAATGATGTGTAGAGGAAGGATGTGCTAATGGATTATAATAAGAAAGGACATATGTTTGTGATTATAAAGGTGAGAATAATGATGGTTCGGCTATTAATGCTAGTTATATGAAGGTGGTCTAGTAGGCTTGAACAGTGTATGGAAGAGCGTAAGTTCATGTATTCGTAATTAAGTATGATGTAGAGGTGTGCCCAAGGTGATATGGGGCAGCATTTTTCTCGAAGTTTACTAGAACCCTTAATTTTCTAAGTTAAGTGGAAGGAGGCTAGTGACATAGTATATGGTGTTCTTAGTAGCTAAGTTAAGGAGTATGATTGATAATGTAGAGCCTTTGGATATAATCTTGATTCTCAAGGCTTAGAAATATAAGTATAGAAGTGTGATCTTGGTAGGCTATGATTATGTGTGTAGAGATGTATGTATGTTTGCAAATGGGGGTGTAAGTCGGTGATGATGATTATTGAAGCTAGATAGTTTAGGATGGTATATAAAAGGGTTGTTCGAGAATGAAGTCAATAAGTTCGAAATATAGTTTATTCTCGTAAGCTTAGCATTTATGTGTAAACACTAGAATTATAAAATTATGGCTTAGTCTCGAGGATATGGAGTAGACCATAAGCTTAGAATATCAGCTTTGACTTAAGAGAGAGATGGTAGAGTGATGAACCAAATCAAGTTTTGAGAATTATATTGTATACATGTCAATAAAAGTCATGATAAGATAGTGATACCATCTTACTATAGAGTATTCCTTGGATTTCAGTCATTATAAAACCAAATCCATGTCTTGCATGATAGATTCATGCCTCATGCCAATGCTTATACACATCATGCCTGCTCAAGTCCATTCTCATTTTCTAGCAAACAAGTAACAGCTTCACTCTGTGATTCAAATTATCCCTCATGAATCTATGAACTCAAGTCTTATGTTGAATAGCTCATGATAAGTATGAACCCATGCTTTAAAGTGTGGTCAATTTTCAGAAATTCATGATCCTAGTGCAATCGAATTTATATCATGTATGTCCTTAATTTAGATTTCTTGGTGAATCCATGATCTTGATATTCTATTCCTCAGGCCTCAGTGAAGTGTCAAAGATATCCTTCTAAGTTTTAGGTCCTTATGGTTTAACCTTTTAGTGACCTTTCCTTGTATAATAGTAGTGGTGATGAGTAATTGTGTTGATGGGAGAGATTAAGAGTTTCTTGTTGATGAAAGATCGTTGTATGCTTGTTTTAGCTAAGACCATAAGTGTGAAGTAAAATTCAGGCCAAGTCTTTGATACATGTTGTGGGTAGTTGAAACTTTTGTGTCTGTGATCTTGGGGTAGTGCATTGGAGTTGTTGTGATAGATATTTAGAGAATATGAGGATTGTGTTATTAAGGGTGTTTGTTTAGACGTTTATATGCAATTGTAACAATAGGCTTTAATGCCATATTGGTGTATAAGTGGATGAATGTGGTGTGCGTTAGTTTCCAACCTTCCCAACCTTAGAATGTAAATCCTTAAGTGAATTCATGATTGGGGTTGTCAATAGCATATCTCGTGTAAGTTTCAAATTTTTTGGGCGAAGTTTGATGGTCAAAATAACGTGATATGGCCGTTTCACGTCATATATTGCATTGGTAGGGAGCAACTCGGCATGTCGTATATCGCGTTGGTAGTCCAATTTAGTTATGGTGTCATATGTAGTACCCCATGATTTTGAGTTAGGCTGGACCATGGTGAAAGGACTTAGTTTAGTTTAGATCTTAGTAAGATAGGTTTATAAATGCCCATGTGATAATTAGAAGTTGAATCAAGTGAGTATGGTATTTAAAGGGAATAGTAAGAAGTTGCATTGCCTAAGGCCTAGAAATCTGACCTAGCTTATAATTTATAAGTCTATGTTCCAAGCTATAGAGTTGTATCAATGTTGTGATTCCCTAGTCGGATGTCTTGTTCAGATCATGCCCAAAATTCTTTGATCCCTAGTATCATTAGAAATTTCTTGGGAAGAGTGTTGAAGAAATACACTATTTGGGTGTGAGCATTCAGTATGAATCAGTCCGTGTAGCCTGCAGTCCAGTTTAACAGTCAGACAGAAAAATTTCTATAATTTCCATTTTCCGATTTCATCTAGTCTTACTACCTGAAGTTTCCTGAGTATGTTAATTCCAAGAGGTAATGGGTTTGCATCCATGTAAATTATGAATTCAGTTCAGCACTCCCATCATGCATCAGTTTCAATTTCAGATAATAAAGTCATGATTTAGTTCGTGAGTATCCTGTGTATCATCTCAATCTTTTCCTAATATTTCAACCAAATGAGTATCATTCGGGGACGAACGATCCCAAGAGGGGGATATTGTAATACCCTGAGTTTTCATGTTATAAACCTATCATATTTTTCTTGTGAAATCAGATCCAACCTAAAGTAATGGTTACTCATAAGTTGACACTCTCATTTCTATCTCAGCCATATAGCTATTTTTTCATGAGAATTCATGCACTCGCAGATCAGTTCAGTAGCTCATTATGTTCATGATTTATGGATTCAGTTTATTTCAATTGTGCATGATAGAGTATAGCCTTAGATTCCTCAGTGATTTCAGCTTAATTAGCCACATTCAAGGATGAATGTCCCCAAGGGAGAGATAATGTAATACCCCATATTTTTGTACTAGTCTATAAACTATCGATCTTACGTGTATAAGATATAATCCAAATGATTCCATGTGAATATAAGTTTCATGATCATTATCATAGTCTATGAAGTGGTTTAGAGGTGAAAAATGTTCATAGAAATGACTTAGAACAAAGTTTAGCTAAGATTATTTCATTCTTCCAATATTTGGTGTTTGATTCTACAAGGGTCTACTTTAAACATGTATAACTACTTATATACATGGAATTTTCAATCTCAAATACACAAAAAATTGTAGATAGTTAAATTATATTTTCAATGATACCAATTTCGCAAAAATCCAGCAACCGAATAAAAAGTTATGTCATTTTCCGTGTGAAGCAATAAGGAGACGCGATCTTGGCGCGTCGCATCGACTTTGCCTCGATACGAAAAATAGACGCGGATCCAAGACTATTTTATATGCTAATTCCATTCCAAAAGGGGCTAGGGTCACTTTAGTTAATTCCCCTCAGCCAAATCCGTCCAAAACACATAATTTCACCCCCAAAGAAGCAAAGATACCTCATTATTCATCTTTTCATATCAAAAAGTAAAACTCTAAGGTCATACTTTATCTCCAAGAAACCCAAAATTCCTCCATTAATTCTCCAAGATTAAGGTTTCCCAATACATGAACTCCAATAACTCATCTTCAAAAGCATCATAGCAAGTCCAAGATTTAAGCTTTTACATTCAATTCATCAAAAATCATCAATTAAGGTATGTGGGGTTTGAACAAGAACACTCTTTTCATTCTTGTGCCAAAAGATTTAATTTTTATCAAATTATTTCATGTTACTTTAATTTGAATTTATGAAGTTATAAAGTTCTCAAGTCTTGAATTGTATGATATTTCACCTATTTTATGTTTTGAATTGAGAATTAATGCTATAAATTACATGTTACCACCATGAATTTATGTTTTCAAGTGTTTCCAAGATTTATTTCATGATTTATGCTTCGTTATGAAATTAAAATTATTTGAGCATGAGTATAAGCTTTAAACCAAGTATGAGTTTTGGTGTTTTCTTGAAAATTATGTCATTTAGCATGATTCAATAAGCAAGTGCTTTGACTTTAAAGAAAGATTTATTTTGAGCCTGAGTTAAGAAAGGAATCCACATTAATTATGATTTAAAGCAAAGAGAAACATGATTTGGTCTTCATTATAGACCCTTGAGTTATTTTGAGGTGGATTTCCTAAAAGTTCTGAGCTGAGTATGGGAGTAGTATTTCGCACCGAGTTGGGTAAGTTAGTACGGTTTCATACCTCAGAACTATGTGCCACCGTAGGTTGAGATACTTATTGCCACTATATGTGGATGACCGAGATAATGATCACTAAAGTTGAGGTTCTATTCCGATGGCAAGGGTAGAACAGCTCTCACCAATATGGGTGAGATGTTGGACTCCATGTAGCTTAGATGGTTTATGTCGGTTAGAAGAACCTCCCAAAAGATGTCCCCATTCTTAAAACTGTTTAAGTTATTTAGAGTCTTGAGATAAAGTGTTTTCCACACAGAATAATCTTTAAGATTTATAAAGCCTAAGACAGAGTACCTTCTAGATTTCAGAAACTAAGTGTAACAGCTCATAATTTATTTAGATATTATTTTACTTAAGATTTCAGTTACAAAATTACAGTTACAGGTTTCTTAAATAAAGGTGAATCTTTTTCCACTTAGCCTATATGATTTGAGAATAAGGAAAGAATACAGATTTTAGAACTAAGTGTAATGACCACGAGATTTTTACTACATGCTTTACTATCCATGATTTATGAGTTTTAGATTTCAGATTACTCAAGCTATGTGAGTCATTTACATTGAGCATGCATGATTTTATAAATAAGGATATTAAGATATTATTTTACTTATTGCATGCACCCCCATATACTCAGTACATCATCAAAGTGCTGATCCACATATATGTCTATGTGATACATTATCTCATAATGTAGGTACAAGATTTTGTATGCACATTCAGATTCAGACAGTTGCAGATTCCAGCCAGCAAGATGATTAGTCCTCCTACTTCGGGGACTCCAGTTATATTCATTTATGTCGTTTATTTTTTTACTCATATGTATTGATTAGCGATAGTTGGAGTAGTTTCCCAACTTTCTATAGTCAGTATTAGTAGAGGCTTCATAGACAGACAGTAGAGTTTATGTATTTAGTTTCAGTTTTTTTTGTAAAAGTAGAGTTGTAATCATGCGAATTCAGTTTTGTATTAATCAGATTTTGAAAAGAGCTCTTTTTCTCTGATTTTGCATAGATTTATGCATTTTATTCAGTTGCTTATGAGTTATGCCAGTAGAAAGGTTAGCTTGGGGTCACTTATGATTCTAAGAACTGTGTGATGTCTCAAAACCCATTTTCAGGGCGTTACATTCCTCTTATCGGTGATAAGGACATGTTCTCAGATTTGAACACCAGTGACTTGATATAAAATATGAGGTAAATATAAGATGTTTTACCATAATAAGAGAGTAGTCCAATAGCAAGGACATGTTGATAGATTTACTTTGCATCTATGAATTGGGACAACTCAATTAAGTGAGATTCTGATTCAGAATCTTTTATTTTGTAATATCCTTGAGAAATATGACTGATGATATAAAGTATTACATGACAACTTATGCAACTTAGTTGCTTGAATTTTGTGAGTGTATTATAGACATATGGAGTGATAGGAAATGAGTCAAAAAATTGAAATGGTGTGATATACAAAATAACCATGTTATAAGTATTATGAATCTAAGGAATACACCTAGGAATGTATGACATACCAGGAAGGGTTTGCACGATGTTCGATGGGAAAAAAATATTTCAATGTCAACTTTATTTAATACCATAGTTTTTTAAAGTAGGTGTATCAATGTCATTTTAAAAATTCATTAATGGAATGGAAAAAGTACTAATATCGTAAAGGCAAGTATAAGCTTGGGGGGATCAGTTTGATCAGAAAAGAGTGCATTGACCTTGTTAAGACTATTAAAAGTAGTTAAATAAAGGCCAAGACAAAAATAGGTAATTGTTTGTAATAATAATGTTTTAGGGGGTAGGGATACTATTAGATTCTAAAAAGAGGATTCTTTTTTTCATACTAAATGGAGGATGAAGAATGATCCACGCTTAGAGATATGGTAATAAGGTATATTTACATACCTTTTTATCGCTACTTTTATATCATTATACCTTGTTTATATGAGAATTTAGGTTAAATAAACCTAACTTATGTTAAATTATGATAGATTTGACTAATTTGAGTGTTAATTGTGTTTTATGTAATTTTGGAAGAAATTGCATGACAACATAAGAAAACTGAAGGAAATTGCAAAATGTAAGAAAACTCGGATCACCATGATATGATGTACATCGCACTAAAATTTCGAAAAATGAATGTCGCGTTGTGATGAAGAAGTGTCGGGATTTCATGCTTCAAGTTCTATCTGCAGGTATGTTTTATTTTTCTGCAATGGGGTTTCCTAATTGATGTAAAGATGGAAGAGAACGGCAATGATTTGGGACATTTGAAACCACCTCTTCTTGTTGGGTTTGAGCCTCCACAAATGGACATGTAAAAAGACCCAAACTGTCTACCATGAATAAAGGCCCAAATTACTAGGTATATTTGGTAATATACTTGGTCATTTAAAGGATAAATTTTTGGTGTATACTGGAGATTCCTTTTTTTATTTAGGTTTTCATTTTAGATGTACATAATATTTTCCTTTCTTTATTTTTTTATTATGTAATTAATTTAGGTTTTATTTAATTATCGGGTCGGTTTCCTCATGTGTAAAAATAGGGGTAGTTAGTACTAAGGATTCATTCAAAAATAGAAGAAGGAGCTTTTCTGTACTTTATCTAATTTATTTTTATATGGTATCAGAGCAGTGTTAATTTTTTTCTCTTCTTCTTCTTTCATCTAAATATTTCGGTGCTATATTTTTAGTCTATTATTCATCTTGTAAGACCCTGCAAAATTTTCTTGTAGTTTGAGCCTTAGAGCGTGTTCAGTAAAGTATTAATCCGACCCTTAACGATTGAAAAGTGTCTTCCCAAGTGAGAAGTATTTTGAACCGTGTATAATTTGAATAATTGAATAAGCTTTTCGTCGATACCAAATTTGCCCAAATAAGACACTCGGGCAAAGAGTTAGAGCTATTTTAGTGAGACAGAGTACCACCTGGCACTTTAGCGCATCGCGGATCCAGCCAAAATGACAATCGTCAAAATCCAGTGAGCCTCCGCAATTATGGCACGTAGAGCCAAGGCTTAATTTTAGAATTATCAATTTCCAGTGCACCAACGCGATTGCACTGAGTCGCGGTGCGTTTCCAGTTCGCAACCAAGGTGGTAACACAATTTCCACCACATCGCTCCATCAAGCAGTTTCCCGATTGTCCAATTTCTAGTGAGATGGCGCGATTATGGTGCATCGTGCAATCATGTAAAATCAGGATTTTTCATTTTAATTCCAAGGGCAAAAATGATCATTTTGCTACCCCTATATATACACTTTAACACGGGATTTGACCTCATTTTTAACATAAAAAGACTAGGTTTCTCTTAAATTTTTTCAAGAACAAAATCTAGGGTTTCTACAAAATCCAAACCCTTCCTTCTTCTTCAAGAGAAATCAAGAAATCAAGAATCTATCCAAGAGCTTTCAAGAAAGAGTTTCTCTAAGATATGTAGATGTTGATTCTTGGGTCCCTTTCATCCAAGAAGCTCAAGAACCCTTTTTTAAAAAAAATAAAGATCTTATGTTTATGGGTTTTTCATGATTCATGTGTATTGAAATTGATGTTCATGCTATTATTGAGTTGTGATTCATGTTTGTTTACAAGGATTTTGAGCTTGACCCTAGTATGTGAAATTCATGTGATGTTCATGATAAACCCTCTTCAAGTTGCTTGTTAAGTGATGTGTTCATGTCAATTAGGTGTAGAAATTGTTGAATTAGCAAAGTATGATCCCCATATGTTTGATAAAATGCTTATGTGAAGGAATTAGAGCCATTCTAGCATGTTGATTAGAAATCCCCAATTATGTGCAAGCCCATGCATGCCAAGTGTTTGTTGAAAAGCCTTAGTGAATGAATTGTGACATGATAGCATGAAATTCCCCAATTATGTGCTATTTGATACATGCTAAGACTTTAATACATGCTAAGTGTTTGATGCAAGATCTTGCTGAATGGAGTGTGAGCCAGTAGCATATCTTCCTATACTATCACATGTTTATGATTCCCAAATGCTTGAAGAGATGTTGTAGTAATTGTGATGGTAAATGAATGTCCATGGTCTTGATAATTCAAGAATGGTTATGATTTACTTTTATGTTATCGAGTCCTGGGGGTATTTATACCCGGCAATTTAGTTGCAGTCTAGAGCCAGTGTCAGTTTTCCCAGTAATCTCAGTCAAGTCATGATTCTCAGAACTCAGTAAGTTATAGAACTCTGTACTCTCAGATAGATACAGAACTTAAGTAATCTCAGTAATCTCCGTAGTCTCGGTATCCCTAGTAATCTAGCCTCAGTTCTATACTCAGCTCAGATCTACTAGTATTCAAGTGTTCAATTCTGACCTCTGTAGTAACTGAGTAATATATTCAAAGCTCAGTGTCATTCAGTCAGATAACGAGATTTAGTAGTATTCTGTCAGATACTGAACCAAGTGAATTCAGCTTAACTCAGTCAGATCATTCGAGAAATATGATCAGTATCAGATTCAGCTTAGTTTGTGTTCAGTTTAGAATCAGTTCAGAGTCTTTCAGTTGGGAGTAGGAGCTAGCATCGAGCGATAATAGGGATGGCGGCTCCCCGTTAGAGAGGCAGAGTCGTTAGGAGAAATCCCTAAACTCCAGAACTACATAGCCAGTGCAGGATGCAGGAGTCACCTATCAGGAAAGGCTGGTTACTTTTCAAATCGACTTGACTATTATATTGCCTTAGGCTTGACTTCCTGCGAAGGACACCCGTCAGATAGGCTTAACTAGAGAGGTATTTACCCTTGGCACGGTATTGACACCCTTCCAGCTGGGGTTATTGGATGGACCCCACCAGTTGAGATTCGTGGCATGTCGATTAAGTGACTACTTCCCACAGTTGTAGTTTCAGTATCAATCTTTAGAAATCAAGATTGTCAGATACAGTCATCTATCTCAGTGAGGAACTTAGATAGTTCTATTAATTCATGGACCACCCGTCAGATAGGCTTGGTCCCATATAAAGTTATTCAGTATCATATCTAAAGATCACCAGTCAGATAGGCTTGATCTCAGTCTCAAATTCAGTTTAGTATTCTTGTTATCAGATCTAGAGATCACCCGTCAGATAGGCTTGATCTCAACCTCATATTCAGTTAAGTATTCTTGTTATTAGATCTAGAGATCTCCCTTCAGATAGGCTTGATCTCTGTCTTAGATTCAATTGAGTATTCATGTTATCAGATCTAGAGATCACCCGTCAGATAGGCTTGATCTCAGTCTCAGATTCAGTTGAGTATTATTGTTATCAGATCTCAAGATTACCCATTAGATAGGCTTGATCTCAGTCTCAGATTTAGTTGAATATTCTTGTTGTCAGATTCGGACATGATCATTTCTTATCACTGATAGTAGATTCCGAAATCATCCACTAGAGAGGTTTGATCTCTGATGCAGTCAGTCGAGAGTGGAAAAGCTTAAAATTCAGTCAATGACGTTTGTATATTTAGTCAATCAGCTTCTGTATTCTCAGATTTTGAGATCACTCGCTAGATAAGACTGATCTCAACTCCATTACTCAGTTATCATTATCAGATTATTCAGTTGTTCAGTATCTCAGGCATTAGTAGCAAGTTCGGATGATAGTAAAGAAGTATCTGAGTTTCAGTATTTAGAGTCATGATAATTTCGGTTATGGTTTGTGCATTCATCCATGTGTTCTCATTCAGTACTCTCATGATTATT
The DNA here is from genome assembly GCA_030864215.1 of Capsicum pubescens. Classification (NCBI taxonomy): domain Eukaryota; kingdom Viridiplantae; phylum Streptophyta; class Magnoliopsida; order Solanales; family Solanaceae; genus Capsicum; species Capsicum pubescens. Next base: position 150,323,754 of record CM061547.1, read on the forward strand.
CAGTTAAGTAATTGTTCATGCATAATACCTTGGATTTAGCCTTACCTCATCTTCATACTCAGTACATTCCCGACCCGATGCATTTGCGCTATGGTGTTTTATTTGACACCATAGGTTCAGAGGAACGAGATCCAGAGTACCCTTAACAGTTCAGTCCCAGTCAGCACTAGTAGACATAGAAGTGAGTCCTCTTCAGTCGAGGATGATCCTTATTTTTTTGATGATCACATCAGACTTAATTTATTTTCAGTAGACGAAGTTAGTTATGGATATGTCCTATCAACTCCACAGCTCAAACAGTTTAGAGGCTTTTTGGACAGATATATCAGTGTTTATTTTTCAATTTTGAGTATTTTTAGATATTTTTAACCTTATGGCCAGTTTCCGCATTTATTATCTATGTGTTATGCAATGTCCAGGTACAGATATCAGTAGCGGGTTAGCTTGTGTTCCTTCATGATCATGAGCACCGTGTAATGACTAGGGGTTAGTCTCGGGTCGTTACACACCTCCTACTTTCTCTTATCTACAAAAATAGGTGATGTTCAAGATCTTTCAATTCAAAATACTGATAAGAGTGATGTAATCCCAAGAACTAATGCAGTGGATTCTTCACATGCTTACTGTATAAAGCCTTTTGATCATCCCAACATGAACCTTGTCTCCACCATCTTTGTTGAAAGGAGTAATGGTGGCTGGAGATGGTAGTTATGATTGAACTTTAAGACAAGAACAAATAATATTCATTTCCATATCCATAGATATTCCTAATGGATACAAATATTCAAACAGCGTGGGCAAGATGTAATAACATGGTCTTGCCTTGGCTCTTGAATTCTCTTTCAAAAGAAATTGTTAAATATGTCTTATATTCTAAAAGTGCCAAAGTTTCATGGTCTATCTTGGAATATAGATATAGTAAAGTTAATGGACCAAATTTATTTCAATTACAAAAGGATTTAAATGTTATAGTTCAATAAAATTCAAGCATTTCTACTTATTTCACAAAAATGAAAAGTTTATGGGATGAGTTTGATGCTTTTAATACTTTTTCTGCTTGTACTAGTGAATGTGAATGTGGTGGAAAGAAAATCAAAGTGAAAGCCTCTCAAGATGAGAGGCTACTACAATTTCTTATCGAATTGAATGACATTTTTATAGGAGTTAGAAGTATCATTCTATTATCCCCTCTATCTACTATTGGTCAAGCGTTCTCCTTGAAATCTAAGATAAAAAATTGAGAGAAATTCATAGTACTCTTACTTAACCCAGAGAATCAACATATTTTATTAATGTTAATGGAGGGGGTAGGAAATTTTTTGAGTATAATTTTAGGCAAGGCAATTTTTCTAAGAAAAACAACTTGACTTATAATTTATGTAAGAAAGTAGGACACACTATTGATCAATGCTATAAGATTTGTGGGTTTTCTACAAATTTCAAAGTCACAAAAAACAAAATATATTAAAAAGATATATAGTTAACAATGTTGTTAACACATCAGAAGCAAATCGGCATGTACAAGATAATTTTGTAAATCTTGTATCACTAAGCCTAGAGAACATTGCACAACTTAAGCAACTTTTAGAAAAAATGAACCAGAAAAATATGAGGACTGTTGATGCATCTTCAGACATTAGTTGTGAGGGTGTGAAAAAAATTTTAAACTCCTATGTTTTTTGAATTAAGATTGATAGTAATTCTTTAATACTACATAGTGGAGCATCTAATCATATGACTTTTAATAGAAGTTCTACTCTAGTTTCAGTACTTTGTCAAAACCTATTATGTTGAATCTTACTAATTCTAATAGATTCAAAGTTACTCATTACGAATTTGTATATATTTTATCTAATTTACTTCTGCATAATGTTCTTTACGGGTTTTTTTTCAAATTCAATCTTCTTTCCACTCATAAATTATGCAAATAATTTTGAAATTCATGTTATTCACTCTTAAGACTTGTTTCATATTGTAGGGTCCTTCACTAAAGACCCATCTGATGATAGGTAAAGAACAAGGAGGTATATATTTCTTCAAATCAAGTCAACCAACAATTCCTTAAAAGAATTTATCCAATTTCAATTTAGAAAGTCAACCAGCATATCTTACAAAGAATCTACCCAGTTTAATACAAGTGTGATCTCGTAGATGGACCCTTTTTGTGTATGTCAAAGGCAACCGAGAGAAGGCCCGAGCTTAAGTGTGGGAGAAGCCAAAAAACACAACTATATGCGCACTAAAGGGGTGGCCTTGAAGCCTTATTCATTAAAAGGGCACCTTTTTCATTTTAAGTCTTTGAGGGAATGTAATATAAATAGAACCACTTAGGGTTTTATTCAGTTAGTTGATCATATTTTGAGATTTGTAACATTTGCAACACTTTAGTTATCTCTCAAGAGCTCCAACCGAAACTAGGGCTAGACAAGTGAAGATTCACTTGTATTTGCATATTGGCTTGAAACATTGGTGTTTAGAGGAGGTAAAGGCCCTCTTGTGTTAATGTAGAGTTAGGTTTGTGATGCGGATAGTGTTTAAGGGTCCAAGAGTGTAACAATTCTTGGGTTCTTAAGATTGTTCCTTCATTTAGTCTAACTGTTTATCTTGTATCTTGTTGAATTTGTGGTCCCTTGTTGTTGTTAATATACCTGTAACCTTCTTGTTGTTGTAATCTTGTTATTTATGTGTTAACATAGTGAAGCCTTGGGGTCCTCTTCGATTCACTATAGTCCTTGTAATCTAGTATTCTCTATCTACTTTGTTGAATATTGTTGTTGTTGTCTTGAAAATATAGAGAAGCCAAGTGGGGCCTTTGATTCTCTATTGTTGTTGATCTTGTAGATCTCTTGTATCCGTGTTATGTGTTCGATCTTGTATCACAGTTATATTACTAGTAGTTTATATTTCTCAAGTTTAGTAGCAAATGTCTTTATTATTATTCTAGTATCTTTGATTCAGATTTAAAAGAAAAGTTATAACACTATAGGTTGAGTCATGTGTCATTAAGTAATAAGAAGAAAATTGTTTCAGTTTCATTGTCTTGTTCTAAATTTTATCCTCTTTGTGCTATTTGTCTAATGGCAAGCCAATCAAAATTACCTTTTTCCCAAAAGTGTTATCTCTACTAAAGCATGCTTTGATCTAATTTATGTTGATACCTAGAGACCTTATAAAACGATCACATATGATGATTTTAGGTTTTTTTTAACAATTGTTGATGATTTTAGTAGAGCTACTTGAATTCATCTTCTTAGCACTCAGTCAAATTCTTTCTCCATTCTACTATTTTTCCTTTGCATATTGGAAAGACAATTCAGTTTTAGAAATAATCAGAACAGGCAATATTTTTTAATTAGAAAGTGGTAAAGTACAATTTAATTTTTTTTCTTTCCAAGGGATCATTCACCAAACAACTTTTGTTTACACCCCCACAACAAAATGGAATAGTCGAGAGAATACACAAGCATTTACTGGAAACATCAGGGGCTTTATTATATCAATCTCATTTATATATTATTTAATTGGGGGAATGTTTATTGACTACTACTTATCTCATAAACAAATTTCCTTCCTCAATTTTACAACTTAAGACACATTTTAAGAATATTTTCAAAAATAAACCTATTTATTCAAATATATAATATTTTGGTTGTTTGTGTTTTATTTCCATCTTATCTACTCATAGAATGAAGTTTGATCCAAATGTTTTTCCCTGTGTAATTTTGGTTTATCCATATTGAAATAAGGGATATAAGGTAAGGAATTTCCAAACAAGGAAAATGTTCATTTATAGAGATGTGATTTTTCATGAAGATTAGTTCCCCTTTGTTCAAATATGTCTAGTATTTCTCATAAGTTGTTTCCTATTCCTAGCTATTAAACTAATATTCTGATGACCCAAACAAACCTCCTATTTCTGATACTCGCTTATCCTAATCAAATTCTACGTATGATTGCAGCCTTTCAAATCATATTTCTCCTATTAATGATCCTAGCATATCAAATTTTGTTTACACAAGTTCATTTTCTAATCCTACTATTTTTTTCCTCTTCTATTCCTAACACTGCAAATTTTATTTGTTTCCCTCAATATCAAGTTCTAGAAAACTTACATAGAAAGTCTTCTAGGACTACAATGACACCCGCTTATCTTAAGGATTATGTTTTCAATGCGTTTCAACTTACATATGTGAGTTCTACATTTTTCTTAGTCCAATCACCCCTATATATTTTCCTTATAGTAATTTTTCTTCTATGAATCAAGTCATTCTTAACTCTATTTCTAGTATACATGAATTTGTTATCTATATGTAGGCAATATAAGATCCATCTAGGAAGGAAGCTATGGATAAGGAAATAACTACTCTAGAGTTGAATCAGATTGGAGATATGTTATTTTGACTCACCGAAATAAAGTAGTGCCTCGTAAATAGGTTTATAAGGTGAAGCAATACTCAGATAGATATATTGAGAGGTTTAAGATCGACTGGTTATTAGGGGTAGTAAATATATAAAAGTAGGACATGGATTTTATAATGAAATGTTTTCACTATGGTAAAGATGGACATTGTTAGATGTATTTTTTCTATTTCTATGAAAAGAGGATTGGATCTTTTTTAGTTGGATGTAAACAAAACATTTTTACATGGTGATCTTAATGAAGAAGTATATATCATATTTCCTGTTTGATTCATTCCTCCCTCACTTGATCATGATTGATTGTTAAAAAAAAGTCCATTATAGACTTAAACAAGAATTCAGACAGTGGTATGTAGTACTCAAGGCTCAAAGCAAATCTCAATTTTAAAGGATTTAGTCATTCTTTAAATGACTACTCATTACTTTTAAGAAATCAAACAAATCTATTTCTATTATTTTAGTTTATGTGGATGATATTTTATTGACAAGTGATACTATATAGGAGTTACAAGTTTGAAGCTATTTTTAGATGCAGAATTAAAGATTAAGGATCTTGGAAATATGGATTTCTTTCTCTGCTAAGAAGTCATTAGAGAAACACATAGTTTAATTTTTTCTCAAATAAAGCTTATCCTATATCTATTGTTGGGATTTGATGTTTGCATCTATCCCCTTATTATGCACAAATAGATTCTTCTATCAAATTAAAGGCTAATGATAGACGTCCAATTCTAGACCCAGCTCTCTACAGGAATTTACTGAGTAAAGTAAATTACCTAAATCATACAAGATCATATCTTTCATTTATTGTTCATCATCTAAGTTGGTACATGTAGGATCCACAGGTCCCTCATTTACTGTCGTTATATACGTTCTTCAGTATCTCTTGACGGATAGTAGTCTTGGCCTTTTTTGTCCAGTACTTTATTATTTCAATTACTTGCATTTTGTGATATCAATTGGGGTACCTACCCAAATTCACAAAAATCAGTCAATGGATTTGATATTTCTCTTGGGTTTTCTTTATTTCGTAGATATCTAAAAAACAAGCTTCTATTTCACTCAGTTCAGCAGAAGCTGAATATTAATCAATGGGAAAGGTAGTCACATACCTCACTTGTTTGGCATGATTTTTTTAAGATCAGACTTTTCAATCTCTTTACCTATACTTCTTCACTCTGACAGTTATCCTGCCATTCATATTGCAAAAAATCTTATTTTTCATTAACGTACAGAGCACGTCAAAATTGACTATCTAAAACACCCCAAAAAATTAATAAAAGGCTAAAACCATGCTTTATGTACATGTAGGATTAAACATCAATTTCAACATTATGATAAGGGGTTTGGACATGTACCATGGCCATAAGAATTTCTTAGCCTGTAACTAAGCCAAAACCTCCTTACCACTTGATTTCCTGAGAAGTGATATATTTTAAAAAATATTTGAGATCAATTCCCATCAAGTAATAGATATTTGAATTATATTTCTAATTCTTCCTATTTCACCTTAATCCTATATCTGGATGAAAAGTTATGGACATTTTAGTGAAACACTGTCCTGCGGAGAGATGTCACAAGCAAACCATTATTGTTGTTCATTGTATGACCATACAATGTTCTTGTGTGATCAATAAAACCCCAACATCTGAAAGTTGACAATTATACCTTCCTACCACAAGCGGGATCCATGATCCTAGGCACCACTGTGAGTCCCACAGGTGATCCTGATTGAACCTTCAAGCCTAAAAACCAAGGTATGACTGTAGGCAGACCCATGATCACACCAAGGCTTGTATGATCATGTTCAGATATCTCTCTTATATATCCAAACAATAAGTACAACCCAAGATCGTAGGTTGGTCCCACGATCATGGAAAGGTCCCGTACTTTCCATCCAACAGCTTCCAGTTATGAATTATAAAGTAGTATATCAGTCTTTTTCCACTCTTTTAACATCAAAATAACATCTTTTAGGATATTTCAAGGCTACTTATTGAGGTTAATATTACCCTAAGACCTCATTACTCAGAAAAACACATGAAACTTAGTTTCAAATATAGAAAAAAGGCGATACCTTTCCCCAACGCAGAGCTAGGGTTCATATTCTTTGAGCTTACAATTTCAAGGAATTTTGAGGGTTCTCATCTCTAGGTATGTGGGATTTTATAAATGGGTATCCTTTAACCCTTTGACTTCAAAATTTAACATAATTCTTTAGTTTTGTTCCTTCGTCTCAATATAGGATTTATGAATGTTGTCAAGTTTATTAATATCTCAGTCCCTTAGTGTTGTAAGTTGAAATCCATGCTTTATCATCAATTTTAGTGTTATTACATGCCCATGAACACAAAACCTAATTGCATTATGAAATCAATAAGCCTGAACTTGTGTTATAGTTCCTTAATTTCATTCAGATATGAAACTGGAATAACAGTTGCATTCTTCAAATATGGTAGTCAATGAACACGCTATGATCTAGGATTGTATGCACATATATATATATGTATATATATGTGTATATATATGTATATATATATATATGTATATATATTTGTATATATATACGAGTATAAAATCCTCTAGTTTACATGTTTTAAATTTTTCAGATAATAGATCTATTTTTAGTCTTCAAGATTATTGTTATTATTATTATTATTGAACATTGCAGTTATCAGTGCCATTCAGTTAGAAGTAGTATTTAGTACCAAGCGGACAAAGTATGAAGGCTCACCCATCAATTAGGTTGAGACCTTTAGTAAAAGGCCCTAAGTCCTAGAACTACGACACCAGTGTAGGCTATAAAGGTTCACCCATCAGACCAGGCTTGATACCTTAAGTCCTTTTTAACATTAGTTTAGTAGATCAATGTCAGTCAGTGTTTGTACCCTTGACAAGGTACTGAACATCCTTCCAACTGGAGTTACAAGTTGGACCTCGGTTAGCTCAAAATGGGGTATATCGGTTATTAGTAGCTCCCACAGTCCACAACACATATTCCATAGTCCACAGTCTACTATTCAAATTAAACTACTTGTATGACCTTGTATTCAATTATTTAGTTTATTATACAACACATGTTCATTACTTGGTCTTTCATCAATTTAGCATGTTACATGCATAATGCTCTGCTTCTATCAGTTGTTTCCTATTTCACATTCTCAGTACATTCAAAGTATTGATCGCACACTTTTTTGTGCTATAATATCTCATAAAATAGGTTCTGATGCTCAGCATCGAGATCACACTTAGTGCGATCTTCTACAACATCAGCAATAGCATTTGGGTGAATCCACTTTATTCGAGGAATAGTATCAATATTTTATTTTGTCTTACTTCAGTTTCCATACAATTGGAGTTAGTTGGGGGATTTTCCTAGCAATTCATCTTAGTAGAGGCTTTTACACATACAGTTAGATATTTTTAGCTTGTGGTTTTAAACTCAGATATTAATGATAGCATACTTTTGAGCATTTATTTCATCATTTAGTTCAACTTCTACATTGTAACATCCCATATTTTTCTTCTACTTGTTCTAATTATATGAGACTTGGTATAGCCTTGTGGTATAGGTAACGGATGAGATTTGTTATGCGAGTATTAATGGTGTATATGGAATTATAGATGTTGCCCGTACGTTTTAATGTGATGCGACTAAGTTAACGTCGATACAACTAATTAAACTTGTGATCATAGGCTAGTATATGAATCTAAAGTTTAAAGTGACCAAGTATATACAAGTTTTAGGTTAGATCCAAGGGATTAAGAACTAAAAATGAAGTATTTTATAGAGGTGATTACTTGACTTAATTAAGCTAGTTGGTGAGTCACCTACTTGAGATAAATGAACCAATTTAATGGACCCAAGGTTATGGATCAGAATTGATCCTATGTTAAGGTACTCATTTGGGCCTAACTCAAGTAAAAGAAAAAAGAAAAATGGCCCAAACACTTAAATCTGCCAAAGGTCCAAGTTAATTAAGCCCAAGATAAGAATTTAAGCAAGTAGGTGCATTACCTACTTTGAAATTTTGAGCAGCTTCAACCTTTAATTAGGTGCATCACCTACTTGGACTAATTTTTGGCTGAAAACGAGGTCAATAAGAGAAGTTCTAGAGGGATCAATTTATGATCAATATAGTTGGTCATTTTACTTATTTTAAACACAATATTCACCCTTTTAAATTTTAGCTTTCTCCTTTTCTTAACAAGAATAAGAACAGCAACCCTAAAATTTATTCTAAAGTTCTTGAAGAAACCCTCATCTTTGCAAGATAAGGTAAGTGAAAACATTTAAGGTTTAGATTAATTATCTCATGGATGTTTAGGAAAATATGCTATAGGTGCCTAATTATAAATACATGGCAGAATATAGAACAATCTATCTTCTCACTTTTCTTTGTTATTAAGAAACTTCTCTTTTCTTCTTTGGTTTAAAGTGTAAAGGAAAGTGAAAGTTGAAGTTCTTGAGGAGTTCAATTTAAAGGATAAGTTACATAATTGAGGTAACATGACTTCCCCATTTTGTTTTCCTTATATATGAATTTGAGAGAGAATTCTAGATGTGTTGTTATTGAGAACTCAAAAGATGATGAGTTCAATAATTGATTGTTACAATAAAAGGGATTTGGGACTGTTTTATAGACTATTTTTTATGTATATGTTATGGGCTTCCAGGTTGATGTTGGAGAAAAGTGTGATTAGTTTGTATTGAAATATAGAAAAAAGGTGTGGCGGTATACCACCAAATGAATTATTGCATATGATTACTGCCCAATCTATTTTACGTGTTGTTTAAAGGGTGTAATGAAGCCAAGGTGGTTTTGGTGAATCTTATAAGAACGTGTATGGTATGTGGGTGCAATTGGAGGAGAAAAGGGTTAAAATAACACCCTAAACTGATAGATTAAGGGCTTACTGCCCGGTTACTGTTTTGGTGAAGTTCGTAGCCCAAATATGTTGGTTGATTGCTAAGATTAGTTTACCATATATTCTATTGTAGATAAGTAATCCAAAAGGTGGGAAGTCAAGTTGGGTTAGTGTAAGAGTTGTACGACCAGGTATGTAAGGCATACTCTAGTTTTTGCACTCTTTGGCATGAAATTAGATATTTGTTCCATCAAGTAAGTTTCCAAGGTTATTCTATAACAAGTGATACATAATAGAAGCGTATTATATCCCATGTAGACAATGACCTTGTTCCCACTCTCTAATGTGTTAAAATACCTCAATATATGCTTATTATTAATCATGCACGTCTATTTTCACTAGAAAATTTTAGGAGTTCTCTGTTTACTCAAATAAGACCCATGTGTTGTTTTCATCTCCTAAACACTTCATTTGTGTGCCAACATCTACCTACCTTATTTTTGTTGCATTAAGTGCCCATTTACATGTTTCCCATTAGTAGATTATTGTTTCAAGGTACCATAATGTTATGACCACCAAAATAACAATCTCAAATGCTAAATAACTAAGTAACACAAATCTGTAAAATGAGTGGTAGCTCAGGGGCATAATCCTAGCATAGGACAATCTTGATACCTTTATATATGGGTGGCAGCACAGGAGCATAATCTTAGCATGGGCCGATCCTAATGTTCATATGTGGGTGGCAGCTCAGGGGCATAAGCCTAGCATGGGTTGATCCTAATTTATCTATTTACCACTGATCAGCTGGTCATTTGCATTATATGACTTACAAATATTATGAAGTAATAAAGGTAAAAATGAAGAAAAGAATTTAATGTACGTAGTCCCATAAGTATATATAAAGGTGGTCTACTAGTACTACTTATACACTTGTATTTGATTTCTATTGAGCTCTTGTATCATGTATTGTTACCTTCAACCTTACATATTCAGTACATATTTTTGTACTGACGTCCCTCACGAGGGACCTGTATTTTATACTGCAGGCACAGGAGTTTCAGCTAATACATCTCACTAGTAGGAGCACAGGCTATTCAGTCACTATTGGTGAGCTCCAGGTTGATTCGGGTCTTTTAGAGTCTGTTTCATATATTTTGGTATTGTGGAGTAGTCAAGAGTAAGGCAGGGGTTTGTATCGATCCTAACTAACTCTATGTATCTTTTAGGGCTTTGTAGACCAATATGAAGTTGAACATGGTAATGTCTTTTCTTTTAGATGTTGTTTTCCCAACGGCCAAGTGTTGTATATATAATGTTTTGCTTACCTACGTAATTATACTAATTAATGCATAATATCATATTTGTCAGAACCTTTGGTTGTCATAGTTACATACATGAGAAGTACAATGTTATAGATTAGTTCTCTCGGGCCATCATGACTATGGATGCTTTTCCGCCCAGTGGGATTTAAGGTGTAACATACGTAAGTGTTTTATAAGTTATTTTAACTATTCTTAGTGTCATGTCAGGCGATGGGTTAGCTTGGGTTCACTTTTGACTCTAAGCATTGTGTTACGACTAGGGGTTAGTCTTACGTCTTACCAAACTTGGTATCAAAAAATTAGGTTTAAAGTGTCCGAGGGTGTCTAAAAGTCATGTTAAATAAAAACTTATTCATAAGTGTAAGGCATGCCTGTAATACCCCAAAAAAATTTTCGTTGAAATTTTGTGCGTAAACGTGTTGGGTTCTATCTTCTAGAAGTAATTATAAATTTTCCATGCGGAATGTCTTAGATTATGACCCACCATTCCGTAGAGTATCGAATAAGCCTTCCAACTATATGTGGATCATCCAAAACGGACACCCGAGCGATGAGATATGAACATTCCGATCGAACCGTGAATAGCAGTGAACAGTAAAACTTGCAGGAAAAAAAGTACTGAGGCCTGGCGTATTTTTTCTCCAACTTTAAATGATCATAACACCTTGTACATAATGATCTGGGTGATATACTATATATCAATGGAAAGTTCTGCGAGTCCTCTTTCCGATGAAATTAGTTTCATCCAATTTGTCTATCGGAGGAAAAAGTTATGGTCGATCTACTTCAGTCTATCAAAAGTGAATTTTTGGGTCAACTTCAAACGATCATAACTCCTCGTACACAATGATCTGGGTGATATACTAAATATCAACGAAAATATATGAGAGTCCTCTTTCTAATGAAATTAGTTTTAACCAATTTGGATATCGGAGTAAAACATTATGGTTGATCTACTTCAGACTATCAAAACAGTCCACCAAAGGACAAATTCAAGAATTATTTGAGTTTTAGGGGTGTTTTGGTCATTCCCCCTCACCCAAAATCCGTCAAAACCCTATATTAAAGCCTATTAGAAGCATTATATATGTTATACTTCATCAAATTCCCTCAAAAAGAAAACCCTAAGCTCCTTCATCCAACTTCAAGAACCTCCAAAGTTCACCATTAATTCTGCAAATTTATTCAAGATTCCAAGTTCCTAGTTCAAGAACTCCAAGAACCATCATTCAAAGGCACGATTAACATCTCAAAAACGAGTATCGATCAAAAGTTCATCATTCAAGGTATGTGGAGTTTTTCAACAAGAACTCTCTTTCGTTCTTGTGCCCAAAATAATTTTCCTTACAAAGGCATGATTTTTATTTGATTTTTTTATGAATTTGAAGCATGAACCCATATCTTATGATGATTATTATGAAATCTTGATGTTTATGATTTTGAAAGATGAATTTACATGTGTGGTGATATAACGCATGAATCTTGAACGATATTTATCATGATTTTGATATTTGGGTCGCGAACCCCTTTTAAAATTGTGTTTTTGAGAAAATGTATGTTATAAGCACGTTGATGTTGAATATTTGAGATGTTTTGAATGATTTGACCTTTTGGTCTTGAATGAGTTATTTTGAACTCGACTGTGAAAGAAATCCACGTTTTTATTGATTATGATAAATGGGTAGCAAATTGGCTCCCGATGAAAATTGTTGAAGTGATTATTGTGAATTTTCTTTAATGTGAACCTGAGGCTGATTTAAATTTCTGAGCTAAGTTCGGGAGTAATCTTTAGCTCTGAGTGGGAGGTATAAAGTGACCTTACTTCCCTAGAACTACGTGCCCCCGTAGGATGTGAGCCTAAGGCTGATTTATATAGTGATCACTAGTGTTTTTGAAATGATACTGAAAGTCCTACTCCGATGGAAAAGATAGGATGGCTCTCCCCAACGTGGGATGTACGTTGGACACCATGTAGCTCACATAGTTTATGTCAGTTATAGGATCTCCCAATGTGTGTGTGTACTCTTCTATCTGAGATGAAAACAAATTTGCTTAAAAGGCTTAGTTTGAGAAAGTCATTATTCTTAAAAGATTTAAGGAATATATTCTTATGAGAATTGACATGAGATTTGATTGTTTTGATGATTTTAAATTGAGATGAAAGTGAATTGAGAACGTATTGTAATGACTCACTTGTTTTACTTTACATGTATTATTCATCCATGATTTTGATAATTTAATTCGAGCTAAGTGAGTCATCTATATCAGCATGCATGATTTTATAAACTGTGATGATATTAAGATATTATTTTATATATGCATTGCACCCCCATATGCTCGGTATCTTTCCATGGTACTGACCCACATATTCGTATGTGGGCTACATTTTCTCAGAATGTAGGTACAAGGTATAGTTGCACCTTCGGATCCAGTCAGTTCATGGTATCCAGTCAGAAGGTGATGAGTCATTTTTATTCAAGGGCTTGGGTTAGTTCATATAAGTTTATAGTGTTGTATTTTCTTTATTCAGTCATATTGAGTTGGGGTAGTCGGGAGTCATGACCCGGCTACCTACAGTCAGTACTAGTAGAGGCTTCATAGACAGTCAGTAGAAGTTGATGTATTTTGTTTCAATTTTGGTTGTAAAGGCAGAATTGTAATCCTGTAAAATTCTATTTTTGTATCGATCAGATTCAGAAAAGAGTTAATTTCTGCTGATTTATATGGATTTGTATTTTTATTCAGTTGCTTATGAGTTATACCAGTAGAAGGGTTAGCTTGGGGTTACTTGTGACCCTAAGCACCGTGTGACATCTCGGGACCCGATTTTGAGGCGTTACAAACTTGGTATCAGAGCATAGAGTTCAAGTGTCCTAGGGTATCTATGAAGTCGTGTCTAGTAGATTCTTGCGGAACGGTACGGAGACGTCTGTACTTTTATTCGAGAGGCTACAGGCATTTACGAAATGTTTCCCTTCTTTCAAGTCTAAGATCGTGCCATAAAAAGGCTCTCCATGAAGCTTATATAGATTCTCATCTTACTCTATTCTGGCCAACTCTGCCTCATTTTTAAGGTATCAGAAATAGTTAATCTTAATTATCCGTAGATAGTTATGGGATTGTAAGAGAGCTAGAAAGTATCCTGCCAGTGCTTTTAAGTTCCAAAGATTGAAGTACTTTATTCATGTTCATAAAAGTCGTGAACTAAGCCTAGGTTAGATGTGATTTCAGATTCCTCCTCAGAATCTGCAATGTTAATCTATACTTCTTCCTCTATGTATTATTTTTGAGATAACATAATTTGCAAGCTCCAGTTCTTCCCCAGGTAATGCTTCTATATTTTCTAGAAGAAATTTCAAAAGTTATACAAAAGGGCTTGAGAGGAGTAAGGTGTATTCTTAGATCGTTGAATGTTCTGTGTCAATTTTCTATCTCTAGTATTATGTAATCTTGTTATCATTATGTTTGGGAAAAATCAAAGTCTAGTGAAGCCGTGTGGGGCTCTTTCGATTCACTAGCATAGCTTCTTTGTTATTCATCTCATTTTCTTGTTCAAAATACAAACCAAAGTCTAGTGAAGCCGTGTGGGGCCTATTTCGATTCACTAGCATAGTTACTTTGTTATTCATATAACTTTCTTGATCAAAACACGAAACCAAAGTCTAGTGAAGCCGTGTGAGGCCTATTTCGATCCACTAGCAACTTGTAGTTCATCTTGTTCCTTGTGTTGGATAAAAATATGAGATGTGGAGGTGTAGTAGTAAGAAGGATGGTAAGTGTGATTTGTTCAGCATAAGTATAGCGAAATCCCTTTTTGCATGCAATTGGGTTAATAGGAAGTGATATAGTTTGTTCGAGGTATTAGAGGGAGAAGACAGAAGTAGCATGGTCTATCAAAAGGTTAGAAAGTATTCAAGTTGAGCTAATAGAAATAAGAGTTGAAGCACTAGATGGTGTACATTCCAGCGATAGAGATGTTCGTGGAGATTCGAATTAGTAAGCATTTGAGAATTTGAGTGGTGGCTTAAAGCTAAGGGGGAGATGATAGAACAAGTAGTCAAGTCAAACTTTTACATTTTAGTAGAAGTACCAGTAAGTTGTAAATTTGCTGTGAGAAAGATCGGTGCTTGACCCAATGTTATTTTAGTATTTTCAGTTGTCCCAAAACCTACTCATGCTTTACATTTCAGTTCCATGATCTTAATTCATGTTCATACACGTGATGAAAAATTACATACTCTTCTAGTTTCCAAAAATGAGAAATTCCAGTTCTTCTAGCAGTTGGAATCACATTCCATAAGTTATGACCTCTAAATTCAGGGCATGCCGCCCATGACTCATAAACTCAAGTTTTACAGTATGTTCAGTTCTAGTACTCAGGCAATACTCTTATTGATCAGTGAGATTCAGTTTCCGTTATGGGTGTCTTCAGTTTTGATACCTTAATGAACCCATTGTATTTGATATTTTATTCCTAAGGCCTCAATAGAGAGAGTCAAGTTATTTACATTATCCCTTCATGTTTCAGGTCTTCATGTTTTAAAATTTTGTGACCTTTTTATTAAGTCAAGCGAATGGTGTTGAGCAGTTGTCTAGAAGGGAGAGAAGATACTTCCTTATCTATAATAGAAGGTGGTGTGCTCACGGCGGTAAAGTGAAGTTAGATTGAGGCTAAGTCCTTGATACATGCTGTGGTTAGTTGAAGTTTTAAATGTTTATTTGGAAAGATTGTTGTGCTTTGGTTTTATGCACTTCTATGAGGTTGTAGGAATAGTAATACAGAGTTTTTGTGTATAGTTCAATTGGTTGAGAAAATGTTATGTGTGTCGTTTAAAGAATTGACCAGTATGTGTGAATGATGTAGTTGATGGAATCTTAGAGAAAGCGAGGAACATGCTTTATGAGTGTTCGTTTAGAGGTGCATGTGCAAAGTGCGTATGTGGTTATGAGTATAGGCTTGAATGTTATGGTTGTATATCTAAAAGAATGCACCGCAAGTTAGCGGATCCCTAGTATAAGATTGTATGTGGTTGTTGGAGTAGCAATAAGAGTTATGTTTGAAGTGAGGAGTTGTGAGGCTCAGTATGTATTGAGGTTCATGATATAGATTAATATTATAGTGTTATATGGCGTATCTCATGAGTACTTAGAGTTAGGATTGTACATAGTCGAGGGAGTAGTTGGGAAGTGTTGCTAAGTTTGGAAGCAAGGAGTTATGTTTCCCAAGACCTAGAAATTTCTATCTTAATTTATGCCATATGGGTCCTTGTTCCCATACGATAGGATTGTATCAAATTATGGTTCATTTTCTCCCCGAACAATGTCATTTGAGTCTTTTGGAGGGAGTGTTGAGGGACGTTTAATTTGGGCGCAAGTGGTCCTTTATTTGATGAGATCCCCTTCGAGAACTTTGATTCTCAGTCTCTGAATAAACCAAAGATATCGATTCCTTAAAATCAGTCTCCTTTGTTTAAGATTCAACTATGTGACAATCCTCATTATGAATCGCATGTTATATGAAGTATTCAAAAGTTTGGAGTGAAGTAAGTGGATTGACTTCATTATCCCAGCCTTTTGACCTCATTTCCATGGTATTCTATACTTATTCATCTACATTCGAGGATGAATGTTTCCAAGGGGGAGATGATGTAATACCCCGGAAATTTTTCGTTGAAATTTTGTGCATAAACGTGTTGGGTTCTATCTTCTAGAATAAATTATAAATTTTCCGTGCGGAATGTCTTACATTATGACCCAAAATTATGTAGAGTATCGAATAATCTTTCCAACGATATATGGATCATCCAAAACGGACACCCGAGCGACGAGTTATGAACATTCCGATCGAACCGTGAATAGTAGTGAACAGTAAAACGTGCAGGAAAAAAAGTACTGAGGCCTGGCTTATTTTTTCTCCAACTTTAAACGATCATAACTCCTTGTACATAATGATCTGGGTGATATATTATATACCAACGAAAATATCTGTGAGTCATCTTTCCGATGAAGTTAGTTTCATCCAATTTGTCTATCGGAGCAAAAAGTTATGATCGATCTACTTCAACCTAACAAAAGAAAAATTTTGGGTCAACTTCAAATGATCATAACTCCTTGTACACAATGATCTGGGTGATATACTATATATCAACGGAAATATATGAGAGTCCTCTTTCTAATGAAATTGGTTTCATCCAATTTGGATATCGGAGTAAAACGTTATGGTTGATCTACTTCAGACTATCAAAACAGTCCACCAAAGGACAGATTCGAGAATTATTTGATTTTTAGGGGCGTTTTGGTCATTCCCCCTCACCCAAAATCCATCCAAACCCTATATTAAAGCCTATTAGAAGCATTATATGTTATATTTCATCAAATTCCCTCAAAAAGAAAACCCTAAGCTCCTACATCCAACTTCAAGAACCTCCAAAGTTCACCATTAATTCTGCAAATTTATTCAAGATTCCTAGTTCCTAGTTCAAGAACTCCAAGAGCCATCATTCAAAGGCACAATTAAAATTTCAAAAACAAGTATCGATCTAAAGTTCATCATTCAAGGTATGTGGGATTTTTCAACACAAACTCTCTTTCATTGTTGTGCCCAAAAGTAATTTTCCTTACAAACGCATGATTTTTATTTGATTTTTTTTATGAATTTGAAGCATGAACCCATATCTTATGATGATTATTATGAAATCTTGATGTTTATGATTTTAAAAGATGAATTTACATATGTGGTGATATAAAGCATGAATCTCTAACGATATTTATCATGATTTTGATATTTGGGTTGCGAACCCCATTTGAAATTGTGTTTTTGAGAAAATATGTGTTATAAGCACGTTGATGTTGAATATTTGAGATGTTTGGAATGATTTGACATTTTGGTCGTGAATGAGTTATTTTGAACTCGACTGTGAAAGAAATCCATGTTTTTATTGATTATGATAAATGGGTAGCAAATTGGCTCCCGATTAAAATTATTGAAGTGATTATTGTGGATTTTCTTTAATGTGAACCTGAGGCTGATTAAAATTTCTGAGCTAAGTTTGGGAGTAATATTTAGCACCGAGTGGGAGGTATAAAGTGACCTTACTTCCCTAGAACTACGTGCCTCCATAGAATGTGAGCCTGAGGCTGATTTATATAGTGATCACTAGTGTTTTTGAATTGATACTAGAAGTCCTACTCTGATGGCAAGGATAGGACGGCTCTCCCCAACGTGGGTTGTACGTTGGACTCCATGTAGCTCACATGGTTTATGTCGGTTATAGGATCTCCTAATGTGTGTGTGTACTCTTTTATCTGAGATGAAAACATATTTGCTTAAAAGGCTGAGTTTGAGAAAGTCATTATTCTTAAAAGATTTAAGGAATATATTTTGATGAGAATTGACATGATATTTGATTGTTTTGATGATTTGAAATTGAGATGAAAGTGAATTGAGAACGTATTGTAATGACTCACTTGTTTTACTTTACATGTATTATTCATCCATGATCTTGATGATTTAATTCGAGCTAAGTGAGTCATCTATATCAGCATGCATAATTTTATAAACTGTGATGATATTAAGATATTATTTTATATATGCATTGCACCCCCATATGCTTGGTATCTTTCTATGGTACTGACCCACATATTTGTATGTGGGCTACATTTTCTCGGAATGTAGGTACAAGGTATAGTTGCACCTTCGAATCCAGTCAGTTCGTGGTATCCAGTCAGCAGGTGATGAGTCCTTTTGATTCAAGGGCTTGGGTTAGTTATGCAGTGTTTATAGTGTTGTATTTTCTTTATTCAGTCGTATTGAGTTGGGGTAGTCGGGAGTCATGACCCATCTACCTACAGTCAGTACTAGTAGAGGCTTCACAGTCAGTCAGTAGAAGTTGATGTATTTTGTTTCAATTTTGGTTGTAAAGGCAGAATTGTAATCCTGTAAAATTCCATTTTTGTATCGATCAGATTCAGAAAAGAGTTAATTTCTGCTGATTTGTATGGATTTGTATTTTCATTCAGTTTCTTATGAGTTATGCCAGTAGAAGGGTTAGCTTGGGGTCACTTGTGACCCTAAGCACCATGTGACGTCTCGGGAACCGATTTTGGAGACTTACAATGCCACACTTAAGAGTGAGAGGTTATGAAATGTTTTAGGAAAAGTTTCATATTTTCCATGTTCATATTGTTTGATAGAGTGTGAACTCTATTAAAAACCTTCTTATAACTCATTATCTACGTATTTATAGAATATTCAAAGAGAACTAATAAAAGAAGAGTGAAAATGATAACATAGTTGAGAATTGCCAAGCACCACCACTAGCTCTAGAAAACCCTTTAAAAGAACAAGTCTACCATGCCATATTCAGGTCTCCTTTCATAACCTTAGCCAAATCCATGACCACCCAAAATAACCAGTTAACTATGGCACCATCTAGCCTGATAGTGAATGCAGCAGCATCCGGAGTTGAGACTTCATCGGATGAATCCTCTAATGTTTTTTGGGTCTAAGTCTGAAGATGAACCATAGGAGTTTATGGATAGTATTTATAAATTTATAGAGATCATAGGTGTCACCCCAATGATAATGTTGATTTGGGTTCTTATCAGCTATAAAGAGTGGCTCACACCTGGTATAAATAATAGAAGAAAGACAGAGGTACAGACGCAGAATCGATTGAGTAGGAAGAGTTTGTTATTACATTTCTAGATAGATTTTTCCCACTTGAGATAAGGAAGTCCAAGGTGTAGGAATTCATAAAACTAAAGTAGGGTAACATGAGCGAAAAGGAGTATCCATTCAGTTTACTCAGTTGGTAATATGACGTGGCTATAGCTGTTGGTTCCTGGGCATGCATACGCAAGTGTGTGTGTGGTGTTTCTAAGGATGAAGTCCAAGAATGTAGGACTGCTATGTTGGTGAAGGATATGGACATCTCCAGGATGATGTCTCATGCTTAACAAATAGAGGAAGAAGAAGTTAAGGATAAGAAAAGAGAGAGTAAGTGAGCTTGAACAGATAGCTTCAATTTCTCTCAATAGAGGCCAAATGGTGGACATCGTTCTCAATTCAAACAAAGATATTCAGATACATCCTTGTCTTCTGCTATCGCACCAGTGCCTAAGTTTAGGAAAGATAATCGAGAAAGGGCACCAGTCTCTAAGTCCTAGAAATGTATGAGTAGTTTTCGTACCAACCCAATATGCAAGAAATATATTAAAAAACAAAAAGAAAAAGTGTATGGATCATAGTGATTTTTACTTTGGGTATGGTAAGCCAAACCACAAACTAAGGGAATATCCAGCAGCTTCACGGAAAGGTAGGGATGCTTGTCAGCAAAGTCAGTCCAATTCTTCAGTAGCTCTAAAAGGACACCCAACTCAGCAGGGTGCATCATCTAGTGCAGCTAACTGATAGCATCAAAATAGGTTCTATATCCATCAAACTCAACAGGATTAGGAGGGTTCTCCTAATGTAGTCACGGGTATGTTACAAGTCGAGTTCTCCAAATGTAGTCACGGGTATGTTGCAGGTCTTATTTATTTATTTTAATGCATTATTAGATCCTGGATCCACATTGTCTATATATAGAAGTATACTTTGGTGCAAGTCTTAAAACTCTTTCAAAATGTTTCTCAGTCTTTACTCCAATTGTGACACATTCATAGCTAGATGAGATATAGAATTTGCAAAGTTATAGTCTCCTAAAAAGTCACCTATATTGACCTTATAGAGTTAGAAATGGTAGATTTTGATGTCATTCTTAGCATAAATTGACCACACTCTTGTAATACCTCTTTTGATTAAAGGAAGGGAGTAGTCCAATTTTAGTTTCCAAATGAACTAGTTTTAGAGTAGAAGGGTAGTAACTCGGCACTTATATGTATGTTCTCCTCTTACCTTAGGGATATAAATTTGATCTTTAAAGGGTGAATTTATAATCTTATTTAGGTTAAGAATTTAAAATCTAAGGCCCCAAATCTACGGTCAGTTCTGTGGTAAAGAAGTTTCTAAAAGATCTACCAGAGTTCCTCTCAAAGAGTAAGTTGATTTTGAAATAATTCTCATTCTAAAAACCCAACCTATTTTAATTCAACCCTATTGAATGGATCCAGTCGAGCTTAATGCGTTAAATAATTAATTGAAGGACCTTCTTGATAAGGGTTTTATCAGGCTCAGTATCTCTCTATGGGGTTCTATAATTTTTCGAGCATAAGAAAGATGGTTTTTATCTCAGAATATGCATCAACTACTGTTAGTTGAACAGGTCATAGTCAAAAATATATCTCCTATTCCTAAGAATGATGACTTGTTCGACAAACTTCAGGGTGAAAATTGTTTCTCTAAGATAGTCCTCAGATTAGGCTACCATTAGTTTAGAGTCAGAGAATGTGACATCCCAAAGACAGGCATTAGAACATAATGTGGTAACTTTGAAATTGTTGTTATGTCTTTTGGACTAAAGAATACTCCTACAACTTTATATAGTTGATGAAAAGGGTGTTCAATTAGTACTTTGACATGTCTGTTACAGTCTTCATAGATAACATTCTTATTTATTCTCTGAGTGATGATGAACATGCAGACCATTTGAGGATTTTTATATAGACTCTTAATTATTGCCATCTATTCTCCAAGTTCATCAAGTGTGACTTCTAGTTTAAATTAACAACATTCCTTGGTAATATTATTTTTGGTGAAGGTATTTGGGTTGATCCTTAAAACACCGAAGTTGTAAGTAACAGTTTTAGACCCATCTCTCTAGTAGATATCAGGAGTTTCTTGGGCTTAGTTGGTTACTGTAGATAGTTTGTTGAAGGAATTTACTCCATTACTTATCCTATGTCTAGGCTGACTGAGAATAAAGTCAAATTTTAGTGGTTTGATTTTCATGAGAAGAGATTTTAGAAGATGAAGACTCGACTCACCATCACTTCAATTTTAACTCTACCTGAGGGCACAGATGGTTTTGTTTATTATGGTGCCTCCAGGGTTGGTGGGGCAAAGTCATAGCATATGCCTCAAGAAAGCTTAAGCATTATGAGAAGAACTACTCGACTAATTATCTTGTGCTAACAGCAGTTGATTTTTCCTTACAGATTTAGAGGCATTACTTCTATGGGGTTCATGTTGATGTGTTCACTAATCGCAAGAGTCGTCAGTATGTGTTAAGTCAGAAAGATCAAAATTTTCGTCAGAGAAGATGGCTAGATTTGTTGAATGATTACGATATGAGTATCTTGTACCACCCTGGTAAAGCCAATTTAGTGGTTGATGCTATTAGAAAATTATCTATGGGAAGCATTTCTGATAGATAATGAGAAGGAAGGTTTAGTTCGCAAGGTTCAAAGGTTGGCCGGCTTGGGAGTTTGGTTGGTTGATTCAACCGAAGGTAGTATTTTGGTTCAAAATGGTTCAGAATCATCTTTAATAGCAGAGGTTAAATAAAAGAAAGATAATGATCCTATTTTACTTAGATTAAAAGTTACGGTCCAAAGTCAGAAGGTTGAGGTTTTCTTCTAAGGGGGAGATGGTGTTTTTCGCTATCAAGGCTGACTTTATGTTTTAGATATAGATGACTTACGATAATGAATGCTAGCAGAAGCTCATATTTCCCAATATTCTATTTATACAGGAGACACTAAGATGTAAAATGATTTACAGGAAGTCTATTGGTGGAATGTTATGAAGAAAAATATTACAGAATTGTTGACTAAGTGTCCAAATTCCCAACAGGTTAAGGTTGTGCACCAGATACCTAGTAGTACGCTTTAGGACATCGTTATTCCTTCTTGGAAGTGGGAAGTAGTGAACATGTACTTTATCATAGGGTTTCCTCGTACTTGTCACTAACATGATTCCATTTGAGTTATTGTGGGTCGAATGACTAAGTTGGACCTTTTTCTTGCCAGTTAAAACTTCAGACTCAGCTGAGGAGTTGGTAAAATTGCATGTAGTCCCTTTGTCTATTATTTCATATAGAGGTATGTAGTTTACCTCTCGATTTTGGAAGATGTTTTAAAAGGGTTTTGGTACCCCAGTTTATCTTAGTAAAGTTTTTCACTCACAGATAGATAGTAAGGCAGAAACGAATATTCAACCTTAGAGGAGATTTTGAGAGCATGTGTGATCAATTTCAAAGGTAGTTGGGATGATAATTTTTATTTGATTGAGTTTTCTTATAATACTAGTTATCACTCTAATATTCATATTGGCCCTATATGAGGCACTTTTATAGTAGGAAGTGTAGATCTCATATTTGTTGGTTTAAGGTTGGTGAAGCTACATTGATAGGGCTAGACTCAGTCCATGAGGCTATGGAGAGTTTCAGTTGATTGGAGAATGGCTCAGAGTCATTAGAAGCCCTATGCAGATGTACCAAGAAAGATTGAGTTTATTATTAGTGATTTCGTCTACTAAATAGTTTCACCTATGAAAGCAATGAAGATATTTGGGAAGCAAGGTAAGATCAGTCCCTACTATGTTGGTCCTTTTTAGATTGTAGGTCATCTTTGAAAATTGGCCTATGAGTTAGATTTTCCAGCAGACTTAGCAGCAGTGCATCCATTCTTCCATGTTTCCTTGTTAAAGAAATGCATTGGTGATCCCGCATCAGTTATTCCCTTAAAAAGTATGGGCATGAAAGATAGTATCTCTTATTAAGAGGTTATGGTTGAGATCCTTGACCATCAGGTTTGTAAGTTTAGGAATAAAAGGAGGTTATCTTGGTAATGGTTCTTTGGCAAAATCAGCAGGTTGAGGGAGCTACTTGGGAAGCAGAGGCATATATGATGACCAAGTACCCCCTCCTCTTTAGTCCTAGACTGAGGTAATATTTTTCATTTCATTAATTTTTACTTTTCATTTTATGTCACCCTGATATTCACATAAAATATCATGTGTCCTTGAATCTGGTTCAGTCCACATTTCAATTACCGACTCAGTATTATTCCAGTGTTTAGTTCTTAGAAAACTTAGTGTAGGAATTTCAGTATAGATAGTGTCAAAGGGTTCAAATAATATTAGGAGAAATGGAGAAGAAAATGTGGGAATTGCATCTATTTTCCCCTAACCTTCAAACTTGGTCAATTTTTGTTCAGGGATGAATGACTCCAGGGGGGAAGTATTGTAACACCCCAAAAAATCAAGCCAAGGCTAGACCTATGCTTCTAGTACATTTAGGATTAAACATCAAGTTTTAACAATATTAGAAGGGATGTGGACATGTACCATGGCCACAAGAAATTCCTAGCCTATAACCAAGCCAAAACCTTCTTTACCAATTGATTCCTTGAGAAAAGATCAGCTTTAAATGAGTATAAATTATAGATTATAAAGCATATTTGATCTCAAAAACCACCAAATGGTAGATATTTGAATTATCTTTACAATTCATCTATTTTCTCCTTAATCTGATATCAGGGTGAAAAGTCATGGCCATCTTAGGGAAGCACTGTTCTGTAGTGAGTCACAAGCCAAACCATGATTGTGGTTACATTGCACGACCGTACAATGGTCTCGTCTGATTGAGAAAATCCCAACATTTAAAAGTTTACAATTATACCTTCTAACCACAAGGGGAACCAGGATAGTGCTTTGAGACTACGACCTTAGGCTCGATCATGAGTCTTACAAATGATCTTGATTGAACCTTCAAAAGTATGAACGAAGGTATGACTTCAAGTATATCCAACAATCAAACCAATTCTCATCTGATCAATTTTAGAGATCTCATATACATCTTCCAACCATGAGTACAACCCATGATCGTAGGTTGGTCCTACGATCGTGGGAAGGTCCAGTACGTCCTCTCCAATCGCGTCCAGTTATAAATTATAAAGGGGAACATCAGTCTTTCTCTACTCTTTCAATATCAAAACTACATCGTTTAGTATATTTTAAGGTTGATTATTCAAGTTAATATTAACCTAAGACCTTATTACTCAAAAAATTCGACACTTAGTTTCAAATAGAGAAAAAAGTGATTTCTTTCCACAAGGAAGAGCTAGGGTTCATCTTCTTCAGGCTTTCAATTTCAAAGAATTCATCAGGGTTATCATCTCCAGGTATGTGGGATTTTATCAATGGGTCTTTTTTCACCCATTGAGTCCCAAATTTAACCTAATTCTTTCATTCAGTTCTTTGTTATCAATTTAGGATTTATGAATGTTGTCAAATTCCTTGATATCTCAGTCCCTTGGTGTTATTGAGTTCAAATCCATGCTTATCATGAATTTTAGTGTTATTACATGTCGTTGATCACAAACACTAAAAACATTGTGAAATCTATAAGTTTGGACTTGATTTATTAGATTTCTTAATTTCAATCGAATTATGAAACTGGCATAATATTGCATTCTTTAGAGATGGTGGGTTATGGACTCCCGATAACCTAGGATTGTATGCATAAATATATATATATATATATATATATATACATATGAGTATAAAATCCTCCAGCTCATGTGTTTTTGAATTTCTTCAATTATTTTCAATCTTCAAATTAATATTATCATTGAGCATTAAAGTTATCAGTGTCATTCAGTTGGGAGTAGTACTTAAAATCGAACAAACACAAAGATGAAGGATCACCCGTCAGTTAGGATAAGACCTTTAGTAGGCTCATCCGTCAGTTAGGATAAGACCTTTAGTATAAGTCCTTAAGTACAAGAACTATGATGCTACCATAGGTTCTAAAAGGTCACCCATCAAATCAGGCTTGATATCTTAAGTCCTTTTAGACATTAGTTTAGTGGATCCACATCAGCCAGTGTTTATTCCCTTGGTAAGCTACTAAGAACCCTTCTAGCTGGGGTTACAGGTTGGACCCTAGTTAGCTCATATTGGGGCATGTCAGTTTATAGTAGCTCCCACATTCCACAGTCTAAAGTTCAGATTTAGCTACTTACATGACCTTGAATTCAGTTATTCTGTTTATTATACAGCATATGTTCATTACTTGGCCTTGTATCAGTTTATCGTGCGACATGTTTCATGCTCAACCTATATCAGTTATTTCCTATCTCATATACTCAATATATTTAAAGTATTGATTTCATACTTCTTCACACTGTATTTTCTCATTATATAGGGTATGACGATCAACATTTGGATTACACATAGTACAATCTCCAACTGGATAAACAGTAGAATTTTGGTGAGTCCTCATCATTCAAGGGCTAGTATCTGCATTTTATTTTTTCTTACTTAATTTTTAGACACTTAGACTTAGCTGGGGGCTTGTCCCAGCAACTCGTCTTAGTATAGGCTCCCAAACTTACAGTTAGACATTTTCAGCTTGTGGTTTTAAACTTAGATATTGATGTTGGATTACTTTGAGCATTTATTTTATCATTCAGTTCAACTTCTGCGTAAGTGTTTTATCAGTTATTTTCACTATTCTTAGTATCATGACAGGTTATGGGTCAGCTTGGGATCACTTGTGACTATAAGCACTATGTTATGACTAGGGGTAGTCTTAGAGTGTAACATTATCACTTCATCCGTCAATAGTATCTCGTGGGACTAATATCATTGTCGTATATATTGTCTTCTATTCAACTCACTGATATTTTCTCTAAGCCGTTGACGGGCCCGTTGCATCACTAATTGCTCGACAGTTAGGTGTCTCTTCCACACCTCCAACTTGAGGGGGAGTTGGAATTACATGCTTCTAGTTCTATCTGCAGGTGTATCTGGTGCTACCTGCAGATATATTTTATTTTTCAACAATGGGGTTTCCTAATTGAGATAAAGATGGAGGAGAATGACAATGATTTGGGATATTTGAAACCACCTCTTCTTACTGGGTGTGAGCCTCCACAAGTGGACATGTGAAGAGGCCCAACTCATTTACAATAGATGAAGGACAAGATTGTTGGGTATATTTGGTTAACTTGGTCATTTAAAGAATATATTTTAGGTGTATATTAGAGATTCCATTTCCTATTTTAAGTGTATATTTTAGATATACATAATATTTTCTTTCCTTTATTTTATTATTGTGTAATTAATTTAGGTTTTATTTAACTATAGGGTTGGTTTCCTCATGTGTATAAATAGGGGTATTTTGTAGTAAGGATTCATTCAAAAAGAGAAGGAATTTTCTTTAATTTGTCTAATTTACTTTTACAAGAAAAAACCCAGAGAAAATTATCCAAGTGTTGAGGTACTGAAGATTTACCATGACATGGTAGAGAATTGGGATGAGTGTCATGTTGTGATGATCAGAAGAAAAGAGAGAATTTTCACTAAAGTGGAACTATGAAAGGCATCGTGACATGATGGCCAATGCAATAAAAGTCAGTATAATGGGTCACACACCATGATTAAATGTTGGGCGGTGTCATAAATTTTAAGCTAAGCATGTTTTGACTAAGAGTCTCTAACTAGAATTGGCAAAACCTTATTAATAGACCTTATGTCATCTATACAAGGAGGACAAATTTAGAGCATAAAGCATCAACGAAGCTAATATAACATCAACTTATTTCTATTTTATTTTTTCATCATAGTTTTTATGATTCAGAACAATAATCTAGTTATCATTATAAATATAAGGGACTAGAACTCTTATTCTAGGGTTATAGTATCTAAGTAATGAAAGTCCTAGGAGTTTAGTTTTTAAAAAAACAAATTGCTCATTAATCTGACTTCAAAGTAAAATATTATGAGCATTTTACTATAGACCTGCACAACACCCAAATGGTGTGATGGAGAATGTGATGCATTATCAATTGTGTTTGATGGAGTGTGTGAAGTATCAAACTTTACGTTTTCTAGAAAAGTTATTTACACATAATGATGAAAGAAATCATTTGGGACATCTTAAGCATGGCCTAGGTATATCTTTCTCTTAAATTCTTTTTAGTCTAACACTCACAAGCACAAGATAAGTGAACTCATCCATGAATTATATTTGTTTCAACATGGAAGATAATGGAATCTCACTTCTCCATACTTGAAGCTTGAAATCTTGATTTGAAGAACCAAAGTAGAATGAGTTCGAATCTAAATATATTGAGGTAATTTTCATATACCTCTTCATCTACAAGCTCGGGTGAGCATTTCTAAGCAAATGTTCATAAGGCCATAAGTTGTATGTGATGATAGTCTCCACCTGTTATATTTTTCCCTTGTTCATATACTTCACTTGTTAACTATATATATATATATATATATATATATTGATCTTTCACCTAATATTATATGGTCCCAATCTATCATTTGACATAGTTGTGTTTTTTGTATGAGTATCTATGTTTTATGTATAAATGAATAACCTCTACAGGTATAACAGTCAAATTTTCATATATATATATGCTCATCGCATTGTAAGATACTTTCTACTATGCCCCTCATTCATATACCGTTTATAACATGAGATCTTTAAAGTACTTTTAGAGTGCATTCTGAGTTCATGAACTTATAGTACGTTGAGTCATATGTTGTCTGCACCGTGGCCTTTTATTTCATATAATATATATAGGCTAAAAATATATGATAAAAGAAATTAGCACTTATCAATTGTTCAAAGCTCCCACTGACATAATGAATGGACCGCAAAGATTATAATGAATTATTCAAAAGGAAGGTTTAATACATCAGAAATTGTAAGACATGAAAATGCTTTCCATAGAATGTCTCATATTACTCATGCATTCTCTCAGTTACTCATATTTGATATTTCTTCATAGGAATTCTAGTATATACTTGATGTTATTTTTTCTTCCTTACATACGAGTGCTATTTTTATGTACTCATATCCTCTTTGTCGTGGGCACTACATCTACGATCCAGATTCAGAAGCATAGGACATCAAACCACCCCGCTCGTTACTTGCTTACATTTTGGCTATTGAGGTTGTGAACTCCACCTCTATTTGGAAACATTTGAGTCTATCCATTATCATATGTATATATCCAGATATTATAGACAGGTCAAAGACCTATCATGACAAGTATGTTTTACTACTTTCAGATTTTAGTAGAGGCTTCATAGACTAGTGATGATTTTCACATATACAGATGTTATAATTGATCATTTTTATCTGTTAGGCCTTGTGTCAGACATGTTTTAAGACCTAGTGGACCTTATATATATGTACAAGTTTTGTTTCTGTAGCTTGTCAGTTGCCTCCTTATTTATTTTCTTACAAAGTATGTCATGTGTCATGACTCATATATATGTTATAGCATCTACATAAACATGGTATTTTTCCACCTCATGCATATTTTTTAATTTTCCAAATCATAATTCCATAATAAAATCCTATTAGTCGTTAATCCTATCGTAAAAATACTTACTAAGAAGAATTTTGATGTTCATTGATATTCCACCCAAAAGGTAATGACCATTTTAACCACCTCATCACTGAATCTGGGGAAAGTTACCTATACTTGTGCATTTTTTCAATCAGCATTTGTTGGAAGAAAGGAAATAATGTGATCAACGGCAAATGTACATGGAGCCTTGTGGGTGCTCAAGCACCTAATGTCTTTCATTAGATTTATGATATTTTTTGTAACATCCTATAATTTTGTCTAGTTTATTTTTGGTCATTCTCGTACTTGAAATATATATTTTTAACTAAAATCATGATCAAGGGTGTTAAAAGGGTAACCCAGAGGAACTTCAGAATTTTCGGACAGGGTTTGAGGTATTTTTGGGACAAAAAGGCAATAAGCCTCTGCGATAGCCCCATATTACGAAGGCTGGTTCCCACGATGGTCACCGTACTGTGGAGGCTGATCCACACGATGGGTGTTGCACCGTAGAGGCTATTCCTCGTTATAGCCCCCACATCGCGGAAGCGATATTTCCCGTGGTTATTTTTAAATGTCTAAAGGAACTTTTTAGTCTTTTTCCCCTTTAACCCATTTCCCATGATTTAATACATCCCCAAAACATATTATTGCCTCTGTGAAATCCCTAAGTTTCATTCTATAAGTCAGAAGAAAGGAAACACCTAGGGTTAGAGAACTCCAATATCCAAGGGGCCAAATTTCTCTGTGTTTTCAATAGTATTGAGGTATGTGGGACTATCCTAAATCTCATGAGCATAAAATTTATCATTTTAACACGCGTTTAAGATATATAATTACCTACAAGTATTGGGGTTTAGAAATTGTTTCAAGAGCATGCATTCATGAACCCATTTTGATGAAGTATGTATTTATCAT
Organism: Capsicum pubescens; assembly: GCA_030864215.1. Lineage (NCBI taxonomy): Eukaryota > Viridiplantae > Streptophyta > Magnoliopsida > Solanales > Solanaceae > Capsicum > Capsicum pubescens. The sequence goes on from CM061547.1 coordinate 150,353,546, forward strand.
GAGGTTTTGCCTAAACTTGAACTTTATTCATGTGTATGTAAGTAATAGGTTTTGATAATTTATATTAGAGCATGATTTACGGAATTCCCTCTCTTGTTATAAAATCCATTGTCTAAACATGTTGTGGGTTTTCGTACAAATGATAAAAAGCTTGAGTTTAAGTATTTCGTTATCAATTGTAGATTTGTATTGCTTTATTATCCAAATCAGAGGGTGCTTATTTGATTGCTAAATGCTCTTGTTTCCTAATGAAGAAACTGCATATGATTAATGAAAGAGGTGACCACCATATGTCAAAGTCTTGAAAAGAGAGTGTGTTTGCATAAGTTTCAACTACTTTTGAAGCAAGAAATCTCATTTGATTTTATAAAAATTTTGGTGGTCATTAATATGTTTTTGAATGAAAGGGGTTATGTTTTTTATAAGCTATGATATGGCTTGCAAGTCTAGGTATGATAAAACCTATTTTGATATACCATTAATATGAAAGAAAGGGATGTTCAAAAGCATGAAACATGCTTAAAGGGGCTAAAACTGGGCTTAAAAGAGAGTTAGATGGTTACCCAAAGAAGGCACGAGTTTAGAAAACTCGTAGTCCGAAATTGTGATTTGCCAACGCGGGATTATAGTACCCTTCTTTGTGATCTTATGTACTTTTAACTCATGTCGTCTCAATATGGGATTATGGTTAGGAGACCTGATTTATGATCTTGTGCACTATCATGACATGGTGACTTGATTGGGGATTATGGCACCCTGCTTTGTGATCTTACGTGTCCCCTTTACTGAAACTCCAATCCTTGCAGAAAATTTGGATTGTGGTCTTGGTCGCCGAGTCAAGGGCGGATTCCATATAGACCTTGGGATTTTATAAATGTAGGGTGTACCATCTAGCTTAGAATTCAAGTAAAGAGTTGAATCCATATTTACAAGCATGAATTGAAGTTTTTCACTCTATGCTCATGTGTTTCTATTTACATTATACTAATTCATTTTATGAAATGCTCTCACCTATGTTATACAAAATACATGTTTTATTTTTTGATTATTCTACATACCATTACTTTTAAGTATTGACCCATTATATTTCAAGTTCTGAGGTACAGTCCCGTGGTCCCGCAAAACAGTAGAGTATTTCCAGATATTCAGAGTTGGTGAGCCTCCCTTACTTTGAAAGGCATCTTTCCCTTGTGTTAGTTTTTTTTTGTTTTGTTTTGTTTTATGGCCCGATCGGGGGCCTTGTCCCAGTTTGGACACACTAGTATGTTCAGATCAGTAGAGGCTTCGTAGATAAGATTTGGGTTTTCTTAGGGTCTGATGTTAAGAAATTTTAAATTTATCTATGGGACTATTATGCTTTTAGTTTATCTTCCTCACTTCCATTTCATATGACTTATGCTTATGATTACATGCTAAGGCGTCTCTCAGGCCTTCATGGTTCGGGATGCCCGTCGTGGCCGGGGCCTCGCTTCGGGCCGTGATAAGCTTTGAATGAGATCACGATTTAGGGTCCCAGGGTGTCTATGAAGTCATGCCGAGTAGAGTCTTTTTTATGGGTGTATAGTGGACCACACTTATAAGGAGGAAGCTACGAGGCATTTAGGAATGTTTCTTATTTCTTCATGTTCTAGTGAATGATACATAGTCTAAATGTTTTCCAACTCCTGAATTTCTACATTTCAGATCATGCCTCCCAGTAGATCCAATAAGCAGAATACCTCAGCTAGGGCCTACGTACCTATTGGGACAAATGCTAAAGAAGTCTACCCAACTCATGGGATGTGGACCCATTATAGATCCCATACCCCCGATTTCACTGCTACTCAAGGGGTTCCTCTAGTCTAAACTAGCCCACCTCGAGATCCTTAGTCCTGTGTTAATCGTACTCAATCTCCCCAGAGTGATGTCACGAATGCTGAGTTCTATAAGTCTATCTATATGATTGCTCAACTTATGGATTTTCTATCCCGTCGATCTAGATACGGGAATGTTGTCCCTGGTTCTTCTAAAATTACTTGGCTTGGACATTTCATGAGGTTGAACCCACCCACTTTTTGGGTACCAAAGTTGAGGTATGAGAAATAGAAGAGTTTAGGGGTAAAAATATAACACTTGTTGTATGGGAGGAGATTTCAAAAGCCTTCCTGGATCGCTTCTTTCCTCAGGAATTGAGGAAAGCTAGGGTCGAGGAATTTGTTAATCTAAAAAAAGGAAAGATAAATGTCAAGAAATATGCATTGAAATTCATCCGACTATCTTATTATGCTCTGGAATTAGTTTGCAATATAAGGGCTCGTATGATAAAGTTTAGGTCTGGTCTCTGGAGTGATTTGGGGTTAGAATGTAAGGGGGAATGCTAAACAAGGACATGGATATCTCTAGGCTAACAGTGTATATGCAGCAGGTAGAAGAGAAGAAGAAGAGGAACCCTAAGGTAGAAGAAAAAGAAAGGCAGGCTAAAAGGACTAATTTGGCAGATCAGAATATCAGTCAGCAGCAAGATGGAAAATAGGGCAGGCAGTGGTCCAAAAAGAAATTTTGGAGCAATACTCAGTCTTCAGATAGTACACCTACACCCATACCTTCAGGTGAGCAGAGATAAAATCCTAGTAGCAAGCCGCGAGGTTAGGGCACTCAGTCTCAGGAAAGAATAACGCATCCCTCTAGGTCTCACTCTCATTGTAGCGTTTGGGGAAAGAATCATCTAGGGAAGTGTTATTTTGGGGGCAGGACGTGCTGCTCTTACGTCCAGGAAGGCCATATTTAGAGAGACTGTCCTTAGGCTAGAGGAAATATTGGGAGTGCTAAGTCCCAATTTGCATCTACAGCTCTGCCAGCTAAGGGTAACACTTCTGCTCCCGGGGTAGGTGTGGGTCGTAATCGTTTGTATGCTCTATCAACCCACCAGGACTTAGAGGCTTCACCAAATATTATTATAGGTATGTTACAAATTTTCATCCGTAATATATATGTGATACTTGATCTGGGATCTACCTTCTCTTACGTGACCCCTTATGTGAAAGTTAGTTTTAGACTTGATCTGGGGTCTACCTTCTCTTATTGGTGACTGTATTATGGCTAGGAGAGTTTATAAAAATTGTGTGATGTATATTTTCCATCGAGATACTGTGGAGGATCTTATAGAACTTTATATGGTCGATTTTGATGCTATTGTGGGAATAGATTGACTCCATTCGTGTTATGTTACATTAGATTACAGAACCAAAAAGGTCACCTTATCTTTTCGTAATGAGCTAGTAATACAGTGGGGGGGTATTCTTTTGCACCTAGAGGGAATTTAATATCTTATCTTATATCCCATAAGCTCATATCCAAAGGTTTTTTGTACCATCTGGTTCGGATCAAAGATTATAGTACTGAGAGTCCTTCCCTCCAGTCAGTTCCTATAGTTAATGAATTTCTAGAAGTCTTTCCTGATGATCTCCCTGGGGTACCCCCGGATAGAGAGATAACTTTTGGCATTGACCTGTTTCCATACACCTGACCTATTCCTATTCTGCCATATAGGATGTCTCCTATAAAATTAAAAAAGTTAAAGGAGAAGTTAAAAGATCTTCTTAACAAAGGCTTTATTCATCCCAGTGTCTCTCCCTGGGGTGCTCTGATGCTCTTCATATGTAAGAAAGACTTCTCCCTCCGTATTTGCATAGACTACCATCAGTTGAACAAAGTCACAGTTAAAAATAAGTACCCTCTTCCTAGAATCGATGATCTCTTTGATCAACTCCAGGGTGATAAATATTTCTCCAAAATAAAACTTCATTCAGGGTACCATCAGTTGAAGGTTAGGGAGGATGACATTCCCAAATCATCTTTCAAAACCTAATATGGTCACTATGAAGGTAATGTCCTTCAGGTTGACTAAAGCCCCGCAGCATTTATGGATCTCATGAATAGGGTGTTTCATCAGTTTCTAGACCTGCTCGTCATAGTATTTATCAATGACATCTTGATTTACTCTAATAGAGATGAGGGGCATTCTAATCACCTCCGCATCATCTTTCATACTCTTAAGGACCATGAGTTGTATGCGAAGTTTTCTAAGTGTGAATTTTTTATTAGTACTATGACTTTTTTGGGGCATGTTATTATTAGTAAGGGAATTAAGGTTGATCCTCAAACGGCTGAGGCCGTGAGAAAATGGCCCATACCCATGACTTCAACTGATATTCGGAGTTTATTGGGTTTGGCAGGGTATTACAGAAGAGTTATAGAGAGTTTTTCATCCATAGCTGCTCCACTTACCAGATTGACTCAGAAGAAAGTAAAATTCTTGTGATCTGACTCCTGTGAGAATAGTTTTAAGAAACTAAAGAACAAGTTGACTACTTATAAGGCCGCCCCACAAAGTTCCCTCGTAGTTTGAGTTGTAGGGCATGTCGAGTAAGACGTGATTTCGTCCCTAAAAGATTGAGAAGTTGCTTCCTAAGTATGTAACATGTTAACCATATAGAATTTCCCTAATTTTTACTTTTAATCACATGGGAAATCTTATAATCTTTCCATCGATATAAGATTTGGCCAAATCCAACACTCGGGTAAGAAGTTATGGCTAATTTAAGCCTTAGTCATAAAACTGCATCACTTAACTACCTGGCGCATCGCGGAGAGGGTTGATTTGGCAATTTTTGATTTCCAGTGGAACCCCGCGATAGTGGCACATTGTAGAGGAGTCCCAGGTCACAACCAGTGAGAAAACACGATGGCTCCGCATCGCGGAGGCTGCCAATTTCCTAATTGTCAAATTCTAGTGAGCCACCGCGATAAGTGGCGCATCGCGGAGGCCAATGAAATCGGGTTTAAGTTTAATTTTTCCAGTTTCACACAGATATTTAAAAGGGAACTTTGGACCTTTTCCAAGCCTATAAAATTATGGAAACACTAAATCAAATCCATTTACAAGCATCTTATGAGGTTTTTCTCAAGTTTTCTCTCAACATAAACCCTAAGTATCCAAAACCTCTTCCAAGAATCTCAAGAATCCACCATGGATTTCCTAAATTGAGTCAAGATTCAAGGTTCCCAAGTCAAGGACCTCAAGAACCCTCATTCTAGAGCACGAATAGAGTTCCAAAAGTGAGAGTTCATCAAAAGCTTCTAATTCAAGGTATGTGGGGTTTTTAAACAAGGGTAACCCTTTCACCCTTGTTCCCAAAAGGATATTTACATCATGAAATTCTTGAAATATATGAGGTTTTTACTTGAATTTGAATTGGGTTTTTCACCCATTATTATTGAATGCATTATATTGATATTTCCCATGAATTAAGAGTCAACTGGCACGATTTCTTCATGTTTTCTTGAGTATTTACAGTTGGATATAAACCCCGTGATTTTACTCCTTGATAAGCTAATATTTGCATTGTTGAGATATTGAAGCATATGGCTATATTGAAATTTTGAGGTAATTTGTTGAAATTCTCAGATTTCCACATGATTTTTGAATCTATATGCTACATATTATGCTTTTGATAAGATTTAACTTGAGATTTAATTATGGGTTAGTAAGCCCTATTTGAGACTTGTGAAATTATGAACTCTTGTTCTATGAGCACCCATGTTTTGAGTATTTTGAGATTATTGAGAAATGAATTGACCTAATGGTCCTTGAGCTTTGAAATCCACTTCACTAGATGAGATTATCAATTTGATTATTGGGTTCGTGGTGAACCATGTGACTATTCTAAAAATAGATTTTTTTATGAGATGAGCGCAGATAATCTAAAGGGAGTAGTATTTAGCACCGAGTGGGTAAGTTACTACGGTTTCTTACCCCAAAACTCCGTGCCACCGTAGGTTGGGCTTGAGGATGAGTTTATGATGATTATGATTGGGCCCGAGGCCTAGTTTAGTTTAGTGATCACTAGACCTAGGTTATACTCCCTGGCCAGAGTATGACACTCCTCCCCAACGTAGGGTCTCTTCCTTAGGAGGACAAAATGTTGGACTCCATGTAGCTCGCATGGTTTATGTCAGTTACGAGAACCTCCCTTGACATTTAGACTTCGAGATCAAATACTTATTTTCCTTCCCTATAAGCTATTTTCCTAAATGGTTGAATTGCAAAGATGTTTCCCCCAACTAAAGTATTTTCTTGATATGAGTTATTTCCTAAATAAAAGCATTTTTCCTTGTTATAGTACTTTTATAAATCCTTGAGGTAAGTTGTTTCCATAAACTAGAATGCATTTCCATTTAAGATGGAGTCATTTCCCTAAAGCTTGAGATGAGATATTTTCCTAAAGTGAATGAAATGCCTTCAAGTATGTTTTCAAGTTATATGATTCCGAATTTCAAGTATATGAGTTCTAAATAGTTATGAAATGTTGAGCATTGAAGAAATTTTACTCCCCATGAGACTTATGCATGAGTGGAAAGTATTGTTTAAAGTCCCTTAGCCTTTGGGTATTGAGAACAAGAGAAGATTTCGAATTTTGAGATTAAACAATGATGACTCACGAGATTCGTGTTACATGCTCCATTTTACATGACTTATGAGCTTTATATTTTATAATTGCTCAAGCCATGTGAGTTATCTCATAATGCATACATGATTTGATTAAAGAAGATTGTTACTATTTTATTCATATGTATTCACCCCCGCATACTCAGTACATTCTAAGTACTGATCCACATATATGTCTATGTGCTACATTATGTCATAATGTAGGTTCAGGTGCTCATTCCCAGCCTCGCCTGTGATTCTTCGAGTACCTTGCCTACGTTTTCCACAGTGGTGAGTCCTCATGGTTTGAGGACCAATCTTCAAATATCTACCGTACTTGTGAGACTATGTTTTATCTTCATTTCATTTTGAGTCAGTTGGGGACCTATCCCAATGGCTCTCTAGATTTTGATTTGTAGAGGCTTGTCAAACTAGTGTCAGACTTGTGATATGTTGAGGGTTCGATATTGTGGTTTTGTTGAGATTTCTCTACATTGTGCTCTTATGGACCGAGTATTTTTTCCATATTTGCTTTCATGTGATATGACTATGCTAGTAATGAGTCCATTCTTATCTTGAATTGAGTGTCATTGGTGAAAACCGGCTCTAAGAGTTAGCTTGGGGATACTCGTAGCCTTAGGCACCGTGTGACGTTCCAGGAGACGATTTCAGGTCCTTACACTACTACACCTATTTTAACCCTCCCGGAGAGTACAAAGGGTTTTGTTGTATACTATGATACATCTCGGGTAGGACTTGGGTGTGTACTTATGCAGCATGGTAAGGTAGTAGCTTATGGATCTAGATAGTTAAAAGTGCATGAGAAGAACTATCCCACTCATGATTTAGAGTTGGCGGCTGTGGTGTTTGCAATTAAAATCTGGCGTTGTTATCTTTATGGAGTGCATGTTGACATCTTTACAAATCACAAAAGTTTGCAGTATGTGTTCACTCAAAAGGAGTTGAATCTTAGGCAGAGGCGGTGGTTGGAATTGTTGATGAATTATGATATGAGCCTATACTATCATTCGGGTAAGGACAATATGGTAACTGAATCCCTTAGCAGGTTGTCCATGAGCAGTCTTTCTCATGTGAAAGAAGGAAAGAGGAATATGGTGAAAGATATTCATCGGCTTTCTAATTTGGATGTTTGACTCTTAGACTCCGAGGATAGAGGTGTGTTCTTACAAGATGTAGCTAAATAATCCCTATGTAACGAGGTTAAGGAAAAGTAAACCAGAGACCCTATTTTGATGTAGATTAAGGAAGATGTTGGTCAACAAAAGGTCATGGCTTTTAAAATTAGATGTCATGGGGTTTTGAGGTATCAAGGTAGGTTGTGTACCAGATGTGGATGGGTTGTGGGAGAGTATTCTTGGCGAAGCTCATACTTTCAGGTATGTTGTTCACCCTGGCTCTACTAAAATGTATCATAATTTCAAGGGTATTTACTGGCAGAATAACAGAAAAAGAGATGTTGCTAACTTTGTGGCTAAGTGTTCGAATTTCCAACAAGTTAAAGTGGAACATTTGAGACAATGTGTCACTTCCTAAGAGATAGCCTTGCCTTGATAGAAATGAGAAATGACCAATATGGACTTTACTACAGGACTTCTCAGATCTCGAAATCAATATAACTCTATTTGGGTGATTATAGATAGGATGACCAAGTCATCTCACTTTCTGCCTGTGAGGACTAGTTACTCGGGTGACAGTTGTGCAAAGTTGTACATTCAGGAGATAGTTCATTTGCATGGGGATCCAATATCTATCATATACGATAGAGGTACGCAGTTCTCTTCTAAGTTTTGGCGGTCTTTCTAAAGGGATTTAGGGACCCAAGTGAACCTTAGCACTGCCTTTCACCTTCAAACGGATGGGCAAGCAGAGAGTACCATTAAAACCTTAGAAGATATGTTAAGGTCTTGCATAATTGACTTTAAAGGTAGTTGGGTGGATCACTTGCCATTATAGAATTCGCCTATAACAATAGCTACCACTCTAATATTCAGGTGGCTTCTTTCGAGACTCTTTATAGGAGAAGATGTATTTCGCCGATTGGCTGGTATGAATTGGGTGAAACCCTTTTGTTTGGGCCTAGCCTTGTCCATCAGGTGGTGGAGAAAGTGAAAGTCATTAGACAGCGACTCAAGACAGCCAAAAGTCACAAGAAGTCCTACGTTGATGTTATAATAAGGGATTTAGAGTTTGAGATTGATGATTTGGTATTTCTAAAGGTCTCCCCTATGAAGGCATTCATGAGATTCAGGAAGAAAGGGAAACTCAGTCCTCGCGACATAGGCCCCTACCAGATTGCAAAGTGGATAGGTAGAGTTGCGTATGAGTTGGATTTTTCCTAAAGTTTAGCTTATGTCCATTCTGTATTTCATGTGTCAATGCTTAATAAAAGTATTGGAGATCATTAACTTGTGTTGCCTGTTGAGGAGATTGGAGTGATAGTTTCATTATCGTATGAGAAAGAACCCATTGTTATTTTAGATTGCCAAGTCCAAAAGTTGAGGAGTAAGGAAATAACTTCAATTAAAGAGTTATGGAATAATCAAAAAGTTGAGAAAGCTACTTTGGAGTCGGAGGATGATATACGCTCAGGATATCCATCACATTTTGAATCCACGGGTGATGATATGGAAGGTATTGATCTTATCTCAGTATTACTTTCTATGTATCGCCTTAAATCATGCTTAATGTGGTTTGATTCTTCATTAGAGGATGAATAATCCCAAAGTGGGGATATGTAACACCCTCAAATTTTGGCTAGTTTATTTTGTCTCCCCGTACTTGAAATATTAATTTTTTACTCAAATCATAATCGAGGGTGTTAAAAGAGTAATCTGGAGGAATTATGGAATTTTTGAATGGGGTTCAGGATATTCTTAGGACATGGAGGTAGTAAGTCTCAGCGATAGCCCTGCATCACGGAGGCTGGTTCCCGTGATGGTCACCGCACCGCAGAGGTTGATCCACGTGATGGATATCGCGCCATAAAGGCTAGTTCCCTCGATAGCCCCCACGTCGCTGAGGCTGTGTTTCCCATGGTTATTTTTCAATGTCTAGAGGGACTTTTTAGTCTTTTCCTCTTTAAACCATTCCCCCAGATTTAAGACATCCCCAAAACATATTAATTCCTTTGTGAAATCTCTAAGTTTCATTCCATAAGTCAGAAGAAAGGAAACACTTAGGGTTTGAGAATTCCAACATCCAAGGGGTCAAATTTCTCTATGCTTTCGTCAGTATTGAGGTATGTAGGACTATCCTAAGTTTCATGGGCGTAAAATTTATAATTTTAACAAGATTTTAAGATATATAATTACGTACAAGTATTGTGTTTTGGAAATTATTTCAAGAGCATGCATTCATGAACCCATTTTGATTAAGTGTGTGCTTATCATGAGGTTTTGCCTAAACTTGAACTTTATTCATGTGTACGTAAGTAATGGGTTTTGAGAATTTATATGAGAGCATGATTTACGAAATTCCCTCTCTTGTTATGAAATTTATTGTCTAAACGTGTTGTGGGTTTTCATACGAATGATAAAAATCTTGAGTTTAAGAGTTTTGTTATCAATTGTGGATTTGCATTGCTTTATGATGCAAATGAGAAGGTACTTATTTAATTGCTAAAGGCTCTTGTGTCCTAATAAAGAAAATGCATGCAATTAATTAAAAAAGTGGCCATCATGTGTTAAAGTCTTGAAAAGAGAGTGTGTTTGCATAAGTTTCTAATGTTTTTTAATCAAGAACTCTCATTTGATTTGATAAAACATTTAGTGGTTACTAATATGTTTTTGAATGAAAGGGACTATGGTTTTGATATGCTATGATATGGCTTGCATGTCTAGATATGACAATACCTATTACAACATGCCCTTAATATGAAAGTAAGGAATGTTCACAATCATGAAACATGGTTAAAGAGGCTAAAATTGGGCTAAAAAGAGAGTTAGATGGTTACCCGAAAAAGGCACGAGTTTAGAAAACTCATAGCCCGAAACGGTGATTTGCCGACGCAGGATTATAATACCCTGCTTTGTGATCTTGTGTAGTTTTGATTTATGTCATTCCAATTTGGGATTATGGTTAGGAGTCCTGCTTTGTGATCTTGTCCATTGTCATTACATGTTGACTTGATTGGGGGTTATGGCATCCTACTTTGTGATCTTGTGTGTCCCCCTTACTGATATTCCAATCCTTGTGGCAAACATGGAATGGGGTATTGACCGCCGAGTCAAGGGCGGATTTCATATAGCCCTTAGGATTTTATAAATGTAGGGTGTACCATCTAGCTCAAAATTAAAGCAAAGAGTTGAGTCAAGGATTTACAAGCATGAATTGAAGCTTTTCATACTATGCCCATGTGTTTACATTTACTTTATTCTAATTCATTTTATAAAATTCCCTCACCTATGTTATACAAAATATATGTTTTATTTTTGGATTGTTCTACCTACCAGTACTTTCGAGTATTGACCCCTTATATTTCAGGTTGAGGCACAGTACCGTGGTCCCGCAAATCAGTAGAGTATTTTCAGATATTCAGAGTTGGTGAGCTTCCCTTATTTTGGAAGGCATCTTTCCCATGTGTTGGTTCCCTTTTTTTTTTTGTTTTATGGCCCGACCTGGGGCCTTGTCCCGGTTTAGACAGACTAGTATGTTCAGTTCAGTAGAGGCTTCGTAGATTGGTTTTAGACTGAATTTGGGTTTTCTTAATGTCTTATGTTAAGAAGTTTTAAATTTAACTAAGGGACTATGATGTTTCAGTTTATCTTCTGCACTTTCATTTCATATGACTTATGCTTATGATTACATGCTAAGGGGTTGCTCGGGCCTTCATGGTTCGGGATGCCCGTCGCGGCCAGGACCTCAGTTCGGGTCGTAACATTTTCATAAGCAATTACCAAAAAATTAAATAAATATTGAGTGTGCACCATCAGCTAAAATCCTTTTCACTCTCTTTTAAGAACTTCTTTAGGTGAGCAACAATAACTTTTAAATTTTGGGTAAGCTACTGATTACTGTACGTAATAACATGAGACTATTCTCTAGTTTAAGCAAAAGGAATATGTACAAAACTTCATTTCTAATTAAGTTCTAGAAGTTGGATAAGAAGATACTTTCGAGACATAAATGAAGCGGATCTACTATTCTCACTTTTTGTTTTGTCTTGGTTTCCTATTCAGGAATCATATCTTGGGACACCGAACAACAAGCACAAACATTCAATACTCTCCCCCACTCAATGTATGTGTCACCTTTTAGATTATGAAATTCAATCAATTCTATCTCTAATCAAACTTTTGATATCTTTAAAATATTTTGAATTATCAATTATTGTAACTTATAGTTTTTTTTACGTAGTTCTCACATATATATTTCAAAAAACTTGATCCATGCCTTAATTTATGGTCAAATTTAAACTCTTTGACTTTTAAAATTAGAATTGTACCACATAAATTGTGTTAGGAGTACTAAACATTGATTATGAAGCACTACTTATAGACTATTTGGCTAAATTTTTAAAAACTTTATTTTGAAAAGCATTTTTATCAACTTGAGTTTCAAGAAAAATATTTTGAGAGAGTAACAATTTGTATTAAGTGAATCATCCAAAAGAGTTCTGAGTGTCAAAGTACTACAAAAGACATGTAAATTGCATTTTAAACTTAGTATTGATTATTAAAAGGATAGATGATTCGAAATACTTATTTTTTGAGAGATATTGAAATTTGTTTTACATTTTATATAGTTAAAGCTGCAAAATTGAGTGGGACAAGTTTATGAAACTTTAGCTATAGATGTGTTATCGGTAATGCATATAATTAGTTTTTGCCCATGCAACATGGATAATTTGATAAATATGTATTTTTTAATAAGGGTATTATTGCCCTAAAAAAATTAAAACAACTTATGCCACTACAATAAGATACTAATGTAATTGTTTTGTCAAAATTATCAAACACTAAAATACTTCTTTTAATTAAAAAAGCACTTTTAAATTCTCATCCAAATTTACTGATGAGACTTTAGTTATAGATGTGGTATCGGTAATGCATATAATTTAATTTTTGTCCATGCAACATGGATAATTTGATAAATATGTATTTTTAATAAGGGTATTATTGCCCTAAAAAAAGTAAAACTACTTATGCCACTACAAAAAGACACTAATGTAGGTATTTTTTCAAAATTATCAAACACTAAAATGCTTCTTTTAATTAAAAAAGCTCCTTTAAATTCTCATCCAAATTTACTTAGTACATTTAACTGCACTGGCGCCTCCAAAGCAATCAACGGGTTACTATTTTTCTTTTTCCTCCTATTTTCAAACTTGTTTTGGAAACACTTTTCTTAAGCTAGGATCTATATGGTAATTACCTATTTGTCTTACACGCGGTAAGGATAAAGTTTATGTAACCCTTACACTCTCTAGACCCCACTTGTGTGATTATTAAGTATGTTATTGTTTCATTCTTCTCCTTGTGGATAGAGTTGGAATTTTTTACCATGAACAGCATCATGTGAAGTGAGAGGTTGGCCACCTTGGTTAATCCAAAACTGCAATCTCTCGTCTGCAATATCTGGCTCCACTTCATGATTTTTGGCCCTTCTCCAAAAGTATGTGAGCCACGCCTAAAAGAAATTTATCAAAAGAGAATCTTTGACTGCTAGTGTCTTTAGGAAATATATAAATTTTGAAATAGATTTCGAGAGAAAATCTAAAGAACGTATAACAACTATTAAAATGATAAATAGGACTTAAAACAATGCCCGTATTTGTAGCTACTAACACAACAAACACCTAAAGGATGGGATAAAGAGATAAAAGGGGGACAATTAGGACCTCTTATTCAATGGATATAGTTTTAGAGCCTTGCTAATAAGTATTCTTGTAGAGCATCTATTTCATATCAGATCATGTAGCTATATAGTCATTGGTTCTCTCACAGATACTATTATAAAGATACAGAAAACAAAAACTATAATCACATAGTCATTTTTCTGTTGGGAGTATATCTCCGAAGAAGTTATGCACGATTTGATATCATTTGGAAATAATTAACAACGCAGTCTTGGTTGTGATTGGTTGAAGCAATATTTCTCACGTAATGAAAGGAGCTCTCCGTCTCCTAGTTTTGACACACCAGAAATAGAGAGTTGAGACTCGTTCTCACATAATGATATAGAAAACAGTTTATGAAGGACAATAGTGTGTGTGTGATAGTATCAAATATAAAAGAGGGTTGTTTTCTTTGAGCGTGGTATTCTCTTTCAAGAATATCTCAAGTGTGTCAAATTTCTCACTATAGTTGTGTTGTATTTCTCATTTGAATATTATTTTCTCTATGTAAAAAAAGGTTTCATCCTTATTATTTTCGTGTTTTATTCATGGATATTATTTTTGGGTGGAATTATTATTTTCCAACAACATGATGTCAGAATCATAGAAAATAATGGTCCACTATCTTTTAGTACTTTCGTCTTAAAAAAGAAAATTATGAAAAATGATTTCTATGATTGAAAGTCATTCCTGACTCTCAAGATGTGTCGGATATTGTAGACAAAGGTGTTGGTTGCATTAAGATTTTAGTTCTTTATAAAGGGCAGGTGGGTGCCACCAATATGGTGGAGATTATTTCTCCTTTGAAAGAATGGTTTTGTCTTGTCAATACAGCTTATCGAGTGATCAAGTTGAATCATCTTTTGTAAGGACATTGAATCATTCATTGTGGGTAAATGGGAAATTTGTGATGAACCTGAGGAACGGTAGCATGCAAAACCCTATAATGAAGAGGCTCTAACTCAAAATTAAAAAAGATATTGTGGCAAAGATAACGAAGGACTAATAAGTCCTCACTAGCACTGTCAAAATGGGTTGGCTCAACCTAACTCAAGCCTCACGGGTCAAAGAATTTGATAGGCTAGAATGGGACTGACCCTACACTTTAAAGGGCCTTAATATGTATGGCCCAATCCAGCCCTAAAAGGATCGCAGGCTGGGGCGGGATAGCCCTTCATTTTTACCTATTTTTTTGATAGATTTTCTTTTTCAATCTATATTAGAGCTAACAGGTATGGAAATCCTTTCACACTTTTAACATATTATTATTATATAAAGTACATAATTCTATGAGGATTTATCATATTTTCAACACCAATATATCATCAAGCACATTTAAATTTGTTGACTAAATTATCTTAATTAACATCACCTTCTTCTGGATTCATATGCAAATTAATAAGTTACACAATATAAAAAGTTGAATATCAAAAATTGATAATATTTAAAATTCACTCAAAAATATTATCACTTTGAATTTGGGTAATGTTGTGCAATCAATTTTCAGTAGCTGTAAAAAGTTTTTGAACATTTCATGATGGATGTAACTTTTATATTTATTGTTAGAAATTTTAGTACCAGGGATTTAATTCTAAATGATTTAAAAAATTGCAAGATACTAGCTAGAATTTATTGAGTAATCACAATTTATATTTTTAATTCTCACATTTTTCTTTTAGTTTTATGTTTAAATTGAATAGCAATTATAAATGAAACATTTATACTTGGTGATTAAGATTTAGCACTTAATAAGTTAAAAATTATGTAGGATGTTAAACTTATTCAGTAACTAATATTTTTAGTTATTACTTTTTCTTTTAAAATATTCATATATTTCTAATTAAAAATAAATAGTCTTTTGGCCCGCGGACTAGCCCGGCCTTGCCATAGTCAAGCCTCAAGGGCCAGCGAACTGACTTGCGTTGGGGTTATAAACCCCAGTTTTAAATAGGCTTAAAAATCGTAACTCAATCCAACCCTAATAGCGAACTGAGTTGAGCCAACCTCAAAGGTACGGTCAAGCTCATTTTGACGACTCTACTCTCATCTACTAATATTTGAATAATGGCATACTTTATATGGTGATGATGCAGCGACCTCGTAGAAAGCTTGAGAGATTTTACGAATTCTCTCAAATGAGTTCATAAAATAAAAAAGGTAAAATTTGAAACTCTATGGGATTATTTGTGTAATGACCCTTCAGTGCATTTTTCATATTTCTGCATATTTTCACTATTAGAGCTTTTCTATAGCTGCCTCAAGACATTTATGATTGGTTGGGACTGATAGTTTGGTTATCAGGTAGTTCGTTTATTTTTTAGAGAAAAAATCCAATTTTGAAGTATTCGCTGGTTTCATATGGTCACCGGGCAAAAACTTCATCAAAACGATCTAGTATGCAAATTTTGACTGTGTCAACAGCTCTAAAATATTGATTTGGGGCTAGGTAGACCTTTTGTTCGGGTCCCAAGGCACCCAAGCTCATTTCGACCTATTGATCGGAAAGTTGAGAAATTGAAAATATTGGAAAGTCTAATTCCTCACGAAATTCCTCTACACACATGAAATTTGTTTTATCATTAATCAACTATCTTCTTAAGGACTAGTTTTTCAATAGTTCTTTAATATAATTATATGAACTCTGATTCTTGCATTTGTTTGTTATATTTTATTATTTATTTGTTTACCATCAAACCTTATACTGTTAGCCTAGCAAACTTTCTCACATAACTCTTCCCAGTTCATTTTACTCAGAGTACAATAATTTTTTTCATTTTATGATAATAACTCATAACAGAAACATAACGCAAAATGTAACTTAGCAAAAGAATATATTTTTGAGACACTCATGGAATATCAAAGTTATATTATATATCATAGCAATTTTATAAGATAATGTAATTATCTATTTAATTTTGTTCCTATAGATTAAAAGGATGGATTAAAATATCTTCTTTGATGAGTTCTTAGGTTGAAAATTTATACTGTTATATTCTCAAGAAGGCATATACTAAGCACTATTCGTTCTTGATAATATCAATAGAGGAAAATTCAGATATATTCCTTTCATAAATAAACATGTAATGTATTCATGTGCTATCATCTAAATTATAAGAAATCTATTTTATATAAAGCACGTGATATATTGAAGATTTAAGACATAAGATACCATATTTTGAGAAAGTATTCTGAGAAAATATTAACTATAGGTTCATGAAGAAGAAGAAGAAAATTGCAACTGTGCAAGGTGTGTAACACTTAATTATATATTATAAAAGAAAGAACCTACTTATTATGAAGTTGAAGAGATGTTTCTTGGACACACACATAGATCTGGTTAAGTTTTCAGCTACAGCTATATAAAGAAATACAATGAGTGAAAGGAGAGCTCCGACAACTGATTCTGAGCTTTCAAATCTTAATTAGTAAAGCAAACCTAGGCCTCTTGTCAAATGCACCGAATGAAAAGTAAGGCATGTATAGGCTGATACAAGTTTTTCAAACATTATTGTAGTCTACTAGATTAAAGCAATCTTAACATGTTGGTTTCAATTGGTGTGAATGAAAAATAAAGGGACACAACCCTTCGAGGAAAAGACATATTGTTTCGGAAAAAGGAGGATTGTTCAGATGGTTGTGACTGTTCAGAAAAAGACATAATAATTCGAATGGATAGACATGACTGTTCCAAAGGATACACCTTTCCGAATGAACCATTGTCTCCTTTCCTAAAGGCACTTCATGGCTATATAAACCTGTATTTTTTCATAGGTTTAGGATAAAAAAAATTGCATTAAAAATGACTTTTCTACTTTTAAAAACTCATTGTGATCATCTATCGTTGAGTGAGTTCGAAGAAAATCAGAAGGTTTGAGGTACCGCTACATTCTGCTTGTGAAGCTATTTTATCCTGAGAGGAAAATTCCACAACCTCGGGTACTTGAGGAAAATTATTTCCTTAAGGACACTCTGTGAATTCAGAGAATTTGGCTTATTCTGCTTCATCTTTTTCTTTAAAATAAAATAACACACTTCTTTGATAATTCATATTGAACTTGTGTTGAAGGTGTTGGAAAACTTCATAAGTGTTCTTGATTTAATCTTGAACTTGTGTTGAAGTTGTTTTGACATAATACACATTGTGTACCCGAAACAACAATCTTAAGAAAATAATTGGAGGAAAAAAAAAATTTGCATGTTTGGTGAAATTTTCTTTTCACTAAAGTTTTTTTATATATATAATTTGTATTGTTTTGATTTCTGGAGATTAAAGCTTTAAGCTTTCTACTCCGTTTGAACTTAACAAGTGATTTGAAGACATAAAAACCTCATCACAAGTTAAAGATCATTCGATTAGCGATTGGAAGTTATAAAAACTTCATCGTTAAACTAGAAACAAGGGGTGTTTAAATTGCTACAACTATATAGGTAGTATTTCGATATACTAAAATTTACTGTCTTTTTGTGATAGGAAAATGACTACTGACAGTGATATGAATGATGCTGCAATGACTGTGGCAGAAACTAATGTTGCCACAACGAGTCGTACGAGTGCTCCGCAGGCAATGGCACCAACGGAGAAACCCAAAAAATTCACAGGTGTTGATTTTAAAAGGTGACAACAGAAGATGTTCTTCTACCTTACCACGTTATGTCTTCAAAGATTTCTCCAGAGTTTCCCGAGAAAACTTCTAACCAGGAGCAATTTGTCATTATGGAGGCGTGAAAACGCTCTGATTTTCTATGCAGGAATTACGGTGGCCTCCAAGATGACCTATACAACGTGTATAGTGGAATGAAGACGGCAAAAAAGTTGTGGGGTGCGCTAGAAAGAAAATACAATACTGAGGATGTTGGAACCAAAAAGTTCTTTGTTGCAAAATTCCTTGAGTATAAAATAATTGATAGCAAGTCTGTTTATCCCAAGTACAGAAACTGCAAGTTATCATCCACGATCTCCTTGCGGAAGGTATGAGTTTGGTAAATACCTTGGTTGAACATGTTAAAATTGTTCTTAATGTTCACATAAACTTTATTGTAGGTTTGTCGTGAACGAGGCGTTTCAAGTCACGACAATAATAGAGAAGTTACCACCTATGTGGAAGGACTTCAAGAACTACTTAAAACATAAACGAAAGGAGATGGCAGTCAAAGATCTCATAGTGAGACTGCGCATCGAAGAAGACAACAAAGCCACGAAAAAAAATCGAAAGGAAATTTTGCAATGAATAGGGAAAACATTGTAGAAGACGACCACAACAACTCGAAAAAGCAAAAAAAAGTTGGACAAGAAAGCAATCAACTTAAGAAAAAATTCATGGGGAAATGCTTTAATTGTGAAAAGATTGGCCACAAGTCAACAAATTGTTGTGTCCCAAAGAAAGGCAAAAAGAAGGACCAAACAAATATGGTTGAATCCAAGAAAAAAATGGATGATCTGTGTGTCATGCTGTCTGAATGCAACTTGGTGAAAAATTCTCGAGAATGGTGGATGGATTTCGGTGCATGCCACTCGCCACGTTTTTGCAAATAAGGAGTTATTTATTACGTTTACTCCGGCTCAAGGTGAAGAAAAGATTTACATGGCAAACTCTGCAACTGCAAAAGTTGAAGGAACAGGAAAAGTATGCTTGAAAATAACTTCACGCAAAGTGTTGACTCTCAACAATGTCTTGTATGTATCGGAGTTAAGAAAGAACTTGATTTCTATACCACTTCTTGACAAAAACGGATTCAAATGTGTAGCTACTTTCGAAAAAATTGTAATTAGCAAAGGCAAAGTGTACGTAGGAAAAGACTATCTCACTGAGGGCCTATATAAGATGAATGTAATGACTATTGAAATTAATAAAAGTTTTATTTCTTCTTACTTACTTGAGTCTAATGATTTGTGTCATGAACAATTAGGACATGTCAATTATAAAACTCTAAGAAAACTGATTAACTTAGAAGTTTTGTGAAACTTTGAGTGCAATAAATCAAAATATCAAAAATTTGTGGAATCAAAGTATGCTAAGAATACGTATAAGTCCGTTGAAAGGAATTCCAATCCCTTAGACTTAATATATACTGACATTTGTGATATGAAGTCAACACTATCTCGTGGTGAAAAAAAGTATTTTATAACTTTTATTGACGATTGCACTAGATATTGCTATATTTATTTGTTAAACAGTAAGGATGAAGTAATAGATACGTTTCGGTAATACAAAACAGAAGTTGAAAATCTGTTAGAGAAAAAAATCAAATCTATAAGAAGTGATAGGGGTGGAGAATATAAATCTCCCTTTGCGGAAATATGTGTAAAGAATGAAATTGTCCATCAAAATATCCCTGTATTCACCTCAGTCTAATGAAATTGCAAAAGCAAAAATCGAACCTTGAAGGAAATGATGAATGCCTTACTAATAAGTTTAGGTTTACCACAAAACTTATGGGGGAGGCTATCCTTACAGCCAATCGAGTACTCAATAGAGTGTCTCATAGTAATACACAATCAATTCCATATAAAAAATGAAAAGGAGGGAAACCCAACTTGAAATATTTTAAAATGTGAGAGTGTCTAGCGAAGGTCCAAGTTCCTATGCCTAAAAGGGTAAAGATAGGACCTAAGACGATGGACTGCGTATTCATAGGATATGCTAAAAGCAGTAAAACATGTTTATTTTTGGTTCATACATCCGAACATTCGGATATCAATAAAAATATGATAATTGAATCAGACAATGCTGAATTCTTTGAACATATTTATCCATATAAAACTAGACATGAACTGTCTAGTAGGGGGTCTAAACGACCTCGAGATGGACCAAGAGAGGATGTACATAATGATGAGAATCCTAGACGTAGTACACGTCAAAGAACGTCAACTTCGTTTAGATCGAATTTTGTAATATTTCTCTTAGAAAATGAGCCTCAATCATTTAAAGAAGTGATGTCATCGTCAGACTCATCCTTTTGGAAAGAGGGAGTCAATAATGAGATTGATTCAATATTAAGAAACCATGCGTGGGATTTGGTTGATCTTCCTCCAGGAAATAAACCTTTAGGTTCAAAATGGATCTTCAAAAGGAAAATAAAAGTGGATGGTACTATTGACAAATACAAGGCAAAACTTGTAGTAAAAGGCTTCAAATAGAAAGAAGGTCTTGATTACTTTGACACATACTTTCCAGTAACAAGGATAATGTCAATTCGGATGTTAATTGCCTTGCCGGAGGTATATGGTCTTGAAATCCATCAAATGGATATGAAAACAACATTCCTAAATGGAGAATTGGGAGAAAGAAATTTACATGGAACAACCCGAGGGTTTTGTGGTTCCTGGTAAATAAAAAACGTGTGCAAACTGGTTAAGTCACTCTATGGACTAAAACAAGCACCTAAATAGTGACATAGGAAGTTTGACCAAACCATGTTGGAAAACAGGTTCAAGATAAATGAATGTGATAAATGTGTTTACATTAAAGACACTCCAAATCACCAAGTCATTATTTGTTTGTATGTGGATGATATGTTGATCATCAGTAGAGATAATTTTAACATAAATGTTATGAAATGAATGCTCGGGAGCAAGTTTGATATGAAAGATCTTGGAGTTGTGGATGTGATCTTAGGAATAAGAATCTATAGAACTCCACAAGGGTTGGCATTGTCACGGTCTCATTACATCGAAAAGATACTTGACAAATTTAAGTATTTGAAATTTGGTATTGCTAAGACTCCATTAGACGTGAGCTTTGCACTTCAAAAGAATGAAGGTGAAAGTGACTCGCAATTGGACTATACAAAAGTGTTGAGATGTTTAATATATATAATGAATTGTACACGACCAAACATAGCATGTGCTATTAGTAAGTTGAGTCAGTACACGATTAATCCCAATAAAACTTATTAGATGTAAATTAAAAGAGTTTTGGGGTATCTTAAATACACTTAAGACTATGTTTTACATTATAGTAAATATCCAGCAGTACTTGAAAGATATAGTGATGCAAATTGGATCACCGGATCGAATGAAGTAAAATCCATAAGTTGATATGTATTTACTATAGGTGATGGAGCAGTCTCTTGGAAATCATCCAAACAAACATGTATTGCTCACTCTACAATGGAATCAGAATTTATTGCATTAGATAAAGCCGATGAAGAAGCAGAATAGCTCCGGAACTTCTTGGAAGATATTCCTTATTGGCCCAAACCATTGGCACCAATATGTATACACTGTGATAGTCAAGCAACAATAGGTAGGTCAGGGAGCTTGATGTACAATGATAAATCTCGTCACATAACACGGAGACATAATACCGTTAGAGAACTTCTCTCTAGTGGAATTACATTGTTGACTATGTGAAGTCAAAGGATAATGGTTGATCCACTTACAAAAGGCCTATCTAGAGAGGGAGTTGAGAGAACATCTAAGAAAATGGATTTATGGATTTGACAAGTCAGCATGGCGGTAACTCTACCTAGCAGACTGAAGATCCCAAGAGATAGGTTCAAGGAGATCAAACAAAGTTGTGTCTGACAGGTTCAACATTGTCAATATACCCAATCCATTCTCATGATGTAGACAATGTTTAGTAAACAAGGATAAGACTTATGGTGTGAAGCCCTTTAATGATTATCTAAATTTGCAGATTTGACCAAATAATTTAATCTATAGGATTGAACATTTAGAAATCACCTATGTGAGGGCGAAGTGAAATCCGTTTCAAGGAGAATGTTAGTAAAGGCCTATTCTCTAAGCTCTCATGAGACCGGGATGTGTTCATGGCTGAAACGAAAAAAATCGTGAGAACCATAAACGGTAAAAGGTTGGTTGTGTGACATGTGTTTTCTAGGTGTACATTAAAGATCGACGGTTCAAAGATATCAAGATATCAAATTAGCGATTGACCGAGTGCATCCGATGGATGTTCACTATGGAAAGTTCAAAGGGAAACCCACTTATCCAGATGCAATCAGTCTTTACTTGCTGATCACATACTTGTCCATAAAGTTTTATAAAGAATATTCATTCCCTATTCATGTGGGGGATTGTTGGGTTCAATTGGTGTGAATGAAAAATAAAGGGACACAACCCTTCGAGAAAAAGACACATTATTTCGGAAAAGAGATGACTATTCAGATGGTTGTGACTGTTCAGAAAAAGACACAATGATTCGAATGGACAGACATGATTGTTCCAAACGATACACCTTTCCGAATGAACCATTGCCTCCTTTCCGACGGGGCACTTCATGGCTATATAAACCTACATTTTTCCACAGGTTTAGGATGAAAAAATTCTACATTGAAAATTACTTTTCTACTTCTAAAAACTCTTTGTGATCATCTCCCGTTGAGTGAGTTCGAAGAAAATCAGAAGGTTTGAGGTACCGCTACATTCTGATAGTGAAGCCATTTAATCCTGGGAGAAAAATTCCACAACCTCAGGTACTTGAGGAAAATTTTTTCTTTAAGGACACTCCGTGAATTCGGAAGAATTAGCTTATCAAATAACACACTTCTTTGATAGTTCATATTGAACTTGTGTTGAAGGAGGTGTTGGAAAACTTCATAAGTGTTCTTGATTTAATCTTGAACTTGTGTTGAGTTATTTTGACATAATACAGATTGTGTACCCGAAACAACATAACATCTTGCTACAGTTTGAACGAACTGAAGAAAGCTTAACATCTTTCATAGATTACTTTGACGGAAATAAGTTTAGTTTCTCAAAAAAGTCAAAATTTCTTTCAACATAGAGCTGGAGTGCAAAAATAACAATGGAGTTGGTTCTTAGGAGCAAGATTACCAACATAGAAATTGTTTGCTAGGGGAAGAATTCACATAAAGAATATGTGAAGACTGATGAACCTAACATAGTGTACATGAAAAAGTATGAAGTTGTTATGGGTTTGCCTTCATCGAAAAGAAAGTATTTGTTGAACTATTTTAATCTCTAAATCTACATTCAAGATAATATGATATTTTGATGATTGACAAATATTGTACAAGTAACAATTCACACCAAAAAAAGCAATGAACAAAGAATTATAAGAACCAAAATTCTTAATGAATCTCTAAAAAGAACTGATGAAGTAGGCAACGTTGTAGGGGAACAGATCAAAAAACCTATTCTACAATTGACATTGAAGATTATTTCAAAATATTAAATTGATTATGAATAAAGTTATTGAAATTTCAATAGCTGGATGAAAGAAATGCATTCATATAGAAACTTTGAGAAAATTAGATATGCTTCTAAATGCGATTTATTGAAAAATTAGGAAAAGGCGTGCAGACTGAATCAATCCCCTAGAGCTAGTTTGATAGATTCTCCAATGTGATGATCTTACTATGTTACCAACAAAGCAATGTCGATTGCACCCTCTTCATAGGACATCCAAAAGATAAATTACCCATATCATCCTTTAAGATTGATGACATAATAATAATGAGAGATGACAAAGAGGAAATGATCCAATTGGAAAAAATTGTTAGCATAAGATTCAAGAGAAAAGATCTATGTAAGCTGAAGCATTTCTTGATAATTGAGGTTCTTAGATAAAAAGGTGGAATCTTTATTTCTCTAAAAGTTATATTCTAGATCTCTTAAAATAAACTTGGATGGAAGATTATAAGCCAATATACTTACTTATTGAAAGAAATCAAACATTATAAATAAGAGTTAAAGGATCATATCAAAGAGATATTTGATATTAGTAGGAAGACTGGTTTATCTCTCTCACACTATACTTGATAAATCTATTTTGTATGTTTGGTGAGTTTTTTCATGTATGATCCTTAAGATTCTCATATTCCATCTATCTTTCATATATTTTGTGGCATCTGAAATTTACTCCAAAGAAATGTTTGACTTTTTCTAAACATGATCACCTCTAGATAGAAGCTTTTACAAACGCAACACGGATTGGGATGAATCTTTTAATGATAAAAAAAATTGAATCCAATTAGTGTACACTCATAGCTGTCTGTATCTAGTTACTCGGAGAAGTAAGAAGCAAAATGTGATTTCAAGATCAAGTGTTGAAGGAAAATATAGAGCTATGTCGTTGGGTGTTTTGCAGCTTCTTTAGCTACAAAAATTAATGGAAGAACTGAGATTGTTTGAAAAGGAAAAACTTTTCTTATGCAAAGCTTAAATTAGCTGAGCTCAGAATCCTGTTCAACATAACTAGACAAAATATGCTAAAATTAATTGACTCTTCATCAAAGAGAAAGTTACTAGTGACACTTTGAGTTCCCTTCATATACGTCAAAAAAGCACCAACCTCATGTACTTCATTCAAGGTCTCGACATAAATAATTTCGTATATTTTGATTCCATGTTGAGCATGTACGACATCTTTACTCCAACATGAGGTGAGTGTCATTTGTGTTGATTAATTATCATAAATTTAGGAGAGTTTATATTTTTTTTTTAGAAGAATTATAGGAATAGAATATTTTATTTATTTAAAGTAATTATATTTTCTTAATTAGTTAGGGTTCACTGATATAAATACCCTTTCGTTGTTTATAAAATATACTAAAATAGAAAAAAGCCTCTTGCCTTAAATTCAACAGAATAATCCCTGATGGGTAAAGAAATAGAAGAGGAAAGGAGGAAGAGAGGCAAAGTCAATTTCAAGAATTAATCGAAGAGGCAAATACCTGCTTAAATTGCACATCTTCTGATTCCTCTGTACTCAATTCTGTGGTATAGACAATATTAGTAATACGAGGTGTTGTTTCCTTATTAAAAAATTGAATAGCATCAGGAAGAAAGGAAGTTGTAATGCTAACATTAATTGATCACTCAAGAAAATATAATATAAAACTTTTTCTCCATTTTCTCAACTACATATTTATATGTTTGATATTTGTCTATTTTAAAGTTTAAAAACTTGAATTCAATTAACTTAATCAAACTTGTTATTAACTATAATTATAAAATAAATTATAGAAATACACTTCTAACTTTGGTCAGAAAATTCCAAACTCCCTTAAAGTTTTGAAACATTTTACTTATAAGCGGTTCTTATTTTTTATATTCAAATATAATATTATTTAATGAGATGGAACTACATATGCGTTCAATACTAGCTAGATGTATTAACTCTCTTCCTCTCTTTCACATATGTAAATTGCAAGAACGAAGATTGTGGTAGATAATATTATTTTTATGGTTAAAAGGGAAAAATGTATATAACGACTTTACCTACACAATAATCTTATGTATTGAGATGAATCTTATATACTGAAATTTTGAATGTAAAAAATATAATTATGATATTAATGGATTCCTAAATTTCTGGAGAGAAAGTTTGTAATTAGACTTAATAAACTTCGTGAATTAGAAGCACTCAAATAAATGGCTTTTTGAGTAATATCTAGGAAATAGGTTAAGCCAGCTCATATTACATTTAAAGCAATGACCAGTGATGAAATTTTAAGAGCTCGTTCATGCCTTCCTAGTTGAGCTATGCACTTATTGTTACAATGATTAATTAAGAATTTTCAGTGTTATATGTAAACAAAATGAAGGATGTCAAGTAAATTTACTAAAAAGCAAGTCATATGTCTTCAACTGAAACAAGAAATAGAAAGGATTCAATTGTACAAATTAAATTAATTAAAGGGTTTCACTGTGAGCTAGCTATATGACTTGCCAAATGACACTGAGTCATTGACTTAATAAACTCACCACATGATTCTGAAAAATTTTGGCCTTCAATTGGTAGTCTGATCATGTCATCTGCAGCCATAAAATATTTATTTTCAGGTCATTATATTGATGTATAGTTAAGAATTCAACGGGGAGACTGAAAAAAAAGATTTCAGTAGCTCCAAATCTTAACTCTACGATAAAATGTATGTATAACATAATATACCTCTCAAACATGTTAACTCAATCCAAAAACCAGCATCATATATATTGACAAAAAATTCTTGTAATTATGAAGTCCATATATCTTTGGAATTGTACAAACTCCAGCATAGATGTTAAGATAAACAAGATATAGGTTTCAACATATCTTTGGTGAAGTTAATCAATTTCAAGAATATAAATTAACATGGGATGAATATTTACAAGACAAATTCAGTTAAATATGAATATCAATTTTGTTACCTGTAGCTCTCAATATAGTTGGGCGCCTTTTTTGGGCAATTGCTAGGGCTACTGCTCCATCTACCTTTAAAAGGGGAAAAGAAAACTAAATCAATATAGATTTTGTACAATCCTACCACACGTATTACAACTTTGCACCTCTTCCACACCATTTTTATTATAACTGAACATGATTATCTGTCATTAAACACTCTATTCATTCCGGAAAGAAGACCAAATGAAGTGCATCAAGGGGGAGGATAGAAAAGTGTTGGTGGAGGATGCCCACATTAAGAGGCGTTGGCAATCCTATTTCTATAGACTTTTGAACGATGAGGGGGATAAAGATTTCATTTTGGGGATTTGAAGCACTCAGAGAGATGTCGTGATTACAATTATTGTAGGCGTATCAAGGTTGAGGAGGTCAAAGGTGCTATTCGTAGAATATTGAGGGATCGGGCAATTGAGCCAGATGAGATTCAGGTGGATTTTTGGAAAAGCACTGGCGGGGCAGGTATGAAGAGGCTGACAAGGTTGTTTAACATCATTTTTAGGACAGTGAAGATGCCTGAAGCTTGAATATGGAGTATGATGATTTCATTATATTAGAACAAGGGGGATATTCAGAGTTGCAACAACTATAAAGGTATCAAATTATTGAGCGATACCATGAAGGTCTAGGAAAGGATGGTAGAGTTAAGGTTGAGGAGGATCATGACTACTTTGAAGAATCAGTATAGTTTTATGTTATGCCGCTAGACTACTAAGGTCATTCACCACGTGCGGAGGTTAGTGAAGCATTTTAGGGAGAGGAAGATGGACTTACATATGGTTTTCATCGATCTTGAGAAGGCATATGATAAGTCCCTAGGGAGATTCTACGAATGTGCTTGGAGGCTAGATGTGTACTCGTGGAATGCACTAGGTCAATTTAAGACAGGTACGATTGACCAAATACTCGTGTAAGGATAGTAGAAGGAGATTCGGAGAACTTTTCTATTTTGACATGGTTGCATCAGGGATCGTCTCTTGTCTTATTTTTATTTATCTTGGTTATGAATGTTTCAACACGACATATTCAGGGGGAGGTGTCTTAGTGTATGTTATTTATTGATGATGTTGTACAGTTTTATAAGACCTGAGAAGGATTTAATGATAAATTAGAGGTTTGGCGAAAGACCTTAAAGTCTAAAGGGTTTAGGTTAAGCAGGACTAAGATGAAGTATTTAAAATGTAAGTTTGGTGATTCGACGCATGAGGTTGACATGGTAGTGGAGCTGGATTCTCAGGACATTTGAAAGAGGGATAGTTTAGAGTATCTTGGGACTATGATTCAGGGGAATAGGGAGATTGACAAGTATGTCACACACTGTATTGGTGCATCGTGGTTGAAGTGGAGGCTCGCTTCAGGAGTCTTGTGTGATAAGAAGGTACCTCCTAAGCTTAAAGGTAAGATCTAAAAAGTGGCATTCCGATCGGCTATATTTTATAGAGTAGAGTGTTAGCCAGTTAAGAACTCTCATATCTAAAAGCTGCAGGTAGTGGAGATGAGGATGTTAAGATAGATGTGTGAACTTACCAGAAGAGATAGAAATATAAATAAGATTATTCGAGAGAATATGGTACTGTCTTTGGTAAAAGAGAGGATAAAAGAAGTGAGGTTGTAATGGTTCGGGCATGTGATGAGGAGGTGCACGACTGCTCTAATACGGAAGTGTGAGAGGCTAGTTATAAATGGTTTTAGGCAAGGTAATGGTAGGCTGAAGAAATATTGAAAGGAGGTGATTAGGCAAGACATGGAACGGTTACAGCTTACGGAGGACATGACCCTTAATAGAAAGGTGTAGAGGAAGAAAATTAGGGTAGAGGGTCAGGGGGTAGGAGTGTATCCGTAATTGTATAGAAGAGTACTTTGTTTGTATCTGCATTTATAGTTTCTTATAGTTTTTTATTTGTAGTATTCTGATGATATTTGTGATCTCAAATAGATAGTTTAAAGTATAACTTTGTCGGTGTCTTATTTCTTTTATTATCTAGTGGTGTCTTATCCCATTTTGTTATTTATTTTTATATTTTTTTTGTTATACTATTATCTATCATGAGCTAGGGGTTTATCGAAAATAATCTTTCTACTTTATTTAAGTTAGTGGTATGGACTGTGTATACTTTACCCTCCTTAGACCCCACTTTATGAGAATACACGATGTATGTAGTTGTTGTTGTAACACTCTAATCAGTCTTTGGTAATGAGCTATGAAGCTTTAGCATCTTACAGACAAACAGGTGCATATTTATAGTAGATGATGGGGGTTCTCGGGAATCCCCTCCTGCTACGGTAGATTCGATAATTCTAGAGAAAATTACTTTAAGAGCTATATATAACGCCTACGGCCTATATGAATCTAATTAAATGTAAGGCTAGCTCTTTGAAAACAAATTTAATTCTAAAACATGTAGCATTTCTACACACTTTTTCCTCTTTTTTTCTAATAAAACTAACAAAATCAACTAAAAAGGAAATTTTTTCAAAAAATATGAATTTATTTTACTACGAACCTACAAGTTTAAAATTCTGGATCCGCCTCTACATACAAGGTTTTATCACAAGAATAAAAAGCTTGCTATAATACATTGTAAGACAAGTTCACAATTAATACTGCTTAATTTGGTATTTATCTATTATGGATGGTCCTATAAAACTAATCGACCAATGGAACTTCGCTAACTATTTTTCCCCTAAATAAATAAAAGAAAAAAGGAAAAAAACTGAAAACAAAAATAAAATGTCATATTATTATGCATCCTGAAAACTATTGATTCAGTCACTTGTGATAGTTAAATACTCTAATATAAAAAAAACAATACTGTATTAGATTTTTGGTTTTCTAGAAAAGAAAAAAAGGATTATACTGAAACACCCTGGGTTTGGGACCCTTAGAAAATTTCTTGGATTTCTGGATTTTGGTCAAGGTACGACTAGGGGGTACAGGTCGTATACTAGGGTACGGTTGGTAAGGTTAATTGTACACTAACCAGTGATGGTTGGTGGGTTGGATTGATTTCTGGAATAGATACGACTTGGGTTGGTACGAGTCGTATGGTCGAATACAGGTCATATGGTTAGGTTTTTCTTCACTTAATCTGAGACTTAGTAAATTAACTTGGATCTAAGTAGAAGTGGCTCACTATGGGTTATGAGATAGGGTACGAGTCATATTGTCCCACTCGTATGTTGGACATTCTCAACTCCTCTTGGTTCTATTATGGGTATGGGTTGATGGTACTAGTTATATCCTAAGATACGATTTGGCTTGTGTGGTCGTATGTTGACCAGTGTGGGGGTCTAAGGGAGGTCTAGGATACGAGTGGTGGATACCACTCGTATTGAAGAGTAAGACTAGTATGGTGGAGTCGTACCTACCTGTAGGGATTTTATGCAGTTAAGTTGGGGGTAATCTGAATATTTTTCCTTTTAACCCATTATGACCCCACGACTTATATCATACTTTGGAGGTTATTTGCTTTATTATTGTATTTATTAACACTTAGAAAACACTCTCTAATCCTCTCTAAGGCTTTTGGCTAAAGGAAGGTTAGGGTTTTACCAAGGTGATCAAATTAGGGCTTGTGTTGGTGATTTCTCTCTATCATCTTCTCAATTTAAGGCAAGATACTTTTCCCTCATTGTTAGTTCCAACTAAAGACATATTTTATACAATATTTTCATGGAATGATTATTGTATGATTTTGGGATTTTCAAAATATGTTGGGGTTTTGGTATTAAATGCTTGATTGTGGTTTTTTCATGCTTTAATTATGTTTTTGCATGCTTTAATGGTGGTTTGGATAATTGGTTGTATGAGAAGGGTTAATTGGTACTTGGATTTGGTTTTGGAAACACTATGTCCCCAACATTTTTTATGAAATGCCTATGATAATGCTTTTACTATATTATTGGTAATGGAACCCTAAATGGTTTAAATGGTTTGGAATGATTAAATGAAATGGTTTGGTGGTCATGGTTATGATTAATCGAACTCTTTGTGGGGTACAATGGGATCCCCCAAGTAAACATGGTAATGAACAACTTGCAGGGTACACGAGATTCCTACAAGAAATCATAATAATGGCACACTTGTGGGGTACATGGGACTCCCCCAAGTTAACTTGGAAAATGGGTACGCGGGAATCCCTTAACCTCTTAAGGTTTGTCTAAGGACAATACTTGCAAGTTATAGTAGGTATGAGGATACCACTATTAATAGCCTTGGTTAATAATAAATGGAATAATGGATTGGTTGGTTGGAAATAATTTTAAATGGGAAATAATGGCGGGGTGTGATAGCTAACCATGAAGGTACGAGTCCAATGGATGGACAATCAAAACTCATGTTTGCCAATATGAGGGGTTGATCATAGTAGCCATTTATGATACTATGAGGTACATGGGAATACTCTAAGTACACTGTACATATGTATCATGGAGAGCGAAGGGTAATTAGGAATCTTCTACTCTTATGGTATCTCCACTTCATACGGCTACACGCATCCAGGCCCGTTCAGGGGGTTACACTAGACCCATATAGACCGTGGGTGGTTCTAGGATGGTTAAGCTACACATACCTAGGTTAATGGTTTTAAAGGCATACTAAACTCGATTTTCTTTTACGGCATGGTTATATATATATATTATATGTATGGTTTGTATGCATGTGGTTGGTTTACTTGGTTTTACTGGGTGGCATTATTTTATTCTTATCCTGAGTACTTTCTAGAGTTCACCTCCTAACCCTTCCTCGGGCGGTTGTATCCCCACGTGATGCAAGGACCAGCTATTCTACTCCTCCTGCGTAGTGCTCGAATTTGGGATCAGCTAGTGGATTGAAGTGGTGAGCTTTCATATTCTAGAAGGCTCTATTTCATATTCATGGATACTTTTACACACTTTAGTTTATTTATGGACATTGGTTTTTGTCCATGGTTGGGGGCATATCCCAATCGAATATTGGTTTTCTTTTGGTTAGAGACTTTTGTGGAACTACTATGGGTTGGTATGGGAAGGATCAATATTGGTGACAGCCTTAGTATTGGCATTGGCATTGGGGCTGATATAGTTGGACTAAATTTCTCATTGTTCCATCCTCTTTTATTTTAGGATTATATAATTATATTGGAACTCATATGGTTATGGTTTTGTATTATGGTTTGGTTTGGTTATGGTTGTCGGTCGGTATCGGACAGTTGGACTCGTTTGGGTGGTCACCATCATAGATCTATTCCAGAGTTTTGGATTGCACAATAACGGTATCTTGCTATACGTTCGAAATTCATACAACTTAAGATAGGCGTAGGTTGGTTAGGTTGGGTAATTGGGGTGGTCTCTAGTCCTGGTTGGCCTTAGAATGCCCATTACGACAAGGCCTAGTTCGGATCGTGTCATATACTTATCAGAAAGGAAAAAATAGACATTCTTAAAATAAACTGCAGTTGTTGAAAATAAACTACCAAAATTTAATAAATATTAGGCATATTGTATTTCTAACTAGAACCACAAAGGTTTAGAAAATATAATGTTTCAATTAATAGGAGGTGATGTTACAAATATATTTTGTATCCCAGAATTTAAGTTCAATATTCTATCAGTATTTAAACTAACGAGAGAATTGAATTGATGTGCTTTGTTTTTTCCTGATTTTTTCCTCCTTCGAGTTCTCTTCACTAGGAAGTGAAGAGGGTTGATGAATATAAAGAAGGGTTGTATATGCTAAGGAAAAATAACAACATCAACCACTGGGAACAAAGTCTTTGATAGTAGATAAAGAATGTATTAGTGCTAATATATGGTATAAAAGATAGGGCATATGCGCATGAGTGTAATTAGGAAAATAGGCATACTTAAAATCAAAAAGAGTTTTGATTTACCTCATTGTGATGTATGTCCTTTAGACAAACAAATTAGACTTCCTTTTCTACCAGTAATAACAAAAGTACTAGATGTTTTGACTTGATTCATTTAGATGTATGGGTACCACATAAGACTGCTACATATAATAACATGAATTTTTTTCTTACTCTTGTTCATGATCTTTTTAGATGAACATGAATCTATTTAATGCATCTTAAAATTATGTTTCAACTATTCTAAAATAGTTTATTTTGATGTTAAAGACTCATTTGGATTAACGGTAAAAGCTTTCAGATCAGACAATGGAAAAGAATTTTTCCACTCTCCGTGTGATGAGTAGTTAAAAACTCATGGAATATTGCATCAAAGCTCTTATTCACATACCCCTCAGCAGAATGGTATGGTAGAAAGAAAATATAGGCATATTTTAGAGACAGCTAGAGTAATCAGATTTAAAGGTCATTTACCAATAAGATTCTAGGGAGAATGTATTCTAGTAGTAGTACATATCATTAATATAGTTCCCATGATTGTTCGACATAATGTGTCTACTTTTGAAGTACTATTTGGAAAGAAACCAGGTATATCATATATAAGAGTGATATGGTGTTTATGTTATCCCAGAACTCTTCCAAAGCCTGACAAGTTTGGTCCTAAATCTACTAAATTGGTCTTGATAAGTTATGTGACCACACAAAAGGGATACAAGTTGTATGATCTTGAGAATCATACATTATGTATTACTAGAGATATGGTTTTCAATGAAAATATTTTCCTATTTCACACTAATCATACGGTTGTTTTTCTGCATAATGGAGGAATAAGTTCAACGTATGTGGTTTCAACCTTGGATAATGAACCTGATGCCTTGTCTGTGCAGAAAAATCCAATTTCTCGGTCTTTTTTACATGAAAATAATAGTGATTTGTCAAATAATACACAAGTTCTTGCAACACTTTATTTTGAAGTAGTTGTACCAAAGGTTACAGGTGCAAGAGAGATTTTACAGCCAGTCCAAAGAAGATCAACTAGAGCAAGTAAAGCCCTACTTTGGAAAAGGGATTTTGTTATCTCCAAGGAGGACAAATAGTCTAGTTTCTTGTATTCTAATACAAACAGTGTTGATTATAATTGTCTCTCAAATAACTATCAATGTTACATTGCCAATTCATCCACAAAAGTTGAATCTAATACAAATTATCAGGTTATGCATGGTGACAGATAGGTGCAAGCCATGCAAGAAGATATCAATGCTCTAGAAGAACAAAACATATGGGAACTTGTTGAATTGCCACCTGAAAAGAGAGATATAGGTTGTAAATGGTTGTAAGAGATAAAACATAAAGTTGATTGACAAGTTAAGAGGTTTACGGCTAGGTTGGTAGCAAAGGACTACAACCAGAAGAAGGGATTAGACTACCAAAAAACTTTCTCTCCTATGTAGCAATGGTGACGGTGAGAACTCTATTGACAATTGTTGTTATAAAAAAATGAAATGTTCATCAGAGGAATGTTTTTAATGCCTTTTTGCAAGGAGAATAAATTGAAGAAGTCAATAGGCAATTACCTTAAGGTTTTCAATCTGATAGTGTAGGAATAACTAAAATGAGTAGACTTCTCAAGTAACTTTATAGACTTAAACAAACCTCTAGACAATGAATGTTAAGTTATCTACTACTCTTGTTGCAATAGGCTTTGAGAAAAGGCATCTAGACTAATCTCTTTTGATCAAGAAGACTGATAGTGAAATATGGTGATCCTCATATACGTGAATGATTTTATGGCAACAGAAAGTAATATAAAGTTGATAGAAGAAGCTAAACGGGTTCTAAGTAACTTTAAGATTAAAGGTTTGGGATATCTTAGATTTTCCTTAGGCCTTAAATTTTCCAATAGTTTAGAGGGTATTTTAATGTACCAAAGAAAATATACTTTGGAACTGGTCTCAGATATGAGATTAGGCAATTCCAAGACAATTGATACACTAGTGGAGCATAATAAGAAATTGACTAGAGCAGAATTTGAGAATTTGGTTAGTGATACATCTGACTCTTCTTTGCCAGATGCAACTAATTAACCAATTTGACTCCCAAGTTCCATTTTTAAATCCTAACCATGGCCAACAAGGCCTTTCTAATTTGTATCTGTCTGCTTGTCCATTAATACAATGCAACCATTTCAAAAGTGAGTTAAATTATGCAAATTCTATATTTAAAACCGAAGTCATGAAAGGTAGAACCCATATAGACCATAGTCGTCCTTAGGATAAATAGAGCTATACAATCTAGTTTAATAATTTTAAACTCTTATATTTATGGCCCTTCACTCTATCATATATATATATATATATGAATATAAATATATGCATGAGGTTTGACTAGTTTTGGATATAGCACTATTTTATCATTTTTCCTAAGTTATATATCAGTGCTTATCACACAGACCATCCCTGGATACTGCACATTTCATAATGTAGGGTCCAAGGGTTCTTTTGTTACTCCTACGCAATGTTTGGTGGCATGGACAACGATTTAGTTGATGTGAAGTAGTGAGCCTCAATCATCTAGAAAGCTTTAGCATTTTATTAGGTTTCTTTGCATATTTTGGGAATTGATGAGTTCCATTGTCATGGTCGGGGGCATGTCCCGACCTTATCTGGTATTCTAGTTTTAGAGGCTTTATGGACAAATGTGGGGGTTATTGGTCATTGTGTTTGTTTTGTATTATCTCCTTTGGTTTTATACATATATTTTTATTTCGATTGGTTTTGCTTCTGCTTTGATCTTTACTATGCTTAGGTGGTTAGGCTAAAGGGGGTGGTCTCCGACCCACGTTGGGCTTGAGATACCCATCACGACTAAGCCCTAATTCAGGTCATAACAAACTTGGTATCAGAGCACGATTCAGGATCGTTGAATGTCCAGAAAGTCATGTCGAGTAGAGTCCATTTTATGATTGTGTAGCACATCACATATATAAAGGAGAGGCTACAAGGTGTGTTATAACACCCCGGATATTGGTCCTTGAAAATATCTGACCTTTGAGCTCACTTCTCGAACAAGGACTCTCTTAACAAGTATAACGTGACATTACGGGTTGTATGACATAAATAGTAGATTGACCATAGAAGGTTGTATTTCTTTCTCCTTGATCACGACTAAACTAAATAAGTCATAATAACTCTACACAAGTCGTAGGGTGACCATTGTGTTACCCAAACGTTTCTATCTTGACTACGACTAGGACCTTATGAGTCGTAGGGTTACTTGACGAGTCATAATGTGTGACTCGTAGGGCCACTAGTGGAGGGACGTTGAGCTACTGCCCATACTATGAGTTATGAAAATGACTCGTAGCCAGACGCCATGAGTCATAAGGTGACCCATGATGACTGACGTCTTCTTATGCACTATTAAGTAGGGGCATTCTTGTCATTTCCCTCTTTTCACACTTAAGACCCATGACCATAAAACACCTTTGGGACATTATTTTATCTTTTATTAAATCAAAACACTCTTTCTACTCTCTTAAATCCCTAAGACAAGAACAAGTTAGGGGTTAATTCTAGGTTTTTTCTCCATAATTGTGACACTTTCAGGCATGTTACTCTTTCCCAAGTCTTAATTTATCAAAATCGTGTGTTTATAATTATGTCCATGAGATTAAATTGATGATTTTAGATGTGGGTTGAGGGTTTTTGAACATTATTGAATTGATTGCTTTTCCCATGGCTTTCATAAATCATGTATGGTTTGAATTGATGATTTTTAACATTTGGGGTGCATGGGCATAGTGAATGAACTAGGGGGTCATGGTTTACCCTAATTTTGTGAGTGTAGATAATTAAATTGGTATAACCCTAACCCAATTTTGTGAAATTGGCTTTGAATATGAGTATAGATGTATATTGAACTACTTTTGGAACCATTGCATGATGTAAAGAGGTTATTGAAACATAGTGGTTTTAATTTAATGAACAAAAGGGGTCGTGGAATTCCCCAATATTGATTTAATAATCAAAGGGGGATATTTCCCTAAGTTAAGGGAATTATAATGGCAAAATAATATTACCTTGCAAGTATAGTTGGTATGATGATACCAACAGTGTATACCTTAAAGTGTATTATGGTATAACTTATGGGAATATGTGAAAAATATTTTAACTGGGCTTAAATAGGGTTGTGTAGCTAGGTTATGTCGGTGGAGGTCCTGAGGAACCAATACCGGAAACCACATTTGCCAGCGAATGGGTGTAAATAGCCTAAGGTTCGAGTCCTCTTGCTTATGACCGGGTGGTTTGAGTCCTCCTTGTTAATTGACCGGGTGAATATTTCCCCCTTAATATATGACCAGGTGATTCAAGTATCGTATGGTGCATATGTACATATGGTGCTTATCCCACTAACCATCCCTGGATGCTGCATCATTTCATGATGTAGGGTCCATTCTTTTGTTACTCATGCACAATGTTTAGTGGTGCGGAAAATGATTTAGTTGATCTGAAATGGTAAGCCTCCATCTTCTAGAAAGCTTTACAATTTTATAAGGTTTCTTTACATATTTTGGGAATTGATGAGTTCCATTGTCATGGTCGGGGGCATGTCCCTACCTAATCTGGTATTCTAGTTTTAGATGTTTTATGGACAAATATGGGGGTTATTGGTCATTGTGTTTGTTTCGTATTATCTTCTTTGGTTTTATACATATATTTTTATTTGGATTGGTTTTGCTTCTGCTTTGATCTTTACTGTGCTCAGGTGGTTAGGCTAAGGGGGTGTTTTCTGACCCACGATGGGCTTGAGATACCTATCACGACTAAGCCCTGATTTGGGTTGTGACAAACTTGGTAACAGAGCACGATTTAGGATCATTGGATGTCCACAAATCCATGTCGAGTAAAGTCTCTTTTATGGTTGTGGAGCACACCACACATATAAGGGGGAGGCTACAAGGCCTTTTGTAACACCCCGGATTTTGGTCCTTGAAAATATCTGATTTTTTAGCTCACTTCTTGGACGATGACTCTTTTAACAAGTGTACCATGACATTGCGGATTGGATGACACAAATCATAGCCTGACCAGAGGAGGTTGTCTTTGTTTCTTCTTTGATCATGACTAGACTCAATGAGTCATAATGAATTAGCACAAGTCATAAGGTACGAATCGTAGGGTGACCAGTGTGTCACCCAAACATTTTATCTTAACTATGACAAGGACCCTACGAGTCATAAGGTTACTTGATGAGTCGTAGTGTGTGACTTGTAGGGTCACTAGTGGAGGACCCTTGAGCTACTGCCCAGACTATGAGTCATGAAAATTACTCATATCCAGACATCACGAATCGTAGGGTAACCCATGATGACTGGCGTTTTCTTATGTACTACTAAGTGGGGGCATTCTTGTCATTTTTCTCTTTCCGCACTTAAGACCCACAACCATAAAACACCTTTGGGGAATTATTTTATCCTTTATTAAATCAAAACACTCTTTCTACTCTCTCAAATCCCTAAGATAAGAGCAAGTTAGGGTTCCCCAAGGTTGAGCATCTAGGGGTCGATTCACGGTTTCTTCTTCATAATTGTGACACTTTCAGGCATGTTACTCTTTCCTAAGTCTTAATTTATCAAAAACATCTATTTATAATTGTGACCATGAGATTAAATTGATGATTTTAGATGTGTGTTGAAGGTTATTGAACATTATTAAATTGATTGTTTTCCCATGGCTTTCATAAATCATGTATGGTTTGAATTGATGGTTTTGAACACGTGGGGTGTATGGGCAAGGTGAATGAACTAGGGGTCATGGTTTTCCCTAATTTTGTGAGTGTGGATAACTAAATTGGTATAACCCCAACCCAATTTTGTGAAATTGGCTTTGAATATGAGTATAGATTCACATTGAACTATTTTTTAAACCATTACATGATATAAAGAGGTAATTGAAACATAATGGTTTTAATTTAATAAACAAACGGGGTCGTGGCATTCCCCCACATTGATTTAATGAACAAATGGGGTTATTTATCCAATTTAAGGGAATTCTAATGGCATGATGATATTACCTTGAAAGTGTAATTGGTATGACAATACCAACAATGTATACCTTAAAGTATATTATGGTTTAATTTATGGAAATGTATGAAAATATTTTAACTGGGATTAAATAGGGTTATCTAGCTAGGTTATGACGGTGGAGGTCCTGAGGGACCAATACGGGAAACCATTTCTGCCAGTATGGGGATCTAAATGGCCTATGGTTCGATTATCTTTACTTATGATCGGGTGGTTCGAGTCCCTCTTGTTAATTGATTGGGTGTTTATTTCACCCTTGATATATGATTAGGTGGTTCAAGTCTCCCATGGTGCATATGTACATATGATTATTCTTAGGTTTGTACAGCTACTCGTAGTAGGGCCCTTTCAACAAGGAAAGTTGAGCCCATATAGCCCGTGGGTGCTTTATTTTATGAAGGTTGAGATACACAGTCTAGGCCAATGTTTTAACGTTCATGTTAAGCCTTGTTCCCAATTTAGGCATGTTATATTTATATTATGTATATGCATATGATTGTGTGCATTGGATTTGGATAATTTTAAACTATTGACCATGGCATTATTTATCTCTTCCCTGAGTTACCTACTAGCGCTCAACCCACTAACCATCCCTGGGCATTGTATCCCCATCCAATGTAGGAACCGAAGACACTTTTGCTTTTGCTGCATAGTGATAGGATTTCAGGATTATTAGTAGTCAGCTTGAAGCGGTGAGCCTCTATTCTTTGGAAGAGCTTCATTTCATGGTTTTGTTTTCTTTGGTCATAGACTTTCTTTGGACTTGTTGTGGCTATCATCGGGGGCATGTCATGACTTCTATTGATTTGTGATTTGGTTTATTTTAGAGATTTTATGGATTATGATGGATTGGGTATTGGTTGTTCATGTATTTTAGACTTCTTCAGCTTATCTTTAACTATCTTGTTATAAGTTCAGAATTCAACCACTATTAGTGTATTGTGTTCTGGTTGATTAGACAAAGGGGGTGGTTTTCAATCCACGGCGAACATAAGATACCCATCATGGCCTGGCCCTAGTTTGGGTTGTGACAAGTTGGTATCAAAGCCTAGGCTTATGGTCAATTGGGTGTCCACAAAGCCATGTCAAGTAGAGTCTCTATTATGGTTGTGTAGCGTGCCACACTTATAAGGGAGAGGCTACGAGGCATTTATGAATATTTTTCTTTCTTGTGTTATACTTTTAGGCTGTAGAGTCTAGACTATTGAAATCTCCATTAATTTTTATTTGTTCGCATTTTAGATCATGCCTCCTAGAAGATCTAATGCTCGTGGAAACATATCTGTCCCACCTTAGGACAATGTGGATGAAACTTATCCTGCTATAGGGCACAGACCCCATCTAGAGTCACTACTTTTAATTTCCCCTCCAAAGTTTCATCAATTCCTTCTAGTCCTCCTTGAGCCCCTCAGGATGATGGTGCTCTTTCCCTGATACCTCAAGGTGATGTGTCTAATGCTGAGTTTCTCCATTTGATTCATTTTATTACTCAATTAATGGCCTTTCAATCGTGCCAGTCTGAGCGAGTTGCTCTTATCACTCTTTTTTTAGGCCATAAGGGTTGGCCAATTCATAAGGTTAAGTCCATTGACTTTCACTGGTTTCAAGGTTAAGAAGGATCCACAACGGTTCATAAATGAGATGGAAAAGATTTTTCGTGTGATGCATGCTTCTGATTATAAGGGTGTGGAGTTCACCGCATAGTATCTGAAGGATGTGGCGTATCAATGGTATGAGGAGTAGGAGTAGTCGGGGAGTGAAAATGCTGAGCCAACTGTGTGGGATGACTTATTTAGTATCTTTCATGATCGTTTCTTTCTTCAGGAGTTGAGGGAGGCAAAATATAAGGAGTTTGTAAATTTGAAACAATACAGGATTACTGTGAAATAGTATGCCTTAATGTTTCATCGGTTATCCCGCTGCCTTAAAGTTTCATCAGTTATCTTTCTATGCTTCAAAGTTGGTGTCTTTTATGAGGGCTAAGATGAGGAAGTTTGTTTTGCACTTATCTCTAGACTTGGTGTTGGAGTGCACGATTGTCTTGTTGAATAATGAAATAAATATCTCTAGGCTTGTGGTGTATATGCAACAGGTTGAGGAGGAAAAAAAGAAGTAAGCTGAGATAGAGAAAAGGCAACGTATGAAATTTAGGTATTCTGAGCAGGGTGGAGGTCAGCAAAATAGTGGTAGAGATGGCAGGCAGTGGTCCAAGAAGAAGTAGAAAAATTTTTGTTCTTATTCTATAGATAGTACTCCATATCCTAAACCATCAGGAGATTGTTGCTTCCAGACAAACAGTGGATTTAGGACACAAGGAGCCTAGTCTTAGGCCAGCAGAGCTTATTCGGCCCTACCTTATCCCCCTTGTTTTTTTTGTAGAAAAATCCATCTTGGAGTATGTGATGAGGGAAGGAATTAATGTCTTAAGTGTGGACAGCTTTGTCACATGCAGCAAGATTGTCCTTCAAAGGCCGCTTCTGGAGCTAATAAGGTTTTGGTTGCTACTTTTTCAGCTCCTGCACCAAAGGGTGCTACTTCAAGTATCGATACTAGTCGAAATTATTTGTGTGATCATCCCGCCCATCAGGAATCTGAGGCATCTCCTGATGTTTTCACTGGTATGTTACAACTCTATTCTCATGACATGTATTACTTACTTGATCCAGGGTCTACTATTTCTTATGTGACCCTCTATATGGCTATTCATTTTGGTTTTGGTCCTGAATATATTTTTATCCCCTTTTTGTGTCTACCCCGGTGGGTAACTCCATCGTGGCTAGATGGGTCTATAGAGGTTGTATGGTATCTATATGTGGTAGGCAGACATTGACAAATTTGATAGAGTTGGAAATGTTAGACTTTGATGTTATTCTGGGGATGGATTATCTCCATTCGTGTTATGCGACTCTTAATTATAGCACCCAAAGGGTCGATTTCCAATTCTTGAATAAACTAGTGATTGAGTGGGGAGGTAGTTCTTTAGCACCTAAGGAAAGGTTTATTTCTTATCTTAGAGCCCAAAAATTTATTTCCAAGGGGTGCCTCTATCATCTAATTTGGGTTAAGGATTTTGATTCTGAGGCTCCCTCTTTGCAATCTATTCCCGTAGTCAATGAGTTTCCTAAAGTATTTCCTTACGATCTCTCTGATTTTCTCCCGATAGGGAAATAAATTTAAGGATTGATCTTATTTTGGATACCTGTCCTATATCTATTCCTCCTTACAAAATGGCTCCTGCTGAGTGAAAAGAACTTAAGGAGCAGCTGAATGATCTTCTTGATATGGGTTTTATTTGCCCTAGTATTTCTCCATAGGGTGCTCCCGTGCTTTTCGAGTGTATGAAGGATGGTTCCTTTTGTATGTGTATATTTTATCGGCAGTTGAACAAGGTGACTGTGAAGAATAAGTATCCTCTTCCTAGGATTGATGACCTGTTCGACTAGCTTCAGGGTGCTAAGTACTTTTCTAAGATTATTCTTCGATCGAGTTATCATCGGTTGAAGATTAGGGAGATGGATATCCCTAAGACTATTTTTCATACCCGATATGGCCATTATGAGTTTTTGTTCATATTGTTAGGTTTGACTAATGCCCCAACAGCATTT
Source organism: Capsicum pubescens (assembly GCA_030864215.1). Taxonomy (NCBI): domain Eukaryota; kingdom Viridiplantae; phylum Streptophyta; class Magnoliopsida; order Solanales; family Solanaceae; genus Capsicum; species Capsicum pubescens. Next base: position 150,395,552 of record CM061547.1, read on the forward strand.
ATGGATCTTATGAATTATGTATTCCATCAGTTTTTAGACTTGTTCATTATTGTGTTTATTGATAATACCTTGGTATATTCTAAGAGCGAGGGGGAACATGCCAACCACCTACATGTAGTGTTGTAGACTCTTAAAAATTAGTCATTGTATGCCAAGTTTTTGAAGTGTGAGTTCTGGTTCAATGATGTGACCTTTCTTGGTCATGTATTTTAGTGAGGGGATCATAGTGGATCCACAAAAAGTTGTGGTGGTTAAGAAGTGGCCTAGACCCATGACTCCAATCAATATTCGGGGCTTCTTAGGTTTAGCTAGGTAATATAGAAGGTTTGTGGGGAGTTTCTGGTTGATTGTTGCTCTATTGACTAAGTTAACTCAAAAGAAGGTAAAGTATCTATGGTCCGATTATTGCGAGGGTGGCTTTGCGAAGTTGAAAGACAAGTTGACTTCTGCTCTAATTTTGACCCTACCGGAGGGTACTGATGGCTTTGTCTTACTGTGAAGAGTTCCGTATGGGACTAGGTTGTGTTTTGATGCAGCATGGTAAGGTTGTGGCGTATGCATCTTGGTATCTTAAGATGCATGAGAAGAATTGTCCGACTTATGACTTGGAATTACTGGACATAGTTTTTGCTTTGAAGATTTGCCGCCATTATTTGTATGGGGTTCATGTTGACATATATTCTGATCACAAGAGTTTGCATTACATGTTCACCCATATAGAGTTGAATCTCAAGCAAAGGAGATGGATTGAGTCGCTTAAGGATTACGACATAAGTCTTTATTATCACCCAGGTAAAGCTAATATGGTTGTTAATGCTCTTAGCAGGTTATCTATAGGGAGCTTATCTCATATGGATGAGGAGAAGCGAGGATTGGTGAAGGATATTCACCATTTGGATAATCTTGAAGTTCGCCGTTTGGACTCTAAATATGGAGGTGTGATTGGTCAAGAGGTGGTGAAGTCTTCTCTTGGTACTGAGGTGAAGGAGAAGCATATTTTGGATCCTAATATTATTGTTGATACTCTTAGCATATTGTTTATGGTGAGCCTGTCTCGTGTCGAGGGGGATAAAAGAGGATAAGTATAGGATATTCACAGGTTGGCTAACTTGGGAGTTCATATTTTAGACTCTTGAATGTAGGACTGATTATGCAGGAAGTGGTTAAATTATCTCTTGGTACGGAGATGAAGGATAAGAAGCTTTGAATCGCATACTCATGCATATTAAGAATGATGTGTGTCAGCAAAAGGTTATGGATTTTGAGATTGAGGGAGATGGTATCTTGAGGTATGAAGATCGGTTGTGCATTCCTAATATTTATGGGTTGCACGAAAGGATTTTGACTGAGGCTCATGAGTCTAGATATATAGTTCATCCGGGTTCAACGAAGATAATTCATTACTTGAAGGAAATCTACATGTGGAACAATATAAAGAGAGATATGGAAAATTTCGTTGCTATGTGTATGATTTGTCAGCAAGTTACGGTAGAGTGCTTGAGGCCTGCTGGTATGTCTCAAGAGATAGAGTTGCCTATGTGGAAGTGGGAGATGATCTATATGGGTTTTACTATGGGTCTGGCGTGGTCTCGAAACCAGTACGGCTCAATTTGGGTTATTGTGGATAGGATGACTAAGTCTGCTCACTTCTTGCCTTTAAGGACTAACTACTCTGGTGAGGATTATGCTAAATTATTTATTCAGGAGATCGTCAAGTTGCATGAAGAACCTATGTACATCATTTCAGACCGAGGTATGTAGTTCTCTTCTAATTTTTGGCATATGTTTCAGAAATATTTGGGTACTCAGGTGAACATTAGCACCGCCGTCCACAGTCAAATAGATAGACAAGCGGAATGGACTATTTAGACTTGTAAAATATGTTAACGGCCGGTGTTATTTATTTTGGAGGTAGTTGGATTGATAACTTACCTCTTATTGAGTTTGCGTACAATAATAGTTATAATTTGAGTATTCAAATGGCTCCTTTTGAGGCTTTATATGGTAGGAGGTATAGGTCTCCTATTGGGTGGTTTGAGGTAGGTGAGACTAGTTTGTTTGGTCCTAACATAGTTCACCAAGCAATGGAAAAGGTAAAGATGATTAGATAAAGGCATAAGACTGCCCAAAGTCGCCAAAAGTCTTATGAGGATATGAGGCGGAGGGAGTTGAATTTTGAGGTTAGTGATTGGGTGTTCTTGAAAGTCTATCCTGTGAGAGGAGTCATGATTTTTGGGAAGAAGGGGAAACTCAGTCCCCGTTATGTTGGTCCGTACTAGGTTTTGAAAAGAGTTGGTAATATTGCTTATGAGTTGGATTTGCCTGAGAGCTTGGGCTATTATTCATCCTGTTTTCCATGTGTCTATGCCGAAGAAGTGTGTGGGTGATCCTTCTTTGATTGTCCTAGTGGAGGATGATGGTATTTTGGATTCCTTATCTTATGACGAAGTCTCGATTGAGATATTGGATAGGAAAGTTCATAGGTTGAGGACCAAGGATGTAGCTTCGGTAAAAGTGCTTTGGGGGAATCAAAAGGTGGAAAAAGTTACATGGGAAGCTGAAGATGATATGAGGGCCAAGTATCCGTTCTTGTTCCCAACTTTAGATGCTAATGTTTGAGGTATGAGTTTTATTTCCCTCTTGTTTCATTTTTAATTATCCTTGGATTCTGGTTGCATTCGGTCGCGTACCATGCTAAGATGCCCCTAACTTCTCATTCGGGGATGTATGATCCTAAGGGAGAGGGGGGAATGTAATACCCCATATTTTAGACTCAGAAATTTCTGGCTTTTTGCTAATATTATCGAGACTATGACTCAGGTGATGAATCGTTATCACTCATCATGAGTCGTAGGGTAAGACTCATGGTCTCATCAATGAGGTTGCCCAGACGTACTACCCTAACAACGAATTGACATCACGAGTCAAAACATCAGACAACGAGTCATGGTGAGTAACTCGTGGTCATAACAGTAAAGGATAGGAATTTTGACGTTTAGGTCATGAGTCCCGGCAACAACTCGTGGTCAGACCTCACAAGTCATCACCTGACCCATAACGACTAGGCCTAATGTTTCCTTAATTATTCCTGTATATTTTAATTAGGGGTTCTTTGGTCTTTTCCTACCTATACATGGTTCCCCAAAACTTAAGAACATCTAAAGGACCCTTTTAACATCAGTTATCAAAATGAAACACTACTTTCTCCTCTCTAAATCCCAAGTCAAGAAAAAACTAGGGTTTGCAAGGAATTTAATTTTCAAACTTCAAACTCCAGATTTCTTCTAAATTCCTGTGTGTTTCAGGCATGTCTCATCCCTAACTTGATTTTAGGTAAAGGCAAAACATATTTAATCATTGTTCGTGTGATTTAAATTATTGGGTTTGAAATTTAGGTTGTGGGCTTTTGGGTTTTTACTATTGGAATTGTTTCCCATGCTTTTAATATATCATTGATGTTGGATAAATGGTTTTAAGGATGGAATGGGTGCACTTTTATGGGAATTTGGAATGGGGAACATTGGTTTCCCCAAATTGTTGGATTTGGCTTAATAATGGTAATGACCTCAACCCACCTTTCATGACTTTGGTTTTAAATATGGAATTTGCATAATTTGACTCACTTTTAAAATGGTTGCATTGTATTAATGGATAAACAGATAAAAATAGATTTGAAAGGCCTTGGTGGTAGTGGTTTGGATTTAAAAATTGAACTTGGGATTCAAATTTGTTAATTTGATTGGAATGGCATAATTGGATTAGCTTGCGAGCACAATTGGTATGACGATACTAAGTGGTAAATTCCTTAATAGACAACTCCTTGGTTAATGATTTGGATTATGTGCAAATGTTTTAATTTGGGGTTAAAGGGGATTATGTAGCTCGCCGTAAAGGTGGAGATCCCAGAGGGACTAATAATGGAAACCATGGTTACCGATGTGGGGGTCTTTATGAACGTGTGCATAGTTTACACATTATATATTTTTAGGATTGTTGGATCCTTGGTGCCTCTGGATTTTCTACGGATTTCCTTGGTTCATGAGGCTAATACATGTTGGGTCCCTTTTAGCAGGGAGAGCTTAACCCATATAGCACATGGGTGCCCTTAGGACGGATAGAGTTGCGCAGTTTAAGTTAATGATTTTAAATTCTCATATTCATGACACTTCACCCTATCTCGATATCATATATATATGTGTGTATGAATATGTGCATGAGGTTTGACTGGTTTTGGACATGGCATTATTTTATCATTTTTCCTAAGTTACATGCTAGTGCTTATCCCACTAACCATCCCTGGATACTGTATCACTTAATGATGTAGAGTCCTAGGGTTCTTTTGTTACTCTTGTGCAGTGTTAGGTAGTGCAGATAACAGTTGAGTTATTGTAAAGTGTTGACCCTCTATCAATAAAAAAGCTTTACCATTTCATTAGGCTTCTTTTCATATTTTTGGAATTGAAGAGTTTCATTGTGATGGTTGGGGGCATGTCCCGGCCTAATCTGGTATTCTAGTTTTAGTACTTTGTGGACAAGTGTGGGGGTTGTTGGTCACTGTTTGTTTTGTATTCTCTCCATTGGTTTTATACAAATATTTTCATTTGGTTTGGTTTTTTATTGCTTTGATCTTTATTGTGCTCGGGTGATTAGGCTGTGGGAGTGATCTCCCGCCCACGGTGGGCTTGAGATATCATCACGACTAAGCCTTGATTCGGGACATGACACCAAATATCAAAGATTCATTGGAAAACTATTATATCTTACCATCACAAGGCCAGATTTATCATATGTTGTTCAAAGTCTTAGCTAGTTCATGCAAACTCCTAAGATGTCACACTTGATTGCCACTACAGGGTGGTGAAATATATGAAGCAATCATCAGGCTCAGGAGTTCTTCTAGCAGCACAGTCTACTAACTCATTACAAGTTTTTTACAATGCAGATTTAGGGATCGTGTGTCAATACTGGGAGGTCCATCACTGGATGTGTAGTCAAGTATGGGAATTCCTTACTGTCAAGGAAATCAACGAAACAACCCACAATTTCTAAAAGTTAAACAGAAGTTGAATATAGAATCTAGTATCTACTATGGCAGAAATTACTTAGATTATTGAATTATTCAATACATTTAGAGGTACCTTTGGTTATACCTGTTTTATTTCATTTTGATAGCACAGTTGCTATTTAAATAGCTTCCAATTTAGTATTTCATGAGAGGACAAACAAATTGATCTTGATTGCCATTTTATCAGGGAAAATATATGGGCAAGTTGTCATATATTATCTTTGTTCTACTGAATAGATAGCTGGCCTATTAACAAAAGGGTTGAGTAGAATACAACACACTCACCTTGGGTCCAAGCAAGAAATTAAAAACATCATCATACCTCCTAGCTTGAAGGGGGATATTAGAGAATACAACAAAGAGATAAGTAATAGCTAAGTTGGTGTCAACACAAGTCACCTATTAGTAGTTGGTTACGTGGTTCTGAGGTGACAGTTAGTTGAAGATATTTTGTTATATGATTAGTTGTAAGTGTGTATATATATATATATATGTAAGTAGTAAGTACAGAGTTAGAAATTTTCTCTTTACAGAATTTTTTTCTCTATATTGTAATTTCTCTCACATTGTATGAAATAAAGTTCAATGTTACATCATCAGTTCTTTTTTGCATGCATGCTTGATTCACAAATTAACAAGACCTCTATCTTTTTATTATCATTCCTTATTTGTATTATTCTGTCACCTAGGGACATAACATCCAATCTATTATTAAATCACATGTTATATGATTATTGGCAAACTTTATTTTAACTTCTTTTTTTGGTTTTTGGTGTCATATAGTTTTTATTGGATCTCTTCTGTTAAGTCTTTAGAGACAAATCATCAACTTTGGGATCTGGTTCATGAAGAGCCTTTTGATGATTATTGCATCTATTCGGGGACCAGGTTCATAGTGTCTTCATCTCATACACTCAGTCAGCAATATAGTTGTAAAAAGTATCGTATGGCAGAAAGTTGGTGGAAAAGTTGTTATACCTTTTTGCTCTATCCAATCAAAGAGTCCTAGATTTTTTATCTCATATATATACAACATGTTACAATAAGAAAATCTAAACTTTCATATGAAAAAAACTCCAAATCTCTTTTGAAGTAATTTGTCAACCAAAGCCTCACGTGTAATAGGGACTTCTCGATCGTCATTAGTGTTTTAAGTTCTTGTTTTATTTGAATCTTGGTTTGGTGTTTTTAAACATTCAACCTATTTCTCTTGTCCATAAATTGTAGGTGTGGTCATAGTGCGTTTTTGTTGTTTATTGTGTCAGCTATAGTTAGCCGACATTCAAGCTAGAGTTAGCTTGATTTTGATTCAATTAGAGTTAGTTGTTTTAGTTAGTGCAATCGAGTATTGTATTGGAGTCTTGTAATAGAGTTATTGCAATTTGTTGAAGGTTAAGAAGTTAATCCTTGAACATGAAGTCTGTATTCGAGTTTGCTTGAAAATTGTGAAGTGGTTGGAAATCCTACGTGGGTAGGTAATGGCTTTACTCCCTGGAGCAAGGATTTTTTCAAATAAAATATTATGTGTACATTTTCTCTTTTACGTTGCTTTTTTTGTTTATTCTTGTTCATTACTATATACGTTAGTTTGGGACCAGGTTCCTATGTTAGTAGGTGATCCGTATAGTTCTTTAATTAGTATCAGAGTAGGTTTTTTCGAAACGGTTAGCACCTAGGAAGGATCATCATAATGGCAGCACCACCAAATCTTTAAGAGGGTTAATCAACTACTAGACCACTCAGATTCAATGGTCAATACTATGGTTGTTAAAAAACTCGTACGCATGACTTTATCATGGCTGAGTACTGTGAGCTATGGGATTTCATCATTGATGTACCTTTTGTTCCCACTAAGCTAGTAAAAGTTGGCGAAACAACCTCAAATGTTCCTAAAACAAAGAATGAATTTGATGATGCCGACAGGAAAAAGATAGAAAAAAACTTCAATGCTAAGAAACTCATCATGTGTGGAATTGGTCCTGATAAATATAATAGGATCTCAGCTCAGAAAATGGCTAAGAAAATCTGGGAATGCTTAAAAATTGATCATGAGGGAACCTGTCAAGTTAAAGAGTCGAAGGTCGGTATGTTGACTACTTAATATAAAGCTTTCAGTATAAAGGAAGGTGAAACCATTCAATAAATGCATAAAAGGTTCATTTCTATCATTAATGAACTCAATTTCCGTGGCGAGGTAATCATACCCACCAAACAGAATCGCAAAATCATCGACATTTGATTACAGTCATAGAAAAGTAAGGAAAATAACATAACTGAAGCTAGGGACCTAAAGACCCAAACTATGGATGAGTTGATTAGGAACTTGAAGACCTATAAACTCAAGAAACAACAAGATAAATCAAGAAGTGATCAAAAGAAAGAAAAAAATTTAGTGCTAAAATCTACAAAAAAGAGATTCTAGTGAAGAGGATAAAGAGACAGCATACATTACCAAAAGATTCTTCAAGATTATGAGGAGGAATGCTAAAATACCTAGAAGAGGAGATTCAAGCAGATATAATAGGGAAAACAAGGGTAAACGACACATTTTATAATTGTGGCAAACTAGGTCACTTTATCAAAGATTGTCCTCTTCACAGGGTGGAATACAAAGAGTATGTCAAATAAATGGAGATAGAAAGAAGAACAAATATAGTAGAAGAGCTACATCTGATAGAGTAGTGAAGTAGGCTCTTGCGTCTTGGGAAGATTCCTCTAGTGAATCAGATAAATCAGAAAAGCAGAAGGATGTTTCAATGATGGTGGTTGAAGATGTTGTTCAGATTTATGATTCACTCTTTTCCCTGATGTCTAAATATGATGATGAATAGTATGATAAGGTAACCATTTTGGACATTAAATAAAATCTTAAAGATTACTCACCTAAGGAATTAAGGTCCCTTACTACTGGTTTAATCAATTCTATGTATGAGCTCACAAAAGATAAGGATCTATTAAATAAAAACATTGATGATCTTGAAGTAGAGAAAGTGAAGTTAACTGAACAAGTGTCTAAGCTACAAGAAAACAATCAATCTTTGTCCTTTAAAAGTGATTTATTGAATGAAAGACTTAGTGAAATACCTAAGTCCAGTCAAAAGAAAAAGAGTGAAGGTAGCAAGATTCAGTTTGAGTTGGAGGAAAAGTTGACCAAAGATAATCTAGATTTGATTGCATCTTTAGAAAAGAACTCTAAGATTAGGAGGGAACTGGTTCGGATCAAAGCTAAACTTGAAAAGGCTCTCAAATAGACCGTTTCTTTTCAAGTTCTGACAAATCGTACAAATCAAATATCAAACAATGGTGTTGGTCTTGGCTTCCACAGTTATGGTGCACCTTATAATCCACATAGCAAGTATGTCTCTGTTATAACAATCTTTTGTGCAGTCACTGTGATACAAATCGTCATATCAAAGACACAATTCTTTCAAGATTAACTATTGTAAAGAAGTTGAGAAGATTTTTTGAATCAAAGAAAAGTAGTATTGTACTATCTTCTTAGACCAAGAAGAATCTAACTTTTCCTTTGTCATCCTCCTGGGAACTCAAATTGCAATGGGTTCCCAAGGCTAACAAATGATTATGTTTGCAGGGTAGAGCAATAGGAAGTAGCCACTACTATTACATGGAAAGTGGATGTTCTAAGCATATGACTGAAAGAGTTGAAGATTTTCTCTCACTCAAAGCGTATGAAGGAGTTAGTGTCTCCTTTAATAATGGCAAAAAGAGATACATCTTAGGCATTGGTAAAGTTGGAAAAAGTCTAAATCAAGCTATTAATGATGTGTATTATATGGATAGACTAAAATATAGTCTATTGAGTATGTTACAAATTTATGAAGAGGGAAAGGTGAAGTTCATATCTGATAAGTGTATAGTTACTCGTCTCAAGGATAGTGAGATCATGCTCATAGCTTGGAGGAACAAGAACATGTATGTTGTTGATTTGGAGTTTTGTAATACTAAGAATATCACATGTATCAGTGTTTAATATGATGATGTTGAATTCTGGCATAAAAGATTGGGACATATAAGTTGTTCCTTGCTAAACAAATTGGTCGGAAAGGATCTGGTTCAGGGAATGCCCAAGCTAAAGTTTACTTGTACTAAAGTTTATGATAATTATGTGAAAGGAATGTAAACAGGTCTCTTTTCAAGTCAAAGAAAATATAAGTACCTCTAGACCCCTGGAACTTCTTCATATGGACTTGTGTAGACCAGTGAAAATTACAAGTAGAGAGGGAAAAAAGGTACATCTTCATTGTAGTTGAAAATTACTTCAGGTTTACCTAGTCCATGTTCTTGAAATCTAAGGAGAAAACCTTCTCAATCTTTAAAGCCTTTGCAAAGCAAGTTCAAGTGAAGTATAACGAAAGGATTGCAGGGATCAGGTCTGACCATATTATGAAATTTGAGAAGGCCAAATTCAATAAGTTCTTTAATAAGCTTGGGATAGATTAAAATTTGTCAGCTCCTAGAATATCTTACCAAAATGGTGTTGTGGAGATGAAAATCGAACTTTGGTGGACATTGCTAGAACCATGTTGATTGATGGAGAAATAGACAAAAAATTATGGGTTGATGCAGACAACACTGCTTGTTATGTCACTAATAGGTGTCTTATTAGATCTATTCTTGATAAGAATCCTTATGAACTTCTGACCAAACGAAAGCCCAAGCGAAGATAATTTAAACCTTTTGGTTGTAGGTGTTTTGTTCTTAACAATGGGAAGAATGACCTTGGGAAATTTGACCCAAGAAGTGATGAAGGCTTTTTTGTTGGGTATTCCTCAAACAACAAGTCTTATAGGATCTATAAAAAGATAACCCAATGTGTAGAATAAAGTTTGCATGTTGTGTTTGATGAAGTGGAAAGTTCTAAAAATGGTTATTGCTCATGATGATATAGATTTTGAAGAGCTTCTCAATGCTTCAAGAAACTCAAATGGTGATGTTAATAAGGCAGATGAAGGAGAAAAATAGGATGCAGATTCCCAAGGACCAGGTTCATCCCATGAAGATGGGGATGACTCACACGATTATTAAGAACTTGGTTCATCTCAACCTTTTTATGAAGTTTTTTATCCTCACTCAAGCTCAACTGAATACCAGTCTCCTCAAGATAACACCTCTATAGGAACTGGTCTCATATTATCTTAGCCTACTCATCATAGATCAAGATGGAAGTATCCATCCTCACATCCTCCAAATAATTTGCTTACTCCTTTAGATTATAGATGAAAACCAGGAATTAAGCCAAATATCTATGTGCCTTCTTAGTATTTTTGTCACAAGTTGAGCCAAGAAGAGGCACTCAAAGATGTTGATTCTATAAATATCATCCAAGAAGAATTGCATCAGTTTGAGATAACTAAAGTGTGGCACCTGGTCCCTTATCCTGATGATAGAACTATTATAAGGACCGGGTGGGTCTATAGGAACAAAGCATATGAGCATGGCAATGCTATCAGAAATAAGGCAAGGCTAGTTGTGCAGGGAAACAATCAAGAAAAAGGAATAGATTATGATAAAAAATTTGCACCAGGGACAAGAATGAAATTTATTCGAATTCTTATTGCTCCTGCTTCCTACATGGAGTTCAAACTATTTCAAATAGATGTGAAAAGTGCCTTCCTCAATTATTTTCTAAAAGAGAGGTATATGTGAAGCAACCTCTAGGTTTTGAAGATATTGATTTTCCCAATCGTGTGTACAAACTTGACAAGGCCCTTTATAGATTGAAGCAATCACCTAGGGCCTGGTATGAAAGACTCATAAAATATTTACTAGACAATGGATTCAAAAGAGGCAAGATTGATAACACTTTCTTCTTGAAGGTCAGAGGATGAAATTTATTGATTATACAAGTCTATGAAGATGATATCATATTTGGAAATACAAACAGTTTTCTATGTGATGGGTTTGCCAAGCTAATGAGCAGTGAATTTGAGATGAGCATGATGGGTGAGCTTAATTTCTTTATTGGTTTGCAAATCAAGCAGAGTGCTCATGGAACAATCATTTGGTAGTAAAAGTATATCAAGAAGCTGCTAAAGAAATTCCAAATGGAGGATGCAAAACCCATAGACACTCTTATTGGGACCTCATCAAAGATAGACTTGGAAAAACCTAGTCCCCCTGTGAATGAGACTATGTACAGAGGAATCATTGATTCATTGTTATATCTCACTACTAGCAGGCTTTATATTGTATTCAGTGTTAGGATGTGTGTTAGATTCCAAGCATGTCGAAAGGAATCTTATTTGAAGGCTGACAAGAGAATTCTAAGATATCTCAGAGGAAACCTACCTGATCCTCCTCTATCCTGTTAGTGACAACTTTGATTTATTTGGGTATGCAGATGCAGACTATGATGGGTACCTGGTTGACAGGAAGAGTACCTAGGAATGGCTCATTTCTTAGGGTCCTCTCTGATTTCTTGGGGCACCAAAAATCAAAATTGAGTGTCTATTTTCACTACTAAAGTTGAATATGTTGTAACTACTCCAAGTTGTTCTCAATTTCTATGTATCAACCAACAACTTGAAGACTTTGAGATTCTATAAGAATGTGTTCCCTTATTCTGTGACAACACTAGTGCAGTATATGACCAAGAGCCATGTTTAGCACAAGAGGACTAAGCACATAGATATTAGACATAACTTCTTCAAAGACAATGTAGAGAAGGGACTGATCATAATGGTCTTTTGCAACACTGAGGACCAAATAGTTGATATCTTCACTAAAGCACTTAGCAGGGACCAATTTGAAGATGAGGCCAAATTTATCACATATTGTATTCTTGATTTCTCCAAGATAGCTATGATATAGTAAGCTGGTATCCATGTGAGGTAATGTTATATATGTCTAAGTCAGTCTCATGTCTTTGCAGATATACACCTATGGTAAGGAGAAGAAAATAAAGGAGTAGGATGAGATAGCTTCAGGCACAAGTGATCAGGAAATTATGTAAGGACCAGGTCCCTTGTAAGATTAGTATCATGGCTTGTTTCTTAATGAGTCTTTTTAAAATTTGAGTCAGGTATGCCATGCATATTTCTCGTCTTTTCCTAAAAGATGCAAAAGGAAACTTTCATCCCAAACGTCACCCACATCTGACCGAACACATCGCTTCCGTACAGCCCTAAGTTCTGAATTATTCCATCATCTCTCTATTTAAACCCCATCTTTAATTCTCTCTGCTCTTATTTTCTCTCATGTCCTTACTATAGTATTTCCCTAAATTGCTCTTTTACTTTTCATATTCCTTCAAATACATAATGATTAAGAAATTTATCCACCATGTCTCATTCATCACCTTTATCTTCTTCTCTATGTAAGACAAATCCTCTTCAAGTTGTCTTTCCTCCACCTCCTCTAGATATAGACTTGCAAAATCCTTTTGTCTCCTATCAAATTCCTTCCTCATTATTTCAAAGCAGTGTCATGCCTACTATACCTCCAAAAGTCCAAAACATGTTGTGATCCTTCCTTCAGATAGTGGTCAGTACATACATCCATTCTGTTACTCCTAAGGTCTCCATTTTTGTTGATAGGATATCTGAGTCCTTTCCTAAATTGTCAGCACAACCTGGTCCATAAGCTTACTTATCAGTGTCTACATCCAAAATCCCTACTGCTGAGGAACATGTTCTAGCAATTCCTTTGCAGAGTCAAGTTATAGACAAATATATGTTAGATGGAGATCTCCCAACCGAAAAAAAAAAATCTTCAAATATTTTTGCCTTGAGTGAAGCGATGGTGGTTTAAGGTTTAACTGCATTAAGTGATGAGTCCCATCGAGAAACTGGTACTCTCACTCCTCCCAAGTTAGGAAACACCCCTGGATTCCTTACAGCAAGATGACTAAATGATCCTTCTGAGGGTGTTATAAAAGAAAGTGCAATTGTGTTGCCTTCACTTGAAGTGACTGATAAGCCAGTGGGGGAAGGGGAATATTCGGATAGTGAAGAGGTCGTTGAAGTGTAAAATGCCCAAACAATGAGTTTTATCCATTGCTACGCTTCCATCAAAAGCTGGTAAAGTTCATGGGACCAAGTCAAGCTCTCAAAAATTATTGGAGGTTGCCCTGGTTGAGAGTAAGTGTAGCACACAAAATAAGAAGATATTAAAGAAAAGGGTTGTCATTGAGTTTGATATACCCATACCATATATGGTGCCTATGGAGGAGTCCGAAGAGACAAAAAGTGAAAGTGGGTCTAAAGAAAAAGTAGATGAGAATGTAGCAAAAGGTGTGGTCGCTCAAAGGGCTAAAGTTAAAGATGGAACTGTTCCTTCACCAAAGAAGAAAATGACCAAGGGTATGTTGATCAAGAAACTAGTAACCACCAGTAGTAGCACAAGAAAGAGAGAAGAGTCACAAAGCTCCAATGAAACAGGTCCTAGTCCAAAGCTGTTAGACCAGCTAAAGGGTCTAGTGTACCTCTAAAGGAAAAAGGAAAGGTTCTGACATGAGAAGTAAGGAAAGAAATACTTAAGACCCAAAAAGATTTGAGAGGATGTGTGTTTGACCCAGAGATTGCTACTACGTCGGGTATGGCTGAGTTGGTTGAAATAGTAAAGTTTTAAAGTTGGGAACACTTATGTGAGCCCCCTATTCTTACTCTCCATAAAGATAAAGTAAGGATGTTTTATCACAACCTCACCTTCTCTGATGATGGTCTCTATTTGACAAGTCAAGTACATGATGTGAATATTACTCTTGATGGAAAGTGTTGGATAAACTGTTGGGAGTTCCTACTCAAGGAACCAAGTCCTTAAAGGATGAGTATGATTCAGATAAATTCTTAAGACTTATCGGCAAGTTGGATTATTTAAACATTAACTCAGTAATAAAGAAGTCTCTCAAGGGAGAATATCAACTTTTGTTTGAGTTGGTAAGCAAGGATCTCCTTTGGCGCACTGAGAAATGCATTGTTGTAACCGGTCCCGGCCTATTCCTGATGGAATCTCTAACAAAGTTTAAGCATGTCAACCTCCTTACTATTATGATAGAGTATGTGCATAAGGTGATGATGGAAAATTATGATAAGTATAGCCTAGCCTATGGGTTTCTATTGAATAGAGTATTTGCATATTTTGATGTCAAGTGTGACCCTGGGAAGGATGGGTCTATTAAGCAAATGTTCACATTGTCCACCCTAGAGGAAAATGAGTTCATTCTAAGAAGGAGTGAAGTGAAGTCGAAGTCTATGGTGGCAGACTTGATTGAAGATCAGACCAGGTTGACTGGTGAGTTGGAAGAGATAATTGTTCACCCTGCGTAAAAAAATGCAAAGATTGTTACCGTGAAGGTAGACCTCTTGAAAGTGCAGGTGGAGGAACCAGGTGAAAGCGAGAGCCTACATACTAAGAATGAAATATTGCATCCTAAAGTTAAGAAATTGGAAGCTGAAGTTGAGGACTTGACTCAACAACTCTTAAAGAACCATGCAGCTGAAAATGAAAGAATTACCCTTCTGCTTTGCGAATTGTTTGGTCCTACTTCTAGTCCTTCTATTTGATAACTGTTCAATCTCGTCCCTGTTGTGCCCTGACATCTTAAGCCCCTTCTTTTAAGTCTTTTTCTTCATATTTCTTCTTTTAAGCCTTGTTTATTCTTACTCTATTATCGTGGTATTTACCTTGTACTTGGTTTATCATAGTCTTGTTTGGGACATTGTATGATATTGTCTTTTATGATTAATGAATATTTTGCATTTGATGCTATCTTTTTTTCTCTCTTTCTCTGATTTTACTTATTCAAGTCAGTGTAGCCTTAATGGCCATGAGTTAACATGTTGTGTTTATCTTTTATGTGGTTTACTGTTTTATCTCTTCGATGGTGTCAAAAAAAATGAGGTATATGTATGTGTTAGCACTAGGGACTAGGCCCTTATACGCAGGGAAAATTATCATAGGTAGGTATTGGTGACAGGAGGAGGGGATATTTATATGATGGTATCATTGGTAGGGGAAAGCATTAAGACTCGTAATAGATCATATAAAGAGTGGAGTATGGGTTTGTTATCATTAAAAAGGGAGAGCTTGTTAAGTCCTTAGTTTTGATGATAAGCAAACTGTAAGACCCCGCAAAATCCTAAGATTAGCTCAGTCTGTTAAAGTTTGATAAGTGGTCCCCGACTTAGAAAAATTCAGCTAAATATTAGGACAAGTTTATGTAAAAATAGTGGCTCACCGCGATCGCATCGTGCTGAAGGCCATGTTGACATTTGTCAAATTCCAGTAGCTCATCGCGATTTCCCCGCATCACGGTGAGGCTCAAATCGACATCTGTCACGAACCAGTGAGTCACCGCAATTCCACTGTGTCGTGGTGGATATAGCGATAACCCAGTCACCGCATCACGATGAGGCTTTAATCTGCATTTTAGTTACGGGATTTTAAATCCCAAGGGCAACTTAGACTTTTCCCATGACTCAGATCAGCCTTTAAACAAAAAATTATGCCCTAAATACCCTATTATGTCACTTTTCCTCACTTTCTCTCAAGAATAAAATTATTCTCTCTCAAGAGGCAAAAACCCTAGTTCAAGAAATCAAGGTCAATCCCAAGAATCTCTCCAAGAACTCTAAGAAAACTTACAAATTAAGGTATGTTAGATGTTCACTCTTGGGTCCCTTCCACCCATGAAGTTCAAGAATCATTTTTCGAAGTACAAAGATTGTGTATTTATGATTTCCATATTTGAATTAGATTGAATTCATGTTCATGATATTAGTTGGGTCTCAATCCATGATTTAAGTGCATGTTTTCGTGAAATTGAATAGCAAGTGTGAAGAATATTTGATTATCTTGATAAACCCTTGAATTTACAAATTGATTAAGGTGTCTATGATGTTATTTTGATTTTAATCCATGATCTAGGCTACAAGTTCCAAGAATTGATCCTAATATGTGTTGAACTACATGATATTCATGATAAGCCCTTCAATGAGCAAGTTGATTGTTGTAATCATGTCATCCCTAAGTGTTTATGATTTAATGTACCAATTATGATTTCCATGTGTTTGATAAATTGTCTATGAGAATGAAACAATGCCATTATAGCATGTTAACATGTGTCTCCATTCATGTACAAGTTAATGCATTACAAGTGTTTGATGAAATGTCTCTATTTACTTTTCATGCTATCGAGTCCTGGGGGTATTTAATACCCGATAATTTAGTTGTTTATCTAGATTCAGTGTCAGTTACAGAATAGTATCAGTCATGTCACGATCAGTAGTACTCTCAGTCTGTTATAGAACTCAGTAAAACTCAGTCAGTTACAGAACTTAGGAAACTCAGTAATCTCTATATCCGTCCAGTCCAGTTCAGTATACTCAGTTCAGTGTCTTTCAGTTGGGAGTAGGATTCAGCACCGAGTGAGCCTAGGGATGGAGGAATACCCGTTAGATAAGACTGGGTCCCTAGAAGCAATTCCTAAGTTCCAGAACTACGTAGCCAGCGTACGTTATGAGATGTCACTCGTAAGATAGGACTGACATACTCGGGGATCACCCGCTAGTTTAGGAATGATCTCAGGGGTCACCCGCTAGTTAGGACTGACTCCACAGCAGTTGTCTTTACCCATGGCACGGTACTGACACCCTTCTAATTGGGGTTACAGATTGGACCCCAGCTCAGTTATCTTATCTTATTTGGGGTATGTCGGTTAGATGATTACCTACCATAGTTTCAGTCTCAGTCTTCAGAATAGAACTCAGTTCAGTTCTACAGAGTCAGGACTGTCAGATACAGTCAACCAGTATCAGTAATCTCAGATTATCAGACTCAGTACTTAGCTTCAGAAAAGTTCAGTTATAGTATTCATGTATATGCACAGTATTGCATACTTAGTATTCACAGCAGTTGCAGATTTTCCATGTACACTTATATTCAGTTACTCTATATCATTAGTTAGTTATTATTCATGCATATGAGCCCTTGCATTCAGCCTTACCTCATCTAGCATACCAGTACATACCCACGTACTGACGCATACATTTCTGCGCTATAATGTTTCATATCATAGGTTTGGATGCTCAGGTACCCAACCACGCATAGTAGATTCAGATTCAGCCAGCAGCAGTATTTTTAGCAGTGAGTCCTCATCATTCAAGGCCATTCTTTTATTTTATTATCTCAGTAGACTCAGTGTTTTAGTAGATGGAGTTAGTTGTGGGATTGTCCCATCAACTCTACTTTCAGACAGTTTCAGTTAGAAGCTTTTCAAACTAGTTTCAATCAGTATTCAATTTTACAAATATTATCTTAGATGTTATATTTTATTAGTATTTTAGATGTTTTAAACCTTATGGCATCTCAGTCTATTATTTTGCATTTATTTTAGTATTATTGTTCAGTGCTCACAGCAGATATCATTCATGGATTAGCTTGTGGTCCTTCGGGGTCGTAAGCACCGTGTGGCGCCCAGGGTGTAGTCTCGAGTCGTTACACAAACCATCACCCTTGAGACTTGGTTCATGAAGAGACTTTTGAAGATTATTGCAAATTCTCAGGGACCAGGTTCATCGCGTCTACATCTCATACACTCAGTCAGCAATAAAGCTGGAAAAGTACCGTATGGCAGGAAGTTAGTGACAAAGCTGTTGTACCTTTTTGCTCCAGCCAATCAGAAAAGTCCTAGGTTTTCTCGTCTCATATATACGCAATATGTTACAATAAGAAAACCTAAGCTTCCATATGCAAACAACTCCAAATCTCTTTTGAAGCAATTTATCAACCAAAGCTTCACTTGCAACATGGACCTACTCAGTCGCCATTTGTGTTTTAAGCTCTTTTTGTATTTGAGTCTTTGTTTTGTGGTTTGTAAACCTTCAACCTGCTGCTTTTGTCCATAGATTGTAGGTGTGTTCATAGTGTGGTCTTGTTGCTGGTTGTGTCAGCTAGAGTTAGCTTGGTTTCGATTCAGTTAGAGTTAGCTATTTCAGTAAGTGCAATAGAGTTATTGCATTAGAGTCTTGTAATAGAGTTATTGCAAGTTGTTAAGGGTTAAGAGGTTAATCCTTGAACCATGAAGTCTGTATTCGAGTTTGCTTAAAGATAGTGAAGTGGTTGAAAATCCTACGTGGTAGGTCGTGGTTTTACTCCCTTGAGGAAGAAGTTTTCCATGTAAAATATTGTGTGTACAACTGTACATTGTCTTCTTTACGTTGCTTTTTCTGCTTATTACTGTTCATTACTACATACACTAGTTTTGGACCAGATTTCTAAGTTGGCGATTCGCATAGTTCTTCATCTTCTCTTAAAAAATTATAGATTATGTTAAATTCTTGTAGTACTAGATTGAGGAACAGCAGAGATGAAGTCTTGTTGGAGCATTGCTGACTGGTTATGGATGTGTTTGTTGCGGGGGAAAACATTTTCTCAAAAACTATGTGACCTTATGTCTAAGGTGGTCGATCAATCAATTTGTTAATATTAAGAGAAATAATCCAACAAAACAAAAAAGAACTTAAAGAGTAGAGGATTATGTAGAATATAGAGCTTGGGTATATCACCTTGAGTGACGTGAGTTCTCGAAGAGCTTTATCCACTAATAGCATGCTCTCCACATTGTCATCTCCCGAAAGTTTATTCAAATCATGCGGAAGTGTGTCTCTATCCTCTGGATCGTTGTAAACTACAAAATATTTATTATAAGAAACAGATGTACTTTTTAAGTTACATTTTTTTTTTTTTTTTTGAGAAAGAGAAAAATTATTTTATCTCACGTAATGAGTTGTCATCTTTAGCTTTTTGGCCTGCCTCCAACACAACTTCCAGTGATAAAGGAGCTAGGGATGACCAGTATTCTCGTTTAGCTCCAGCTATATCGGTGTGAATACCTGCATCGGGTTGTAGTTACATCAATAGCCCAAATTATTAATTGTGAATAAAGGCATGTTCAGTATTGGTTGTTACTTTGTCTAAAACGCTTGAACAACACTAGATGTATAACATCATTGTTCAAGACATGTCACTTTGGAATATTCTATAGAAAGCCAGCATTTTAAGAAAATTACTTGGACATTCACTCTCTGATGAAATTTTTTTCGCAACATAAAAAAAAATTAAATGTATGGGTAGAAAAATTAGTCCGTAAAAATATAACCCCCGTCCAAATTTGTGACCAACCCATTTACTAGCTCATTCAAATTTAGCTCATTAAAGTTGGGTGATATGTAGCCCAAAATGACTCATAGAAAGTATTTTTAAAAAGATATTTTTTAAAAAAAAAAATTGATGTGTTATATATAGCTATATTAAAGAATATAGTTTTATTAGATACTAAAAAGACTAAATGAACAAATAAAGAACTTAATAAGAATTGAACGGCTTGAGTCAGCATTCACTTTTTAACCCATTCTTCAGATCAAGTATTTTTTGGACAGGTCAATAATTCATTAAATTTATTAATTCAGTTCATTTTAATCCGCTCATGAATCTTCAACCAAGCCGTCACTTGACACTCCTTGGCCAATAGGCTTTTACCTGCCTTGGTCAATAAGTTAACAAGAAAAAAGATTATTAGGGGTCGTTTGGTCAAAGGGATAAGAAAAATAATCTCGTGATAAAGTTTGAGATTAACTTTATCCCATATTTGATATAAAGGATTACTACTTAATTTCTGGATTATTTTATTCCACCATTTATACTAAAATGATGGAATTACTATTCCATGAGGGAGAGGGATAAAATAATCCCCTGAAATATCTCACCTCACGAGATATTCTTACTTATCCCATGAATGTACCAAACGACCTCTTAAATATTTACTCGAACCCTCAGAAAAAAATTTAGCTGGGACCTGGCATGGTATACAAAATAGAATGAACCAATTGAGTTATAAGGCGCACAAAGTGCTTTAAAAATGCTTACAAATACAAAGAGATGAGAAAATATCATCTCTCACTTCTCAGAAGAAAGTTATTCGCACCATTAGTGTATCAGTTTTTTATATCATCAGATAATGTTAGTGATATTTAATCACAATAATTTATTTTTAAAAATTATTACTTTAAAAAAAAGAATATCAATAATATACTCCAGAAAAAAAAGAATATTCATGGCAACTAGAATCCTACTTGATTCCAACCAAAATTATTTTCATAGCCAAAATTATTTCCATAACCAAATTATTTTCTTTTCCAAATTTAAGACGATTATGAATATATTTGTATGCTTTATCGATTCAAGTAAGCATCAAAGGTTGGGACCTTATAATTTTATTTTTTTTAAGTAAGCTTCAAAGGTTACAACAAGTTTTTTCTTCTTAGCGGTATGTCATCATATATTTCAAACAAATTTTAGATTCTTTAGCATAACAGATCTAATTGTTGATAGTGAGAGCTTATTAGAAGCTAAGTTGTAATTGGTTCAGATACCAATTGTTTGAACATCATAAAAAAGATGTAGAACAAACACTTTCAGAAAAAGATTGTACCATCAAATTCTATACCTTTTGGCGAATGGTAAAATAGTTAATACAATTTTTGATTTAAGAGACGCGAAGCTTAGATAGTCAAAAAACTCTTCTGGATACATTTTCATTGAAGGATAATTCCTTCTTAATTAATGCAAAGATTAAAAACTCACGTAACTCTCTATAATAAATTTGTGTGAACATCCGTAAGTCATAAGAGTTTGTAGGATGTGAGAGTTATTACTTCATAAATCTACATTCATTCAAATGACGATTAAATGTAACTTTGTGAATGAAGAGACATTTAGAAGTCTTGAAAATTAATAGTCTTTATGACTCTGTCATTGATTCAAGAGTAATGTTACATTACGTACATTAACTCTGTGTGTCTTCTTTCGCTCTTTTGATGAATGAAACGTAAATGATTACCTATTTAAGGAACATCATTTGAGAACTAAAGATGAAGAAAACATAGAAACAAAATACTCTCTCCTTTTCATCAGTTCTCTACAGTGCACGTGTTTGGAAGTAGTTGGGGAACCTTGGGGAGCGACCCGCTGCCACGACACAGTGTTTGTGATTATTCTCTTACTCTTAATAATTTCCATTCTAATATCAATATTGTAGCAATTTTTTTCAATATTCATTAGCATGTAAAATTCACCACTTAAGGTATAATTGAAAATCTTATAACAAATCAGTATAATAGGGTTATGGTGGTAAAGAAACGTTGAGAGAGAAAAAGAAATAATTATTTTAGATGGAAACAAATGATTTAAAAAAAAAAAAAAAAAAAAAAAAAAAAAGAGGAAAGGTAAAGTAAGTTCTTTAATTTTATTTTAAAAAAAGAAAAAAAAGTTAGGAAAAAATAAGTGACCAGCTATAGCAGGTTAAAGTTACTAATGATGTAAAATATTAATATATTAACGGTGCATAAAATTTAAATCTTTATGTATTGTGGTTTAATAATAATTTCTATAGCTTATGGTTTTACCTTTTTTTTTGAAACAAAGGCCAAGCAGGCCATTTTTAGCTGAAAAATTTTAAGTTGGTGACCACGTCGTATGTGTGTGAGGACATTTTTAATGAAGGAAAAATTGTGGGGCTCACACTTTTTGATTACCAGACCTCACTCGTTTACCTTTTTCCTTCTTACTCTCTCTCTTTTCATTATTTTCTTATGATTCAGACCAACTTTGAAACTTCACAACGAATTTTCAACACTTCTGAAAATTGATGTAAAATTTAAATGTTTCTTGATAGGTTGTAATTTCTTTTGTTTGTGTGTCAAGTAAACATGTTTTTTTTTTCTGTATATATTCAATATCAAATTAATTTTCGACTTCGTAGATTCAGTTTTTCTTTTTCATGTGAAACGTATAATGACATCATAAAGCTGAAAATTGATAAGAAATTCTTTTAACCTTCACCTTTGTCTTTAAGGTACTCAGAAGATTTTAAAGACACCGTTAAGGTACTCATAAGATCTCAAAAACACCATTAAAAATTAACAAGCTTTAATTTACTGGAAAAAATCAATTTCCTTATCATAGAGGAAAAATAGGGAGAAAAGATATAGGAGAAGGAGGGGAAGAAAAAAAAGAGAAAAGATAAGAGATTTGAAATTTCTTAAATGACATGGGCGAAGAACAAAAAAGGTGTAAAGAAGACGGGTAAGTGTTTTTTTTTTTGGGGGGGGGGGGGATGTGAATATAACATCGGTTGATAAATAAAATTGTGGGGCCCACTATTTTATTTAAACTAAAAAAAATACCCTTACACACACATGACGTGTGAGCCTCTTCCACAATAAAATTTTCCAGGTAGCAAGAAAATAAAATAAGTATGTTTACCATAGCTTTGGCATAAAGTCCAATAGCGTGCGAGCCAACACCTCTTGAGAACGACCTCTTCCTAAGGTATGAAACTGTGAATTACATAAGTATGCAAAAGGAAAGTTAAATAGGAATTGTCCACAAAATAATTACACAAACATACCATCTCCTCTTGACTCAGTGTCATTCTTCGGGTCATAGTTCGCAGGGACTATGTGCAAAACGAACAACAGAAAAGTCTTAATGCTATTCTTTACATAGGATAGGAATAATAATAATTCGTTATAGTTCCTCATAGAAGAAATAAAACATACCTCAGCTTCTGTTCGAAGAGCTGCAAGCTCATCACCCTTTCCACCATGACTTTGTGCTGCAACTTTTAGAGCAGCCTGTGAAGTACAACGACTAAATTTCATCCGCTCGAATTAAAACCATAACTTTTCTCTCCATTTTCTCTAGTGCACACTTGAAATAGTGACATTTCGCACTAAAACATAAATTTAATTGTAGTTAAGATACTTTTAAGTTAATGTAATCTAGATCCTTGAAAATTGAATAGGACAAATTGTTGGGTTCGAAATTAGTTGAGCGTCATGTAGAAGTTATTAGTTGTAAATCAAAGCAGTGATAAATCGGATGCCAAAGAAACAACATACTAAAACATATTAATCGATATGATTCGGCCAATTGACCTACAAATGAAAATTAATATTAAAAAAAGTATAAAATTATTGAGAGAAAATCTCTTCCTAAACAAGAATCTTTGATGACCAAATATGACAAAGTTTTAAATTTTCATATATATTTTTCTTTTAAGAAAGTAAAAGTAATTATGATATTATTTTTATTTTCCTTTCAAGAAAAAGTAAAATTTAAATTTGATAAAAAAAAAATTAGGACAAAAATCCTAACACAAATATCACTCCTCTACCTATACATTTGAGGAAATTGAGACAATGTGTGTGGAGAAGAGTCAGATTCATGATTTATAGTCGCACAATATTTACGACTTATTTTGTATTAAAATTTCAAAAGTTTTTACTTTATAATTTTAGCTTTTAATCAAATATTATCAAACAAATTGAAACTGTGAAAAAAGTAGTAATTATTTTGAAGTTATAGATTCACTGAAGTGTATTGCATAAAATAAAATAATGAACGGTGGAAGAAGTAGTAACTATTTAAAGCTATAGATTCACTGAAGTGTATTGGGTAAAATAAAATAATGAAGAATGCATCAAATTCTCTATATATTATCATACATACCTCCCTTTGTTGTAGAGCTGCTTCTTTCCTGTAAAAAGGAAAAATAAAAACATAATGAAATTGAGAATGAAGAAAAATGTTCTTTGGTTATGATATGATTATGAAGTTTACCTGCTTATAAGACGAGCCTCCATTGATACACCTTCCCCAAGACTAGCAACCTAAAAGTAAGAAGTATGTTAATTGTTAAGCAACTTACATATTACTCTCTCCGTCCCAAATTTTACTTAATATACTTTCTCGTTTTAAAATAGTTGACCCTTTTTTACTTGACACTCCCTTAAGAAAATACTTATTAGGAGTTTATTTTATCAAATTAACCTTATTAATTGTGTTTTAAAAATATAAATTTGAGTAAATACACTTTATTTAGTCATTTACTATTGAGAGTAATATTAGAAGAATGTAATAAAATCATCTTGTTTTCATCAAAGGAACAACTAAATTGAAATAAATATTTTTAGAAAGAAGGTCAACTAAAACGAAGCGGAGGAATTATTTACTAAAGAAAATTGTCTCAAAACATCTGACAAGTTTAAAAGATCAAGAGATAATTAACTATTTTTTCTAACTCTACTCTTAGTAATAAGACTATTCCGATATTAATTGAAGAAGATTCATCTAACCAAGATTATATTAGAGTCATATTAGTTAATTTGTATCTCTTATTAATTTCTCCTTAAAAGCTATGCAAAAATCAAATATGTGAAGTAATTTGAGATAAGGAAGTATGATGCTCTATCTAATCTCCTACTTTCAGAACAGATGCGGATTCATTAAATAAAATATTTTTATGTGTGTTAAAACAAAAAAATTTAGTTATAAACAAGAAATTGAACTCATTTGACACAATCAAAGGCAGCAGATCGAGCAGCAGCCAAGATGGTTCAAAGTGCTCAATTTGTTATCATAAGTTGTGTTGCTCTAATAAATTTATTCATTATTACATTCTATTTTGTCTTAATTTGCTACTTCTCTTTAAAAATTTGCTTTCTTTGATTAAATTCAACAAAAGTTATTCTTCTTAAATTATATTTTATTTAAAATGATTAACCTTTTTATAATTAGGTGAATTTTTGTTCTCCCTTACACAGGTTTGCTATATTATGTCTATAAGAGTGTCTTGTTGAAATTACTTATAGATTTTAATTCAACTCAGGTTGATGCTACGTTAAAATTGCTAATTTCTATTAGGCATTGAAAACTTTATTTGTTGCAGTATTTATTTTTCGTTAATGGTTTGTATCAATTAGTTTAGTTTACAGCTTTTTTTCAGAGTAATTTGTTTGTGACAAGTTAGTTATGTTAAATTTCTTAGAGTTATAAGATTTAAGTTGGTTAAGTATATATTTATTAAGAATTTAATAAATTACTAAATTTGTTGAAGTAAAATTTGTTAATTTATATAGATAAAATATTTTAAAATAAAACGACATAAGTAGTTTGTAATTTTGTTTCATTCAATTTTTTTCTTAACTTTCGTTTTATAAAAGGCACATAAAATTTGTACTTATCGATGTCATTTATCTAACTGACTACTGTAATTTTTAATTGAAACTGCTTATATAAAATTTTGAGTTCGTGACTATTTTCATCAATAAAATTAACTAATGTGGGCAACTACTATAACATGCCTGTTGTTCAAGCTGTCTAGCTCGTGCCTCAGCTTCTTCGCAACGCTCTTCTGCAAGTCGAAGCTGAAAGGATACATAAATAAATGATTCATTGCCCGTGAACGTGATGAATTGAAATGATAAACTAATTCTACCAGAACATAATGATATTATTCAGACACGTATATATCAAACTGATTACATTTTAGATGGAAGTTTCTTTACCTTTTTGAGTAAACTTTCATTCTCTTCTTGAAGCATGTCAACCTGTGTTTTGAATCACATCTCAGTAACATCAATATTGTAATTAGAGATCATGAGAATTCAATTGAAATGCGTTTTGAATCACATCTCATTAACATCAATATTGTAATTAGAGATCATGAGAATTCAATTGAAATGCTATTATCAAGACTAATTGCTCAAAAATATTATTGATTATGCTAATTTATTAGTATAATTGTAGTTTTCAATTGTGTTAATAATCAACATGATATAGACTTTATTTTCCTTTCTCTAGAATAATTATATAAATGAAGTTTTTCTACTATTGTAATTGATTATTTTTTTAATTAATTAGGATTCACTTATATAAGTATCTCTTCTCATGGTGTGAATATATACAAAAATACAATAAATATTTCTTTTTCTTAAATATAAATGGCATCAGAGTCATTGTTTTCTTTTAAGATGATGAGTTATCTCCTTCGGCAATACAAGGACCCTGTTTATATCAAAGAAGTTAAATTTTGCTGCTTCTTAGTGGTTGTTTATGCCACATACTTTTTGGTTGGTATTTTGAAAAACTTAAACAACAAGCTTCCCAAGGTCGAGACGACAAAAATTCAGTAAGTAACTTTGAGCAAGAGTTTTGCATGCTCATCAAATCCACAACTTCAATGACGTTTAAGGCTTATGCATCAACACAAGGACAACTTGTCGATGAAGTTTTTATGTGTTGCATTCACAGGAACATTTTGATCTCTAACCATGTTTTTTTCTACTTTTGTTATAATCAAAGCTAGGCTTTCATCGAGGCATTCCTAGTGAGGCGGTAGTTTCAGCGAAGCAATCTAGTTTCTACAATACGTTTTAGTTTTTCTTCTTTTTATGAAAATGTGTTAGAAATAATAATTCCTTTTAGAGTTCTAGAATTTTATTTGTTGATTTGAAATTCGATTAAAACTATAGAGGAAACAAAGACGGTTATTGAGCTAAGTACAATGAGATAAAGAGTTATATGTGTTAGGAAAAGCAATGTGAGATAGAGAGTCATGTGCTAAGGCTGAAAAACATGATATTTTTTCATAACTAGCAAATGATTAGCGAACTATAATTAGCATGTATAAGAATCAAGTTCTTCACAGTTCTCAACAAAGGAGTAGTACTCTTCATAGCAAAATATTACAAGAGTGATTTCTCAAATCTCATAATACATGATTTAATATCTGATTTGTTTCGACATCTCGACTAATGAATAAGATTTTTTTTTTTTAATAAAATCTTTTATATTCATGATTTTTATTATTTTCATCACTTTTTACTTAATGGTTTCTACACTCGTAAAGCTAATAATGAAATTAATTCTTGAGTTGATCTTTTCAGTTTAATTAGATCAAATATTTTGATCTTTTATTCTATTTCTGTAAGAAGATTTATACATTTCTTTTTCATGTATACAATAAAGAGTTGCTATCAAGAGTGCACCACAAGTAATAAAGAAATTGGGAAGGAATCAGGTCCTTTATGAAGGCATTATTTTTAAATGGTTAGAATGCAAAGTCTTACAGCTTCTTTAAGCTATCCAAAGGAAGAAGTCCAAATAGGTTATTACAAAATAAACACATTTTAAGAATTTGTAACATCTTATTCTTGTAACCATATGTTTTAGTTCTTTTCTAACAGATAAATTCATTTGAGAGCTTTTCAATTCTCTTTCAATGGATGAGTTAATTTAGTTGAATTGAATTTCCATCAACTAATTATTAATTCAACTCTTGAAAAAAAATTTGTTCATCATCTATATAAACTACTTCGTTTGTGAATAAAAAGAATCTCAACAAAGTGAAAGAAAAAACACATCTCCCATCCTTTCTTAAGTTTCTTATTTTGGGAAATAGTTTTGGGTAACCTCCAAACTTCTAGCCACAAGTGCGCATGTTTAAAAGTAGTTGTGGAACCTTGAAAACCGACCAGCTAGAAGAATTTGCACCAAAATCTTGGCGAAATCACTTGTAAGACAGTGGCTTTCCCCGATTTAGTATTTGTGACTAGTCTTTTACTATTATTAATTGTTGATATTTGGCTATTTTTTTTAACAATATTTTTTCTAATTTATTTAAACTTGAGTCAGTGGACAAAAATAATTTAAATATTCGTCACAAAACTTATAATTTTCTTTGAATAATTAAAAGTTGATTATGATTTATTTAATGAACATCCTATGATGGTTAAAAATATTATTACTGGCTCTAACACTGTTGTGGATGTTGATGATGATGCTAAAAAGAAATTTTAAAAGATAACAAAATAGTTAGAGGATATTTGTTGAATCATATGACTAATTCTTTGTTTGATTTATTTGTCACTTAAAAATCTGCTAAGAAAATATGAGACAGTTTGAAAAAGAAATATGATAGTAATGATGTAGGAACGAAAAAATACATTGTCGAACAGTAAATTAAATTTTGAATGATTAACGATAAATCAATCATGGAATAAGTTCACGAATATGAAAACTTGACTACGGATGTTCTCAACGAGGGCATAAAGACGTGTGAGATTTTTCAGGCTAATGTTCTGCTTGAAAAATTTTCACCATCCTAAAATGATTACAAAAATCAATTGAACCATAATAAATAAAAATTAACTCTCCAAAAACTTATTAGTCACATGAGGACTAAAAAGGCAAATCGTCTAAAAAATAAGATGAAAGTTCTTTCTCATAATTCTTCTAAAGCTAACCTTGTGAAATCTTTTGGTACTATTGCAAAAGACAGGTTTGAAGACAAACAGAAAAAAATCTTGAAAATGAAACAAGTAAAAAAGAAAAATCACTTCAACAAGTCAGAGAGTCAAATTAAAGGGACCTTATTTTGTATGCAAAAAATATGGCCACAAGGTTGTCCAGTGCTATTTAAGAAAAGGACAAAAGTCAAAGCAGGAAGGATAAGACGATGTCCAAGCTCATCTTATTGAGGGTGATAGAGTGATTGTTGCAGTAATAGTCGAGGCAAATCTAGTGGCTAACAAAACTGACTGGGTGTTGGACACAGGCGATTCAAGATATTTTTAAGCCAACAAAGCGTTATTTCATGACTTTGAGGAGTCCACTAATGCTGAATGTGTCTACATAGATAACTCCACTACTGCTGGAGTTATAGTAAAGAAAAAAATTTGCTTAATTAACTTCTGAAAAAATGTTAGCCTTAAAAAATATTTTGTATGTTTCCTCCCTCCATAGAAACTTAGTTTTAAGAGCACTTCTCAATAAAGTAGGTCTTAAACTTATTTTTAAAGCTGATAAAATTATTATTTCTCGCGAACGAAACTTTTTTGAAAAGAAATACCTTAGTGGAGATTTATATGTACTGAACATTATTCAAGAAATTGCTAATAATGTAAGTATTTCTAGTTCTGTTTATATTGTTAAGTCTATTAATTTGTGTCACGGTAGACTAGGTTATTTTAATATTGCTTCTATTAAAAGACTTAGAAAAATAAAATTAATTCCTACAGAAAACATTGACGATCCTTCTAAATGTCTTGTGTGTGAGGAAGCAAAGCATGCCAAGAAATTATTTTAATATGTTACGAGTAGAAAGATTGATTTCTTGAACTAGTGTATTTAGGCTTAGCAGATTTAAAAAACATTGTTAGCAAAGGTAGCAAAAAGTATTACACTACTTTTGTTAATGACTTTTCTAGATACACGAAGGTATATCTCCTTAAGTCTAAATATGAGGTTGAAAGAATGTTTTTTAAGTTCAAAGTAGAAGTAGAAAATCAATAAAACGGAAAAATCAAGATATTTAGATCTGGTAAGAGCGGTCAATATAGTACTAAAATTTTAGAGAATTTTGTAAGAAAATGATATTATACATGAGTTTAGTGCTTCCTATACCCCCCCTCCCCCTCAAAAAAAAATAAAATGAAACAGTCAAATGAAAGAATAGAATCCTTAAGGAAATGATAAATTCTATGCTTTTAAGCTATGGTCTACCTACCTATATGTAAGGGGAAATTGCCTCGTCTGCATACTATATTCTTAATAGAGTCTCTCACAAAAAATTATACAAAACCTCATAGAAGCTGTGGAAAGGTTTGCTCCTAACTTGAAATTTTTTAAAATGTAAGGATGTTTGGCTAAGGTTAGTCTACCTGATTTTAAATGGGTAAATTTAGACACTAAGACTTTTGATTTTGTCTTTATTGGCTACGCTCAAAATACTATTGCATACAAATATATGTCATTGAATGATCATTCTATTTGTGAATCTAGACATGCAGAAGTTTTTGAGCATATTTCTTCTTTGAAAATTAATATGCTCAGTGATATGCAAAACAATGTTTCTACATTTATGTTTATTAACTCTCATATTGTGCCTTCCTCTGATGATATTTTTAATGAGCATGAAAATGAATTTAGAAGGAGGAAAAAACGTAGAATTGACACTAGTTTTGATCCTATTTTATCAACATCTTCTTGATTGAGAATTTTAACATTGATACTCTAAATGACGAAGTAATGTCTATCTACTTGATAGATGAGGACCCTAAAACTTATGATTGAAACAATAAGTTCAATAAACGTAATACTTTGAAAAGAAGCCATTAAAAGTGAATTTGAGTACTCTATAATTTTTAATTACATTCGAGACTTATATGATTTGCCTAAAGGCTATAAACTCATAAGTAGCAAGTGGTTATTTAAAAATAAATTGAAGTCTAATGGTACAATTGTTAAATATAAAGTTAGACTTATGATTAGGAATTTTAATGAAAAGAAAGGTATTGATTATTTGATACTTATTCACCTGTGACTAAAGTAGCGATCATTAGGAGTCTTATTGCTCTAGCCGCTATTCATAGTTTAGTGTACATCAAATGAATGTCAAAACTGTATTTTTAAAACGTGATTTAGAGGAAGAGATCTATATGACTCAATATGAGGGTTTTGTGATCCTAGGACAAGAGAATAAAGTATGCAAATTAAGAAAATTCTTATATTGACTAAAGCAGACACCTAACCAGTGGTATAAAAAAATTAATTTCATATTATTACTTTATTGTTAATTCATCTGAAACCTATGTTTACTTAAAAATAATAGAATCGAATTGTGTAATTATATGTTTGTATGTGAATGACATGTAATTTTTAGCCCTAATGTGAACGTTGTAAATGAAACTGAGCAATTTTTATTTTTTAAATTTGAAATGAAAGAACTTGGAGAAGTTGAGGTGATTATAGGGATTAAATCAAAAGAACTATTTATGATTTCTCTTTGTGTCAGTCTCATTATATTGAAAATATATTGAAAAAATTTAATTATTTTGATATAATTTCAGTGAGAACTCCTTATGATCCTAGCATACACTTGAAAATAATAAAGATTCTAGTGTTTTTCACTCATCGAATCGAGGTAGGATGGATGAAATTGAGGCTCGCCTCCGGTATCTTGTGTGACAAAAAGATACCTCCCAAACTTAAATACAAGTTCTACAGAGTGGTGGTTAGATTGGCTTTGCTGTATGGGGCGGAATGTTGGCCTGTTAAGAAGACCCACATTCAGAAGATGAAGGTGGCGGAGATGAGAATGTTTCGATGGATGTGTGGGTGTACTAGTAAAGATAGGATTAGAAATGAGGTTATTCGAGATAAGGTGGGATTCTCTTCGGTGGAAACCAAGATGAGGGAAGCAAGGTTGAGATGGTTCGATCATGTGATGCGGAGGAACATGGATGCCCCAATGCGGAGGTGTGAGAGGTTGACTAAGGATGATTTCAAGCGAGGTAGAGGTAGACCAAAAAAATATTGGAGGAAAGTGATTAGACATGACATGGAGCAGCTTCAGCTTACCGAGGACATGACCCTGGATAGAAAGTTGTGGAGGAGGCGGATTAGAGTAGAAGGTTAGTCTGAGTTAGGATGTTGTATATTTTGGTACTTAAAGTTTCTTGCTTTGGGTATTATTGAGTATGTTAATTTCCAGTATATTTTCTTGTTTTATTACTATTCTTTATCTTATCTTAGATTGCTTTATTTTGAGTTGGGAGTCTATCGAAAACAGCCTCTCTATCTTACGTTGAGGTAGTGGTATGGACTGCGTACACGTACCCTTTTCAGACCCCACTTGGTGGGAATATATTGGGTATGTTGTTGTTGTCTAGTGTTTTTCAAACTGAATATGCTAAAATAATTGGGAGTGTAATGTTTCTTATGAATCATACTCAGCCTAATATAGTTTATGTTGTTAGCAGATTGAGTAGATATACTCATAATCTCAGTAGTGAATATTGGAATGCTCTTCATCGTTTGTTAAGGTATCTGAGAGATACTATGAGTTGGTGTTTGAATTTTAATAATTTTTTTAATGTTTTAGAAGATTTGTATGACGCGGACGGGATAACTGACAATGATGAAGTTAACTCCACCAGTGACTATGTATTTACTTTGGGGCAAATGTTATTTCATGAAAGTCTTCAAAACAAACTTGTATAGCATGTTTCATCATAGAATCTAAATCCATTGCTCTTGAGCTGACAGGGCAAGAAGTTGAGTGACTGAGACCTTTTGACAAATGTGACATTATGGAAAAGACAAGCATCATTAATTTCCTTACATTGTGACTCACAACGACAATTGATATTGTTAAAAAATAATGTGCACGATAAAAAACGAGACATATTCGCATCATACATGGTGCAGTTAAACAATTGTTGAAATATGATGTTATTTACTTGAAATATGTAAGGTCCAAAAGAAACTTAGCGGATCTTATAATTAAAGGTTTGACAAAAAAAATGATCTTGAATCGTCGGGGGAATAGGGTTAAAACCCATGGATTGAGGTAGTATGATGGATACCCATTTATGGTCAAATAAAGTCATATAAGCCCTCAATGTACACTATATTTTTTATCCCTATGGCGTGAGGTAGTATATTATAATGTTAAGCTTAGTTTTTCTCTTAATGATCTATAGCTTTAAGGTAGTCTATGAGATTGACTTGATGGATCACATATGTCATTGTAAAGGGTTGATCCCCTTTTATGAAAGACTTGAATTGTCTTTTTAGAGCACTCATTAGACCCACGGTTTATGTGCATGTCGATAAAAATACTTTATAGTATCGCAGAGTTTGCTTAAAATTAATGATATGGTATGTGTTGTGAGGGTCTCAATTTATGCTCATCTAGTTCAAGAGTACTTCACTTTTTGAATATTTGTTGCCTTATATCATTACGTATCAATTCAAATTGAAAGATATTAACACTTAAGTACATATTTTTTTTGTTCAAATTTTTTTTTTATCTTTTGTCTTTGCATTTGTGGAGATTGAAGACGTTTTTATTAAATGATTAGAATGCAAAGTCTTAAAATTTCTTTTAAGCTATCAAATAAAAAAGAAATCCAAATACGTTTTACAAAGTAAACACATTGTAAGAATGTGTAAAATCTTATTCTGTAACTGTCTTTTAATTCTCTTCTAACAAGTGAATTCATTTGAGAGTTTTTAATTCTCTTTTAACGGATGAGTTAATTTAATTGAATTGAATTCTCATTCAACTCACCATCAATTCTACTCTTGAAACATCTTTTGTTCATTGCCTAAATAAACTACTTCATATGTGAACAAAAGGAACCCCAACAAAGTGAAAGAAAAAAACATCTTCCTCCTTTCTTCCTAGGTTTCTTATTTTGAATAAAAATTTTGAGCAACCTACAAACTTTCGGGAGTTGGAAGTAACTGTGAAATCTTGAAAAGCAACCGACTAGAAGAATTTACAGAGTTGGGATGAAATTTATTTCAAGATAATAACTTTTCACGATACAATATTTATGATTATTATTAACTTTAATTTTATATTAATATTATAGTAATTTTTCCAACACTTCATGGTGGACTGAAGATGACTATTGAAGGCGACAAATTTCAAGTGTGTAGAAGAACTTCTTGAGGAATTAGGATCTTGAAAAATTAAACTAAATAAGAAAAGAGAAAAATATGAAAATATTATCATATTTACACACAAGAAAGAATCTTTAAAAAATGGGAGAAATAGTAGTTAAATGCGTAAAGGATAATAGAGTCGAACTAAGATTGAGATTATGCATTCTTGATCTAATCTTTATTAACTTGGGAGAAAAAGAAATAACTACCTACTCTTATATAACGCAACTCATGAATATTTATAAAGATGAAAAAAAAAAAATTACCCCAATGAGAAGTTAAGAAAAAGATCTTAAACACCGAGTATCCTTTTCTTTGTATGAATCAATTGACGATAATAAAAAACTTGGTTCTATCAAGATACATTCATGATAGTTTTTGTTGTTTGAAGTTTGATTTATTATAACCATTTTCTGTTTTAGTTCATTTATATTAGGTGTTGTTTTGAGTTTTAGATCAACAATTGAGTAGAGTTATCAAGACATGAATTAGAATACAATCATAGTGTATCGCAGAAAGGTGGAAAGATGCTATAATTATTAGCTTCTTAGGTGTTTCAATGCTTAGCTCCTTGATTAGTTACAATTTAAATTGTTTAAACTCAAATTTAATGATATTATGATATTTTTTTAGAGAGAGAGAGATTGTTTTCTTTAATCATATGAGCGGAGATTGTTCATATAAATTTATTGTGTTGATGATTTTTAATTCCATTCTACTTCTTGTTTAGTTGCTAAAGAACCTGATTCTTCAGTACACGTAGAATTAATACAATTTAGCAATAGTGAAAGATAATTCTCTTCCACAAATCTATATATAATATAAAGGAAGGTCATAGCGGAGGTGATATGATACCTCTTCATGGACTCCCACTACAAAAAATAGATCTAATTACGGGGTTAATTTGTGGGGTTTTTTTATAACCTTTGTAAACTTATATTAATTGCGGGGGTTAAACACATGCTGCTAAAATTTGTAGATTTACGGGAATTTTAACTCCCGCTATCCATTAAAAAAATAGGCTTTATTTTCCCTAATTATTTTTAATTGGCATTTCATTTCCCCTAAATTAAACCTAGCTGTCTCATTTCCCCCAAATTAAACCTTCGACAGACAGCCAAATTAAACCTAGCTCTCTCCAGTGATTTCGTCGGCCATCGACTTGAATTCCCCATTTTTGCAGTAGCTCAAATTTTTTGCAGTAGCACTTACCTCGAAGACCTAGCTTCAGAGTGCTGGTGCTACATTGCCTCCTGATCTTAAGGTATATTTCCAAAGAGACCGATTGGGACTCCACAGAAGTGTATGACTGCTGCTACTCCTAGGAGTCCTGTATTTTCGAGAGCTCCGTCTAGAAAGGAAAATGAAGAAGCTCCGTTTTTGCAGCAGCTGGAGTTACTCCTCCACCGACCGAAACCCAGGTAATGGCTATTGTCCATACTTTTCTTGCATGTATTGCTTCTATTGGAACTTCTACTAAAGATTGCTATAAGCTGAAATCATGACATGCTACATCCTAAAGTTTCTTGAGATCTTTGTTATTCAGCTTTAGCAAGGACTGGGTTAGCACAAAATTGAAATTTTTGTTGATTTCTTCTTTGAAATTTCTACTGATTTCATTTTGTTTTTGTTTCATCTTGTAAGTGCATTCCAATTTCTACTGGCAGATAGAGTTTTTGTTTTCCGGCTGATAGAGTTTTTGAAGTTCAAAGATATATGAACAGTCAAAGATAATTACTATTGATAAAGGTTACTTTAACTTTATTCATTGTGATATTCAAGGCATGCAAGAAAACATGTAAAAACTTACATGTTGGACTAATATGAGGTCATTGAAAAACATGTTCATCAATAATAATTCTGAATAATAATGCAAAAGATATGGTGGCATGGTAAAAACTTTTTGGTAAGATGAAATTCAACATCTTGATCGACACCTAACCAAACATGACTTATCTTTTGTTGCCATACCTAGTTGTGTTTATTTAGGTTTTGCCTTTACTCGTAGTTGAATTCTTGAATTGTTGATTCCTGTGTCAATAGAAACATGACAGACTCCTCTAAAGGATTACAAAAATTACTCTCCTGATTTCGGATGAAATTATGTATTAATAGCCAATGATTCTCTAGCCCCTGTGAGTATAATAAATTTTATTTTTTGTATATCTCAATTTCTCATACTGTATTATCATCACTCTTTATGTAGTTGAGCTTTTTTTATTAACCTGCTATCTATTAGCTTCAAGAACTATGTTGGAAGTACCAATTCTTTCTAACTTTTTATATTTTTAGGATCTTCAAAAACGGATGAGGACTGATAGTGGTAAATTGTGTGATGACTCGTACATATTTGATTTGACTCGAAATTCTAATAATTTTTTTTAAGGAAAGAAGAATGTCAACCAAACAAATAATCTAATTGCAAATGTGGTTGGGACACTCACCCTTTTTCTCATTTTATAAAAGTAAAGGTGTCAAACGGGCCAGTTTAGCCGGCCCGAACCGGCCCACTAAAGGAAACCGGACCGGTTTGACCCGGACCGGTAAGCCCAAGGGCTTTAAGGGCCCGGGTTCCGATCCAGTTGGGTTTTGAATTTGGGCCCGATTAACCCGGACTGGACCCAACCCGGTTAGGGCCCGCCGGTTAACCGTCCCGGCCCTGCCCGAATAAGCCCGGTTAATTTTATTTATTTATTTTTATTTATTTATTTTTAAGATTTTGGAAAATTGGGCAAAACTAGTCGTTGGCCCAACGACTATAACGGTTAGTTTGGGTCCAAATATTAAAAAAAAAAGTTTTTTTTATTTAAAATCATTTTTTAACCCCAAAAAAATTTCTATAAATAATACCCTACACTTTCAAATCATTTTCCACACAATTTTTCATTCTCTCAAATCTCATTCTCTCTCAAATCTCATTTCTCAATTCTCAATTCTCAATTCTCAAATATTCTATATATTTAATTTCTAAAGTGCTCACTTTAATTTTTTTTAATTTTGCGATTACTAAGTACGAGTGGAAGTTTCTAAAGTCACAACCTTCGGATACTTCCAAAATTTGGTATTGTCGTTCCATCTCTTACTTTTAATTTTTAATTAGTGTATTAATTGTTGAATATTTATTTTTATTACTTTTTGTGTATTTTGAATATTTTTTAGTTTGATTTATACTATGGATAAATTAAGAAACCTCGGTAAAAGTGTCAAAAAAATTTGTCCCGGAAGTGGTAGTGGTAGCAAAAAGCGAATTACTAGCGGTAGAGGTACTTCAAGTACTAGATATACCCGTGTGTCTTCGCCTCCGGTACCACTTAGTCAACCTTTTGAAGAAGAAATAGGTGTAGGTGCCACGATATGGATTATTTAGAAGTTCAGGAATATTACGGTATAGAAGAAGAAAATGAAGTAGACGCGGTTGATTTAGATGAAGATGATGAAAATATTGATGAGACACCCGCTGTAGGAAATGCTAGCGTTAGATCCGAATCGGTTAATTTTCCTCCCCGTCCTCTCCGTGCCCCAAGAGCTCGTAAACAAACTAGTGTTGCATGACAATTTTTTGAACGCATATCAGATACTGAGGTGCAATGCATTATTTGTCAAAAAATATATAAGCATAAAAGAGGAGGCAAGCAACGGGGTACGGGTACGTTAATGAGACATTTAACTGAAGAACACCAAAGAGAGTTAAAAATTGCACAAAGTGGTGAGGCTGTTGGTGGGCTCACACAAACTAGAATGGACCCAACAACCGGTCACGTAATGAAGAAGTATAATAAATTGAGGGACCAGGAAGAAATAGCAAAAATGATAGTTGTAGGTTGTTTGCCTTTTAGTTTTCCTTCTTCTGATATTTTTATTCATTATATTCAAGCAATTTATAATCATATGTTTAATGGTATTCCTAGAAGTACTTGTCGGTCTGATATTTTTAGACTTCATTCACAATATTATTTTTATTTATCTACATTGTTAAAAAATATTCAATGTAGAATATCCCTAACTTCTGATCTTGGTCGTGCTGTAAATAAAAATAATTATTTAACCGTTACTTGTCACTGGATGGATAGTAATTTTGTGATGCAAAAACGTATTCTTGCTTTTTTATATGATGAAGATCGTAAACATACTGGAAAATTTATTGTTGACTCGATACATAAAGTTTCAGCATTTTATGGTATTGAAAATAAAATCTTATGTATTGTTTTTTATAATGCTTCTAACAACAAGACTGCTATAACAAAGTTGAAATCTAAGCTATCACCGCCGTTACTTGAAATTTTTCATATTAAGTGTGCATGTCATATATATAATTTAATTGTAAAAGATGGTCTTGAGTTTTTTGAAATTTATATTGAAAAAATCCGTCTTGCTGTTGGTTTTATACAAAGAAATAATCGTAGATCGAGAATTAAAGAATTTAAAGTTAAATGTCAAGAAAATGGACTTTCACCGATATTGATGCCTGAGGAAATTGATATTAGATGGAATTCTACGTATGATTTTTTAAAAACTTGTTATAAATATAGAGTTCCTATTACATTAGCTTTTAACCAACATTGTGGTTCATTTGTTGATTCTACCAATTGCATGCTACTTGATTCTGATTGGGTTGTAATTAATGATCTTGTTAAATTTTTGGAAAAAAATTATGTAGCTATGGTTGAATTTTTCGGTGCTTATTAACCTACTGTTTGTAATATTTTGGGATATATAATCGATATTTCTGGTTTGCTCAAAGAATATAAAAATAAAGAAGGTTATGAAGATGTTGTTGGTGCCATGTTTACTAAATTTAAAAAATATTTTTTTCTGATTTCCACTATTTTTTTGGTTGGTGCTATGTTAAATCCGTGCATTAAATACCATACTATGTGCCACTTTAGTGTTCTTATTTATCGTAACTTAGAAATAAATACTAACAATGATTCTGAACAAGTACAACCTGATTTGTGGACGGCTACGTCTGATGCGAATGCTTACATAGATAAATTATATAACCACTATGCGGATTTAGTTGATTTAACTGTACCGACACATATCAGTCCAACTGTCGCTCCTCATCCTCCCGAGGTGCCATTATTTTCTAAAAGGCCGGCACATTGTGGTTTTCCTGATTCCTTTTATGATTTACCCTGTTAGAACAGTGTTGACGAGGGAACTTACACATCAACTTATCGGGAAGAGCTTAAGTATTATCTTCGGTCGCCGCCCGAGGATCGCAGACGACGGATCAACACGTTGGATTGGTGGAGGAATAATGAATCACAATATCCTGTGCTTTCAAGATTAGCTAGAAATATCTTGAACGTTCCAATGTCAACCGTTGCATCAGAGAGCGTCTTTATTCAGGGACGACACCAACTTGGAGACAACCGACACTCATTGGGAAGCAATGCAATGAATGTTCTAGTTTGCCTCAGAGATTGGATTAGAGCAGAAAGAAAAATCAAGGAATGGAACCGGAGCCGAAGGACAAACAGAAACTTGAAGAAATTATGACTTCGTGGGAAAACTCAGCAGAATCAAGTCCAATGCATGAGTTTGCCCCCGTTGACTTTGACTATCCTATGCAAGTTCCCGTTAATATTAACATGGATGAGTTGGAAAAAATGATGCATAATTTGTAGATTTTTTATTCATGTAAATTATAAATTTTGGATCATTTTGCAATCAATAAAATTCAACATTCATTAATTAACTATCAAGTATTATTAATTTATTATATTAAGTAGCATATGTTTTGTATATTATTGTATATATCTTCTATACACATGTATATTTAACATATATATTTAATGTATCCAAGTATATATGTTTTACAAATTAGTATATAACTATATATATATATACATATTGTAGTATATATAAATGTAAATTGTAGAATAGTAGATATTTTATTTAAAGTAGTACATATATATTGAATGGTGTGTATATATCTTGTATAGACGTATATATTTAACGTATACATGTGTATATGTTTTATAAATTAGTATAATATAACTATCTATATATTGTAATACATATATATTGTAGTACATAGTTTATTTAATTTTAAAGTAGTACATATATATTGAATGGTGTGTATATATCTTCTATAGACGTGTATATTTAACGTATACATGTGTATATGTTTTATAAATTAGTATGTAAGTATATATATATATATATATATATATATATGTATATATATATATATATACATACTTTATTTAAAGCAGTTTATATATATTGAATGGTGTGTATATATTATATCTTCTATAAACTTATATCTTTAACGTATACAAGTGTATATGTTTTATAAATTAGTATATAAGTATATATATATATATATTAGTAAATATATATATATTGTAGTATATACTTTATTTAAAGTAGTACATATATATTGAATGGTGTGTATATATCTTCTATAGACGTATATCTTTAAGGTATACAAGTGTATATGTTCTATAAATTAGTATGTAACTATATATATATATACATATTGTTGTATATATATATGTATATTGTAGTATATATTTTACTTAAAGAAGTACATATATATTGAATGGTGCGTATACATGTGTATATATCTTCTAAAGTAGTATATATTTAACGTATACATGTGTATATGTTTTATAAATTAGTATATAACTATATATATATATATATATATATATATATATATTGTAGTATATGTTTTATTTAAAGTAAACAAGTAGTACATAAATATTGAATGGTGTGTATATATGTGTATATATCTTCTATAAGCATATATATTTAACGTATAAATGTGTATATGTTTTATAAATTAGTATATAACTATATATATATATTGTAGTGTATATATATATATTGTACTATTGTAGTATATGTTTTATTTAAAGTAGTACGTATAGTCATATATAATTATATATTGAATGGTACGTATATATGTGTAATTGTTTATATATTTTTTTAAAAATATATATTGTATAATTGTAGTGTATATAGTGAATATTGAAGTGTATATAATGTATATAATTGTAGTGTATATAGTGTATATTGGATTTTTTATTTATTTTTAAACGGGTTTGACCGGTTTTTAACCGGGTTTGACCGGGTTTAGGTGGGTTTAACCGGGTTGGGTTAAGTGGGCCGGTTTAGGGTTGCTTTCAACATTTTTACTATTGAACCCGGAACTGGCCCTGCCCACCTAACCCCAACCCGAACCGGAACCGGCCCACAACCCGGTTAAACTAAATGGGCCGGTTTCGGGTTGGCCCGGCCCGGCCCACTTGACACTCTTATATAAAAGTTATATTCTAATTTATTTTTGAGAACTGAATTTTAACTCTTTCTTTTATGATGCCTGTGAATATACCAAGCATATTAGGAACTCATATCCTTTGAGTGATAATAATAGTATTATTACTTTTATAATTATTCATTTTTATATATGTCCTACTTAAACTGTTTTTGGATTAGAAATTGATGATTTTTTTTATCTAATTGATTGTTGTACTAAGATGATTTGGGTGTATCTGTTAAAGGCCAAAAGTGATGGTCTAAGATAAAAAGTATTACGAACTAACAGAGACAAAACATAAATAATAGATTTGATTCTTACCTATACTTCAATGAAATAATCCATCAAACTAGTTATCAAATGCAAGTGTATAAATGATGTTATTGAAAAAAAATATTTATATTTGTTAGAAGTGGAAAGTCTTTTTATTTTTACCATGAATCTATCAAAAATATACCGCGTAAATGACACATTAGCTAGTTATTCTTATCTTATCAATAGAATGCCACTTAAAATTAATCATATCTAAAAGGGTGAGCAAACATACACACATATATTTCTTTAAAGGTATTTGGGTATGTCTCCTTAGTTCACTCAAGGAATTTGAGAGATTTGCTTCAAAAAGCCCTTAATATATCTTTATTGGGTATTCTCCTACACAGAAAAAGTTCTAATATTATTATTCTCTTTCCAAGAGATTCTTTGCCAGCATGGATATTATCTTTTCAGTGTCTGAGCCATGTTTTAAGAATAAACTATCACTTATTTCTCTATTTAAACTGCTATCGCAAGGAAAATTGACGTTGGGAAAAGAATTTAAGGAAGACTATGGCATTTGGATTGACTTAATTTTATAATTTATCTAAGGAGAAAGAAAATACAAAAAGCTATTACACAATCAGCAAAAATTGAATCTCTTCTACTAGTGAGTTATTTATATTTACTAATAAATTAATTTACAAATTGTTCATGAAAAATAAGTTAGATCTTGTGCGACATTTTTTTTATAAAATTCACTATCTCCCTCTATAAAATCTATGCCTAATTTATTTATTTTATGTTTGTTCCCTAGAATTGGATGAAAGGTTTTATAGATGTGATTTATGATTGAAGAAACTAAGGCTCTCTTAAAAAAAGGATTGAGAACTTGTCACTTCACTACCAAACATAAGGTTAGTTGGTAGCGAATGAATATAAGATTGGTTGACTATAAATGACGTTGTTTTGTGAAACCTAAAGTTGATTGCTCAACTGAAAGATTTAAATGGTTGATGCTAAAGAAACTTATGGAGTTGATTACCAAAGATGTTTGTCCCAATTACAAATATGAATAGTATCAAAATTTTCTGTCTTGTACAACTAATCTTGATTGGGACTAACAATAGTTGAACATTAAGAATGCATTTAGTCATGGAGAATTAATAGAAGATGTGTCTATGTAGATTCTTCGAGCCTTGGATTTTATATGAAACAAGTAGGAAATTTTTTATGAATTGAAGATACTTACTCTTATAATTATTCATGATAATAATATTGTATTGACATGAGCTGAAAAAAGAGCAGATGACTCTATTGGAGAAGCTGATTGCAAAACAATTTGAGATCAATGATCTAGAAAATTTATAATATTTCTTGGAAATTCAAATTGTTAGATAAGGATCACAACAATTTGAGATCAAGGACCTAGAGAATTTATAATATTTCATGGGGATTAAAATTGTTAGATAAGAATAGTAATATTTCTTTCCAAAGGAAGTACATACTCTAGATCTCTTGAAAAAAGTGACAGGTTGCTAGCTAGCAAAATTGCCTATTAAAATAATCACAAGTTACAAATAAGGATTTGTAGGATCAGAATAACTAAGGACAGATATTAGAGGTTCGTTGAAAGATTCATTTTTCTCTCACTAGAAAAATATTTCTAATTGAGTCATTTCATGTATGATCCATGAGATTTTCATATGCAAATTGTCTATCACATTTAATTTGCAGTGCCTAAAGTATGCTTTAAGGAATGTAGTCTATGGTCACATCTAAATGGAAGCTATTACATATGCGAAATGAGCTTTATTTTTCAATAATAGAAAATTTACATCTAGTTGCTGTACACTCGTAGAAAAAGGAGTTCGGAGCCTTTTTAGTTAAAATTCCAAAAGGGCACACCAAAACTGAATAATTTCAAAACGGACAAGGTCAACTCCTGTGTTTATCTTGTTCATTAAAAAATTAACGGTGTTAGTCCAAATATTAAAGTGTAAGGTAAAATGGTGAGTTTACCTTATAAGGTAAAATGATGAATTTACCTTAGCTATTTCACTGAAAAAGTTGGTCTTAGTCCAAATGTTAAAGTGTAAGATAAAATGATGAGTTTACCTTATCTATTATCTATAAGTAAGGTTCGGCAAAGTGTAAGGTATTACAAGGTAAATTGAGTCGTTAACCTTGTAAGATAGGATCTCATATTCACCTTGTAAGGTCGGATCCCATGTTTATCTTGTAACAACTTCAAAATTCTCGCTGCTATATAAAGAATGTGAGCAAAGGTTTATTCTTGCATCAACTCAAAAAAAATTGTTAAACTTCATAACTCAAAAATTTGTTGAACCTTATTCATTCCTTACTTTAAAATGGATAAGGTAAGAGTAAATTTACATTGGGGTGGTGAAGGTTTGCATGATGGAGATTCGGTGCGATATAGTCGGCGTCCTATAGTGGTTCAATCATTTCCTTTATCTCTCAAATATGATCGTTTGAAAAGGTTGTTTAGGAGTAAAATGGGTATTACTAATCCTGAAGATGATGTGGTTATTTCTGGATGATATCCGAATTATTTTACGTTAAACGGACAATCAATATTTGGTGAAACTCCTATTTGGAATGATGATTCTTTATTTCTATTGTGCGAAGAAATAAAGATAAAGAATCATTATTCCAAATAGGAGTTTCATCAAATATTGGTTGTCCGTTAGACGTAAAATAATTCGAATATCATCCAGAAATAACCACATCATCTTCTGAATTAGTAATACCCGTTTTACTCCTAAACAACCTTTTCAAACAATCATATTTGAGAGATAAAGGAAATGATTGGACCACTATAGGACGCCGACTATATCGCACCGAATCTCCATCATGCAAAACTTCACCACCCCAATATAAATTTACTCTTACCTTATCCATTTTAAAGTAAGGAATGAATAAGGTTCAATAATTTTTTGAGTTATGAAGTTTAACAATTTCTTTTGAGTTGATGCTAGAAATAAGTCTCTGCTCACACTTTTTATATAACAACGAGAATTTTGAACTTGTTACAAGGTAAATATGGGATCAGACCTTACAAGGTGAATATGAGATCCTACCTTACAAGGTTAACGACTCAATTTACCTTGTAATACCTTATACTTTGCCGAACCTTGCATATAGATAATAGATAAGGTAAACTCACCATTTTACCTTATAAGGTAAACTCACCATTTTACCTTACACTTTAACATTTGGACTAAGACTAACTTTTTCAGTGAAATACATAAGGTAAATTCACCATTTTACCTTATAAGATAAACTCATCATTTTACCTTACACTTTAACATTTGGACTAACACCGTTAATTTTTTAATGGACAAGATAGACACAAGTGTTTACCTTGTCCGTTTTGAAATTTTTCAATTTTGGTGTACCCTTTTGGAATCTTAACTAAAAAAACT
Organism: Capsicum pubescens; assembly: GCA_030864215.1. Lineage (NCBI taxonomy): Eukaryota > Viridiplantae > Streptophyta > Magnoliopsida > Solanales > Solanaceae > Capsicum > Capsicum pubescens. The sequence continues at coordinate 150,439,908 of CM061547.1, forward strand.
TGTCTTTTAGGCTCCGAACTCTAGAAAAAGACATAGTTGGAGAGGCAAAACAAAGTGTAGATGAAAAACAAGTGCAGAACCAAAATATAAAGCGATGGCCTAGGGGGAATGTGAACTTTTTTGTCTATAACATAACTAGAAGAATTAAGACTGTCTTAAAAAAGAAAACTTTTCCTTGTACTTCAACAACGAAGCTCTCATTTTTTCTCCAATTTGAGATGTATTAATTTTGTTAATTAATTTGCATAATTTTAGAAAACTTTAATAGTTATTATTTTAGAGAACTACAAAAAATAAATAGTGTTTTTTTTGTTTCCCATCCGGTGTCCGGTACCCACATTGGAGCATGACTAATCCGGATTCATGTCGGATAAGGCCTCATTCGGGGTAGTGCTCCCTACCAATGATTTTTTCATACCTAGGGCTCGAACCCGAGACCTCTGGTTAAAGGAGGAATAGCCCATCCACTGCACCGTAAAATAAATATTGTTTATTATAATTAATTGGTGTTCTTTAATTAGTTAGAGTTCACTTATATAAATGTCCCTTCTCATGAAAGATTGAGAGAAAATAATTGGAAAAATTTTCTTGTATTCCTTTGTGCACGTCTCTTTCTTTATATACAAAATTCAAGTAATAAAATAATCTAAATATGTATATTTTGTCTAATTCTAATTGGTTGATAGAATAACAACTGATGACAAGAATATTCTATTCCATTGTATACTAAAGAAACCTCCACCTCAGCTGGGCCAAAAATGGAGCAGGTTAATTGTAAATTTGGGCTTAAGATTAATTGTGCTGCCAGCCCATTCTTTGACCCGAAATAAGTGGTCCTTTGCCTTTTGTCTTGGTCCAAAACTTTGGTCTTGTCGAAGTCACTGAATTCAAAAAATTCTCCTCTTCCTTTTCATTTCGTTCACACTTCGAAGAGGGAAAGAGAGAAGCCATGGAAAGCATAGACGATGGAGAAGAGGAAGGTTGGATTTCAATACCCCCCTCAAGGTGGAGGGAAGGGTAGTGACCTCCAGCTTGCTCAGGATTCCATGATGTGCAGGTCCATACAAAGATTTGGTAAAAATATCCGTAAGTTATTTTTTGGAGGGGACAAACGAGAGAGAGATGAGACCAGAAAAATATTATTGGTGGACAAAGTGGCAATTGAGTTCTACGTGCTTCGTCCATTCATGGAAGACTGGGTTTTTAGCGATATGAATCGCCACTTGACTGTCTGAATGCACTGGTACCGGTAAGACTGGAGGAACTGATAGATCCGTAAGTAAATGGGTAAGCTATGTCAATTCTGCTACCAATCTTCTCATTGATCGGTATTCTGCCTCTGCAGAAGACAGAGCTACTGAAACTTATTTCTTTGATTTCCAGGAAATAGGAGATCCACCCAAGCTTATGAAGAATCCACTAATAGATCTTCGAGAATCTCGACAAGAGGCCCAGTCTGAATTGCAAAAATACATCGAGAGAGAAGGAGGGTAAAGATGAAAGGAACAAATCTTGATTTGGAAAATCCTTCAGGCAACACACAACTCTTAAAGAAATATTGTAGTGATGAATGCTTGGTTTTTGCATAAACTGACTTAGGATTAACACAGCATGACAAAAATCAGGCCTTGTGTATATTAAATAGTTTAATTTTCTAATAATGTGTCTGTAAGAAGTGGGATCAGCCAAGGGTTCTGATGTAGTTGATGTTAGCTTCACTGTAGGATCCAAAGGGGATGATACAGAGGGTAAGTGAGAAACTTCAAATTCCTGTAAAAGATCTGATGTGTACTTCTTTTGGCTCACTATGATCCCTTGAGGTTCTCTTAGAACTTCCATCCCCAAGAAATAATGTAACAAACCAAGATTTTTGATGTGAAATTCTGAATGAAGAAATTTTTTCAACTTTTCAATCTCTTCATGTGCATTACCTGTGATCAAGATATCATCAATATAAACTGCAACAATAGTAACACGCTCTCCTTGTTTCTTAAAAAATAGAGAGTAATCATTAAGTGATGCAGTGAACCCCTTAAAACTGAGGGCTCCTGCAAATCTGCCATACCACTGCCTTGAGGCTTGCTTGAGCCCATACAGAGACTTTTTGAGTTTACAAGCCATGTTGGGAGAAGGAGGTTCCATCCCAGGAAGGAAGGTCATGTAAACTTCTTCTAGTAAATCACCTTGCAAGAAGGCATTGTTTACATCAAATTGATAAATCTCCCATTGTTTCTTTGCTACAATAGCCAACAAACACCTAATAGTAGTCATCTTGACTACTGGGGAAAATATCTCACTAAAGTCTATCCATTCCTTTTGAATATCTCCTCTAATGGCCAGTCTTGCCTTAAGTCTCTCAATGGTACCATCTGTATGTTGCTTTACTTTGTAAATCCATTTGCAAGGCAAAGCTTTTTTCCCTTGATGTAAGGGAACAATGTCCCATGTATGGTTCAATTTCAGAGCCTCAATTTTTTCTACCATAGTTTTCTTCCAACTTGCATGTGTGGAGGCAGCCTTGTAGCTAGTAGGTTCAAATATGTTGGATACATATTTAAGAGTGACCTGATTAGGTATAGAGAGAGCATTGAAAGACAGAATGTGAGGTTTAACAGGGGTAGAAAAACAGGAATCTGTCACATTTTCTAAGAACACAGTGTTACAAAAATAGTCTTGGAAATGTGATGGAATGATGCCCTTGTTTACTCTGTCTGATCTTCTCACTGAAATCTCAGAAGAGGGATTAGGTAGAGGGGAAAAAGGAGCAGAATCAATATGTGAAGAGGGAGAATATGAGTGAAACTGGGGAGTAGGAGAGACAACAACCTCATCTGTATTTGTTTCATCTGAAAGATTAAACTAATGAAAATTGTCACGAGATTCATCAGAGTGAGTTGGGTAATTATGAAAAATTAGTGATGATGGTGATGGGGTCATTGTGGTGAAAGGGAAAATGTTTTCAAAGAAATTGACATCTCTAGACACAAAGACTTCTCTATTGTCCAAATTGAGTAATTTGTAACCCTTTTTGTCACTAAGATATCCTAAGAACACACATTTTTTGGTTCTAGATTGAAATTTGCCCCTTCTTTGGGTTAGAGTGTTGGCATAGCACAAACATCCAAAAGACTTCAAATTGAGATAAGAGGGGGATTTTCCATATATGACCTCATAAGGTGTTTTCCCTTTAAGTACCTTAGATGGAAGCCTATTGATTAGGTATGTTGAAGTCAGTATGCATTCTCCCCAGTAGATCAATGGTAGGTTAGATTGAAATATGAGAGCTCTTGCAATCTTCAGTAAGTGCCTATGTTTTCTTTCCACAACACCATTTTGTTGTGGTGTAGCAACACAACTAGTCTGATGAAGAATACCTTTAATTCTGAAGAATTGCAGACCTGTCTCACTTTTCCCCAATTCCCAGGCATTATCAGATCTGATAATTTTAAACTTTCTCCCAAATTGTCTCTCAACCATAATAATAAAGGATTGTAGAATAGTAAAAACATTATTTTTAGTAGATAAGAGAAAGGTCCATATTGCTCTACTCATCAACAATAGTAAGGAATTATCTATAGTTATTGTAACTTGAAACCTTATAGGGTCCCTAAGTATCAATATGTATGAGTTCAAGAGAATTCTTAGTGGTAATCTGACTGAGAGAAAAAGACAATTTAGATTGTCTGGCCTTGGGACAAATATCACAGAAACAATCAAAATTATGTGGAAAAGAAATAAAACTGATATTTTTCATAGATGAAAATGGTAAATGCCCCATTCTAACATGCCATAATTTAACATTAGAACTTGTCTTAGTACATGCTGAAGAAGAAATTAGAACAAAATTCGTAGGAACTGTAGCAACAGACAAAGAGTTTAAAGAACTACAAATAAATTTTGAGTCAACACTTAGATTAGGATGCTTAGGATTGGACTGGATCAGGTATAGACCATCTTTAACTTCACAAAAAACTTGACCCCTCTTCAGTGAAGAGTCTTGTAATATACAAGAATGAGAGGTCAAAAATAATGAGCATTCAAATTGAGTGCAGAATCTATTAATAGACATCATATTGTATTTGAAACTTGGGACATACAACATATTTCTTAGATTAAGATTTGAAGATATGGGTACAGTTCCTGTATGTGTGACTTGAATTGTTTGACAATTGGGAAGATTAATAGTCAAAGAAAACTTAAGAGGGGACATGGATAGGAAATATTTGGGATTAAAACACATATGTTCAGAGGCACCTGAATCTATGATCCAGGTGTTGGATTTAAGAGCTGGAAAACAAGAACCAATATACTTAAGTATAGTACCAGCCATTGCATTGCTGTTAATCTTGGAACCTGCACTCCTCTGTGATGCTTCTTCCATTTTCATCTGCTTAAACATTTGAACAAATTTATTATACTGCTCTTTGTTGTTGCCTTGAGTTGTGTTAATGTGATTTGATTGATTTCTGGTTCTGGCTTCCGCTTCCTCCAATAACATAGCATTATTTTCCCTGACTTGTCCCTGAAATGCTTTATCATGTGTGATTGCTTGTCCCTGATTTTTCTTGTCATTTGTGAACTGAAAGTCTTCAGGAAAACCTATGAGTCTATAGCAATCCACCTCTGTATGACTAGTCTTTCCACAATAACCACAACTAACATTAGGGTTATATCTTGTCTTTTTTTCTTTGAATCTTTGTTGCTGTTTCTGATACTTTTGTGTGGGTTGCTGAAGAAACATTTTGGGGTATAAATTACCTGCCCTCTGAGTTTGAGTAGAAAACCTTTGAACCTGCTTCCCTTTGAAGTGATTGATCCCTCCAACCATAAAAGATGATGAATTTGTGGGTACGAGTGGATTCATATAGGTTTCCCTCTAATTCTCATCCTGTAAGATGAGTGAATAAGCATGATTTAGATCAGGTAGAGGGTTAGACATCAAAATGTTCCCTCTAGATTGAGTGTAAGTATCATTGAGACCCATAAGGAAGACTATAAGTCTCTCATCTTCCAATGATTTTTCCAGCTTTTGCTTTCCCTCACAATTGCACACACAAGTGCACTTGACATTAGGGTTGAGAGAGTCAAGCTCGTCCCACATTCTTTTTAGCTTGGTCAAGTAGGTTGTAACACTATTATTTCCTTGCGTCAACCTGCTTAATTCCTTTTGTAAATGAAATAATTTTGCTCCATTTGCTTGCCCAAATCTATGTTCTAAGCTGGTCCAAAGTTCCTTAGTAGTGCGTGAATAGATGACATTGTCTACTATTTCTTGTGACAGAGAATTCAGGAGCTAAGAGGTAACCATGTCGTTATATCTATTCCATTGAGGTAGATCTACAGAATCAGATGAAGGAGTGACAATACTCCCAGTGATTAAACCCAACTTATTTTTGGCAGAAAGGGTTATATATATGGATCTCTTCCAACCTTAATAACCCTTTCCAAAAGGGTTATGTACCAGTGCCATTCTAGGAGAATCAGAGGCATGGAGATGATATGGGTGATTGATGTCCACTGCCGGAGGGAGTGCAGCAGTGGGGACAGTTGTGGTGGCTGGATCAGTAGCCATGGAAGGTGATTAGGGTTGAAGAGAACCTGTCTCTAATACCATGAAAGATTGAGAGAAAATAATTGGGAAAATTTTCTTGTATTCCTTTATGCACGTCTCTTTCTTTATATACAAAATTCAAGTAATAAAAATAATCTAAATATGCACATTTTGTCTAATTCTAATTGGTTGTTGGAATGACAACTTATGACAAGAATATTCCATTCCATTGTATACTAAAGAAACCTCCACCTCAGCTGGGCCAAAAATGGAACAGGTTTATTGTAAATTTGGGCTTGAGATTAATGCCAGCCCATTCTTTGACCCAAAATTAGTGGTCCTTTGCCTTTTGTCTTGGTCCGAAACTTTGGTCTTGTCGAAGTCACTGAAGTCAAAGACTTCTCCTCTTCCTTTTCATTTCGTTCACACTTCGAAGAGGGAAAGAGAGATGCCATGGAAACCATAGACGAGGGAGAAGAGGAAGGTTGGATTTCAACATCTCATGAGGCATAAAAACATAAGAAAATACAAGAACTGTTTTTTTCTTCTACAATCTACAGAAATCTTTTCTGCTGGGAAAGGTCAACTCTAAATTTTTTAATTTTTAGAAGGCTGACACATATTTGATTGATAAGGTATAGTAATGGACTAACCTCATCCTGTAGAGCAGAAGAAGATGGTTGAGTAGGAGGTTCTTTGTATTTGAAAGTACCAAAATCTACTGATAACCTGCTTAGAGACCCAATAATAAAAGATTAAAAATTACAATAATGCACAAAGTTATTCAATTTATGCCCAATCGACTCTTGCTTTTATACTTGGTCATATTCAAAGATTAATATATTTATTCAGAACAAAATCCATGTCAAGTTCTAAAGTTGAAGAGTGTGCAGCAACTAAATGTCAACAATTCATAAACCAAACGTTATGGCCGTGTAACAATTTATAAAATGTGTTTGAATTTATTCAACACTTGATGGCAAGATGGGTTGAATCAAAGAAATGACAAATTTAGAATTAAAATTACCTTTTATCTTTACGAGCTTCAGGTTGAGCCTCAATTGCAGTTGTCTTGAGTGAGAAAGGCATATTAGAAGGAACTGGCTTTCCACTAAAGTAACTTGAGCGATTAGCTGCAAGAGAACGAGCAGATAGAGGTTGTTCTTGGACACTTGATTGCGACAAAAGTTGATTGCCAGCCAAAGGTGTAGCAGGTGCACGAGCAGATGGTGGTTGTTCCAAATTATTTTTAGTTTGAAAAGTCAGCTTACTCGAAACAGATGAAGTACTCTGGACAGATGATTGAGAATGTTGTTGTTCTCCTGAACGGAGAGAAGCTCGAATAGGCGTCGTTGAACGAGCTGACAAAGGTTGCTGGTCCAAAGACTCTGAAGATGAAGATGGACGAATTCCTAATATTGATGCTGGACGTGTAGCTGGTTCTATCGATGTACGAATTGACGCTGGACGTGTAGCTGATGCATTTTCTTCTAAGGATGAACGAACTGACTGACAAGAACAAACAAACCACATTATGGTTTATCACAAGTTATTTTTATGTCAAATGTAAAGGTCATATCTTTCCAGAACAAGGAAAAAATTGAGAGTTGAGGAAGTAGTTTATTAGAATACCTTTTGCAAGGGTTGCTGATCCAAAGACTCAGTTGATGCAGAGGGTCGGATTGCCAAACGTGTATTTGATGTCTGTGGTTCTATTGATGTACGAACTGACTAATAGAGAACAAAGAAATTCAAATTGAAGCTATTTTCTCAAAGCAAAAGATACCCTTTCTAAGCTAAATTTTAAAAAATTCAAAGTATAACAATAGTGGTTTTTAGGATTTAAAGATACAAAATCATGTGCAAGCATTTGTTAAAGCAAATTACCAGAGGAGTACAATTTCTATTAGGTCTTCCACCAGCAAGTCCAATAGCAGTTGAAGGAGCCACAAGGTTGTACTCATACAGCTCATCTTCCTCATCATCGTCATCGGCTTGTTGACATGCCATTACCTGTGCCAACCTCTGCGCCGCTGCCTTTGCATTCTGTGGACGCCGTCCAACATTTGACCCTGACCGTGAGTGGCCTTGCATCTCACCTCAATCTTCCTTATGATATTTCTTTTACCCCTTTAGATATTACTCACATATAAAAGAATGTGAATGATATATATTATTATGGTTAAAATGATAGGATAATTGCTTTGCTTGTGATATAATTTGGAGGCGGGAGGGAGATGAAAGAAATAGCTTTAACTGTCAACTTTAAGATCGTTCCTCAGATGTCAAGATGAATCCATGCAAATTTGCCATCAATCATTAATGTAAATCTAATACATGCTCCATATTTGCCCAACAATTATGAAAATTTTACTTAGCTTCTTTTTATGAAATCTCATATGAAACTATAATTTTGGTTTTTATTGTTTTTTGGCATAACAAGTTGAATGAATATTAAAATTTTGCAGATGAGATCAGAGTTACCCACCTTGCATGCAGGGAAAAAGTTCAAATCTAAGATGCGAATAATGTTATGGTTACAAGAAGTGCTAAAATCTCGTATAACAAGTCAAATGATAGGTTCTTGAGATTTTTACAAATAAAAAATATACAAAAATAATAAATCAGTTATTTAAAACTATAAACAGAAACAACATATCTTCTTAAAACTAAAAAGTATTAACACATTTTATAACCAATCTAGAATTTAAAGAATAAAAGTAAATATGATAATAAATTCTATTTAAACAATCGCAACCCTCTCCATTGATAGGACTAGTATGCGTACCTGCGCGATGCACAGACATAATAAAAAATATATTACGTTATAAATTATGTGAAATTTATATTATACACTTGTATATTTGAAAAAATAATAATTTAAATGAGTGTATTAATGAGTGATATTACTAGTTATGTTGTTGTTGTCGTCGGAGGTATTTATAGTTGAATATAATTGAACTTTCACTACTAGAAAACATCATTTTTTTTACGGCAGTTGTAGTCGGAATGTGGTCGGAATAAGGTAGTTCCGACTGTTTCATGGTAGTCAGAATATAGCTTGTCAGAAAAATATTTCCGACTACTTTAGTCGGAAATTTCCGACTACTATAGTCGAAAATTTAATAAATATTTATTTAATAATTATAAATATTTCGACTACTCTAAAGAATTATTTAATAATTATAAATTGTCCGACTGCGGTAGTTGAAAATATAATAAATAATTATTTAATAATTATAATTATTCCGACTACTGTAGTCAGAAATTTAATAAATAATTATAATTTTTCCGACTACTGTAGTCGGAAATGTAATAAATAATTATAATTTTTTCGACTACTGTAGTCGGAAATGTAATAAATAATTATTTAATAGTTATAATTATTCCGACTACTATAGTCGAAAATTTAATAAATAATTATTTAATAATAATTATTATTCCTACTACTGTAGTCAAAAATTAATAAATAATTATTTAATAATTATAATTATTTCAACTGTTGTAGTAAAAAATTTAATAAACAGTTATTTAATAATTGTAATCATTCCGACTACTGTAGTCAGAACATTAATATATATTATTTAATAATTATTATTTCGACTACTTTAGTTAGAATTTTAATAAGAATATTCACCCAATAATTACTATATAATTAAATCTTGCATTAGCTTACACTGCTCTTAGATTATAAACAACATAACTAATGTATTTTTCATAATAGGATCAAACACGACAAAAAATTATAAATACCACCACTTTAAAACATCCAAAACAAACATCAAATCAAATAGTTTAAACATCTAAATGTCACAACCAAAAACAAGAACAATAACTACAATCTAATTAGCATCAGATTCACTATCTTCCTCATCATGAAATACTTGAGGCATGTGCTTCTTAACCAACTCCTCAAATTTAGCAAACTTGGCATCATTAGCTGCACATTGTTGCGTCAATTCCACAATTTGCTTTTTCATCGCTTCCATTTCTTTCATAGTTTGTAAAGTAGAACAAAAATTGGGAAATAACGAAGGACTACTCGAGGATTGGAGAACCACTGTTCCGTAGGTTCTACCTTTCTTTGGACCACTTACCACAGCTGTCCACATTTTAGTCATATCTACAGGTGATGGTTGGACCATGGTACCATCCTCTGAAGTAGGTTGGGTTTGACGCCAATCTTCTATGCTCTTTTGAAATTCTTCCTGAAAGATAAATTATTTGTCAGTATGTAAACAAGCAAAGTTGGGTAATAATAAAACAATGTATGTAAAAGTTATTATCTTACATATGCATCCTTAGCACGTATTTCGACCCAATCTCCTCTTGTATCGTCCTTTATTTTCTTCCTATGCGTCTCTTCGTAGACCTCAAGAAAAGTGGGCTCTTTTTCCCCATTTTCATATTTCTGCAAAATTTTAGAAAAAGATATATGTATGAACTAACTGATTTCTCAAACAACCAAGTGCTAGCTTTTTAATCAAACAACAGTCAGCTTTTTACTCAATCAAACAGCAGTTTACTTTTCTCCTCTTTATACCTTCCCTACTTGGAAATTTTCTGCACAGGGGTATATATAGAAGAAGTGCTCCAATGCTACTCTCTGCTAAACAACCCAGTTTATGTTGACATAGTTGACAGATTTTTCATGGACATGTACACTGAGTTTTCGTTTCGAAACCATCAGGCATGTCAATTGTAAAGCTAGCCAAAATCAAGCCTTTCCTTTCACAATAAACAATTGAAGTATATATCTCACACAATCTCATTTAACATTGATGTAAACACATCCAACATCCTAGAACATCTGAAAATGGAGTATGTTTCACTCAACATTAAAGGTAAAGTTGAGTACTGGTACGACTGCTATGTTTCGGAACATATAGATCAAGGATCCCACTAAACAATCAACAAGAAAAAGAATGCACTGGGCAGGGATGAAAATATCAGCACAGGGCAAAAATGGTCCAACTCTATTATCACTCTTTCTCACAATCATGCTACATATACATAAACTTATGCACATGAAACATACACCAGGACTGAAAAAATTAAGAATTATCTTTAGACACACGAAGAATCTTGTGTAAAGGAATGTAAGGAGAGACCTACATTTAGTTCCCACTTCGGTAGCTACGACATTCTTTTTTCATTTTTTAGGACAAACTTTATTAACAATGGGAAAAATCTCCTGTACACATGCAGTATAGCAAAAGGTAGAGGAAAGAAACGCTACTCCTCAAAACTACATGAATCATTTTCTAATCTCTATCCCTTGAACCTCTCTTATTTATACGACAGTCATATACTAAAGGATGCATAATCAAACTAACTGCCACAGTCATAAATAAACTACGTTATTGATTCAACGTTTAATTAATCTCAATAATTTCGAGCCTCCACCTTCATCTCCCAAGTTCAGTCTCTCTCCTTTCCTGGATCAAAGAAAATGATCTGCCAAAATATGTCCACTCAATTCTTAAGAGATTCTGTTATTAAAACTCCAATTCCCAACTTGAACTATCAAAAAATGTGTCAGCATGCTATTTCAAGCATCTAACTAGCCCTAAACTTCAATTCATATGTACTATGTTGGCATTTTAGTCGGGGGAAGCAATTAAATGACATAAAGCATCCATGCAAAACTAAAGCTCAAATATTCAGAGCTTCAACTGGTTTAAAGTAAGATAACAATCAATCACAAGTCAGCTAAGTACATAGATTTTAAAGCACAAGGAAGTAGAGCATACTATTATAAGTCTATTGGCATCTCAGATGATCACATTATCCCTACTTCTATATGTCCAACCTGGAAACTCTACGAGAACCCCTTCTATAATGCACAAAAACAACAAAACAACCCCAATCTTCAAGAAGAAACCATCCACACTGCTCTCTGAATTCATCACAATAATAAGCAAATTCATTGCCTCAATCTCCCGATATCTGCTAGAAAAATTACAACATCTTTTTGGGATCTCATCTTTATCAGGCCCTTTATGGACTCTCATGCGATCTTCTATTTTAGAAGATTAAGTTGAAATCTACAGAGAAAGATTCTAAACCAGGTACCCGTGGACATATACTTGGCAAGATCAATCTAGACACCAATCAACCATATACAGTGCAACAAAAGCATATATATTTGGCAAGATATTAGTACTGATTAGAACATTGAACTAAACCGAACAAATCAGAAATTTAAGCTAATATTACCAGTCTTTGTCGGTGGGTAGCGGAACTCATCGAACCTCCAATGTGCAACGAGCCACCCATTTGAGACGCTTTATTTTCCTTTGCCCATTCCCTCCTCGCCCTATATTCAGGAGTATCCCATTTTTTCAAGAACTGGCCCCACACATCAACATTCAGCCAACCAGGTTTTTCCAAGTTCCTCCAGACCTCATACAAGTATTCTTTGATCCATAGAGCTTCTTTCAACTTGAAAATGTGTTGTATTTTATTTTCATGACAAGAATTCCATGCGCACTTTGTCTGCAAAATAGTTTAATATAAAGTCATGAAATGAGTTGACGGATACAAAGGTAAATTCATCATTGATAGCATACTGAAATGGTAAATTCTTTGATTTTGATTATACCATAAACTGTTTCCACATAAGAATTCTGATGTCGAGTCGAATATCGTTCCAACTACCCCACGACTCCGTGTAAAATGGTTTAATTTCTTTTATAACCATATGTCCGACGCTATATGCGGGAATGAACCTGCAATAAAATTATATTAAATTATCTTAGCTTTCAAAATTTTTAAAAATTATGGAAAAACATAAGGTTTACTTACCCATTACCATCAGGGACGATAATTAGCCTTCCGTTGCCATCATATTCTACTATCTCTTTAAATTTCAAAATCTGAGAAGCAACTGTTGTAGCATTAGACACTGTAGCACTATCAATGGATGGCTATGTTGATGTGCTAGGACCTCCGATTCTCAATTTAGAAAGGCTAAGTGTGGATGATGTTGAAGGTACAGATGAAGAGCTATTATGCAAACTATTATGGAGAGAAGAGGGTTGAAACTGGTGGGGTGGTGGGGGCATGAAAAATGCATTTGGTAGTGAAATAGTTGTCCTTGGAAGAGGAAGAATATTTGTAGTAGCTGGTTGAAGAGTTGTGGTAACAGGTGGTGGTGTTGTATATTGACCTGTGGGAAGATTATCAGGTTCTTTCTTATCTTTATTACGCCATCCATTACCATGACCTTTTGATGCCATTGATTTTCTTTATTAACCATCTGAAAAAAAAAAGAACCACCAAATTAAACAAAACAGACAACACACAGATTAAATGGTTGCAACTTCTGCTCTGAACTGGATCTAAGACAGTGAATCCCTTGGAACAATTATATAAGTCTGTACATAATATAAGTGTATGAACAAATTAACGAGTATTCGCCCTCTTGGTCTAGACTATAAATACTGCCTAATTGTCCTGTTATACCATTTACTTTTCTATTAAAAGGCCATTTAGATATAGAGGTTTCATTCTCAATTTAGGAGATAAGAGTTGTTCCTGTAAGCAAATAGTTATACTAAAAGGCAATTCAAAAGGCAATAGAATGTCAGTTTTTTAGCATAGGGTCACTTTGCATCAGTACAGATTCTCGTACCATGATCGATCTCTCAATGTACTCAACTCCGTCCTAGAAGAGGTATGTTAACAGCTTTAGAACCAAGTTCTGCAAAGACTACAACCTTTACATGCTATAATTTTCAGAATGCATGTTTGAAATGTTCTGGTTTGATATCAAGCATAAATTGATCTGCCACACATTCAGAAGACCACATACTCTTTTAACATGTGCTGAAATTCAGAATTATTTTATAAAATAAAGCAAAAAAGTACTAATATTGAAAAACAAATGGCATCATGTGAACATATGTTTTAAACTTTTCAATAATGATATGTGCCAAGGTGATCTAACTTTGTTAAAGAACTTCAGGGATATCAATCCAATTAAGGCAACCGACGTGAGCAATTGTCTTAAAATAATCAGGAATCCCATGAAAACTAAGAGTCCTGAAGACACCATTTTGAGGATAATATGAAACAAGATAGCCACAATCATAGTCAAGCAATAGTTCTCCATTCTTCAACTGACACACAACTTTCCCATGTTGAGTGACAGAGTTTACATTTGGTGTATAAGCCCCAATTATGAACTCCTTTACCCAAAACTCTTTCATATTGTATTCTCTCATTACCCAAATATCTAACCTTCCCCCATTTTGATGAGGCGAAGTTAAAGCAACAACAATACAACCTCCAAGAACTACAAGCTAAAACTGAACAATTCTTGGGTCAACACCAAAATTAACTATTGGGACCTCTCCAAATACCTCATCAGCTCATTCAAAGGAAACAATAAGCCTATCAAAATATTCGTTATCAAATCCGAATAGAGTCAGCCAATGCATCTTCCCGTTTACCATAATTCCTCGATAACACGGATCAATATGGTAGACAACTTCCCCTACTTTTCTCCAGCTGTTGCTACCAAGACTAAGTACATGAAGGTATGATTTACAATGGCACTCAGGGCATTGGACTTTGTTCTTTTTTACAAATGGGTTTCCAGCTATTGGAAATTATAATCTTCTCAGCACAAACATCTTTGATAAACATCATCTCAATTTCTAACTTATTTTACTTCTTCCAATGCTCACAACTAGAAAAGATTGGAAAGATACAATTTCGTGATCAAAGGGCGTTCAGAATTTAGATCACATCAGTACATATCGAAAACATTTACTTGACTAAACTTCCAATGGCATGATATTGCAGAATCTGACAACCTATGTTCTACGAGGAATAGTAAAATACCAGACACATTCAACCTACACAACCTTCCTTCTTTAACCGAGTTTAGGGCCAAAGTTTGAGCATATGCAAATGTATAAACAACAATAACGAGACAACTTATAATGTAATCAGTTTCTCCAGCTCAAACTTACCTTCTTGAGAATGACACCTAACATAGAAGAAATAAGATCTTCACAACAAAAGGGGTTGCTAAGATAGAAAAGACTTTGCCACCGAATAAATTCTGGACTACACTAAAGACTTCACAAATAAACAAGTTGCTTTATGTAGAGGAACTAAAGAAGTAGGATTTAAGAAAATGCAACAAGACAAGCAAATCATACATAGTACCAGTAGTTTTACCACTACTATTTAATCAAACAACCAGAAATATTCTTACTGGCACTACAAATGTTAACAAAGAAAAGACACTACATTGTCAAGAAAAATAGCAAAAAGCAGCAGCTAAAATAGAATTCAAGACCTTGTTACTACACGTTACTACTATTAATAACAACTCAATCCTCGTCACTTGTTTCATAGTCATTTATCAATTCTTCCTCATCACTTGTTTCATATTCATTCATCAATTCTTCCTCATCACTTGTTTCATTTTCATCAAGTAACTCTTCCTTGCTTATTTCATTTTTATCAATTGGATCTTCCTCGTCATTTGCTGATACAAGAATTACAAGAACAACATGAAACACACTTCAGAATCAGTCCACAAGATCAAAGATCCGAGGACCCTTTTGAAGACCACACTCGGATTCAACAAACAACAAGAAGAACACAATGTATTGATGTGTTTATCACCTAAAACAGCTAACAACAAACTATGTTAACAACAACAAGATTAATAACAACAACAATGGAACAAGAACAAGAAGTCGTGGATTTGAATTACAAGAACACAAACAAACTATTACAACATAAACAAAATGGATAAATAGTTAGATCTTGGTTGGTATAATCTTAAGAATCCAAGAATATGGTAATCTTGAACCCTTAACACTATATACAACGGTTAACCTAACTCCTACGTTGACACAAGAGGAACTTTACCTCCTCTAAACACCAACGTCTCAAGCCAACATTGCAACACAAGTGATATCCATACTTGTTGCCCTCATTTCGGTGTGGTGGCTATTCCAAGACAAACAACAAAAAATGTTTCATGTTTCAAGTCTTACATCAATGAACAACTAATGAGAAAAGTACCTAAAATGTTCTATTTATATTCTATTATAAGACAAGGCAAAATGACAACAATGCCCTTAAAGGGTGGGGTGGTCATGGAGTGCATTTGGACCCAATGAAGTAACCAAAATATCCTTAATGAAGATGACCAAATCATGACCCATTAAGTGTTGTTCAAAACCGTGAGTCCTTAAATCTTTGATGCTCCAAGCAATCTTTCACACACGTCCTTACTTGTGCTCAAAACGGGTCTTCCTTGTATATTCTTGTGCCCTTGGGGTGACCAAGTCTTGAGCCTTTAAATGATGACCTTCAATCATGTCTTCAAAAATTAAGGTGGTCATTTGACTTGTATCATCCTTCCCTTCTTGAAAAGGATTCGACCTCGAATCCAAACCTTGCAAGAACAAATAGAAGACAAACAAGCACCACATCCGCATGACATGAGGGTTAAAGTTAGTACAATAAACAACATCGACATGCCAAGGAGGTACACACTTGAGATATAACCACACGTCCTTTGTTATAATCACGAGGGACTTAGAAAAAAATTACAAAGGAGTTGACAAAAGGAATCACCATCAAGGGGTGGTGTCCAAATTGAAAGTAAAGTCCACCTAACACATATAACAATATCACTCAAACAAGTGGACCGACCAACAACTATCCATCCTTCACACCCTAAGAAGTTACCGGGATCAAATGGGAGACGTAAGCAAGGGCTTAGGTCTCGACCACTCTCAATTTTCCTTAGGGTGTCATTCTCCAAATTAAGCAAGCCCTCTTTTTCACTATTGAAAATATCATGAACTAAAAGAGGGTTGAGAAAGGTGTTCCATAAGTCAACTTCAAATAAAGGGTTCCCATGCATGCTCTTACTACTAGTTTCAAAATTTTCACTAGGAATATGCCCAACATAAGAAACACATAAAGACGAAGTAGATGGCATTTCTAAGCACATATCACCTTCTCTTTCACAAGAGTTGTCCTCACATACGTACAAACCATCACGGGAAGCTAAAGGAACACAATCAAAATCATTTTCACAAAGACAATCACAACTCGGGTTTTCTAAATATTCAAGCAAATCAAGATCATCTACGCCCGATTGATCATTTTGCTCACCCTCACTAGTTGTTGGCAATTCACATACCAACGTAGACTCACCTTGTTTTTCACAAGGGTCAACTAATGTGTGAATACTCTCGTCACTTGGTAATGGAACCTTAGTCAAGTTGTAAGTGCTAGCACCAGATGAACACAAATCATTCTCACGAGGAGAATCAATTTCGTCATCTAAAGGATCAACTAGTGCTTATGTACCTACAACAAGAGTTTGGTCCTCATGTGACCTAACAATATCAAGAGTATCACAAAATGAATACTCATGCACTCCTACACTAGGTAAAACCGCAACTACATTCATATGAGTGTAGGGGATAACATTTTTACCTCGTAGCTCATGTGAGCTACGGTCTTCATCTTGACGTATGTTCGGCTAACCCATTTGCTCCCTTGGAACTCCCATATGATCCAAACTTTTATTTATCACTTCCCATTGACGGGTAATGGCTTCAAGTTTAGCAAAATAGCACTTGCAGCCGCGGGTTCCATCATAATTGCACCTAAAAAAAAGAAAAGAACAAGTCTACAAAATAAAATACAAGTTAGTTCGAAACAACCTTACCACACTCTCACACACTTGATCGTTTCACACTTGGATTCACAAGTGTTGCAAGTCAGCTTGTAGTTCGTGATGAGTCGAGGGGTGAGTCTACTCCTTGGTCAAAATGGATTCTTTGTTTGAACACTCAAGGAAATAATGTCCGAACTTGAACCAAGAAATTCTACGATTCAAAAATAAGAAAAGCATAAAATAACGCTAACACGAACAAACGGGCACAAAAACTAACTAACAAGCTAGTAGGATATGCCTAGGTCATCAATTAGTGTTCAAACCAACAAACGAAACTAAGAAACAATAAAATGAAACTAAGAAATCTAAAAGCTGAACTCAAAATATTGCATGATCAGTAATTTAGTGATGTGGCAATCCATTATTGGCCTCGGTTTTGTCAAAATTTTACTCTCCAATTTCTAGTCTTGACCAATCTACAATTTGAAAATAGTGGATTTGGTTAATGGAGGGAAATTTGGTCTTGGAGCTTCATTTTCAAGTTCAAAACAAGACTTGACCTTCTTGGTACTTTCTCCTTGAAACAAGGTCCTTAAATCAAGGAAAGTAGGTGAAAAGTGGTTGTCAAAGTCTTTTGAGTGATGTGATCAAGTCTTTCACCAACAAGTACTACAACTCGGTCTTTCACCTTTTGTGGATCTAATGTTCACTTTTTGTTTTAACAAAAGATGAAAAGGGTGAAGAACAATAAGAACACAATAACAACACCAAGAACAACAACAATATTCTCCAAGAACAACAACAAATTCCAACGCCCAACTCCACAACAACAAGGCCTTCAACACGGTTAAGGCTTAGAATGACAACAACATCAAATCAGCCATACTTTGTTCACATTAACAACATCAACAAGTTCAAGTTCAAGCTTAGATTTGGACACTTTTTAGTGTTGGTGAGAAAGAAACCAACACTAGAAACACTCTAAACAACAAAAGACTACAAGATCTAGTCACAAAGAAACATGTCTCGGCCAAGACAACAACAAGAACAACAACTTTCTCAGCCAAGAACAACAAGAACAGGCAGATTACTCCTTTTTCTGGAACAAAATCAAAGATGACTTTGATACCAAATGATACAAGAATTACAAGGACAACATAAAACACACTTCAGAATCAGTCCACAAGATCAAAGATCCAAGGACCCTTTTGAAGACCACACTCGAATTCAACAAACAACAACAAGAACATAATGTATTGATGTATTTATCACCTAAAAACAGCTAACAACAAACTATGTTAACAACAACAAGATGAAGAACAACAACAATGGAACAAGAACAACAAGTCACGAATTTGAATTACAAGAACACAAACAAATGATTACAACATAAACAAAATGGATAGATAGTTAGACCTTGGTTGGTATAATCTTAAGAATCCAAGCATATGGTAATATTGAACCCTTAACACTACACACAACGGTTAACATAACTCCTACGTTAACACATGAGGAAATTTACCTCCTCTAAACACCAACGTCTCAAGCCAACATTGCAACACAAGTGATATCCACACTTGTTACCCTCATTTTGGTGTGGTGGCTATTCCAAGCCCTACAACAAAAGGTGTTTCATGTTTCAAGTCTTACGTCAATGAACAACTAATGAGAAAAGGACCTAAAATGTTTTATTTATATTCTATTACAGGACAAGGCAAAATGACAACAATGCCCTTAAAGGGTGGGGTGGCCATGGAGTGCATTTGGACCCAATGAAGTGACCAAAATACCATTAATGAAGATGACCAAATCATGACCCATTAATTGTTTTCCAAAACCGTGAGTCCTCAAGTCTTTGATGCTCCAAGTAATCTTCCACACACGGCCTTGCTTGTGCTCAAAACGGGTCTTCCTTGTATATTCTTGTTCCCTCGGGGTGACCAAGTCTTGAGTCTTTAAATGATGACCTCCAATCATGTCTTCAAAAATTAAGGTGGCCATTTGACTTGTAACATTTGCCCCGGATGTTCCTTCTTCATAATTATGAACATTCAATCTAAGTTCAGAAGGATCAAATTCTTCATATAGGCCTTCGTTATGCTGCAACTCACCTGCTAATTCACCATCCACCCTTTTTTCAATGCTTGAAATATCATTCTGATACGCTATATCCAATGCATCCTCTACTTCAACTCTACCCACGGGCTTTGTTTTTATAATTACCTGTCATGCAGATTTATTCTTACACAAAGGATAAGGAGAGTAATACACTTGTTTCAAATTTTGTGCAATGACAAATGGATTATAGAGTCCATACTCCCATATACGCTTAACACTCCCCTGTACGCTTAATTTCAGCTATTTTGTACTGAGGGTGCACCTTTGTACCTAACCTGGGCATAAGATCATACCACTTATACCGAAAGAGAACCAATTTTTTCTTTGTCCAACCAACATGATAATCGAGTTCTAAAATCTCGTGAAGCACACCATAATAATTAACATCGCTATCGCCTTTCACCCAAACCCACTATTGTTGGTTTTCTTGCTCTTAGAGAACTTTTCTGTATGAAATCTATACCAATTGACAGAGTACTTAGAAAACTTTCTGACTTTAGCATCAGGTCCCCAAGCTATATCACGTAAAAATTGGCTATTTAGGTCATAATTAAGTGGATTATGAACCTATAAAAATTTCAAAAAAAGTTAGAATTTAAATATACATAAGATTGAACAAAAGTGTAAATCGTGTTAAATATTTAAGTTACACTTACATATTCTCTAAACCACACTGAAAATATAGTATAAACAACAGCATCCTCGTGTAAAGCCACGAAGTAGCTATCCGACAAAGTTATGACTTTCATTAGTTAAAGCTTAGATAGACCTTGAATAATTGTCCTTAATATAAATATACTCACTTATAAAAAGGCAAGACCTCGAGACAATTTAATAATACATGTGTTGCAGCTGACTTAAGCTTCACCTTATTCAAATACCGAAGTGGACCACCTTTTGGACTAACTTTACCTGGTTGATTGAATATTGAAAATGGTGGTGCTGAAGGATCTGTATTGTCTCCATCATCATTCCTATTAGGTCGGTTTCTCAGACATTGTTCATCATGTTCAAAATAATATGAACAAAAATAAGAGGTCTATTTAGCCAAATAAGCCTCACATATTGATCCCTCAATTCGGGATCTGTTTTTTATGGTCCGCTTACATTTGCCAATAATCCTGCATAGTAT
The DNA here is from genome assembly GCA_030864215.1 of Capsicum pubescens. Classification (NCBI taxonomy): domain Eukaryota; kingdom Viridiplantae; phylum Streptophyta; class Magnoliopsida; order Solanales; family Solanaceae; genus Capsicum; species Capsicum pubescens. Next base: position 150,460,374 of record CM061547.1, read on the forward strand.
GATCTTTTAGATGGAATAATGTTCAATTAAAACACATGAAGGTAAATGTTAAATGTCAATACCTCTCAAAGGGATACATCCATATACACTGAACAAGCCTTCCAAGTTGTGCCTCTCGCACAAGGTGAATTGGAAGATGCTCCATAACATCAAAAAAACCAGGAGGAAAAATTTTGCCAACTTGTTTAAGGTCAAGCGAATGTTGATATACGTCAAAGATAGGTTCTCTTCCTTTAATGTATTGGAACATAAATCTTTGAAAAATAAACTTCTCTGTTATGGGCTTCCAGATTCTGTCGGGCAATGCACAAAATGCAATAGTCATCAATGACTCCATAAAAATGTGACAGTCATGGCTCTTCATAGAGGTCAACTTTCCTTCATTCATGTCAACACACCTAGACAAATTTGATGTATATCCACCTGGATTTCTCAAATTGTTAACCCAATCACAAATCACTCTTCTATCCTCCAAAGTGAATCTGTAACTGGCCTTGCGCTTCTGAATCTTATTGTTTAAGTATGTCAGGTACAACTCACTGCGCCGACAATACTCCTTTAAGTTCATCCTGACCTTTAAGTTATCTTTTGTTTTGTTACTTACATCCATCACAGTATTAAACAAGTTGTCAAAGAAGTTTTTCTCAATATAAATGGGATCCAAATTATGAGACAGAAGATTATCCTTCCAGTAATCTAACTCCCAAAATATGCTTCCTTTAGTCCAGTTATGTGTAACACCATAACCAGGTATCTTGGATGGTGGAGACTTTGTTACCTTAGACAGATTCCTCAATCTATCTCAAATTTCTTCTCGTGATAAAATTGGTGGTGGCTCCTCAAAATCAATCTTATTCTTCATAAAATCACTAGTATTTCTCCTAAACTCATGTTGCACTGGCAAGAATCGATGGTGACAGTTAAACCATGAGTTTTTACCCTCATGTTTCAAAGTGAATGCTTTTGTGTCTTTCATACAACAAGGGCAAGCTAACATTCCCGCAATCGACCACCCAGACATCATTCCATAAGTAGAAAAGTCATTTATAGTCCACATCAAAGTAGCACACAATCTAAAGTTTTGTTTCATTGATACATCATATGCTTCCACACCTTCATGCCATAATAAGTTGAACTCATCAATCAATGGCTGCAGATATACATCAATCAAAATTTTTGGATTGCGAGGACCTGGAATAATGCAAGTTAGAAATATATATTGACTCATCATACATAATTCAGGCGGGAGATTATAAGGAGTCACAAACACTAGCCAACATGAATATGGTGTAGATGAGACAGAAAATGGAGTGAATCCATCAGTAGATAATCCCAACCTAATGTTTCTTGGTTTACTAGCAAAATCTGGATACACACTATCAAAATGCTTCCATACTTTTCCATTTGACAGATGACATAAAACACCAGGTGGTCTTTTATTTTCATAGTGACATCTCATATGAGAGGCAGATCTCATTGATGCATACAACCTCTTTAACCGAGGTATAAGGGGTAAGTAATGCATCGACTTCACAGGAACCTTCTTCCCTTTGGCATGTGTGACTTCCTTATAACGAGGCTGATTACAAAATTTGCAATGTTTTAAATTTGCATCTTCCTTATAGAATAACATGCAATCTTTCTCGCAACAATGAATCCTCTCTGATGAAAGTCCTAACTTAGAAACCAACTTCTTTGTTTTGTAGAAATCTTTGGGCAAGTCAAGTTTATTTGGGTTAAGTTCATTCATAAGTCCAATGATAGAATTCATGCCCTCTTGAGAAATAGAATAATCTGACTTAATACTCAGTAACCGAACAACAACAGATAACTTATAATCATTGTGGCAGATCCAGGATTTAAGGAGAGTGGGTGCTTACTACAGAAAAAAATAAAAAATCACGTGCACTAACCAATTTCTTGTTTAGTGGGTGCTTTTATATAATTTATACCTATTTTCGTATATTTTTTATGTAATTATACCTATTCTGCGTCGAGTTTAGTGGGTGTCGGAGCACCCAAAGTTGATGTGTAGGTCCGCCCTTGCTTAGAATGCATTGATCCTTCATACAATGGATGCCTAGCTTCCTTTAACTGTTCTTAAAAGTGCTTAGCCTCATCATTTGGTTTATTTTGAACCTCTGAGTGTGTACCAAAAGCATCCTGACCATCTCACTATATCGTGAACTGTCAACATTATTCTCTCTTATTGGACTTTCAACATAATTCTAAAAAGAAAAATTATTAGCAACACTACTCTCTCCATAAGCTGTCCACACAGTATAATTCAACATAAAACCCTACTTATAAAGATGTAATGTAACAGCATCTGGACTCAATAACTTGCAACACTTGCAATTTCAACAAGGACACCTAATTGTCCCTTCAGTAAGAAAATCATTAAGTGTCATTGCTTTAGCAATAAATCCAGCTACCCCATCTTTATATTCCTCTCTCAACCCCGCACGGTTAGGATAAAGTCTATTATACATCCATGTACTATCTTTATTTTCCATCTACACAAGAACAACAACAATAATAATAGAGAAGAGAAACAAAAACAAGAGAAAAAAAACAACACTAGGTTTGTTTAGAGATGCTATTACGCAGTGGACACAAGAAGAAAACTAAGAGATTCAATACAACATAGTAAAGCAGCCAGCAACGAACCTTTTGATTGTGTCTCTACAATAATATCATTACAACTGGTTCAACAATCTAGCTTAGCGTAGTATGATGACAACCAGTCCATTCTCATAATAACACTCAATTCAATATAATTGAAATATAATACATGAGTATCATAGAAAACTAGCATTGCATTCACTGAATTATGTTTCAGAGGTCATTTCAAATGAAAACTTGGTGCTAACACACAACTTTCAGACATATATCAGTTGTATCATCACACCCAGACTAGTTACAACAACAACAACCACGTACCTATAATTCAAATATCAGTTGTATCCATGCACGGTCACTCGTTCTTAAACAGTCTTGTTAAAGCCCAAGCTACCCATTTCCTTATCTACTATTGCACATTCTAGTGAGGTGCCTACTTATTATTCATAAGTTGCTAAGGATGACTATTACCATCATGCGATGGATGAGGAATTATTGAATGTAACAAAATGAAAGCAACCTACGAATACACCTATGTCCAAAATTTATTAATATCTCATAATATGCCCAAACAAAAGAAAAAAACTCATCTAGTCTCTGCCTACTGTATATGCCTAATATTGTCTAAAGGTCAAAATAACTTTTAACACTATTTTATTAAAATCAATCTATTTATTCAACAGAAAAAAGACAAACAATCAAGTCACAAGAATTGATAGGCATATGCACAGACCTTAGGTGTGATATCTGAAGTAATATGCTCATTCCTGGAAACATACCAAGAAACTTTATTTGCTTTTGTTCTGCCTATATTCAAACCCTTTTGAGCTTGTTATGCATCATATAAGCAGTAAAACTAAAGACAACCAGAAAGGCATAGATGAAACAGATAAACTTTTGAGTTCTACATTTCTGGACCTGTTAATAAGAAAGGGAGTAATGGAATGCAAAGCCAAACAGAGAGCAAGTCACGAAACAGATAACTAGCAGTAGAATCTCACAAACCTGTTGATAAGAAAGAGGATGAATGACTGCACCACTGACTTCTAAGAAGAAGTCGGGAGTAATGGAATGCAAATCCTGGACCTAAAGGAAGCACAAGCAGATGAGTCATATAGACAGCTCGATATTGATGCCAATGGTATTCTTCTATTTCAATCAAAAAATGCTATAATTCTAGGGCATTTACCAACATGAGATATATTCGGATTCCATACTTCCCTTCATGGGATGAATTTAATGAAGAGGCAATCGGTTGGTACAAACTTATGTTAGATCAAACTTTGCCAAGATCAGTTTTTGTTTTCAGAAGTAAAATATGAAAATTGTCTCACACTTTGCAAGTGATTGTCTTGTTTCACTGAGACTTAGACATTTTAAAGTTCCCCTAAATAAGAATCATTGTTCTATATATCTCAAACAGAATATTTTAACTTAAATTTGGATAACCTGTCTATTGTTTACCTCCCGTGTTGATTATATAGTAAGCTCAGCTGGTGATTAGCTTCTCTTATTGCTACCTAACATTTGTGTCATATCTAGGAAGAATGACTGCAGTAGTAAACTAGTGATGGTCCAGGAAACTACATGAAATTTTGCTCACAAAATTTTGCACTGCTTTATCCTTCTGTAAACTACATGAAAAATAAGACAATATAAGCTGCAAATATTTTCATTTCAAAATGACTGACTTCATACACTCAAGGAATTATTTTAATTCCTCTCTGGATTAGTATACACATCACTATTGCCAACTACCAACTTGATCATTATCCAGCTTAACACTTCATTCTAAGACAAAATATAAACTAAACTAAGATTTGAAAACGAACAACACCCTATAAGTAAATTTTGCAAACTAAACTAAGGTTTGAAAACGAACAACACCCTATAAGTAAATTTCTTGCAAGTCGGTGTTATCAAATTATTACCTCGAATCACGAGATTCGGTGAAATTAACCATCGTTGTTACCACTTTTTGAGAGAGATGCAACCTTCACCGCCAATTTTTGAGAGAGACGCAGAGAGAAGAGAGCCGAGAGAGAGAACGTAGAGAGAAGCGTGCCCTACCTTAGAATATATTATTTAATAATTAAATGTAAATTTTTGACTACTTCAATCGGGTAGAAATTTAATATGTTTAATTATTTAATGTTTCCGACTACTTCAGTCGGTTAGATATTTAATACAATTAAATTATATATTTGAATCAATTATTTATAAGATTTCCGACTACAATAATCAGGAATATTTTTATTATATTTAATTATTTAATACTTCCAACTACATCGATCGATTATATATTTGATACAATTTAATTATATATTTAAATTAATTAATACAACTTAATGAAATATTAAATTAATTAATACAATGTGAAAGACTACTGTGTAACTTATATTTTATATATAATTATTTATTTAATAATTAAATATAACGTTCCGACCACTACAGTCGGGTACAAATTAAATATATTTAATTATTTAATATTTTCGACTACAGTAGTCGGATAAATTTAATATATTACAGAGCAACCTTTTGTAATGTATTTATTAATATATTTATTTAATGTATTTAGTAGTAATATAATTAATAATATATTTAATTAATTATTAATTTTTTTTATAAGGGTATGATTATATGTTTAGTCATATATTTATTTAGTATTTTCGACTATAGTGGTCGGAAATATATATTTAGTAATTTATTTAAATAATTATTTAATTTTCGTATAAGGGTCTGATTATATATTAAGTAATATATTTATTTAATTATTTATATTTTCGACTACAGTGGTCGGAAATACATATTTAATAATTTATTTAAATAATTAATTAATTTCCGTATAAGGGTCTGATTATATATTTACTAATATATTTATTAATTATTTTTGTTTTTGACTACAACAGTCAGAATATATATTTTCCGAAATTTACCGCCAAATATTCTGACTGTTGTAGTCACAAATTATCTCAGAAAAGTATTTTATAAAAAATATAAAAAAAATAAATATTCCGACTGAAGTAGTCGGAAATTTATGACTACTTTTTTTCAGTCGGAAAATAACAAATTTCTGGTAGTGTTTGTTCAGTAACGGATTGAATCATTATTTTTAAAAAATGAGATAGTAACCAAATATAATATTATAAATTTAACATGCATTGTATCAACTCTTAACAAAGATAAACTTAGTAATAAACCTTATGATTAAAAAAAACTATATACAATTAAAATAAATAAATCATACAGTTACTCAATAATTTGCCGGGAGATACATCAAGAATATAAAATGAGGTTATAGAATAAATTTTAATGTAGAATTAGATTCTTCACTAATGTCATGTATAGTTTCTCCCTATCCTTTGTCACATGAAACATAAAAAATTAATACATCGCGAATATAAGAAATCAAGTAGATAGTAATACGAACTAACACCATTAACATAGAAGTACATAGTAAGTGAAACAAATTATATAAATATACTTCTGGATTGGTCCTTCTCTGGCTGTCCCTTAATGAATTTTCTCCTTTACAAATCCAACAATAACAACATATCTAATATGTTTTAAAAAAGTGAAGTCTGGGGATTTTTACGAATCCAAACTTGTAGCATGCTTCAATTATTTGAATTAAAGAGAGATTATTATCTTACCACACTGATCTAGTAGCTTTTTAAGTAGAAAGGAAATTCATATTGAGAAAACTAGTTGATTTTAATCCTCTAATTTATCAATTCGAATGCTCAATCCTGCAACTTTAGAACTTATCCATCAGTTGTATGGTAATAACCGACACTCCGACTATTGTCAAAGAATTATATTTCAGTTTCCTTCACTTCTGAGATATCAATCTCTTAATTTCAAGGACGTTACTTACTATAATTTGATATCCATCAAAAATAATTTTAGTTTTATGTTGTTGAAAGGAGAAAAATTACACTTCCAGTCATATAGTTGACTACCAACCACCAGCTTCATAGACATCAACTTTTGCAATTTTGAACTATTTGACATGTGCATAGACATTACAACAGTTGTTTAACTAAGTCACTTGTAAAGAAGCATGAAAGACTTTTGTAAGCGTAAAGAGCCTAGCATTTGAAACTATTGAAATATATCATTTCCTAGTGCGGTATCCACGCGATGTGCAGACATCGATAAAAAATATCATTAGAAATAACATATCATTTAACGAATTATTTCTTCTCTTTAAATATAAAAATTCGATCAGATAATATCTAAAATGTGCTGAAACTTAAAAATATTTATCTCGCTAAAATAATTAATCCATCCAAATGCCATAAATTTTTAATAAAATTTTTATATGATACACAAAAAATGTGCAGCAGGTAAGTTAACAAATCTAAATGGACAAAATACTCTAATTTCTAGCCATAAAATAAAATTATAATTAAAATTATTTGAGAAAAATAAAGCTTATATCACATCACATTGGAATGAAGTGATCATTTAACTTCTGTTGTAAGCCTATAACTACTTTGTATCATGGATGTCCTTAGAAATGTTGTCTTCTTTTGCTTATAATTTGTTTTGCAGAACTCATTACCAGCGAGCAAAGTAATGGATGTCGAAATCCCCTGTCGTACTTTACCCATGATATGCAAAGGTGTATTGCGAATGCTATTATCCAGATTCCATATAAATAAACCCAATAATCTGGGCATAAGATCATTCTAAAGATATCCACGTGCTACTTTCACTGGTTCCTTTGTTTTTCCAAACTTATCAGTGTTTAGTATGTATCTTAACTTTTCTTCTAAATCTTCTTCACTTTAAAATTCAGGAAAGTCATTTAAAATATAGAGTAGGGCCCTTCCACATACAATTTATCTATATTGATCTTATTACAATAAATGAACATACTTTTGTGAGGGTTCAATAATCATACAATAAATCACAACAACATACCTAATGTAATTCTACAAGAGAGAGGGTAGAGCATACAAAACTTACCCCTACCTCATAGAGATAAAGAGGTTATATTTGATAGGCTCTCAGCTTGAATAAAGATAAAGCCTTCATCATACATGAGAAAGATTATCACATCGAAGAACCCAACATATGAGAAGACTTCAACAAATAGCATTATTCAAATTTTAGTTCTTAATTAGCAATCATCAGGCTTTAGATCACAAAAATGTAAACTATATATTCTTTCAAGAAAGTAGAATTCCCAAGAGATCTCTTAGAGAAATTAACATATGATTAGCACTTAAAAAATAAAAATGCAACATTCTCGAAGTTAAGGATCAAGAAAAATAACCTGATACTAAAAGTTTTGTTATTCTTCTAAGTTATCCTTTCACTAAATCATGGCAAAGCAGTAAGTAGGGAATCAAACTACATGGATCAACCAAAGTAACAAAATAATGTCCTCGTTCGATACTAAGGAGTAATTACCTCTTCCTATTTCTAAGTCGATGATTTGTAAACAAAATAATAGAAACTTTTACTCTGACTTGTTGAATTAGATATAGGTAGGAACGAAAACAAACAAAAAAGATATTTCAAGATTCCAAAATGATTTGCAACTGCAAATTGAAGGAAAATATCCAGGATTTTTAGTATGGAGTGAGAACATCAACTATTTTACTCTCACAAAATACTCAACTTTTCAGTTCAATAACTTAATGTTTTCATGAAATTAAATTTTATAGATCAATAGAAATGGGCTGGGAGTTGAAAATTAAAGCAAGAAAATCCACTCATAGTTCATAATATGTGTAAGCAATAAAATATTATCCGTACAAAATTCGGATAATAGTAAAATTAAAATATATTAATGTCAAACAAATATTAGAGATTAATATAATTGGATTAATTATTTGAGTCCAAACATGCATGAATTTAATTAAAGTCCAATTGTTATTGGGCTAGTCCATTAATTTGGGCTAGAGATGAATAAACTCACTTTAGCAAGCCCAAGATGTATAATGTTCTAGAGGCCCAATTTGGTGCCACATATCAAATGATGTGGCATGTCAAGTCAAGCGAAGGAGCCAATAGGACCATGCCACGTGTCAAAATGATGCTGTAAATTAAAAGCCCATAAGAAATATCATGTCACTTAAATCTGATTGGTCAAAGGAAGTTCATGTTTATCATGATTATTTACTTCCTACAACTATAAATAGGGGCCTCATAATTCAGAAAAGGATCAACAAGTTTAACAAGAAGCAACAGAGAGCTCGTGGATCAAAGCAGCAAATTTCTCTACAAATTCAAGAATTCAAGATCAACTCATCAAGCTTCAAGATCAAGAGTTCAAGAACAAACTCAAGATTTCAAGATCAGTTCATCAAGCTTCAAGATCAAGAGTTCAAGGTTCAAGAACAAGCTCAAGATTTCAAGATCAAGAGTTCAAGGTTCAAGCTTCAAGATCAAGACTTCAAGATTCAAGAACAAGCTCAAAGGCCCTTGAATTCAAGTACAAGTTGAGATCAAGCTCACCAAACCCACAAATCAAGCTCAAGTTCAAGATCAAGACCGCAAGATTCAAGAACAAGCTACCAAACCCTTGGATTCAAGCACAAGTCAAGATCAAATCCGCCAAGTTCAAGTTCAAGTTCAAGATCAAGCTCGAATCCCTTGAATTTATGATTGAAAAGGAGAATCAAAGGAATCATAGAGATTGTAACACTCAGTTATTGAAATCAATAAATGGATTGTTGAAATATTTTCTTATCTCAATTATTATTTTCGGTCTCGAGAATTTTATTGTCCAACAAATTCTGGCACGCCCAGTGGGACGATCTCTACCTCTCATCTCAACTTTTCAGACTTTGAAGATTAAGAACGCTGAAATGACTTTCAAGAAGATCAACTCTCAATAACCTGCTTCCAAGGATGCTGATTCAAGGTTCTCTGCTGAAGTGAAAAATATCCTTGGTGTTACTTTTGGAAGTTTAGGAGTTATCACGAGGAGCAAGGCAGGCTTGCTAGGACAACAAACACATCTAGTGTCGTTCGTGCCAACTCCAGTTTTTGGATCTTCAACCCCAAAAGAAACGAAGTTCAATACAAGTGCTTCGGAAAGAGGAAGCAGTGTCGCGGAATCGCTTAAGAAGACTCTTGCTCTAGTTGAGCATTCTGGTTCCAAATACTCTGGCGCAAAGAGCGATGGTCGTTCAACAAATACGTCATCTCCATTTACACCGCAAAATTTAAGCACTTCGAAGATTAATCTACACGATAATCCATGTTACTCTCCGACGTCTTCGGTGATCATGCAAGCAATGGTAACTGATGCCTCATCTATGGAGGAGCAGCTTGCGAATCTGACAAAGGTAATTGAAGGCCTGACCAACTATGTTCGGAATCAAGAGGCTATTGATAAGATAATAGATAGGGTGGAAGGCTTGATAGATAGAGAATCTAGCCATTCACTAGGAAAAGCTCCATAGGTTCATGAGATAGAAAATCCTGTAAAACAAATACCACCGACTAAAGAGGTGCAAGTTTCTGCTGAAGGAATGATCCTGATTGGGCAATTGAGGGAATTTATTGAAGGGACCCTCAAAGATAAGTATGATGTTGTCACCAAGTCTTCCCTTGCATATGCCAAGCCCTACACTGCAAGAATAGATAGCCTCAAAATTCCTGTCGGCTATCAACCCCTCAAATTTCAATAATTTGAGGGAAAAGGTAATCCGAAACAATATGTCGCACACTTTGTCGAGACATGTAATAATTCTGGAACTTACAATAACTATCTTGTCAAATAGTTTATTCATTCCCTAAAAGGAAACACCTTTGGTTGGTATACGGACCTCGAGCCTAACTCTATCAATAGTTGGGAATAATTGGAACACGAGTTCCTAAATCAGTTTTATAGCACAAGGCGTACAGTGAGCATAATAGAGATCACAAATACTCGGCAAAGAAAGGATGAACCAGTCATTGACTTCATCAATCGATGGAGAAATGCTAGCCTAAACTGCAAAGATAGGCTCAACGAAGCTTCTTCAATAGAGATGTGCATCCAAGGAATGCACTGGGGGCTTCTCTACATATTGCAAGGAATTAAACCAAAATCCTTTGAAGAGTTAGCTACTCATGCTCACGACATGGAGTTGATCATGTCTTCTGCTGGAAAGGAGGGAACGCCTATTCATGACCCTCGAAGGGGAAAGAAAAAGCAGGAACCCAAAAGATGGGGCAAGTTTGTTCCCAAAAATGAAAACAAGGAGTCCATGAATATTGATGTGTCTCCTGTGAAGGTCACCACAAAGGTAAGCAAGAATCAAAGTGTGAAGACGATTTCTGGAGCACGTCCAAATCAGAAAACTTTAAAGTAGATGCAAGAAAAGGAATATCCCTTCCTTGATTCTGATGTTGCTGAGATTTTCGATGAACTCCTTGAGCATAAGCTCATTGAAATCCCATAGATGAATCATCCCACTGAAGCTGGAAGGACCAATGACCCTAATTATTGCAAATATCATAGGCTCGTAAGTCATCCTCTGGAAAAGTGCTTTGTCTTTAAAGATAAAGTCATGCAACTGGCAAAAGAGAAGAAGATCTTCTTCGATAATGAGACGGCCAGTTCTCATCAAATCTCTATTACTTTTGGCTCGCTCGATCCAGTTTAAATATGTGTCGAAGAGCATAATGAGAAAATATTAGAGCCTGACAGGTCTTCAGTTGACAAAGGCAATGATGAAGGTTGGACTCTGGTGACGAGGCGCAGACGCAAGAGGATGAGTCTGCGAAAGGAGTTATCCGACCAACCAACCAGAAAGAAATGGTAAATAAACCAAAAAAACAGAAGTTGGTTGAATTCCCAAAGAAGACGAGGGTGACGGAGCTTTACCACCAAAAACCACAGCGTTCGGTGACTTTAGAGAAATTCTTACCGAGTTGGTTTCGTGTAATGACTTCCCAAGTCAACCTTGAGGCGTCTTGTTTTAATACCGCCAAAGAAGGGGCAAAGGGTGAGAATCTACCCATGGAAATTCCTTCACCTTCCGAAAATCTTACTGAAACTCTTGGCGAAGAGGTACATGTGTGTGATACAAAAATCACATTCACAAATAACGATCTTCTACTTGGTGAGATCCTACATAACCATCCCTTATACATGGTGGGTTAAATTCTAGGAAAGAATATCAACAAAATCTTGATAGATGAGGGATCTGATGTCAATATCCTGCCTATCCGCACGATGAAAGAACTTGGCATCGCTACAAACGAACCGGACAAAAGCTGCATAATGATCCAAGGCTTCAACCAGGGGGGCCAGAGGGCCATGGGATGTATCAAGTTGGGGATTCGTATGGATGATTTTCAATCAAACCCATTGATGCATATAATCGATGCCAAAACTTTATACAATATATTGCTTGGTAGGCTTGGGTGCACAGAAACAAAATTATCTCATCCTCTTACTATCAATGCTTGAAGTACCTCGAAGATGGAGTGAAAAGAATGATAGTTGCCGATGATAAGCCATTCACTGAAGCTGATTCACATTTTGCCGATGCAAAATTCTACTTAAAGAAACATGTTGTGGATGAGAAAAGGGTTGATGATGTCACCAATACCAAGTGTGATGATCTTGCAGCCAAAAAAGCCGTGGTTACTATTGAAAAGGTCGCCACCAAGAAGCCTCTCTCCACTTCAAATGAATAAAGCGTTGATCCTATGAAACAGAAGACAACTCCTGTTCTTCGCTACGTGCCAAAGGTAAAGAAAGAGAAAGATCATCCATCTGATGTCCAAGATAATGTGCTAAATATACTAACTTTACCTATTAGGAAGATTGATACGATAAATCTATCCTTAAGGCTAGCTGTGGCTCAAAATCTGACACAAGAATAACACTTCCTACGAAGCGGACAAAGGAGGATTGCGACCCAAATACATACAAGTTATTTGTAAAGGCTGGATATAATCCTAATGAGCCATCAAGGTTAGGTAAAATTCCATCAAGAGGTACAACAAGGTAGGCACATGAAGGCCTAGGATACATACAACCACCTCCAATTCGTATCTCCATAAGAAGGGCGGTTAGTAACTACATCACTGTAGAAGAGGAGTCTACCGCATCCAACAAAAGACCTTCTGTCTTTGACCGACTTGGAGAATCAACTGCAAGAACTTCTGTATTTGAGAGGTTGGGTCCTCTAAATAAGAAGATAAGTAACAAGCATCGGAGAAGTCATCAAAATATGACAGTGCACTCCCCGGCTAAGATTCAGAAGGATTTCCAAAGTTTGATTCCTTTTAGAATGAAGCGACAGACGAAACTGGTAGTTTCATGCAACAAGGTGTTAAAAGCAAAGGCTCATATTGTGGTTTATACAAAGTAACGTGAGGAAGATGAAGAAAGTGTTGGCTCCTCATATCATGTTATGGCCCAGAATGAGAATGAGGCCTCATCTCAAATGAAGGTTGATGAAGAGATGGAAGATACTTTCTGGTGTCACCACATATGCATAAATGACGATGATCCTCAAGAGGAGGAAGATGCTGGAGATGCTCCATCTCAACTTGAAGAATGAGTAAAGGCCACAATATATCCCTTGAAAGAAGTTAAGCTTAGAACCGATGAAGACCCAAGACCAACTTACCTGAGTGCTTTTCTAGCGATAAAGGAAGAAATCGCCTATATGAATATACTCAAAGAATATATGGATGTCTTCGCTTGGAGTTATAAGGAAATGCCTGGCTTAGATCCGAAAGTAGCGGCCCATCAATTGGCGGTCAAGAATGGTGCTCATCCTGTTAAGCAAGCTCAAAGGCGCTTTAGGCCATAGTTGGTTCCACTGATTGAAAATGAAGTTAACAAACTCATTGAAGCTGGCTTTATTCGTGAAGTCAAATAACCCACGTGGATTTCAAGTATTGTTCCAGTACGGAAGAAGAATGGCTAAATTCGAGTTTGTGTCAACTTTCGAGATCTCAACAATGCATGTCCTAAGGATGATTTCCCAATCTCCATACCAGAGTTGATGATTGATTCCACCACTGGTTATGAGGCAATGTCCTTCATGGATGGTTCATCCGGTTACAACCAAATCCATATGGCGCCAAAAGATGAAGAGCTCACTGCATTTCATACACCCAAAGGTATTTATTGCTATAAGGTGATGCCTTTTGGTTTGAAGAAAGCTGGCGCCACTTATCAAAGGGCTATGAAAAACATCTTTGACGGCCTACTCCACAAGAATGTTAAATGCTACGTAGATGATCTATTGGTTAAGTCAAGAAAGAGAGATGACCACTTAAAAGATCTAAGAATGGTGTTCGAGTTACTTCGAAGATATCAACTTAGGATGAATCCATTGAAGTGTGCCTTCGGAGTTACTTCCGAAAAGTTTCTTGGCTTCATTGTACAACACCGAGGAATTAAAATTGATCAAGATAAGGTCGATGCAATTTTAAAGATGCCCGAGCCTCGAAACATTAATGAGTTAAAAAGCCTTCAAGGAATGATAGAATATTTAAGGAGGTTCATCTCAAACTTGGCCGAGAAATATTAACCATTTAGCCGTCTCATGAAGAAGGACACTCCTTTCGAATGGGACCAAGCTTGTAGTAATGCCTTTGAGAGTATCAAATCATACTTAATGAAGCCACCAGTTCTTGCGGCACCCATACCTGGGAAACCACTGATACTCTATATCGCGGCACAAGAAAGTTCAGTCGGAGCACTATTGACTCAAGAAAATAGTGAAGGCAAAGAAAACTCTCTGCACTATTTAAGCAGAATGATGACACCAAATGAGATGAAATATTCTTCGATCGAAAAGTTATGTCTGGCATTGGCTTTTTCTATCCAAAAGATGAAACACTACTTTCAAGATCACGTTATTCGTCTTGTGTCCAAGTCAAATACCATCAAGTTTGTGATGTTGAAACCAGTCCTCAGTGACCGACTTGCAAGGTGGTACCTCCAATTTCAGCAGTTTGAGATCGTGTACATCCCCCAAAAGGCTGTGAAAGGACAACCATTGGTTGACTTCTTGGAAGATCACCCAATACCTGATGACTGGGAACTGAGCGATGAACTTCCTGATGAAGATGCAATGGCTGTTAAAGTTAGATCCCCATGGAAGATGTACTTTAATGGTGCTGCACATCGAGATGGAGCTGGTGCTGGCGTAGTGTTTGTCACTCCACAAGAAGAGGTCATCCCCTACTTTTTTACCTTGATGAATCGTTGCTCCAATAATGTTGTTGAGTATCAAGCGCTCATACTCGGGCTAGAGATGGTTGTCGACATGAAACAATTGCAATTACAAATTTTTGGTGACTCCCAATTGGTGATAAAGCAGTTGTTGGGAAGTTATGAAGTCAAGAAGCCTGAGTTAAGACCATATCATGATTATGCACGAAAGTTGATGGGATGTCTTGGAGAAGTAACCCTCCAGCATGTGCCAAGGAAAAAAAATAAGCAAGCTAATGCCCTAGATGCTTTGGCCTCAACTCTACCTCTTCCAAATCAGACACGAGTTACTATCTGCCAAGAATGGGTAGTACCACCATAAAATGAGGATGAGGACACAAAAGGTAAGGTTGAATACCTCGTCGCCATTTCTAAAGCTGTAAAGAAAGATTGGCGATAACCTATCATCGACTACTTGTGTTACGACATATTTCCAAAAGATCCAAGGAGAAAGTCTGACATTCGTCGTCGTGTACCTCGCTTCCTTTACTACAAAGACTCACTATACAGAAGATCATTTGAAGAAGTACTCTTATGGTGTTTGGTAGAGGAAGAAGCAATCCAAGCCTTGCAAGAAGCGCACTCGGGAGTTTGTAGATTGCATCAGTCTAAACCAAAGCTCCATTTTTACATTAAAAGGATGGGATATTATTGGCCAACAATGGTGAAAGTTTGCTTGGACTATGCTAGAAGATGCAAAGCTTGCCAATTCCATGTAAATTTCATACATCAACCTCCAGAGGTACTACACCTAACTATAGCATCTTGGCCATTCAATGCTTGGGGAATGGATATTGTTGGTCCAATACCAAAATCTTCTGGTGGACACCTATACATCTTGGCCGTAACAGATTACTTCTCGAAATGGGCTGAAGCTATTGCTCTCAAGGAAGTAAAGAAAGAAAATGTTGCAAACTTCATCGGAGTGAATATCGTCTACCGCTTTGGAATTCCTCAGTACATAATAACTGACAATGGAAAGCCATTTGATAATAAACTGATGAACAAAATCTGCAATCTCTTTGGTTTCAAGTAGTGCAAGTCTTCTATGTACCATGTTGCCGCCAATGGTCTAGCCGAAGCGTTCAATAAGACTTTATGTAACTTGCTGAAGAAAGTCATCTCCAAATCCAAACAAGACTGGCATGAGCGAATGAAAGAAGATTTATGGGCGTATAGGACAACTTACCGTACACCGACGCAAACAACTCCATACTTACTTACTTTTGGAGTTGAAGCAGTCCTGCCACTTGAGCGTCAAATACCTTCTTTGAGACTGGCTATTCAAGAAGGGATCACCGATGAAAAAAATGCTAAGTTACGTCTTATTGAGTTAGAAGCTCTTGATGAGAAGAGGCTGAAGGCTCAACAAAATCTTGAATGTTACCAATCTCGGCTATCTCTTTCTTTCAACAAAAGGGTTCGCTTGAGGTGCTTCCAAGTTGGAGATCAAGTCCTTGCAGTAAGAAGATCCATTATCACTTCTCGTAAGTCTGGGGGAAAATTTACCCCAAAGTGGGATGGATCATATGTTGTACAAGAGGCATATTCAAATGGTGCTTACAAGCTTATCGATGCAGATGGTGTGAGGATTGGCCCCATCAATGCCAAATTCTTGTAAAAGTACTATCCTTAAAGGAAGATGACACTCCTTAAGGCACGAGTAAAAACTGTATGTACACTCCTGGCCCGTAAGAGTATAAACTGTGAACGGCTAAAAAAAAAATGTTTGCTAGGTTGAAAACCTCAAAAGAGGTGGCCTAGGCAAAACTTAGGATGCAAAAAAAAAACACTCACCCCAGAACTACGTTCTAACTTAATCCTCTTCATTGAGGTACGTAGGCTCTTGAAATTTTATTCTGAGTTCAGTTGCATGAGTGTAGAAAAAAAATACATGTTCCCCCTCATATAAAAAATTCAGTCTTCAAAATACTTTTACCATTATCAATCTTCAGACTTGGTACCAAGTGTTGGTGACTCAATGGGGGGCAAATTCCTATGAAGTATAAGCTTCTTGGATATAAGTTGAAGTCCTCAAATTCACTAAGTCTTCATGTTGGAGATTTCAAGTTACCATATTGGAGCTTTCAAGTTCACTAAGTCTGATAGTTGAAGTCTTCAAATGACTTATGCATATAAGTTGAAGTCTTTAAATTCACTAAGTCTTCATGTTGGAGTTTCAAGTTACCATATTGGAGCCTTCAAGTTCACTAAGTCTGATAGTTGAAGTCTTCAAATGACTTATGCATATAAGTTGAAGTCTTTAAATTCACTAAGTCTTCATGTTGAAGCTTTCAAGTTACCATATTGGAGCCTGCAGGTTCACGAAGTCTGATAGTTGAAGTTTTCAGATGCTCTGCGACTATAAGTTGAAGTCTTCAAGTCTGCCATATTGAAGCTTTCAGAGTTTGAAAGCTGAAGTCATCGGGTTCTTTGATCTATAAGTTGAAGTCTTTAAATCCTTCATAACCTTCTTGAGTTTACCTTCCAATCTTCATGAAATTACCTTTTCTTATGGCGGGGACGAGTAGCCATCCCTATGCGCCATAAGATTACCATAAGGTTACCTTTTCTTATGGCAGGGACGAATAAGTCATCCCTATGCGCCGTAAGATTACCACAAAGTTATCTTTTCTTATGGCGGGGATGAGTAGTCATCCCGATGCGCCATAAGATTACCATAAAGTTACCTTTTACCTTTCTTATGGCGGGTACGAGTAGTCATCCCTATGCGCCATAAATTACCATAAAGTTACCTTTCTTATGGCGGGGACGAGTGGCCATCTCTATATGCCACAAAACTACCGTGAAGTTACCTTTACCTTTTACCTTTGCCATAAGACTACCATGAAGTTAACTTTACCTTTTACCTTTGTCATAAGACTACCGTGAAGTTACCTTTACCTTTTACCCTTGTCATAAGACTACCATGAAGTTACCTTTAACCTTTGCCATAAGGCTACCATGAAGTTACCTTTTACCTTTGCCATAAGGCTACTATGAAGTTACCTTTTACCTTTGCCATAAGGCTACCATGAAGTTACCTTTTACCTTTGCCATAAAATTACCATAAAATTACCTTTCTTATGGCGGGAATGAGTAGTTATCCCTTCGCACCATGTAGTTATAACCTTTGAATAAGAAATATTATCTTAAGTAAAAGCTCGTCATTCACCTACAAAAAGGGATAATAAAAAAAAAAAAAAAAAAAAAATTACCTCAAATTCGGACCTGTATCTCCAATTGACCTTGCAAATTGATGCTACAAAACAATAAAAGAATACGCATGGGGTATTTATAGATATGTTGAAGCGGTTTGCTTTGTCTAATCCATGTTAAATTCTAACTCATGAAATCCTAGTGAGATAAAAAGTGGTGAATTGATTCCTAGTATTAGATAAAGTAAAAGTGACGTGTGGAACAGAAAAGTAAATTGGCCAATGGTTTATTCCAATTCTAATATGGAATCTAAGCTACTGTTTGTCAAAATGGAATTCAACTCCATTTATATATTCTGCAAATGGGCGAATTAAACATTACTACCATGTAATGATTTGTCACCATTCCATCTTGCTATCATGTAGCATGCCTAAATCGTCCTTGGTCCATCATGCATGTACTAGTTACTTGATTTCCAATTAAATTAAAACTTAATACTTCAAGACTAGTCTGTGAATGTTTAACACTCCGACAAGTCTTGAAGTAGGGGCACTTTGTAAGAAATAAAATATTATCCGTACAAAATTCGAATAATATTAAAATTAAAATATATTAATCTCAAACAAATATTAAAGATTAATATAATTGGATTAATTATTTGAGTCCAAATATGCATGGATTTAATTAAAGTCCAATTGTTATTGGGCTAATCCATTAATTTGGGCTAGAGATGACTAAGCCCACTTTAGCAAGCCCAAGATGTATAATGTTCTAGAGGCCCAATTTGGTGTCACATGTCAAATGATGTGGCATGCCAAGTCAAGTGAAGGAGCCAATGGGACCATACCATATGTCAAAATGATGCAGTAAATTAAAAGCCCATAAGAAATGTCATGTCACTTAAATCTGATTGGTCAAAGGAAGTTCATGTTTATCATGATTCTTTACTTCCTACAACTATAAATAGGGGCCTCATAATTAAAAAAGGACCAACAAGTTTAACAAGAAGCAACAGAGAGCTCGTGGATCAAAGCAGCAAATTTCTCTACAAATTCAAGAATTCAAGATCAGTTCATCAAGCTTCAAGATCAAGAGTTCAAGGTTCAAGAACAAACTCAAGATTTCAAGATCAAGAGTTCAAGGTTCAAGAACAAGTTCAAGCTTCAAGATCAAGACTTCAAGATTCAAGAACAAGCTCAAAGGCCCTTGAATTCAAGTACAAGTCGAGATCAAGCTCACCAAACCCGCAAATCAAGCTCAAGTTCAAGATCAAGACCGCAAGATTCAAGAACAAGCTACCAAGCCCTTGGATTCAAGCACAAGTCAAGATCAAATCCGCCAAGTTCAAGTTAAAGTTCAAGATCAAGCTCGAAGCCCTTGAATTTATAATTGAAAAGGCGAATCAGAGGAATCAAAGAGATTGTAACACTCACTTATTGAAATCAATAAATCTATTGTTGCAATATTTTTTTGTCTCGATTATTATTTTCTATCTCAAGAATTTTATTGTCCAAACAAAATAGGAAACTACCTCTTACAGTTGCAAGAGTATTTTGCTTTTTTCTTGAGACTCTTTCACTTCTAATAGCCCTGTAATCAAATTAAATATTTTATACAAACTAAATGGATAAGAATACTTGATAATTAAGATCTTCATTAAGTATAAGCCAATATAGTCATAGATAACATATAAATGATAAAGTAATGAATAACAAAGGGAAAACAAAAAAATTGAAACCTTCCACGACTCATATTCGAACTCGATACAACCAATTCAAAACCAAACTCCAGACATTAGCAGTCACAAATACCAATTTTCCCTTTAAACAAATTCGAAAAAAAAATCATTACTTGTTTCTTCCTATTGATGTGTAATGGAGTATATATGAAAATTGCTGAGACGTAATCTATCTGTAGGATAAATAGGAGTAAAAAAGAGAGAAGGGTTGTTGCCAGTTTCCTAGTACGGTTTCATATTTTTTGTTTCTTTTCCATTTTTGTAGGGTTTGCCCTTTTTTTAAAAAAAAAAAAAGAGTAATTGTTTTGACTTGTTTTTTTCATTGTTTTTTAAATTTTTAATTAGTTTAGATTTTTTCAAAAATACTTAAACTGGTGCGATGTTAATTTTTTTTTTAATGTGCATGACAATTTCTAATTTCTTTTTCATTTTTTTAATATATAATTTATATAGTGGTAGTTAAATGAGCAGATTAGTTTATTTTTTTCTTCTTTTTTTTTTAATATTTATGTTTAGTATTTAATGTTTAATTATTCTCTTATAAAGTAGAATTTTTGTAGTGTTGGTACTTTCACTTTAACCTCTCCAATTATGTATAGATAGATATCTATTTTTACTGATACGTTTTATTGCACTTGCTCTTTTCTCTCTATTCCACCTAGTGTTTTGATTATTTTTCATCAACTTTTATTTTTATATATATGCTGACAATTTAAGAATATATTATAAATATATTTGAAATATATTATACTATGAATATTTTATATTATGTAAATGCATTAATAATTTTTCTTACGAATGTATTAAAAGGAGTGTACAAGTTGTACATATACATTTTAACACATGCAAATAAGATAGCTATATACTAGATACAAAGAGCCCGTGCAAGTACAGGCCCAATATATGTTAATTTTTTATATAAATATATTTGGAGTGTCCATCAAATTTTTAATATGAAATTTAAATATTTTAAGTTGTTAAATATTGTGATATTTTATATTTTTTTATATACACTTTTAAATAATAAATGTTACTTTCGGCGTTTCAATGTATATGACATTGATAAATTTGAAGAGTCGGCCAAATATATGTTACTCTTTCCCTTCCAAAATAATTGAATTGTTGGGATATGACACACCTCTTAAAATAATTCTTTTAGAACATAAATTGTATGTTACTTTCCACTATTACACTTTTAATTATTCTTAAATTACTCTTTTAGAAAATGTGAAATACTTAAGAGCCTCATTAAATGAAAGGGTAAAATTGAAAAAAAAATTCAACATGTCTCTTGAAGAATGAACAATTCATTTATTTTGAATATTGAAAAATAAATCAACAATTTATTTATTTTGGAATAGAGGGAGTACTTTTTTATCTTATTTTATGTGACCACATGAAATTTAGAGAATCAATTAATTTTTTCTATCATTTTTTGTATTTTAAATTGTTAATTATTATGATTTGTGGTAAGTTTTATATAATTATAATATAGTAAATATTCTGGTTGTCTTGTTTTAGGTTATATTGATGGAATTTGAAGAGTCAATTTAATTTTTCATTTTTTAATATATTTTAAGCTATTTATTATTGTGATTTGTAGTAATTTTTTATATAATTTTTAAATAACATATGTTACTCTTTTTGCTCCAATTTATGCAGCATAAATATAATTTCTCATTCAAAGAATCAATCAAGATTTCTTTGTTGTTTACATATGTTGAGTTGTTATTATTGTAATTTATAATATTTTTTATGATATTTTAAAATAAATATGCCATTTTTTTTTAATTTTTATGACATTAATAAATTTTCGAATGTAGAACTTTTAATATTTTTTAAATATTTTAAAGTATTAAATAATTATAATTAATAGTATTATTTACGTAACTTTTAGAGAAATAGTACATTTTGAATTTGAATTAAACTAAATTAATTAAATAAAAAAAGATATTTTCAGTAATATAACCCACCTTTAGCTTTAAAAAAATTGTAAACGCTTGTTATCCTTGAAAAACAACCATGTGTCATGTTAGAAGTTTTACGGTCATTCTTTTTCCTCTTTCCTTATTCCCGGACCTGATTCTTTTACTTCAATTATAAAGGTTCAATTTTTTTTACTCATATGGTACTTATGCAGATCTGAAATGCTTTTTTCATATTTCTGTTGATTTTTTCCTTGGTTTCTTCTTCTACTTCGTTTATTTATGCTATCAATCTTCTTCAGCAATTGACATTAGTTACATGGTGCAAATTCAGTCCAGATTAAGTAGATTGTTGGCACCGGCATAGTGCGCAAACCGATACACAAATTAATCTACTGCATCTAGATCAACTTCTGCGTCTGTTTCTCCATCAAATTATAGATTTATTATATGAAATAAAACTACTCTCTCCCTTAGGTAATCTCACAGATCTGATGTACTACAAAAATTATTCAAAAGTTCAAGCAGTATTGTTATAAAAAACAGGTCTTTTATCTTTCCTTTTTCTTAGGTTACAACACAAACCCTTGACATCTTCTGCTATCATTTTTCTTTTATTTTGGTTCTGCTTCTTCTTATATTTTTATATGATTTTTTGTTTTTTTTGTTTTTTCAATTCATCTCTATTAGCTTTCAATTTTATATCTCACTTTCAAATATATGAAAGTGTGATAATTGAAGTGTCTAGAGTTTATGGGGGCAAAGAGAGCAGGCCTGTATCTTGATGGAGCGACGTAGAGGGCCTATTTATAGTGCAACTGATCTTTGCAGTCATGTTAGATATGTTGTCTTTTTTGTCTCGATTTACCGATTTGATCCTCGAAATCAAAGTTTCTGCAGGAAGAAGGATATACGATTTAAAATCTATCCTTTTTCTTGTTCTTCATTGTTATCATCTTCAATTTTGTGCTGGGTTTTCTAGTAGTTAAACTTGATGTGAAATGGCAAAAATGTCCGGTAGAAGAGGGGTTTTGAGTTGGGTAAAATTGTTGTGAACTGATGGAAATGTCCTTTAAAAATGGGGCTTTTGTGGTGATTGAAATTGTGAAATGACTAAATTATCCTTTGGCTAAGCTGGCAGGACAACCGTCTCCTGCCTGCTTTAAGCCACTTATATATATTAGTAATATATATTGTTAAAAAATATGGAGGATATTTAATATATATACCACTAGTATATGGTTAATGCATGATCATTAACATAGAAGTATATATAAACATAACCAACCAATTTGTACTATGTTAATTTAGTATTTGTAATAATCTTTCAGATTATTTTCTACGTTTTGTGCTTTTTCTGAATTTTGAGTCTTACTATAGCTGCCCACAAGTCATTTATGACTTGTTGAAGACTGACAGTTTGGTTATCGGATAGTTCATTTGACTTTTAGAGCCATTTCCCTATTTCAGAGCTTTTAAAGTTGAGAATATGGTTTCGGGCCAAAACTTTAGGAAAACGACCTCAGATGTCAATTTTGATAGTTTTGCTATCTCCAATATATTGATTTTAGGCTTGGGGGATTCTTGGTCTGGGTTCCCAAGACTTCTGAACTCATTTTGGGCTATTAGATGGATTTTAATTAAATTGGATCCTTGGGTGTAGGACCTACTTTTTGTCGAAATAACCTCGGATGGAAAATTTGATGATTTCATTGAGTTCGAGATGCCAAATTTGGTAAGGTTGCATAGTTTGTTTAGTTTATGGGATTTTGAACATATCCCAAGGAGTCCACTGAGAATTTATAACTTAGCAAAGTTGTTGGTGTTGATGCTTCTGGTGAAGGCTAAAATTGATCTTCGCATTCGCGTGTTCTTCAAATTGATCGTGAGGTTAAAGATTCTTGACCTCCACATTTGTGGGCCAACCATCGCATTCTCGAAGAGGAGGCCGATGTGACTGGTCCATTCTTTTTCTTTGTGATCGCGTTGGATCGAACGCATTCATCAAGGCCTGTACGGTTCAGCCCCCGCACTAGCGATAGGGTTCTCGTATTTTTGAAGGACCCCAGGTAGTATATAAACATTTCACTTCATCTTCAGCTATTATTCTGTAATAACTCTCTAGGTCATTTTCTGGTTTTCCCCACTTTTTCATCGTTTAAAGATTTCCTATAGCTACCCCAAGTCATTTGTGACTTGCTGGAGCTGACAATGCAGTTACCAAGAAATTTGTTCGGTTTTTAAAGTTAATTCCATATTTTGAAGTCTTCATTAGTAAGGATTGGATATCGGGCATAAGCTTTAGGTTAACGAACTCGTATGCTAATTCTGACAATTCCATTCTCTGGAATGTTGATTTTATTCTAGGAGGATCTTTAGTTCGGCTCCTAAGGCATCCACACTCATTTTGGCCTATTAGCCAAAATTTGATAAAAGTGGCCCTTAGATGTGGGGCCTACATTTCATCAAAACAAATTCAATGAAAATTTCAATAGAACCATTGAAATATCAAATTTGATAAGACATCATAGTTCGTTTGTGTTCACGGGATTCTGAATGAATTTTGAGGGATCAGTGGAAACTTAGTCAAATCCAAGTTTAGTTGGTGCAGGGACTAAGCTGGTGCATCCGCTAAGGTGGACCTTTGGTCGCTTTAATGGAGGTCGATTTAGTGGCCAATAGGTTATTTTAGAGGCAAAGTTTGTTCCAGCTAGGTCTTTTAAGCGGAAGCCTGTCCGCTAAATCGGATGTCACTTAAGCCGCATCTTGTTCGCTTTAGCATAAATCCAGCTCATGCCAGGTACCGCTTTAGTGGTACTATGCTGCTTTCACCACTTAAGAGGTCAAGTGATCAATTAAGAGGTACTTGAGATGGCATTAAATACAGTCCTTTACCCGATTTTCTCCATTTCTCATAAGTCTCAAGAGCCAAAAATCCCTAGAGAGTGGAAAGTTGGGACAGTGATCTTTAAGTGATCGTGGGGTGTTCATGAGCTCGAAATAACCAATTCCTCATCGTATTCTTTGTATGTCTTTGCCTAATTTTTTTAGTTAATTCTCCAATTTTGTCATAAATGCCTAGATTCTTGATGGGTTGAGCTTGGAATCGTTTGAGCTTGAAATTTACTCATTCTTGAGGATAAATGATCCTTGATGATAGAAGGATGTGTTGATGGTTTTAAAAGTGTGATTCCACAAGTGGGCTCCATATGGGATTTTAACTTGCTTTTGGACTCGAAACGTAGAAATGCAATATGGGTATCATTATTCTTGCGTAAATGCGTACATCATTATCTTGATAGCATGGCATCACACGAAAGTTTCTCGGAAGGGAAGATATCCAATTTAGTAAACTTTATGGGGTTTTCTTTGGCGTCTAGGTAGTCTAGGCTTACCTTTCTCTTAGATTAGGATTAATCATAGTATCGATATAATATTATGCTAGTTTTTGGTTAGAAATTAGGACTTGGAGGTATATTTAATGTGATTTGGATTATGTAGTCGATTAAGGGATCGTAATTAGGTATAGTTGACTTAGCTATCCATTCCTTAAGTGAAATTATTATCTTCGGATGCAATGAGGCTTATTTAGTACCTTGATGTGGGATTTTACACCTTAGTCTAGTTTGGGGTAGAATTTTTCTTAGAATAGACTTTTAGGGTTAGAAGTGGGCCCCTTCAACGCACCTTAGGCCAAAATTATTATAAGCTCCTTGCAGTATGAATAGGGTTTCTTATGTTGTCGTATTGATCTTCTTGAGCAGAATGAGGATTTATACATATTATGACTTACTCTAGGCTTATACTTGGAAAGCTTAAGGACCGGTTCAAGTCCAACGAATGATGATGTTACTTCTTGTTCAAGTCCAGTGTTTATGATATTATCCTAATTCAAGTTTGGCATATGGTACACTATTCCTAGTTTGAGTCCGGTATTGAGAGGTTATTTATGATGGTTATGGAATCAGTTTGAGTCTGGTATCACGGTATGGAAAAATCCATGATTACAATTTTAGGATTTGGATGGTTGGAATATTTACTGTTATTAGTTATTCTTTATTACATACACCGAATTTATTGGGGCTCGCATTAGGTTATTTACTTTGTTTTTGTCTTCTAGATTATGGGGTTCAGTTACGTTAGGAAAAGCTACGTCTTCTTGATATTATTATTTTGGTTAATTTAAGTATTTGGAGCATTATTCCAGGTTCGCCCTTTTTTCCCAACTTAGCTTATTATCTCGCATTTTATTATGTTTATGATATAATTTTGCTTAGTCGGTCGATGATGCTTGCTGAGTACCCATTGTTATGGTACTCATGCTACACTTCTGTATCTCTTTGGTGCAGATTCAAGTACTAGTTGTCATCGTTGACATTGTGATAGTGCTAATCAGAGTTTAGAGATAGAGTGAGCTCTCAGAGTCGGAGTTGACTTTATCTAGCTATCCTATTTTTGGATGGTATTTTTGTTTTAAGATTATTGTATAGTTAACATTAATATTACACATATTCTTTTGCTAGAGACTCTTGTACCGATCATATTAGGTCATAGGATATTATTCCTCTTTTTATTATTACTCTTCAATTGTGCTATTATTCATCTAGCTAATTACTTGCATAATTTTGGTATTTATTCCATTTCCACCAACTAGCCCAATACTTTTAGTTTTGTTCTATGGCTTGGCTTACTACTGATGGGATAAAGTAGGTGTTATCATGACTCGTGAAATTAGATTGTGACAAATTGGTATCAAAGCCTAGGTTCACTGATATTGTTGGTACAAGAGCAAGTGTCTAGTAGAGTCTTGCAAATTAGAATGATGACATTTGTTTCTTAACTTTGGGAGGTTATAGGACATTTTTAGGATATCTTTAATTCCATGACTGATTTTATGAACACTTTTGCAGATGTTTAGGATGCGAGCTACTATTATGAAAGACAAGGACCCCGAGTCCGCAACTAGGGATCCTATTGAAGTATGTGGATAACTTAGAGCTGGGGCGAAAGATGTAACCCCAACTAGATATCAGGATAGGGAGCCTTCATCAGACCTTATTCCTGCTCCCGCACCAGAGATTCCTCCTCCACAGATAGTAGTGGGCTAGAGAAAACCCAGACTCCACCGAGGTTTATTTTTTTATCGCTGCTAAGAGATGCTCTAGTTCAGTTTGGTTGTGCACTATCTTATGGTGCCCAGTCTGCAGATCAGAGTGTTACCAGGTAGGGGCGCAACATGTATCTGTGGCTCACAAAGTTGATATTCCTCCAGCATCAGTAGTTGCTCAGCCGATATTCAGTCATCCTGCTATATTTATTGAGGAAAAGAAGATGTTGGGAAGATTCTTGAGGTTGGATCTTCCTAGGTTTTCAGGGGCACCGAGTGAGGATGTATTTGAGTTTTTGATTGCTTGCGAGGATAGGCTCTATAATTTTAGCCTAGTGGAGACTTATAGGGTCGACTATACTATTTTTTATTTGGATCTGGAAGCTCTATATTGGTGGAGAGGTTATCTTGATTCCAGTCATTAACATGGACTCAGTTCTCCAAGGTTTTCTTGGAGAAGTATATGCCCCGTAGACATAAAGAGTGTTTTAAATACCAGTTCTAAAGATTGGAGTAGATGGTTATGAATATTTTGGAGTATGAGGCTCGGCTTCATGAGTTATCCAAGCATGCTACGTCTATCTTATCGATCAAGAATGAATGGATTTGGTGTGTTGTTTGGGGATGGAGACTTCTGATTTATATGACTATGTAGAGTTTAGTTTCCACTAGTAGATCTTTTATTGAATTTTCTGATCATACCTAGATTATGGAAGAGATGCATCGCGTGGCCCTATAAGGCAGCAATATAAGGCCACACTACCAGGGTAGTTTTAGTGGGAGACAGAGTGTCTCATGGTTCATAGGCAGCGGTTCTCAAGGTAGGTACCCTCAACGCCAGTATTACAACATCAAGGTCAAACTAGTAGGACCATTTATGCCATACTTTAGCTTACTTATGGGGTCCAGCCCAGCTATGGTGATCGTCTTGGCCGATATAATGGTATATCTTCGAAAGAAGCTTATTCTGGGATTTCTATTTAAGGTGGCTAGTTTAGTTTAGCTGGATCTTCAGGATATAGTGCAGTGCCTGGGGCATGTTATGAGTGTAGGGCCTTTATCTATTTCTCTATAGAGGGTCCCCAACATGGGACAGTTATGCCTACAACATAGAGTGTTCCACAGATTAGGGCAGCATCACCCTCAACTAGAGGTGGTATGTAGGTTCGTCAGGGTGGTCCCGGGTTTCATGTGGATGTCCTCAAGAAGGTACAATAGGTGATCGATCAGGTTCCCAGCCTGGTTGTCACAACCCAAACTAGGTCCTAGCCGTGACGGGTATCTCAAGTCCAACGAGGATCGAAGACCACCCCTCTGTACCTAACCAAATAGAACATGATATCCCCAACATCGGATAAATTTCAAACATATAACAAGATAGCATAAGATAAGATCGAGGAATTTAAGATATGTCTATAGCCGATAACTGACCAAAAATGACCAACAAATATTACCAAAGTCCACAGTAATCCACAAAGCCTTATAAACAAAACCAAAAACAATAAGGTGTCGGGACATACCCCAACCCTGACAATGTCAATGACAATGTTAATGATAATATAAACTCTCAATTCTAATCTAAGACAGAAACTGATGAAATGTCCAAGTCTTTCAAAGAATGGAAGCTCACCACTTCACCACCAACAACCGATGAATCGAGCTGATCCACCTAACACTGTGCAAGGAAAGTAAAAGTATCTCTGGTTCCTTCATCGTGTGGGAATACAACGTTCGGAGATGGTTAGTGGGTTGAGCACTATTATGTAACTCAAGGATAGGGGATAAAATAAAGCCAAGTCAAATCTAATTCAAAAACATGTGCATATCATTATACACATACATAAATAATATGTCGAGAAAGGGAACAAGGCTTAGCAAGCACTTTAAAACTTTAGCCTGGATCGTGTAGCTCAACCGTCATAATTTAAGAAGGCACCCGCGGGCTATATAGGTCTAGCTCTTCCCTAGCTGGAAGGGTCCCAGTGCGTGTAGCTTCACGAACCAGAGGATGTACATATGCACCATGGGGGACTCCAACCTCCCGGTACATCAAAGTGACTTAAGAACCCAATCATGTAATATAATGTGGGGGACTTGAACTTTCCAATTATGTAATAATAATAAGGGGGACCGGTCATTTAGAACCCGTAATAGCAGTCGCAGTTTCCATTATTGGTCCCTTGGGACCTCCACTTTTACGACTCAACTACACTACCCTCATAAAAGCCCAATTAAATCATTTATCACACATTCGTATTCATTGAACCATAATACACGTTTAAGCATACACTGTTGGTATTGTCATACCAATGACACTTGCAAGGTAATATCAATATGCCAAACCAATTATCTTCACTTGGAAAAATCACAACCTCTTTGATTAAATATTACATTAGCTTGGGGAATTACACAACCCCTCCAGTATTGGTCCCTCGGGACCTCCACTTTCACGACTCAGCTACATAACCATCATTAAAGCCCAATTAAATCATTTATCACACATTCTTATTCATTGAACCATAATATACTTTTAAGCATAAACTGTTGGTATTTTTATACCAACGACACTTGCAAGGTAACATCAATATGCCAAAATAATTATGTTCACATGGGGGATTCACAATCCCCTTGATTCAATTATACATTAGCTTGGGGAATTACACAACCCCAGAAGGTTCAATTCCAAATCATTATACTTCATTGACTATCCACATTATGCAATAGTTCAAGAGTAGTTCAATGTACACCCTTTTCGTATTCAAAACTAATTTCACAATATGGGGTCGAGGTCATTATCACTTTAGTGGTCAATATTCACAAATTCGGGGTAATAACAATGCCCTAGTTTATTCCCACACCCATGCACCCTGCAAGTTCAAAACCGTCAATAATGCATAGACAATCATATGTAAACCATGGAAAACATTGTTAAAAAAAAACATTCAAAACCCTCAACCCATATTCCAAAACCAATGTCACACCACTTTTCCGCTCGGAAGGTCGAGTTAAAGGATTTTTCCAATTAAAGTGATGTTATTGAATATGGATTATTTTAATTAGAGATTCACCACTTGGGATTAAGTTATGGTGTTCCAAGTCACCTTATTGAATCCCTATTCAAAAGAAAATGACTCTTTTATTTTGGTCTGTGAAAATAAAAGATCGGGTAAGAAATTCTATTGATCGAGGGGAAGGTGTGAGGCACCCCTCGAGTCCCGTGATTCTAGCACGGTCGCTTTTATTAACTTATCTTGACTTAAATTATTTTGATAAATTGTGTTAAGACCTAAATTCGTTCATTTTTTATGTACTAAAACTTGACTATTAACTTATATTAAATAAATTGGTGAAAGTTAATTAATTTTTTAGAAAAATATTTACTAAAATGCATTATTGCATCCTTGAATTTTTAAATGTCCCAAAAGATACGCACGCCACATTCTTAATTGAGATAAATAAATAAATTTTAAATGTGCTTAAACTTATCTAGTGTTAAAGGTGTTATTAGTATATTATAAATTAATAATAATTTTTACCTATTCAAAATGTTAAAAAAATAAGCAATATTCATTTTTAATGATTAATTAATCTAATAAACAATTATTAATGATAATGAACAATAAAAATTAATAAATAAACAAATAAATAAATATAAAGCCACCCACTTTCATTAATTTTTATTGAAGATAAGTGACTAAAAATAAGAAATTATTACTTCTCTGCCTTTCTCTTTTCCTTTTCAGTTTACTACTTTTTTTCTCTCCGATATGTGTATATCAATGTGTGTGTGCGGTGCGTGTGTTTTGAGGTGTTGGTCGTCGGATCGTCGGCCACTGATGATGGCAGCGGCCAAAAAGGGGAGAAGAAATGAGGGTTTGATAGAAAAGAGAGAGAGGGCAACAGTGTCAATGGAGAAGCAGATTCCAGCGAAAATGGAGCTTTTGGTGATCTCCAATTTTGGGGGTTTGGCAGATCTGGTTTTGGGGAAGAGATGACCAACTGGTGCTCACCTGTGACAGAGGGAGAATAAATTTTAACGGTTTTCACCGGTTCGAGAATAAAAAAAGGACGATCCGACGACGACAGTGGTCGTAGGTGGCGATGGTATTGATGGTCGCCTGAGTTGTTTGTTTCCCGGTGGATTTTTGCCATTTTTCAACGGTTTTCGAGTAATGGGTTTGCCGGTGAGCCGCGGCTGATTTTCGCCAGTGAAATCCGGCGTTGGGTTGATTAGTCATCGGGTTTTGATAGTTTCAGGTGAGATTCTGACTAAATTTAACGGGGCTCGTCGGAATTCGAATTGGATTCACAATCTGCTATCTATTTTTTTCTAATTCTTCTCCCTCAGACCCCATTATTCACTGATTTTACACCATTTGCACTATTTATCGTGTGTTGTGTATATAGTGTGCCTATGAATTTATTGAAACATGAAATTAATATGTGTCTGAATATAGAGTGTATGTGCAGATGTGTGTAACAGTGTGTGTATTGTACAAAATTTTTATCTGTTTTTTACCTTCTATTATGTGGATATGTACATGTGTTGCAGTGAATGTAACAAATCACTGTGTAAGCAATATTTTATTCTATTTTTATCATGTACAGATAGAAAATCAGATATTTTACTGCATAATATTAATTTCTTTTTATTGTTACAATATACACAAGATACATACATTATAAATAGAAAAAAGTAGTATATGTATGTTTTAAGCATTTAGGGTGGGCCGGGTACTTTGCAGATTAGTTTGGGCTAGGGCCCGAATTTCTTTTAGATTTAAGATGGGTTGGTCCATCTATGTAGAACCAATTATGTTTTTGATTTTTCAATATTAATAAAATCCAAAAATTGAACCAAAAAAAAAACAGACATTACAACAAACTCATACAATATCAATTCATGAAATCACTAAAAACAATCATGTTATGATTCAGTTTATAACAAAACTTATAAAATAAAATACAGGATTTAAAAGAAACTTGTGATGAAAATGGAACAGAAACTTCGAATATCGCTTTCGAAAATGTGAATGTAACTCAAATTCGACTTTACTGATATTCATTATCTATTTTATTTTTGACTGACGATTTTACTTTTATTCTCTCTATCTATTTTTCACTCTTTTCTTTTTCTCTATTTGTGTCTGATACTCCGTAGTTTTCTTTTCAGTCTGATATTTTTCTTTCTGATGCAGTCTGTAGGAATAAAATGTCCATAGTTTTTTCTGGGGTGGGAAAGTCCTTAAAAACATAGACTTTGGGGGGAACAGTTAGAATCAGATAGAGGGGGGGGATTTCAAAATTTGATTTTTTATTAATTAAAATATAAAATAAATAATAATAATAAAAAAAAATATTAATTAATTTTTATATTTAAGAAAATATAATAAAAGTTTATAAATAGTTTAAAATTAGTATAATTAAAAGAATAATAAAAGTACTAGCCCATTTATTAAAATTAAAAGAAAAATTGATATTTTTTGAATTTTTGTATTATTTTAAAAACAAAAAATAAAAAAATCAAATATATCAAAATGTAAGTTTAATTATTGTTATATTTTTATTTATTTTCAACCAAAACTTATCAAAAATAAAATAAAAGCTAAGATAAGTATTGGACAAAAACGAAAATATTTAATGCCAAAAAATATATTAAACTCGGGGAGGATAAAAAATCACGTGTCTACATTTTGCCCATCTTTGTGTGAAATCTCGAAGAGTTTTCATAGAAAGAAGTAGACAAAGAGATGATTTTTTACACTCCAATTATTCAAAAAATGAGGATAAAGATAAGATAAAAGAAAAGATGTGCCCGCGTCCTAATTTTGGACCACTTACATATCCCAGGTTATAAGGGAATTAGGTCACGTGTAGTTCAACGGTAAAATGGTGAGAGAACGAATAAGAGGTCGAGTGAGGTTTCGTCGAGTTTTCGATTCACGACTTCTGCTTTTACATTCAAATGAATAACAAAATAAAATTAAAGATACAAGTGAAAAAATCCTATCTATTCAGCTTTTCTGGAATCTTGACTTGAATCTTTATGACTTTTCAAGTAGTGAGATAGTCGTTATTTTGAGTTGACTCTTGAAAAATGAAATGTTCCTCCATGTTGTCTCTTGGCATTAGAGAGAAACTTGAAAATCTTTAATATCAGACTTTCCTCTGACTTGAACTTGAAAATCTTCATCCTATTCGTCAGGCGGGCTCCTGAACTTGCAACTGATATTGTTCACCTTATTCTTCAGGCGGGTTCCTGATCTGCCATTTCTTCACCCTGTTCTTCAGGTGGGCTCCTGACTTGCCAGTTTTATTCTGTTCTTCATGCGGACTCCTACCTTGTTATTTCTTCACCCTGTTCTTCAGGCGGGCTCCTGACATATTATTTCTTCACCCCGTTCTTCAAGCGGGCTTCTAAACTCAAAATAAAAGGAGAACGAGAAAAGAAAAGTCCCATTATCTAAGAGGGCTCTGAGCAGAAAGTAAAATTTAATAAACACGAACAAAATCTTTGCCCTAGTTTGTACTAGAAAATTTTATGAGTGTTATTAGATCACAACTTTTTTAAAATTACAGTAAAGAGGGTGAATCAAGGTCCTGTTAAAGAAATGCATCTCTTTAGAGTAAAATTAATGACCAAAATTAAGAAGTGCGTCTCCTAGGGGTTAAATAAAATGATTCAACTAGATAGTACATCCATATCTTCTAGAAATTAGGGGAATGACTCGACTAAAAGTTACGTCTTATAGGAATCAAGGAGAATGACTCGACTATAAGTTACATCTTATAGGAATCAAAGGGGATGATCCGACTAAAAGGTACGTCTTATAGGAATCAAGGGGAATGACTCGACTAAAAGGTACGTCTTATAGGAATCAAAGGGAATGACTCGACTATAAGGTACATCTTATAGAAATCAAGGAGAATGACACGAATAAAAGGTACGTCTTATAGGAATCAAGGGGAATGACTCGACTAAAATGTACGTCTTATAGGAATCAAGGGGAATAACTCAACTAAAAGGTACGTCTTATAGGATTCAAGGGGAATGACTCGACTAAAAGGTACGTCTAATAGGAATCAAGGGGAATGACTCGACTAAAAGGTACGTCTTATAGGAATCAAGGGGAATGTGTCAATTAAAAAGGTACGTCTTATAGAAATAAAAGGGAATGACTTGACTAAAAGGTACGTCTTATAGAAATCAAGGGGATTGACTCGACTAAAAGGTATGTTTTATAGGAATCAAGGGGAATGACTCGACTAAAAGGTACATCTTCTAGGAAACAAGGTTCAATTTAAGAAGTATAACACCTAGCAATTGAAAATAGAAATATTTGGACAAAGAAGCATGCCTCCGAGGAATATAGGATAATGAATTTTTTCCATAATTTAATTGTCAAACTGGTGTAGCAACATTGCTTCCTGCATTTGTGGAACTGAGGCAATCCATCCCTTGATATTTATGATCTGAAGTGCTTGATTTGAAGGTAATATGTTTCCTGTTTCATCAAAGAAAACTTCTAAGTTCAAAAATGTAACACCCTGAGCCTAGTACCTGGAAAGCTACACGGTGCTCATGACCCCGAAGGACCACAAGCTAACCCATGACTGATATCTATACCTGTATACTACATAAAATACTTTATAGTGCGGAAACATGAACTGAAAGGCCATAAGGTTCAAAACTGAGACATAGTATCTGATAAAAATACAATATCTAGGAGGGGTATGAAATACCCAAAACAACTGAAATAAGTTATCTGAGAATATTGAAGTCTGGAAAGCCTTTAAAATGTGATTGTCTGAATAAGGAGTTGATGGGACATGTCCCCAACTAACTCCAACTAATAAACTAATTACTAAGATAATAAGATGTTGATCATGTCCTTGAAAGATAAGGACTCACTGCTAACTCTGATAGCTGAGACTGGAATCTACTGATGCTCTAGAGCTCGTGTCTCTGAACCTATGGTATAAGACACCATAGCGTAAATGCATCATTAGTTTGAATGTACTGGTGTGCATGTGAGGTAGGCTGAATGCATGGGGTTCATATGCATGAACAATAATAATAACTGACTAACTATCATGAGCATGAGAATACATGCATGAGACATAACAACTGACATTAATATTGTGATAATATGATTAATGAATCTGAATATAACTGATAACATGAGTGACTGTATCTGATAGTCCTGAATCTGATGGAACTATCTAAGTTTTGTACTGTATCTGAGTTGACTGTATCTGACAGTCCTAAAATCTGAAGAACTATCTGAGTTCTATTACTGAGACTGATTGACTGTATCTAACAGTCCTGATTCTCTAACATGAAACTGTGGGAAGTAGTTAACTAATCGACATGACTTTGATATGCCAATATGACTGAGTTGGGGTCCAATCTGTAACCCCAATTAGAAGGGTGTCAATACCCCACCACTGGTAAGGGCAAGCTGTGGGCGACCCGCATCTAATAGTATCCCCTATACGAGAACGGTGGGGCCTTTATCTGACAGTGCTTATCCACCTCATCAACCCTCATCGGACAGTGTTGATGTCTCAACTTATGTTGGATACATAGTTATGGAATGGAAGGATGACTTCTAAAGATTACACCCTCATCTGATAGTATGTGTCCCCATCCTTGGGTTCACTCGGTTTGAATTTCTACTCCTATATAAATAGACAATGAACATGATTTAACTGAACTGAACATGGGCTGAATTACTGAATTCCGTTGACTGACGGAATACTACTGATATCTGACAACAGACTGAGTTTATGAGATCATGGAGATTTCCTGATTCATAAGACTGTCTAAAGTCTAAGGATTCATTGCTTGACTGAGAGTAACGTGAAAACATGACATTATCTCTAGGCACACAGCTAATGTTTCGGGTACATGTACCCCCAGGACTCGAAGAAAGGAAACTGACCAAGCATAACTTACTTGAACACGTAACTAACATCATAATCTATAATACATTTATAGAAGCATTTCACCAAAACATGTTAAAGGCATAACTTGTACATACATAAGGATTTCATGGTATCATGCTGGTTAGGCACTTTTCCATCATCTAGGCATTTAATCAAACATATTGTAGGCATGGCACATGTAAACATCATTGTACAATAATTAAACATCATGGTTCAATTCTAATTTTATCATTCACGGGTTTAGTCATAGGTTTGCATGAATCTATATCTATAATAATTTAACCCATGTAGAATTTATCATCCAACATGGAATAGAATTCAATTTCTCACCATCCACATGAACAAGAGCAACCCAATCATGAAATACATAAGAAAATTCATAAACTTGAATTTAGAAAAGGGATTCTTGGACTTCATGGACAAAAAGAGTCCATGAATGAACACTATGCAAACCTTAGTTCGTGATTTCATGAGGATTGACGGTGAAACCTTCTTGAATATGAATCCCCAATAGAAAACTTAGCTTGTTCTTGAGAGAAACTTTAGAAAAACTAGTATATTTTAGGTGAAGAATAGATAAATCACGTGTTATTGGGTTTAAATAGGGGTAGGAAATTGACCCTTTTAACCTTTGGATGCGTCTTGTAATTTCAGTAAATTTTTTTCGAACTGGGACCTTGGTGCGACGCGGCACTATCACGTCGTGTCACTAGAATTTAACAATTGGGGAACTAAGGGATGGCGCGACACGGAGCCATTGCGTTTCCCCTTCCTCTGTGATTTGGAACTTTGGCGCGACGCGGGAAAAATCTCGCTGAGACACTGGAAAACAGACAATTCTGAATTTAGGCCCTAGCGC
Source organism: Capsicum pubescens (assembly GCA_030864215.1). NCBI lineage: Eukaryota > Viridiplantae > Streptophyta > Magnoliopsida > Solanales > Solanaceae > Capsicum > Capsicum pubescens. The sequence continues at coordinate 150,496,923 of CM061547.1, forward strand.
GACGCGCCATAATCACGGACCCCTACTGAAACTCTCCAAATTCCATTTCCTCTTGTGGCACAGCACACCACTGACTAATATGGTGCTATTTTACGATGGAAACTTGAAATAGTCGTAACTTCTGACATGGTTATCGGATTTGGGCGAATCTTATATCGATGGAAAGCTTATTGAATTCCCACATGACAAAAAGTAAAAATCTTGAAAAATCTTCATGGAATAATCATCATTCAGTTTAGAAGCTAATACTAGATATTCCTGAGATGAACTTAGCTAGGAAAAAGTACGGGGTATTACAATAACTCCTCCTTGAGAACATTCATCCTCGAATGAGACTGACTGAGAGGGAAGAAAAGACAACTGACGTACATACTGAACATGAATAACTGGAACATGATCTCATAAATGACATGACTGACAAGCTAAACATACAATACTGAACATGCATATCTGATTCATGTGTAACTGATTCAAGAATGCATGACTGAGTGTTCTAAAGAACTAAGTTTCTCACAATGAGAATGTATGTCTGATTCATAATTACATAACTAAACTGATACATGAGTGCATGACTGAATATGCAATGGTACTTGATACCAAGTTTATAATGGGAACATGAGCATGAAACTGCATACCAAGTTTGTGATGAACACTGAACATGAAACTTAGTAAGCTTAAGGAGAACTGTTACCTTGATCTTGATCTGAGTTGGAGAAGAAGAGGTGAGGATACTTGGTACGCATGTTTGACTCTGCTTCCCAAGTAGCTTCCTCAATGGACTGATTTTGCCAAAGAACCTTAACTAGTGGGACTTTTTCGTTCCTCAAGCTATGAGTCTGATAGTCTAAGATTTGGAGTGGAATCTCTTCATAAGAGAGAGTGTTCTTAACATCAATGCTCTGAATAGGGACTACAACTGATGGGTCACCTATGCACTTCTTGAGCAAAGAGACATGAAAGACTGGATGAACTGAGGCTAGATCTAAAGGCAATTCAAGCTCATAAGATACTTTGCCAAAGAGACTGAGAATCTTGAAGGGAACGATATATCGGGGACTGATCTTTCCCTTCTTGCCGAATCTCTTCACTCCCTTCATGGGAGAGATCTTTATATAGACATGAACACGAATCTCAAACTCGAGATCCTTTCTACGAACATCTTCATAAGACTTGTGTCATTTCTGAGCAGACCAAAGCCTTTCTCTAATCAACTGGACTTTCTCTAAGGCGTCAAATACCAAGTCAGGACCTATGACTGAGGCCTCACTTACTTCAAACCAACCAATTGGAGATCTACATCTCCTATCGTAGAGAGCTTCGAATGGAGCTATTTGAATACTGGAATGAGAGTTGTTGTTGTATGAAAACTCAATCAAAGGTGTGTGATCATCCCAAATTCCCTTGAAATTGATTGCACACGCCCTTAGCATATTTTTTAACTTCTGAATGGTCCTTTCTGCTTGACCATCTGTCTAAGGATGAAAGGTTGTACTAAGATAAACTTGGGTACCAAGGCTTTTTTGGAATGCTTTCCAAAAATGAAAGGTGAACTGGGTACCTCTGTCTGAGATAATAGACAACAAAACACCATACAATCTGACCAACTCCTTGATGCAGAGTTTGGCGTAATCCTCGGATGAATAAGAGGTATGAACTGGAAGGAAATGAGCTAATTTGGTCATTCTGTCTACAATGACCCAGACTGAATCATACTGATGATGAGTTCGAAGCAAACCCATCACGAAGTCTATGTTCACAACTTCCCACTTCCAAGTAGGAATATTGAACTCCTGCATGGACCCACTAGGCTTCTGATACTCTATCTTAACCTGTTGACATGTAGAGCACTTAGCCATCAAATTTGCAATGTCTCTCTTCATCCCATTCCACCAATAGATTTCCCGCAAGTCACGGTATATATTTTTGGCCCCTGGATGAATAGAGTAGCATGCACCATGTGCTTCTGCAAGAATTTTCTGCCTTAATTCATCAACACCTGGAACATAGAGACGACGCTGTCAACGAAAGACACCATCTCACCCTTAGGAGAAAACCTCTACTTTCTGATCTTGGACTGGCTCTTTTAACTTGACAAGGAAGGGATCTCCATCTTTATTTTATTTAACCTCAGAAACTAGAGATGATTCTGAACTACTCTGTTCCATATATCACCCTCTTCTGTATCGACTAAGCAAACGCCTAGTCTAGCAAGCTGATGGACCTCCTGAGCTAACTTCTTCTTACTATCCTCAACGTGAGAAACACCAGCCATGGATAGTCTACTGACAGTGTCATCCACTACGTTGGCCTTTCCTGGATGATAAAAGACACTCATGTTATAATTTTTCAAGAGCTCTAACCACCTTCTCTTACGAATTTTGAGATCTTTCTAAGAAAACACATATTGAAGACTTTTATGATTAGTGAACACATCTACATGAACACCATATTGATAATGCCTCCAAATCTTCAAGGTAAAGACTACGGCTGCTAACTCAAGATCATGAGTAGGATAATTCTTCTCATGGGGCTTAGGCTGTCTGGAGGCGTAGGCTATGACTTTACCATGCTGCATGAGGACATAACCTAAACCTACTCTGGATGCATCACAATACACTACGAAACTATCTGGACCATCTGGAAGAGCTAATACTGGAGCTGAGGTGAGTCGAGTCTTCAACTCTTGAAAACTCTTCTCGCAAGGATCTGACCACTAAAACTTGACTTTCTTCTGAGTCAATCTAGACATAGGGGATGCAATAGAAGAAAAACCCTTAACAAACCGTTGGTAATAGCCATCCAAACCCAAGAAACTCCTGATATCTGATGGAGAGACATGTCTGGGCCAGTTTCTTACTACTTTGATCTTTTGAGGATCAACTCTAATGCCATCACCGAAAATGATATGACCAAGGAATGCTACTGACCTTAGCCAAAATTTGCACTTACTAAATTTGGCGAATAGCTGATGATCTATGAGAGTCTGAAGTACTATTCTGAGATGGTCTGCATGATCATGCTTACTACGGGAATAGACCAGAATATCATCTATGAAGACTATGACGAACAAGTCTAAGTACTTCTTGAACACATGGTTCATCAAGTCCATAAAAGCTGCTGGGGCATTGGTAAGACCAAAGGACATAGCTATGAATTCAAAATGACCATACTGAGTACGAAAAGCTATTTTCAAAATGTCATATTCTCTAACTCTGAGTTGTTGATAGCCGGATCTGAGGTCTATCTTAGAGAAATAATTGGCATCCTGAAGTTGATTAAACAAGTCATCGATTCTGGGAAAAGGATACTTGTTCTTGACCGTGACCTTATTGAGTTGATGATAGTTTACACACATCCTAAGAAAACCGTCTTTCTTGCGCACGAATAATACTGGAGTGCCCCATGGGTAAATTCTGGTCCTGATGAATCCCTTATCTAAGAGATCCTTTAATTTTTCTTTCAGTTCTCTGAGTTCTGCTGGTGCCATTCTGTATGGAGGAATTGATATAGGCTGAGTATCTGGAAGAAGATCAATGTCGAAGTCTATTTCCCTTTCGGGAGAAATTCCTGGAAGATTTTCGGGAAAGACATCTGAATATTCATTCACGAATGGGACTGATTCAATACTGGGAGTTTTGGAACTAGTGTCCTTAACCCAAACAAGATGATTAACACATCCTTTAGATATCATTTTTTGTGCCCGAAGGTAGGAAACAAGTTGACCTCTGAATGCTGAAGTACTACCCTTCCAAACTGGACTATTCTGTTTCTGCAGTCGACTATGGCATAGCAGGAATGAAGCCAATCCATGCTGAGAATGACATCTAATTTTACTAAGTCTACTGAAGTGACTTTCTGAAATATCATAATCGGGTAGTTCCTGTATACCCGTCAGGCTATGATGGTCTTACTCACTGGGGCAGAGAATGAAAAAGGCTCTGCTAGGATTTTGGGACTGATTTCGAAATCACCTTCTATATAGGGAGTAATAAAAGACAAAGAAGATCCTGGATCTAGCAAAGCGTAAACATGCACATGAAAGATCTGTAATGTACTAGTAACTACATCAGGAGAATTTTCCTGATCCTGTAGGGACTAAAAAACATATAAATGATTTAGGCGTTGCCCACTAGTAGCACTGATGGTGGCACCCTGCTACTTTGGGCGACTGGACTGAGCTGAAGAGCGGAGATGACTCTGATAACCTGACTGAGGGAAGTCTCTGACTCTGTGGCCTAGATTGACACAACCAAAATAGACATCGCTACCAGCTCTGCAAGCACCCTTGTGGTTCTTACTATAAGTCTGATAATGGGGATTAGATCAGGCATTGCTAACACTTCCCTGAGACCTAGAGCTTGGCGCTTTATCTCTATTACCCTTCCTGAACTTAGGAACTAGAGCACTGGCTGAAGAAGGGACTGGAACTGATGACTTATGAAGAAACTGGGAACAGTTTCCTCCTTCTAATTTAGGCTGAGCAAAGTTGAAGCTATCTGTCTTCACTCTCTTATTCTGCTTATCCCTCTGCTTAATCTTCTGTTTCTCTATCTGCTGAGCATGAGTCATAAGCAAGGCTAAAGTCATGTCACTGTTCAGCATGAAAGATCTGTACTTATTTACCATGCTATCATTTACCCCTGAAGCGAACTTACTTATCTTGGCTCTGTTATCTGGAACTACATGAGGGAAAAATCTGGCTAATTAAGTTAACTTAAGAGAACACTCTTTCACCGTCATATTGACCTGCCTGAGCTCCAGACAGTTAAAGCCACATGAGAAAAATTATCATACTCATGATCTTGAGTTAGCAACGGTAGTTTTTGCCTTGAAGATTTGGAGGCATTATCTCTATGGAGTTCATGTAGATGTCTTCACAGACCATAAAAGCCTCCAGTATGTCTTTTCCTAGAAAGATCTCAATCTTTGTCAGAGAAAGTGGTTAGAGCTCTTGAAGGATTACGACATGAGTGTTCTTTATCATTCGGGCAAGGCCAATGTTGTGGCCGACACTCTCAGTAGACTCTCCATGGGTAGTATTTCTCACGTTGAGGGTAGCAAGAAAAAGATGGCTCAGGAGATCCATCATCTTGCCAGACTATGTGTTTGCTTAGTTGATTCTTCAGAGGGTGGTGTATGTGTTCACAGTAGTTCAGAGTCATCTCTAGTTTCCGAGGTGAAAGAGAAGCAAAATAGGGATCCTAGCCTTGTCAAGCTCAAAGAGTCAGTTCAGAATCAGAAAGTCGAGGTTTTCTCCCAAGGGGGATATGGTGTTTTTTGTTGTTAGGGTCGTCTATGTGTTCCAGGTGTAGATGAATTGAGCCAGCAAATTCTTACAGAAGCGCATGGTGCGTGATACTCTATTCATCCAGGGGCCACTAAGATATAACGCAATATATGGGAGATCTATTGATGGAGTGGGATGAAGAGAGATATTGCAGTTTTTGTGGCTAAGTGCTCTACATGTCAGTAGGTTAAGATAGAGCATCAGAAACCAAGTGGTTCCATGCAAGAGTTCATCATTCCTACTTGGAAGTGGGAAAAAGTGAACATGGACTTCGTGATGGGTTTGCCTAGAATTCTTCATCAGCATGATTCAATCTTGGTCATTATATATAGAATGACCAAGTCAGCTCATTTTTTTCCTGTTCATACTTCTTATTCCACCGAGGATTATGCCAAACTTTATATCAGGGAGTTAGTCAGGTTACACGGTGTTCCACTATCTATCATCTCAGACAAGGGTACCCAGTTCACCTCTCACTTTTGGAGAGCATTCCAAAAAGGGTCTCAGTACCTAAGTCTATCTCAGTACAACATTTTATCCTCAGAAAGATGGTCAAGCAGAGAGGACCATTCAGACTCTTGAAGATATGCTAAGGGCGTGTGCAATTGACTTCAAGGGAAGTTAGGATGACCACTTGCCTTTGATTGAGTTTGCATACAATAATAGCTATCATTCTAGTATTTAGATGGCTCCATTCGAAGCTCTCTATGGTAGGAGATGTAGATCTCCGATTGGTTGGTTCGAAGTTAGTGAGGCCTCAGTCATAGGTCCTGACTTAGTATTTGACGCCTTAGAGAAATTTTAGTTGATCAGAGAGAGACTCCGGGCTGCTCAGAGCCGAAAAAAGTCCTATGCAGATGTTCGTAGAAAGGATCTCGAGTTCAAGGTCAATGACTATGTCTATCTTAAGATCTCTCCCATGAAGGGAGTGAAGAGGTTCGGCAAGAAAGGGAAACTCAGTCCCCGTTATATCGGTCCCTTCAGAATTCTCTGTCGCTTCGGCAAGGTAGCTTATGAGCTTGAGTTGCTTTTAGATCTAGCCTCCGTCCATCCAGTCTTCCATGTCTCTTTGCTCAAGAAGTGCATAGGTGACCCAGCACTTGTTCTCCCTATTCAGGGCATCGACATTCATAACAGCCTCTCTTATAAAGAGATTCCAGTCAAAATCTTAGATTATCAGACTCGTAGATTGAGGAACAAAGAAGTCCCTCTGGTCAAGGTTCTTTGGCGAAATCAGTCTCATGAGGGAGCTACTTGGGAAGCAGAAACAAATATGCATACCAAGTATCCTCACCTCCTCCCCACCCATTTAGATCAAGCTCAAGGTAACAGTTCTCCTTAAGCTTATTCAATTTCATGTTTATGTATCCAGTATAAACTTGGTACCTATTAGCCGTTCCATACTCAATCATGCATTCAAGTATCAGTTGTCCGTACATCAGATATGCACGAGTTCAGTATGTTTAGCATGTCAGTCATGAGATCAAGTTTCAGTTCTTCATGTTCAGTTCAAGTTCTATTGCCTTGTATCCCTTCTCAGTAAATTCTCATTCGAGGATGAATGTTCCCAAGGGGGAGATATTGTAATACACCGCATGTTTCTAAGCTAGGAAGTGAATAAGTTTTCCTACGTATGAAACCTCCTATCCTGTGAGTAGAATTTTAGTTCTTGACTTACAATGAATATCCTATAGATAGGATAGCTTGCGATTTCTTAATCATGCTCATATGAGTCGCTTAGAGTGATGCAAGCTAAGAGTTTTTGAATCCATCAAGTTTTAGTTTTTGATTTTGTAAGGGTCATATTTGAATAAGTATAACTCAATGTTAATGTGGTATTTCTATATATTTCTACACACCAAATTATAGAGAATCAAATTAGCTTTCCAATGATACCAATTTCGCCTTAATCCAATACCCGAGCGAAAAGTTATGCCTATTTTCGTGAGAGACAGTAAAGGTATGCAAATGGTTAGGCGCCGCCCAACCAAACTTAGGCGATTGGTTAGGCGCCACCCAACCTGACTTGTGCAATTACTTGGGCGCCGCCTAAGTCAGTTCCAAGTGCCAAAAAGAGAAAAAACAACTAGGGTTGCATAATTAAGCTTGAAGATCCGATTTCAAGGAAATTCCTCCATCAATCATCAAAAATCTTCCTCCTAAGGTATGCGTGAGTTGATTCATGGACTACTTTCTTCCATGAAGCTCAAGAACCATCTTCTAAATTTTGTATTATGATATTTATGTTATTGGCGGTTGATGTTCATGTGGTTGGAGTTTGATGATGCCTAAGATGGGATCTTTGTATGTTTTGTGTGAGGATATGGTGGTATTTAATGTATAAACATGTGAAATTGGTGGTTTAATATTTGTAATCTTGATGAATCCACCTATGCCTAAGATATGCATGTAAGGTGTTTGTGAAAATACCTAAGGGAATAGAAATCATGCTTTTATGACATAATAAGTCCTAAATGACTATTCCATGTTCTAAGTTTATGTTCAACGTGATCCCCATGCTATTGTCTTGAATTGAAGATGTTGTATGAGATGCTCATGATATTGTTGTGATATGGAATGACCATGTTATTGAAGCCATGCAAGTATATACATGTTGTGTGCATTCCCAATCATGTGATAGTTTGTTGAGAATCATTCTTATTATGAAATCCTTACTTATGATATTGTGAATTGTGGACTCAAATCTTGTGATCAAGTCATGTCATGTGTGTCAGTTTCCTCCTATCGAGTCCTGGGGGTATTCGTACCCAAAAACTATAGTTGTGTGCCTAGAGCCATGTCATGTTTCACGATATCCGAACTCAAGCTATGATTCCATAGACTTCAATCAGTCATGTGACTCAGGAAAACCTCATGATCTCAGTCAGTTGTCAGATATCAGTAACATTCCGCCAGTCAACAGAATTCAGTAAGATTAAGTCATGTATAGTCAGTTATTCATGCCCAGTCCCCCCAGATGGGAGTAGAGGTTAGCACCGAGTAAACCCAAGGATGGAAACTCACCCGCCAGTTCAGGGTGTGATTCTTAGTAGTCATCCTTGTGTTCCAGAACTACGTAGCCAGCGTAGGTTGAGACATCTTAACTTGTCAGATTAGGGTTGATGAGGTGGTTTAACCTGTCAGTTTAGGGTTCCCACCATTCTTATTGAGTACCTTCCAGATAAGGGTCACTCACAAGCTGTCCTTACCTGTGGTACGGTATTGACACCCCTCCAGTCGGGGCAGAGACTGGACCCCAACTTAGACATAACGGCATACATGGGGCATGTCAGTTAAACACTACCTCCCACAGTTTCAGTATATACAGGACTGTCAGATACAGTCATCCACATTATCAGTTTGCAGTATCAGTCATGACAGTTATCAGTAAACCATGTATTAGCTTACAGGTCATGCTATCACGTATTCACGGTCCCAGTTTCTATATATGTGTTTGCACTCCCACGTTCATATTAGTCAGTCAGTGTTGTTCATACATGAAACCCTTTATGTTCAGCCTACATTCCTCGTATACTCAGTACTCCAGTTGTACTGACGCATTTGCGCTATGGTGCTTTCTTTTCATGTTACACCATAGGTTCCGAGACACGAGCTCTAGCCCAGCAGTAGCGGTAGCATTCCAGTCGCAGAGACACAGTGAGTCCTCATCTTTCGAGGACATATCGATACCCACATAAATCAATCAGAGGCTCATCCAAGCAAAAATAAACCCAAGACATGAGTCATACCACCGACTCCCAATCCAAATATACACTTCTCTTACCAATCCATACTTTTTATCTACTCCAAATCAAGAGAAAGAATTACCTTAGTCTTATCCATACAATCTCATCATAAAGAGCTAAAAGAACTGAAGTTGATCTGCTAAAGGTCGACAAACATGAGAATAAGCTAATAAGGTGCTATATGGGCACATAAACGGATATAATCGAGGAATGCAAGCTATGTTAATGTTATATCTAGTTCGAATAATAATTAAAATGAAATCCACAAGATCTAGGCGTACTACTCATCACTGAATGATCCGCTATGGGATGTCCCATCAACCAAGAATAAAACCGTACCTAATCCAACTCGAGCATACTACTCCTACTGAGTATGTCATCCAAAATTCCCAAATAAAATTAAAAACTCAAGGTCAAAGCTAAAAGACCTGATATCGGGTCCATAGGCTACCATCTGAACACTTATCCACTATAATCCATTCAAAATCAAGAAGACCGAATAGGCAACCACGAAGTAGGAACAACTAGTCTATAAATGAGATCTGATCTTAAACAAGTCCAAAACAAAGGTTGCACACAAGCTCTACAGCTCTAAGCTGAAATCTCAACACTAAGGAATTGCTTGATCTCAACTACCCAAACAAAACCTGTAAACGGGTTGATAACGCTCACTTGTACCATTGAAATTGGTAGAGACGGTCATTATCAATAGCTCAACTTATGTTGAGGTCGAATCCACGAGGGGAAAAATTATAGTTCTAGTCCTATGGGTGTTAAATGCTACTAATAAGCTACCCTCAATGTGAATAAAACAAAATGCATAAATAAAAATGAGGGGGAGGTTTGGCATGTGTTTTTCAATAGAAACTCAAGTAAACAAAACAATCAACAATAGTGATTTAAATTCGATATAAGAAGAATCTTGGGATTATGTCTACCTAGGGGCAAGTTATACATGGGTGCAAGAAGATTTAGGGTATATGTTAGCTATCAATAATATGGTAGGCTAGGTCAAAGATCCTTGAGGTTAGTTTCTCAACAAAACCGCAAGAATTTCACTTGATAACCCTTTTGAGTACCTAACAAGTGTGTCAATTTCAAACACCTATTACCTTAATTGGGCATCCATATGTCTAGGAAGATACGCAAGATATAGTCAACTTTTTAATCACCTTTTTTCTAAATAGTGAAAACTAGTAAACTACATCCATTAAATATCTACTATCGCCTTATCACCCACATCCCTTTTTCAAGAATGATATGGGTTCCAAAAGTTCACACAAACCCCTATTTTAAGGATGGTTTGAGCTATCAAGAGTTTGGGGGTTTCACCCACAAACCCATTTTGGGTATTTGAGGCTTTCACCCATAAATCCCAACTAATTTAACCAACTAATAGCAAAACCCATCATCAACAAACTAGCATATACATAAATACATCACAACCCACACATAATTGCACCTTAGTTCAACATAATCCTAAGACAATGAATGTTTTGCTACTCATGAAGAAAGAGAGAAAAATATACCATAAGGATTGTTCAAAAGATCCATTCTTCATTTATGCTAAATTCAAAGTCTCCAAATCAAAAATACAAATTGTTGCCCAAATTAGGGGGGTTTTCCATCAAATTTAAAATTTGTAAGAGCTTAGAAAGCATAAAAGAGAAAGGGTTTTAGCCTTTAAAAGGACTTGAGTTTGGCTGCATGAATTTACAAAACTGCCCTTGGGTATATTTACCGCTTAGCCGCGATCGCTAAAGCTTGTTCGCGATAGCGGCTACCACAATCGTGGTAAGGACACCGTAATTGCGGCACTTTGACCTGCTTGACTGGCCACGATCGTGGCCACCAGACTACAATCATGGTAATTGAGTCTTGTTTCTACTTTAGGTCTTTCAGCTGCACGTCTTACTCCTTTTTGATCCTTTTTAGTTCAAATCCATATCTTTCATTCTCCTAACCTGTATGCCTGCAAAATGTGGAAATTAGTGTATTAAATCACTAGTATGTCTCACTTATTACTTCAAATCATAGTAGTGTGCATGATTATTGAGTGCACTTGAGTGGTAAATTCACCACTCATCACGGGTAATCATTCATACTTCAAATCTATCATAGCTTCCAAATTTTCATTCCAAGGTGCCAAGTCAAAGTTGAGCCAATAAGTCTATATCAATGCAAATACTCAAATCGACTTTAGCATCCAAATCTGACACATCTAAGCTAAATCATACCAAGTCATAATTGAGTCATAGCTGAAGAACAAAATCATCACAAGGATTAACCATCGACTGGAATGCAACAACCAACTCTACATCATCTAGAGTGTGTGAAATATAGCCAGAAAATAGAAACCATGCCAATGAATAGACCACCAACTGAAAATGCAAATAACTTATTCCATAACCGCAAGAGGGAATGAACTATAAAAAAAATACTCAAAAGCTCCCCAAGGCTGCAAACCACATCAGTAAAGGCAAAAACTCTAGCAACTCGGAGAATTACAACTTTAGCCAAAAGCTAACCAGTCCAACACTCTATCTCAGTAAGAATAGCCATGGGCACCTATCATCAGGGAGAAACACTCATCCAAGCCTCATTAGGCCGAACCAACTCAAGAATAGGGATTTCTTAAATCCAACCAAGAATCACATCATCAAAGAAGAAATATACCAATCTCGAAACTAAGGTCAAAGTCAAGATCACCACCAAAAAAATCTACAACTCGGGATAAAGAATTTCCACATTGCCAACTTAAGAAGCATTCACAAGAAAGGCCACCTGTCTCTAACTTTCTAACTCCACTTAAGACAAAACCATATCACAGCAAGAAAGGCGTATTCAATCTCCATACTAATAACAAGGGTAAACAATCACAAGGGAATAAATCTCACAAATCTAGGAGATGAATCCATGACATCTCAATATTAATATCAAAACCAATATCAGGCGATGAAACAATCATAAATGAAGAACATACCAAAAGTTGGTGAAGCTAAAAAATGGGTTAAGTAGGAAGGGATAGCTAACACAGAAGACTTCGCGACCCAGGAGGAGAGTGTAAGAATCCCAACCCCAATAACATGCAATATAAGTAAATTACAAACTCTAGAGTCATACATAACCATAGAAGATTGACTTACCTTTGATACCATAATTCATTTTGGAATCAATCTAAAATAGCTAACCAAGAGGGAAAACAATCAACCACATCGCGCTATGAGAAAGAAATCATAAATCGGGCTATATCTACTCAGCCACCAAATAAGATCACAGGAATACAATTCTAACTAGATAACATTAGTCTATACAACTCCCCAGTAAGAATCAGTTACATCAAGTAATAATATCTATAATATCAATAACCTCAAGCAGTGATAGAAATAGCAACAGCAATATCAACATCAATTTAATAAATAAGCGGTACCATAATAAAAATTAATATCATGCACTACTCAAGGGCCACAATAAGGCCAACGTGCCAAGATAAATGGGAATCAAACCCAAATGTTACACCCAACAGGGGAAATATCAATTCAGATCTACTTCATTCACTACTAAATAAAATAAACCACGGAGTAGTCACATAATCATAAATTCAATCACAAGGCACACAATACCCAATATGAACTCATCAAGGCATATAATCATCAATGGATATGAAAACCCCTATACACATAATAAAAGGACAAATACGGGGAAATAAAAGTGCACTTATTATGGTGAAATTCGCAATCACATGGCTGGTGGGCATAGGGAGAAAAAATCTGAACACTTCCAAACTCAGACCAACGACTAAATTATCAACTAAGGCGCTAAGCATACTATCTCTAATTAAAGATGCCACAACATTACGAGGCTAATCTGGATCGGGTAAATGGCTAGAAATTTTATGTCGGGGACATTCTCTTGTCCAATAATCGATCTCCCTATAATAGTAACAAGCTTCTAAGGCTCTAATCCTGGCTAGCAACACAATCTAAGCCCAAATGGTCGGGCTCTAATCCTAGCGAGCAACATGATCTAAGCCTAAATGGCTGGCCAACTGACACTGAGAGAAAACTCTAGTAGAATATCCATCCATCCCACAATCATAGCCAGGCACGAAAACTCTAAGCTGACAAGGAATACAAGCTAACTCTGTAGGATCACTAACTCACATCTAGGGCACTCTCTGAACCTATGTCTTATCTCGCCATAACTAAAACAATCTCTCGGATACCAATAACACTATATTGATGTCATGGCCTTTTGCCACAACCTTCATAAGTCTCAATACATGCTCTTTTTCTGGCCCTTATCAAATAAGAATCTAAGAGAAGAAAGATCCAACTACTATTTTCTGATGCCAAGTAGAGTGGCAATGCTAAACCTCTAATGATTCCATGCACCATGTCATGCTTAGAAAGATATAGCATAATAATATACCTAGCCTACTCAAGAAACTAAATTTTGTACTTAGAAATTGATAATAAACCTTGTTGAACACCAATAAACCCAACTCTGGTCTAAGAACTGCTCGATGATTCAAATTTCATTCATGGCAGAGAGGAATCTATAATATGATTCAAATCCCTAATGCTGAACTTTAATGGGTTGAAACAGTCACGAGCTTAACTGGGGCCTAAGTTGGCCTGAATCTTTTAGCTGACGCTGAAGATCTTTGATGTCCATCTCTATCTCTCTAGTCGATGTTGTGCCAAAACTCTAAAAATGCATGCTAAAGTCTCATTCATATCTGTTGACAAAGTCGCCCATCTTGCATCGTTTATCGGGGACAAAATAGAGTTAAAGAATGTATTTTGAGGTTCGTAGCAATACGGACACACAATAAGGAATCAAGAAGTAAATTTTCTAAAATGACCCTATAGCCTCCTAAAGATAGGTTACGGACGTCTCCGCATCGATCTGCAAGACTCTACTAAATACTTAGATCGTGTACTAATACACCAGTGAAACCTAGGCTCTAATAGTAATTTGCCACAACCTAATTTCTCAAGTCATGATAGCGCCTACTAAAAACCACAAGTAGGACAGCTAACCTCATAGTCTGGAATAACTAGCAATGGACTACCCATGTATAAATAGAAAAGAATGCGAAATAGATCAAATAAGATAATCAAATACATAATACAGTCCCAAAACCTAGTGGTATTAGTACAAGGGCCTCTAATATAACAAGAGTACAAAATAATGAAATTCAAATGGAATTACACTAATAACTCATATCTTTGAATACAACATAGAGACTAGTCTACTATATAAGAGAGACATAAGCAATACTCCAAATGATAGGAGCTCACTCTAAGTCTCCAAACCATGCCTGACGCACGACATAAGCATCAATGATGATAACCCATACCATGTTCTGCAGGCTACAAAAGTGTAGAAGGAGTACAAAATGAATGGTACTCAGTAGGCAACTACCAACTGAGCTCCAAAGATAAAGCATATATATATAACATATAAAAAGAATGTAAACTACACCCAAGATTCTAGAAATCATATAACAAGACAATGAGATAATAAGGAACCACTTCCCTATTTATGCCTAGGAGTCTAACATAATCAAAATAAAGGAGTATCGAGGATAAACTATCCTATTCCAGCCATAATCAGAAATCTCAACACCTTACCATATATCCCTGGCCAATATACGAATAAAGGATGAAGGAAGATTTTATATTCATACATATATATATATTGATATACAAGGCCAAAGAATGAATATAAAATGTGAAAAATTGAATAAAGGGATATACGGCAGTACCATAGCTACATATAGATAGATACACATATATAGCAAAATAAGGTCAACTCAAAGTGCAACCTAGATCATCATATCTTCATTCTAAGACCCCATTATAATCCTATCAGGATTTAGTACTAACCTACTAGGGTTTCAAATCCATATATCTCATCATGAATTAATCATGCATAATAATAAACTCATAAGATAGAAGAGATGAGAATCATACCTCAAGTCTTGATATCGAATCAATGACCAATCTGTTATAATATAGATATAACAATAATTATAATAATGATAATAACAATATTAATAACATTTTGATTAACCAGCTACCTAGCTGAGCCTATGCATGCCCCCACCACCCCAGGCTCAGAAGGTTCAGGGAGATGGTAGACAATAGACTAAGAAGAAGAACTGGGGAAATTCTTATTCCAAAACTAGTTCTCTTTATCCTAAGCCTTCTGGTGATCATTATTTTTAGGATAGTTATGGTCTTAAGGCACAGGGTGTCGGGTCTCAGACTAGTGGAACTCAATCAGCCCCGCGTTATCCTCCTTAACGATTTTGTGGAAAACTTTATCGTGGTTATTATGAGGTGAAGGAACTTGTGTTTTAATTATGGTTAGATTGGTCATCTACAAAGAAATAATCCTATAGCTAAGATTGCCACAAGAGCTAATAAGGACCCGGTCAACACTTCTTCGGCTCCTACACCTAAGGGCGCGACTTCTGGTACCGATACTAGACAAAATTACCTCTATGATCTTGCTACTCATCAAGAATTTGAGGCATCCCCCGATGTTGTCATTGGTATACTACATTTCTTCACTCATGATGTTTACTGTTTGTTTGATCTGGGTTCTACTTATCTTGTGTGACCTCTTATGTGGTTGTACACTTTGGTTTTGATCCTAAAAATATTTTTGACCCCTTTTTGTGTCTACTCTAGTGGGTGATTCTATTATTTCTAGAAAAATCAATAAGGGTTGTATGTTATCCATCTTTCATAGAGAGACATTAGTAGATTTAATAGAACTCGATATGGTAGATTTTAATATAATCTTGGGGATGGATTGGCTTCATTCATGCTATGACTTTCTATATTGTAGAACCCAATGGTCAGTTTCCATTTTCCTAATGAACCAGTGATTGTATACGAGGGTGTTCCTAAGTGACCAAAGGGAAGTTTATTTCCTATCTTAGAGCTCAGAAGTTGATTTCCAAAGGGTGTCTATATTATCTAGTTTGGGTTAAGGATACTAATTTTGAGAGACCCTCTTTATAGTCTATCTCTTGTTAATAAATTTCCTGAAATGTTTTCCGATGATCTTCCTTGAATTCCTCCCGATAGGGAAATAGATTTTGAGATTTATCTTCTACCAAATACCCATCCTATTTCCATTCCTTCTTATAGGATGGACTGGCTAAACTAAAGGAGCTAAAAGAGCATTTTAAGGATATTTATGATAAGGGTTTTATCTATCCTAGTATTTCTCTGTAGGGTGCTCCTATGCTTTTCATGTGGAAAAAAAATGAGTCTCTTCGAATATGTATAGAGTCAATTGAATAAGGTTACAACAAAAGATAAGTATCATCTTCCTAGGATTAATGGCCTTTTTCGATTAACTTTAGGGTTTTAGGTATTTCTCTAACATTGATCTTCGTTTGAGTTATCACTAGTTAAAAATAAGGGATGTTGATATTCCCAAGACTTTGATATTCCCAAGACTACTTTCTGAACTTGGTACAGCCATTATGAGTTCTTGTTTATGTCATTTGGGTTGACCAATGCTCCAACTACTTTTATGGATCTTGTGAATCAGGTGTTCCAACAATTTGTAGATTTGTTTGTTATAGTCCTTATTAATGACATTTTGGCGTACTCCAAAGGCGAGGAGGATCATGCCAATCACCTCCGAATTGCATTGCATACTCTTAAGGACCAGAAATTATATGCAAAAATTTTTATGTGAATTCTGGCTAAGTGCTATGACCTTTCTTGGGCATGTTATTTCTAGTGAGGGGATCAATATGGATCTATAGAAAGTTTAGGTTGTTAAGAAGTGGCCTAGACCCACGACTCCATCGACATTAGGAGCTTCTTGGTTTTGGTTGGGTATTAAAGAAGGTTTGTGGAGAGTTTCTCATCTATTACTGCACCACTGATGAAGTTAACTCAAAAAAAGGTTAATTTTTTGTGGTTTGATTCTTGTAAAGGTAGTTTTGAGAAATTGAACGATAGGCTGACTTTTTTTCTAGTTTTAACCATGCCCAAGGGTACTGATGGGTTTGTTGTGTATTGTGATACATCCCGTGTGGTATGAGGTTGTGTCTTGATACAGTATAGTAAGGTTGTGGCCTATGCTTTTAGGCAGCTTAAGGTTCATGAGAGAAATTACCCAACTCATGAACTAGAGTTGGCGGTTGTGGTTTTTGCTTTAAAGATCTGGTGCCATTATCTGTATGGGGTGCATATGGATATTTATTCAAACTAGAAGAGTTTGCAGTATGTATATACGGAGAAGGAATTGAACCTCAGGTAGAGGCGGTGGCTCGATCTACTTAAGGTTATGACATGAGTTTGTACTACCATCCAGGTAAATCTAATGTTATTTCTGATGCTCTTAGCGGTTGTATATAGGGATCTTATCTTACATCGATAAGGAGAAAAGAGGATTAGTGAAGGATATTCACAGGTTGGATTATTTAGGGGTTCACCTCTTAGACTCTGAGGATGGGGGAATGATTATTCAAGAAGTGATTAAATCATCTCTTGGTGTAGAGGTGGAGGAGAAGCAAGCATTGGATACTATAATTATGTAGATTAAGGATGGTGTGGGTAAGCAAAAGATTATGGCATTCGAGATTAGAGGAGATGGCATTCTGAGGTACCAAAAAAGATTATGTTCCTGACACTAATAAGTTGCGGGAAAGGATTTTGACTAAGGATCATGAGTCCAGACATACATTTCATTCGGGTTCGACTAAGATGTATCATGACTTGAACAAAATCGACTAGTGGAATAATATGAAGAGAGATATAGCAAACTTTGTTTCTTAGTGCATGGTTTATCAACAACTTAAGGTTGAGCATTTGAGGCCTAGTGGCAGGTCTCAAGAGATAGAGTTACCCATATAGAAGTGGAAGATGATAAAAATGGATTTTATAATGGGTCCTCCACGATCTTGTAATCAATATAATTCTATTTAGGTCATTGGGGATAGAATGACTAAGTCTGTGCATTTTTTGCTTGTGAGAACTAATTACTCAGGAGAAGATTATTCTAAGTTGCACATTCAGGAGATAGTTAAGTTGTATAGAGTGCCATCTTCTATCATTTTAAATTAAGGTACGTGTTTCTCTTCTCACTTTGACGCTTATTTCAAAAAGGTTTAGGGACTAAGGTGAACCTTAGCACACTATCCACCCTCAAATGGATAGACAAGCGGAGCATACCATTCAAACTTTAGAGGATATGCTAAGGGACTGTGTGATTTATTTTAAAGGTAGTTGGATTGACTATTTTCCTCTTATTGAGTTTGCATACAGCAAAAGTTATCACTCTACCATTCATATGGCTTCTTTTGAGGCTCTTTATGGTAGGAGGTGTAGGTCTTCTATTGGATTGTTTGAAGTATATGAGACTAGGTTATTTGGTCTTAACTTAGTTCACCAAGTCATGGAGAAGGTGAAAGTGATTAGAGAAAGACTTAAGACTGTTCAAAGTCTCCAAAAGTCTTATGTAGATATGAGGCAAAGGGAGTTAGAGTTTGAGGTTAGTTATTAGGTATTCTTGAAGGTTTCTCCTATGAAGGAAGTCATGAGGTTTGGGAAGTAGGGGAGGCTAAATCCCCACTATATTGGTCCATATCAGATTGTGAGAAGAATTGGAATGTATTTTATGAGTTGGATTTACCAGCAAGTTTGGACTCTATTCATCCCGTTTTCCATGTGTCTATGTTGAAAAAATGTGTGGGTGACCCTTCTTTGATAGTGCCTACTGAGGATGTTGGTGTTTTAGATTTTTTGTCTTATGAGGAAGTCCCAGTCAAAATATTAGATAGGCAAGTTTGTATATTGAGAGATAAGGATGTAGCTTCGGTAAAGGTGCTTTGGAGAAATCAAAAGATGGAGGAAGCTACATGGTAACCTGAAGAAGATATGAAAGCCAAGTACCCATTTTTGTTTCCAGCGATGGATGGAAGTGCTTAAGGTATGTATTTTATTTCCCATCTTATCGTATTTCAAATATGTCTTTGGATTCTTTTTGCATTCCTTATGTTATCGTTCTAAAGGAGACCTAACTCATCATTCGAGGATGAATGATTTTAAGAGGGGTAATGTGATACCCCAAGTTCTTGATCTTTAGATACTCCAAGAGTTGAGTAACTGAATTAGCCATGTTTTTAAAATATTGTTAAGTAAAAAATTACTCGTGATAATGGTCCATGGTACGACTCATTATGAGATGTAACGCGTCGTTAGAAGGGACTCGTTGTTACAACAGAAAGTTACCCAGGTGTTAAGTACCTGACTACGAGTCTTTGTTAAAACTCCTGATGTCAAAAAATGAGTTGTGATGAGTGACTCATCGTCATAACAGTGAAGGACTAGAATTTTGATCCTCAGGTAATGATTTCGAGCTATGACTCATGGTCAGGCCTCACGAGTCATTACCCAAGTCGTGACGACTGTACCTTATTTTTTCTACATGTTTTAATTAGGGTATTTTAGGTTTTTTCCTCCCTTAACACACACTCCCATGACTAAAAACACCCAAATTGACCCCTCTACCATCAGTTATCAACATTAAATTTACTTTTTCCTCTTTAACTCCCAAGGAAAGAGTCACTAGGGTTTTACAAGGAAATCTAAAATTCAATCTCTTGATTTTGAATTCCTTTCAATTCATTGGTATTTATGAATATCTCTTATCCTTAAACGTGTATTTTTTATTATGGCATAAATTGATTCAATATTCATGTGATTTAATTGTTGGGTTTGAAATTGGGTTGAGGCGTTTGAATGTTATTACTTGAATTGTTTTTCCCATGTTTTAAATGGATCACTCATGTTTAAATTTATGACTTTTGGGACTGGATGGGTTCATGGTTATAATAATAGGAATGGAGAACATAGGTTTCCCCAAATTGATGAATTTTTGACTTGGTAATGGCATTAACCTCAACCCATTTTGTGAACTTGGTTTTAAATATTATTATGCAGATGGTTTAACTTACCTTTGAAATATTACATTACATTAATGGATAATTGGAAAATGAATTTGGTTTTGGAATGCCCTTGGTGGTAATTGTTTGGATTTTAAATAGAACTTGGGAGTCTAATGGTTACATGGATTGATTTGGGACAATTTATATAAGCTTGCAAGCATAGTGTATGACGATACCAAGTTGGTAATTTCCTTAAAGAATGACTCCTTGGTTAATGGTTTGGTTTACATGTAAACTATTTTAATTTGGGCTTAAAGGGAATTGTGTAGTTCACCATGAAGGCGTAGTAGCGAGGGGACTAACACTGGAAATAATGTTTGCCGACGTGGGGTCCATGTGACTGTGTGTTTGGTGCACCCATTATATTTTGGATGGTTATTGGCTTTGTGTCTTTAACCTTTCCTCGGTTGCCTTAGCTCATGCAGCTAACACGCACTGGGACCCTTTTAACAGGGATAGCTGAAACCATATAGCCCATGAGTGTCTTTAGGATGAAACAATCTACACAGTTCAGGATAATGGTTTGAACTCTTATGTTTATGGCCCTTGTCCCTATCCCGGTATACTATATGTGTATATATAAATGTGGTGCATGCGGTTTTGACTGGTTTTTGGAAATAGCATAGTTCTTGCCCCACTGATCTTCCCTGGATGCTGCATCATTTCATGATGTAGGGTCCAAGTTATTTTTTGTTACTTTTGTGCAGCATTAGGTGGTGTGGTACGTTGGTGAGTTGCTGTGAATTGGTGAGCCTCCATCTTTCAAAAAGCCCTACTATTTTATTAGGTTTCTTTTCAAATTTTTGGAATTGTTAATTCTCTTTTATCACGGTCGGGGGCATGTCCCAACCTGGTTTGGTATTTCTGGTTTTAGAGGCTTTCGTGGACAGTGTTGGGATAATTAGTTGTCTTGTTTAGACTCTTAGATGTCATTTGATTCATCTAACTTTATTATACATTTTGGATGTATTCCATTATTTACTTTTATTATGCTCTAGAGGTTAGGCTAAAGGGGTGGTATTTAGCCCACGGTGGGCTGAGATACCCATCACGACAACTCCCTAATTCGGGTTGTGACAGATGCGCACCAAGATTTAATATTCGAATGACATATGTAACAAATGTTGAATGTATATGTATTTAACATATGTATCTAGATTAGTTCGGGTTGTGACATATGATTAGTTCATGCCCACCCTATCTAACTTCCATATAGTGGTGTGACAATCCATATTCACAATTTTTGATCCCATTACTTATATATTCGAATATTCCATAGGCTTGTGATAAAATAAATAAAATATTTGAATATAATATAATTAATAGAAAATTATTTCTGATAAAACATCTATTATATAATAGTAATAATATTTTTAACATATCTAGATTCTCTATCTCCACTTAAAATATTAATAAGTTATAAAACTCTAAATAAAGTAACATAGATATACCATAACTAAAGAATTTTATACATATCAAAAATATTTTAGAAGGGCAATAAATTATATTTCTACCAAATGCTAATTTAGATTAAATATTTCACAATATATTTGGTATCACTAAAATTCTCAAATGAACTGTCCAAAAATCAAAGTCGGTCACAACAAGTCATAAATAACTTGGAGAAGTTATAGAAAAGCTCTAGACACTGAAAATGTATGAAAACAAAGAAAATAATCGTGAGGGTCATTACAACATCCAATACTAAAACGATAAAGCCTTTTGGCAGTTCCCCTAATGATCTTGGGCGTATTTATATATCCAATCACCGATATTCACCTATATTTGGACTTGTTCTGAGAGCTAAAGTGTGTTATTCTGATTGTAATTGAGCTTTAATTGTGTTCCTTAACTAATGGACATGATTAGTGTTTGTAAGAATAAATTATGATGGAATTAAATGTGATTAGATGTATGAAAGAGAAGTTAATGGTGAAAGGATCAATAAGGTCAATTTTCGGAGATGGGGATACTGGAACTTGGCTAGGAAAGAAAAAAGTGAAGCAAGGAAGAGAAAAAAGTCAAGACAACAAACCCAGCAGCCTATCGCGATATCATCGCGACATGGTGAATGGTAAATCTCTAAGAATTAAAATTCCAGAAGGTCATCGCGATACCAACACATCACGGTGAAGGAGAAATGTGCAAAGAATGATTTCCAGTAGCTCATCGTGATTCTACTGCGTCTCAGTGAGGGTCCAATTCACAATTATCAATTTCAAGTATTTCACCGCGATAAGGCCGCATCACGGTGAGAATAGCAATATGATGAAAACCGTGTCGCGGTGATAGACAAAGGTGGGAGAATTTGACCCTTCTATAAAAAGAACAATTCAAGTCAATTGAAATCACTGTGGAAAGCACAACAGCAGCGGAAAAACAGCAAAAACTCTTTTTTAGGGTTCTTAGAATTTCTCTGAACTTCTTTACTTCAATATTAATTCTTGGTAAAATCAATTATTTGTTTTTTATGTTGAATTCAAACATGAGTGGCTAAACACCCTTGTTCTAGGGTTTAAGCCAAGAAAATTACTTCACTTTGATATTCTTTATCATAGTTTTTTGTTGGTTTATCATCTGGGTTGTTCATAATTTCTTGTGCTTACTTTGAATTCTCATCATTACTGTTTTCAACCTTTGCTTGCTTTCCTATTTTCATAAATTATTATATCTTATTTATTTATATTTTTACACGAAACTTCAAAATCATCTTGATACTTTACAACACTTAATATCTCCATGTATAAAACTAAAGTTGGTTGAATTGCTAGTTGCACAGTCCTCATGGGTACGATATCCAACTGTCTAAGTCACTATATTAATCGTATGATCGCGTACACTTACGTGAGCATTCGAACGCAACAAGTTTTTGACTCTGTTGTCGGGGACTAGTATAACTTGTAATTTGCTAAATTATTTGTTTTTTGCTAGTAAGTTTATCTATTAACGACTTGATCTTAGCGGATGACTTTTTGAAGAACTAACTGAATACAGAACTGGCGAGAGATAGATATTTGGTTGAACCTTATTCGAAACTAGAACGGGTATTTCCACCGATGCGAAGAGCTCAGTATCCAATCCAGCAGGTTCAAATGGCTGAATCCAAAGATCCTAATCTTGTAGATCCAATCGATCTACTTAATCCAAATATCGGACGTGTTCCAGCTCTGGTTATTCTAGTTTCTCCTGCTCAAGCAGCTTCTAGAACTTTTCGTGAGGTGGAAATCCCACTCACAAACCATGCTACTAACAGTATTCGCAAGCCAGAGCCAGGTGGTTAATTTAAGTTAATGCAGAATATGGTGCAGTTGCTGAATTTGGCTGGGAAATTTGCTAGATTTTCACATGAGGACCCACAGCAGCACATACAGACCTTCCTAGAAATTAACGATACCTACATTTCTGCAAGGGTGAATACTGATTATGTCAGATTGACTCTCTTCCCCTTTTCCTTAATTGGAGAAGAAAAAAGGTGGTTGCATTCTGAACCATCACTCTCAATTACTTCTCAGGAAGATCTAGCTCAGAAGTTTTTTATTCAATTCTTTCCATTAGGGAAGAATGCATATTTGAGAAGTGATATTCTGAGTTTCAAGCAAAAAGAAGGAGAGAATCTCTACCAAGCTTGGGAAATATTTAAGTGTATGCTCAGAAATTGCCCTTACCATCATCAGTCTAATGATGTTCTTGTTCATACTTTCATTAAGGGGTTGGAGCCAAATACCATGATTCTCTTAGATTCAGCAGCAGGTGGGCAAGCTCTTGAGAAAACTTATGATGAATTATACACATTGCTGAATCAGATTTCACAAGGGAATCCTGAATGGCAGCTGACTCAAAGAGTGCTCCTAAAAAGGTTACAAGTGTAATAGAAGTAGATCAGTTCACCACCTTATCAGCTCAACTTGTTGTATTATAGAATCATATTACCAATAAGTTCAGTAGCATGAAGTTAGGGGTTGCATATCCAAAAGCAACAATAAATATAGTCCATCAGGTAAATGTGCGGTGTGAAGTTTGTGGTAGTAGTGAGCATGGAAGATGATTGTATGATTAATCCAGATTCTGTTAATTATGTGGGGAATGAAAATCATGAGGGACAACAAAACTTTGGTAATACCTATAATCAAAACTGGAGGAACCATCTAAATTTCTCATGGTGTAGAAATCAGGCACAGTACAATAATCATTATAAGGATCCAATACAAAAGAATCAACAACAGGTTCATAATAATTAAGCCACTACTCAAACGAACAATATAGAGAATATGTTGAAGAAACTTCTAGCTCCTCAAGCATAGATGGCAGCAAATATAACGAGTCAACAGGCAGATATAAAGACTCAACAGTTGATTACGAGAAATTTGGAGTTGTAACTAGGCCAAATTATAGGACCGCAAAACACTAAACCTCAGAGAGGTCTACCTTGTGATATAGTGGCAAATCCAAAGCAGGTAAATATAGTTACAACAAGGAGTAGTTTGCAGTTAAAAGAGGTTGAGCCCAAGTAGGTTAGTCCCAGCTAAAGATGATAATCCTAAAAAGAATGAAGAGACAGGTGTCAAAATGAAAGTTGCAAGTGATGAAACTCAAGTGGAGAAGAAGACTATACCTTTACCCTTTTCACAAAGGCAGAAAAAGCACTAAGAGGATACAAGTTACAAGAAGTTTTTAGATCTTCTAAAGCAGGTTCATGTAAATCTTTCTTTTGTTGATATTCTATAGAGTACTCCAAAATATGCAACGTATCTGAAATACATAGTGGCAAACAAGAACCAATTGATAGAGTATGCTATAGTTGAACTTATTGAGGAAGGCACATCTAAGATACAAAACAAATTACCCACGAAGCTGAAGGATCCAAGTAGTTTTACTTTGAAGATCACTATTGGATAGTCTATCAGTGCTCGTAGATTGTGTGACTTGGCGGCGAGCATCAATCTTATGCCCACATCTTGGTTTCGAAAGATGGGCCTTGGGAGTCCGAAACCCATGACCATTATTTTACAGTTGGCTGATAGGTCCCTTTCTAAGCCTAATGGAATTATTGAAGATGTCTTGGTGCAAGTGGGGTCACTGATTTTTCCAGTTGACTTTGTTATTCTTGATTTTGAAGCTGATCCAGTTGTTTCATTTATTTTAGGACACCCATTCCTAGCAACAGGGAAGTTACTTATTGATGTAGCTGTAGGGAAGATGACTATGATAGCGCATGACAAAGTGGAGGTTTTTGATGTATACAAGGAACTGAAGTTGTCTGCAATATATGAAGAATTGTCTTCCATATCAGTTATAAAACTTACTTCGGAGCTCCATTTGTTATTATCTGATGCACCACTCGAGCAAACTTTAATGGGTAATGTTCTTTATGGTGATATAGAGGCGCTTGAATTGGTTCAAGTTATGAATTTGGTGGTTATTGACATAAGAAAGTTTCCTTTTAAGCCATTGAATAGGCCAATTAGCTTATCTCCCAAAGCTTTAGCAAATGAAGCTCCAAAATTGGAGCTTAAGACTCTTCCTCCATACTTAAAATATGTTTTTCTTGGCGATAATGATATATTTCCTGTTATTTTGTCTGCAGGATTATCTGATGTACAGGTAAGGGAAGCAATGGCAGTATTGAAAGGAAGAAATAAGGCAATTGGTTGGCAGATGTCAGTCACCACAAAAATTAATCCAGTTATTTGTATGCATAATATATACATGGAAAAAGGTTACAAGGCAAGTGTGCAGCAACAACGGATATTGAATCTAGTAATGAAGGAAGTTGTATGAAAATAAGTCATTAAGTGGCTTGATATTGGGTTGTTTATCCCATATCAGGAAGCAAGTGGGTCAGCCCAGTACACTACATCCCAAAGAAAGGTGAAATAACTGTAGTGACCAATGAAGATAATGAGTTGATTCTCACGCGCATGGTAACCGGATGGAGAATTTACATTGATTATCGAAAGTTGAATAAAGCCACCAGGAAGGACCATTATCATATCCCTTTCATTGATCGAATGCGGGAGCGGCTAGTAGGTCAGGAATACTATTTCTTTTTAGATGGTTACTCAGGGTACAGTCAGATCACAATAGCGTCAGAAGATCAAGAAAAGACTACTTTCACATGTCCATATGGAATATATGCATTCAAAAACATGCCTTTTAGCCTCTGCAATGCATCAACAACATTTCAGAGATGCATGATGGCAATTTTCTATGACATGATTGAAGAATTTGTCGAGGTATTCATGGATGACTTATCTATTTATGCTAACTCTCTTGATGTATGCTTCCAGAATCTAGATCGAGTCTTAGCTTATTGTGAGGAGTCAAATCTTATACTAAATTGGGAAAAATTCCATTTTTTGGTCAAGAAAGGAATAGTCCTAGGTCATAAGGTGTCATAGAGAGAACTTGAAGTGGATAGATCCAAAGTTGAAGTCATTGAAAAGCTATCATATCTGGTAACAGTGAAGGGAGTGAGAAGTTTTCTAGGGCATGCAGGGTTCTACAAGCGGTTTATCCAAGATTTATCAAAAATTTCAAGTCTATGTGTAAGCTAGTGGAAAAAAAAAGCTAAGTTTGATTTTGGGTGGATTGTTAAAAGTTTTTGAGAGGCTGAAGAAGAAACTGACAGAAGCACCTATTTTGATTTCTCCAGTTTGGGTGTTACCATTCGAATTGATGTGTGATACCAGTGATGTGCCTGTAGAAGCAGTTTTGGGGCAGCAAAAAGACAAGGTATTTTATTTTATTTATTATGCAAGTAAAGACTTGAATAATGCCCAGATGAATTACACTGTCACAGCTAAGGAAATGTTAGCACTTGTCTATGCGTTCGACAAATTTAGATCATATTTGGTGGGCACCAAGGTGATTTTTCACATAGACCATATTGCCATCAAGTATTTGTTCAACAAAAAAGATTCCAAGCCACGGTTTATTAGGTGGATTTTATTGCTTCAAGAATTTGACCTTGAAGTGTGTGATTGAAAAGAAGTGGAGAATCAAGTTGTGGATTATCCATCAAGGATAGAGAATCGTGACCATATTATTGGTGATACACATTGAATCAAGGAAGAGTTTCCATATGAGAAATTTTTGGCACTTGATATGTGTGAATTTTCTTGGTATGCAGACATTGTGAATTTATAAGTGGGGGGAGAGGGGTTACCCTCCAAAAGCTACCAATCAATAGAGGAAGAAGTTTTTATATGATTCTCATATATACATATGGGATAAGCCTTATCACTTTAAACAGGGTCCTAATGGTATTGTACGCAGATGTGTGTCTGAAAATGAATCTAATCAAATGCTACAAAAGAGCCATTTAGCTCTTTATGGTGGCCATCATGGGGGTGAATGAACAGCAAGAAAGGTGTTATAATCAGGTTTCTTTTGGATAATATTATTTAAAGATACAGTTTTTTTTGTGAAGGGGTGTGATCAGTGTCAGCGATTAGGGACCATATCAAGGGGTCATGAGATACCCCTGAACAATATTCTTGAGGTTGAGGTATTCGATATTTGGGGGATAGATTTTATAGGACCATTCCGACCATCTAATGACAACTTGTTTATCCTAGTGGAAGTCGATTACATATCTAAATGGGTGGAAGTTACTGCTTTCACCACGAATGATGCAAGAGTGGTGTTGAAGTTGGTAAAGAAGCATATCTTCTCCCAGTTTGGCATACCTAGAGCTATTATCAGTGATGGAGGTATGCATTTTATTAACACTTGGTTTAAAAATCTTTTGAATAAATATGGTGTTAAACACAAGGTTCCTACTTCGTATCACCCATAAATGAGTGGTCAAGTAGAGGTATATAACCGAGAGATCAAGCAGATTTTACAAGAGACTGTAAATGGACAGCATAAGGATTGTTCAGAAAAGCTAGATGATGTACCTTATAGGACAGCTTATAATATGCCCATTAGAACCTCTATGTATCGCTTAGTATATGGGAAAGTGTGCCACTTGCCTGTGGAACTTGAGCATCAAGATTATTGGGCGGTTAAAAAACTGAATCTCGCTATGAAGGTCGCGGGTATGAAGAGATTGTTGAAGTTGATTGAACTTGATGAGTTTCGTCTCCATGCTTACGAGAATGCCAAATTGTACAAATAAAAGACCAAGAAATGGCATGACAAGCATATTTTTGGACAAAGATTTTGAACCTGGACAACTTGTTTTGCTATTCAATTCGGAGTTGAAGTTATTTCTGGGTAAGTTGTGTTCTAAGTGGTCTGGGCCTTTTGAGGTGGTGCGAATGAAGCCTCGTGGAGTTGTGGAACAGTTAAAAGACTAAGAAAATCTTAGTGAATGGATAGCGGGTAAAGCATTATTAGGAAAATCATGGAGATAAGCACAATGGGTCCATCACCTTAGCGGATGAGTGAAACTAAGCTGAGTCGTGCAATAATGTAAACTAGGGTGTTGCGTGGGAGGCAACCCACGTATGTAATGTCATAGTGTAGATTTTTGTTTTTAGTTGTTAGAAAAGAAAGAAAGAAAGAAAGAGAAAAAATAGAAAATAAAGAAAAAATACAAAAAGATGAGTCGTGCCACGATCAAAACTAAGGCGCTGAGTGGGAGGCAACCCACTTTTTCTTACATTATTTAATTATTTTTGTTTAGTGTATAGGGATGAGAGAATTTAAGGTGAGAAGGTGAGAAAAAAATAAGGTATATGTAATGTTAGAGATAGAAACCAAGTTTGTCAAAAATGTGTCCAAGTAAGATACCAAAAAAAGGGTGAGTAGCAGGGGGATAAAATCCCCAGATTTCAAATTCCAGTAGATCACCTCAATTTCATCGCATCACGGTGAAGTCGAATTTGTCGAATTTCACATTCCAATAACTCACCGCAATTTCACCACATCGCGGTGAGGGATCAATTTACAAGAGTGCAAATTCCACTAACTCACCGTGATTTCACCTCGCGGTGAGGGTGAATTTTAGGAAAAAAATTTAATTTGTCGGGTTTAACCCGACCCAACCCTAAATAGTTAGTTCCCTCTATAAATAACCCCTTATCCCTCAATTTCTAAACCCTTGTGCTGCCCTCCCTCCCCTTAGACAAATTTTTCTCCCTATTTGCTTATACTTCAAAAAGTATCTACTCCAAGATCACTTGTCCAACTCAACTAAAGTAAGTGTAACGCCCCAAGAACCTATCCCGAGACATCACATGGTGCTCAAGGCCACACGTGGCCTCAAGCTAACCCTCCAAGCCTTTCATCACTTTCAGAACTCTCTACGACACGAATCATCATAAAGTAGGGAAGAATAATCATGACATGAACATACTGAGATACGAAGTAATACGGTTCTGTACAAACAAAATACTGAAATCTCTGTTTATGTTGGCACACTAGTCTGACAAAGCCTCTACTACATAGGACTGAGGAGCTATTGGGACAGATCCCCAACTGACTCGTACTGAACTGAAATTAAACAACCATCTATTAACAAGATAAAATCAGAGACACGGTTCCTCGAACCATGAGGACTCACCAACCGCAGAAATGTAGATGAAGGTACTCAAAGATCACTATCACTGTTGAGACTGAGCACCTGAACCTAAATCATGAGGAAATATAGAGTACAAAAGAGTATGGGAGTCAGTACTTGGAAATGTAATGAGTATGTGGAGGTGGAGGCAACATTTTAAATAATATCATAAATGTATAAGAAAATCATGTATGCTGACAATAATAACTCTCTTCGCTTGAATTATCTAAAACATCATTTTCGGAAGTCATCAGTAATAACATATTCTTCATAAATCTTATAAATCATTTAACTCAACTCAAACTCTTTGACTCATGACTTAGAGTGACTCGGTAACTCATGGTACTTAGATCATTATGGACGTGGGAGTTTCTTATAACCGACATAACTACACCATGTGAGCCGCATGGAGTCCAACGTTTTGCCCTCCTAAGGAGAGAACCCCATAATGGTGGGGGTATTGTACTCTTTACAAGGAGTACAACCTCAATCTCATTATCATAATCCCATACTCGGCCTCTGGCCCACAATTATCAACATCAATCCTACGGTGGCATATAGTTTCGGGGAAATACCACATTTCCCGCTCGGTGCTAAATACTCTTCCCAGACTCAGCTCAGAATGCATTAGGAAATCCACCTTAATCAATATCAACTCATGGGTCTATTTTAAAGAACAAAACATAAATATATATCTCATCTGTAAATCATAAACATCTTGTGGATTCCTAACTCGACTCAGCTCAACACAATCTTTCTCAACATCAAGTACATTTGCTTTTTGAATCATTTTCAAATATCAAAAGCTTCAAGGAAATATCATAGGACTCATTCTTGACTTTCAACCTCAAATATCGATATACATTCAATAGTCAAATTTCTCATGGAAAGGCATAACTCATGACACTTGTCTTAAATCGCTTAGAAATCATCAATACGTAATGACAATATACAACTCATGGAATAAATTCTCAATTTAAGAAACATGATGGTGAAATAATCATAAATGTCAAACTTATTCAACTCAAATCTCATAAACCATAAATAAAGAAATTTGGGTGTAAGCCCACTTGCAAAATCATGTAAATCAGTAATAGAAAGTAAATCTTTAGGCACAAGAACGAAATGAGTGTTCTTGTTCAAACCCCACATACCTTAGATTATAATTTTGGAGATGTAGAAACTTGATATAAACTTCTTTATAGCATTCTTGAGCTATATTTATTGATGCCTTTAATTAGGAAAGCTTGATTCTTGGATCACTTTGAATCTCTATGGAAGATTCTTGAATTTCTTGGAAGAAGATTGAATTTTTGGGTTTTGGAAGAAACCCTAATTTCTAAATGTTTCTTGGTAGAGGAAAGGAGAAAATGAAGGTCTATTCTCTACTAGGATATATATATATATATAAGACCTTATGGGGAGGAAATGACCAAAATGCCCTTTTGAAAAAGCTGAAATTCTTTGATCGAGGCCTGTGATGGTCGATCTGACGGTCCGTCAAGTCTCCTGACAGTCCACCAGATCATCCATCACTCGAGTGCCAAAACTGGAACGTTTTGCCTCGACGTGATGGTCAAAGTGACGGTCCTTCAGGAAAATGATGGACCACAAAGTCTTCCGTCACTCAGGGGCCAGAAATGAGACATTCTGTCTCGACCTGACGGACCCCTTGACGGTCCATCACTTTTTAACGGTCCACCATCTAGGCCGTAGCACGATGGACTGAAAAAAGAGTCACTGCCTTGGCTTGACGGGGCACTTGACGGTCCACCAAGGACCTGACGGTCCGCTAGGTCGACCGTCATACCTGGGTGATCCGATACCGTTTAGTGAAACGGCTATAACTCCCTTGTCTGATGTCGAATTTAAATGAAATTGGTATCGATGGAAAGCTTATTCAATGATCTACATGACAAAAATTAGAAATTAGAGAAATACAGCATAGTTTAAACATCAATCACTTTGGAAGTCATACATATCCACTCAAAAGATGGATTTAGGCTTAAGAAATGATCGGGGTATTACAATATCTCCCCCTTGGACACATTCGTCCTCGAATGTTGCCAAATAGGCCAAGAACAAGAGAAAATGAGGACGTATATCTGGAATGACTCATATCTAAGGGCTCACTTTACTCTAAACTTTTGAGTACTTCACCAAATGCACCAATCATAGAGGGAATAACCATATAGTTGAATACATTAGATTAGGAGGAAACTAAATTAGGGGAATAGTACCTTCAGCTTGATTTGGACTTGAGGAGAAAAGATGAGGGTAACTAGCTCGTATATCTGTTTTTTGTTCCCAAGTGGCACCCTCTACTGATTGATTTCGCCACAGAACTTTAACCAAGGGAACTTCTTTGTTCCTCAGTCTACGGACTTGATAATCTAGGATTTCAACCGGAAATTCATCATACGAAAGGCTATCCTGAACATCACGACCTTCCGACGGATCAACAACAACAGAGTCTCCAATGTGCTTCTTGAGCATAGAAACATGAAACACAGGATGGACAGCTGACAACTCTGCAGGTCACTCAATCTCATAAGCTGTTTTCCCAACATGATTCAAAACTCTATAAGGGTCAACATATCTGGGACTAAGCTTCCCTTTCTTTCCAAATCTTTTTTCACCCCTTTCATGGATGAAATTTTCAAATACACCAAATTATCGACTTCAAACTCAAGAGCTCTTTTTCACACATTTGCGTACGACTTCTGACGACTCTGGGTTGTCTTTAACCTCTTCCGAATTAAATTAACTTTCTCCATAGCCTCAAATACAACATCAGGTCCAATCATAGCAGATTTACCCACTTCGAACCAACCTATAGGCGATCTATATCTTCTCTCATACAAAGCTTCAAATGGAGCCATTCCAATGCTAGCAAGAAAACTATTGTTGTAAGCAAATTCAATCAACGGCAAATGTTCATCCCAACTTCCTTTGAAATCAAGAACACAAGCCCTCAACATATCCTCCAAAGTCTGGATAGTCCTCTCAGTCTGACCATCTGTCTGCGGATGAAAAGTGGAGCTAAGATAAACTTGGGTGCCAAGACCCTTCTGAAAGGATCTCCAAAACTGAGAAGTAAACTGAGTACCTCTATCGGAGATGATAGACAACGGAACTCCATGCAACCTGACTAACTCTCGAATATACAGCTTAGCATAGTCCTCCGCGGTGAAAGATGTATGTACTGGCAGAAAATGTGTTGACTTAGTCAACCTGTCTACAACGACCCAAATAGAATCATTATAATGATGAGAAAGAGGTAAACTGGTCACAAAATCCATGTTCACCACTTCCCACTTCCAAGTAGGAATGTTAAATTCTTGCATCACACCACCGGGTCTCTGGTGCTCTATTTTTACCTGTTGGCAAGTTGCACACTTTTCTACGAACTTTGTTGTATCTTTTTTCATACCATTCCACCAATAAATTTCTCGCAAAGTGCGATACATCTTGGTATCACTAGGATGAATAGAATACCGTGTGATGGTATTTTATCCCGAGACATCACATGGTGGTCAAGGCCACACGTGGCCTCAAGCTAACCCTCCAAGCCTGTCATCACTTTTAGAACTCTCTACGACACGAATCATCATAAAGTAGGGAGGAATCATGACATGAACATACTGAGATGCGAAGTAATACGGTTCTGTACAAACAAAATACTAAAATCTCTGTACATGTTGGCACACTAGTCTGACAAAGCCTCTACTACATAGGACTGAGAAGCCATTCGAACAGATCCCCAACTGACTCGTACTGAACTGAAAGTAAAAAACCATCTATTAACAAGACAAAATCGGAGACACGGGTCCTCAAACCATGAGGACTCACCAATCGCAGAAATATAGATGAAGGTAGTCAAAGATCACTGTCGCTGCTGAGACTGAGTACCTAAACCTATATCATAAGGAAATATAGAGTACAAAAGAGTATGGGAGTCAGTACTTGGGAATGTACTAAGTATGTGGGGGTGGATGCAACATTTTAAAAAATATCATAAATGTATAAGAAAATCATACATGCTGACAATAATAACTCTCTTCGCTTGAATTATCTAAAACATCATTTTCGGAAGTCATCAGTAATAACATATGCTTCATAAATCTCATAAATCATTTAAATCAACTCAAACTCTTTGACTCATGACTTAGAGTGACTCGGTAACTCATGGTACTTAGATCATTATAGACGTGGGAGTTTCTTATAACCGACATAACTACACCATATGAGCCGCATGGAGTCTAACGTTTTGCCCTCCTAAGGAGAGAACCCCACATTGGCGGGGTTGTTGTACTCTTGCCAGGGAGTACAACCTCAATATCATTATCACAATCCCATACTTGGCCTCTAGCCCACAATTATCAACATCAATCCTACGGTGGCACGTAGTTACGGGGAAATACCACATTTCTCGCTCGGTGCTAAATACTCCTCCCAGATTCAGCTCAAGATAAAAACCAAAGCACAAACCATCAAGTTTAGGATTACCCATGACCCATTTGATAAACAACAACCAACAAGCACCCACAAATGCAAACCACCACCAAAACCATGTGAAAAACATAATTGAAACCAAGAGTAAATAATACTCAACAATATGCATCCAAAACCCTCAACATTAGTTTTCAAAACCACCATTTATGATTCATAATCAATGTTTAAAACATATTAAAACATGCCTTTAGTTGGAAATAATATTGAGGTAGGAGTAAATTCCTTATACAAGAAGATTCACGGAAGGAAACTTAACTCTTGAGCTATTTAAAGAGCACTTTTAGAAACCCTAACCTCAATCTTCAAGAGAATATTTAGAGAAAGTATTTGGAGTGTTTTGATCCATCCAAAGTGATTTATGAGAGGCCACCATATAACATGGGTATATAAGGATTTTGGGGTGGGAAATGTCCAGACTACCCTCAGCTTAAAAGCTGAAAACTAACTCGCAGGAGGGTATGACCCATCCCCCTAAATCGTACCCTAGGGTATGAGTGGCACCCTAGTCCCGTACCCTAGTACCACCTTGGACCTCCATACTTCTGAACATACTACCACACATGCCCAACTCATATCCTAACATATGATTAGTATCCTTGGAACCGTCCCTTGGTCAGAATCCACTAGACTAGTCAATAAGCATCATACGACTTTGCATCATACACCTCATATCCTACCATATGACTAGTATGATGCTTAGTCATATCTTAGATAGAAACAAACCCAAACACAATGACTAACATACGAGAGAGAGGCCTTAACCCGTACCCAAACATACGAGAAGGATGCTCAAACCGTACCTTATCCAGAAACTTCAAACTTAGGAAATTTTTCTAAGGGTCAAAGTTTAGGGTGTTTCAGTTAAACTCCAAATTATGTTGTCATTATCTTTTCCTAATCACTACTCCTCTTTTGTAGTAAGTATCAATAATCTATGTGGGATCCTAACGTGTGCACCCGTTAAGAAAACTAGTAAACCGAAGATAATACAATCCATGCATGGGTATCAGTTATGAATAACAACAACACTTTCCCTACTTCAACAATCTGCCAGGGTTTCCATAACCCTAGCTAAGAGTTTTTATCCGCTCATGCTTATGAAGTAATCAACAACATTCATAATTGAAAGCATGCGATGAAATCACAATAATCACAAGTAAAAACCCAATACTGTAACTAAATTAATCAACCAAAATTAATATAAGAGAATTCTAAGACCAAAATTGAATCTCGAAATCAAAATATATTAGTGAATATCAAGAGTGTGTTACTTCTATTAAAAAATATATAAGGGGTATTTATAGTACATGAGGAAATCCTAAACCCAAAGACCAAACGACATAGGAGAAAAAAGGGTTGGTGGCTACTTATGGTTCTACATATGCCCTATCCCCGAGCGCAGCCTGTAGGATGGGCGCATATAGTGACTGGATGTGCTCATACGAAAAAATATTGTAGGTCAGCTCTTGGAATTTTGGACTTCTGGTAAATACTGAAACACTATGGGTTTTGACCCTAAGAAAATTTCTTGAGTTTTGGCTTTTGGACATCATACGAGTTGGGGTACTTCTCGTATGATAGGGTACGGCTAGGTTGGGTTATTGTATGGTGACCAGTATGGGTTGGTTGGTTATTGTCTAAGTTACGATTAGATCATACTAGTTGTATGAAAGGTATGAATGGTAAGGTGTCAATCGTATGTTGCCCTAAGTTTAGTCTAGGTGATTCAATTCTGCCTAGGGTAAGACTTCATGGTACTAATCATATGGTTGGGTACAGTTTGGATTGAGTGGTTGTACATTAGACAGTGTTGGGGTCCAAGGAGAGGCCTAGGGTATGAGTGGTGGGTACTACTCGTATGGTAGGGTATGACTGGTATGGGGTAGTCGTACCATCCTGTGGGGATTTTAAGCAGTTTAAGTTGGGGGTAATCTAGACATTTCTCCACTTAAACTCTTAAGGCCCCATAACTTATATCACTTTTGGGACATTATTTAACCTATTTGCAATCACTCAAACTCTCTTAAAACACTCTCAAATTCTCGTAAGGCTTTTGGGTCAAGAAAGGCTAGGGTTTCATTAATAGGATCAATTTGAGGCTTACAAGGGAGATTTCTCTCCGTCATCTATGTAATCTAAGGCATGTTACTCCCCCCTCATTGTTAGTTCAACTAAAGGCATGATTTAATGTATGGTTATCATGGCATGATTATGGTATGGTTTTGGGTCTTAAATATATGTTGGGGTTTTGATTATAAATAGTTTGGTTATGGTTTCCCCATGTTTTTAGATATGATTTTCATATTATTATGGTGTTTTGGGCATTTGGTTGCATGGGAATGGTCAATTGTTACTTGTTTTTGGCTTTGGAAACACTATGCCCCCAATATGTTTGATAAAATGCCTATGAGAGTTTTTTTGGTTAAATTGTTGGACTTTTATTAAACTATGCATGGTATAAATTGGTAATGGAACTCTAAATGGTATAAATGGTTTAAATGGTTTGAAATGGTTAAATGGTTAGGTATTGGTGGTTATGATGGGTTTAATTAAAATCTTTGTTAGGTACAATAGAATCCTCCAAGCAAACATAATAATAAACATCTTGTGGGGTACATAGGATTCCCCCAAGTCAACTTAAAAATGTAATCTATGGGTACATGGGAATCCCATCTACTTAAAAAGGATGGCTAAGGACATTGCTTGCAAGCTATAGTTGGTATGATGATACCACTACGTATAGCCTTAGTTAATAACAAATGAAAAGGTGGTATGGTTGTGTGGTAATGGTTTTAATTGGGCAATAATGGCGGGGTGTGATAGCTAACTATGAAGGTGTGAGTCAAATGGACAGACACTGGAAACTCATATTTTCTGACATGAGGATAGGTCATGATGACCATATATAATACTTATGGGGTACATGGGAATCCCTAAGTACACTTGTACATATGTATCATGAAGAGCGAAGGGTACTAAGGAATCCCCTACTCCTATGGTATCTCCGGTTCATATGGCTACACGCATCGGGGATTGTTCAGGGGTTACACAGGACCCATATAGCCCGTGGGTGGTTCTAGGATGATTAAGCTACACATACCCAGGTTAATGGTTTTAAAGGCATGTTA
This sequence comes from Capsicum pubescens, assembly GCA_030864215.1. Lineage (NCBI taxonomy): Eukaryota > Viridiplantae > Streptophyta > Magnoliopsida > Solanales > Solanaceae > Capsicum > Capsicum pubescens. Next base: position 150,534,094 of record CM061547.1, read on the forward strand.
AACCCGATCTTCTTTCCCAACATAGTTATATATATGTATATGTGTGGGTGGGTGTGGGTGTGAATGCATATGGTTGATTTACTTGGTTTTAAAGGTTGGCATTATTTTATCCTTATCGTGAGTACTTGCTAGCGTTCACCCGCTAACCCATCTTCGGACGGTTGTATCCTCACGTGATGCAGGAATCGGCTATTCTACTCCTCCTTTTTAGTGATTGGATTAGGGATCAACTCGCATTGATTGAAGTGGTAAGCTTTCATATTCGGAAGGCTTCATTTTATATCATGGATGTCTTTGCATACTCTGGTAGTTTCATAGACATTGGTTTTGGCCGTGGTTAGGGTCATGTCCCAACTGGATATTGTTTTACTTTCGGTTAGAGGCTTTATGGAACTACTATAGGTTGGTATGGGTGGTGTCGGTAGTGGTGTCAGCCTTAGCATTGGCATTGATATTGGGGCTGATACTATTTGACTGTATTTATGGTTGTTCCATCCTGTTATGTTATGGACTCGTATTTGGTTATCGTTTTGGTCTTGGTATGGTTATTGGTTGGGTATTGAGTGGTTGGATTTTCTTGGGTTGGACATGGTTATAGACCTATCTAGAGTCTGGAATTGTAGAAAATGCTATCTTGTTATACGTTCGGAATTCATCAAACTCATGGCATGTGTTTGGAGGTTGGGTTGGGTAACAGGGGAGGTCTCCTGTCCTGGTTGGATTTGGGATGCCCATTACGACAAGGCCTTGGTTTGTGTCGTGTCAAATGCTTTGCCCACATGTGGTCCACATGTGCTACATGCGGTCTGCATGTTGACTTAGCATGTGCCGAAAGTTATTCTTTTAGGTCTTTTTTAAATTCCCGCACATGCTTTGATCACGATCAATTCGAAAAGCGGCTCGAAAATCCATAATTGCTCCCATAAGTAGGCAAAAACACCCTTTTCATCCTTTTCACGAACCTAGCATCCAAAACGTGATTTCCTGCAAAACATACCCCAAACCCATCATATCTAACAAAACAACCTCAGAAACTTACATATTTTTCTCGCTTTAAGCATCGAAAGTGCTATATTTCTATAGCACATCTCCATTTATTAACCAATTTTTTCAATTATTAGAATCCATTTATGTCACACCACATTATAACCAATCCCTCGTTTTCCAACTTAGCCAAATTACTACCTTCAATTCCACACCCCGATTTTATTAATCTTAAAAAGTATATTATCATAGCATATTATGCATAGCTGTACTCAAATAAGTAAATATAATCAATATTCGGACTTGAACCGTTATATATAACCAATATCTAGACTTGAACCAGTAAATAATCAATAGCCGGACTCGAGTCGGTAAATATAATCAACATCCAGACTTGAACCGATATAATCAATAGTGCCATAATCATCATCCGAACTCGAACAGAGTATATATAATCAACAACATAACCATCTTCCGGACTCAAACCAAATATATATATATAAGTCACATCATAGTTAGTATCATCAACATACATAAATAATAGCATAATCAATAAGTGTCAACCCCGACATTAACCAATATAACCATCAAGTGTCAATATTTCTCAATACACATTTTCCAAGAGTCTAATAAGCATAAAAGTGTTACCAAAGCTAGCATGTGTCATAGCATAGAGTGGGCTAAGAATCCACTTCTAATCCTCAAATTTCATATTTAGGCAAATTTTACCCGCACTAGGCTTAAGGTGTCTAAAACCACTTATAGATGTATAACAAGCCACAATTAGTCCTAAGGAAGAGATTCTACTAGAGCACTTTAACTAGGTCCACAGGAAACTAAGGCAACTTTTATTAGAATAGGCAACTAAGGCCAAATTTACCCTATGCATAATTTACTAGAGAATTTTACTTAATTTCGAGCAAGCTAAAGTATACTCATGCTAAACATTAGTAATGAATTATAAGGCACTAAAGTTCAAGGCAACAAGCTAAGTATTTCAACTCTACAGTCTCAGTTTAGTCTAAACGATCCAACTAAACCCGAGTCTTGCATTTCATCAATCCAACACTTAAACCCATCCTAAATCCAACATAATATCATAAAAATACTGACACAACCCGAACAAGGGCCTGGCAGTGTCGGGTATCTCAAGTCCTACCAGGACCGGGGACCACCCCAATACCCAAATCGTTGACCACCCTTCACCCAATGTCGGAAGAATCCCGAAAAGATAGGATAACATCAAATTAAAGACATTGTAATGAGTCTATAACTAAAACCAAAATCCACAACCAATTAACCATCCAATACCAATCCCAATGCCAATACCAATACCAATGCTAATACCAATACCGACACCACCTATGCCCATAGTAGTCCAACAAAGCCTCTAGTCAGAACCAAAGAATATCAAGTCGGGACATGCCCCCGACCATAGAAAAAAACAAAATCAAGGAAAAAATAATGACCTAAAGAAATCCATAGCATGAAATGGGGTCTTCCATAGTATGAAAGCTCACCACTTCAGTATGACTCAAAAGTTGTCCCTGAATCACCAAGTCGTTGAGCAGGAGGAGTGGAAATATGGTCGGTTCCTGCATCGCGTAGGGATACAGCGCCCGAAGACGGTTAGTGGGGTGAATACTAGCATGTAATTCAAGGATAAAGATAAAGTAATGTCATTAATTCAAAACCAAATCAAACCAATGTGAATAACCATATGTAAGTACATATATACCGGGATAAGGAACAAGGTTTAGCATGCATTTTGAAACATTAGCTTGGGTTCCATAGCTTTACCATCATAAATCCACCCACGGGCTATATGGGTCCAGTGTTACCCCTAAACAGGCCCCAATGAGTATAGCCGTACGAACCGAAGATATCATAGATGGTAGGGGATTTCCTTGTACCCTTCATCCTCCATTATACATATATATATGTGTGTATAGTCTTGAGGGATTCCCTTGTACCCCACAAGCTCATGGTCATCAAGACCAACCTTCATGTCGGCAAACATGAGTTTCCAGTGTCTATCCTTCAAACTCATACCTCCACGGCTAGCTATCACAACCCTCATTATTGCCTAATTAAAACATTTAACACATAGCCAAACCATCAATTCTAAGAGTCAATCATTAATGCATTATTAAGTGGTATCGTCATACCGACTATAGCTTGAAAGCAATGTCATTAAGCCAATACTTAGGGGATTCCCATTTACCCCGCAGACTCTATTATTAAAATCAATGAGAGGATTCCCGTGTAGCCCACAAGGTTTGTATAAATTATTTGCTTGGGTGATTTCAGTGTACCCCACAAGGTTTTCAAAACCATCCTTAACGATTTAACCATTTATTCCATGAATTAGTTTCAAGAATAAGTCAAACCAAACACTTTGGGGATTCCATTGTACCCCTACTTCAAATTCCCACCTTTCTCATAACTACAAACCAATTTCACAGTACAAGTTGGGGTTATAACCTTTTCAAAAGTCACAAGTTTAGAGAAAATTACCATTCTCAAGTTCAACCACCATACCCATGCACCCATATGTTAAAAACAATATATAAAACATGGAAAACCATAATTATACCATGGGAAAACATTATTCATGTGAAATGAGCAATACCATGTGGGTGCATAGGTATGGTGGTTGAATCTTTATATCAAAACCATAACAATACTATAGGAAAACCTCCAATCTTTATATCAAAACCATAACAATACCATGAAATCCATACATTAAAACATATGTTTTTAATAAAATAACAATGAGAGATGAGCAACATTGTTGAAATACAAAGGAATTTTGGGAGATAGCACCCTTAGAACCCTAGATGATCACTTTCATTGAAACCCTAGCCTTAGCTTGAACAGAGAGTTTGAGAGAAAATTTTGGGAGTGTTTTCTTGGGAATAATGTGACAATGAAGTCCCAGGGAAGGTTTTAAGTCGTGGGGTCCAAGTTAAAGTGGGAAATATCCAAAGTGCCCCCAACTTAAAAGCAGAAAAAGTGTCACCTTTGACTATAAGTCAACCATTGACTCGTAACCACTCCTTACGACTCATGACCAAGACAGTGACCAAGACCCCCAAACATTATCAACCTTACAACTCAACCACCCAATTCATAACCAGACCCAATGACTCGTAAGGTCCAATCGAAAGCAACACAGAACTCAAATGGGTTAGACACTGGACAACCTATGATTTTACCTCACGACTTGTAACCTATCCTCACGGCTCTTAGTGATCCACTCGTATTCAGAGAAAAGTCAAGCCACAAATATACTGATTTGTTTATGGCTTATCATAATGACCCATCAGCAGTCTTAATGACTCGTATCCCCAAAGTCGTAACAAAGGCAGAATCACAAACACCATTCATTGGACACCCTATGACTAGGGCCACTTGACTCGTCAAGACACCATACAACTCATATGGTCAAGTCGTAATCAAGGCAGTAAGGTTAAAGCTCAAGAAATTTTCAAGGCCAAAAATCAAGGGCATTACATTCTCCCCCATTTGGATCATTCATCCTCGAATGATGGGTCAAGGCAACACAAGAACAATTCGACTGCATATACCTCTACTCTTACATTTAACTAAGTTAGAAGATAAAGATGCCAAGGAAATCACCCTTTCTTTTAACAAAATCAAAAAACAAAGATGTTAAGAATAACACATACCTTAGGCGCGATTGTCAGGGGTGGAGAACAAGAATGGATACTTGAATTTTATGTCCTCTTCGTCTTCTTAAGTAGCCTCTTAAACCTTGTGGTTCCTAGCTACGTCCTTCATCCGTAACCGACAAGCTTGTCAATCCAAAATTTCAATGGGGATTTCCTCTTAAGACAAGGAATCTGAAATACCAATATCCTTGATAGGAACAATTAGCAACAGATCACCCACACAATTTCTCAACATTAATACATAGAACACCGGGTGAATAAAGCTCAAGCTAGGAGGCAACTACACCTCATAAGCAATGCTACCGACCTTCTTCAAAAGCAAGTACAGACCAACATAACTAGGACTGAGCTTTACCTTCTTACCAAACTGCATCACCCTCTTCATGAGAGACACCTTTAAGAAAACCCAATCACCAACCTCAAACTCTAACTCCCTACGCCTCACATTTGGATAGGACTTTTAGCGACTTTGGGCGATCTTAAGCCTATCAAATAACCTTCACTTTCTCCATGTCCTGGTAAACTAAGTCAAGATCGAACAACTTATTTTCACAAACTTCATATCACCCAATAGGAGAACGAAACCTCCTACTAAACAACGCCTCAAAAGGAGTCATACCAATGCTAGAGTGATAACTATTATTATACGTAAACTCTAAGAGAGGCAAATTATCGACCCAAATACCACCATAATTAGTCACGCAAGCCCGACGCATATCTTCAAAGACCTAAACTGTCCTTTTCATCTGCTCATCTGTCTGCGGGTGAAAAGCAGTACTAAGACTCACCTTAGTTCCCAAACCTCTCAAAAATAATCGTCAATAATGAGATGAGAACTGAGCACCACGATATGAAATGATACAAACTGGAGCACTGAGTAATTTCATGATTTCCCCAAGAAACAACTTGGCATAATCCTCAGCCAAATAATTAGTCTTCACTGGCAAGAAGTGAGCAGACTTAGTCATCCAATCCACAATGACTAAAATTGAATCAAAATGATTCCAAGACCGGGGAAGACCGATAATAAAATCCAAATTGATTACCTCCCATTTCAATACAGGCAACTCAATCTCTTATGGCAACCCAACGGGCCTCAAATGCTCAACCTTCACTTATTAACACACCATGCATTGAGCCACAAAACTGGCCACATCTCACTTCATATTGTTCAACCAGTAAATCTCCTTAGGATCATGATACATCTTTGTCGAACCAGGATAGATAGTATAACGTGACCCATAAGCCTCAGCCAAAATCCATTGACTCAATCTATCCATGTTGAGAACACATAGTCTACCTTGGTACCTCAAGATACCATCACCACCAATCTTAAAAACCATTACCCTTTGCTGACCTACATCTCTCTTAGTCTTCATAAAGTCAGGATCCAATACCTATCTCCTTTATTTTGGTACCAAGAGATGACTGCGCTACGTGTCCAGTACCTGTCTCCATTATTTCGGTACCAAGAGATGACTGCACTACCTTTTGCACAAACACACCACCATTCTCAGAGTCCAAGAGACAAACTCCAAGGTTAGCAAAATGGTGAATATCCTTTACCAATTCTCGTTTCTCCTCATCCACATGAGCTAGACTCCCCATGAATAACCTGCTAAGAGCATCAGCAACTACGTTAATATTACCTGGATGATAGTGAAGGCGCATGTCATAATCCTTGAGCAACTAAGCCATCTCCTCTGCCTGACATTAAGCTCTTTCTGGGTGAAAACGTATTGTAGGCTCTTATGATCTGAAAAGAAATCCATATGGACTCTATACAAATAGTGACGCCAGATCTTTATCGCGAATACCACCGGTAACAACTCCAAATCATGAATCGGGTAATTCTTCTTATACGCATTCAAGTGTCAAGAGTCATAAGCTATCACCTTGCCATGCTGCATCAAAACAAAACCAAATCCCAAACGGGACGCATCGCAATAAACCACGAATCCATCATTCCCTCGGGCAAGGTTAAAATTGGAGCTAAAGTCAACTTATCTTTTAACTTCTCATAACCACCCTCACAAGCGTCAAACCACAAGAACTTCACCTTCTTCTGGGTCAACTTAATCAAACGGTGCGGCTATAGTCTAGAAAATTTCCATAAACTTCCTATAGTAATCGGCTAAACCCAAAAAGTTTTGAATATCGATTGAAGTCATGGAACTAGGCATTTTCTTAACCACTGCAAATTTCTGCGGGTCCACCATGATCCCTTCACTAGAAATGACATGACCTAGAAAAGTAACAACATTCAACTAAAATTCACATTTCAAAAATTTGGCATACAACTTCTGATCTTTCAAGGTCTGCAACACGATGCGGAGGTGATCGGCATGATCCGCCTCACTCTTAGAGTACACCAAAATATAATTTATGAATACAATGATGAATAAATCCAGAAACTAACAAAAGACCCTATTTATTAAATCCATGAAAGCGGTCGGCACATTAGTCAAACCAAAATATATGACTAAGAACTCATAATGACCGTACCGGATTTGAAAGACAGTCTTAGGAATATCGACTTTCCTAATATTTAACTGTGATACCCAGATCGAAGATCGATCTTTGAGAAAAACTTAGCACCCTGAAGCTGATAAAAGAAATCATATATCCTTGGAAGGGGGTACTTATACTTAGCCGTTACCATATTTAATTGCCGGTAATCAATACACATCTGAAGGGAACCATCCTTCTTGCACATGAACAGAATAGGTGTACCCTACAGGGACATACTAGGATGAATGACACCCTTGTCTAAGAGATCCTTTAGTTTCTCTGTAAGCACCTTTAAATCAGCTGGAGCCATTTTAACGGGAGAATAGAGATAGGACAAGTGTGCGGAAAAAGATTAAACCTAAAACTAATCTCTTTATCGAGAGGGACATCGAGAAGGTCATCAGGAAAGACCTCATGAAATTTATTCACCACCGAGACGGAATGTAATGAAGGGCTCTCTAAGTTAGAATCTTTAACCCAAACCAAATGATAAAGACACCCCTTGGAGATTAATCTCCGGGCTCTAAGATACAATATGAACCTTCTCTTAGGTACTAGAGAACCACCATCCAACTCAATAACTAGCTCATTAGGGAAATTAAAAATGACCTTACGGGTCCGACAGTCTAGAGAAGCATAGCATGAGTGCAAGCAATCTATCCCTAATAAGACATCAAAATCAACCATGTCTAATTCAAATAGATCAACCGAAGTCTTCTGACCACCCACAGATACCACACAACCCCTATAGACTCTTCTAGCAACCATAAAGTCACCTACCGGGGAAGAAACAGAAAAGGGGTCCAAAATATACTCGGGACCAAAACCAAAATGCACAGCCACAAATAGGGTCACATATGAAAGAAAAGACCCCAGATCAAGTAAATAGTACACATCACGAGAAAAGAGTTTCAAAATACTAGTAACGACATCAGGTGATGCCTCAGACTCCTGACGGGTAGTGAGAGCATAGAGTTAGTTTTGACCAGTGCTGAAGCTAGATAGTGCATCTTTTTATGCAGAAGCTGATGAAAAGGCAACCAGCACCTTGTTTGCTCCAGAAGCAACCTTACCAATGGGATAGTTTCTAAGAATATGCTCGATCTGACCATAGTTGAAGCACTTGTCCCTTTCTTTATCACAGAAACCCCAATGAAAAAACCACAAAATCTATAGGGAGGATATGATGGAGCTGATTAAGGCCCACTACCCTGAGATTGGGTACCTTGTGCCCTATAACTGTCACCACCCTAAAAACACATGTCATTAGATGGCTTTGGGTAGGGAACACTAGCCGTTGAGTAGGACCCAGGATTGCCCCATTTCCTCTTGGAACACTTTCCACCATCCCTGCTAATCTGTTGTTGACTTTCACCCTACTCAAAAAATCTAAACTTCTTACTCTACCTCTCCCCTATTTCTTCCTGCTTCTTCTTCTCTTCCTCAACCTGTTGTATGTACATAACCAACCTAGAGATATCCATATCATTATTCAATAAGGCAGCCTTACTCTCTAAAATCAAGTCTCGATATAACCTGAAAGTAAACTTTCTCATTTTATCCCTCATGCTATATACCCATTCCGGAGCATACCGAGATAACAAGTAAAACTTCAAGGCATACTTCTTGACTGATATCTTGCCTTGCTTCAGATTAACAAACTCTTTCGTCTTTGCCTCCCTCAGCTCTTGAGAAAAGAAGCAGTCCAGGAAAGCATTAGAAAAATCATCCCACAAGGTTGACTCAGCATCGTCACCCCTTAAATAGTCATATTCCTCATACCACAAATAGTCATATCTTTCAATTGGCAGGCGGCGAACTACACGCCCTACACATTAGTGGCATGCATCACACGAAAGTTCTTTTTTATCTCATCAAGGAAAGTTTGAGGATCCTCCTCGACCTAAACACTAGTAAAGATAGGAGTGTTCAACCTCATAGATTGGCCAACCCTTGTTTCCTCATAAGATGGAGTAACAAAAATACTATACTCTTACTTAGAAGCTACCAACTGAGCCAATATATGAAGAGACTGATGAAACTCAGCATTCATCATGTCAGCCAGGGGAGCTTGAGAAGGATTGAAAGGGGCCAATGGAACTCTAGAAGGGTAATCAGGAACTGGACCCCTAGACTGGGTCTGGACCACATAAGCAGGGCGTGTCCCATCAATATTATCCTCGAGTAGGACAGAGGAGTTTCCATAAGCTTCAGATAATCTGGGAGGTATGATTTCAAAAGAGAACAAATGGGAATTAGAGAAGATTTTAGGACCATAGACTCTACAGTCCAAAAATAGAACATAGGAAAGAGAAATATTCCTAAATGCATCGTAGTCTCTCATTATGAGCTTGGCACGCTACACACTCTTAAAAGAGACTCTACTCGACATAGCTTTGTAGACACCTAATTAACCATGAACCTAGGCTATGATACCAATTTGACATGACTCAAACTAGGGCCTAGCCGTATTGGGTATCTCAAGTCCAACCAGGACTGGAGACTACTCCCAACACCCAAATGATTGACCACCCTTCACCCGATGTAAGATCAATTTTGAACAATATAAGATAACATCAAATTAAAGACATTATAATGAGTCTATAACCAAAACCAAAATCTACAACCAATTAACCATCTAATACAAATCCCAATGTCAATACCAATACCAATACCGACACTGCCCAGGCCCATAGTAGTCCAACATTGAGAATAATATGATAATGAAGTCCCAAAGAAGGTTTTAAGTCATAGGGTCCAAGGGGTTAAAGTGGAAAATATCCAAAGTGCCCCTAACATAAAAGCTAAAAAAGTGTCACATTTAACTAAGAGTCAAGCATTGACTCATAACCACTCCTTACCACTCGTGACCAGGAGTCGTAACCAAGACAGTGACCAAGGCCCCCATACACTGTCAACCTTACAACTCAACCACCTAACTCATAACCAGACCTACAACTCATAAGGTCCAGTTATAGAAAACACAGAACTTAAATTGGTTAGACACTGGACAACATAAAATTTCACCTCACGACTCATAACCTATCCTCACAACTCTTAGTGAGCCACTCATACTCAGAGCAGATTCAAGCCACAAACTTACTAATTTAGTTATGGCACATCCTAATGACTCATCACCAGTCCTTACGACTCGTATCCCCAAAGTCGTAACCAAGACAAACATCCAAACACCATTTATTAGACACCCTACGACTAGGGCCACCTGACCTGTAGAGACACCATATGACTCGTATGGTTAAGTCATAATCAAGGTAGTGATCTTAAAGCTCAAGAATCATCTCAAAACCCCTATATGGGTCCCACTTACAAAAATTGTGTTTTTGAGACCAACCCACCGTTCATACATGATCAAGGAATCATAACCCTCAAGAGAGAAAAATACAAGATAATTTAGGGCTAAAATCAAGACCTCAAGCAATTGGGGTTTTCAACATGAAATAAACAAAATCAACCAAGAAAAGGGTAAAATCTTACCTTAAATTAGAAATAATTTCGAAAATAAATGTTAATCAAGCTTCCCAAGCACCCAGAAGCTTCAATTTTAAGCTCTCACACTTTTTAAGGTTTAGCTCTCAAGAGGCAAGATGAAAAATAAGCTAAAATTGGAAAAGGGGGCTTTATATACCCAATCCAGGTGTTTGGGTCCCGCTATCGCAGACCCGCAACATGCGATCACATTATCTTGGTGACTGAACAAGTAGTCGCGATCGCCACCACCCCACCGCGATTTTCTCACTTTGCCTGCCAAGGGTACTGCAATTGCAGACCTTTGCTGGCCATCGCCGGCACACCATATATCAGCTAAAACTTGCAAAATATCCAAGTTTTTGTCATGCCCTCAAGATTTATTTTGGAATCCCTCATACGCAAACAAACTATGTAACTACACTAAATTTGATATTTCAGACTCAACGGCATAATTGCATTTTCCGTCTGAGGTTGTTTCAACTAAATATGGGTCCCACACTCAAATTTCCAATTTATCCCTTTCGACCAATAGGTCAAAATGAGCTCGGGTGCATCGAGACCTGAACCAAAAGTCCACCTAGCCTAAAATTAATAATCCAGAGCTGCTGGTGCAGTCCAAATTTGAATACGAGATTGTTATACTAAATTTTTCACCTAGTGGCCATTTGGAACCAACGAAGACTTTAAAATAGGGAATTGGCTCTAAAAATCAAACGAACTATCTGGTAACCAAATTATTAGTCCCAATAATTAATAAATGACTTGGGGAAGCTATGGAAAAGCTCTAATAGTGAAAATAAGCAGAAATATGGAAAATAACCTAAAGGGTCATTACAAATGGTGCTCGCCCTCTTTCCTACTTCTTAAATATACCAAAATGTCATAGTAAATACTATCACAAAGGAGTCCAAATATGGCCCAAACACGCAGTCTATCAGATCCATAAAAGTTGTTGGGGCATTGGTTAACTCAAAAAAAATCACCGGGAACTCATAACGACTATAAGAAGTTCTTAAGGTTGTCTTAGGGATGTTCGCAACCCTAACTCTTAACTGATGGTAATCAAACCTCAAATTTATCTTAGAAAACACTATTGCACCCTGGAGCCGGTCAAACAAATCATCAATAGAGGCATAGGATATTTATTCTTCACGGGCACCTTGTTCAATACCTATAGTCGATACATATATGCGTAGAACCATCTTTTTTCTTCATAAATAGAACTGGAGCACCCCATTATGATACACTCAATTTGATAAAACCTTCACCTAGAAGATGTTGAAGTTGACTATTTAGTTCTTTAGCTCGGTAGGAGCCACACGATATGGAGCCATAAGGATAGGTTGAGTGCCTGACTCCAGGTCAATAATAAACTCTATATCATAATTGGGAGAAAGGCCATGTAGGTCAACCAGAAACACTTCAGGAAACTATGAATAATAGGGACGGAGTCAATTAGTGGACTCTCAACACTAACATCCCAAACATACACAAAAAGTGACTCACAACTCATTGATATCACTCTTCTAGCCCAAAAGTAAGAAAAATCTCCATCAGCGTGCGGCTAATAGAACCCTGCTACGCAACCAGGGGTACGCTAGGCAAAGCTAAGATAACGATCTCAGCAAAATAATCCAATATCGTATAGTAAGGAGATAACTAATCCATGCCTAGAATTACATCAAAATATACTATATCTAGGACAATGAGATCAATCTGAATATCAAACTCCTAAAAAGTCACCAAACAAGATCTATATACACGATCCACTACTAAAGAATGACCCATATGGGTAGTTAAATGCAATGATACAAATAAGGGCTTCGAACATAAACCCAGTCGCAATGCAAAATAAGTGGAAACATATGGAAATATGAAATCGAGATCAAACAAAGAAAAAGCTGGCAGATGGCATACGAAAATCATATCTGTGATCACAGTATTCAAAGCCTCAGCCTTTGGTCAACCTGGTACAACATATAAATAACCCTGTTTACTACTAGACTAAGTGCCTATCATACTACTATCCTACCTCCCTACGAACCACCTCTAGAACCTTGGGGCCCTACAACCCTGTGCACCACTCCTGGCTGGTGGCGGCACTGATCGAGTAGTTGTGTAGTTTGAAATGATGGTTCAATCATCCCACGCTAGGGATACTCACGGGAGAAATGACCAACAACCCTGCAGTCATAATATGCCCCAGGCACCCTACTCTGTCTAGAAGGTCCGACAGATTCGAAATGACCACCCCAACTCGATGATCCTGACTGAACACCCCTTTGCGGCTGACTACTGCTCTATCCACTAGAATCACTATAACCAGGCTGACCCCTATTTGATATTTGAAGAGATTCCTAAAATGGCCAACTAGGCTGACCTTGATGTTGATAAGGTTGATGCTGGGGGTACCTATCGTAAAACCCTCAGCCTGTGAACTGTGAATCGTTGTAGTTTCCACTGTAAATGCCCTAGTAATGAGGTCTATTAACGCTACCCCATTGGGCCTTATAATCCATCTCCTCTATAGAATTAAAATGCTCAACAATATGAGAAAAAGACTTTCTTGAAGTCACCAAACTCTGTGTAGCCTTATGAAGCTTTAATCTCAACCCCCTAACAAAGCATCGAATCCTCTCATACTCCATAGGTAGAATCATACTGGTGTACCTAGCTAACTTATAAAATCTTGCCTTATACTAGCCAAAGACATCGAATCCTATCTTAAAGTAGAAAACTCATACTGAAGATGTTCACACATGCTGCGAGGCATATACTTCCCCAAGAAAGCCTCTGAGAACTAAGTCCAAGTCATTAGTGGACATCCAGTTGGCTTGGAATCAAGATAACCTCTCCACCACCTTTTTGTTGTTGTGTCTAGTTAATAAGCAACAAAGTCCACCCCACGTGACTCGACCAACCCTAAATTTTGTAACCTCTCCTTGTAACTGAATAGGAACTCATAAACATCCTCTCTTAGGGTCCCAACAAATCTGGGTGGAGTCAATCTCAAATAATAGCCCAAAATCTTCTGCTCCTCTAAAGACATAACTGGTTGGGCTACTGCCTGGTGTGGGACTACTGGTGCTAGAAAAATCTCTACCCTAGGTGCCACTACTGCAGGTTGTGCCTCTAAATCAACACCACCTTGTGATGTTGGATGAGCTCTCTCGATCGGCAGACCACCAACTAACCCCAATAATTGTATCAATACATCCCGAAGAACTGAAGAAAATATAAAACTAGGTAGAGCCTGGGCTAACCCTGGCCCACCTACTGCTATGGTGGCAGAATACCTGGAGCTCTCTCAGCCTCAAGAGCTATGACAGGATTAGGTGATGGATCCCTAGCCTAATCTTGAACCTGCACCCGACTTTTGGATATACCTCGATCCCTAATCGAAACTCTAGTAGCGGGCTTAGGGTCGTGGTCCCCGACTCCCGTGCCTTGCGTCCTAGCCATTTGAGTAAAGAGTGAACTAACAAAGATTAAAAAAATAACTCAGACCTAACACACGGAATTGGATTAAAAATGAGAATTTTTCCTAAAAATGCTTTGTAGCCTACAGAAGATAGGATATAGACATCTCTGTACCGATCTATGGGACTCTACTAAACATCGGCTCCAGCACCAACAGTACCAATGAAACCTTGGCTTTGATACAAAGTGTTTGGGGACGTAAGATAAATTTGGAACGATACAGAGAATATTAGGATGGCCCCTGCGCGAGAATGACACAAATAAATTGAGAAATTGGGTCGTGACATATTGCACCTGTTGTTGAAATGACTAAGAAAAAAATTCCTCCATCAACTTTTCGAGGCCTACCTATAGTAAAAACGAAATTTATTTTAAAGTTTAATTATTTTAAATTAAGTATTAATACTTGGCCAAAGAAAAATCTTTCCATTGGATTTTAAGACCACTATAATAAAAGGCATAATTTACTTTCAAGTTGAATAATTTTAAATCAAGTATTAATAATTGACCGATGAAGAAATTTTCGTCGTTTCAAGGCCTCCAATGTACATAAGACGGTTTTACTATCTATTATTACACCTTTAGTTCATTTTTATCTATACTCGTTTATTACTAACACTTCATCAAGTGCCTTTATAGGTATACGAAGTTACTTTTCAAAGAAGACACTCGGATATTGAATTCTAGAATTATTCTGAATTATTCACTATGTTTATTCATTTTCATTTAACAACAGACAAATTTTAGGCCGCATTTGTTATTAATGCTTTACTTTATTTTATTCATGTTATATTTATTATAGTTACTTAAATTATCTTTAATCTCCCTCTCAATTAAAAATATGATTTCAGCCGGGAAGCACCTTTGTGGAATTTGAAGGGCATCTAACACCTTTTCTTTGGAATAACTGGAATTCTTACCTAGAAGCTAATTGATTTTGTAGATTAATTTTAAATTAATTAATAAGTTTCCTGTTTTTTCCTAAAATTACTCTCTAATATGTTAAACTATTAGTTTATTTTGTCCCGGATTTGCCACTATCGTAAAAAATAGGAATTACAATAAATAATACTTAAAAATATGCTTTATACTGACTTTAGATACATTAGAAAAAACTGTAGAAATGTATTACAATCTGTAGTACAGTGACCCAAGAATGTGATCATAAAATCAAAAAACATGAATGATAATAGTAACTTATGAAATAACATAACTAGTCTGAAATCTGTGAGTAATGTAAATGTATCAAATTTTAAATCATTCATGAGGGAAGTTTTTACAATCAACATAAACCACGTGAGTACATTAAGTCCAACGTACAACCTAGTTGAGAGGGTGCCCTATTCCATACCAAGGGAAAAAATTTATTTGACATGAATCCACTAACTGAGCCCATTAGGTTAAAGGTATCAATCTCAACCGACAAAAGATCCTTATCAAACGGTAATGATCCATTTTTGGAACCCTTATCGGCTCGATGCTGAATAATTCTCCAAAAATTATATTATTAGTTGTTTATAATAGATAAACTGTGATCTGAAAATAAAGAATGATACTAGTTTAAATTATTATTTTACTGAAGTTTTGAGATACTAGAACTAGTCATGCTTAATTTATTAAATTCTAGAATCATTTGTTTTAAATATGCCAAGTAATGCTAAAACGTGATGAAATTTGTCAAGTTATGCTAAATTATTGTTCAAGTATAATGACTGAATTAAGACAACTAAAATGTAACGACCCAATTTTCTAGAACCAGAACGTCACATGGTGCTCATGATCCTGAAGGACCACAAGCCAACCCTCTACTGATATTTGTATCCGACACTGCATAATAAAAATAATAAATGCAGAAACTGGCCATAAGGTTTAAAACATCTAAAAATACTCAAAATGGAAAACTGAATACTGATACATCTGTCTGAAAAGCCTCTAAACTGTCTGAGATGTGGAGTTGATGGGACATGTCCCCAACTAACTCCGTCTACTGAAAATAAACTAAGTCTGATACGATAATAATAAAAATAAGGATCATCCTCGATTAAAGAGGACTCACTGCTATGTCTACTGCTGCTGACTGAGACTAAGCTGCTAAGGGTACTCTGGATCTCGTGCCTCCAAACCTATGGTGTCAAATTAAAACACCATAGCATAAATGCGTCAGTACGGGAATGTATCGAGTATGAAGATGAAGTAAGGCTAAATGCAAAGGCTTATGCATGAACAATTACTTAACTGAATAATCATGAGAGTACTGAATGAGAACACATGCACAAATGTACGAACCATAACTAAAATCATCGTGACTCGAAATACTGAAACTCGAATACTACTTTACTGATATTTGAACTCACTACTAATACTGAGATACTGAAAAACTGAATTATCTGATACTGATAAATGAGTACTGAGGCGAGATCAGTCTTATCTAGCGAGTAAACTCGGAATCTGATAACACGAATACTCAGCTATATCTGAGACTAAGATCAAGCCTATCAGATGGGTGATCTCTAGATTTGATAACACGCATACTCAACTGAATCTGAAACTGAGATCAAGCCTATCTGATGGGTGATCTCGAGATCTGATAATGAGATTACTAAACTGAATATGAGATTGAGATCAAGCCTATCTGATGGGTGATCTCGAGATTTGATAATGAGATTACTCAACTGAATATGAGACTGAGATCAGCTTATCTATCAGGTGATCTCGAAATCTGATAATGAGATTACTCAACTGAATATGAGATTGAGATCAAACCTATCTGACGGGTGATCTCAGGATCTGATAATGAGATTAATCAACTAAAAATATGACACTGAGATCAAGCCTATCTGAAGGGTGATCTCGGGATCTGATAATGAGATTACTCAACTGAATATGAGACTGAGATCAAGCTTATCTGAAGGGTGATCTCGGGATCTGATAATGAGATTACTCAATTGAATATGAGACTGAGATCAAGTCTATCTGATGGGTGATCACAGGATCTGATAATGAGATTACTCAACTGAATATGAGACTGAGATCAAGCCTATCTGACGGGTGATCTCGGGATCCGATAATGAGATTACTCAACTGAATATAAGACTGAGATCAAGCCTACCTGGCGGGTAATCTTTAGATCTAATACGAAATAACATTATATGGGACCAAGCCTATCTGACGGGTCATCCATGAATTAATGAAACTATTCGAGTTCCTCACTGAGATAGATGACTATATCTGACAGTCCTGATTTCTGAAGATTGATACTAAAAATGCAACTGTGGGAAGTAGTCACTTAACCGACATGCCCCAAATCTCAATTGGTGGGGTCCAACCTGTAACCCCAGCTGGAAGGGTGTCAATATCGTGCCATGGGTAAAGATCTCTTTAGTCAAGCCTATCTGACGGGTGACCCTCGCAGGAAGTCAAGCCTAAGGCAATATAATAGTCAAGCCTATCTGACGGGTGACTAGCCTTTCCTGACTATGCAGTTCTGGAGTTTAGGGATTGCTCCTAACGACTCTGTCTCTCTGACGGGGAGCTGCCATCCGTGCCCTCGCTTGGTGCTAGCTCCTACTCCCAATTGAAAGACTCTGAACTGATTCTTAACTGAACACAAACTAAGATAAATCTGATACTGATCATGTTTCTCAAATGATCCGACTGAGTTAAGCTGAATTCACTTGGTTTCGTATCTGATGGAATACTACTTAATCTCGTTATCTGACTGAACGATACTGAAATTTGGATAGAGTACTCGATTACTACAGAGTTCAGAACTGAACACTTGAATATTACTAGATCTGAGTTGGGTACAGAACTGAGGCTAGATTACTAGCGCTACTGAGATTACGGCGATTACAGAGATTACTGAGATTTCTTAAGTTCTGTATCTGTCTGAGAATACAAAGTTCTATAACTCACTGAGCTCTGAGAATCATGGCTCAACTGGAATTATCATAAAAACTGACATGGGCTCTAGGCAGCAGCTAAATTGTTGGGTATAAATACCCCCAGGACTCGATAACATAAAAGTAAAACATAACTATTCTTGAATAATTGAGACCATGGACAATCATTCACCATCAAAATCACTAAGGCATCACTTCAAACATAGGGGGATATGCTGTTGGATCATACTCCATTCAACAAGGCCTTGCATCAAGCACTTCGCACGTATTTAAGTCTTAGCATGTATCGGAGAACACATAATTGGGGAACTTCATGCTATCATGTTACAATTCATTCATCAAACACTTAGCATGTACTAAAGTCTTAGCATGTATCAAAGAGCCCATAATTGGGGAATTTCATGCTACCATGCCACAATTCATTCACTAAGGCTTTTCAACAAACACTTGGCATGCATGGGCTTACACACAATTGGGGATTTCTAATCAAAATGCTAAAATGGCTCTAATTCCTTCACATAAGCATTTTATCAAACATATGGGGAGCATGTTTTGCTTATTCAACAATTTCTACACCTAATTGACATGAACACATCACTTAACAAGCAACTTGAAGAGGGTTTATCATGAATATCACATACTAGAGTCAAAGCTTGAAAACCTTGCAAACAAACATGAATCAAAACTAAATAGCATGAACATCAATTTCAACACACATGAATCATGAAAACCCATAAACATAAGATCTTTGAGTTTTTGAAAAGGGTTCTTGAGCTTCTTGGATGAAAGGGACCCAAGAATCAACATCTACATACCTTAAAGGCACACTTTCTTGAAAGCTCTTGGGGAGATTCTTGATTTCTTGATTTCCCTTGATTTTTATTGAAGAAGAAGGAAGGGTTTTGATTTTTTAGAAACCCTAGTTTTTTATGTTGAAGAGAATTGAGAGAAAACAATGATATTTTACATGCTGGTGCAACGTGCCAGCTCACTGGAAATTGGACAATCGGGAAACTGCTTGATGGCGTGATGCGGTGGAAATCGCGTTGCCACCTTGGTTACGAACTGGAAAGGAACCGCGATGCGGTGGAATCGCCTTGGTGCACTAGAATTTGACAATTCTGAAATTAAGCCTTGGCGCGACGTGCCATAATTGCGGAGGCTCACTGAATTTTGATGATTGCCAGTTTGGCTGGATCCGCGAAGCGCTAAAGTGCCAGGTGGCACACTGTCTCACTAAAATAGCTCTAACTCTTTGCCCGAGTGTCGGATTTGGGCAAATTTGGCATCGACAGAAAGCTTATTCGATGGTCTACATGACAAAAAGCTGATATTAGGGAAATTATACATGATTAAAAATACTTATCACTTGGGAAGACACTTCTCAACCTTTTAGGGCCGGATTAACACTTCACTGAACACGCTCTAAGGCTCAGACTATGAGAGAATTTTGCGGGGTCTTATAATATATCTCCCTTGGAAATATTCATCTTTGAATGTCGCTTGATAGGCTAAGAATACTGATCGACTGAACTTACTCAAGGAATGGGAGCATCTAAAACATGACTATGCAACTGGAACTACTGATATTCTAAGTTCTCATACTGGACATGCATACCTTACGCATGGAATACTCGACTGAAGCTACTCATAAGCTGAATTCTCATAATGGACATGCATATCTGATGCATGGATGCATAACTGGGCTGATCTCATGAATGCATGACTGAACACACTAAAAAGCTGAACACTTTCTACTGAACGTGCATATCTAATGCATGAATGTCTGACTGAACTGAATCTCGAAAGCATGACTGGCTATGCAATGATCACTGATGTTAACTTTGAAAAAAGAGTCTAAACATGCAACAGAATGAGTCTAAGGACATAAAAGCATCGCAATATCATGGGGTATCTCCCCCTTGGGACTCTAATTCCCTCTAAAACACTTTGCTAAAATACTGGGGCGGTGAGCGGGGCACCTACGAATTAGGTCATGATTGACCGACTTAGATCTGAAACTCATGCATGATCATGCTAACATATAAGCTCAAAATAGAAGCAAAGGATCTAGCAATGCATATCACAAAGATAAAAGACTAATAACATACCCGAGTCTATATCAGGGAACCTTTCCTGATCATAGTAGGTCTGAAACGCATAAAGTCTGTTCTGACGCTGACCACTACTGGCACAAAAAGGGGCACTCTGCTGATGAAACTCTCTACCCCTCTGAGCAAGCATTCTACACTCCCGCATCATGTGGCCAGGCTCACCATACCCAAAGCATACATCACTACCGGATCTACACACACCTAGATGGCTCTTGTCATATTCTCCACAAAGCGGGTGGTACGAATACCACTAGAACTACTTAAGGTTTTGGAGCCTAGCGCCTCATCATAATTGACATCCCCAAACATCTGTGCGGGTACACTAGCTGAGGATAGATCTGGGACTAAAAATCTCTGACTAAGCTGAAAACGGCTACCACCCTGGGACCCTGCCTGAGAGAAACTATGACTACTTGTCCTGGCTCTCTTACTCACTCTCTCTTCTTATCTGCTTCAATCTGTTGCGTATGCATCATCAGTCTAGCAAGGTCCATATCTTTGTGAAGCATAGCGGTTCTACACTCTTTCAATACCAACCCAGATACACCAGTCACAAACATACTCATACTCGCTCTAGGGTCAGCTATTAAGTCAGGAGCATACTTAGCTAACTGGTTAAACATAAGACAATACTATTTCACAGTCATGGATCCTTGCCTTGGGTTCATGAACTCTTCTACCTTAGCTTCCCTCATCTCTAGAGGGAAAAACTTATCTAAAAAGGCATCTTGAAACTCTTGCCAAGTCATGGGAGTTGCATCCTCCCCTCTACCCTTCTTCCACATCACAACCCAATCATGAGCAATATCCTCCAACCTATAGGACGCTAACTCTACACTCTCCTCCTCAGACACATACATAATCTGGGTAATCTTCCCCACCTCTTCTAGATAAAGTTGTGGGTCCTCACCTGCTACTGACCCAAAGAATTCAGGCGAGCTCATTCTCATGAAATCTCTAATTCTAGCTGCAGCTGAACACCCATCTTGCTGAGGTGGGGCCACAGCCTGACGGTTACCCTGAACATTAGTCACAGCTTGGGCTAACACTTGAAAAGCTGCCCGAAACTCTGCATGTGACACATTCTCATTCTCAGGATCTACTGGCTAGGGTGGCTGGTCATCAACCCTATGGGCATTATCTTTGCGAGGAAGAATACTCTGTACATGGAAGAAAGAGGTGGATTACACTAAGGATCAACTTAAGCTCATGCTCACTCGCACGACATGAATACTGAAAGAAGGGACACTACTCCTAAAAACATCTTATATCCTCTTATACATAAATATGGAGCGCAACATACCCATGCACAAGACTCTACCAGATGCGGCTTTTCAGACTTCCTAGGACACTATTGAACCTTAGGCTTTGATACCAGTTTGTAACGAACCAATTTTCTTGAACCAAAACGTCACACGATGCTCATGATCTCGAAGGACCACAAGCCAACCCTATACTGATATCTGTACCCGAACACTACATAATATAAATAATAAATGCAAAAACTGGCCATAAGGTTCAAAATATCTAAAAATACGTAAAATTAAAAACTGAATTCTGATACATCTATCCGAAAAGCCTCTAAACTGTCTGAGTTGTGGAGTTGATGGGACATGTCTCCAACTAACTCCGTCTACTAAAAATAAACTAAGTCTGATATGATAACAATAAAAATAAGGATCATCCTCGACGGAAGATGACTCACTGCTATGTCTACTGCTGCTGACTAGGACTAAGCTGCTAAGGGTACTCTGGATCTCGTGCCTCCGAACCTATGGTGTCAAATTAAAACACTATAGCGCAAATGTGTCAGTACAAGAATGTACCGAGTATAAAGATGAGGTAAGGCTAAATGCAAAGGCTTATGCATGAACAATTACCTAACTGAATAATCATGATAGTACTGAATGAGAACACATGAATGAATGCACGAACCATAACTGAAATCATCGTGACTCGAAATACTGAAACTCGAATACTACTTTACTAACATCTGAACTCACTATTAATACTGAGATACTGAACAACTTAATCATCTGATACTGATAAATAACTACTGAGGTGAGATCAGTCTTATCTAGCGAGTGATCTTAGAATCTGATAACACGAATACAAAACTAAATCTGAGACTGAGATCAAGCCTATCTGACGGGTGATCTCTAGATCTGATAACACGAATACTTAACTGAATCTGATACTGAGATCAAGCCTATCTGACGGGTGACCTCGGGATCTGATAATGAGATTACTCAACTGAATATGAGACTGAGATCAAGCCTATCTGATGGGTGATCTTGGGATCTGATAATGAGATTACTCAACTGAATATAAGACTGAGATCAAGCCTATCTGACAGGTGATCTCGGGATCTGATAATGAGATTACTCAACTGAATATGAGACTAAAATCAAGCCTATCTGACGGGTGATCTCAGGATCTGATAATGAGATTACTCAACTGAATATGAGACTAAGATCAAGCCTATTTGACGGGTGATCTCTAGATCTAATACAGAATAACTTTATATGGGACCAAGCCTATCTGACGGGTGGTCCATGAATCAATGAAACTATTCGAGTTCCTCACTGAGATAGATGAATGTATTTAACAGTCCTGATTTCTGAAGATTGATACTGAAGTTGCAGTTGTGGGAAGTAGTCACTTAACCGACATGCCTCGAATCTCAACTGGTAGGGTCCAACCTGTAACTCCAGCTGGAAGGGTGTCAATACCGTGCCACGGGTAAAGACCTCTCTGGTCAAGCCTATCTGACAGGTGACCCTCGCAGGAAATCAAGCCTAAGGTAATATAATAGTCAAGCCTACCTGACGGGTGACTAGCCTTTCCTGACGGGTGACTCCTGCATCCTGTGCTGGCTATGCAGTTCTGGAGTTTAGGGATTGCTCCTAACGACTCTGTCTCTCTGACGGGGAGCCGTCATCCTTGCCCTCGCTCGGTGCTAGCTCCTACTCCCAACTGAAAGACTCTGAACTGATTTTTAACTGAACACAAACTAAGCTGAATCTGATACTGATCATGTTTCTCGAATGATCTGACTGAGTTAAGTTGAATTCACTTGGTTCCTTATCTGATGGAATACTACTTAATCTCGTTATCTGACTGAACGACACTGAGCTTTGAATAGAATACTCAATTACTACAGAGGTCAGAACTGAACACTTAAATACTACTAGATCAGAGTTGGGTACAGAACTGAGGCTAGATTACTAGTGATACTGAGATTACGACGACTATAGAGATTACTGAGATTTCTTAAGTTTTGTATCTGTCTGAGAATACCGAGTTCTATAACTCGTTGATTTCTGAGAATCATGGCTTGACTGGAATTATCGTAAAAACTGACATGGGCTCTAGGCAGCAGCTAAATTGTCAGGTATAAATACCCCCAGGACTCAATAACATAAAAGTAAAACATAACCATTCTTGAATAATCAAGACCATGGACAATCATTCACCATCACAATCACTAAGGAATCACTTCAAGCATTTAGGAATCTGAAACATGTAATAACATAGGGTGACATTCTGTTGGATCATACTCCATTCAACAAGGCCTTGCATCAAGCACTTTGCACATATTTAAGTCTTGGCATGTACCGGAGAACACATAATTGGGGAACTTCATGCTATCATGTTACAATTCATTCATCAAACACTTAGCATGTATTAAAGTTTTAGCATGTATCAAAGAGCACATAATTGGGGAATTTCATGCTATCATGCCACAATTCATTCACTAAGGCTTTTTAACAAACAATTGGCATGCATGGGCTTACACACAATTGGGGATTTCTAATCAACATGCTAAAATGGCTCTAATTCCTTTAATAAGCATTTTATCAAACATATGGGGAGCATGCGTTGCTTATTCAACAATTTCTAGACCTAAGTGGCATGAACACATCACTTAACAAGCAACTTGAAGAGGGTTTATCATGAACATCACATGAATATCATATACTAGGGTCAAAGCTTGAAAACCTTGCAAGAAAATATGAATCAAAACTAAATAATAGCATGAACATCAATTTCAACACACACGAATCATGAAAACCCATAAACATAAGATCTTTGATTTTTTTAAAAGGGTTCTTGAGCTTCTTGGATGAAAGGGACCCATGAATCAACATCTACATACCTTAGAGACACTCTTTCTTGAAAGCTCTTGGAGAAATTCTTGATTTCTTGATTTCCCTTGATTTTTCTTGAAGAAGAAGGAAGGGTTTTGATTTTGTAGAAACCCTAGTTTTTTATGTTGAAGAGAATTGAGAGAAAACAATGATATTTTGGGTGAAATGAGGCCAAATCCCGTGTTAAGGAGTATGTATATGGGTTGGGAAAAGACTTTTTTCTCCCTTGGAATTAAACCGAAAAATCTCGATTTTACATGCTGGCGCGACGCGCTAGCTCACTGGAAATTGGACAATCGGGAAGCTGCTTGATGGCGCGACGCAGTGGAAATCGCGTTGCCACCTTGGTTAGGAACTGGAAAGGCACCGTGACGTGGTGGAATTACGTTGGTGCACTGGAATTTGATAATTCTGAAATTAAGCCTTGGCGTGTCGCGCCATAATTGCGGAGGCTCACTGGATTTTGACGATTGCCATTTTGGCTGGATCCGCGATGCGCTAAAGTGCTAGGTGGCACATTGTCTCACTAAAATAGCTCTAACTCTTTGCCCGAGTGTCGGATTTAGGCGAATTTGGCATCGATGGAAAGCTTATTCGATGCTCTACATGACAAAAAGTTGATATTAGGGAAATTATACATAGTTCAAAATACTTCTTACTTGGGAAGACACTTTTCAACCTTTTAGGGCCGAATTAACACTTCATTGAACACGCTCTAAGGCTCAGACTAAGAGGGAATTTGCGGGGTCTTACATAAAATCATGCCTATTCACTTCGAATAAGAATTTAAACCATATAATAACTTGCCAAAAATGAAAACAAAAATAATTTGAATAGTTGGGTATGAGTTCTAAATCATAAAGTCATGAAAATATGAAGTTTTAGGCATAAAAGTGAAAGAAAATCCTTGCTAAAACCTCACATACTTGATTGCATGAGAAAATGGTCTGAAAGCTTGAGAATTGGGTTTGAGGATGACCCCTAGTCTTAGAAAATAAATAGAGTTCTTTCATTCTGATTTAGATGTTTAAATTGACTATTAATCTCCCTTGATAGATATAAAATAATGTAGTTTAGGACATAAAAAGGTAGAGAAAAACTAAATTGCCCTTTTAAAAACCGCTTAAAATTTGTTGAAACTGTGTCTCACGAGTTGTTGTACTACTCATACTTTTATACCACGAGTCATGGTTTGGCTTATGGTCCCTAAAAAAAATTTAGACTATTTCTAAAACGTAATTCCATGAGTCACAGTTGGATCGTAAACTTATTTCACAATTCTTGATATTGATATGTGGTTTGAAGAAAATATTGTCAACTTGCGGACTAGGTTCCACTGCTCGACAGTACGACTCTAGTCCATACTACGAGTTGTACAATGAATCATGGTAACCTGGGAGGTCACTACTTTGGGGCATGCTTTTCACAAGTCATCTCACGACTACTGAAATAATACCATGAGTCGTAGACTGACTTATGATTCATTAAGAACTAAATTTCGATTTGATTTACAATTCATGGACTGGGTTCACGACTCATGAACTATCTCGTGGAACACTGGGATAGAAATTTTTTGATTTGTTCTTTTTACGCTAAATCTGAATCAAAGCATGGAGTATTATAAACTTACATTATGCTAACCTTCTAAAAGAATAGACGTACTTGCTCGGTTAGTTGAGTGAGTTGCAGATAAACACAAGTTCGAAAAATTAATAGTTTAGATGAATGAAGATACTTGCTTAGTCAATTGGGGTGATCTACAAATAAAGCACAAATTTAAAGAGCAACATATAATGATATACAAACCAGCAAACTATGGGTGAAACACAAATAATTGTTGAATAGTATATTGTGTAGTTTCACGTGTTTCTTTTCATACTTGTGAAAGACCAACGAATTTAGAAATTAGTTACATTATAAATTGTCCTACTTTTGTACTAACCCAATATCTATATACTAGATGTAGAAGCCCGCGCTAGCGCGGGCCCAATAATAGCACAATTGTGATAAACTGTGCATGGAAGGAAAGGAGAAATTGAAACAAGCAGCACTGGACTAACAAAACCATTTATTGCTAAGAGGAATCAGGAATGAGTGATCAAGGAAGTGAAAACAAAAGTATCATGACTTGAATTATGAGAGACCACCACCAGATACATTAAAGGAGAACAAAGTTCTCATGTTGCATTCACAGCAGTAAGACTCATTGGCTCCATGGGATTCCATGCAATAGAATTAGTTTTTGTCTGCAAGAAGAGATATTAAGTCAAAAATAACCTTTCGGCTAAAAGATACTAAGGCTCCCTTTTCGCATACCTAATATTGAAGATTTTTATGTTTACTCTAGGAAATGATGTTGTCAGTGCAAGTTTCCTAAATGTGAGAAACAAGAAAAATGATAAGGCCAAGAGAGTTTGCAGTGAAAAAGGATAAGGTAAGTGTAACCTTATTAGTTTGATTATTGATTAGTAACATAAGCTTGTTTTTCATAACAGCTGAAATAGTAAAGCAGGTCCCATTCAAAAGATATTCAACGCTTGAAAGAAATGGATCGCCTCAATCGCTCAGACATTATATAAATAAGTAGCTTATGGGCTAGCATTTTACCAAAATGAGCACAATTATTCTTTAGCATTAATTTTTGCAGAAACAATTGTGTTGCTTACCCTCATAATAACCTTTCTAGCTGGTGTAGAGAGTCGAAAATCATAAATTCTTATGCTACGATCACTGCAAGAAATATCAAATACCACATAATCAGTAGCTGCAGGCCAAGAATCGGATAACACTTGGGAATATGTGAGCACTAATTCTTATGCAGACAGCTGCTGAAATTACAATAACATCTTAGAGTTAACAAGCTTGACATCTGCTATTCTAGAAGACCATTCATGAGTACCAGAAAAAGAGCAAAAAGCTCGAACTTTCCAAGTACTGGAAGCAAAACCATCTAACATAAGGTTATTCTTCAGAACACCTTTACAGATGCAACATTTTTATTATTTTTTTCATAAATGTTGGGAAGATTCATGTACAGTTACTAATATTAATTAAGTTCAATTTAGGGATCAAAGAAGCTGCAAGTATGCAACTACTACTTATTTGTTTGTCCAAGACATTACAACAAATGCACATACTAGTGGATTTCAAAAGAATAAGAGACATTTAACTTGAGAAAGGTTGAATCCAATAGATGGTTCCATTTTGAACATGTACACTACATCATCGAAACATTTAGACCCGTGCAAGTATAAAAAAGAAGAGATTATGGAGACGACCTACACTTTAATCACCTTAAAGAAAAGGAGCATCACATATAAAAATATGAACTAACAATGATAGATTGATTACCTTGAGTAAAAACAATTTGCAGTAAGTTAAAACAGAAGAGTCAGTTATGCATCAGGGTAGGAAACTTATAAGAAGGCCTTCAATCCTTTCCCAACAAACAATAAAGAGAAGGAAAAAAGGCTATGGAGTGTTGATGAATGAAAACCTTGCTGATGTTGCCAAAAGATTAGGTTCCCCTGGATTGAACCGAATAGATGTAACTGTGTCTTTCCCCCATTCAAAACTATTAACCGGCTGAGACGTGGTTCACAAGATGAGTAAATGTGTTAAGAACTGCACATACTTGGAAGTAGAGAAGATATGAGAAATGGGTGACCAAACCTGTTATAGTTCTAAATATCAACTTGAGCCCCATTGGTGGTCAACACCCTTAAGAAACGACAATATCAATAACAGCTTGAAGATATGAAGCTAGAGAAAAAACAAATAAAAGTTATCATGGTATACTTAAGTTTATTAACTTGCAACTGCAATGATGCCAAATAACATATCAGAATGCATTCTTCCAAACGTGAACATCCAATGGCTGAGAATAAAATAATTCAGTTTGTTAGACAATTTGGTACACCAAGGTCATGCATGGTAAAGAAGAGAAAGCTTGAAATGCATTTACCTGGGATAAGTTATCAGACCCATCTAAAGAAATCAAAAGAACACCCATAAGTTGTTCATCAAGTAATGGAAACTGAAAAGGCCTTTTAAAATCGACTAATATGCTTCAATTTGCTGGTTACAAATGAAAAACTGCATGTAAGTTCAAGTTAAGAGTTCAAATGGGCCATTAACATACCCCTCGAATATAAAGAGAACCATCTGTAAGTTTCGCATAGGAAGAAATGTTGGTTTTCCAAGTTGCATTCAGTACCTTCAAAAAGATGAAGGGATTACCCAAGTTCTTCAAATAAGGAGAATACAGTTGAAAGCGAAGTTAAAATTGTGCCACTTGATATACGAACATATCAAAGAATAGTTTTGTTCCTTTATAAGAAGAGTGATAACAACATAGAAGTTTGGAGCTCAAGGGTTAGGCCCGGAAAGTCGGTGGCAAAATTATTGATCCTCCAGCAAGAATGCAGGGGAGGAAAAGATAGTTCAAATCTACCCGTGTTCTCCTTTGTACGTCCTAAATTGCTCTATTCAAAACTATTTTGAATCTATACAAGTTTCGAAGAACTTAAGAGGGAAATCAAAAGTATTAGTCTGGGTGATTGTCTGTAGGTAGAAGTATTGAAAGCTTTGCATTTGTCTTGAAAAGTTTTCAGTTATTTTGAAGTGTATGTCGTGAACATATTGTTTTTGTTACCACATAAGTGCACGACGTAAAGCGTATACAGAACAATCTTCATTATTGACATCTCTTTTCTTCCTACACAACGAATAACAAAGCCTAGAACAAAACCTTCACTAAATACACAAGCAACCGGGGTAATCAGTACACATTAAAGCTCCCGTGCTTTAGTAAGATACTAATAATCGACATGATTTAAAGACGAAATAAGCTAAACGCAAAATTTGAGGTGAATACATGAACTGTGAAAGTGAATAGGAAACCTAAGTGTTAAAGGCTTTGCATTTCTTCTGGGAGTTTTTTAGTTATTTTGAAGTATATGTTCATCTCTTTTCTTCCCACACAATGAATAACGAAGCCTAGAACAAAACCTTAAGTAAATACAACACAACTTTCAGCTAAGCAGTCCCATTTTATTCAGTGAACTAACTCATCTCTTCTTACTCACAATAAAACACAAATTTAAGCTGTAAAGTTATCAAATTTCAGTTCAACAATTCCACTTTAACCAGTCCATTAATCTACTCATATCTTGAATCCTCCCTGTAAAACCACAATATTTCATAAACTCACTTCACCACTAAAAAATTTAAAACAACATATACTCACAACTAAAACACTAATTCAAGCAGAAAAGCAACAAAATTTCAACTCGACCGTTCTACTTCAACAATCAAAATCATAGTATTTTATGAACTCAATTCACAATAAAAAAAGACAACAAATTTCTTAATACTCCGGCATCAATTCTCCACACTTTCGATCATAAACAAGGGAAAAATCATCATAATAGCAAAACAAACTCAAAAAATAACGAATTTCCTTTTTACACAACTTCTAAATCCCAATTCTACATAATCTAACTATAATTCATGCTGAAAAGTAACAAAAATTCAATAGAACAACAAAAAATTACAAATTCAACTAAGATGTAGAATTATATGTCACACACCTCAAAGAGGAAACAAAAGCAGGAACGAAAACACAATTGCAGCGGACCAATTTCATGTGAGGAGAAGCTTCTGAGAAGAGGCGGTGTACAAACCAAAAATCAAACAACAGGAACCACTAACTTCACAAAAAATAAAAACAACAAAATTTGAAGAACATGCAAAGGCAATACAAACCAAATGTGAAGATTCCAAGAGCTAAAAACCAAGATTTAGCAGGTAAACAAAAAAAATTATACCTGTGAACCTCAAATTTATGAAATTGATGTTGTAAGAGAAAACCCAAGTTAAAATTTAGAAGAAAGAAAGATGAAGAAGCAACAATACAAGCAAGCAAGAAGAAGAAGAACAAGTGATGGTGGAGCAAAGGAGTTTTTTTTTGGTGTAAAGAATGAACAATACTGTGATAAAAGTTTTTCATGAGAGGCGGTGTAATAAACAATCGAAGGAGAAATTTATGAGATGACCTATTTGTCCTTGGAAGCAGGCATGACGACCCTGACCTGCTTCCAAGGCTCTTCTATATATTAGAAAATAGTGCCGGATTGATTTTTCTAATACTTAATAAATATTTGGACATTAAAAAATATGAATTTGAATTAAATAGTATTTGAAGTTAAATTAGAAAGAGATATTTAGAAATTGAAGTTGTGTCTAAGAATGTATTTTAAAAAAAAGATCGAATTTTTATGAGTGTAAATTTTTTTCTTCTTGAAAAATTAGTCTAAATTTGAAAAACTCATCTTCAAAGAATCAATCCGATATATAATCAATTAAAATCTATGCTCTTTCTTTCTCTTCATCATTTCTCAAGTATTTTTCTTCATTTATTCTACTGAAGATTTTCTCAAGCTTTTTCATTCATTTATCAACATCTTTCTTCTTTTGTTCTTCATTTGCTTCTTTGAATTAGCAAAAGAATCTCCGATAAATATAATTAGCATCTTAGATATTAGATCATATTTAGTTGAGAACCACGGTTGAGACCCAATTTTTTTTACAATAACTTGTATTTTTTATCCAAAATATAATCCTTCTAATCTAACGATTGATTTAAATTTTATTATGATAAAATTATTTATTCACGTTAAGTGTTATTTGGCACAATTTTTAAATTAAAAAAGAGAGTGGAATATACATATACATATCATCAAATAAAAGCTAGGTATTTATTAATAATAATTTGAGTAAAATATTTTAGTAAAAACAAAAAAAACAGTGTTTCTTTGTATTTTTTTATGATGGATACAGTTACTTGAGAGACCATAATTATATTAAAACATTTCGCACACGTAATATTTGGACACTAAAATACACATAAAAGGAACAGAAGTTCATTTTCAAAGGAAAATCTAGAGCCCATGAATTTAAAACAGTAATTTAAAGGAAAATCTGGCAACATCGGTAATTTGTTTAGCTTCAGAGGGTTTAGAGAGGGGTTTTAGCTCGGAGCCACAGAAAACGGGTTCCTCCACTAAGCTTGTCAATGGCGGTTCTCAGTTCCTACTTGAACTAAGCCAAACTAGGATACGATTCGTCAACCCCCATTTTGCCATCAGCATCCCAACGTCATACTAGTTCCATTATTGGTACCCATGTTGAAGGTTCTGACATCCTCATGTCGTTTCCACGCGGCGTTTACCCCTCAAGTTCGGCGTGGCACTGAGTCGAATACGCCATTGCTTCAGGTTTTAGGTTCGCTAAGAAGTTCAAGCCCCTATTTGTATCGGCGATTCTTTTGTTCGGATTCTACTGATGGGTCCGAACCGAATTCCGAGGCCAGGCAGGCTGAAGGCGAAAGAGAAGGTGGAAATGCTGATTCAAAGGCTTCTGCAGCTATTGTTCCCACTGTATTTAGGCCTGAAGATTGCCTAACGGTTAGTTTACAATTCGAGCGGAAAACAAAAACAATTAGATTTACATGTCTAATTACACTTACTTCAATTTACACTTGAACCCCATAAATTAAATTGCGTTGGGTAGTTGTGGCTTGATTTTAATCATCATTATTCAAATTTCTACACATGGATGCAAACATGACCGCATTTGATGAAATTTCAATTAGTTAGCTTTTAAAATAAAGGGGTGGATCACAAAGGTTATATTTTCTAGCTTACTCGCATAGTCATTATTCTTTAGTAAAGGGTCTTCCCTACCTTGAATTGTCCTCATACAATGTTGTGAAGATCTTCAACTTTTTTGTTTTCAAAGAACATCTTTTCATGCTCTTCCGCCTCAAAAGAATGATTTTGTTATAAGACGCTATGGTCCTTGTACTTCAAACCCTGCCATTTCGTTTGGGAAAAAAGAATAGTATTGTAGACGTTTTTAATCATGTCATAGTATTAAAGAGCCTTGATTTGACTCCTAAGATCTTCAATCAACCTTACATCAACGAGCAACTCTTTTAATGCTATTGGAGCTTCAATTAGCATTATCATTTTAATGAAATGGTTATTGGAGATTTTTTAGTCTTAGGATCTTCGGACAACCTCACATCAATGAGAAACTCTTTTAATGCTATTGAAGCTTTAGTTAGCATTATCATTTTAATGAAATGGGAGTTGAAGATTTTTTGGTCCAAGTCTTCGTAGTAAAGAATCTCGTTCTGACTTTCTTAGATCATCAAACAACATCAACATCACAGGATGAGCAACTTTTTTAATGATTTGTAGCTTTAATTAGGTTGTAGCACTCTGAGAGACCTGGGGACTTTGGATACGATAGGCACATTAAGGTTGAGGAGGTTAAATGTGCTATTAGTAGGATGAGTAGTAGGAGAGTGACCAATCCGGATGAGATTCCAGTGGAATTTTGAAAAAGCACAGGCAAGGCCAGTATGGAGTGGTTATTTGAGTTGTTTAATGTTATTTTTAAGACTGCAAAAGTGCCCGATGAATGGAGGTTGAGTACAATGGTTCCATTGTACAAGAATAAGGTTGATATCCAAAACTATAGCAATTACAAGGGTATTAAGTTTCTAAGCCACATTATGAAGGTTTGGGAGAGAGTGGTGGAGACGAAGGTGAGGAGAGGGGTGTCCATTTTCGAGAACCAATTTGGATTCACGTGGGGAAGATCAACTATTGAAGCAATCCATCTTGTGAGGAGACTGGTGGAGAAATATAGGAAAAAGAAGAGGGACTTACATATGGTGTTCCTTGATCTTGAAAAGGCCTATGACATAGTTGCGAGGGATGCCCTCATGAGGTGCTCAGAGGCTAAAGGTGTTTCAGTGGCTTATATTAGGGCGATAAAGGGCATGTATGATTGGGCCAAGTCTCAGGTTAGAACAGTGGGAGGAGACTCAGAGCACTTCCCAGCTGAGATGGGGTTGCACCAGGGATCAGTTCTTAGCCCTTTCCTATTTTCCTTGGTGATGGATGAGTTGACTCAATTTATTCAAGATGAGGTGCCACGGTGTATGTTATTTGCGCATGACATAATATTGATTGATGAGACTTGGGACAGAGTTAATGCTAGGTTGGAGGTTTGGTAATATACGATGGATTCTAAAGGGTAGGTTGGGATAATTCTCTATCTGCTCTTATCAATGCTGCCACTACCTTCCGAATTCCAGCTTAGAAGAGCCTGTTCTGTTCTTTCAGGAACAATCCAACTTATGCCTGTGAAGCTAGTAAATAGGTTCCACATCTTGCCAACCACTTTACAACGTAGAAACAAATGATTGATTGTCTCTGCATACTGCTCACAAAGGAAGCGCCTTAGACACATCTAGAATCCCCTCCTCATAAGATTTTCTTGTGTAAGGACAACATCTTTCACGACCAGCCAAGTGAAGACAAAAATATTTTGTAAGGGATTTTCACCTTCAACATTAGTTTCCAAGGTAAAAAACTGACTTGGTTTCCCAACTGGTTCATATCTCTATAGGCAGAATTGACAGTGAAGCAACCTTTACTCTGGCAATTCCATATGCAGGTGTCTTCTCCTTCCTTGAGGCCTGAAAACTGATCAATTGTGCCATGAAAACTCAGTAACCGCTCCATCTCCCAATCTTGCATCAATCTTCTATAGGTCAGGTTCCATCCATGTTCAGTCCAAACTTCCTGAAGTGTAGACATTTGTTGTTGATTTAGTGGGTAGATATGTGGGACAACAATTTTAGGCTTCTGTTCCTATCCAGTTATCTTCCCCAAAATCTGATTTTCCTACCATTGTTCACCTCAAAACCAGTTTTTAAAAAGAAACCATGCCATAGATTCCTAATTGATTTCCACAAACTGGTTCCATAAGTAGAACTTACTTCTTTAGTCTTCCAGGGCCCTTCCTTTTCTTATTTGGCTTGGATCACCTTCCCCCAAAGTGCCTGATCTTCTAAAGGAAATCCCCACAAGGAAATCTCCAAAGCCATTTCGTGAGTAGACTCCTGTCCTGCTTCCTCAAATTTCTGATGGCTAGTCCACTTGCTTTTTGGACAAAAGCAACAACAACAACATACCCAGTGAATTCCCACCTAGTGGATTCTAGGGTGGGTAAAATGTACGCAGACCATACCACTACCTCCAAAGAAGTAGAGAGGCAAAATGATAAAATCTTTATACTCTTTGCTTTTAGACAAAAGCAAAGTTTTCCAATTAACTAGATGAAAATCTTTATACTCTTTCTCACCTTGCCACAAAAAGTTTCTCCTCAAGCTCAATGCATCTATTCTTTCTTCCACCTTGGTAGGAAGTGGAGACACAAACATCAGATAAGTTGGTTTGCATCTAACACAGAGTTGATCAAAACCAGTGTACCACGTCTGGATAGATATTGCGACTTCCATCTAGATAGTCTTTTCTCACATCTCTTCACCACCCTATTCCAAATTTCTTGGAATTTGCTTTGAGCTCCCAAAGGCATATCCAGGTATGTTGATGGTAACTGGCCTATTTCCACTCCCGGAATGTCTACCAGTTGTTGTATAAGGATTACCCTCAAATACTTTAGTTTCTTCTGCATCACAAAAGATCAAAGTGTCATCTACATATTGCAGATGAGTGACTTCCAATGTAGTGCTCCCCTCTTTGGCCACATTAAAGACCCTTATCTGTTCATTTCTATGAGCTGTTTGAACATACTATTCACTCCTTCCATGGCTAGAAGGAATAGAAATGGCGCGAGTGGGTCACCTTGTCTCAAACCTCTACTAGCGGGGAAGAAGCCTTCTGGAGAACCATTGATCAACATTGAAGTACTAATACAGAACCTCATCCATCTAATCCATATCATCCCAAAGCCCATTTTGTGTAGTATTCCAATCAGATATTCCCAGTTGACATGGTCATAAGCCTTCTCAGTATCCAGTTTGCACATTATTCCAGAGGTCTTGTCTTTCAACCTCGAGTCTAAACACTCATTTGCGATGAGTACAACATCAGTAATCTGCCTTCCTCTCAGAAAGGCCATCTGTTGTGTATCAACTAGCTTTGGCATCACCTGCTTTAACCTTTCTGTGGGAATTTTGAAAATCAACTTATACACATTTCCCATCAGGCTGATTGGTCTGAAGTCTCTGAGTTCTTTAGCACCATTCTTCTTTGGGATGAGTGCAATGTAGTTTTCATTGAAACTCTTTTTAAAGACTTCCTGAGAGTGGAGGTTCTGAAACTCGTTTCTTGTAGGCTTCTTATTTGCTCATCATTCTATCTATTTGTAAGATTTAATGGTGCTTACCCATTTCTTGCTTTCTTGTTTAATTAAAGTTTTACTTTTGGATAAGATTTATTTGTGAGACTCGAAATTTAGGGCTTTGTCATATCTCATGCTAAAAATGCATGAAGTGCGTGCTGTATTCTTTTAATTCTTTTCAATGATGCATGTTATTTTCTTGGTACAGGTTCTAGCATTGCCACTTCCTCACAGACCATTATTTCCAGGGGTTTATATGCCTATTTATGTGAAGGTATGGTACCTAGTCCAGGACGTGTTAAATTATGTCTTACTTTGTCTTCTAGATGTTCAAAGGAAAAACTTTAAGCATTCAGAGTAGAAGGATGGGTTACTCTATTACACCTTATCATGTCATATTGCCTTTGTATTGTTGTAACTTAAAAATTTGTTCGCCTGATGGGTTGGGTTAGGTGCCATCATGGATAAGTGGGATTTTAATTAAGAGTAGAAGGATCTAATAATTTCATCAAATTGATATATTATTAATTTAGTTTTGTTTTTTCTTCTTTTTTCTGGTTTGTTTTGCTATTTTGTTGAACCGTTTTGCTATTGTAGTCTGTGTTGTTTTGTTTCGCAGCTGGTGTTTCGGTGGTCAAACCTGTGATTTTGGAGATTAATTTAAACTTCTGCTTATATATATTGTCTTTATTGTTGATTATATAGTTGTTGTGGTCTTTTCAGTTCTGTCTTTACTGTTTGGATGCACTATCTAGGCTTTTTTCTTTTAAATTGCGCTTCACTTCAATGTATGCTTGCATCGCCTCATGCTTCGCGTAATGCATGATGCGAAGCCTTGTCGCTATTTTCGGCATCACGCTTCCCTTAACACTGTCATCAATGAAGTTTCATCACCGTCTTCTGATTATTTTTTTTAGAATAAATTGTTTTCTTATCCAGTAAAAATAAAGCTTTCATTAAATTGTAGAGGTGATTCTGGAAGGATTATTGTGATATGATCATCCTTTGGCCCATATTTGTGATAGCTGTTTCAACTGTGTTTGGAGCCTATCTTCTTCCTCCTAAGTCAGAAAACCAACATTCAGCCTTAAGAATGCTACTCCACCAATGGAAAATTCCTGGCTGAAGTTGTAAGATTGAAAAGCTAAAAACCTTCAATTTGGAGCAATGAACATCTTTTGCTTAATTGTAATATTCTTCTGCTTTGTTAGTTTCTAGAAAAAAGATAAAACAGTGTTGTAATGACATGCAACAAATTGATCTGAGGCTCCATAAAATCTGTGAATTTAACCGCAGGATCCGAAGGTTTTAGCAGCCTTGGTGGAAAGTCGAAAAAGGCAAGCACCTTATGCTGGTGCTTTCCTTCTGAAAGATGATCAAGGGACTGATCCTAATGTTGTGTCTGCATCAGATACAGAAAAAAACATCTATGAGCTCAAAGGAAAAGACTTATTTAGCCGTCTTCATGAAGTTGGTACACTTGCTCAGGTACATCTTGTTGTATTCTGCTGCTTCTTTTTTAGTAATTGAAGAAGTTTCTGATCAAGGTTGATGCAACTTATGATGAGGCAGATAACAAGTATTCAAGGAGACCAGGTTATCCTTATTGGTCACAGGCGAATACGTATGACAGAGGTGGTAAGTAGATGTCTGCTTTATGTTTTGCTGTTATTAGCAGCTCCATATGTTTCTTCTTGTGCTCCTTCTGTTTTACCATATTTTCCATCATCCCTGATTGTGAAGACTGTAGATTTGACATTTTGGGTTCATTGACTTGTATACTTTTCTCTCTTTCCTACCTTTTGTGTCTGAACACAGTCCTTTTCCTTTGGCTTCATATAACTATGTAGCTGTGGACTGTTAAGCGATAGAGTACTCTTCCATTTTGAGGCTAAATCAGTTGTTCTTCTGCTCTTGTTTGTAATGTGTTTCCAATAGAATGACACTCTTATTTATTCTTGATTGCTAGCACTGATATTGTATTAATTTCTGTGCAACAGGTTTCCTGTAAAGTCATACAAATGTATTCTTATTGAACTTTGGGTCTGTAGAAGAGAAAGCAACTAAGTCAATTATATGATGTCTAGTTTAGCATATGTTTGACTGTCGATGCATTTTTTTCTAAACTCAATCCTAGACTTCTCCAATATCAATATTTTGAATGAAATTCCTGAGGGCAAGTGATGTAAGGTTCCGACTCAGGGATAATGAGCCTACCCCTCTATCCTTCTCCACCTAAATACTAAACTTTTATCTGCAGCAAGGTTTGAATCCGTGGTGTGCGCCTAACCCACATATAATGCTGCGCTCTTACCACTAGACCCAAGCCCTTCCTTGAGGCCATACCAGTTGGCTCCAGATTCTGCAGATCTGAATTGTGATGAAATTGAAGAGTTGATCCTACCGGTTGTACCACAAATTCATTCATGACAAATTTGATATAGAAAATAAATATCTGCAATGGGTGCTTAAACATATAGTAAAAAATATTAAAAGTTTGAACTGAATCCTAAATATTTTCTCTCTAATTTGGTACGGAGTCGTCTTCTTGGTTTTAGGTGTAAAGCTAGATTACTCATGTCTCCTTATTTTTCCTTTAATTTTGTGATTGAGGACCTCTTATCCTCTTTTATTGGATTTAAGTCTCTCAATCCCTTATATCTCTCAATAATAATTCTCCTATTGTATTAACCTAATGTTCTATGTTTGGAGTCAGATTTCCTTCCATAGTTATTTCTTTATTTCAATAAATAATATTTTCAATATACTAGTGTAACAATTTGAAGAGTACACGGTTAGATTTGACACACTGTTGAATGTTCACTGTCAGCATATTGTTGTTTCTTTCATCTCAATAAACCATATTGTGAAATGTACAAGAGTATCACTTTGAGGACTGAAACAGTGACATTCATTTGCAGGTCAGTGAGGAACCCCTTACAGTGAAAGTTGATCATCTCAAGGCATGCCTCAATTGTTTGTGCATTCATTCTACCCAGCAATGATGAACTCATCAAGCTTGTTGTTCGGTTTTGAAGTTTTTTCAAGTTTGCTTCATTAATTATGTTGCAGGAGCAGCCGTACAACAAGGACGACGATGTTATAAAGGCGACATCTTTTGAAGTTCTATCAACCCTACGAGATGTTTTGAAGACAAGTTCTCTTTGGAAAGATCATGTTCAAACTTATATCCAGGTGTGAGTCGTTTCTTCCTAAACGTAAAGCCCTAATTGTTTTATTTGGCGAAAAATCTGATAAAAAAAATTTATTTGCTGATTCTGTTTACTTTCTTACCCTCTCCAAATGCCTTGCCTTTTGATATTCTTGGCGACACTATTGTGAGAAGCTCCACAATGATGGTGCATTCTGCTTAACTTTATACCCTATGTTTGGCATTTCATGCCGTTCTTTTAGGAAGATCGTTATTCGTCTTGGTGGTACTCAAAGCAATGACTAGATTCTCTGCCTTATATTTGGGTGCCCTACTGAAAGAGGAGACTAATTAAAAGATGTTAAGACGGCTAGGAACTGCAAGTTGATACATGTGGATTTGGTTGTCAGAACAAACTGTGTAAAAGATGTCTTGGGAGCTGGGAAGTTTGTACGTATGGAGAAGCTCCTCCTGTTGAATTTCTAAAAGTGACATTACTGATTGTCTTATGAAAAGTGCAAACTTAAAAAATATTTTGTAGCTTGTTTCGCTGAAGAAGTGGTATGGGAGGGCAAAGGGGCTGGGACTTAATGCTGAGGGCAAAGGGGCAGGGACTTAATGCTATATTTCTTCTAAGGGAAGCATTTGCATTCCCTCCAGGTTATTGGTACACTAGTGATAGGAGTATAAGACGTTACTCCTCTTTTCTGATTTCAGCAGTGTTGACAGGATCGTTTGGCCTAAAACTTTGGTTTAGCACTTCAAATACCTTCACATATATGTTTCTTAAAATAATTAACCATTTGCATCCTAGTTCTCTCAATTTCTCACCAATTCATTTCCACTTGACTAGTCATGTGTTAATAAAGACGTATGGGGTATTACATTAACATCGCTTGCCCAATGAAGGTTTTTTTTAGAGATATCTCCTCTGTTTCGTTCAAACCACCGCAATGTTAGTGTTATCAACTTAAAGCAT
This sequence comes from Capsicum pubescens, assembly GCA_030864215.1. Classification (NCBI taxonomy): domain Eukaryota; kingdom Viridiplantae; phylum Streptophyta; class Magnoliopsida; order Solanales; family Solanaceae; genus Capsicum; species Capsicum pubescens. The sequence goes on from CM061547.1 coordinate 150,573,773, forward strand.
GCTTAAGCCCTAAATTGAGGCTTTTGCCTTGCTTAATGTGCACTTCTGTGTCGTCATCAATTTTCTAGTCATCAATTTTCTAAGGCATGCTTTTTGTTGCCAATGAGCCTCTTCTGAAGAGGCGACACTAAATAATTGATATTTCACTTTAGTATAATTTTTTCCATTTTATTTGTTCACATGTTATCATTCATGCTATAATTATTAATCTTGGACTAAACATATTATTATTGTTATTATTATTATTATTTGAGAAATTAGAGGGAGAAGAGAAGAGAATTTGAGAATTTGTGTTTTGATTATTTCCTCAAGCTAGTGGGATTAAATAGTGTTACAGAGAATGTAAATAAGGAAGGAAACTAATAAGAATATTACCCAATATTTTGAGTGCCTAATTATGGGGATTTGAGGATATTCCCACATCTACATTATTTAAATATAGAGATCTTCGCATATCTAAATTATCTAGTAATGATATCATATTTAACACTCCCCCTCAAGCTGGAGTGTATAAGTCATATGCTCGTAGCTTGCCACAAATATAGTCAACTCTAGATCGTTGGAGTGATTTTGTGAAAATATCTCCCAATTGATCTTTCGAGTTGACAAAACTTGTGGAGATATATCCCAACTAAATCTTCTCTCGAATAAAGTGATAGTCTATCTCAATGTGCCTCGTTCTTTCATGAAATACGATATTAGAAGCGATGTGTAGTGCAACTTGGTTATCACAAATCAATTTCATCGGTTCAACTCCTCCCTTCTTTAATTTCGGGTGAAGTTGTCTCAACCATAGAAGCGCACACGTAGCCAATGCCATAGCTCGATACTCCGCCTCTGCACTTGATCTAGCCACAACATCTTGCTTTTTACTTTTCCAGGATATTAGATTACCTCATACTAGAAAACAATAACCTAAAGTGGGACCGCCTATCTGAAGGAGACCCAGCCCAATCTGCATTATAATACCCTACAGTGTCGGTGTATCCCTTGTCTTCATACAATAAACCTTGTCCTGGAGAGCTTTTGATATATCGCAGAATGCGAATCACTACATTCCAGTGACTATCACAAGGTGGTTGCAGAAACTGGCTAACTACCCTAACAACAAATGAGATGTCTGGTCGTGTGATCGTAAGGTAGTTGAGTTTTCCAACAAGTCTCTGATATCTGCTAGGATCTTTTAGAGGCTGCTCCTGTCCTAGAATAAGCTTAGTATTTGGATCCATGGGAGTGTCCTCATGTTTGCAATTCAACATACCAAAATGTCTTAAGACATATTTTCTTTGCGTAATAACGATACCATCACCAGACTGTGCCACCTCAATGCCTAGAAAGTATTTTAGCTTGCCCAAATCCTTAGTTTGAAAGTGACTTGAAAGGTGTTGTTTGAGTTGAGAAATACCTTTATGATCATCACCTGTGATAACAATATCATCAACATAAATAATTAAAAAGATACGTTTGCCATGAGATGAATGCCTATAAAAAATAGAGTGTTAGCTTCTGTTCGAATCATTCCAAACACTTGGATAACAGCTTGAAAATGATCAAACCATGCTTTAGGAGATTGCTTGAGACCATAAAGAGATCGGCGAAGTCTACATACTAGTCCAGGCTCCCCTTGAGCAACAAATCCTGGTGGCTGCTCCATATAAACCTCTTCAGCAAGTTCTCCATGAAGGAATGCGTTTTTTATGTCTAGCAGGAAAAAGGGCAATGTTCCATTGCTGCCATAGATGTGAGAAGACGAACTGAAGCCATCTTGGCAACCGGTGAGAAAGTATCTCCATAGTCAATGGCATAAATCTGTGTATATCGCTTAAAAACTAGTCTCGCTTTGAGACGATCAATAGTTCCATCTGGACCATCCAACCTTGGTTTCGCCTTTCAGTAAAGGAACAAGCTTCCAAATACCATTATCATGCAAAGCAGTCACTTCTTCAATCATAGCTTGACGCCAAGCTAGATGAACCAATGCTTCTGCCACGGTCTTAGGAACTTTGATAGTGGATAAGCTAGTAATAAAGGCTTGATATGTAGGTGACAAACGATGACAACTTAAATAAGTATAAATAGGAGCTTGATTGGCAGTAAATAAGTATAAATAGGAGCTTGATTGGCAGTAGTTCTAGTACCTTTGCGAATAGCAATGGGAAGATCATCTAATGAGTGCTCGGTCGGAGCAGGAGACATTGTTGGAGCAGGTAATGAGTCACCAAGAATGTTTTGTGTACCTGTATCAGAGTTTGAAATACTAATTGGATTAGCAAGCTCAGGAGGAGGCTGGGGTCGTCGAGAACAGACCTTAAGAGAATGAGGTGAAGCTGGGGGTGGAATAGTTGGAATTGGAAGAACGGTTGATCTGGTCTTTTGATTGTCCGTATTAGGAGAAAAATACGGAGAAGACCCAAAGAAGGTAACATCTACTGAGATTAAGTGCTTATTCCTAGAGGGATCAAAGCATTTGTAACCTTTTTGTATACGAGAATACCCGATAAAGATACATTTAAAAGCTTTTGTTGAAGTTTGTCTTTTCCAGGGGTAAGGTTGTGAACAAAACAAGTGCAACCAAACACATGTGGAGGAAGGGGAAACAAATTATGGTCCAGATGGAGGATTGACTATAGTCTCTTGTACTGCAAAACAAAAGAAGGCATACGATTGATTAAATAATGGGCAGTAATGACGACATTGCCCCAAAAATGCAAAAGGACATGATTGTGAATAAGCAATGTCCTAGTTGTTTCAATTAGATGTCTGTTCTTATGCTCAACAACTCCATTTTGTTGAGGAGTATGTGCACAAGAAGACAAGTACAATATGCTATGAGATGACATAAAAGAAGAGAAAGGGGCACAAAAATATTCTCTGGCATTATCATTGATTAACTTCTTAATGGTAGTACCAAATTGATTGCAAATTTCAGCAGAAAACTTTCAAAAGATGGAGAATAACTCAGATCTATTTTTCATTAAGAATAACTGCGTGCATCGAGAATCGCCAGCAATGAAAGTCACAAAATAATGAAAACTTGACACGACTTGGACCCCATATATCATAATGAACAATTTCAAACATAGAGGTTGTGAGAAATAATGGAGAAAATATTATTATTGGATTGTGTGTCTACATAATTACATTGACACCCTGTTTATAGACACTACATTACAATCCTTTCCCAAGTAGGATTTAGTATACTATTCCTATTCCTACTCATATTTTAACACTTCCCCTTAAGCTGGTGCATACAAGTCATATGTACCTAGCTTGTTACAAATGTAATTAATACGAGGACTGGTGAGGGACTTGGTGAAGATATCTGCAAGTTAATCACTTGACTTCACAAATTTTGTAACAATATCTCCCGAGAGTATCTTTTGTCTGACAAAGTGACAATCGATCTCTATGTGCTTGGTCCTCTCATGGAACACTGGATTAAATGCAATATGAAGGGCTGCTTGATTATCACATACAAGTTCCGTCTTGTCAGTTTCTCCAAATTTTTGTTCTCTCAACAATTGTTTGATCCAAACCAGGTCACAAGTTGCTGCAGCCATTGTGCGACATTCTGCTTCGGCACTAGATCGAGCAACCACACTCTGTTTCTTACTCTTTTAGGACACCAAATTACCTTCTACTAAAACACTATTCGGATGTAGAATGTCAATCAGAGGGTGATCCTGCCCAATCTGCATTTACAATGATATGCTCATGGCCTCGATCCTCGAAGAGTAGACCTTTACCTTGAGATGACTTTATATATCGCAAAATACGAACAACTGCATCCCAATGACTATCACAAGGGGAAGTCATAAACTGACTTACAACACTCACAAGAAAAGAGATGTTGGGTCTAGTCACTATGAGATAATTCAACTTTCTACCTTCCAGGATCACTGAGTGGCTCCCCCTGGCCTGGCAGAAGTTTAGCATTTGGATCCATAGGAGTGTCAATGGGTCGAAATCCCATTATTCCTGTCTCCTCAAGAATGTCTAAAGCATATTTGCATTGAGAAATAACAATACCTGATCTAGATTGAGCAACCTCAATACCTAGAAAGTATTTTAGTCTGCTGAGGTCTTTAGTCTGAAAATGCTGAAAGAGATGTTGCTTCAAGTTAGTGATACCATCTTGATCATTCCCGGAGATTACAATATCTTCATCATAAACCACCAAGTAAATACAAAGATTTGGTTCAGTATGGCGATAAAACACTGAATGATCAGCTCCACTACGAATCATGCCAAACTCCTGTATCACTGTGCTAAACTTTTCGAACCAGGCTCGAGGGGACTGTTTCAAACCATAGAGTGACTTTCGAAATCGACATACGAGGCTACTAGACTCCCTTTGAGCAACAAAACCATGTGGTTGCTCTATTTAGACTTCTTCCTCAAGATCACCATGCAGAAAAACATTCTTAATGTCCAACTGATAAAAAGGCTAATGACGAACGACAACCATAGAGAGAAAAAAACGGGCTGATGCTATTTTAGCCACGGGAGAGAGTCACTATAATCAAGCCTAAATATTTGTGTATATCCTTTGGCAACAAGGCGAGCCTTCAGTCGATCAACCTGGCCATCTCGACCAACTTTGACTGCATAAACCCAACGGCAACCAATAGTAGATTTACCTGCAGGAAGGGAAACAAGCTCCTAAGTACCACTCGTATGTAAAGCGTACATCTCATCAATCATAGCCTATCTCCATCCTGAATGGGAAAGTGCTTCACCTATAGTCTTAGGGATGGAAATAGAGGAAAAAAATGATACAAAAGCATAATGGGGTGATGACAAACGATGATAACTCATGAAAGTATAATGTGGGTTAGCATTACGAGTGGATCTTATATCTTTTTGAAGTGCAACTGATTGGGTAGGAGGAGGCAGGCCCGCAGTAGGGGAAGCGTCAGGCGCATGACATGAATCATCTGGGACTAATGCTGGACGTGGGCGGCGATGATAAGTCAAAAGTGGTGGCACTATAACTGGAGATGGAGAAGAAACCGTAGATTCCTCAAAGATTGGTGTGGGTAAGACTGGAGGTATGGGTAAAACCTCAGAGATATCAAGATGATCAGTGGATGTATAGTAAGGTTGAGATTCAAAGAATGTGACATCGGCGGACATAAGGTAGCGACCCAGATCAGGTGAATAACATCAATACCCTTTTTAAACTCGAAAGTAACCCAGAAAGACATATTTGAGAGCACGAGGGGCTAATTTATCTTTTGCTGGGCTAAGTTATGAACAAAACATGTGCTCCAAAAACACGAGGGGGGATAGAGTAGAGATGTGACTAAGGAAATAGTATGGAATGGGGAACCTGATTCTGGATCGAAGATGATGGCATTCTGTTAATAAGATAGCAAGACTAGGACTGCATCCCCCCAAAAACGCAGTGGAACATGGGATTCAATGAGAAGTGTGTGAGCAGTCTCAATGAGATGCTTATTTTTCCTTTCTGCTATACCGTTCTGCTGAGGAGTGTATGGACATGATGTCTGGTGAATGATTCCTTGATGAGTCATGAACTCCCGAAAAGGATTCTAAGGCATTATCACTACGAAAAACACGAATAAAAACACCAAATTGATTTTGTATTTCAGCACAAAAAACTTTGAATATAAAAAATAACTCGGAACGATCTTTCATCAAGTAAATCCAAGTACATCTTGAAAAATCATCAATGAAAGTAACAAAGTAACGAAATCCTAAGGGTGAACTGACTCTACTAGAACCCCAAATATCAGAATGAACTAATGAGAAAATAGACTCTGAACGACTCTCAATACTACGTGAAAATGTAGCACAGGTGTGTTTCCCAAGTTGACACGACTCACAATCTAATGTGGATAGACTAGAAAAACTAGGCACCATCTTTTGTAGCTTGGATAGACTCGGATGTCCCAAACGTTTGTGAATAAGGTCGGGAGGGTCTGTAGCGGAGCATGCTGTGAAGGAATTTGAAGAGGTAAGGTGGTAAAGGCCTTGTGATTCATGTCCTATGCCAATTGTCCGTCCCGTTTTGCGGTCCTGCGTTAGAAAAGAGTCATCAAAAAAGGTTATACTACAATGAAGGACACGTGTCAAACGACTAACGGATGCAAGATTAGAAGAACAACTAGGGACGTAAAGAGCAGATTCTAGAGCGACAGAAGATAGGAGTTTGGCTTGTCCAACCCCTTTTGACCCTGTTCGGATTCCATTAGCTAAAGTAATAGCAGGAAGAAATTGCGAATAAACAATATTTGACAGAAGTGATTTGTCACCAGAAATATGATAAGCACCTGAGTCCACAACCCATGATCCAAAGGTAGGAGATTGTGCAGTTGAGGCTATTGGTAGGGATATATGCTTACTTGCTTGATATTGAAGATAGTCATTATATTCCTTATCAGATAAATACACCCATTGATCATTTGTGGTGTTAGACTGAGCAATATGAACATTTTTAGGTGGTCGACTATGCAAAGAATAACATATTCCACGAGTATGTCCAAGCCTATTACAATAACTACATCTAGGTCGAGATCTTCCAAATCGACCTTCTCCTCTTCGATTCTTCCTGGATTGTGACGTTTGATTTTCTGATCACCTCATTAAGGGTTCAGATTTAATCATAGGACACCGAGTAACAAAAAAATAGAAAATATGTTATTGGAATCTGGCAAAACAGTGTCCAGTCGTCGGAATCTAGGATATGTTGCCAGAAAAGCTTCTGAAAGTTGTCGGAATCCCAACTCTGGCGATCAAAATCTGCAAATAATCTCAAAAATGAGATTGGAATGTCCAGGCGACTCTAACGGAAGAAGAAATATTCAGAAACTAGATCGAAAAATGCCTCACTCGCCCGGCGCATGACCGAAATATCGCCGAAAAATCTCCCTGTTGTTGGCGCGTGAGGGCGCATGCGGAGATGTTTTCCGGTGGTTCTCGTTGGGGTTTAGTCGCCGGAGATTACAGAGCCTCGTGGTACTGTTGGTTTTCGCACAACATGTACCAAACGGAAGATGACACGAGTCATCCACCGGAAATTGAGGCACAATGGCCTTGTTTTTTTTTTCTCTCTAAATTTTTCACCAAAGCTCTGATACCATGTGAGAAATAATAGAGAAAATATTATTATTGGATTGTGTGTCTACATAATTACATTGACACCCTATTTATAGACACTACATTACAATCCTTTCCCAAGTAGGATTTAGTATATTATTCTTATTCCTACTCATATTCTAACAGAGGTGACCCTATTATTAGCACGTTTTGGAAAAAGAAAGGAGTATGCTTCCCAAGTCGACACGATTCACATTCTAATAAAGATATAGACTAGATAACTTGAGAACCTTCTTATGTAGTTTCAAGACTCGAATGACCTAGTTGATGGTGGAACAATTCAGAGGAATTAGTGGAAGTGAAAGCAGGATGTGGTTGTGGGGTGGATAGCAAGTATAATCCTTGCGACTCATGTCTTTTTCCAATTATTTGTCCCATATTCTGGTCTGGCAGAAGAACAATATCATCAAGGAAGGTTACAACACATTTCTGGTTTTTGGTTAATTTGCTAATGAAAACAAGATTATACAGACATTTAGGTGCAGATTTTAAAGATATGGAAGACAGAGGGTGAGCTATACCTATACCTTTTACTACAGTTTTTGATCCATTATCCAAAGTCATAGTAGAGAGGATAGAAGGGGTAGTAAGAGAAGAGAGTAGTTTTGTTACCAAAAATATGGTCTGAAGCACCAAAATCAAGAATTCGTTGTTCCTGAGATGCAGGCTGTGTGACATAAGCAAAGGAGTTACTAGGTTGCATTGTACAAGTAACAGATGAAGTTGATGATTGTTGCCTTGATGCTTTGTACTGTAGGTAGTCAATATAGTCTGCTGTAGTTAAAGTGATAGATATAGATGATCCATACCTGAAATTTGGTGTGGGCAAAATACCATTTCTGTTATGAGCCATATTTGTTGTGTATCTAGGGTGGTGGTTATCGTGCGGAGGCATGATTTATGACCAAAAAGATGTAGAAACCAATTATAACGAATGCGATTCTGTTCTGTCGAATCTATTTCTGCAACTCTGTTTTGCAGATTTTTTTTGGTTTATGTGATTCTATTTCTGCAATTCTGTTTTGCAGAATCTATTTTGAGAGAAGAAAATTAGAGAAAGTAGGACTTTGATACCATGAGAAATTAGAGGGAGAAGAGAAGAGAATTTGAGAATTTGTGTCTTGATTATTCCCTCAAGCTAGTGGGATTAAATAGTGTTACAGAGAATGTAAATAAGGATGGAAACTAATAGGAATATTACACAATTTTCGAAGTGCATAATTGAGAGGATTTGAGGACATTCTCACATCTACGTTATTTAAATATAAAGATATTCTCATTTCTAAATTACCTAGTAATGATATCATATTTAAAGTTGCTGTCATGTGACCAGGAGGTCACGGGTTCAAGCCTTGGAAACAGCCTCTGGTAGAAATGCAAGGTAAGGCTGCGTACGATACACCCTTGTGGTGGGGCTCCTCCCCGGACACCGCGCATAGCGGTAGCTTTAGTGCACCGGACTGCCTTTTTTTATTATTACTATTTACTAATATGAGGGAATAAGCAGGCAATTGGGCGTTAACATGCCTGCTTTAGTTTTTTGCGTATTCAATGCAATTGCAACTCTTACAAAAGAAACTAATTGGCTCAGTGGAAACAAACACAACATTAAAGGTTTGTTTGGTGGCGTTGGGAGACGGGTTCGAACCCGTTTGCAGCTTCTTTTTTTCTAGCTAATTTTTCCTTTTCAACTTTTGCTGCTTGTTTCTTCCAATGAATATGTGGGCCCCTTCTTCATATTCCAATTTCATGTTGATTTACTTGGTATTGTTGTATCTTAGTTCTTTAATATATATATATATATATATATATTTCCTTGTTCTAATTTATGTGGCACAACTTAAATTGAGAGTCAAATAATTGAATTTTCACTTGAAATTACTTACTAATAAAATCTTTAAATTTTTTGAAATAACATTTATATATTTGAGAACTACGTAAAAATATAACAAGTCACACTAATTGATAATTCAAAATATTGTGTGTGTGTGTGTGTGTTGGATAAATCACAAAATTTGAAAGATGCCACATAAATTGGGACAAAGAAATATTATTTTCATTTACATATAATATTAACAATGAAATTAACATTATACTTTTAAAGGAAACATTTCTACTGTCTAATTTCATGTTGTTGGCCTCATGCCTTGCAAATATATTTATATACACACACATTTTTTCTCCCTTTGCACTTTTTTCTTAAATCAAAGCCCACACTTGATTCGTGTTTTGTGCTTAAAGCCCCAATGGACCTTAGAGTTTTTTTTGTGCTTTTTGCCTTTAATAGCAATACACACACACACATATTTTTTCTCCCTTTGCACCTTTTTTTTATTAAAGCCCACACTTGATTCGTGTTTTGCGCTTAAAGCCCCAACGGATCTTAGAGTTTTTTTGTGCTTTTTGTTTTTAATGGCAGAGCGCAATATTCGCCTATTATCTTGAAGAACTTCTGTGACCATAGGCTTAGAGTCGCTGAATTCTGATCCACACCCCGTCCCTCTTCAAGTTCTCCGGCCAACATCTGGTGGTAGGGTTCCACCAGTCGAGATGCCACTTTGTCTTTCTCCAACTCGATTCTCCTGTTAAGACATGCTCTGCCTCCTTCCGGGAAGGTAGCTCAAAGAGGAATTGAGCATCATTCATCGCATACACGTTTACCCCATAGCATTCTTTCATGGGTTGCAAAATCTCCTTACTTCGTTCAAAGTAGGGGCTTCTGTCATTCCCTGGAGCTCCCCGACGGTGCATCTTTCCCTAAGGTCGTTCTCTAACATAGCTGTGCCTCCTGGAACCTTTATTCTCGAACTGCTGCAAATGAATGGAAAAGTTAATAAAGTTAATCTCGAGGAATGTGCCCGGAGAATTTTCAAAGACAGATTTATTTTTAGCATGCTTTTACAAATGAGTCTTGGCTTAGTATTTGTGTTTTTGGATTTATAATCTGTAATTGTCACACTCATTGGTTTCAAGCTAATTTCTTACACTGAGGATCTTATGACATTGCCATTTATTATTATATCAAACCCATTGCATACACAGAGGTTTCTTATGCCATTTATTTATAATAATAAAAAGTAAAACAATGCCCGAATGTTTGCTAAAATTTAGTCACACCTTCTACTTTTTGCATCTTAGAATGATGCTATATCCTGATGCATACCTATTACTGATCAAGTCCCAGCATCTTCTCCATCTATAAGGAAAGGAGTTCTCGTTTTCAAACTCTAGAGAAACCCAAAAACAAAAAGGTCTACTCCTTACCAAAGTTCCTAGTGAAGACGAAACAAGATTTTAGTGATTTCGTCTTCTATGAATTCTTTATTCAAATTCAATTCGTACAAATAAAATATAAAATTCTTGAGTAGTCTATTTCCCTTTGAATGACAAGTCCCTTAATTCTAATAATTAAAGGAATACCTTGGAACATAAAGGATTTACTTGTCTATAATCTGTATATTGTTCTATTCACTCTTTTAGGTCCCGACTTCATTTTGATGGTTAGGCCAGCACACCCTTAAAGTCTATACATGATTGATAGACTCTTGGAACCATGACATAATTGCTTACTTGAACATAATGTGTTTCTACAGAAAGAAAGGAAGTGGTTCATTCCACAAAATAAAAAGCTTTTTTTACGATGTACAAATAGAATTTCTCTTTATATGATTTGTTATGAAATCAACTATAGATCACTTTATTTGGGAGTATTACACCCCAATTTTGAGCATCATGTTACTCAAAATGATGGTATATCCTAATGTATACCTATTGGTGATCAAGTCCCCAGCATCTTCTCCATCTATTCTTCAGTTTTCGGTGGGTGCTCTGATCTTGTCAGATCATTCTTTTAGAAGATGTTCTTGCTATGCCTTAAATTTGTTACAACTAACTTTGGAATCAATAGTTTTTTTGTACCACCATCGGTCTAAACAGAGTCAGAAATTTGCGATTTTTCCCTACCCTATTGTCACGATCATAAAGTGGGCCATAATGACACCTACTATAACCTCCCGTAGGTAAGCCAAACCCAAAAGCCATTACCAAAAGTAACAACTAACCCAACTAATAAAGAGGCTAAAATGAGATAAATGGGCCGCGTGTATAGATGCATACATACCTAGTGCAAAATATACAGACATGGGCCCTGCGGGAAACAACAAGAAAGACAAAATATACAAAAATCTTATCCCAAAACTTGGTATCACTGGCACAAAATCCTTTAAAGTACAGAAATAGAACTATACTGATACAAAGATGCCCCAAATATACAACAAATAGACAATAAGTACAAGAAGGAAGTGAGCAAGTCTCTAGACGCTAAGAGCTCACTGCAAGTCCAATCAAAAGCAACCTTCGGACGAATAGGATCAACGGTGATGACTTGGGCTAGGATCTGCATAAGAAAAAGATGTAGAAGTGTAGCATGAGTACCAAAACATGTGTACTCAATAGGCATCATAGGCCGACTTAGCTCAGAAGATGATATATAATAAGAATAACATGAAAAGGAAACACAGCTAACCTAGAAGTCTCCAGCATAACAAAGATAAAATGAAAATATTATTAATAGTACATGCAACATAAATATAAAATGAGAAGTGCCGTGTTGTATGTGCTGATGCAATGCAGTATGTAGCCAAATGTAGTGAAATTGAAAATCTTGCCTTGGGCCACTTGGAATCTCACCTCGAACGTGACAATAAAGTAAAGTATAATTGGATTGGAATCTTACCTTAGACCGGATAGTAGAAATGGACCGGATCTTACCTCGGACCGAGTTTAAAGGTGATACACGCCTTTCAAAATCCAAAATTCGTAATAAAAGTGGTATGATCCACAATCTTAGTTACAAGAACAACAACAAGATACCCAGTGTATTCCTACAGAGTGGGGTCTTGGGAAGGTAAATTGTACGCAGTCCATATGACTACCTAAGAAGAAGTGGACAGGCTGTTTCCGATAGACCTCTGGCTCAGGATAGAAAAAAAGATATACAAAGACGTAATAAAACATAAAACAAGATGAAATAACACACTCATAAAGAAAAACAAAAACAAGACACCCACAGCTAGTCAAAATCACCCAAACCTCACGAACAACAAACTCCAATATACGCGCATAGACCTACGACTACTAGCATGGCTACAATAAAGCACCCTATCTACTAGCTAAGATTCACTCCAACGAACTAGCCCTCTAACCTAATTCACGTCCTCCACACTTTCCTATATAGGGTTATGTCCTTAAGCTGTAACTACTCCATATTATGTCTAATCACCTCCCTCCAATACTTCTCGACCTACCTTTATCCCGCTCGAAACCATCCATAGCCAACCTCTCATACATCCGAACTGGGGCATCCGTGCCCCTCCTCATCACATGCCCAAACCATCTCAATCTCATTTCCCGGATCTCGTCTTGCACCGAAGATATTCCTACCTTTTCCCGAATGTTTCATTTCTAATCATATCTCCCTTTGTAAGTCTACACATCCAACGCAACATCCCCATTTCCGCCACCTTCAACTTTTGGATATGGAAGTTCTTGACTAGCCAACACTATGCTCCATACAACATGGCCGGTCGGACTTCCACTCTATGGAACTTGCCTTAAGCTTAGGAAGCACCTTCTTATCACACAAAACTCTAGAGGCGAGCCTCCATTTTATCCACCTTGTCCCAATACGGTGTGTGTCATTCTCGTTAATCTCTCCATTTCCTGGATCATAGACCCAAGATACTTAAAACTATCCCCTTTCCGAAAGCCTTGGAATCTAGCTTCACTACCACATCATCCTTATGCGTCAAATCACCGAACTTGCACTACCACGATCCACAATCTCACTTAAAAGTCAAAAAATCAGTATGTTCCCTCGAGGTCGTACTAAAATTTCACGTGTATGAGCATATAGATGTATGCATGTCAACACAAGTATCTGTATACACACAATAGGGTAGAACCACCCTCCGTGCCATAATCATACTAACCTAGAGTTCAACCGGTCCAAACTCGCGGCCTCAATCCTACAATTTCATAAAAAAGAAAAATACCGAAATAAAAGCAATAGAAGGGAGAATTGATCGATAAGAACCCGCTCCACCACAAAATCCTACCCTCACACCTACACTAATGTTCTATAATCTAATTTTGATATGATAATAAGCACTCTAATTTAAGGTTCGAGCAATTATTCTACTCTTAAGGTTATCGAAATAGGCCAATAAGTCAGAAATATGGAAATAAACCTAAGCCTACCCTACAAATCCCTTACCAACATGCAATTCACATGATATATTACCTATTCGAGGTAAGTCTAAAAGAGGGAAGTCGTAATCTACCTCAAGGCCAAAACCGCAACTTGAACTGTCACAATCACTTTCCTCAGCCTTAGAATGCTGCCACACTTTTAAATTCATAGCCCACTCATTAAGATGAGAACCTTGACATCCGCATGGTAAATTTATAATTCAGACTGCAAATTGGGTCAAAAAATCGACGCTGGGGCTAAAGTTACCAGTTTCCCAAAAAAAAAAAATCGACCCCGGAGCCCGACAATGAAATAGGAAATTAATCCTGCAATTATCTCACCCTAGGATAAGGAATTCATGTCTGAAATTTGGGCAAGAACGGGACCCGTTTCGAGGCTCAAAACAGCGTGGAACTTCCCCAAAATCGAAGAATGAAATTCAGATTTAAGAGAAATTAGAACAGGAAAATTACGAGGGGGAGTAGGAGAAACTTACCCAAGCTCAATGTGATGGAAAATCCACAAGAATCTTACTCCCACCAACAATAGAGATCAAAATTTCGGATAAAATAGCTGAAAAATTCGAAGTCCAGAATTTATACTGCTAGGGGCCCCTTCTTCGCGTTCGCGGGACCTCACTGGAGTTGACCATCGCGATGGTCCTCCACATGATCTCAAAGCACAGCTGGCCGTACCCCACTGGGTCATTACACCTGTCCGCTCTACTGCTCGGAGAAACAGAAAGTACTCAAGATAACTTGTAATTTTTTGGTGTGATTAAGATAGAAGCTCTTTTATTATTATTGCGTATGTAATGATTCAACCAATAGATCTCTGTCTTCTTTTTGTATTGCATGAGCATTACTAGGTTTGTTACCATTCAATATTCTAATTTCTTGAAGCTGCAGCATATTGGTGATTTCAATTATGCAAGGTTAGCAGATTTTGGAGCAGCAATATCTGGAGCCAACCAGCTACAATGCCAGCAAGTGCTTGAAGAGCTAGACGTAAGTTCCTGTGGTTCAAGAAGTTAGATACCATTTTCTGTATGTGAACTTGTGTCGGTACATAAATAGGTAGATACCAAGCGGTGGACAAGGATGGTGGGGATGGACATAGATCCGCCTGTTCGGAGTGTTGAAAATATAATTTTTTTTTTTGTATTTTTTTATTTCCTGATCATTAGAAGCAATGGACATAGTTCCTTCTGCCCTATCCGGAGCATTGAAAATATAACAATGTTTTTTTGTATTTTTAATTTCCTGATCATTGGAAGCAATGGATGTAGATCCTTCCGCCTATTCGGAGTGTTGAAAATATAACAATGTTTTTGTTCTTTTGATTTTCTGATCATTGGAAGCAATCTTCACCAGCAGAGGGATCTCCTGTTTGTCCGCTGAGGGATCAAAATGTAGTGTGTACATAAGATTAAGTGAATGTCTCTTGTATGTTGTTTCATAGTTAACCTCATAATACATGCATCAGGTGCATAAACGACTACAACTTACTCTCGAGATAGTGAAGAAGGAAATGGAGATCAGTAAGATTCAGGTAAATGCACGTCAAGATGCATACAAAAACTTTGAATAGTTATGGATGCATTTACAAATTTACATCTTTGTTTTCTGCAGGAATCAATTGCAAAAGCAATTGAAGAAAAAATAAGTGGAGAGCAACGCCGTTATTTGTTGAATGAACAATTAAAGGCCATAAAGAAGGCATGTGGATTATGTGCAGTTTTTTATATGTTATCATCCTTAAACTTAGTTAAACTTACATATGTTTATTCCTATGCATGTTGAGCTTCTGATTCATTGTTTTGAATGAAAGAGTTTCTTTTCAAGAAACTTGCATCTTCAAAAAGGCATTTTCAGTATGACTGTGATTTTGATTTCCTTATTGCAGGAACTAGGTTTGGAGACGGATGATAAAACAGCTCTTTCTGGTTCGTTTTCTCTTAATTATAATTGAAATGGATAATGCTCTTTATGAATTTATTATGGCCAGATGTTTTCCCATGTGGCCAATGAAACATCTTATACTGTCCATGTAAATTTCCTTGTAGCAGTTGCAAAATCAAACCATTTGCAATTTTGTCATATCGGTTGTAAGAGTTATATCTTGTTTTTACTTTTTACAGTTGATTCTCCACAAGAAGCATGCATAGCGTTCAGGCAACTATTGACTTTTAGCGATAGAAAGTTGAAGGTTGAATTTTTTCGGTATACACAGTCCATATTGAAACGCCTTCAAAAATTGTTTTGAAACATTCCAAATATTTGATAGATTAAAACACATAAGTATTTATAAGGGTTCACTTTGTCTTTTCACTGAAGAACTTGATAAGACAATATTTTGAATCATTCAACTTCATATCCGAAAAGTTACTTTCTACCATATTTGGTAACTTTTCAAAAGTTACTTCAACATGTATTTAATGGAAGGCCACATTTTGTAACGTAAGCACAGCAGTGTCATTTATTCAAGTTATGGAGTGCTCATGATTCAGATTTATCCTTCTTCACTTCCATATTTAGAAGCGTACTTGCTTTCTCCGTCATGCACTCTTGCTTCTCCCTTTTGCTTTTGTTGAGGAACGTAATACTTATGGAGGTGCTTCTTCCATGTTTTTTTCATAATGAACATTACACGTACTCTAAAATGTGTTTCCGTAATTTCATTTGTTAATAATTTACAGTTTAACACAAAGATATAGTAAAGAGACACTTCAAACATTTTGGATGGACCTAGTTTTGGTTCTGATTTGAAGTTGAGAGAAGAAATTACCTTATTATTAGGTTTGCTTTAAGGGGTTGGAAATGAAGTTTGTTATTTCCTTTTTATTACATCTAATGCTGAGACACTTACCTTTGTTTATTACTGCAGCAAAGTTTAGGGAAAGGTTAGAGCCTAATAAAGAAAAGATACCGGCTCATGTCATGCAAGTTATTGAAGAAGAACTTACAAAACTGCAACTATTGGAAGCTAGTTCAAGTGAATTTAATGTAACACGTAATTATCTTGATTGGTTGACTGCCTTGCCATGGGGTAGTTACAGGTTTGTTGCCTATCTTGACCGTCTGTTATATTGTCTTGGGTTCAATTCAATTGGTGTGATCTGTATCCTTGATTAGCTTTAATAATGGAATCTGTTTGAGAGAAGCTGACTTAACGAAGTAACCAAATGGAATATGTGATTATTTTTTGAGAAGGTACTATATTTGTATATTTATAAACTGGACTACAAAATGTACTGTAATTTTTTCCTTCTAATTGCATCCAATTTCTTCACAACACTTGCAGGGATTGGAAATAAAGACATCATATTGGTAGGCATGACATCAAGTACATTGTTTATTAAAAACACCCTTCCTTTAGTTAGAAGTAGAAATATTATTCTTTGAAAATTTGCTAGGCGTCCGAGTTAACCTTAGTGCATAATGATTTGACTTGCCTATATTTCTATTGAGTAATATTGAGTAATCTCCCAACTTCTCTTTCTCCTTCTGTTCCTTATTTGGGTACTCATGTGTCATGCTTCGTCTTTGATGATGCTTCCTTGGCGTCCCAGTTTATGAGTTTATCCAGATTCCAGGGTCTTTCATTAGAAGAATCACACTCATGAGAGCTAGATCAGGATTTTACTGATGATGAGCTTCTTGCATAGGATAAGTTGGGAGCTTGATTTGTTACAGTCCATGTTTGCTGATGGTGCTGGACCTGGCTTTATAGTTTTGTTCTCTGCCATGATTTTTAGCAATTGCGTCCTAAAATTTTTCTTCTTGTATAATTCAAAATGCAGTGATGAGAACTTCGATGTACTACGGGCAGAAAAAATTCTTGATGAAGACCACTATGGGTTAACCGATGTTAAGGAAAGGATCTTGGAATTTATTGCTGTGGGAAAACTCAGAGGAACCTCACAAGGTTGGTAAATGTAGTTTTTTTTTTCTTTTGAAAAGAATGACCCTCATTTTCTTAACATCTTTAGTTTTACGAGATTTAGCCATAATCATATCCAAAAGTTGAACTCCCACATCCGGCCGGCTATGTTGTATGGTGCGGAGTGTTGACCAGTTAAGAACTCCCACATCTAAAAGTTGAAGGTGGCAGAGATGAGGATGTTGTGATGGATGTGTGGCCATACCAGGAAAGATAGGGTAAGGAATGAGATTATTCGGGAGAAGGTGAGAGTGGCCTCGGTGGAGGACAAGATGCGAGAAGAAAGGTTACGTTGGTTCGGGCATGTGATGAGGAGGGGCTCTGATGCTCCAGTGCGGAGGTGTGAGACACTGACTATGGATGGTTTTAGGCGGGGTAGAGGTAGGCCAAAGAAATATTGAAGGGAGGTGATTAGGCATGATATGGAGCAGTTACAGCTTACGGAAGGCATGACCCTTGATAGGAAGGTGTGGAGAACTCGGATTAGGATAGAGGGTTAGTGGGTGAGAGTGCGTCGGTAACTATAAGGGAGTGTTCTTTATTTGTGTCTGAAGTTCCTTGTTCGTGGTGTTGAGTGATGTCTATGATTTCGGATAGATAGTTTTTAGTGTTATCTTGTGGCTGTAGTATTATTTTGCAGACTGTACTAATTTGTATGCATTTATGATTTATGTTTGTTATACTGCTATCGGTTCTAAGCCGGGGGTCTATCGAAAACAGCCTCTCTACTTCATCTGAGGTAGTGGTATAGTCTGCGTACACTCTACCCTCCCCAGACCCCACTATGTGGGAATACACTGGTATGTTGTTGTTGTAGCCATAATCATATCCTTCCTTTGTCCAAAATTGTGGCACTTCCTTTTTTAGCCTGTCCGGTAAAAACGTCACCTTTTTATATTTATAAATTTTTTTTATGGAGGCTTGCAGCTGGAGTCCTATGTGATAAAGAATGTGTCACCGAGACTTAAAGATAAGTTCTATAGGGTGTTTGTTAAACCTGCCATGTTGTACGGGATATAGAGTTCGCAAGTTAAGAACTCACATGTTCAGAAGATAAAGTAGTAGAAATGAGGATGCTTAGATGGATGTGTGAGCATATTAGAAGAGAAAAGATTAACAATGAAGAGATATGGTGCAAGGTGGGAGTAGCCTTCATGGTGGACAAGATGGGGAAGTGAGGTTGAGATGGTTTGGACATGTGAAGACGAAGGTAACACGGATACCTTAGTAAGGAGGTCCTAGAGATTGGTGGTGATAGGTTTGATGAGAGGTAGAGTTAGATTGAGGAAGAATTAGGGAGAAGTGGTTACAGGACATGACACATTTTCAGCTTACTGTGGACATTACCTTAGATAGGAGAGCATGGAGGTTTAGGATTAGGGTAGGCGGTTAGGAGGTAGTTGAGCGTTTTCTCTCTTACAAGTGGTATAGCAAAGTTTTAGTTCGGAGCACCTATTTATACCCTTACCAATATTATTGTTGTTGTGTTAGCATTATCTTATTTTTCTATTGTTGTATCTTCTACTTTGGTTATATATGATATTTTTACTATTAATACTTTCCTTTCATCAACATTTTCATCATTGTTTTTACTCTTGCATTTCTTTCAAACCATATTTTGAAAGACTTTTTTCTTGAGTTGTGAAACAACCTTTCTAACCCACAAAGATAGGGGTAAGGTCTATGTTCACCCCACTCAATCAAACCCCACTTGTGGTATTATATTGGGTATGTTGTAAACATTTTGACTTTAAAATTCTCATTTTGTCTTTAATGAATTGATTTATGTTTTTTTTTTCAAAAATATGTTGTTTAACACAATATTACACTCATGTAGCCATATTTTTAGTTTACACTCGCACGGGGGATGTGCACAAATCTGATCAACTCGAACTTTAAAAGCGGTTCGAAGCAATTTGGATTATACAATTTGAATTGACGTACAAATTCAATTTTAAAAGATTATAGTTTCTCAATTTGGATATAGTTGGGTGTGATTACAATCCGAACTGAGTCAATTTTTATATATATATTTACTTATAATAGATGTATATGGATATAGGCGACACATATATGGTAGGACGTAGGTAACTGGGTATAGCCCAAGCCCAAATTTAGAGTATTACAATTTACAAACCCAATGCGTCTCTCTCTTTATATATTTACGGTCATCTCTTCATCCATTTTTTTTCAATTATCTCAATCTCACACTTTCACTCCCAAATTTTCAATATTCCACTCTTTCTCTTCGATCTACAGACTGTCTCACTTTGATATTTCTCAGTCTCACATTCACTCTTTCACCGGCAAGGTAATGAGTTATTTTCTTATTTAATATTTATTGAAATAATCGTTGATTCCATCTTTGTTTCATTGGCAAGATAAGGAATTATGTAACTAGTTGCTTGTTGAACTATCTCAATCGAACAAAATCGATTTGTAAAACCAAATCCAAATAAAAAAATTGAATCGAATTTGCCTAGAACAGATTGAGTTGGGTTGAGGATTTTAACAAATCAAAATTCGAAATTTCAATTTGATGATGACCAAAATCGAAACGAATCGATTCGTGCACAAATGTACGAACAACCAATGTTTTTTTCCGCAACAATCTTTATACACATATACAATATTATACACTTAGAAGTAGATAATTTATCAACTTTGTATAAATGTGTATAATAGTGTATGAGAGGTGTTTATATACACTTTTACACTGTTGTAAAAAATTATACAAACTTGTACAAAAATTTGGGTTCTGTCTCCCTTCGAACTCCAACTACGTAACTCTATCAGAAATGAGTCAAATTTTTTTTCGAGTAGCCTCAAATTTTAGACACTTCTGAAATGAAACCTCTAACGAACCACAATCATCTAAATTTTACACCAAATCCAAAACCCATTTGTGATTTTTTAAGCTTTTAAGAACTCTTAACTATAGAGTTTTTAATTTTTTACTTTAATTGACCCAACAATATTAATCTTTGTAATGATGAATATGAGTATCACTCTCAATCAGTTTTGAAGTATCAAAAGATGAAAAATTTTCAGTTTAGACACACTTTTGAAATGACACCCCTAACGAACCACAATCATCTAAATTTTTCACCAAATCCAAAATCCATTGTTGAATTTTTAAGCTCTTAAGAACTCCAACAATGGGGTTTTTAATTTTTTCACTGTAAATTCACTCAACAATATTTAAATTTGTAATGATGAAAATGAGTATCACTCTCAAGCAGTTTCGAAGTATCAAAAGATGAAAATCCTGATCACATCAAATACATTAGTACCTTCAATGCTATATCGATGCTACCAATCAATAAAAGCTGTCCTGGAAAACCATGAAGTACACAAGATGACCAAAGGTTGGACCATGCTCGAGTTATATTTTCAAAGTGCTATTGCTAAAGTTTGTTTTTGTGCAAACATTAAATCCTTATTTTTCACCCCGTCCATTGATCTGCAGCTGGACTTTTTTTTTTTTTTTGAAACTGGTAGCTTTGTATATTTCTCCCATACAGTACATAGGTTGTACTGGAAAACCATAATTACAACATTTACTTCAAGTCCTGCTAACTCCTAGTTACATTGAATCTAGAGCATCAATTAGGGAGATAGTGTCATTTGAATATACTTGATTACACCAAAAACAAAATAACAAAAGACAGTTTAGCTTAATCTTTTGCATACTATTCTCTATGCTATCAAAGCACCTAGCATTCCTCTCATTCCAAATTGTTCACCAGATGTAAGCAGGGACAATCCTCCATTTATCTCTGTTTTTTGCCTACGCACCAGCTTCCTCCCAGCTTTGGATTGCTTCAGTAATTTTTCGAGGCATAGTCCAGGAGATGCCTTTGAGATTTAGGAAAATCCTCCATTTTCAGTGACTTTGCAATGAAGAAATAGATGGTTAACTGTCTCGGCATTTTCCCCACAAAAAAAACACACCTACGACAAAGTGGTATCCCTCTTCTCATCAGATTGTCTTGGGTGAGAACTGCTTCCTTAGCTAGAACCAGATAAAACAAGCCACTTTATGAGGGATTGTTTTTCGTATTCCTCTCCATGGCCAGTTGTTTATGCGCTGAGGTGTTTGAATCATCCACCTGTAAGCATTACTTACTTTGAACTGACCCTTTTTGTTACCATTCCACCACAAGTTATCTTGACCTGCATCTAGTGCGTCTAGTCCATTAAATGTTCGATGGTACTGAAGAAATCTGCTTCTATTTGGATTTCCCAATCATTTATATGCCTTCTAAAGTTGAAGCTCCATCCATGGGGTGTCTAAAACTCCGCAATAGTCTTTTGTTGATGAGGGACTAATGCATAAATATTCGGGAACAAATTTTCCAATCTTCCTACTTCATGCCATTCATCTTTCCAAAAAACTTTTTTAGCTTCGTTGCCACTTTAATCGTAATGTTGGTTTTGGATTCACTCCGCAATGCTCTAATAGACCTTCATAAACTAACTCCGTAGGGCGTAGTTATTTCCTTGGTCATCCAGTGTTCTTCCTCTTCGTACTTTGCATTAATGACATTTCCATAGAGTCGGGTTCTCATTACTATACTTCCATAACCACGTCATTCGAAGGGCCTTGCTTTGGAATTTCAAGTTCTTGATTCCCAAGCTCCCTTGTCTTGTCCTTTTCCAGTTATCACTGCTTCCCATTTGACCAGATTATAACCCTTCTTTTCATTGGTTCCTTGCCAGAGAAACTTCCTCCTTATCTTGTCCATTTTGTTAATAACCCCTGTTGGAATAGGAAAAACAGACATTATGTAGGTTGGGAGTGAATCAAGAACTGAGTTGATAAGAGTTGGTCTGCCTGCCTTGAATAAATATTGAGTCTTCCATCTTGCCAATTTTTTTTTCACACCTTTCAATCACATTATTCCATATTTCAATTGATTGTGATTTTTCTCCCAACGGCATCCATAGATCAATAGTGGGTAGATTTCCCAATTCCCAACCTAGGATTGCATTCAATGACTCCATGTTTTGTACCTCATTAATAGGGTATAGAAAACTTTTCCTCCAATTAATGTGCAACCCAGAAATCCTTTCAAAAAGTACCAAAATCACCCTCAGGGTCTTGAGTTGATCCTCTTCAGCGTAGTATGAGAGTATCATCAACATATTGCAAGTAAGTTATCTTCAAGTTCCTTTCTCCAATTTTGGCCACATTAAATCCTCTGAGCCACCCATTTATGTTTTTTTTTTTAGAAAGTAACATTTCATGTTTGCTGTTTTGATCATGTTATTATGTTATTTAGACCCTCCATAGCTATTAAGAAGAGAAAGGGTGACAAGGATCTCCTTGTCTTAAATCCCTTTGTGCACTGAAAAATCCTACTAGTGAGCCATTGATAAGGACAGAAAATCTCACAGTTGAGATGCAGTATTTGATCCATTCTATCCACTTCTGACCAAAACCCATTCTTCTCATAGAATCCAATAAGTACTCCCAGTTGACATGGTCATATGCCTTCTCCATTTCTAGCTTACACAGGATTTCGTGCTTCTTTTTCTTTAATCTGGAGTCAACGGCTTCATTAGCTATTAGCACTGCCTCCATGATTTGTCTACTTTTGATGGATCAATCAACTTGGCTATCACACCTTTCAACCTTTCTGTCAATACTTTGGCAAGTAACTTGTAAATACCGCCTATCAAACTGATTGGTCTAAAATCTTTCAACTCTTTGGCTCCTTTTTTCTTTGGAATGAGAGCTATGAAAGTGGCATTAAGGCTTCTTTCAAACATTTCTTGTTCATGGAAATTCTGAAAGGCCAACATTATGTCTTGTTTCAGTATCTCCCAACATTTTATGAAGAAACCCATTTTGATGCTGTTTGGGCTAGGTGCCTTGTCTGTCACACATAATTTTAGGCATCTCCAAACTTCACTCTCTTCAAGAACCCCTTGTAGCATTTCTTTTTCCTCATCTGTTAGTCTGGGACAGTTAGGGAACATATAAGCTGGGCTCCAACTTGTGGTTTGCCTTTTGGGATTCATTATACATAATTCATGGTGGTAGCATTTTGGGATGGTTCCTTTTGACCTTTCATAGCACTGGCAGTTCTATAGGAGGGATTATGAACAATAGGAAACAAAAGAACTTAAATCAATGGATGCAACAACTAAGAAAGTACATGATCATTGTAGAGACATCGTAAGAAACTCATTCATTTTATGCTTGGGATCTCATGGACTCATAGAGGAGGGGAACATTGGATTGAGAGGTCATGCCATAGGGGGAGTAGAGAGGGTTTAGCCTTACGTACCTCAATTCCCAACTTTACAATTATTACAAAGGATCAATCTTCTCTTAAAGCCTCAATCTACAAGAACAATGATAATTGAACTCATGTTAACATCTAGAAGTTAAGCCCAAGCAATATGGGCAATCTACAAAGCACTCGATGAGTTTTAATATTTGAAATGCCCTAACAATGACGCTTCTTCGCACCCATCCTCTCTCCTACTCAACAATGACCCATAAACCTTCTACTAGGTCAACGAAACAATCCTCGAACTCCAAGAAGCTCCAAACAATCCCACGCGCCACATGCAATCGTTGTGACATGGACTCATGGTGTCTGATCATCATCCTATGAGTTGTGACGTTTAAACACTCTTAAAATGCCTAAATATATCCATGCGAGAAGGTAGGAAGAAGTGCTTGCCTTAATTGGTGAGAAACTTCAATTTCTTCTGATGAACCCTTTTGAAGCAAAATCTTTGATTTATCTAGAATTTGGAGAAGAATGGATGTATAATAGCGTAATCAGTGATGGAATAACCATGGAAAACTTAAGAATCAACCTCAAGTAGGAATAAGTGGAGAGTGAGAGGGACATTTGAATACGAGCAGTGTGAGAAAAATGAGTTTGAAATCAAATTTCGTGTAAGTATAGGCACCATTTGGGTTGACATACAATGGTCGCAGACGAACCGTACACCACATGCGGTCAGTAAGTTGGCCGTACCCTGGATTTTATTAAAGTCTGTTTGTCACATGTGGTACGACATGCATACAATCCCCAAGCGACCCTTGAATTTCCCTTTTCTTCCATGGTGGACTGGACATATGAGCCGTATTCTCCAGCTGCGGCTGTAAGTGGCTCCGTACCTTAACATGGAGACTTCAGGTAGCTAGATTTTTGGCAACTTTCAATATGGTATAATATGCGGTCCGTAATCGGTGATATTTGGCGAATTTATGTCCAATATGCCATCCGTATCTTGTTTCGCGCATGAACACCTAAAGCATCAAATTTTACCCTTCCCAAGTCTCAACATATGGTGACATACAGACGATAAGCCACATATGCGTCTCTTATGTTGGTTTCATACCTTGTTTATTAAGGCATAATATTTCCCTTCCACCCACGGCTGCAAATACGGTTCACATGTCACTTTTGCAGCCCATATCTGGCACTGCTGTAACAATTTGCATCTTTTCTATATCTATTGACTTCAAACCTTGGATTTTCCCATTTTGCACAAAAAATGTGATCTCCATGTCTAAGCACAACCGTATTTCTCGGAGTCTGTTCGAATTAATCATGTCGTATGAGTATAACGCTAGACCAAAAGTACACACTGTTAAATCTTTCATAGATGCAGACAAACCTAATTCCAGTTTTGCAACCAAAGTGTAAGCTGCTCAAAGATAAGTCGAAACTTGAAAGGATGGAATTCAACAAATTATTGTAATTCGTGAAAGAGAGCTGATACTCCTTGTTAGAACTGGAGTATGAACAAGAATAGTATATAGAATCCTACTTGGGAATTGATTGAAATGTAGTGTCTATAAATAGGGTCTCATTGTAATAATGTAGATACAACAATTCAATAATATTTTTCTATTATATTTTTCACTTGGTATTAGAGCCTCTACAATCTTGGTGGAGGATTTTAGAAAAAAGTTTCCGCTGCCTGTCTGACCAATGATTATTTTAGCAAAAATTGTGACACCGTGCTTCTTTTCGGCGGTTTCTCATATCTAATTTGCGTAGCACCGTGCATCTTTCCAGTGACTACTTTCTCATATCTAATTTGCGTAGCACCGTGCATCTTTCTAGTGACTACTTTCTCATATCTAATTTGTGTAGCATCGTGCATCTTTCCGGTGACTACTTTCTCATATCTGATTTGCGTAGCAACGTGTATATTTTCGGACTATTTTCTCATATTTGAGTTGCATAGCATTGTCCGTCTTTTCGGTGACTCCGCAGATCAGATTTGCATGGTTTCGTGCGTCTTTTCGGTCTTTCTAGTGACTCCTCTGATTGATTTACGTAGTTTCACTTTTCGTTAGTGGTGTGTGAAAACCAACACCACCAAAAGGTCAAGTGTCTCCCTGCGACCAAACCCCAATCAACACCAAGGTGAGTCGACCTCTTGCTCACCGATAGGTGAGCCCATTTCATGATAACTTTCTTGTTCAAGATCTATTTGTATCTTGATTCTGAGCTGACCCATATATTTTATACCCGTTTTCGACAGTTTTTCAGCGACAGATCAACTTTCCGACGAAGTTTACTACTTTCCGACCACTTTTTCAGTTTGTTCCTTTCCAACTGAGTCACCCAGATGTCCTGACCAATCCGTACTAGTTTTCTTTCAGATATCTTCACCAAGTCCCTCGTTGGTCCTTGTATTAATTACATCTATAACAAGCTCGATACATATGACCTGTATGCACCAACTTGAATGAGAGTGTTAGAATGGGAGTAGGAACAAGAATAGTATATAGAATCCTACTTGGAAAAGAATTGAAATGTAGTGTTTATAAATAGGGTCTTAGTATAATAATGCAAATACAACAATTCAATAATATTCTTCTATTATATTTCTCTCACTCCTAACTAAGTAGCAATCTTTGACAAAACACAAGAGTTGAGGTGTCTCTCTGATGATGAATTTCTCAAAGTCAAGTCTATCTGTGGAATTGAGGAGATAGCTAGATTTCCGGAAATTGCTTGGAGACAATGATCCAGGGTGCTATGGTTGAACAAGGGGATATGAACACAAATTTTTGCACAAGATGGCCAATGTCTACAAAAGGTTCAAAAACATTGATCGTCTGGAGTCGACTGGGGAATTGATATATTTTACAACATTGAACTCGAGATGTAAGAGGACTGTCTTTGAGAACTATGAATAGTTGAGATAAAACAGATACTTGTATGGGAATTAACAATATGATCTAAAGAAGAAGGGTAAATTAGACTCTAGAAAAAAGTCCTTCCACCATAGCTAGGACCATATCAAATTCAATTGATTATATTAATTCGCTACTGATATTATCTTTTGCGTGTGCTCCATCTGTTTTATCTCGTTTTAATTTCTGAATGTGAGTCAGGAACTAGAAACAGACTCAGTGTTCACGTTTGTTTGAACAGGGAAAATCATATGCCTCTCTGGCCCTCCCGGAGTGGGCAAAACCAGTATAGTTCGTTCCATTGCACGTGCATTGAACCGCAAGTTCTACAGATTTTCTGTTGGAGGGTTGTCTGATGTTGCTGAAATAAAGGTATGGAAAGATCTGACCAGCTCAAACAGCGTTTTATTTGTGGTGCACAGAATCTTGAATTTTCATGACTAACTTTGGAATACACATCAAGGGACATCGACGAACTTATATTGGTGCCATGCCGGGGAAGATGGTGCAATGTTTAAAAAGTGTGGGAACAGCTAATCCTCTTGTTTTGATAGATGAAATTGATAAGGTATTTATAGTTTGCAGAGTTACTACTTCAGTTGTATGTCTTTGGCTATGCGAGATGTCTAGGTTTTTTCACTATTTATTCTCTTTATGACTTTATGTCTAATGACCACGAGAACAAATTTTTGAGTATGAGCTTATTGTGTATTTTCTTGGATTTGTTCTGCAAATCTAATGATTGAATAAATCTGGATAATTATAGATTAATTATAAATTTCAGTAATGGCCCTGTATTTTTGCTTCTGTGGCAGCTGGGAAGGGGACATGCTGGTGATCCAGCAAGTGCTATGTTGGAACTTCTTGATCCAGAACAGAATGCAAATTTCTTGGATCATTATCTTGATGTCCCTATTGATTTAGCAAAGGTTAGTTGTATCTAGGTCCACTTAGTTGTTTCCAGGTTTATCAGATTATTGTGGCTGTTGATTGGCCCTTGTGGAATTCCTCTAAAACCATTTGATAAATGGGGGTTAATGTGATAGTAAAATCTTGAAAATATCTAATATCATTATGCTCTTTCATTTTTTTGATTTCCCCTCCTCTTTTTTATATTTGCCTTTGCTTTTATTTCAGCGAAGTTTGTTAAAAGTTTCATGACTGGACATTCTCTTTTATTATCCACTAGTATATGTGCCCGCGCGATGTGTGGATAGTGTTAGAAAAAATTATTATCTTATTTGCTTGATTATGTAATTATGGCTATTTTTATGTTACTGTCAAATATACTTATAGTTATAAAGTGATATTAAATAGTCAGACATGTAAATATTAATGACTAAAAAGAAGTTAAATTAAAATTCTCTTGATTAGTTCTTCATATTGCATGCATATTACAATATAATAATTTTAACCGAAACTTAAAGGAAATCGAGTGATTAGAAGTGCTACAAAATGCTTATTCGTCGTTGGAAGATGGTCTTTTTTCCTCAAATTGTAGCTTACTGGCTCTGCACTCAAGGGTGTGACCTAGTGGTTCAATGAAGTTGGGTTGAACACCATGAGGTCTCGGGTTCAATTCCCAACAGAAACAAACACTAGGTAAATTTCTTCCCATCTGTTTTAGCCTTGGTGGACAGAGTTACCCAGTACCTGTTGTTGGTGCAAGGTGGCAAGTATCCCGTGAAATTAGTCGAGGTGTGCGCAAGCTGACTTGGACAACACGGATATCAAAGAAAAAATTATAACTTACTGCCTCAATTTAGTCACATACTGCCGATGAACCTTCAAAATTTAAGAGCATGACTTGATAAGTTCACATCAAATACTGAAAATCAAAGCAAAAAGAGAAATATAAAACCATCTAAACTTGAAAGTCGACAAAGAAACAATGCATACCAAAGTACAAATTGAATATATTTGAGAGGGGAAGTAATCAATTTCTTCCTCATTTTCCTTTTTACTTGGCAGATTCAATATTTTTCTGAACCTCTCCCCCATTGATGTGGTTTATTATCTTCATGATCTTAAGAGAAAGACAAAACATGAATGAAGTAAAACGAAGAAAAAAAAATATATGTTAGATTTATCATAACAAAATCATCATCGTTAACTTTGTTTTTTTTGCAAAATTATTAATCCTTGATTCTGGATCTTTACAGTGTCCTACTCATTAAAAACATTTGGAAAACTTTAATGGTTAAATTTTTTTTTTAAGTAATTGTGTCATGATAATGATAAACATGATAAAGTTTTAACTGTGAAGAACATTTATAAGTAATTTCAAATTCAAAACTTAAACTGCTTAATATTAGTTGGATAAATACAAATTTAATAAAGTAAAAACATTAGATAAAAACTGTGTGTTAAAGGGTACAAAAAAAGGGATCTCAAAACACGTGTTTTTTTATTTTTTTTGAGTAAAGCATTTAGTACCCTCCTGAACTATGACCAAATTTGCTACGACACACTCCAACTTCACGGGGTCCCCCCCCCCCCCACAAATTAACTTTTAGCATAATTTTGTCAATCTTTTTAGCTGACATGATACCTTTGACGTGAGCCTCATTTTATGTAATGAAGGTGTCACGCCAGCACAAAAGGGTGACAAAAATATGTTAAAATTAAGTTCAGGTGGTAATAGGACTCCTGTGAAGTTGGAGTGTGTCGTAGAAACTTTAACCATAATTCGGGGGTGGGGGTTACTGAATGCTATCTCATTTTTTTTTATAGTTTTCTGAAAAACAATTTTGCTATAAAATGAGCCAAAAGACATGTTCTGGTGATTTTTTTTTAATTTTTAAAAGAAAGTTCAAAACTGCGTTTGTGTTTGTGAGTGGGGGAAATTGGGGTAATTAAGGGACATGCACTTGCGTTAGTTTTACCTTTTAGTATTTCTTTTTCCTTATTTTCTCTATTTGTCTTTTCTCTTCTTATTTTTTGTATTTTGTTTTTCATTTTAAACAAATGTGTTAATTTGTCAAATCAAATTCAGATAATTTATTTTATAAGGTTTTATCCTTTAATTTAAATATAATCTTTTTAGATAGATTATTAAATTGTCTTAAAATAGCCAAAATCCACAAATATCGCGGTCAAAATTCATTAAAATAAAAAAAATTAAATAGGAGCCTCTTAATTAAATAATGAATTAGCATTTGTTTTTGAATTTTGAAATAAGAATTTTACTGTGATGAGACTTGTCATCCTAACAATGCTTATGCCTCTCCTATTCTATATAGATAGCTAATGAAAGGTTATTGGAAGTATGTTGTTTCACATCTCTGCTACCTCTATTTCTATCCTTACGACTCTATTATTATTA
The DNA here is from genome assembly GCA_030864215.1 of Capsicum pubescens. Classification (NCBI taxonomy): domain Eukaryota; kingdom Viridiplantae; phylum Streptophyta; class Magnoliopsida; order Solanales; family Solanaceae; genus Capsicum; species Capsicum pubescens. The sequence goes on from CM061547.1 coordinate 150,603,593, forward strand.
GGCTAAGTGGAATGTTGTTCTCTTGATAGTTGAGATTTGAGAAAAACTAGGTCTCTTTGGCAATGGTTTTTTGGTGGCTGTTCGATAGGAAAAAAGTTGATGCATTGAGCTTTCCTACTGTTTGTTGGAAGTATCTTTGATGACTTTTCTAATGAGGGATACAGTTCCATACCCTTTTCAGTTTTCGATAGTTAGAGTAACATCCTTTGAGCATTAGCAATTCGTTTACCTGTAACGCCCCAAATCATTGGGTGCTAAACACTAGCATTGCAGTGCTCCCCGATGGGCCACACGAGTGTCAACTATTTAGGTGGCATGAGTTGACGAGGGGCTAAAGTAGGAGTATTGGGCAAAAGGGGCATGGCAAGAGGCAACGACCATATACACAGATGTTGTATGGCATGCCCTAAGAATGCCAAAGGTGTTTGACAAGGACTTGGGAGGAACCCGACAGTCTAGCCTATGAGCGATGGTTGCGTGCAACAATGAGTGTTAGTGCCGTATGTTCTCGAGCTAAAGTTGGAATCTAGGGATTTCAGGTGAAAGCCTTGTTCTTAGACTGTTCATATATATTCTTACCAAGTTTGGAGTCATTTAGAGTTTGTTTACCTATGGTCTTGACTTAGTCATGGAGCGATGACATTGTTGTAATTAGTTGATGCTTTCAAAGTCTATAACTCATTCCATGAGTGAGGGGATTGGATGAATCTTCATGGTCTTGCGAAGGAAGTCATGAGGAGTGGTTCGTTACAAACGACTTCTGGTTTGGAGTTTTGATCTTATCAGAGAGGCCTATTATGATTGTCGAGCATAAACATGTCTACTCTTGACACATGTTTTATTTTTTTTAAAGCATATATAAAAGGCTACACATGGTGACAACCTACCAGTCCTCCCGAGTGTATTACAGTGAATCGCCCTAAGTGTGCTGCTTTGAGGGGGAGCCTCAAGGGCCTACATGGGCATCTCTTGGGAGTGTCTAAGGTATCCATATGAGTTTGGGAACTATATGGACGACTCGTGGCTAGGGCAACATTGTGCATCGAATAACTGTTGGAGGCTTGATATTTGAACCAATTAGGCCCGGGGGGCAACCTTTGTGATGGAATAAGGCCTTCGTACTGATTGAGTGATTGAGGGACTCTCTCTAGATCCTCGTGAGCTGACTTGTGTGCTTTTCTTGGGTTCAAGGAAAGCATCGGTCCGTTGACCTAGACGTGCTATTGTGGGGTGATGTTGCACTATGTGAGATGAATGTGTGTTGTGTGGGTTTATGTTTGGAATACCATGAGACAACTGAAGGCATGGTATGGTAGACATATATGACCAAGGCCAAGGACTGGATGTTGCCTTACTCAGGCTAATTGTAAGCCACATGTGCTTGCACAAGGCAAGTGTCAAGCTTGCAAAAAGGATTGTGCATGTGATAGTGTTGCTTACGCCTAGGCGAGGGACTAGTATGACCGTAGCCAATCTTGGAAGCGCGCATAGACAACATCAAACATATGAAGATGTGCCACAAGAGTAGATAGCATGTCAGGGTTGTGGCAACCGACATCAATGATTAAACAAGCCACGCAGTTGAAGCAAGCCTTGAAGGTAAGCTTCGGCATAGGCATCAAATCATGCCGAAAAACCTTGGAAATTAGATAGGCTGGCCAATAATCAGGAGGGACAACGGACGCCACACATGCTATTTGTGTGTCGTTGATTCAAAGAAAATATCGACCCATGATATTAGCTATTTATTGAACTAATTGAAGTTTACTTAGTGTCGGCCAATCAAGAACTCATGTCCAGAAGATGAAAGTAGAGGAAATGAGGATGTTGAGACGGATGTGTAGGCCCACTAGGAGATAGGATTAGGAGCGAAGATATCCTAGACAAGGCCTCTGTGGTGGACAAGATGAGGGAGGTGAGGCTGAGATGATTTAGGTATGTTAAGAAAAGACGCACAAATGTCCTAGGTTTGAGAGGCTGGCTATGGTGGGTCTGAAGAGAAGTGGAGGTAGGCCCAATCATCGACCTCCAGACCCTCCTATGTCTTTGTGATGGTAAATATTTGTGTTATATTTCCAAGTGGCTGAGTTAAAATAAAAGCATCTTTCTATTATTTTGGTAGTGTTGTGGTCTGACTTGGTTATGGGAGCGAGGCTAGTTCAAAACCTTGAATTATATATGTTGAGTTATGTTGAATTATAGATGTTGGAAACAGTCTCTGCACAAATGCAAGCTAATACTGCATACAGTACACCTTTGTGGTGGGGCCCTCCCCGAACCCTGCGCATAGCGTGAGCTTTAATGCACCGGACTGCCCTTTTTAGTTATGTATGAACCTGAAGGAGCTTATAAAATTCAACCTCATGGTTAGTGTACTTATCCAAAGGATAATTACGATTATTAAATCCCTTTTGTGCCAAAAATGGAAAACAAATCGGATCTTTGACGCCTTCAAGTTCCTTCAAACCACCAAGCCTTTTTTCCTATCCTATTTGTGTAATACAGTTACCTATTCCTTTGTATCTTAAAAAGGGTCAACAATCTGCATTACTTTTTTGAATGCGAAATCATGTTGACACTCATTTTTCCTTTTTGTGACTGCAGGTTTTGTTTGTCTGCACGGCCAATGTCTTAGAAACGATACCTAATCCTCTTCTGGATAGAATGGAGGTAATTGCAATCGCTGGTTACATTACTGATGAGAAAATGCACATAGCCAGGGATTATTTGGAAAAAAGTACTCGTGAAACATGTGGGATCAAGCCTGAACAGGTATGTCTCAAAGAAACATCCTTAGTTGCATCTCATTTTATTATCTCCTGTGTATCTCATTTATTGGTTGAGTTTGTGCATATTTTTCCAATCCAATTTTTGAAATCTCTGCAGCAGACATAGGTCTGTCGGTGCTAAGACGTGTGCTCACTCCCCACAAGTTCTTTCTTTTAAGGGAACAGTACTAAGCATCAAATATAGTTGGTAAACTGATAAATTAATTGTTAGAGAACATTGCAGATGAATTTTTGATGAACACGTGACTAAAAGTTTCGTATAAGAAAATTAGCTCCAGAGAACATAAAACTGCATCTTTTCGTCTAAATCAGAAACGTAAAATGATGCAGTATGTTCTCCTGATAAAATTCGACCTCTTTCCATCCATTTGAACCATCCTGCTGCCTTTCTGGGAATATCAAATTAATTTGAACCCTGCTGCGAAATAAATAATGTCGTTACCGGTTATTACAAATACCAAGTTCCAGCCATGTTGCTGGCTAGCATTCCTGGAAAAGATGGTACTTGGTTAGAATATTCCTAGGGAAAGTTATTCTTCGAAAATGTGCCTGGGAGCATATTTAAGGACTCAAGGCTTAAGCTTTGCGTGTTATTGTTTTCATTAGCACTTTCTTTGTTAAGGCCTATGTTTGATTCCACTTCGCCCTTAGAGCCCCTACAATCTTTTTTCTGTTTTTTTTTTTCATTCGACTACTTTTGACTGGACATAAAATTATTTATGGCGTTCAACTGGTCGCTGGGTAGGTTTTAATAGATTAATAAGGTAATTGAAGGGATGCAAGTATCAATTTGAATAATCGAGGCGCATGCAAGCTGGCCTGGACACCACTATTATCCCAGGGAAAAAAAAGCAATTGAAGGTGGTGCCCTCGTGGTAGTGCAATCTCTATTGTATGAGGACTGCAGTAGATATGTTCTCCCATGGTCGTAAAGACGATATTGATGTAATTCGGGGACCTAATTATTAGCTCTCTAATTTTGTCTAGTTGAGGTAAATGCCATATGTATCTCTGGTGGAGAAAATAAATTCTTCGTGTCCCCCCACCCACCACCACCACCACACACACCAAAAAAAAAAAGAGAAATTTCCACCTTAAGTATGGACGTCAAAAGTTAATTAGTTGATACCTATGAGGGTTTATGGATATCTTGGTTAGTCGTGACCTTCTATAGTGGATAAAAGGTTCAAATTTAAAAACAGAAATCTTGTAGGCTGCTGGTACTTTTTCATGACATAGTAGTAGCTTTGTGCTTCCCGAGACCCCACCTGTGGGATTTCACTCGGTTTGTGGTTGTTATAGTGGTGGCTTCAGGCTTATCTAATGGAAAACACAGACAGGATTAGGTAATGACTTCGTGAACCATTTTGCTGGAAATGCTGACTTCTCAATACTCCTGTAAAATTGTCCGAGTTGATAGGTAATCAAGTGGAAAAGATGCAGAGTTTGAGCTCGTGTATATGTCACCTCTCTGTCTGTCACATGCTTTTCACATGCTAAGTGGCAGTTTCTCAGATGTAAAGAATGTGAACCCAAGTTGGAGAATTAAGTGTGCAAACATTATGTTAGTAATTGATTGCAAAATTTGAAGGGCTGAATTGTTGTTGTTTGGTTTAAATCTTTCAACATGTATAATTATCTTGACAGTTAAGTGTATGTAATTTTAATACTTTCAATTGATGCTTTGATGCTGGTTTTCATATACACAAGTTACACTGAAGTATTGCTTGCAATAAGCTAATGATATTGGCTATTCCTTATTTCAGGTTGAAGTGACTGATTCAGCTCTTCTTGCTTTAATAGAAAATTACTGCAGAGAAGCTGGTGTTCGCAATCTGCAGAAGCAGATTGAAAAGATTTATCGCAAGGTTCTGTGGCCTGTCCTCTTTTGTTTAAAACATCTAAGTTGCATTGTCTGAATTTGATGCCTAGTGAACTTTTGAAGAAAGGTGATGGCTATTTAATGAAATGCAACACAAACACTTGGAAATCATTTCCATGCTTTGATACTTCTCACATTCTGTTCTTGCTTTCCAGATAGCTCTAAAGCTTGTTAGGAAAGATGACAAGATTGAGCCTCAGAATGTGGGGGTAAATGAGGTAAAAGCAGAACCTGTCCATATATCGGATGAACTCAGATCTAAGGAAGAAACTCAAACTGGAGCCAAGTCGGTAGAGGGTAGCAATGATGACAAGCCCTGTGAAAATGTTGCTGAAGCCCTGGAAGCACCAGTGAACCAAATGCAGAAGTCTACTGATGAAGATACTCATTTACAGGTAAATGGAAAATATTTTAAGGCAAATATATTATGCTAATTGTTGTACTTCATGCTTGACAGGGTTGCATCTGGGATCTACTCTTAGCCCATTTTTGTTTGCTTTGGTGATGGATGTGTTGACCCGGCGTATTCAAGGAGAGGTGCCTTGGTGTATGCTTTTTGCTGATGATGTAGTTTTGATTGATGAGACGCGGGTGTGTGTGAATGATAAGCTAGAGGTGTGGAGACAGACCCTTGAGTCTAAGGGGTTCAGGTTGAGTAGGAGTAAGACAGAGTATTTGGAATGCAAGTTTAATGACATGAGGCAGGAGAATGAGGTGGTAGTAAGGTTGGATTCCCAGGAGGTGTGTAAGAGGGATAATTTCAAGTATCTCGGGTCCTTGATTCAGGGGAACGGTGTGATTGACGAGGATGTCTCCCACCGTATTGGGGCAGGATGGATGAAGTGGAAGCTCGCCTCGGAGGTGCTGTGTGATAAAAAGGTGCCGTCCAAGCTTAAAGGCAAATTCTATAGGGTGGCAGTTCGTCCGGCCATGTTGTATGGAGCGGAGTGTTGGCCAGTCAAAAACTCTCACATTCAAAAATTAAAGGTGGCGGAAATGCGGATGTTGCGTTGGATGTGTGGGCTTACTAGGGGTGATAGAGTTCGGAATGAGACCATTCAAGAAAAAGTTGGAGTGACTTCGGTGGAGGACAAGATGCGGGAAGTTCGATTGAGATGGTTCGGGTACGTGATGAGGAGGGGCACGGACGCCCCGGTTCGTAGGTGTGAAAGGCTTGTGTTGGATGGCTTCAGGTGGGGTAGGGGTAGGCCGAAGAAATACTGGAGAGAGGTAATTAGGCGGGACATGGAGCAGTTACAACTCACTGAGGATATGACCTTAGATAGGAAGATCTGGAGGACGCGAATTAGGATAGAAGGCTAGTGCCAGTTTGGGGTCGTTGGGGTAGGGCTTTACTTGATGGGTGTATTATTCTTGTTATGCCACCTTGTTGCATGCTTTATTATGAATTTGTTTACTATTATTTGTTTATTATTCATTGTGGGTGGCGTATTTGTCTTCTCATCTTGTTCCGTGCTTTATTACGGATTTGCTTATTATCTCGTGTCTTGAGCCGGGGGTCTATCGGAAACAACCTTGCTACTTCTTCGGAGGTAGTGGTATGGATTGCGTACATCTTACCCTCCCTAGACCCCACTATGTGGGAATACACTGGGTTTGTTGTTGTTGTACTTCATGTGATTCTTGCCGGTTGCAGTTATGCATGCTACAATGTATTTGAGGGCTTTTATCTATGCTTAGGATATAAATATGTTATTTTTGTATGCACAGAAGATGTCGCCTTTTCATACCTTGTCTTATTGTGTCATGTTGATTAAATGTGGTTAACAAATGAACTGTAATAAGTCGCCTATCTGACAATTATATAACACCAAACCAGCAAGGAAAACACTTGGTATTCATTTGTACGATTAATTCTGCCTTGTTATCTTAAAAAGGTTTTCAATGCATGACCAGCGTTTAATGTGCACTGTAATCAGATTAGTGGTTTAAAAGCAACCTCTTTGGGGATGGGGAGTCTTCTTTAGTCTGACTAATTAATACTTGATAGTCGTTCATTTTAGCTATTTGGGCCAAAATGTTTGAATGGCTTGCGTAAACATGTTTCATTATAATACAGCTCACACACTTCGATATGTGTGATGTTATATTTCCCCTCATATTTGTTTGTACTGAAAGAAAATGATTTGGAATTCTGCAAATTAAGCTGCCAGTGAATAATCTACCCTCCCCAGATCCAACTGGCTACGATGTTGTTGTTGTTAAGCTTCTAGTGGACAACGTTGCATGATTTGTACTTCAGGTTTACATAATCTATGTTTAAGTATTTAATGACCATTGTATCATGCAACTGAACTTTGGTTGCGGTTGTTGTGATCTTTAACAGGATACTCAGGAAATTGAGGAAGCTACAGAAAGTGAAACAAGTAAAACAATAGATAAAGTGGTCGTGGACTCACCAAACCTAGCTGATTATGTTGGCAAGCCTATTTTCCATGCGGAGCGCATATATGATCAGACCCCAGTTGGAGTTGTGATGGGTCTTGCTTGGACTTCAATGGGTGGCTCAACACTCTATATAGAAACGTCTCTGGTGGAGCAAGGTGAAGCAAAAGGGGCTCTCAGTGTAACAGGACAACTAGGCGACGTTATGAAAGAAAGTGCCCAAATTGCCCATACAGTTGCCAGGATCATTTTGCAGGAAAAGGAAACTGATAACCAGTTCTTCGCTAATAGTAAGCTTCACCTTCATGTTCCTGCGGGTGCAACCCCTAAGGATGGCCCTAGTGCTGGTTGTACTATGATAACGTCCTTGCTGTCTCTTGCGCTGAAAAAGCCTGTTAAACCTTACCTGGCAATGACTGGGGAAGTCACGCTAACTGGAAAAATTCTTCCTATAGGCGGGGTATGACAACAATTCTCTTCCTTTACATTTTTCGTTGATTTTTATCCTTTATGGTCTTTATGCTTGATTATTTTCCTGTCTGTATGTGCTTACATGCATGTGTGTAAGCATAGTAAGTGTGGTCTTTTCATTTTGACTATCATTAAAAGGATTCATGAGTTTCAAAGCAGTACCGTTTGTCCCCAAAACTGCATCCGGAACATGATTGTGGCTCCACCAATGTTGGGTTCATCTCTGAAGTGTGCGTTTAAGTTGCAAAAACTTTTACCTTTTTGGTTCAATACAGGTCAAGGAGAAAGCCATAGCAGCACGGCGAAGTGATGTGAAAACTATAATATTCCCTTCAGCTAATCGAAGAGATTTTGATGAGCTTGCTCCTAATGTGAAGGAAGGCCTTGATGTACACTTTGTGGATGATTACAAGCAAATATTTGATTTGGCATTTTGACAGCCAGAGTATAAAATATTAAAGTTTTTTTTTTTTTTTGACCATGGTATCACATAATTCATAAATTTCAAGGAGATGGATTTTACCTTTTGCCAAGAATGACGGTAAAATTTGATGGAAGTGTCTGATTTATTAGACTGCACCTACTGTTAAATTTAACTGACTGGATTTATGACCTCTTGGCATCTTATTTTTCTTACGGGCGAAGGTACAAAATAAGGGGAGAAACAGAGAACACAAGAGAACCTTCTTTCAGTTTCTGTTAATGTACGGCAGTTCTTTTTATTAGCTGTCTAATCAGCAACCAGTGTGCTGTGTGCAAGCATAGCTAGTATTGATGTGTAAACTGTATGTCTTTTCTGGCCCCACTGATTTTTGTCCAAGTCCCTTGTTATTTTCTTTAGTAGCAGATTGCAAAGTCTATCAAATTCTGCTACAAAAGAAAAGTAGACAGCGATGCTTTCATAAAAAAAAAAAAGTTTTACACCTGGTGTAGTGGTAAAACTTGTTATTAAGGTGTTAATAGAACAGTTCTACATTCTGCGATGCGTTTAATTTACAGAATAAATTCACATTCTACATTCCAGGGTCTCTTGTTCTTGTTTGAGCATTAATAGTACAAATTTTTTACCGGTCTTACCTTTCAATATAGGCGATGAGAAAATCAGCAGTTGGGAGGCATATTACCATTTCTAATCTTGGCAATTTTTTAATTCTTGATGAATGAGAATAGTGTTGTTTGCTGTGTCAATTGATTAAAATAAGGAAAGAAATTGATGGAATGAGGGTGATAATGGAGGAAATGACTGTTGGTTGATGGAGAAAGGAGAAAATTCTATCGTGAATTTTGTATGTATGTGTGACTTCGAGTAAAGGGGGCTGCTGTGTTATATCCGAATATTTAGAGAAAGAAAGTAAAAAATGAATTTTGTAATTATCTAAGTAATAATGGTAAGTTAAGGTGTAGTATTATTTAATTTGCTCAATTAATATTCTACCACTGAGCTACTGAGGAAGAATAAGAGATTCGATCTTTTAGAGTTCAAGTTCCGTTCCCAATTCATGAGCTCAAAGCTTTCTTTGCAATTCTCAGAACTTCTTCGTAGTGACTCTCTTACATGCCTCATTTTAGAGGAAACCTCAAAGTATATTTCACCATATTCCATCCATATTTCAATTTCATTCATTTAATACCCCCTTTGATTAACATATGCCATTTCTACTCTCTCTCTTTATATTTCTTTTCTACATATGAAAAATGAAAAAAATCATCATATAATAATTAAGGAGTTACAATAGAAAAGAAATAAAGGAGATTTGTGATGATTTTCAATCATTTCTACTAGGTAATCTAGTATTCTTATGTATGAAGATAATCAATATAGTCATTGTGTTCGAATTTTGTTTTAATTACATCATTCATGTAGGTAGGCTAGGTTTTTGATATTATTGATACTTTATCAATCAATCAATAAATTTTACATGGGTTTCTCTCGAAACTCGATGTGTATGCAATCCCGATCAACCTACAACCTCAAATAATCAATCTATCTCTAGAATTAGCTAGTAAATGAAAGAGATCAAGTTTTTGTCAACTAATTTCCCTCACCCTTATCTCCTTCTTCAAGCAAAATAGAGAATTCAAAACAAATTAGAGTTTGTAACCTCTAATCATAAGTTAAAACATGGGGAATTAGCTAAACCACAAAAAATAAATCATTATTGAAGCAAGTAATTAACATTCAATCACATGGTAACATTCATACATGAGCCCCAAAAAAAACAAAAAAAACAAAACAAAAAAAAAAATAGAGATTTAGTTAAGCATAGTTAAAAGGAAAGCAAATATATCCATATCATCAGCTAAATTCGTCATAACTTAAATTTTCACTTTAAAAATAATGAATTCAAGAGTAGAAATTCAAAATATGTCTTCATCCAAAATTTAGATACTTGATTACAAAGTCTCAAAACTAAAGATACAGTTGAATGAGGGTTTAGAAATCACAAATTTCTTTTTATAGTACCAAAAACTTGGAGCATTTAATTTACAATGCTACCGCCTCCATAAGTTATGCAATTTGCATCGGGCTCGTATACTACTTCTTCGATATGCAAAAGTGTCTCTACGTTCACCAAAATTGCTTCCAATCCTTGATTTCTTCAATGTTTTGTCTAATTCGGTGATACTCCTAGCCCTTTGCATATCAGTTTTGCGATGCACAAAACTTTCTATTAGCTCACATAACTTTGCTTGAGAGAAACTAGTGTTTTTGTCTTATTTAGCAATCAAAACTCCACTTTGGCAATACACATATCTGCGATACTCATGTAGATCCTTTGAAGATAGACTTCCGCTTTTTTCTCTTTTTATTTCATGTTTTTGCTTCTTTTGGCCTTCTTCTGCTCCTTGGATGTTTTTTTTTTACTTTAACACTTATATTCTAATTAAACTAACATAAGAAAATAACTCAAATTGACATTGAGGACATCGATTTAGTATCAGATGTTGTATAAATGAGCCACAAACTATTGGCTCATCAATACCCAAACTTAAATTTTTACTTGTCCTTGAGCAAATCAATGCTCATATGAAAAAACAGTGACTACAATTGGCACTTTTTGGGAGCTAGGACGCATACATTTGTGAAAACCTCACTACTCTCTTAATTTTAAAAATCAATGTACAAGCTTCAATGATCAAATACACATATCATGACTTACCAACCTCAAACATTGACCATTCATTTCCAAATTATGCAGTGCTCAACTATACCCAACAAGGCCTATCAAAATTCTTTGATATCTGCAATTTAAGTTTCTTTACAAAGAGAGAATACCTTCGCTCATCATGCAATCAATTAAACAAACAAGAGGTCAAAATATCAAGAGAATGCCTTGCCATATAAGCTTGCCCATATTTCCATCACACCACATTTTGGAATGCCAAGTCAGAGATGTCAAAGAAATTTTATAAGCTTGTAACATAGGGAATGAGTAAGGTAATATATCATATGGTTATAGTGACTATATCCTTCTGAAGCACTACATGAAGACTCATCAACACTTTTTTATTCAATGCTAACCCAGTTTGACACACCTTGAAGCATGATGTTAGCTTTTTGATTTTGCAACTCGATTACTTCCTTCTCTGATGATCTTAAAGCAACACAACTTACTTATTTACATCAAACTCTCATTTTTATCACTTCTACTTTTTACCCTAGATATTATGGATATAAGAGAAAGAATTCATTGACCTCTAATCAGTTAAGTTACAAACCTTGCTCAATGATTATCCCACCCAATTGGGCTTTTGGCCTAAGTTGCCCCGCTTTAGCACTTCAAGAAAGATTTGGTTCAAGAGAGGGTATTTTGCAAGAACGGATTATGGATTCTAATGCAATTATTTTAAAAAGAGGCTAATAAGCACAAAGGGGCAAATCTCGGTTACTCATCTCATGGTAAAGGAAACTATAATATCCCATTTTGAAGGTTTATTTTATTCAAGGACTAAGATCATTTCTCCAACTTCACAAAGATCTACATTTAGTGAAATACCAATCAGAAGAGTTCTATAAGGAAACACAACACACTATCAAAGATGAGGCCTCACCATAAATGGCACTAAACTAGACATTCAAAGCTATATTTTCAATTCCCTAATCGGCGTAGCTCAATCATTGCACATTTTATAGAAGGTACTCAAACAGTCAAGACAAGATGCATATATTTACAACAATGGGTGTGTTTGGTACGAAGGAAAGGAAAACAAGTTGTTTTCCTACTTGTTTTCTTATGTTTGGTTGGTGGATGAAAAATATTTTTTGGAAAATACTTTCTAATATTTGATTGGTGAATGAAAAATATTTTTCAAAAAATATATTTTGAGAATTATATGAACATTTCAACTTTAAAGTGAGGTTGAAAGAGAGTTTTGAAAAATGTTTTTCTTACTTTTTGAAGGGAAGTCATTTTCCTTAGATTTAAGGAAAATAAGTTAATTTGAAAAACATTTTCCAAAATATATAAGCCAATAAAACATAAGAAAATTGAAAAACATTTTCTCAAAAATGTTTTCCTTCGTACCAAACACACCCAATGAGTATCCAAATATCTCAACTCAACCAACAAAAAATTCTAACAATGGTCACATTTTTCATCAAGAAAACAGTTTTAAAGCTCCATTCATGTGGGGCTCTCCAAAAGAGTAACCTTTGAGTTAAAACATTCTCTTGCAAGCATCTATCACTCGAGCCCAACACAAATAGAGTAATCGAATCAAACTAAAAAACCTATAATTTAAAAATTAAACAAACAATTTCACAATATATATGGAAAACAAACTAAGTCACATCATCACATACCATCACATAAAAATCAAAATGAATATCTCATATGTCATTACATGTATTAATACAGACCCAAAAATAGAATATTACAACTATATTAGAAAATGGTTAAATTTTAAACTGCTTAGCAGTCAATAAAAATTATGATCTTATGTCACTTACGTGTCTTTTATAGTGAGCTGCCATTTCAGACTTTAAACCTATGTCACTTACGTGTCTTTTATGGTGAGCTGCCACATTTCCCCCAACATCTTCTGGATCATTTCCTTCTTTATTATACAAAGTTCTCAGTTCTTTTAGGAGTTCAATGCTTTAATGTTCTTTCATGGACAATCCTTTCTAGCAGACTTTTGTTTCTCTGCTTCTCATTTCAAATCTATGCTATCAGATTCAGTAAATTTGATGGATTTTCCCTTAATTTTTATGAGGTAATTGCTTCTTAAAGGAACAGAGAAAGAACAATAGTAGAGTTTCTTGGTCGATTTCTTTTCTTCCAATTAAAGTTATGAAATTTCTTTATGTGAAATGTGGTGGTTGTAATTCCAATTTTTATTTTATTATTTTGTATTTTTGCTGTCCAATTTTGCATTTTCAAGATGATATTTGGTGAGTTTTCTTGATTTCAACATCTAAATTGGGGGAAAAGATTGGTCTATGTAATCTTGCATCAATTTTTTCATGTTTTTGCTTTATTTTCATCTTCAATTTTAATTTTCCTTTGCTGATGCTTTAATTGGTTTCATCGATTTTGTGTTTTGGATCTCCGGTTTAGCATTTCAAAGATGCTTGAGTTGAAAAGTTAAATTTCATTATTTGTAAAGAAAAGAGAAAGGAAAAAAGATTTATGTTACTTTGAGTACATCAAGTTTCTGGGTTTGTCAATTTTGTTCTTCATATGCAATGAGTTTAACTTGCGAATCTTACACTCTATTCCCTTTAGACTCCATTTTATGGGGCTAAGTTGGGTATGTTGTTACTATCTATTGTACTATCTTGTATTTTTATTACGCCTTTTTTTTATTGTCTTGAATCGGATTTTTATGTGAAATAACATCTCTATATCACTTATGAGATAGAGGTACTATTTGCATACACTATATTTTCTTCGGACTCTATTTTATGAGAGTACGTTTCGATATGTTGTTGTATTTGAGTGCATGTGCATACTGCCTGCTACTATGTGTTGTTTTTATTACTATCTATTGTCTTTCGCATTTTCCTTACGTTTTTTTTAGCTTGTTATTGTCTTGAACCGGGTTTTTATCGAAAATAACATCTCTACCTCACCTATGGGATAGAGGTATTGCTTACACACTCTATTATCTTCAAAAGTATTGTTTCCACACACTCTATTATCTTCAAACTCCATTTTATAGAACTACGTTCGGTATGTTGCTGTTGTATTTGAGTGCATCTGCATGTTGTCTGCTACTATTGTTGCTTTTGTTACTATCTATTGTCTCTTGTATTTTCTATTGTCTCTTGTATTTTCATTACGTCTTTTTTATCCTGTTATTGTCTTGAATCAAGTTTCTATCGAAAATAACATCTCTACCTCACCTATGGGATAGATGTATTGTTTGCAGACACTCTATTCTCTTCAAAATCCATTTTATGAATCAACGTTGGGTATGTTGCTATTGTATTTGAGTGCATGATCATATTCTCTGATGTACTATTTGTTGTTTTTGTTACTATTTATTGTCTCTTGTATTTTTGTTACATCTTTTTTTGCTCTATTCTCTTCAGACTCTATTTTATGGGATTATGTTGAGTATGTTTTATTGTATTTGATTGCCTCAACTATCAATGCTTCATCTGCATCCTGATATGACCATTATTAGAACTTTCAAAGGAGTGTGTACATTGTGAAAATACTTGTACACAACAGGATTACTGAAACAGTCAGTAAGGTGAAAATGTGTGGATAATATGTTAAAATGGATAGAGAAAATAACACATTCGCCTGGAAAAGAAAGTGGGACTGAGGTAACACATTTTGTGTTCCTAGCATCATTTAATATGCTAGGGGATTTGAGTTTGTCTAAAGACTTAGCTGATCTAGAGTTTGAGGAGGCCTCGAAGTTCTTCAATGTCATGAAGGTACGTTTCTGCTTTATTTTCGTATCTTATAAAGTGTGATCTACAAAGTTTGAGGAAAAAGATGAAGCGAGACATGAGAAAGGTCGTGGAAATCACGTCTATATTTATCAAGGAAGAATGAAAAAAAGGTGCGGAGAATGGGAAAGATTTCTTGGACAAGTTTTAATTTGAGAATACTGAAGGGGAACCAAAAAATTATCAGAACATCAGATCAAAGTATGCGTAATGGTAAGTTTTTTTAAAAAAATCTCTTTTTGAAATACATTTCAGTGGTATGAAATTTTTAGAAATTATACCTAGAGGAATTGATATGCTGGTTAGCTTATTGGAGAATGCTTATCATTTCAGGTTATTTGTATATTTTTAGCGCTTTCACTCGTGGCAAGCAATGGGAAAAAGTAAGTTGTTCTATCTTGTGATTTCCATTTAGAATTTATGAAGAATTTATATATCACATAATGGTTATATCACTTAGTTGTTATCTTAACATTGCCCTTACCTGATAGTATTACAAATAGCCGTACATGAACCTGACAGTTGAAGCAGATGAAACATTTTCTCCTTTCTGTATTTCATTGAAAATGCTGAAGACATTTAAGATGTTAGCTAGTGATTAGACCATAATGTTTTGAGTCATCAAGGGACACTGCTATCTAGATATATTGTTTGTGACATTCCCTTATGAGATTTAATGGTAGATGTTTCTTTCTGTGAGGTTCTACATAACTGGAGCCTTCTTGTCTTACAACATCAATTTATCGTTTATTTTAAACAACATCATGTATATGCATAAGATTCTACCATAAACAAGCACAATTCAGTGCACTAACTCCCAATACGCACGAGATTTGGGAGAGGGTCAATCCACCTTGAGTCTATTATACTTAGATTTACCTTGTACTTATGCAAGAGACGAGACTCGTGATGCGCTGCATAGCTTTACCTTGTACTTATGCAAGAGACGAGACTCGTGATGCGCTCAATGTTGATCTTTGTCCGCTGTTCTTCTTAGAATGTTCAATAGTTTAATGTTCATACATTTTATGAGCCCCCGGCAAGGTTACTTTAGATAGCGGCATATTTTAGCATATCTAATTCACATCTCATTATATAGGGGAATGTCTATGTTACTGAAAGGGTAGTAAAATATGTTTGGGTGACATTGATAGATATATTAGATGTGTAAAGAGGACGATTCAGATTAGAAAGACGGTGGCTACCATCTCTATATGTAATCTTCCTAAACCTCTTTATCTCTTATTATATGATTTCTTGTATGTGACAACTATGGATTGCTAAATTTGTCGAGAATCTTATCTGTCTATAGCCTCTCATTTCTCTTTTATCGCTCCAAAAGACGAACATTAACAACTGATATTTTGCAACTGTCTAGGTACCTCTTGCTAGATGCCACCAAGAAGCTACAAATTCCATTTCTAAGATGTAAATAGTATAGCATGTTATGTGATGTAAATAATGTAATGGATGTAAACAATTATCGCTTGTCAACCATGTAATATCTACATGTATGTCGTGTAGCTAAGAAAATATTTCAATGCCATTACTACCCAGTCTGAATAATACACATCAAAAGGATTGAATACACCCCACCCCAATTATAAAAATAGAAATTATACAAATATTCAATATTACAAAAAATTTCATCTCCCTAAACATATTACAAAAATTTCAACATATATACAGAATGTTGAAAAGTGGAAGGCACCGAGAGTGTAATGGATGGGACAGTATCCATGGAAAATGTCTCAATTGGTTTTGGACCTGCTAGACCCCTCCATAATAATCTCTCCCATAAGACCACTCAATCGTGGAGATGAAAACAACATCCTCGAGGTCCTAAAGATCATCAAAGTCGTGCTGTGTATCTCCTTAATAACCTTATCTTCCTTCTCTCCAAGATCCTCTTTCTTATAATCATCCTCATCTGTGCCTTTCTCCAGGGCTATCACAACTCGGGAACTGAAGCAACTAAACTCATCAGACTAAGCTCTGTAGGGGGTCGAGAAACAACATGGAGAACATGGAGTGGTGTAACCAGTAAAGTATCAAAATCTGTGGACATCAATTGGTCTACATTAACTCTTAAACAAGTAGTGTTAACTTGCACAGCTGACCAATCCACACTTCCCGTAGCATTCTTCTCTTTGAGGCCATTTTGAGGAACATGCTCAACTAAAGCACTCAACAAATTACCATAACCCTGCAAAGTCTCACTACAATCTGATATTCTTCTTGAAGAGGAACCAAGGTAACCTGAATCAGATCAAGAATCCATGCCTCCAACCTAGAAGACCTAGTGTCAATAGATTGTGCTATGTTGACCATTTTTATCAAACTCACATAGGTCAAAGAAGGTTGGACAGGTGTTGCTGCAACTGAAGGTGACACTGAAGAGGAGACTCTGGTGGGTGCAACAGTCTCTCTCAAAGTATTACAAAACAAAATAGCTTGGGTATAAGTGGCCTCAAGAGTCTGTACATTAACTACCTAGGAAGACTTCCCATACCTCTTTCTTCTTCTTATTCATTTCTCTCTCATAGTCAACCAAGAACTACAAATTTATAAGTTGTGAAAGTTTTAATCTCAAGATCCCACTTAGGCTTGAATGAGACATTGGACCTGTGATAAAGATCCATGATCAAGCATTTAAATGGTAGAGAAGTCTGCTCCTGTTGTTCTCGCTTGGCCATTTCAGGCTGGATAATAATCCTTAGGTTTAGCCTTGATTTGCTAGCAATACAACCCAAAAGCAATACCTTGGGATGCTAAACCACAATTTTATTTTGAGAAGGTATGAACTAGATGCTAACAAAGCCCAGCCACAGACGAGCCTCGATGCTCAAATTCTTCTTTTCAATGTTTACTCGTATTGCTGTCCATAGAGGTATGTCAACTCAATAATGGATCTAACCAAACTCTCTGAGAATCAAAATCATCCCTCAATCTCTAAGAGTAGTAGTGATCACTGATGTGCGTACATCCAAGCACTATGTTGGTTGTTCTCTAGTCACACTCGATTATTATTCGTCTAACCATCATAACATCTTTCTCCACCTGAGTTTGCTTCTTCATTCTTTTTCCGGGTAATAGGGCCTTAAAGACTTCGTAAAACTCCAACATCCAAGATAAGACATAGTTTTGACGAGGTTTGGTAAATCTCTCAAACTCATGGTACTTTAGTTCAGCGGCGGAGCTAGGATTTTAAGTAAGGGGTTCAATAAAAGTAACCACATAAAAAATAATTTTAATCATGTATAAATAGTATATTTTTCCGTCGAAGGGGGTTCGGACGAACCTCCTAAAGAGGGCTGGCTCCGCCTCTGCTTGAGTTTTGCACTAATTGACGAATATTGAGCAATATCACTCGACAACTCTTCTCTTTAAGGATGATTCTGCCACCCGCGCTTAACCTATTGAGTAATCAGGGAATTGGCAAGGGATTTGGGACAATAATTAGCTTAGAATGAACTTCAGGGCATTTTCAGTTTGCTGGTACAACTGTAGGAAAATAGGAAAGTAAATATATTGGAGTACATGCCCCTTCATCCTTGTCAAATAGTATTGATGACCAAGAAGAAGTGGTACTAGAATATTATTTATTTTTGTCCTCAAAATAAGATATAAGGGATGGATTCCTTTGAGGGGACTGCCCTGATCAATTCAACTATAAGTTTGTTTGATTTTATTTTGGGCAACTTAAATAGGATTACTACACTTGGGATAACAACCTCTTTTTCTTATTGAGATTTGGAGGAAAGAAGAGCTTTTGACTTGGAGGATGTAACAGAAGGAGTAGGTTTCTTTGGTGTTATATCTGCATGATGAATCAAGTGGTAGCCAGACACATGGTTAAGTTAAAACATAATAGGAGAATATGCATCACATTTCTTTTCTGCGAAAAACAGTAGAGTTATACAAGCAGGCTATGCCATTGCAAAAGGTAGTAGACATACAACTTGTCTTGAGGAAAGTTTCGCAATGAGGGTGACCACTTTTGCACATTGTTAAAGAGTTATTTGAGCTCGAATGATCTTGAAAAACTTACCATAGTTCAAACCCAATGTTTTTGTTGGTTTTTGCGATGGGGGAATTATTTTTATGCATCGCCAAAGAGTTATGCGAGCCTAACTGAGCTCGCAAGATTCGGTAAACCTTGACACTTTGTTGTTTTTGGAAAACATGGGGTGCCTTTTTGCATATCACAAAAGACTTTTGAAAATAATGAAAGGGCTTCCAGTCATCATAAACTAATCACTGTCCCCAAGTCCCCATTTGTCTCAAGCACAGACACATTCAAATTCTAACCCATCCAACAATGGTGATTCCTTGGGGTATTCAAACTTCCTCTCTAACTCCTGTATACACCACAAACAATCAAACAAGAAGAATTCCCTTACAATTATTGATTTCGGATTTAATTTCAAACCCACAATAATCCGCAAATTAAAATAAGAATCATCTCTCCCAATAAAAACGTAATAAACCCCTACAACCCAAGTAAACAATTTAACATAAACACCCTCAAAGTTTCCCACTGGTACCTAAGAATGTCTATTATGGATACACAAGATTTAAAATCAAAGTTGGCACATGGGATTCAAGTAAATAAACATATCAAGAATTGACACTGATTTAATCATACATGGGTACATGAATTTGAAGCACAAGACAATAAAAATCTTAATGACAAAGAGGAGACTTCTAAGAGAAATGATGACCATAATGAAAAATATTCTATCATGTGAGTGTGTGGGAGAGATAGTGATGCGATATATAAAAAGAAGAAAGTTTGAATGAGAGTGAAAGCGTGTGTGCAGAAGAGTGAGCGCAACACCTTAAAGAGGTTAACGAAGGGGTAAAATAAAAGCTAAAAAGTTTTGACTTTGGTAATACCCCTGTTAAATTTTCCAAATGAACTGATTAAGTCATCCTCAGTCTTGCAAGCCTGTTTTAGATCACAGTACTATTTGGCGGCTTGCAAAATTGGGTTATGCAATGAGGCGTCATGTCTCATTGCCCAATTGCTATGGATGCATTGTCGGGTTATGTGATGCACTTCTATGATCGTCGAAGTGAAATGTGATTCGCAGAAGTGTCATACATTGGAGCTTGGACCATTAAACTAAATGTCTAATTTTGTAGGCCACTTTGGCGATTGCAAATGTGCAATATGATATGCACAAAGAGTAGACTTCATGACTTCATTCATCAAAGTATTCCTCAACCACATTTTGCACACCCCCACCTCATCACACACCTGCATAACTCATAAAAATTATTTGAAAATACAAGTAGTAAAACTTAGGTTTCCTCCCAAGAAGAACCTTAGTGAACATCATGACATGATATAAGCATGATGTTTCTCAAGCATTATCTATGTAGAATACCTCAATCTTTGTAACCCTAGGAGAAACTCCAAATTAATGTTTCAATCATTGACTATTCACTGTCAACTTAAGCCCATCTTTCCTTCTAATTCAACTACTACACTAGGTACAAGTTTACCACTTTGACTGGTCCCAACCACTTTGACTTGAGTTTTGTTGGTGTTTTTGCAGTAAAACCAAGTTTTTTGAGAAGAAAAAAAGAGAAAGATAACACACACTACTGATGCTGAAGAGAGTAGTTCATTCAGTTTTTCAGAATTACATTTAAAGACCTAAAAGCCAACTAAGATCCTAAAATCTAGCAATAAACACTAAATGCTGAATCATGGAATAACAAATCCTAAAAACTAAGAAACTACTTTGAAACATCAAAGCAATAAATAAAACAAGTGACAACTTTTAAACATGTGCATTAACACTCCTTCTTGTTTAGATGCTGCAAACACCAAGGTCTTTTCTGAAGCTTTCGAACTTGCTCAGTGGCAATGGTTTGGTGAGGATATCTGCTACTTGATCTTCTGTTTTGCAGAAACAAAGAACCATATCACTATTTTTTTGTACTTCTCTCACAAAAAATAATTTGATGTTGAAATGCTTGGTCTTGCCGTGAAATACTGGATTATTGAAAATTGCAATTACTGCCTGATTGTCAACAAAAACCTCTGTGCTTTGCCTCTGCTCCAGATTTAAATCAGTCAGAATTTTTCTCAACCAGATGGCTTGATTTACAGCAGCTGTTGCAGTAACAAATTCAGCCTCAACAGTGGATTGGGCTACGGTTTCTTGCTTTTTGGAGCTCCATGAAAACATTCCTGAACCAAGACTAAAACAATATCCAGAGGTGCTTTTCATGTCATCCATTGAGCCTCCCCAATCACTATCAGAAAATCCAGTCAGCTTGAACTCCTTGCTTTTCATAAATTTTATTCCATAATTTTAAGTTCTCTTGATGTATCCGATGACTCTCTTTGCAGCCCTCATGCGAGTTTCATTTGGACAATGCATGAACCTAGATAGAATGCTTACTGCATTTAGAATATCAGGTCTGGTTGCGGTTAAATACATCAGGCATCCTATCAGGCTTCTGAATTCAGATTCATCAACTTGGGCAGCTCTATCTTCTTTAACCAGCTTTTCTTTTTGATTCATAGGAGTACTCATTGCCTTGCAGTCTTCCATCTGAAACTTTTTTAATATTTCTCTTGCATATTTCTTCTGGCAAATGAATACCTCGTCTTGACTTTGCTTAATTTCCATTGCAAGAAAGTAAGTCATTAGGCTAAGATCTTTCATCTCAAAAACCTTCTTCATTTCCATCTTGAATTGATTGACATGATCAATATTACTCTTAGTAACTAAAAGATCATCTACATAAAGAGAGATGACTAAGATGTCTGCACTACCATACTTAACATACAAAGTGAGTTTAGACAGGCTTTTCTGAAACCCCAAACTGATTAAGTAATCATCCATTCTACTGTACCATGCCCGAGGTGCTTGTTTTAGACCATAAAGTGCTTTTCTTAGCAAATACACTTTATCTTCTTCTATCTTTTCCACAAAGCCTTCGGGTTGCTCAACATAGATCTTTTCTTGTAGAAATCCATTAAGAAATGCTGACTTCACATCCAACTGAAACACTTTCCAGTTTCTTTGAGCTGCAAGAGCAAGGAGCAATCTGATTGTGTCGAGCCTAGCAACAGGTGCAAATGTGTCTGAGTAGTCAACTCCAAACACTTGAGCATATCCCTTGACCACTAGCCCTGCTTTGTTCTTGTTGACTGAGCCATCGGGGTTCAACTTGGTTCTGAACACCCACTTAACTCCAATTACTTTCCTATTGTGAGGTCTATCAACCAACTTCCACATTTTATTTTTTTTAATCATTGATAACTCCTCCTTCATTTCACTCCTCCAGTTTTCATTGTCTTTTGCTTCCATGTATCCCACAGGTTCACAAATGGCTATATTGCATCTCTGATATATGTCAGAGAGCAACTTTGTACCTCTTATTGGCATGTCATCAATTAGCTCGTCCTCCCACACTTCATCAGCATGTCCCTCTGATGTGTTGACAGTAGGTGAATGCCTTAGCTCATTTGGACATCGACTGGTCTTCTTTGAGTCTTCCCAATTCCATTCTTCTTCTTCCATAAAGTGCACGTCCCTACTTAAGACAATTTTCCCAGTTTGTGGTTGGAAAACTTTGTAGGCTTTGGCAAATGTGCTGTAACCTATGAAGATTCCTAGAAAAGCTCTTTTATCCAACTTATCTTGGTTGATCTATGGAACTCGAGCAAAGCATAAACAACCAAAAATTTTAACAAAGTTAAGAGATGTCTTGCGTCCATACCAGGCTTCAAATGGTGTCAGACCCTTTACAGCTCTTGTTGGAAGCAGATTTTGCAAGAAAACGACAGTATTTGCTGCTTCTGCCCAAACCTTCTTAGGTAAGTTTTTCTCATACAACATACAACGTGTCATCTCTAACATGAATCTATTTCTCCTCTTAACCACTCCATTTTGTTGAGGAGTATAGGAAGCTGTTAACTGATGCTTAATTCCTGCTTCTTCACAGAATTTATTGAATTCTTTAGATGTATACTCTTTACCATTATCTGACCTAAGCATTTGTATTTTGCAGGCACTCTGATTTTCAACCCGAGCTTTGAAACTCCAGAAGACTTGTGCTACCTCGAACTTGTACTTGAGAAAGTATATCCAACACATCCTGGTGAAGTCATCAATGAACACTGTATAGTACCAATTACCATTTAGAGAAGGTGTTCTTTGAGGGCCTGATATGTCTGTGTGAACCAATTGCAACTTCTTTGAAGCTCTCCAAGTTGTTTTAGGAAAAGGCTTCCTCGTTAAATTTCCATATTGACATATCTAACAATTTTTAGAATGCTCCTGCAAGTTTGGTATGTCCTTGACAATATTCAGCTTTTGCATTTGAAGTAGTCCACGATAATGAAAGTGCCCGAGTCTTTTGTGCCAGATTTCAGTGACACTTTCTTTGGATTGAAAAGCCATGTGCTCCTCCTCCATTGGATTTAGAGAAAAGCTTTTCCTTTCATCTTAACTTTAAACATGTCTTTGCCATCAATATCTTTAATTAAGCATTGTTTATTTTCAAATAGCACTTTATAGCCTTTCTCTAACAATTGACCAACACTCAACAGATTTTGATCAATCTTTGGTACAAAGAGAACATCTGTAATAATTTTTGTACCTTCATAGCTTGAAATACCTATATTTCCTTTTCCTTTCATATCAAGATGTTCACCATTTCCAATCCTCACCCTCTTAATCTCGGTGGTTCTCAACTCCTTGAAGAGTTCTCTATCGTGTGTCATGTGGTTGGTACAAACACTATTTACTAGCCAGTGTTCACTTGTGTTGGTACTTGAGAAGTATGTGGCCACAAAAGTTGATCTTTCTCCTATTGATCAGCAACTTTTGCATCTTCTTTTAGCTGTTGAGGCTTAACTCTACAAATCACTGCTTCATGACCAAGTTGGCTTCACTTAGTGCACTTAGCATCAGGTCTTCTCCAGCATTTGAAAGGTGGATGGCCTTTCTTCCCACAGTGTTGGCAGGGTGGAAATGTCTTCTTCGAGCCTCCTCCTTTGCCCTTCCGATTATTGTTGAATGAACTTTCTCCATTTTCTGACCGATTCTTAAAGTTCTTCTTCCTTGTATTCTTCTCGTTGTCTTGATGCTTGGACGGTAAGTCTCCTTCTACTGCTCTATCCCGTCTCATGGCTCTTCTTTGCTCTTGTGCTTGAAAGGCATTTAAGAGCTTTTTAAGGGAAATTTTTGACAGATCCTTTGTGTTCTCCAGGGTTGTTATAGTGGCTTCAAACCTTTCTGGCACTGTTACAAGTAGTTTCTCCACAATTTTTGAATCTGTTAACTTGGATCCAAGCAACCTCACCTTGTTGGCAATGCTTAAAAGTCTGTCCGAGTACTCTTTTACTGATTCTGACTCCTTCATTCTCTGCAATTTGAAATCCCTGATAAGATTCAGCACTTGCATTCCACGAATCCTTTCATCGCCTGCATACTCTGTCTTGAGATAATACTATATTGCTTTTGCTGACTTCAAGGACATTATTCGTGTGAAAATCATAGGAGATACTGCTGCAAATAAGCATGCTTTTGCCTTTGATTTCTTTGTCTTCTTCTCCTTCTGTGATTTCATTTATGCTACAGTGGGGTTTGTTGGAAGTGGTTGAATTTCACAGTCTTCCTCCACTGGTTCCCACAGATCCAATGCTTCCAGGTAGGTCTCTATTTTCACGGACCACATTTGATAGTTGTCTCCATCGAAGACTGGTGGTGCCATTGCTGAAAAATTGGACTCTCCTTCCATTGATGCACTCAACTAGCCTCACAGATCCCTCAAGAAGGTAGCTTTGATACCAATTTGTTGGTGTTTTTCAGTAAAACCAAGTTTTTTGAGAAGAAAAAAAGAGAAAAATAACACACACTACTGATGCTAAAGAGAGTAGTTCATTCAGTTTTTCAGAATTACATTTAAAGACCTAAAAGCCAACTAAGATCCTAAAATCTAGCTACAAACACTAAATGCTGAATCATGGAATAACTAAATCCTAAAAGCTAGGAAACTACTTTGAAATATTCAAAGCAATAAATAAAACAAGTGGCAGCTTTTAAACATATGCATTAACAAGTTTGCCCAAGAATAATTTAAATCTTTTGTTGAACAACAACACCTCATCACCACTTATCAAATATCTTTAGGATCTTGGGATCTTGACATTATGCCACCTCTTCATATAGTCGTTGTAGAGAGTGGAACTTGCATACACCCTCAAGAAAAATTCATCAATCTCTTACATTTGTCCACTATAGACTTAGAGGCTTCATCTTATTGCATATTCAATTTCTTCAAGAACCGCAAAGCCTTATATTCCAATTTGACCGATGGGTGTTATATTTTCCCAATGGCTAATTGGTATGGCCATATTCCAATAGGGTCTAAAAAGTGGCTCTATATGTCCATAATACATCATCAAGTTTTCTAACGTAATTCGCTCAATTTGCATTCAAGGTTTTAGCCAGGATTTTGACATGACCTGAATCGGGGCCCTGTCATAATGGGCATCTCAAGTCCAATTAGTACCAGAGCTCACCCTCGAAAACCCAATCCAACCAACCAACGAGTACCCTGAGTCGGATAAATTTTGAACATATAATAAGATAGACAATTAAGAGATATATGACTTTGGGATAGGTCTACTTACTAGACCAACCCAACCAAGTCAATTCATCCAGTAACCAACCTACCAAACCACAAACGATAATCCAATGTACATAATATATACAATTCATAACCATTCCATACCCAAGTCCACAGTTGTCCATACAAATCCACTAAACCAAACCAAAGAGTATCTAGTCGGGACATGCCCCCTACCATAGCAAAAATTAAAGTCTATGAAAAGACAAGAGTATGTAAAGTAATCCATGACATGGAATTGATGTCTTTCGAACTATGGAAGCTCACCACTTCAATCCAACATCGACTATTCTCGAATCCGATCAATGAGTAGGAGTAGTAGTATGGCCGATTCCTGAATTGCGTGCGGGTGCAGCCGGCGAAAATGGGTTAGCGAGATAAAATAATTCCAATCTTTAAAACCAAGTAAACCAAGCAAACAACCATATGCATATATATCCATCTATCTATCTATATATATATGTAAAATCCATGCTGAGAAAGGGAATCAGGTTTAGCATGTCTTTAAAACCATTAACCTGGGTATGTGTAGCTTAACTATCACAATCCACCCACAGGCTATATGGGTCTAGTGTAACCCCCTGGACGGGCCCCGATGCGTGTATCCACACGAACTGAAGATACCACAGGAGTAGGGGATTTCTGTGTACCCTTTACTCTCCATGATATAAATATACAAGTGTTAGGGAATTTTCGTGTACCCCTCAAGTATAGGGTCGCCATGCCCAATCCTCATGTTGGCAAACATGAGTTTTCAGTGTCCGTCCTTTGGACTCATACCTTCACGGTTAGCTATCATACACTGCCATTATTGCCTAATTAAAACCATTACTACACAACCAAACCACCATTTCATTAATTATTAATCAAGGCTATCATTAGTGGTATCATCATACCGACTATAGCTTACAAGCAATGTCTTTAGCCAACCCGAGGGGATTCCTATGTACCCCATAGGTTACATCCTTAAGATTACTTGGGAGATTCCCATGTACCCCACAAGTATTTAATTTTTAAGATTTGCTTGGGGGATTATTTTGTACCCCACAAGGCGTTCATCACTCAAGCCATTTTCATTATGCATTAACTTGGGGGATTTTCATGTACCCCGCAAGGTTTTCATTCAAAACAATTTTGTAGCCACAAGGCATTACCATTTTAACCATTCCAAACCATTCATACCATTCAAAACCATATAAGTCCATTCAAACCATTTAAAAAACATCCACACTAATTTAGGGTTCTATAACCAAATCATACCATGCAATAGTTTCAATGAAATTCAACAATATAGTAAAAACTTTCTCATAGGCGTTTTATCAAACACATTAAGGGCATACCTTTATCAACACCAAAACAAAAGCATAAACCATCAAGACTAGCGTTAACCATGATCCATTTGTTAAACCACAACAAACAAGCACCCATGTATGCAAACCACTACAAAAAACATGTGTAGTTTAAGCTAAGAGTAAACAATACCCATCAATATGCATCAAAACCCTCAACATTGGTTTTTAAAACCACCATTCATGATCCACAATTAATATTTTAAAACACATCAAAACATTCCTTTAGTTGGAACTAATAATGAGGGAGGAGTAACATGCCTTATACAAGAAGATTCATGGAAGGAAACTTGACTCTTGAGCCCTTTGAATAACAATTGTAGAAACCCTAGCCTCCAATCTTCAAGAGAGTGTTTAGAGAGAGTATTTGGTGTGTTTTAATCTTCTAGTGAAGGTTATGAGAGGATACACTGAGTTATATAACATAGGGATATAAGGGTTTTGGGATGGGAAAATCTGGACTACCCTCAGCTTAAAAGCATAAAACCAAGTTCCTGGAGGGTACGACCCAAACCCATTAGCCATACCCTAGGGTACGAGTGGAACACTAACTTATACCCTAGACAACACCATGGTTCCATATGTTGACCATCATACGACCACCTAGGTCTAAGTCATATCTTAGGGTACGAAAAGTACCCCTAAATCATACCTTAGACACATTCATCAAGACCATACCTAAGACATCATACGACTTGGTATCATACATCTCGTATCCTACCATACGACTAGTATAATTCTTAGTCGTATCTTGGACAGAAACTATTCAAAATATACTGATTAAAATATATGAGAGAGGCTACCCAAACCGTATCCTAGGGTGCCATTAGTACCCTGGAGTCGTACCATGGACAAAATATCCAAAACCCATGAATTTTTGCAAGGGCCAAGGTTTAGGGAGTTTCATTCTCCCTACTTAGGATCATTCATCCTCGAATGATGGGTAAGGGTAAGAATAATCACGAGATAACTCATTAACATACTTCAAACTTACCTCTAACCAAATTAGAAGACAAAGACATAAATCAAGATGAGAAGATCATCATATACCCCAAGCACGATTTACACCCCAACACCTTCATTTCGATATTTTACTATGTTAGAAAATAATGATACAAGGAAATTCAACCCTTCCTTTAACCAAGTAAGAAAACCAAGATGTGTTGAAGAACACATACCTTACGCACGAGTTCCCAGAAGGAAGAACCAACCTGGATACTTGGACTCTATGTCTTCTTCCACATCCCAAATAGCTTCCTTGGACTTTTGGTTCCACCATAGGACCTTTACCGAAGCCACCATATTTACAACCAGCGAACTTGCCAACCCAAGATCCTCACTTGAATCTCCTTAAGGAATAAAGAGTTTGAGATACCAATACTACCCAAAGGAAACAACCAACACGGGATCACCTATACCTTTTTGCCACACCGGTACATGAAATACCGGATGAAGGGGACTCATGCTAGAGAGCAAGTCCAATTCTACTTAGAATTTACCATAGACATATCACTACTAGAGCTTGAATCTATACATACACCACCTCCATGTTCAAGTCTATCTAATGCTAAAAGGAGTTAACTTTGGCCACCGAGCTCTATTCGTTACATCAACCAGGACACTACTCCGCTTCCATCACTATAACCAAGCGTCATGCCCCATCAAGATTCTCAAGTGCCCAACACAACGATTGGTATATCTACCAACCTCAATATTTAAGTCTACCCTTTCTATACCCACGATATGATCTATCCTTCCAAAGGTCTAGTAACACTACTTCTCTTCTAACCATTTTTCTTCATGACAACAACCTTACCTCACCCCTCAAAACCTTAGCTTAAGTAGTCACCCTAAACTATCCCCCACTTAGAGACTTCTACTTCTCTATTTGAAAACATCACTATACCTCCAAAGCTACTACCACCCTAATATCAGAAGAATCATTAAGGCACTAAAGTACAAGAATTGCTCATTCCACCCAAGCGAGATCCCCTATAAGAGACACAACAGCAGAGGCACGAGGTACTTCATACAACCACCTAGGTCATGAATGAAGAACCATCCCGACATAACACACCATATAAGGAGTCCTTAGGGTTGGACGCTAAAAGAAACACAACCGCACAACACTAGTAGAATATTCTCTTAACCGAGGTAGTAGAGAATCACTAGAATAAGCATCCCGACCTTTCCTTAGAGTCCACCGTTAAAAGAAAATTTAAGATTAACCCTTGACCTTAATCTTACTATACCTATAAGCATAATACTCCACTCTAAAGGGTATCACCAAGGATGATTAATAGGGACGCTTGGTTTTTCTATACCCAGATTCTTATTCATCCAATTGCTACCTAAAGTCCAGCTTAGTCATGCATACTCCACACTCTATCCCATCCAATGACTAGACCCCTAATCCATAGCCTATATTCCATAGCTTTCCCACTAGTACATTTCCAAGTCACCAACCTTGACCTCTTTTGTACACCTCATCTAATCTATCACTCTACCTCCACAATTTTTGCATTGCTATCCCTAAGACAACATACTTTATTTATCAACATCATCACTTAGGTTTAAGCTTAGTATCCATCAACCACCATGCACTACTAATAAAATACCCTATATAGAATATACATATGTTGTCCACCTCACTAGGAGGACACTCTAAATTCCATATTCGCCCACTGAAAACCTATGCATCTCCAGGGAAAACCACCTTCCTTATGCATAAAAAATGGAAACACTTCACGGAGAATCGCTAGGACAGATGAAACCTTTATCTAAGGGGTTCTTTAATTTCTCCTTACACTCCTCTAACTCAACCAAAACCATTTTGTAAAGAAAGAATAGAAATTGGGCAAGCATCTAACACAAGGTCAATCCCAAACTCAATCTCCCTATTAGAAGGACACCACGAGGGTCAAAGAAAGGATCTCAGAAAACTCATTCACCATCGAAACCAAATACAAAGAAGGAACTTCCGAGTTAGAATCTTTAACCCAAACCATATAATAATAGAGACATACCTTTTGGAGATTAATCTCCCAGCTCTAAGATATGATATAACCTTTCCATTGATAGCCAGAGAACCACCCTCCTATCCCATAACCGACTCACCAAGGAGCCTAAAGAAAATCTTACGGGTCTAAAAACCTAATGATGCATAGTACGAGTACAACCAATCCATCCCCAGAATGATACTAAAATCTACCGAGTCAAACAAATCCACTAAAGCCCTTTTACTACCAACAGATACCACACACCACCATAGACTTTTTTGGCAATCACAGAGTCACTTACCAGGGTAGAAAAAAAAGAAGTTCAAAGTAACCTTAGGTCCAAAACCAAAATACATAATAAAAAATGGGGGTAACATAAGAGAGAGGAGACCCTAGACTAAGTAAACCCCATACATCATGAGAAAAGAGTTCCCAACATACCATTGTCTGCATAAGAAGATGCCTCAAACTCCTGAGTGTTAGTGAAGTCATTGAGATGATTCCAACTAGAGCCAAAGCTAAAAGCAACATCCCTCGATGTGAGAGCTAGAGAAGTGGTAATCGGTGTCCTATTTGCCCAAGCGAGCGATCATTATGGACACTCCTATTGTATATGACCCAACTGACCATAAATATAATAATGATTCCTCCCTTCCTCGCAACAACCACGATGCGAACAACCATAAAATCAATAAGAAGGATAGGATGGTGTTGATTGGGCCCTACCGGCCTGAGGTTTGGCACCTTATGCCATAGAAGCATTACCAATTTGAAAATGCTTACCTCTCAATGGATTTGGGTAGGGAGCACTAGCCATAGAACAGGAGTTAGGACCCACCTAACTCTTTTTATTGGACCACTTACCACCATAATGTTGCCCTCCTCTTTTGTTCAGAAAATTGTGACCTCTCACTCTGCCATTTCCCGACCTTGCCTTATTCCTATCTAGGTCAATAGATAAATAAAGTATCGAAACTCGGCATTAGTAACCTCTCCTTGAGGTAACTGAGCATAAGTGCCTCCTTTCTAAGTAGGGTCAACGGAGACCAGTGGAACTCCATGGGGAAAATAAGAAACTGCGACCCTTGATCAGGTCTATTCCTTATGAGTCAGAATAGATCCATTCATGATATCTTCGAGTGGGACAGGTGAGTTTCCACGAAACTTAGATCGTTGAGAGGACATGATCTGAAAAGTAAACTAAAGAAAATTTAGGAAAGAGTTCAAGACCTTAGACTTCATATCCTGAACATAGAACAACAAGAAAGTAAAATATTCCTAAATGCCTCGTAGCCTCCTGATTATAAGTGTGGTGCATTACACTCCCATAAGCAAGAATATACTCGGAATGACTTTGTGGACACCCTATGACACTAAAACCTAGGCTCTGATACCAACTTGAATGACCCTAATTAGGGCCTTGTCATAATGGGCATCTCATGTCCAATCAGGACCAAGAGACTACCCCCAAAAACCTAATCCAACCAACTAACGAGTACCCTGAGTTGGATTAATTCGGAACATAGAAATAAATAGACAATTAGGAGATATAATGACTTTGGGATAGGTCTGCTTACTAGACCAACCCAAACAAGTCAATCCATCCAGTAACCAACCTACCAAACCAAAAACGATAATCCAATGTACATAATATGTACAAGTCATAACCATTCCATACCCAAGACCACAGTTGTCCATACAAAGCCTCTAAATAAAACCAATGAGTATCTAGTCGGATCATGCCCCCGACCCTAGCTAAAATCAATGTCTATGAAAAGACAAGAGTATGTAAAGTAATCCATTACATTGAATGGATGTCTTCCAAACTAAGGAAGCTCACCACTTCAATCCAACACTGACTATTCCCGAATCTGATCAATGAACATGAGGAGTACTATGGCCGATTCCTACTTTGCGTGGGGATACAACCACTCAAAGATGGGTTAGTGGGTGAATGCTAAAAAGCACTCAGGATAAGGATAAAATAACGCCAACATTTAAAACCAAGTAAACCAAGCAAACAACCATATTCATCCATACCCATATATATATATAATCCATGCCGAGAAAGGAAATTAGGTTTAGCATGTCTTTCAAACCATTAACTTGGGTATGTGTAGCTTAACTGTCATAATCCACTCACGAGCTATATGGGTCCAGTGTAACCCCTTGGACAAGCCTTGATGCGTGTAGCCGCACGAACTGGAGATACCATAGGAGTAGGCAATTCTTGTGTACCTTTTGATTTCCATGATACATATATACAAGTGTTAGGGGATTCCTGTGTACCCCTCAAATATATGGTCGCTTGCCCAATCCTCATGTTGGCAAACATGAGTTTCTAGTATTTGTCTTTTGGACTTACACCTTCACGGTTAGCTATCATACCCTACTATTATTACCTAATTAAAACCATTACCACATAACCAAACCACCATTCCATTTATTAATAACCATGTCTATCATTAGTGGTATCGCCATACCGACTATACTTTGCAAGCGATGTCCTTAGCCAACCCTAGGGTATTCCCATGTACCCCATAGGTTATGTCATTTACTTAGGGGATGTCCATGTACCCCACAAGTATTTCATTATTAAGTTTTGCTTTGGGATTTCCTTGTACCCCACATGACGTTCATCACTTAAACCATTTCCACTATGTATTCACTTGGTGGATTCTCATGTACCCCGCAAGGTTTTCATTAAAAATAATTTTGTAGCCATAAGGCATTACCATTTTAACCATTCCAAACCATTCACACCATTCAAAATAATGTAAGTTCATTCAAACCATTTAAACTATTTAAAAACCATCCAAACTAATTTAGGGTTCCATAACCAAATAATACCATGCAATAGTTTCTATGAAAGTTCAATAATATAGTAAAATAATTTTCATAGGCATTTTATCAAACATGTTGAGGGCATACCTTTACCAAGACCAATACCAAAGCATACACCATCAAGTTTAGGGTAACCCATGAACCATTTGTTAAACCACAACTAATAAGCACCCACATATGAAAACCACCACCAAAAAAATGTGAAAACATAGTTTAAACCAAGAGTAAACAATAACCATCAATATGCATTAAAACCCTGAACATTGGTTTTAAAAACTACTATTCTTGATCCACAATTAATGTTTTAAAACACGTTAAAACATGACTTTAGTTATAACTAACAATGAGAGAGGAGTAATATGCCTTATACAAGAAGATTCACTGAAGGAAACTTGACTCTTGAGCCCTTTGAAGAACACTTGCAGAAATCCTAGCCTCCAATCTTCAAGAAAGTGTTTAGAGAGAGTATTTGAAGTGTTTTAATCTTTCAGTGAGGGTTATGAGAGGATACAATGAGTTATATAACATAGGGATATAAGGGTTTTGAGATGGGAAATGTTCGAACTACCCTCAGCTTAAAAGCTGAAAACTATGTCCCAGGACGATACGACTCAACCACCTTTGTCGTAACCTAGGATACGAGTGGTACCCTAATTCGTACCCTAAACCTCACTATGGTCCCCTATGCTGACCATTATACAACCACCTTGGTATAAGTCATATCATAGGGTACAAAAAGTACCCCTAAACTATATCTTGGATAGATTCATCAAGACCATACCTAAGATATCATACGACTTGGTATCATACACCTCGTATCCTAACATACGACTAGTATGATACTTAGTCGTATCTTGGACAGAAACCAACCTAAATATACTGACTACCATACGAGAGAGGCCACCCAAACCATATCCTAGGTTACTATTAGTACCCTTGAGTCGTACCATGGATAGAATGTCCAAAACCCATGAATTTTTTAAGGGCCAAGGTTTAGGGTGTTTATTCTCCCCAACTTAGGATCATTCATTCTCGAATGATGGGTAAGGGTATGAATAATAATGAGATAACACATTAACACACATCAAACTTCCCTCTAACAAAATTAGAAGACAAAGACATAAATAAAGATGAGAAGATCATCACATACCCCAAGCACGATTTACATCCCGACACCTTCATTTCGACCTTTTACTATGTTAGAAAATAAAGATGCAAGAAAATCCAATCCTTACTTTAACCAAGATAGAAACCAATATGTGTGGAAGAACACATACCTTATGAACAAGTTTCTGAATGGAACAACCAACACTGATACTTGGACTCTATGTCCTCTTTCGCATCCCAAATGGCTTCCTCAGACTTTTGATTCTACTATAGGACCTTTACCGAAGCCACCATATTCGCAACTTGTAAACTTGCCAACCCAAGATTCTTACCGAAATATCCTTAAAGAACAAAAAGTCTGAGATACTAATACCACCCAAAGGAAACAACCAACATGGGACCACCCAAACCTTTTCGCCATATCGGCATATGAAATACCATATGAATGCGACTCATGATAGAGAGCTAGTCAAATTCATCTTAGAATTTTCAAGAGACACATCACTACTAGAGCTTGAGTCTAGACATACACCACCTCCATGTTCAAGCCTATCCAATGTTAAAAGGAGTTAACTTAGGCTGATGGGCTCTAATCACTACTAGAGCTTGAGTCTAGACATACACCACCTCCATGTTCAAGCCTATCCAATGTTAAAAGGAGTTAACTTAGGCCGCTGGGCTCTATTCCTTACAACCACCTAAGTCACTACTCTACTTCCATCACTATAGCTAAGCATCATGCCTCAGCCAGATTCTTAAGTGCCCAACACAACGATCGGTATATCTACCAACCACAATATTTAAGTCTACCCTTTCTATATCCATGATATTATCTATCCTTCCAAAGGTCTAGTAACCTTTATCATCATTCACAAAGATTATTCACCACCTACTCCTCTTCTAACCATGTTTCTTCATGACAACAACCTCACCTCACCCTCTACAACCTTATCTCTAGTAGTCACCCCAAAATCTCCCCCACTTAGAGACTTCTACTTCTCCTCCATTTGAAAACATCACTACACCTCCAAAACCACTACAACCCTAACATAAGAAGAATTATTAAGGCACTAAAGTATAAGAATCGCTCATGCCACCCAAGCAAGATCACCAAAAAGATACACATCAATATAGTCACGTGGTACTTCATACAAATACCTAGGTCATGAATAAAGAACAATCTTAACACACCACACCATAGAAGGAGTCCTTAGGGTTGGATACCAAAAAAATAAAATCGCATATACCATGAGTAGTGCAATGTAAAGTCAAGATTTATATCCAGGGAACAAGAAAAATATAGAATGAGAACCTTAGGCATAAGTGCTATAAGAATTCATGCCATACTAGTAGAGTATTCTCTTAACCGAGATAGGATAGAATCACTAAAATAAGCACCCCGACCTTCCCTTAGAGTCCACCATTAAAAGAAAATTTAAGATTAACCCTCGACCTTAATCTTACTATACCTATAAGCACTATACTCCGCTTTAAAAGGTATCACAAAGGATGATCACTAGGGACAATTGGTTCTCCTATACCTAAAACCTCATTCATCAAAATGCAATCTACGTCTAGCTTAGTCATGAAAACTCCATGCTCTAACCCATCCAATGACTACACCCCCAACCCATACGTTCAACCTGAGCCTCTGACTTTATGCCTCAGCTTTCCCACTAGTGAATTCCCAAGTCACGAACCTTGCCCCCTTTTGCACACCTTATCCAATCTATCACTCTTACCTTCACAATTTTTGCATTGCTATCCTAGAGCTAACATACTTCCTTCATCAACATCAACACTTAAGTTCAAGCTTAGTATACATCAACCACCATGCACTACTAATGAAGTACCCCAAATAGAATATACTTATGTGGTCCACCCATAAAGAGGACACACTAAATTCCTTATTCTCCCACCAACAACCTTTGCATCTCTGGGGAAAACTACCCCCTTTATGAATAAATGAAAGAAAATACTTCACGGAGAATCACTAGGATACATGAAATCTTTATCTTAAGGGTTTTTAATTTTTTCTTAAGCTTCTCTAACTCAACCAGAACCAATCTATAAAGAAAGAATAGAACTTGGGCAACTGGTCCAAACAAGGTCAATCCCAAACTTAATCTCCTCATTAGAAGGACACCATGAGGGTCACCAGGAAAGACCTCAAAAAACTTATTCACCACCAAAACCAAATGCAAATAAGGAACTTTTGAGTTAGAATCTTTAACCCAGACCAAATAATAATAAAGGCCTCCCTTTTGGAGATTAATCTTCGAGCTCTAAGATATGATATAATCTTTCCCTTGATAGCCAGGGAACCATCCTTCCATTCCATAACCGACTTACCAAAAAGCGTAAAGACAACCTTATAGGTCCTAAAATCTAATGCCGCATAGCATCAATGTAACCAACCCATCCCCAGAATGACATCAAAATCTACCGATTCAAATAATTCCACCAAAGCCCCTTTACTACCAATACATACCACACACACCCATAGACTCTTTTGGCAATCACAGAGTCACCTATCGGGGTAGAAAAAAAAGAGTCTAAAATAACCTCAGGTCCAAAACTAAAATACACAACCACAAATAGGGTGACATAAGAGAAAGGGGACCTCAGACCAAGTAAACCATATACATCATAAGAAAAGAGTTCGTAACATACCAGTGTTAGCATCAGAAGAGGCCTAATACTCCTAAGGGATAATGAAGTCTTTAAGATGATCCCGACCAAAGCTGAAGCTAGAAGCAACATCCCTTGGTGCGAGAGCTAGAGAAGTGGCAACTGGTGTTCTATTTGCCTAAGTAAAAATCATTATGGGACACTCTCATTGCATATAATCCAACTAACCACACTTAAAATAATGATTCCTCCCTTTCTCACAACAACCATGGTGCGATTGACTATAAAATAGACAAAGATGATAGGATGGTGCGGATTGGGCCCCAACTACCTAAGGTTGGGCACCTTGTACCCTAGAAGCATTACCAATTGATAACTCTTAAACTATATCTCTCGATGAGAATGTAAGCAATCGTTGTCAATATAAAACCTAACTAAGTTGGGGTCGAATCCCACAGGGAATATGGTGTGAATGTAAATCGTTTGCAAATCAATCAACTGATAGTTGGATGTTCCCAGAAATAGAGGGTTTTTAGTTTAACAAGTAATTTTTGGTTGCTTTAATTAGTGTTCGTAATCAAGAGTTTCTGAAAAACCAGAATTATGTTCACTAGGCCTTTCGGTACTTGACAGATGCTAACGGTGGTTCAAGATTCTCACGGTAGGTAGGACAATAAGTTATCTTTATCGACGTTATGCTTAAATGTCTCTCGCCCTACTTAAGCATTTAATTACCTAATTCTCTCGGACTTAGGGAATTTATATTCACTGCCCAGATTTTACCTTAGGTTAACCAACCTTGTTACAATACTGATTATTAAATGGAGTATTTCCAAGTCCCCATTGATAACTCACTTCCCACTATATTTGATTTCTTTCTCAAGCAAACCAAAGAAGGTGTTATCTATTATTTGCAACCAACAGACGTTAATTAAAACCTCAGAATTATCAAGAAATCCTACCAACTTTTGAATCTTGAACACTTAGCACCTTATCAAGACCTAATCCTAGATCCCATAATTCAGGTTAAAAGAATTTAGCCACTCATAATGCTAAAATTAAAACAACAAGTTGTATTCATGCTTGGAAGGTTAAACTTACTAGAACAAGAATAATAACTAGTGAATCACAGATTAGATCACAAAGGAAAATCCCAGAATAATGATAATAATCTCTTCAAAGTATTTGTTTTTTCAAGCTAAGAAATTAGAGAGAGAAAAATATCAAAAAGTATTATCAAAACTCAATGTGCGGATCTCCTCAGAAAACCCTAAAACAAAGCTTTAAATAGTTTACCCTAATTATGGAAACAAAATAATAGAATTTAGAAATCCCTCGAATTAGGTGACGATATTTGTGATAGCCTATCAGGAGGGTGATGACTTATCACAAATGTTGTCATCTCCTTCTTCAGCTTTGTCTATTCTTGTTTAAGGATGACGACAAACTTGACAACTTATCAGCTTCGTGATGGCCTATCACAAAAATTGTCAACTCTGTTTCAGTTCTCCTGTGCTGCCTCAGGTTGACGATATTCCTGACAACTTATCAGACCCTTGATAACTTATCATAAAATGTTTTCACATCTTTCAACTTAGGCCAATTCTCTGTTTACTACTGACGATGACTTTAATAACTTATCACAGGGCTGAAGACTTATCATAAATGTCATCAGCCACGTTTGTCTTCAGATTTCAAGTTCTTTTCTTCCATTCTTGTTGGTTCTCTATCATATCAGCTTAAACTGCAAAATCAAACATAAACCAATAAAAAATGACAAATGTTGCTTAAGACTTCACAATTATTCTTAGCTAAAAGCCTCAAATGTGTTAGCATTAGCTCACACATAAACACCCTCAACTTAAAAAAATTACTTTTCCTCAAGCAACTCAACACAACTAAGAGAATACAAGGCACATTTGGCAGTCATTCATCCACATTATCTCAAAACACTTTCACTATATCCAAGGTCACTTAATTCAAGAACAATGAAAAACACCAATGCAACACACAGGAATCAAGCTACAACATCAATTCAGTTATAACAACCATACGTAGACCATTATTACACTACTCGAACAAGTAAGTAACTAGCAATGTAACTAGTGTGCCCTCTCAGCAAAGACATCCCCCTCATCTCATATCAGGAATTGTATATAAACCATGGGGACGATTAAATACTCACTCTCAGAACGAAGTTCCAATCAGTGTATGCCAAGTACCATAGGCTTTCCCTCATATTCATTACCTAGCTCTTTAGATAGGTCAGCTAGCATCACTATAGGACTTCTCTTAGGCTTGTAATATAGGCTAGAGGATGGTATGATACTCGATGGTATTTAAAGTGACTAAGCCTCCTTGACACTACAATAGCTTTTTGGGGTTTCACTCATTAGCATTTTCCGCTCTTCTCTTTTCTTGATCACATTTATTTAGGATGGGTGTAGTCTTTTCTCAATTACTTAATCTTTTTCACAATTTTTCTTTTTCTTGCTCTTTTTCTCTGCACCCAGCTTTTTATTCTTTTCTTTTATGCTACCTTTCTTCATACTCATTCTATATCATGCACCCCTATGATAGCCACCCTCAACATAGGCCATTTGTCTAAGTCAAAGTGCACAATGTCCAAGGAAGACCAGGGCCAAAACAGGTTCATTGTTATTTAAATGGAAAGGTGACAGGTTTCATACAAAAATATAGGCTAATTAGGCTCAAAACAGGGATCAAGAGATATTATACACATAGGGAAGGTCATTTAGGCTTAAAGTGAGCTAAAATTAAAATGGCCTATGATCCTTTCCTAACCCCTATCCTTCAACCTAGGTAAGACTAATCGGGCAAGTTCTGGATTCAACATACAAAGGGAACTAAGTAGTTGCTCACACACACATGACACACACGTATATCACAAGCTATGACTCATTCAGTTCATGCAGCTATTTAGCAATGATTATTATGTTACTAGAATTAATGCCACACAAAGATGCACAGTGGTCACACTTGAATGCAAATCACATAGTTAAAGGAGTAGACCACTTGAAGAGGTGTATAAAAATCACAAAACAATTCAATTTCCTCAAGTACAAGTATTTCTCCTATTTGTCTACAAAATTTTACAACAATAATTTACTCTACACCCTAAACTTAAAATCAATGAAAATCTGAACTAAGGGTTAGAGTGTACCTGGAATGGATCAATCCCGGGGGTAATGGGTTCCTGACCCTACTGTTGTATCTCTATTAGGAGCCTTGAACTGTTCTGGTGCTACTGGTTTATCAGTATCTGAAGGCCTACTGGTGGATCCACCTACTGCTCTCGCTCGAATGGCTGCCTTCCATCTTTCATTGTCTGCTAAGGACTCAATCCTTGCCTTCTTCATCTCCTTCTTTTTAGACTTCTTTCTTTCCCACTTCTCTGCTTTTCTTTCTTTATCACTGTCGGGCTTCTCTCTCTTTTCTTTACCTTTCTTCTCACCTTTCTTTTTCTTTTTCTTCACTAGCTCCTCTATGAGATCAAATAATGGGATTTCTCCCTCAGACTCCTCCACAGCCGGCTCCGATGACATTATAAATTAGTGTTTCTATAACTTTCCAACCTTCGCCTTCACCTTATCCAGTTCTGACCTAATCAGTGCCATCTCTGGGTATGATCTCTCCTTCAAGCATGCATTGAAGTGGTTTTCTAATTCATCAATCCTGCTCGACAAGGCCTTATAAGGCTCAAGTGCAGCCTTAAATCTTTTGTCAACTGCAACTGCGAATTTCTTGGCAAAGAGTTTCAGTTGAGCCTCACACCACTTGGACTTCTTTGCTACTCTCTTGAAATTCATCGGAGTAAAGGCAAATTCTGTTGTAGGCATAACAGCTGGCGGATTTGTCTCATCTCTGGGCACTGATAATTCTGCCATTATTGCAGATATTAGAGGTGTAGCTTTAGAATATGGCATCTCTGCATTAGGCACTGAATTAATACCTGTAACCGGTGGATCAGTGGGAATCTTTGCACCTCTGTCAAACATTAGCCTCGGCTGATTTTCCTCATTTCTGATAGTATTGTGGGTCTTCTTGGCAAGGAGTTCTTCTTCTAACCCTACAATCTTCGGCACGTTTGCTTCTCTACACAACCTTGTAATTAAACAAGGGAAGGGCTATATTATATCATACCTCGAGACATGAATTTTTATCTCTTCGATAATAATCTCTCCAAAATTTAATTTAAGGTTAGCCACAAAACTTGCAACTAATATTGCTATATCATCCTTGAGAATATTATCACTATCTGTGGGCATCAATTAAGTACGAATAATACCCTACCAAAATCTTGCCTCTGAGTTTAGGGAGGCCTTGAAGATCCTTTCACTCGGATTTGTTAGCCATTCCGGTTCTCCATCGGCTATGAGGGTGGCTAACCAATTCCACTAATTTTCTCGATACTTTAACCGGGCATAGAAAGTAGGTGAAGTGGCCTGAGGAGTGAAGTTCGGGCCATGAAGAAACTTGTTGATTGTTGCTTCAGAAATATCCACCATTACACCCCGTATCGGAACTTTGTCCAACAAAGGTTGGTCAGCTGCTTTCTCTCCCTCTCTACACATGTTTTCCAAGCGAGCTTGGTAGTTTGCATAGAACTCCCTAACTAGTGTAGGGCAAAATGAATTTCCTCCTCGTGTAGTCCATCCCAAATCATAGCCATGAAATTTCTGCTCCACTTTTGGGTACTTGCT
This sequence comes from Capsicum pubescens, assembly GCA_030864215.1. NCBI lineage: Eukaryota > Viridiplantae > Streptophyta > Magnoliopsida > Solanales > Solanaceae > Capsicum > Capsicum pubescens. The sequence goes on from CM061547.1 coordinate 150,644,364, forward strand.
CAACCCCGTAGTGATAATTCTCTTCTACTCAAAGATTGGCCTCTTGAAAGCTCTCCTGTTGGTTCTGCGAAGCCCATCAAAGAAGATTTTTAGAGCTTTGGGAATCTTCCATATAGTGCTATCTCGAACTTCAGGATTCTTGCATTTAACCATAGTTCCCTAAATTAGAGAGTCTTCATCATCTTGTGGCTCAGCAGAAGGGGACTGAGTTGATGGTCCCTCGGATTTAGATTGCCCAGACTCATGTTCCTCAGACTCAGGCTGATCTGAATCATGCTCTTTAGATGCAGCATGTTCAGACTCTTGTTGCTCAGAGGCCGACTGTTCAGAAGCTGTATGCTCGGATGTTGTTAGCTCAATGTCACTTTCTTCACTCTCTTCCACCTTAACTGGTGGGGGTGGTAGAGTCTTTTTAGAGCTTTGCTTCTTCTTTTGCTTCCTGAGCAGAGGCTCTTTCTCTTCATAATCAGATACTTCATTGAAGAGTCTCTGAGATGCACTTCCCTTGGTCACTTTCTTTATGGATTTTGAGTTCTTTTCTTTGGGTCCCATTTCAAGACCTGTAGAAAGAGAAAAACCATTAGTTGACCCTCAAGAGTACAAACACATCGATCATTGAAATTCGACACCCCTTGGTAATGCTTCAGGTCCCAGGTGTGATGACATTTCTTGATAAGCCATCACAAACGTGATAGCATATCATAAATATCGTCTGCTCTAAACAGAACTCATAAAATTTTATCAACTTCTGAAGACATTTCTGATAAGCCGTCATAAACATGATAGCCTATCATAAATGTCGTTAGCTCTAAACAGAACCTACTTCATTCTTAGCAGCCTTTGACGACATTTTTGATAAGACATTATAGTTGTGATAGCTCATCATAAAAGTTGTCAGCTTTTATCAGAACTTCACTTTGACTTTAACTCAATTTTTGGTCCTATTTTTCCTTAAAATCCACTCGAGTTTTGTTTTTGAGCTGAGCTTATAAGACTTTGTCTTGCACAATAAACCCTAGTTCTGATTTTTAGCCCTTTTTGCAAGTTGAACTTGGTTCAAGATTCTTGGGAACTTGGGTTGTCATCAATCTATCACTTACCATTAGAAAAGAAAAGTTAAATTTCAAGCATACCTGATGGGAGCCTTCAATGTGATTACACGAGCAAGAGAAAGTAAGAAGAAGTTCTTGGTTTTAATTGCAAACCCACACATACAAGGAACTTGCTTCTTGTTTTACTTGGAAAGAGTTCAAAGAAGGGAGGAAAATATTTTAAGTATGGAAGGAAAATAACTTAAAAGAATTAAAAACTAAGTGGGAAGGTGGAAAGTCCAAGCTGTGGGCCGGGTCGAGTCTTTTTAATTTGGCCTATAGTTTCAGCTAAATTGGGTTTTTTTGTGACGACATTTCTGATAAGCCGTCATAATTGTGATAGCTGATCACAAATTTCATCAGCCTTGACAGACCCTTTTTCAGAGCTGAGGTCTTTGACGACAAATCTGACAGCTAATCACAATCGTGACAGCCTGTCAAAAATGTCATCAGGGGCACTTGGCTGAATACATCGATTCCACCTTCTTTAAGCTATAACCTACTACAAAAATAAATAATTTACTGGAGTATAAAAATTTTGGGTTGCCTCCCAATAGCGCCTGATTTAATGTCGCGACATGACTTGGTTATCTTGACTACTCAGACTTTGTTAAGACAACCTGTTGATAACCCTTTACCATCTTCATAGAATACTTCAATGATTGAGAAAACACTTATCTCTTTTTGCTGAGTCCTGGATGAGTGTATTTTGAAGCGTGCTTCTTTGTCATTGAGCCTGAGCTTCAGCTAATTCAGCTCCATGTCTACCATCACTCGCCCAGTTGCAAAGAATGGTCTACCTAAGATGATGGTCACTTCAAAGTCCACTTCACAATCCAGGACTACAAAATCAGCAGGCAGAATGAAATCGGCCACCTTAACCAAGACATCATGTAATATGCCCACATGCCACTTCACAGACCTATCTTCCATCACTAACCGCATGTTTGTCGGAGTAGGATCCCCCAACCCCAGTTTCTTGTACACATCAAGTGGCATTAGCTTTATACTGGCTCCCAAATTGTATAGTGCTTTTGTGAAATTCAGGGAACCAATAGTGCACGGGATGGTAAACGCTCTTGGATCTGCCTTTTTTTGCACTAAAGACCTTGTAGAGATAGCGCCACAATGAAGGAGATTGTCCTTCGCTTCATGGCTAATCTTCCGTTTATTAGTCACAAGGTCTTTCATGGACTTCGCATATACTGGCATTTTCCCAAGTGCCTCAACCAAAGGCACATTTATTGTCAATTTCTTGAGCATTGCCATGAATTTGCTGAATTTTTCCTCATCCATTTTCTTCTTCAATCATTGAGGAAAGGGAGGTGGTGGTCTTGGGATAGTTTTCAGCACTACCTCCTTCTCCTTCTCTTTATATTTCTTTGGAGCATTATTAGAATTGTCCAGCTTTTCAGACTCCACTGGATCACCTTCTTTTGGTTCATCAACAATTACCTCATCAACAACAGGTTTACCCACAGAAGGGCTAAGTAACATCTTACCACTCCTAGTGGTAATATCCTTGTATGAGCCATTATTCTACAGATTCTGGATCACATCACTTGATAACGTTCCACTTTTTCTCTGGTTGAATGCTATGGAAAGTTGGCTCATCTGCTGCTCCAACTGTTTGATTGCGGTGGAGTGTGAGTGCACCAACTGACTGATGGATGTCATCTCGGTCTTCATGGTGGTCACACCAGAGTTGGTTACCTCCATTCCCTTCAACAACTTAGCCATCATGTCCTCCATGGACATCTTTTCTGAACTTGTTAAAGCAGCCTCACGATTTCCAAGAGGAACATATAAC